>CM057465.1:62757205-64007205 GCA_030035585.1 Dugong dugon | reverse complement strand
ACGTATCCAAATAATTAAAATAAACAACCGACCTACTTACCTTTGATTTAATAGCTCAAGGAGTAATATGATGTTCAAATTTGATTCAGTTTATGGTTTGGGCAATTGTTACAATTTGCTTTGATTTTGAGTTCCAATTCAAGGTTCCATATTCTAATGGCCATATTACCTATCAAGGGTATGGATGCTTAAAAATCATGGGCAATAAGCCATCCCAGTATAATTAGGAGGTGCTCTTTATATTCCCAGAAAGCAGAAACCATGTGTTTAAGTTTGTGCAGACTCAGCACAGCCTCCACACAGATGGGTATCCATTCCATGCTGTTTTATGAAGGAAAGATATTGCAGAGTCCTGAAGCTGAAGTGAGACTATGACAGGAGGATAATTCTTATGCCAGGAATTACAGCTGGTCTTTATCACAAAGAAAGGTGTTTGAGAGATTTTAGCCAACCATTCAACATTCATGTCAACTAGTGAAAAGATAGAAATGTTTTTATATATCAGGTGGGAAAAAAAATTGTGGAATTTCTCAAAGATATGTCATTGGTAGTGTTATGAAAAGGCTTCCTCGAAAGTTCATGATCAGCTTCAATGTAATTTTTTTCTCTATGGTTTGCAGTTTGCTCCTGATTTAAATTATGTATTCTTTTATAATACTTCACTCATTACATATGTCTCCTTAAGAACAGAATGGGCCAAACATTTCAGATTCAAGAAGTCCTACGCTCAGTTTCCCACTTACTACCTTTTGACTTCTGCAAAGTCCTTTAAACTCTCAAAATCTCACTTTCCTGATTTATCAAATGAGGAGAATAATGGTTACTGACCCAGAGTTTTTTTGTGGACATTAACTAAATCTGACACATAAGTACTTGGTCTATTCAGTACATTTTAGCTATAACAACAACAGGAACAATAATGGTCATTATTCTTATGGGAACCTCCAGCCCTTTTACAATATCTTGCATAGTAAGCCCTTAATAATTATTTGCTAAATGAAAAAAGTATATTATTTGAGAATAAACATTATATTAATAATACCATATATAATATTTCAATTAGTAGCAACAGCAACAAATTATAAAATCAGAAATAATATTTTCAACTTATACGAGATTTCATAATTTTTGAAAAGTACCCATAAAACATTAGCCTATAATGATTTTTGGCTTAATACTTCTTTTATTGTTTTGAAACTAAGGCAGAAAATAAATGTGTAAGATGGTGATAAATGCCAATAATCTGTAAGTTTCTGATTGCCAGTAGAAAATGTTAAATGGATACTTTAATAAAATTATAAACTGATAGTTGGGGCCTTAGTTGATTTACTTCCACTCTGATCAGAAGATTTGTATCAGGTTCTTCTGCAAAAAAAAGCTCTGTCGTTTCCCATCCCTCCTCTCCATACAACAACGACTGGGTTTAAGCTTAGCTAACTCAGTGTACTGTACTGTTAATGAACATATATACAGTAATTGCATTTTGAATAAGTCTATTCTGTTGAGTACAAGACTAAAATTATATTGCATCAACCCACTAAAAGTGAAAATCAAATCACGGATAACTAAATAATTAAACACAGCAAAAACTACTTTAATGCTAATGATGGTGCTTCGAACATTCATTTTTGGTACATGATAGAACCTTGTTTATATTCACTTAAACCTGACATCTATATTTACCCAAAGCTATTTGAACTACCTCGTTTTTTAACCTCTTAGTTTGTATGAAATTCCTGATTTGGATGTGAACAAAGCATAGCTGAAATGTCAAAAGACACATCCCCCGCCCCAGCACTGCTAAATACTAAAAATATTTCTAACGAGCTGCTTATTGCAAAATTTTGAAGCAGTTTGTTTGCTCAATCATTGTTTAGTTTTGCCACTTTTCGATGTTAAAGTAGGTCCATATTAATCATATCTGCACATATTATAGTTTTTAAAATCATACCGTTTTTACTGTCTTGTATAGTGGTAGATGGAGTTGTATATCCATCTGTCTTCACAGTAGCTCTCCTCAGTAGGGGTAGGAATGTGTACTAATTTACGTTGATGTTGAGGAAACTGAAGCACAGCTCCTGCCAATATATAATCATTTGGGGAATAGAGCATTTGAAGACTAGTGCTTTTACAAAGCCATATTTCCTCAAATTAGACGGCAAACTTTAGGAATGTTCATGGAAACATTTTTGAAGTATATGTTAATTTATTCTGATTCAGACATTTATAAGGAAGACAGTTATTTTGCCTATTGTCATAATTGAAGTCTCTTAATAGATATTGTCCCACACATCTGTCAGTTTGTTGTACTGTGGTGGCTTGTGAAAGCTGGACAATGAACAAGGAAGACCAAAGAAGAACTGATGTCTTTGAACTGTAGTGTTGGTGAAGAATATTGAATATGCCATGGACTGTCTGAAGAACGAATAAATCTATCTAGAAAGAAGTACAACCAGAATGCTCATTAGAAGCAAGGATGGCGAGACTTCATCTCACATACTTTAGACATAGTATCATAAGGGACCAATCCCTGGAGAAGTACATCATGTTTGGTAAAGCACACGGTCAGCTAAAAAGAGGAATACCTTCAATGAGATGGATTGATGCAGTGGCTGCAACAATGAGTTCAAGTATAATAACGATTGTGCGGATGGCGCAGGACTGGACAGTGTTTCATTCTGTTGTACATAGGGTTGCTATGAGTCTGAACCAACTCAATGGCACCTAACAACAACAATAGATGGTAAGACTATCACAAATACTTAAACTTTAATTTTTATTCTGCTGGACAGGTCACGCCATATTACTAATTTCTTTCTGTAGTCACATTGTTGATGTTGTTGTTAGCTGCCATCCAGTTGGCTCCAACTGATGGCAACTCCATGCACAATGAAACAAAATGCTGCCTGGTCCTATGCCATTCCCACAATTGGTTGTAGATCAAGCTGTTGTGATCCATAGGTTTTTCAATGATTGATTTTCAGGGATAGATTGCCAGGGTTTTCTTCCTAGTCTGCTGAAACCTGTTCAGCATCAGCAATGCACAAGCTTTCACTGACAGGCAGGTAGTAGCTGTACATGAGGGCACTGTCTGGGAATCAAACCTGGCTCTCCTGCATGGAAGGTGAGAATTCTACCACTGAACCACCAATACCCTCCTGCCTCGTTACACTGTTGTTATTGTTAGGTGCCATTGAGTCAATTCCAACACACAGTGATCCCATGCATAACAGAACAAAACACTACCCAGTCCTGCACTATCCTCATAATCGTTGCTATGTTTAAGCTTGTTGTTGCAGCCACTGTGTCAATCCATCTCATTGAGGGCCTTCCTCTTTTTCTCAGACCCTCTGCTTAACCAAGCATGATGTCCTTCTCCAGGGACTTGTCCCTCCTGACTACATGTCCAAAGTAAGTGAGATGAAGTCTCACTATCTTTGCTTCTAAGGAGCATTCTGGCTGTAGTTCTTCCAAGATAGATTTGTTCATTCAACTGGCAGTCCATGGTATATTCAACATTCTTTGCTAACACCGTAATTCAAATACATCAATTCTTCTTCGGTCTTCCTTATTCATTGTCCAGCTTTTGCATGCATATGAGGTGATTAAAAATATCATGGATTGTGTCAGGTGCACCTTAGTCCTCAAGGTGACATCTTTTTTTTTTAACATTTTAAAGAGGTTTTATATTATTGTACAGAAATTCTACAAGGTTTTCTCTCCACTCTGTCCAAATTTTTACGTGCAAGGCTCATTTAATGGCAATTAATTTCTTGGAAGATAGACTGTGTTTACAGAGTAGAGACAGTATTGCCAAATATAAAGTGCAACACTTTACATCGTATAAATTTAACAATGAACTTTCAATCATGTAGGAAAGGCTATTTAATGGTCTTACAGGTCTCTTAATTGTGTGATTCCTGCTCCACACCCCTCCACAGAAGAGACAACTCCATATGGAGTTTAATTCTAGACTAGCAGAGTTACCAAATAATAATGTTTGACTAGATTTTCTTGTGATTAAATACTAACTTAGACAAATGCAAAATAACCTCAAATCCTACTCAAGAGATCAACAAGGGATACACAGTTTTGGACCTGTCAGTTTCAGGATTCTGGTGATGGGCCAATTTCTACAAAATGTTGATTTGGTTCTTTTGTCTTGTAATAATGTATAGAATGATAACCCAGCTGTGCCCTAACCATATGTTCTAACTCACACAAAAGTCAAATCAGCTTCCTTTTTTCTAAATTACCTTATCCCTTGATGCATGGACCTTATTTATAACCTCCCTTTGTGCAGCCATAACACTATCACATAGGGCTTAGAGTCTGAAAACCGAAGCAATTGCCTGAAAATTGATTTGATGTCTTTTGCCCATCCTTCCCTTTGGTCCCTGAAGACATTTTAATATGAGCCATGACATTATGATGGATGAAATCTGGCATTTTACTGTAGCAATGCTACTCCCATGTGGAAAATAACAGCTTGTTCAAAAGCTGGTCTTCCAGCCAGATTTAGTTTATACAGTGCACCACATTTCTGAGCTTCCCTCTTTTCTTTCCTTTCAAAATATCATTCCCAAATCTCTTTGTGTTACTTATCAAATTCTCCAAGTATCACAGGATGAAGCTAATTGAAGTTCACGTAATAATAATGGTAAATATGTAACCAAAAGATAGGGCTAATAGTGAATAAGAAACAATCTAGATATTTCAACATAGAATTAAATAATTTTCCCACACAAACTACAGTCTGTGAAAACACCAAATTTCTGCTGATTTCTGAAACCCCTATACCTTATTAAAATACATTGTATAGCTAAGAAGAACTGGCTCTGTAATGTTGGTAGACTAGATGCCAAAAAACTTAAGTTTATTTTATAATAAATAACATGTTTATATATGTTAGTTGCAACATCTTTCCTAACTTTATATTAACTACTGCAGTCAACTGTTCTAAGACTAATAAATACAAGTGTATTTACAAATTCCCTACTCAAAAGGGAGAGAAAATATATTTGAGATTCCACCAGTGTGTGCAATTAGTACTACTTACATTTAATTAAGATGTCATGGGTTGTGGAGCTTTAAATATACTGGTTAGTTGAACACATTTGAGGATGACTAACTGCAACAATGTTCTCCATTTGCTCTGGGTGTCTTGTATATGTCCAGATCTCCTACCAAAATAGGATAAATATTTAAGCTTACAGAAAATGTAGAATACATTGCAGCGAAAAAATTAGTATTTCTATGCATGCAATTTGTACTTATTTTTATGCCCTTCACCAATAGAACTCAATAATTATTTAAAGACCAGCAGCAAGCAGGTGATTAATTATTACAGTGAAGGAAGTTGTACTGGTCAATGGGTACTGAATTTAACGGTCCTGACTCCTCATGTCAGCCTCAATGCTGTCAGATCAGTTCCATCTCACCAGAGAATGGAATAGTTTGTACATTTCCCATACTCATCCGTACTTAAATGATACAATGAGACAATTATTGTCATTAAGCATACCATCTGAATTCTTTAGCAACGTGAATAATTTAATGTTGGTTGGAGATTGAACTGAAGGTAAAATCTAGTTCATGACACTGGCATTTTGTTTTGGTCCAGTTTACTGTGTGTGCATTCATTTGACTTAATTTACTTTTCAGTTTCACTTTTATTTTATTCACCTTTTGTAGCTACCTCCTTCAAATTCCTTTCACAACTTGAGAATGTCTTGCAGCTGAACGTAATATTAATTATATTTCAAAGCAAACCTTTATTCATTTGGGGACAATCTGTGAAACAGAAATCTGTGACTGAAGCTGCTGCCAAGCCAATTACTGCAAAATAACTCAAATATGTCTCAACAGATTGCATTTTTCCTATTGTTAGACTGTTTATTTTTTATAGATCAAAAGGCCACGCTTGCTTTAATTAAAACCAACTAACTCACATAGTTAAATATATCGTCCATTCCTTGGGAATATATATGGGCTTGTGTATAGATAGTGTGCTAATGAAAAATCTCTGTTTTCTTTTTCTGTTGCTGCATAATTCTGTTTTTTTTCCCTAGATGTTTCCAGGCTTTCTTTATGTCAAGGCATCCTTTGTATGAACAAGCTGGAGAAGAAAGAACTAGTCAGCACTGAAAAACAGTGCAAAGAAATTATTTAGTGCTCAAAGAAATCCACACTAGGCACACGTCACTTTGCAGCCCACATGCAGAAGAGATTGGTGAATTACAACAGATTCAGTTTGGATAAGTACCTGGCATTCAGATGCCTATCTGAACTTTACCCAAAAGATCCAAAATTCTTACTTCTGTAATACAAGCCTGGAAATTTTTATCATATTTTATCAGAAGATCTTGAAGAACTCTTGTATGAGGTTTCAGAAACACCCCTTTCTTTTCAGGATGAAATAACAACAATAAATGTAATGATTTACAGAACAAAGATGGACTTTCTAATAATATATAAAATAATGCATAATTGGAGCCCTGGTGCTGCAGTGGTTAAGCGCTCTGCTGCTAACCAAAAGGTTGGCAGTTCGAATATATGTATGTTTAATAGGCCGTCATTTAATATTTGTGTTTTTCAGTGTCGTTGTTCAAAAGCAAACAATGCGTCATAACCCCATATATCACCATCATTTTATTTTTTCTAAAGTTATATTTACCTGTAAATATATAAGGAAGCACATTTAAAGCCCATAAGTTGTCTGTAAATTGAAATTCCTGTATACAAAAAGACCACCTTTATCTTTAAAAGTACCTAACAAATGACTATTTCCTCTTCCACTTCAGGGGGTTCAGATAACATTTAAGTAGACATTCTGAGCTGTTCACTTTGGCAGGAGGTAGAATCCCAATGACACAAGCTCAGAGAAGTTTAGGCTTTAAACAAGTGTGACTCCAGGCAGGGGATGAGCAGGGGAAGAACAATAGAGGGTGTGTGAATAAAAGAAACCGGGCAAGAAAAAGATAAACTTAGTAGTGTTTCTTCCCCTAGGACACTTGCTGAGACCCGGCTCATGCTCAACTTCCATTTGCCGGTAGACCTGGTAAAAAGAGGAGAGACTCTCAAACACAAATTGCTATAACCTTCAGTATTGCTGACAATTGCAGTCCCCAAGTTCCCTCACTTGAGCCAGTTTCCATACTGATGCTCTCACTTGTTACATTGTTCCTCTTCCATTGCTGTAGAATATGGCATAGCTATTGGTTAACAGAGCATTGGGGTTCCATTCCATTTTTCTTCTCTAAGCTTCTTCCCACTCCCGGCAACGTGTCAGACTCAGGCCCTTCTGAATCTTCACTTTTGCATGGGATGAAGTGAATTTTCACAGACAGAAATGGATAATTTGCCTTTTTCTGATATAAGGTTATTTTTGTCTGCTTCCTTCTGCCCCCTCATTTACAGTTATCGTGCAGGTATTTGCATATTCTAGTTCTAACATAGAAACATTTAATGCACCCAATCCTTTAGCTCTCTTTGGGAGTAGGGAGGTTGGAAGGGGGCTTTGAATCACAAATGAGTCACTGTTTTTGGTGTCTGCTGTACAGTAGATTCTGACTCATAGAGACCCTATAGGACACAACAGAACTGCCCCATAGGGTTTCCCAGGCTGAAATATTTAGGGAGCAGATCACCAGGTCTTATCTCCTGTAGAGTGGCTGGTGGGTTTGAACTGCCTACCTTTCAGTTAGCAGCTGGGCACTTAACTTGTGCCACCAGATCTCAACCATCCTAGGATCTTTGAAATCTGTAACTCTGGTCTAAGCAATTCTTAGCACAGGCCTTTAACTCAGCTCAACTCCTTTGAGTCTCTGATGGCCAATGAACTATTCTCAATATGTGAAAATACAGAATAGGATTCCAAGAATAATTCATCTATTTTGGGGAGGGGGGGGGAGAAAAAAAAAACACGACGGAACTATGAGTCAACCTGGAAATAAGACAGTATGCAAAATAAAAAAAACCTCTATTCCAGACAAGGAAACCCTGGTGGCGTAGTGGCTACGAGCTATGGCTGCTAACCAAAAGGTCTGCAGTTTGAATCCACCAGGCACTCCCTGAAAACTCCATGGGGCAGTTCTGCTCTGTTCTATAGGGTCACTCTGAGTTGGAGTCCTCAATGGCAACATTTTTATTCTACACAAGTTGCTAAACAATGTGAAATACTTTTAGCTACGCATAGGTTCTCACTTCAAAACGCACGTCACTCTTTCAAAAATCCATTTAGATCTTTCAGAATCCTGAGGAAGAAATAATCAGTTTGTAACATCATAAATAATCAATGTTAGGTTTAGAAAATGATAGGAATGGCTAATCTAAAATATGTAATTTACATATGCATTTCTCTGACAGCCTGGGGTTTGCACTACACGTATTTCCCCTCAAGAGAGAACCTGCCGTGAGGAGGGTAGTTAGCTGACAGCGTCCAGCTGTTGTGCCTTCAGGACCCATCACAGGGCTAAGGTCAAGACTTCTGTCTTCCCAGGCTGTTTCCAACCAATGACCAAGCTTGGTAGGGTTGCTAGACTCTTCTAATGTGCAGTCTTTACTTTCGTACTTATCATCAGTTGGTAAAGAATTTCTCAGAGCTGCACTGCTGTCTGAGTCCCTCTTATCCTATCCTCTATCCTCCCCCCTCTTCTTTCACAGGTGTCAGACCACCATTTTAATTTGAAGGTTTGCCCTTGCCCACTCCTACTCCTCTGTCCTTTATGCTTCACAGTCAATTCCACTAAATAATTTCTTTCACTGCTAATTCCATCTTGGAGTCTGTTTACTGGAAAACAAGAACACACACAATGTGTGTGTCTATCCATACAAATACACCCACATAGAGATACATACACATATGTGTGCACTGATACATACACACATTTACATATGAATATTTGTATGCATACACACACACACACACACACACACACACACACACTTATTTAACCAAGCAGCCTAGAAACTACATTTTGAAAGATGAGCAACTGACCTTCTCATCGAGATATGCTAAGAGTAATCAAAAACATGATTTTTCTTTCACTATCTTGATAAAGATTGTTACTGATAGTCAAGAAACAAGTGCATACATGTTGCATACTACATCATGACATTTGTTAGAGGCATTACTGCTTGTATTAAAAAAGACAAAGCCAAAACTAAACTAAAAACTGTGGTTTATATTAACAATATATCTAGTTGAGTCCATTATACTAAAACGTCAAACTTTTAGTCTAGTGGGTATGAATTAATAGAATACATTAATTTTTCAGTTTTCGACTGGAGTTTCTTGATGTTATGTGGATCCAACTTCTTATGAATCGTCTTTTATAAGGATGTTACTAAGGACAAAGCCTGACCTAAAATAAGAATGACTATCTTCACCCAGATAGAAATTCACAGTCACCAAATTACTCTAAAATAATCTTTCAATACATTGACTTTAAGCTTTGATAGATATTAGGCTAATCATGGCATTTTCAGTAAATTTTATCTGATGACATAATTACAACAATCAACTTTTTAATTAAAAAACCTATGCACTTGAAACTACATTATGATGAAAATTCCTGAAACCAGTTAAAGTCATTTAATCCCAGTGGAATATTTGGGGATTATTCCATCTAATATCTATCTCTGTATTTTACAGTAGAGTTTAATTTCTTTTTTAATTTCTTTTTTATTGTACTTCAGGTGAAGGTTTACAGAACAAATAGTTTCTCATTTAACAGTCAGTACACATATTGTTTTATGACATTGGTTAACAACTCCACGATATGTCAACCCTCTCCCTTCCCTACCTTTTTTTTTTTTTTGGTGAAAACATACATAGCCAAAGAGACACCATTTAAAAAATTTCTGCATGCACAGTTCAGTGACATCGATTACATTCTTTCTGTTGTGCTGCTATTCTCACTTTAGATGAAGGTTTACAGAACAAAATAGTTTCTCATAAAACAGCTAGTACACATGTCACCCTATGACAACGGTTAACAACCTCACTACATGTCAACACTGTCCTTATTCAACCTTCGGTTCCCTATCACCAGCTTTCCTGTCCGTTCTGCCTTCTAGTCCTTGTCCCTGGACTGCTGTGCCTCATTAGTCCAGTTTTGTTTTATGGGGCTGTCCAATCCCCGGCTGAATGGTAAAACTCTGGAGTGACTTCACCACTGAGTTAAAGTGTGTCTGGGGGCCATACTCTTGGGGTTTCTCCAGTCTCTTTCAGGCCAGTAAATCCGGTCTTTGCGTGTGTGTGTTAGAATTTTGTTCTACATGTTTCTCCAGCTCTGTCTGGAACCCTCTGTTGTGATCCCGGCCAGAGCAGTGAGTGGTGGTAGCCGGGCACCATCTACCTATACTGGACTCAGTCTGGTGGAGGCCTTGGTAGCTGTGGTCCATTAGTCCTTTAGACTTGTATCCTGTTCTCTTCATTCTCACTTTATCCTGAAGGGGTGAGACCAGTGGAGTATCTTAGATGGCTGCTCACAGGCTTTTAAGACTCCAGACGCAACTCACCAAGGTAGAATATAGAACATTGTCTTTATAACCTGTGTTACGCCAATTGAGCTAGATGTTCCCCGAAACCATGGTCCCCACAGCACTCTGCCAAGCAATTCACTCTCTCAGGGAGTTTGGATGTATCTATGGAGCTTCCATGACCATTCCTAGTACAAGTTGTGCTGGTTTCCCCAGTATTGTGTACTGACTCACCCTTCACAAAAGATACCACTTATCTATAGCCCATTTAGCATTTTCCCCGGACCCCTCCCACTCCTTGTAACCAACAAAGATTGTTACTTTATGTGTGTAAACTTTTTCATGGGTTTTTACAATGCCGTTCTCATACAATATTTGTCCTATTGTGATTGACTTATTTCACTCAGCATAATGTCCTCCAGTTTCATCTATGTTATGAGATGCTTCACAGATTCATCACTGTTCTTTATCATTGCATAGTACTCCATTGTGTGTATGTACCATAGTTTGTTTATCCATTCATCTGTTGATGGGCATCTAGGTTGTTTCCATCTTTTTGCTACTGTGAACAATGCTGTCATGAACATAGGTGTGCATATGTCTATTCGAGTGATGACTCTTATTTCTCTAGGATCTATTCCTAGGAGTGGGATTGCTGGATTGTGTGGTATTTCTATTTCTAGCTTTTTAAGGAAGCACCATATCATTTTCCAAAATGGTTGTATCATTTTGCATTCCCACCAGCAGTGCATCAGAGTTATGATCTCCCCACAGCCCCTCCAACATTTGTAATTTCCAGTGTTTTTGATTCGTGCCAGTAATGCCATGGTAAGATGGTATGTCATTGTGGTTTTAATTTGTATTTCTCTAATGGCTAGTGATCGCGAGCATTTCCTCACGTGTCTGTTAGCTGCTTGAATGTCTTCTTTGTTGAAGTGTCTGTTCATTTCCTTTGCCTATTTTTTAACAGGATTATTTGTCTTTTTGTTTCAGAGGTGTTGGATTTTCTTATGGATTATGGAGATTAGACCTTCGTCTGACTTGTATTGTCCAAAAATTTTTTCTGTAGGTTTCCTTTCTTCTCTCTTGGAGAAGTCCTTTGAAGAGCATAGGTGTTTGATTTTTAGAATATCCCAGTTATTTAGCTTATCTTCTGGGGTTTGTGTGTTAACTGTTATGGTTTATATCCTGTTAATGCCGTGTATTAGGGCCTGTAACATTGGTCCTATTTTTTCTTCTATGAACTTTATAGTTTTGGCTTTATATTTAGGTCTTTGATCCATTTTGAATTAGTTTTTCTATATGGCGTGAGGTATGGGTCCTGTTTCATTTTTTTGCAGATGGATATCCAGTTTTGCTGGCACCATTTGTTAAAAAGACTGTCTTTTCCCCATTTGATAGACTTTTGGCCCTTGTCAAAGATCAGGTGACCGTAGATGGATGGATTTACATCTGGGTTCTCAACTTTGTTCCATTGGTCAATGTATCTATAGTTGTACCAGTACCAGGTTGTTTTGACTACTGTAGCTGTATAGTAGGTTCTGAGGTCAGGTAGTGGGAGTCCTCCAAAGTTATTCTTTTCCAATAGTGCTTTACTTATTCAGGGCCTCTTCCCTTTCCATATAAAGTTAATGAATAGTTTTTCCATCTCTTTGAAGAATGTTGTTGGTATTTCGATTGGGATTGTGTTGTATTTGTAAATTGCTTTGGGTAGAATTGTCATGTTCACGATATTAAGTCTACCTATCCATGAGCATGGTATGTTTTTCCATTTATGTAGATCCCTTTGGGTTTCTTGCAGTAGTGTTTTGCAGATTTCTTTGTATAGGTATTTCACATCTCTGGTTAGATTTATTCCTAAGTATTTTATTTTTTAGGGGCTATTGTAAAAGGTATTGTTTTCCTGATTTCCTTTTCATCGTTCTCTTTATTGGTGTGTAGGAATCCAACTGATTTTTCTATGTTTATCTTGCATCCTGCTACTCTGCTGAATCTTTCTATTAGTTCCAGTAGATTTCTTGTGCAGTCTTTAGTGTTTTATATATATATACTATCATATCATCTGCGAACAGGGACAGTTTAACTTCTTCATTACCAATTTGCATGCCCTTTATTTCTTTTGCTTGCCTTATTGCTTTAGCTAGAACTTCCAGCACAATGTTAAATGGGAGTGGTGATAAAGGGCATCCTTGTCTTGTCCCTGTTCTCAAGGGGAATGTTTTCAGCCTGTCTCGATTAAGCATGATGTTTGCCATCGGTTTTGCATAGATGCTTTTTATTATGTTGAGAAATTTCCCTCCTATACCTATTTTATTGAGAGTTTTTATCAGGAATGGGTGTTGGACTTTGTCAAATACCTTTTGTGTGTCAATTGAGAAGATCTTGTGATTCTTTTCTTTCCTTTTCTTTATGTTGTGGATTATGTTGATTGATTTTTTAATGTTGTACCATCCTTGCATAACTGCTATGAATCCGAATTGGTCGTACTGTATTGTTTTTTTTGGTATGACGCTAAATTCTATTGGCTAGAATTTTGTTGAGAATTTTTGCATCTATATTCATGAGAGACATTGGTCTTTAATTTTCTTAGTTTGTGGCATTTTTGCCTGGTTTTGGTATCAGAGTTATGCTGGATCCATAGAATAAATTCGGAAGTGTTGCTTCCTTGTCTATGCTCTGAAATAGCTTGAGTAGTACTGGTACAAGGTCTTCTCTGAAAGTTTTGTAGAATTCTCCAGTGAAGCCATGAGGGCCAGGGCTTTTTTTTGTCGGGAGTTTTCTTTTTTATTACCTTTTCAGTATCTTCTCTTGTCATTGGTCTGTTCAGATTTTCAACATCACTTTGTTGTAGTTTGGGTAGGTAGTGTTTTTCTAGAAATTTATCCATTTCCTCTAGGTTTTCAAATTTGTTGGAGTATAGTTTTTCATAATATTCTTTTATGATCCTTTTTATTTCAGTTGAGTCTGTCGTAATGTCACCCATTTCATTTCTTATTTGGGTTATTTGTGTCCTCTCCTGTTTTTCTTTTGTCAGTCTGGCCAGTGGTTTGTAGATTTAGTTGATTCTTTCAAAGAACCAACTGTTGGTTTTATTAATTCTTTCTATTGTTTTTCTGTTCTCTATTTCATTTGTTTCTGCTCTGATCTATTCTATTTCCTGCTTTCTGGTAGTTGTGGCTTTTTTTGTTGTTCTCTTTCTATTTGTTTGAGTTGTGTGGTTAATGTTTGATTTTGTACCTTTCTTCTTTTCTGATGTGTGCATCTATTGCTATAAATTGTCCTCTGAGGACTGCCTTTGCTGTGTCCCAAAGGTTTTGGTGTGATGTGTTTACATTCTCATCTGATTCTAGGAATTTTTTGATTCCATCTCTGATTTCTTCTATTACCCAGTGATGTGTAAGCAGGGTATTATTCCATTTCCATGTAATTGATTTTTTTTTCCTTGCTCTTTGTGTTGTTAACTTCTACCTTGATGGCATTGTGGTCAGAGAAGATACTTTGAATTATCTCAGGGTTTTGGATCTTGTTGATGATTGATCCATGGCCTAAGATGTTAGATACTCTGGAGAAGGTTCCCTGTGCTTTGGAAAAGAATGTTTACTTTGCAGCTGTTGGATGGAGTGTTCTGTAAATGTCTATGAAGTCAAGTTGGCTGATTGTGCCCTTTAGGTGTTCTGTATCTTTGCTGAGTTTCTTTGTAATTGTTCTGTCCTTTACTGAGAGTTGTGTGTTGAAGTCTCCTACTATTATTGTGGCACTGTCAATTTCTCTTTTCAGTGTTGTTAGAGTTTGTCTTATTTATTTTGGAGCCCTGTCTTTTGGTGCGTAGATGTTTATTATGGTTATGTCTTCACGATGGATCATCCCCTTAATCATTATATAGAGTCCTTCTTTGTCTTTTATGGTGGATTTTGTTTTAAATTCTATTTTTTCTGAGATTAGAATTTCCACTCCTGCTCTTTTTTGGCAGTTGTTAACTTGATGTATTTTTTTCCAACCTTTGACTTTTGGTAAATTCATGTCTTTGTTTCTAAAGTGTGTCTCTTGTAGACAACATATTGGTAGATCCTGTTTTTTTATCCATTCTATCACTCTCCATCTCTTTATGGTTGCATTGAGTCCATTTACATTCAGTGTAATTATCGATAGATGTTAGTTTGTGGCTGTCATTTTGTAGTGTTTTTTTTTTTTTTTTTTTTGCGCTCACTTTTTCTTTGTTCTTCTTACTCTCCTGTGCTGAATTACTTTTTTTTGTGGATTTTTTTTCATTTCTTTTGTTTTTGTAGGTTTTGTTTTTACTAAGACTTTATATTTTTCCTCTTTATTTTTATGAGTATGTTTGTAAATTTTCTTTTTGGTTACAGTGAAATTTACCCTTATATTTCTAAGTTTGAAGCAGTCTGTTATTACTTGGTATCTCTTTGCCTTCCTCCCCATTAGAAAGTTGTATACCTACACCATTTATTCCCTCTTTTATTGTTCTGATGTTGTCATTTACAGATTAACTGCTCTGATTCCTTGTTGTATTTCTTTTGGTCTTGGATAGTCCTCGAGAGTTCATTTCCTAGAGTGGTATCTGGCTGGTATGATCCTGCATCCTAGATTCAGCTTGTGAGCTGAATTTGTTTGTTCTCAGAAAGAAGGACTCCCTTTAATAATTCTTGAAAGTTTAGTTTGACCTTTACATATTCCCTTAATTTCTGTTTATCTGGAAATGACCTAATTTCACCATCATATTATAACAAGAGTTTTGCAGGATATATTATTCTTGGCTGGCAATTTCTTTTCTTTCAAGATTTTATATATGTCATCCCATTGCCTTCTTGCCTGGATGGTTTCTGCCAAATAATCTGAGCTTAGTCTTATTGTTTCTCCTCAGTATGTGACTTCTTGTTTTTCACGAGCTGCTCTCAGGATTCTTTGTTAGTCTTTGGTTTTGGTGAGTGTGATTATGCTATGCCTTGGTGATTTTCTTTTGGGGGGTCTATCCTATATGGGGTTCGTTGAGCTTCTTGGATGGCCAGCTTTTCATCTTTCATGATATTGGGGAAGTTTTTATTTTAAAAAAGAACAATAAACCCCCCCCCCCCAAAAAAAAAAAAACAGAAAAAAGAAAACCCATGAAAAAAGAAATGACTTCAGGGATCCCTCTGTGTGTCTGCGCAAGCCGAGGGGGTAGGTCCCAAGCCGTGTAGCACTGCCTGGCCAGAACAGGCTCCCAGATTGAGAAATGGAAAATAAAACAAACAAACAATTCAAAGCAAACAAATAAACAAAAGCCCCGGGATCCCACCAGTGTGGCAGTCCAGACCGGGAAGTAGTTCCACACTTGCACAGAGGTTTGCAGCCCCTTAGGAAGAAGCAAAGTTTTCTGTCAGCAGTTCTTCATGATCCTCTCTGTGTTTTCTGTTTTCTGCCCCTGTTCTGGAACTCCAATCACTCGAAAATTTTGTCTGGTTTTTGCTTCAACTCTTGGATAATTCTGAGTATTAGAGATTTGAATTCCCTCTCAGGTAATTCTATTGCCTTTTCTTCCACTGGAAAGTCATCTGGTGTTTTATATTGGACATTTAGTGAAACCATCCTGTCCTGTTTTTGTAAATGTTTTGATATTGTCTGCTGTCTTTGGGGTATTCAGTAGTTATTTTTCTCATTTATTGATTGTATATTTGTTTGTTTTGTCTTTTTTTTTTCTTTTTAAATTTGGCTATGTCTGAGCAGGCTGGCTGTGTGTTCTTTGTTGTTTGCTCAACTGTGGGCATGATACTTTTTGCCTCTTTCTCCAGTTGGCAGGGTGAGTTTCTCATGTATGGTATAGCAGGGCAGCCCTAGCTGAAGAAGAGTTGCTGGGATGGGTTGTTTGTGGCACTTACTACAGCCACCAGGGCAGGTCGGTATTCAGTGCAGGTCAAGTTTCAGTAAGCTGTGCTGTGTTGGTAGGTGGTGTGATGCTAAGCACACAGTGCAGGTAGGCAGGATGGAGGGGGGAGATTGTTATGTGTAAAGCTAAGATGACCATGGGAGAGAGGAGAGAGGAACAGGGGCTAAAAATATACAAATAAACAAAAAATAGTGCTAGGGGAGCTTGCCGTTGGAGTGGAGAGACTATGGAATGGAGAAAAACAAAAAGGGAATAAGAAAAAGAAAAGAAAAGAATGAATAAATAAAAATTAGAACCAAAAAAGAACAGCAAATATCCCAGGGAGCCCACCGGTGTGGCTACAAGTTCTGGGGAAGTTGTTCCCATGTGTTGCGGTACAGCCTGGCTATAAGGCATAGAGGTATTCAGCACCAGGTATTCAAAGAACAGGAAGAGAAGGAAGGTATAGAGAGACAAGAAACTGAGTAATGAAGAAAGACAGAAAGGGAAAAAGAGGTAAAAAAAATTTAAAGCAAAGATGGTGCCCAGAGCCCAGTATTTGAGTGAAAGGAGGGGGAGGTGGTGAGAGGTAAGGAAAAAATTGAAAAAAGCAGAAAAAAGCAACACCAGCAGCCAACAAATGGCACTCAGGGAGTCGGCCAGTGTGGGTAGGAGGAATCCAAGCAGCCGGTGCTTCCTGGCCAGAGACTGTGGCCACAGGAAGCAGAGGAGTCCCAGTGCAGGTGAAGAAGAGTGGGGGTTGGGAAAGCTTATACTGAAAATTACCAGTTGTTTTGTCTCCTGCTGGAAGCTCCGTGAAGCTGCCTTCTCATTCCCCCATTTGCTGGTCTCTGATAGGAGTCCAAGATGGCGGATCCATGCTGTGTTAGCTGATGGAGACCTCTGCATGAATCTCTCCTTGCTCTCCATTCTCTGTCAGTTTTCTCACTCCATGTGGTGCTTTGCTGAGTTCTTTATCTCTTCATTTGATATTTTAGGGTTTCAGGATTGCTGTTTTCTCTGTTTCGCTTAGTTTTTCGGATCTTTGCTGTGGAGGGATCGTGTGCTGCTTCTGCCTAGAGTGCCATTTTGCCGGAAGTCTCTCATTGTAGTTTTGATTTGCATTTCTCTAATGGCTAATATAGTAGCACCTCCTCATGTATCTGTTCGCCACTCAGATGTCTTCCTTGGTGAAGTACCTTTTCATATCCTTTGCCCATTTTTTAATTGGGTTGTCTTTATGTTGTTGAGGTTTTGCAGTATCTTGTAGATTTTAGACATTAGACATTTATCTGATTTGTCATAGCCAAAATTATTTTCCCAGTCTGTAGGTTGTCTTTTTACTCTTTTGGTGAAGTCTTTTAATGAGCATAAGTGTTTGATTTTTTGGAGCTTTCAGTTATCTAGTTTCTATTCTGGCGTTTGTGCTTTATTAGTAATGTTTTATATTCTGTTTATGCCATGTATTAGGACACCTAGCATTGCCTCTATTTTTTCTTCCATGATCTTTATCATTTTTGATTTTATATTTAGGTCTTTGATCCATTTTGAGTTAGTTTTTGTGCACGGTGTGAGGTATGGGTGGGTCTTGTTTCAGTTTTTTGCAGATGGATATCCAGTTATGCCGGTACCATTTGTTAAAGAGATTGTCTTTTCCCCAAATAATGGACTTTGGGCCTTTGTCAAATATCAGCTACTTATATGTGTATGAATTTATGTCTGGATTCTCAATTCTTTTCCATTGGTCTATGTATGTTTTTGTACCAGTTCCAGGCTGTTCTGACTACTGTGGCAGTAAAATAGCTTCTAAAATCAGGCAGTGTGAGGTCTCCTACTTTGTTCTTCTTCAGTAATGCTTTACTTCTCCAGGGCCTTTCCCCTTTCCATATGAAGTTGGTGATTTGTTTCTTCATCTCGTTAAAAAATACCATTGCAAGTGGTGTGAACATGGTGCTACCGTCAGAAGCACCATGCTGTCCCTCCGCAGTAAAGATCAGAAAAACTAAGTCAAACAGAGTCACACGTCAATCCTGAAACCCTAACCATCAAATGAAAAGATAAAGAACTCAGCCAAGCACCGAATGGAATAAGAAACTGACCAAGAACAGAGAGCGACGAAAGATACATGCAAAGGTCCCCTATCAGCTACCACAACATGGATCCGCCATACTGGACTCCTATCAGAGATCAGCGAATAGGGGTATGAGAAAGCAGCTTCACAGAGCTTCCAGCAGGAAACAGAACAACTGGTAACCAGTGATATAAGCTATCCCACCCCCCACCCTTCTTCACTCTCACTTAGCATCCTCTGCTTCCTGCAGCCACAGTCTCTTGGCTGGGAAGCACCAGCTTCACCCCATTGCTGCTTAGATTCCACCCACCTTCACTGGAAGTCTCCCTGAGTGCCTTTTGTTGGCTGCTGGTATTGCTTTTTTCCATTACTTTAGATTTATTCTTTATCTCTCACCAACTCCCCCTTCTTTCTCTCAAATACCTAGCTCTGTTTGCCATCTTTTTGTCTTCCTGAAAGGCTGCTCGACTGAGGAACAGCTTCTCGGCCGGTGCTGTCACTCTGGTGGGACCCCCGGGGCTTTTTTTTGTTTGTTTGTTTGCTCTGATTTGTTCTGTTTTGATTTGTTTGTTTTCTTTTTCTTTTCTCAGATTAGGAACCCCTTGTAGCCGGGCAGTACCACACGGCTTGGAAGCTAATCCCTTACTCTGCACAGACATGCAGGGACATCCCTGGGGGCATTACTTTTTTCTTTTTTTGGATTTTTTGTTTCTTTGTTTTGTTTTGTTCTCTCTCTTATTCCTTTTTTGTCTTTCTACAATTTCAGTCTCTTGATTTAGTCATTTTTTTCACCCTTTTTTTTTTCATTTTTGATTTTCTCTATTTCACATTCTCTAATCTCTCCACTCCAATAGCAATCTCCCTTAGCACTCTTATTTGTTTGTGTATATGTTTTTAGCTCCTATTCTTCTCTCCTCTTTCCCATACCCATCCTAGCTCCACACATCACAATCCACCCCATCCTTCCTGCCTACCTGCACCGTGCACTGAACATCACACTCCCAACCAGCACAGGCATAGCCTACTGGAACCTCCCCTGAACTGATTCCTGGTCTGCACTGTCAGCCCTGGTACATACCACAAAAAACCCACCCTAGAAACTCCCCTTCAGCTGGAACTGCCCTGCTGTACCATGCCTGAGTGACTGACCCTGCCCATTGGAGAAGGAGGTAAAAATTATCACTCCCACAAACAAGCAAACAACAAAGAACGCACAGCCCACCTCCTCAGATGTAACCAAATAAAACAAAAAAAGCAGTATGAAACAAAGAAATCTACAATCAACAAACGAGGAAAATAACCATTGAATGCCCCGAAGACAGCAGACAATATCAAAATGTTTACAAAAACAGGACAGGATAGTTCCAGTAATCATCAAAAATAAAACACCAGATGAACTTCTAGTAGAAGAAAAGGCACTAGATCTAACTGATAAGGAATTCAAATCTCTAATATTCAGACTTAATCAAGAGTTGAAGCAAAACGTAGACAAAAATGAGGAAAAAATAGACAAATTCATGGAAAAGGAAGACAAATTCATGGAAAATACACAAAAAAATTGGAAGAATTCAAGAAAATAATACAGGAACAAAATACTAAAATAAACTCACAACTAGAAATCACACAAAAACAACAATTAAAAATCTTAAAGACAACTATATTTCAGAAATCGACATTGTCATAGAAGGGCTGAGGAGCAGGTTTGAAATGATGGAGGACAGGATCAGTGAAACTGAAAATAAACACTTGGATACAACTCTGTTCGAGGAAAAATGAGAAAAAAAGAACAAATAAAAATGAAGAAACTCTGAGAATTATATGGGATACACTGAAAAGCAAAAATTTTCGAGTGATCAGAGTTCCAGAACAGGGGAAGAAAACAGAAAACACAGAAAGGATCATTGAGGACTTGCTGACAGAAAACTTCCCCAATATCATGAAAGATGAAAAGCTGGCCATCCAAGAAGCTTAAAGAACCCCATATAGGATAGACGCCAAAAGAAAATCACCAAGGTGTATCATAATCACACTTGCTAAAACCAAAGACAAAGAATCCTTAGAGCAGCTCGAGAAATACAAAAAGTCACATACAGAAGAGAAACAATAAGTCTAAGCTCGGATTATTCAACAGAAACCATGCAGGAAAGAAGGCAGTGGGATGACATATATAAAACATTGAAAGAAAAAAATTGCCAGACAAGAACAGTACATCCTGCAAAACTCTCATTCAGATATGATGGTGAAATTAGGTCATTTCCAGATAAACAGAAATTAAGGGACTATATAAAAACCAAACCAAACTTACAGGACTTATTAAAGAGAGTCCTTCGGTCTGAAAACAAACAACATCAGACCACAGGTTGAATATAGGACACAGGAATGTACTAGCCAGATACCATCCTAGGAATGAACTCTTAAAGACTATGCAAAACCAAAAGAATTACAACAGGGAATCAGAGATGTTAATCGGTAAATGTCAACAGCATCAGAACAATAAAAGGGGGAATAAAGACAGTAGGCATAGAACCTTCTAATGGAGAAGAAGGCAAACCTATACCAAGTAATAATAGAGCGGTTCAAATTTAGGAAGATAAGGATAAATTTCAAGGTAACCACAAAGAAAGTTAACAAACCTATTCATGAAAATAAGGAGGAAAAACAGAAATTCTCAGTAAAAACAAACCTACAAAAACAAAAGAAATGGAAAAAAAATCCACAAACAAAAGGAACTCAACACAGAAGAGTAAGAGGAACAAAGAAAATGTCAGCACCTCAAAAAAAAGAAAAAAAAAAAAGCACTACAAAATGCAATCCCACTCCTAGAAATCTATCCTAGAGAAGTCAGAGCCATCTCATGAATAGACATATGCACACCCATATTCACTGCAGCACTGTTTGCAATAGCAAAAAGATGGAAACAACCTAGATGCCCACCAACAGATGAATGGATAAGCAAACAATGGTACATACACACAATGGAGTATTATGCAAAGGTAAAGAATAGTGAAGAATCTCTGAAGCATCTCATAACATGGATGAAACTGGAGGACATTATGCTGAGTGAAATAAGTCAATCACAAAAGGACAAATATTGTATGAGAACTTTACTGTAAAAACTCATGTAAAAGTTTACACACAAAAAGAAATAATCTTTGTTGGGTACGAGAGATGGGAGGGTTGAGGGGGAACTAAATAGACAATAGATAAGTGGTAACTTTGATGAAGGGTAGGACAGTACACAACACTGGGGAAGCCAACACAACTTGTACAAGGAAAGGTTATGGATGCTCCATAGACACTTCCAAACTCTCTGAGGGACTGAATTGCCAGATGGATGGCTGTGAGGACCATGGTCTTGGGGAACATCTAACTCGATTGGCATAACACAGTTTATAAAGACAATGTTCTACATTCTACATTGGTGAGTAGCATCTGGGGTCTTAAAAGCCTGTGAGCAGTCATATGATACTCCATTGGTCTCACCCCTTCAGGAGCAAGAGAGAATAAAGAGAACAAGATACAAGGAAAATATTTGTCCAAAGGACTAATGGACCACAGCTACCTAGGCTACCACAAGACCGAGTTCAGTACAGCTAGATGGTGCCCGGCTACCACCACTGACTGCTTTGACTGGGATCACAACAGAGGGTCCTGGACAGAGCTGGAAAAGGATGTAGAACAAAATTCTAACTCACAAAAAGAGACCAGATTTACTGGTCTGACAGATTGGAGAAACCCCTTGAGTATGGCCCCAGGACACCCTTTTAGCTCAGTGGTGAAGTCACTCCCAAAGTTCACCATTCAGCCGGGGATTGGACAGCCTCGTAAAACAAAATGGGACTAATGTGGCACAGCAGTCCAGGAACAAGGACTAGAAAGCAAGAGGGGACAGAACAGTTGGTGATAGGGAACCCAATGTTGAGATGGTTCAGTGTTGACATGTTGTGGGGTTGTTAACCATAGTCATAGGGCAATATGTGTACTAAATATTTAATGAGAACTATTTGTTCTGCACACCTTCATCTAAGGTACAAAAAAAAAATAAAAACGAATTATCTATGTGAGATCAAATTGACAACAGCAACTCAAAAGGATTGATGGGACACCTAGAGGGCAGTGAGTTGAAGATAATGGTGATGGAATAATTTGGAAAAGGATATTGAGAATAGCAGCACAACTGGAAGAATGTAATTGATGTCACTGAATTGTATATGTAGAAACTTTTGAAATGGTGTAACTTTGGCTATGTATATTTTCACCAAAAATGTCCTCCAAGGTCAAGAAGGGAAAGTGTTGACATGTTGTGGGGTTGTTAACCAATGTCATAAAACAATCCGTGTACTTACTGTTTAATGAGAAACTATTTCTTCTGTAAACCTTCATCTCAAGTAAAATAAAAAAAATTCCTTTGGAATTTGGACCAGGATTGAATTGTATCTGTAAATCACTTTGGGTACAATTGACAGTTTGACAATGTTGAGTCTTCCTATCCATGAGCAAGGTACGTTTTTCCATTTATGTAGGTCTCTTTCAGTTTCTTGGAGTTCTTGTAGTTTTCTTTGTGTAGGTCTTTTATGTCGCTGGTTAGATTTATTCCTAAGTATTTTATCTTCTTTAGGGCTATTGTAAATGGTATTGATTCGGTGACTTCCTCTTCAATGTTCTCTTTGTTGGTGTAGAGGAATCCAATTGATTTTTGTATGTTTATGTTTTATCCTGATACTTTGCTGAAATCTCCTATTAGTTCCAGTAGTTTTCTTGTGGATTCTTTGGGATGTTATGTGTATAAGATCATATCATCTGCAAATAGAGATACTTTTCCTTTTTCCTTATTAATTTGGATGTCCTTTATTTCTTTTTCTTGCCTTATTGCTATTGCCAGAACCTCCAGCACAATGTTGAATTATGAGTGGTGATAGATGGCATCCTTCTCTGGTTCCCATTCTCAAGGGGAATGCTTTCAGACTCTCTCCATTTAGGATGATGTTGACTGTTGGCGTTGTATAAACGCCCTTTATTATGTTGTGGAATTTCCCTTCTATTTCTACTTTGCTCAGAGTTTTTATCATGAATCGGTGTTGGACTTTACCAAATGCCCTTTCTGAATCAATTGATAAAATAATGAGTTTCTTGTGTTTTGTTTTATTTATGTGATGGATTACATTGATTGTTTTTCTAATGTTGAACCATCCCTGCATACCTGGTACGAATCCTATTTGGTCATGGTGAATTATTTTCTTGATATGTTGTTGAATTCTATTGGCTTGAACTTTGTTGAGGATTTTTTGTGGCTATGTTCATGAGGATATTGGTCTGGAATTTTCGTTTTTTGTGGAGTCTTTACCATTTTGGTATCAGGGTTATGCTGGCTTCATAGAATGAGTTTGTGAGTATTCCATCCCTTTCTATGCTCTGAATTACCTTTTGTAGTAGTGGTGTCAATTCTTCTCTCAAAGTTTCATAGAATTTTCCAGTGAAACTGTCAGGTCAGGGTTTTTTTTTTTTTTTTTTTTTTTGCTGGGAGTTTTTTAATTACCTTTTCAATCTCTTCTTTTGTTATGGGTTTATTTAGTTGTTCTACCTCTGTTTGTGTTAGTTTAGGTAGGTAGTGAGTTTCAAGAAATTTGTCCATTTCCTCTAGGTTTTCAAATTTGTTGGAGTACAATTTTTCATAGTATTCTGTTATGATTCTTTTAATTTCAGTTGGGTCTGTTGTGATACCACCAATCTCATTTTTTATACAGGTTATCTGCTTCCTCTCCTGTTTTTCTGTTATTGGTTTGGCCAATTGTTTATCAATTTTGTTGATCTTTTCAAAGAACCAGCTTTTGGTCTTGTTATCTCTTTCAATTATTTTTTAATTTCATTTAATCCTCCTCTAATTTTTTATTGATTGCTTTCTTCTGGTGCCCAGTGGCTTCTTTTGCTGCTCTCTTTCTATTTGTTCCTCTTCTAGGGTTAATGTTTTCATTTGGCCCTTTCTTCTTTTTGGATATGTGCATTTATTGCTATAAACTGACCTCTGAGCACTGATTTTCCTGTGTCCCAAAGGTTCTGGTAGGATATGTTTTCATTCTCTTTTGAGTCTATGAATTTCTTTATTGCATCCTTAATTTCTTCTATAACCCGGTAGTTTTTGAGCAAGGTGTTGTTCAGTTTCCATGTGTTTGATTTTCTTTTCCTTGCTTTTTCTGTTATTGATTTCTACTTTTATAACTTTACTGTCAGAAAAGATGCCTTGTAATGTTTTGATGCTTTGGATTTTGTTAAGGCTTGCTTTATGGCCTAATATGTGGTCTATTCTGAAAAATATTCCATGTGTGTTGGAAAAGAAAGTACACTTGGCTGCTGTTGGGTGGAGTGTTCAGTATATGTCTACGAGATCAAGTTGGTTGATTGTAGCATTTAGATCTTCCGTATCTTTGCTCAGCTTCTTTTTGGATATTCTGTCCTTCACTGAAAGGGGTGTGTTGAAATCTCCTACTGCTATTGTGGAGTTGTCTATCTCTCTTTTCAATGCTGTTAGAGTTTGCTTTACGTATTTTGGAGCCCTGTCATTGGGTGCGTAAAATATGTATTACAGTTATGTCCTCCTGGTGTATTGACCCTTTAATCATTATATAGCGTCCTTCCTTATCCTTTGTGGTGGATTTTACTTTAAAGTCTATTTTGTCAGAGATTAATATTGCCACTCCTGCTCTTTTATGAGCATTGTTTGCTTGACATAATTTTTTCCATCCTTTGAGTTTTAGTTTGTTTGTGTCTTTAAGTCTAAGGTGTGTCTCTTGTAGGCAGCATATAGACGGATCCTATTTTTTAATCTATTTTCCTAATCTCTGTCTCTTTATTGGTGCATTTAGTCTATTTACATTCTGTGTAATTATTGATAGGTATGCCTTTAGTGCTGTCATTTTGATATCTTTTTTTGTGTGTGTTGTTGACAGTTTCTTTGTTCTACTTAATTTTTTGTGTTGAGTCATTTTTCTTTTTGTATTTTCTTTTCATCTTTTTCATTGTTGTTGATTCTGTATTTGTGAGTCTTCATGTTTTTCTTGTTTTCTATTTTGATGTGTAGGATTGTTAGATTCCTTTGTGGTTACCTTAATATTTACCCCTATTTTTCTATGTTTAAACCACTCTTTTATTTCTTTATTTTGCCTTGACTTCCTCTCCATATAACAGATCTATGACTACATTTTTCAGTCCCTCTATTTTTTTTTTAATGTTGTCATCTTTTACATATTGACGTATCTGTTTCCCTATTTTCAGAGTTTTAGCTTTGATTTATTTTTGTGACTTCCCTATCTCAGTTGATATCTGTTTGCTCTGTCCTGCGTTCTAGTCTTGGGTTGTTATCTGATATTATTGATTTTCTAATTGGAGGACTCCCTTTAGTATTTCTTGTAATTTTAGTTTGGTTTTTGCAAATTCCCTAAACGTCTGTTTATCTGGAAATGCCCTAATTTTGCCATATTTGAGAGATAGTTTTGCTGGATATATAATTCTTGGCTGGCAGTTTTTTTACCTTCAAGGTTTTATGTATGTCATCCCATTGTCTTCCTGCCTGCATGGTTTCTGCTGAGTAGTCCAAGCTTATTCTTATCAATGCTCCTTTGTAGATGACTCTTCGTTTATCCCTAGCTGCTCTTAAAATTCTCTCTTTATCTTTGGTTTTGGAAAGTTTGATTATAATATGTCTTGGTGACTTTCTTTTGTGATCTTCCTTGTATGAGGTTCAATAAGCATCTTGGATAGATATCTTCCCATCTTTCACGATATCAGGGAAGTTTTCTGCCAGCACATATTCAACAATTCTTTCTGTATTTTCTATTATCTTCCCTGTTCTGGTACTCCAATCACTCTTAGGTCATTCTCTTGATAGAGTCCAACATAATTCTAAGGCTATCCTTATTTTTTAAAATTCTTTTATCTGATTTTTCCTCAAATAAGTTAGGGTCAATTGCTTTATCTTCAATCTTACTGATTCAGACTTCTACTGTCTCAATTCTGCTCCTATGACTTTGTATTGAGTTGTCTAATTCTGAAATTTAATTGCTAATCTTATGGATTACTGATTGCTGTCTATCTATGGATTCTTGCAGCCTGTTAAATTTGTCATTATGCTCTTCTTTAATCTTTCTTAGTTCTTTCATTGCTTTGTCTCTATGTTCCTTGGCTTGTTCTGAATTTTGACTGATCTCCTTCTTGATCTCTTGAAGAGTTCCATATATTAATCTTTTGTATTCTACCTCTGATAATTCCAAGAAATTCTCTTCCTCCAGGAGATTTCTTGTTTTGGGAGCTTGCTGAAGCCATCATGGTCTGCCTCTTTATATGATTTGATTTTGACTGTTGCTTCCGAGCCATCAATAAGTTATTATATTTATTTGTTTTATGTTTGCTTACTGTGTACTAGCTTCTTGTTTTGTTTTGATATGCCCAAATAGGCTGCTCATGTGAGCTAGTTTGATTACTGGCACCTTTGAAGCTTTCACATCCTGTCACCATGTGGTTAGATCTGTTACTAGGTATGTGAGTCCAGGAGTCCATTTACTTTTCTTGTGTGGATTCAGCTCAGGTTTCCAGGTAGTCCGTCACCAAGTGTGTGGTGCAGGGTCTCACCTACAGTCCTATAGAGGCAGGGGTGATTGGAGTAGGCACACGTATCTGGCTGCAGTAGGGGGTCATGCACTGAGCAAGGAAGGGGGCTGATGTTTGCACCTGAGAGTCTGGGAGGAAAGCGTATCCCCTTTCTCTAGAGTGGGTAGGTGAGCTTGTTTTCCAGCCGGATTATGGGCATCCAGTGGTGTTGGCTGTAAGGACTAAGAGGCACCACTTATTCTTGGATATTTGTCATGGATGGCTAGGTGGCGTGGGTTCAGCCACCAGTCCTAAGGCCCCTGATGTGAGTAGGTGAGGACCCTGCTTAATGCACAGAGTGGTGTCAAATGTCACGAACTTGTCACTCCACCATATAGCTGATACAGTTGAAATCAACTTCAGGTATATACCCTATTGTACTGTGCTAATGAGGGCCTATGCTGTTGAAATTGGTCCACATAGGTCTATGCAGGGATGAAAGGCATTCAAAATCCATGGACCCCTTATGCCTGTACCTAGGCAAAGGAGTTGTGCCTGCCCTGAGTTCTCAGCTTAGAGGAACTGGCAGATCATTTTTTCCTGTCTGTTAATTTGTTCCCTCTCCAAGGCTGGGAGAATGGTTCAGGGCACATGATGGGTCCTACTTCTGGCCCAGGGGACGTGGCAATCACTGAACCCAGCCTGGGACCCGGTGCAGAGTGGGGAGGGGATAAGTAAGTGGGAGAGAGGTTCTTCCCAAAGGAGTTGTTTTTTTATCCACACGGTAGGTTAAAAGCATGTTCCTAACTTTTACCAATTGAGTACCCCTTTTTACTGTTCTGAAGGCTTGCGTAAACTCTCCACCACTCAGTCTCTCCTGATGTGGAAAACAAATTCTGTGTGCCACTGCTTGCCTCACCGTGCATGTCAGCCTATCTGGCCTGCAGGTTGCCAGTTCCCACTGGGTCAGGTCTGGCAACTTCTCACTGCTTCTGAACTGTCTCTCCCTCTCCCTGATGCTCTATCCAATTCCTTGACTTTGCCTTTGATGTTCAGGGCTCCTAGATTGTCATATATAATCATTTCGCTTGTTTTTTGGGTTTTGTTGTAAGAGGGACCACAGGAAGCATCTGACTACTCCACCATCTTGGCCTTGCCTCTTAAATTCTATATTTTGTTATTGTATTTTAATAAATTTATGTTTAGTTATTTTTTCTAGCTTTTAATTCTCTAAGATTTTAAAATTATGACTTATTTTCTTGAATATATGAGTCTTAGTAGTCTAGTGCCAGTATAACAGAAATACCATAAGTGGATAGCTTTAGCAGAAATTCATTTTCTCATAGTTTATGAGGCTAGAAGTCCAAATTCAGAGTTCTGGCTTTAGGGGAAGTCTTTCTCTCTCTGTAGGCTCTGGAGGAAGGTCCTTGTCTCCTCTGAGCTTCTGTTCCTGGGCAATCTTTATGCAGCTTGGCATCTCTCTTCCCCCATATCTACTTCTCTCACTTGCTTGTTTAATCTCTTTTATATCTCAAAAGAGATTGACTCAAAATATATCCTAATCCTGCCTTATTAACTTAATAAACCTAACCTAATCCTCATTGACATAACCTAATCCTGCCTCATTAACGTAACAAAAACAACCCATTCACAAATGGGATTATCACCATGGGTTAAAGGTTAGGATTTGCAAGATACATTTTTGGGAGACACAATGCAATCCATAAGAATATGTATGTACAGTTATTTCAAAGTATAAATCTCCTCTGGAAATATTTATTGTGTGTTGATTTTCTGTTGGTTTTTAGTGGTATTTTCTTGTCTTTGATGTGCATTATTGGTTTTGACTTGATGCTAGATATTACATATTAAAAACTGAGAAAATATCTGAGGCCTAGGGTGACATTATATTCCTCTGTAGAGGATTTATTCATACTTCTGCTAGGCATTTAGGGACATTAGCTATCCTATATAAGCTTAATTCAATTTTTAGTAACTTTCTAGAGTTGTCCATTTCTGTATCATTCTTTTTCCTATTACATCACCTTTTGGTATCCCAATCCAGGTTTCAGCAAGCCCTAGATAAAAACTTCTGTCCCTCTATTTCTGTGTTAGGGACAGAAAGTGGAGCAGTGTTTAAAGCACTCCACTGCTAACTGAAAGACTGGTGGTTCAAACCCACAAGCCGCTCCATCAGAGAAAGCTGTGGCAGTCTACTTCTGTAAAGACTACAGTCTTGGAAACCCTATGGAACAGTTCTACTCTGTCCTAGTTGGTTTCTATTAGTCCAAATAGACTCCATAGCAATGGGTTTGGGTTTTTATTTCTTTGTTGACTGTTGTTTGTCTGTTCCAGTTCCAGTTATGTAACTCATAAGCACATGATTTTGGGAGATGATCCTGGCTGCATAGCCTCCAAGTGTTATTCTCTTGCCTTCCCTTAGAAGATATGTGCTACCCAATATCACTAATGAATTAATTTTCCACTTATATGTTAAAACCTGTGTAAGGCAGAAACCTGTCAGAGAAGGAAAACTCAAATATATTCCACTAAAATGAGCAATAGAAAAGTAGTAAGACTGCACACTGTCAAAAGTGGAAAACTTGTGAAACTGTAAAAATAAGGCAGTCCCTTCAAGTTCTGGCTTTCATAGGTTTAATTGTATTTCCAGAATTAGTTTTTGTGACTTTTAACTAAAATCTTGACTGAAATGAACAAGTCTGTATTGTCATTCACTTTTTTCAGACTATTCTGTGAAACTCTTTTATTTTTCCATGTGAACTTTAAAGTCACTGGGTTCAGTTATAACACAATTTGGGATTCTGACTGAAATTGTTAATTTATGTATGGTTGACATTTTTAATGATACTAATATCTTCCCAGGAAAATGATATTTCTCTCTAATCACTTGAGTCTTTTTATTTTTTTAATAAAGTTTGATAATTATCTTCATATTAAACCCTGTATTTTTTGTTTGTAAATTTACTCTTAATTTTTTTGGTTTTAATGTTATTGGGGTAACAATCCTTTTTTTCCAATTTCCATTTTGAAGTGTTCATAGCTAATATAGAAAGTCTACAGACTTTTTACATGCTTATTATGCATGTACTGTATTTTTACACAAATAGTGTGGGCCTTCTACGTTTGTTTGCCAACTGTTCCCTCCACCCATGAGGTATTTTCATAAGACTACTATGCTAATTTTTTTACATCAATATGTAAAAAAAAAATCGTCATAGTGGCACTTATGAATACTTCATGGGGAGAGGTCGTGGTCAGTAAATAAACAGAATGTGCACATTATTTGCATAAAAATACGATAGGTACTTTTTATCAAAATTTCTTAATTTTTCTAAACTGTGACTGCTTGTTAGTTTTATTATGCACCTTCAGTTTTCAGGTCTATAGTCATATTATATGTAGGCTTCCCTTTCTCCTTACTGATTTCAACAGAAATATTTGAGTATTTGCAATTTTATATGGTATTTAAGACATTTTTTAGAAAATATCCATTCTGATATTTAGATAGGCTTTTCTTTCTATTTTACTTTGAAAACATATTAAGAGTGCAGCTGAGTTTTAGAAAAACCCTTTTGGAAATATTTTGAAATAATAACGTATGTATTATTCTTTAATCTGCTTGATATACTACATTAATAAATGCTAAAACATTTTAAAATGTATCAAAATATAGCTCTTAACGTTGAAACACCTTTCATTTATTGAATACTCCACTTGGTCATGGTTTATTGATATATTTATTGAACTTGATTTATTCAAATTTTGTTTAGAAGTTTCACATTTGTATTTATACATAAAATTATATATTCTTGTGTATTTTTAGCATGGCTAGAATTCGGAGATATACAAGATTTAAAAAATGAGTTGCGAAGCTGCCATGTTTTTGTGTCTTCTAATAGTTTAAAACACATAGATATCATCTGTTAGTTAAGTTAAAATAGAATTCAACTGCAAAACTATCTGAGTGTTGTACCTTTCTATTTTTTGCCAGATTTTTAACAACTTTCTCAATTTCTGCTGTGATTGGCTTGTCAGATTTTCTAACTCTTCTTGAGTCAATTTTGCAAGTTAAATTTTGTAAGAAAATTTTACTTTTCCTTTAGATTTTCAAACTTATTGCCATCAAATTTCATGTAATATTCTTTTCTGATGCTTTTTAACACTTCCTGTATCTGTGATTAACCAAAATCAAAGCCCACTGTCATTGAGCCGATTCCAAATCCTAACGTCCCTGTAGAACTGCCCCATAGGTTTTCCAAGGCAGTAACCTTTAGGGAAGCAGACTGCCACATCTTTCTTCCTAGGAGTGGCTGATGGGTTGGAACCACTGACCTTTTAGTTAGCAGCCAAGTGCTTTAACCACTTTGCTACCAGAGTTCCTGTGTCTCTGATTACATATATCTATTTACATTCCTAAAAGTGTTTATTTTGTTTTGTCTTTTTACTTTAGCAGGCTTGTCAAAAATTTATCTATTTTGTTTTCAAAAAGGTAAAGTATTCATTTTTTCACTACTTTATTTTGTCTTTCATCTTATAGTTTCTTATTAATTATTCCTTTTTTTCTTTTGTGTATTGTTTATTATTATGCCTAGTATGTTGTGTTAAGGTCCTGGGGTGGCTCAAACAGTTTTCACTTGACTACTAACCTAATGATTGGTGACTCCAACCCACCCAGCAGCACAGTGGAAGAAAGGGCTGATGATCTGCTTCCATAAAGGCCATAGTCAAGAAAACCCTACAGAGCAATTAGTTCTACTCTGTAACATTGACGTTGCCATGAGTCAGAATTGATTCAACTTCAATGGGTTTGGTGTGTGTTTTTTTCAGTAACTTGTATTAACAGACTTAATTCATTGTCAGTATCCCTTTTTATAATAATAAAGTAATTTCTGCCTCAAAAGCTTCTCTTAACAAAGTTTTGTCTTTATACCGTATGTTTTGATATAGTTTATGTTTTTAGATAATATTTTAATGGTTTATAGTTTCAATTTTACTTTCACTTTGAATCAAGAATTATTAAGAAGGTGAAGCTGATGGTGTCCTTTTAGACCATACCAATGCCATGAAGGATTAGTATTATTTTAATCTTTGTTCTGGTAAGTATGCTCACTGAAGAAGAGTTATAAAAAATTGAAACCCTCCCTCCAGTTATTACTCCCAGGTCTGAAGCTTCCCCAGTATTAAGGGTGTAGGGATGGGGCTGGAGGATGAGGGTGAGGGCAGACTTCTCTGTGGAGACTTATGGGTTCCCTGCCTCTAGGACTGGGGTCAGCAGGCTCAAGCAGCCTATGCTTGTCTCTAATAGGCCTCTCTCAGACAACAGAACACCTTTCCAGCTCTTTCCCCTAGAGAATTCAAAGCCTCAGAAACACTCTTACTCTTGGATCTAACATTAAGTTTCTTTTATAAAAGTTGTTCTAGCATGGAGTTGGGAAGAAAAAGGTGTCATGAAAGTACATCTAGAGAGCTGTCCTCAGTAATACATATTTTTCTCCTGAAATATTTTTGGAAATCTTACTAATTATCACCCCTCCCACTACTGTTGTCTTAAAAGAAATCCTTATTGGTTCTATCTTGGCCTGCTGAAGTTATCTTTCAACTAGGGTGTCTCCTGCTTGTATCACCCTAAGACTAATCTGTCCCTCATACTCTCAAAGTCATCTTTTAAAATGCATGTATAAACTTTCTTTGCCACAACTACCGGTGTTTTTTAATGCTTACAGGATCAGGATGAAATCCAAATTCTTTGGAATGGCATATAAGTCCCTTTTGAATTTCCTCCTCCCAATACATCTATCTTCACTACTTTCTCCAGGTGGTGCACTTTTGACAGCACAAATGCTTACATCTCCAAATTGTTCTTTTTTTGGATCCCCGTTTCAGATTTTGCTTATTCATTTATATTAATTCTATGCTCAACTATTGGAACTGCATTTATTATTTTTATTATTATTTCTTTAAAAATTTGTTTTTGCATTATATTTGTTTCCCAGGACTGCTGTAATAAAGTACCACAAATCAGTGACTTAAAATGACAAGAAATTTATTCTTTCGCAGTTCTGGAGTCTGAAAGTCTAAAATCAAGGTGCTGGCAAGGTTAATTCCTTCTGGAGGGCTCTAAGGAAAGTCTGTTCCTGGCCTCTATCCTAGCTTTTGGTGTTCCCAGGTGTTCCCTGGCTTGTGACAGCATAACTCCAATCTCTGCCTTCATCATCACATGACCATCTTCCCTCTGTGTTTTTCTGTCTCTGTGTCTTTTCTCTTCTTATAAGGACATCAGTTATTTTGGACTAGAGCCTACCCTACTCTAGTATGACCTCAGGTTAACTTATCTAATTACATTTGCAAAGGCGCTATTTCCAAATAAGATTACATTCACAAATACTGACGCTACCAACTTGAACATATCTTTTAGGGGAACACAATCCAACCCATAATATGCATCTCTTTTGTTTCTCAAATAACCTGGAAGATCTTTTATGTTGGAGAGCATGTCTGATCTTTATACTAAAAAGAGTATGGAAATTTAGATGAATAAATTTATTTTGAATATATTAATTTAAAAATCAATTTTTTTGTATGTAAACACTGATGTTTTTCTCTCTTTTATATCTAATTCATTACTTCTTATGAATTAAAAATGTTTTTGACTCATTTAAGCATAGTTAGTTTAGGAACATAAATACTGTAATTAATAGGGTAGAGTACGAAACGGATGGAGAACTGGAATTATCAACCCAACAAATCTTTCTTATTGAAACCCATTTGCAAGAAGCCCATAATCAGAAATAATCATCGGTGATAATTAACCATTTAACATGTAGATAGCACAAAGGTAAGTTTGTGGCTGCCACAAAATCTAGCAACTGGACCTAGCGAGAGAGTTGACTGGCTCTTAGCCAAGAACTTAGGCATGTCTTTCCGTATTGCTCCTGTCTGAAAAAAGACAAATGTGAGAGCCCTGCATCTGTCTCAGAATTGCCAAGCACATCCAATGAGTGACCATTCTCTTGGCTTAAATAATAAAACATATTGAAAGGGGGTGCAAAAGTAGACCAACTCCTGCATTGCCAGCAGGAGAAGAGGTGTGCGCCAAGCATGTATCACTGTAATATAACAGCCAATTAGTTTTGTAATTACTTTTTGCCAATAAAAATGCAACATTCTGTTTAGAATCCTGTAAATTCCATGGAACTTTACAACATGTCATTATTTGTAGTAAAGAAGAAAATAGCAACTTTTTGCTGTTAGTTCTGTTAAGAGAAAATAGATGACTTTCGAAGACAATAACTGAAACTTCGTGAAACAGAGCAAACAACTATGATTAGCTTTAGTACAAGTCAACACAGTAAGATGACAAAGAATCATCGCTGATAGATAGGATGTTAGGAAGTTAGGAGAAGGATGATCTTGTGACTCTGTGTAAGTAAAATCTATTATCCTGAGATGGCCCAAGATGGTGTTTAGTCACAAACACCATGCTATCTCCCTACAGCAAAGAACTGAGAAACCAAGTGAAACAGATACAGATAGAAATCTGGGAGCCCAGAACAGAAAATAGAAGGATGAAAAATTTAGATTGAACACCAAAGGGAAGGAGAAAGTGAATGAAAATAGCAAACGAGGAGACTTACAGACCATAGGTGCCCTGCCAGCTGGCCCAGCATAACATGGCCATCTTGAGACAAAGTGAGCTGTGTTCCTCGGTGAGGAGCACAGGAAGGCAATGTCAAAGAGTCCCCAGTAGGAAACAGGGAAATTCTGTAGACAAACCTGGAGCAAAGCAAGGTGAGCTGAACATGATCTGGATCTAAGAAGGGAAAATGCAGGAAGGTGGGCAAGAGATGTAGGGACTCAGGTGATCACAGAGCAAGGAGGTAGCTGGAAAATAAGGGTGGAACTACTCACCAGCAGGAGTCCCTGATCATTTGGGTGAGTGGTGCTCATGGAGTGGAAGATCCTTGGAGTGGTGGCTAGAGATCCCTCACGTTACAGGACTCTGGAAAATGCCCCCCTTCCTCACACTTGGTCAGGGCTGGTCCTGACCACTGGCTTCTCTTTTCCAGGAGAGCCCCAGTGCCCATGCCAGAGACTAGGGGAACATGTTTTCCTCCCTCCTCCACCCTTAACCCTCCCAATGACCAGTGGTGTGCTCCCTTCCCCCTGCCAAACAATTTGAAGTAGGCACTTCCACTCATTGGTCTGGTGACTGGAGGCTTGCACCCTCCCCACCCCAAATGTCCAGTTATTGGCAACATGTGCTCGTGATGCTAGACCAATGACCAGAGGTGCAAGATCCCCCCCCTGCTGCCCTGCCCACCTGGTGACCAGTGATGTGGGCTACTGTGCCACCTGCTCAGTGACTGGTGACCCATGCCCCCTCTATCTGACCACCTGGCAACCGGAAGTGCACACACACAGTGCCCAACCCAGCAACTGGCCAGAATGTTTCCTGTACACATGCCCGATAAGTGACAGGATGGACACATCACCTCATCAGCAACACCAGTCACATCGTGACAGGCGACACATGCACCTCTGTGAAACCATGAGCAGGAGACCCTAATGCCCTTATCCAACAACTGCCCAGCTGCAATGTCACACATCCTACACCCAAACAGTTCCTGCAGGCTGTCTGCACTTGCATTGAAACCCCATGATACCCCACTACATATTGAGATGCCAATTTATGCATGCACAGCAGGCCTACCCTATCCCATTTGGGTAGCATTTCCTCGCAGCAGATACAGAGGCATCCTGCCCTGATCTCTAGAGAATGCACTAGCTGCTAGCACGAACCAGGAAGGACCCTATGGTCCCACAAGGGCTGTGGAGGGACCCTGACCACTCAACACTTATCACTCAATATCATGGAAAGAATCTGCTTTCCCAACTCCACTCAACCTGGTAAGGAAAGCTATATGAGCCTAACCACAGAGAACTTGCACATGGGTGTGATCCACCATACCTACTAAACCAAAAACAAACCTATCGCCATTGAGTCAATTCTGACTCATAGGGACCCTATGGACAGAGCAGAACTGCCCGATAGGGTTTCCAAGGCTGTAAATCTTTGCAAAAGCAGACTGCCACATGCTTCTCCTGTGGAGTAGCTGGTGGAATTGAACCACCGACATTTGGTTAGCAGCCTAATGCTTAACCACTGCACCCACCAGGGCTCCCTGCATACTCACTAGTGAGAGGAAATCACACTCAGACAACATACATCACCACATAGATCAACACCACCAAATAACAACAATTAAAATAATACAAAGGAAGAAGGTCATTCTAAAAAGAAAGGAAGAAACAAAACTGCTGATATATCAAAGCAAAACATAACAAAACAAACTAAGCACAAAACCAGTGCACATACAATCAATCAATCAATTAATAAATTAACACCTTAATGCCTCAGAGAGAGCAGACAATAACCAATCATATGAAATAACAGAAGAAGATGGCTCAAACAAGTAAGCAAAATAAAGGAGCATAAAACATTCCTAAAGAAGAAATGGTAATAGAACGACCTGATAAAGAATTCAAAAGACTTGTATTTAGGATCCTCAAAGAGATCAAGGAAAACATAGATAAAACCTTAGAATTCAGGAAGACAATACAAGAACAAAATGACAAAATAAATAAACAATTAGAAACAATACAAAAACAACTAATAATTGAGAAGATTAAAAGTAAGATATCAGAAATAAGTAACTCAATGGAAGGACACAGAAGGAGAATTGAATCAATGGAAGAAAAAATCAGTAAAACAGAGGAAAAATGCCTTGATACTAATTTTTTTGAGATACAATCAGAAAAAAAGAATGAAGAAAGTCTAAGAGTTATCTGAGACACTATCAAGAGGAATAATTTTCACATAATAGGAATTTCAGATGAGGAGGAGGAGGAAAAAAATCACAGAGAGACTTATGAAGATTTATTGACAGAAAACTTCTCTAATATCATGAAAGACCATCCAAGAAGCTCAAAGAACCCCATATAGGAGAGACTCCAAAAGAAAGTCACCAACACATAACATAATCAAACTCTGAAAAACCAAAGACAAAGAAAGAATTTGGAAAGCAGCTTGTGAAACATGAAATATCACTTACAAAGGCAAACAAATAAGACTAAGTGTTGATTTATCAGCAGAAACTATGCAGGCAAGAAGGCAATGGGATGACACATATAAAACTCTGAAAGAAAAGAATTATCAACCAAAATTCATATAGCCAACAAAACTATCTTTAAATATGATGATGAAACCAGGACATTCCTAGATAAACAGAAGTTAAGGGAATTTGTAAAAACCAGACCAAACTTATAAGAAATATTTAAGGGAGTCTTTCAGACAGAGAACTAATGGTATCAGAAAATCATCTGAGATTATGACACACAACAGCATCACCCAGATACCCACCTAGGTAAGGAATTCTCAGAAGTAAAATAAAGCTGCAAAACTGAAAACAAGAACCAGAGATGTCAATTTGTAAACAATAACAACTTCAAAACAAAAAGAGGGAATAAATCGTGTAGTTATAGAACTTCCATATGGAGAAGGAGTCAAGATGATATCAAGAGATAACATATTATTTTAAACTTAGGATGATAAAGATAAATTTCAGTGTAACCACAAAGAAAATTAATAAATCTACTCACCAAAACAAAGAGAAAGAAAATAAAAAAGACTCAATAAACACAAAATCAGCAACAACTAAGGATATGAAAGGAAAATTCATAAACAAAAAATAACTTAGCACAGAAAACTAAGGAGAAGAAAGAAACCATTAACACTACTAAAAAAAGCATAACAAAATGGCAGCAGTAAATACATACCTGTCATTGATTGAATTATGTCTCCAAAAAAAATGGTGTATCAATTTGGCTGGGCCATGATTACCAGTATTGTGTGGTTGTCCTCCATCTTGTGATTGCAATTTTATGTTAAAGAAGATTAGGGTGGGATTGTAACACCCTTACTAAAGACGCATCCCTAATCCAATGTAAAAGGAGTCTCCCTGGGGTGTGGCCTGCACCACCTTTTATCTTAGAAGAGATAAAAGAAAAGGGAAGCAAGCAGAGAGTTGGGAACCTCATACCACCAAGAAAGCAGGGCTGTGAGCAGGGAGCGTCCTTTGGACCTGAGGTTCCTGCACTGAGATGCTCCCAGACCAAGGGAAGACTGATGACAAAGACCTTCCTCCAGAGCCGACAGAGAAAGCCTTCCCCTGGAGTCGAGGCCCTGAATTTGGACTTGTGGCCTACTGGACTGTGAGAGAATAAATTTCTCTTTGATAAAGCCATCCACTTGTGGTATTTCTGTTATAGCAGCACCAGATGACTAAGACTATACCTATTGATAATCACACTGAATGTAGACGATTTAAATGCACCAGTCAAGAGAAAAGAGTGGTAGAATGGGTAGTAAAACATGACCCATCAATATGTCGCCTACAAGAGACACACTTTAGACACAAAACATAAACAGTTAAAAATCAAAGAATGGAAAAAATATATGTACCAAGCAAACAGTAACCAAAAGAAAGCAGGAGTGACAATAATAATCTCTGATAAAATAGACTTTAAGTCAAAATCTATTATAAGAGACAGAGAAAGGCATTATATAATGATTAAAGGATCAATCCACCAAGAGAACATAGCCATAATTAATATTTAAGCACCTAGTGACAAAGCTCCAAAACACATAAAACAAACTCTAACAGAACTGAAAAAAGAAATAAACGGTTCTACAATAACAGAAAGTGATCTTAACACACCACTTTTGATAATGAACAGAACATCTATAAAAAAAACTCAACAAAGATACAAAAGATCAAAATAACGCGATCAACCAACTCGACTTCATAGACATATATGAATACTGCACCTAACAGCAGCACAGTACATGTTCTTCTACAATGAGATACTATCTCACCCCTGCAAAAATGGCATGGTTAAAAAAAAAAAAAGAGAAAACAAAAGCTGGTGAGATTGTAGGGGGGTTGGAACTCTTAAACATTGCTGGTGGGATTGTAAAAGTACATCTACTATGGACATGGTATGGTGCTTCCTCAAAAGCTTGGAATAGAAATACCTTATGATCCAGAAATCCCATTCCTAGGTATATATTCTAGAGATGTAAGAATAGTGGCATAAGTAGACATATGCATACTTACATTCTTTGCCACATTATTCACAATAGCAACAAATGGAAACAACCTAAGTGCCCATCAATGGATAAATGTATAAAAAATTATGATATATTCATACAACTGTATACTGCACAACTGTAAAGAATAATGAGGAGTCCGCAAAACATCTTATCATGTGGATGAATCTGGAGGACATTATGCTGAGTGAAACAAGTCAATCAAATAGACAAATATTGTATGGCCCAACTATTATAAAAAGTCAAGAATAGATATATACACAGAAAGCAAAATTCTTTAATAGTTCCCAGGGATGGGAACCATCATTTTCTAGATAGCAGACACTTGTTTTGTTGGTGATGGGAAACACAATATCCAGTATGGGTGAGGTCAGCACAGTCTGACCAAGGTAAATAAAGACACTAAGAAGTTCATGAGAGAAAGTGACAATTTCAATAAATGCTATAATATATTCAATTTTGTGACAACAGTAGAAGCAATAAAAAATATGTGTGTGGTTACATAGGTAGGTATGGATGCATATATGTGTATAGGAAGAAATATGCAAGTAAATGCATGTGCATTGTTAGGTGTATCTGTAGGCAGATGCATAAACACATTTGTATCTTCTGCATATATATCCACTTATATAACAAATCATATAGGAGGAACAGTTATGGTGGCTTTCTAAACATATCAAAACAACTAATGGGATTAGTTTACTGGGTTAAAAGGCTGGGGACCATAGTCTTGGGAAACAGCTTAGTCAATTGGCACCACATAGTTCACAAAGATAACTTTCTACATCCTAGTTCGGTGAATAGCGTCTGGGGTTTTAAAAGCTTCCGAGCAGCCATCTAAGATACAACTAGTTGTCTCTACTTATATGGAGCAAAAGAGAATGAAGAAAATCAAAGGCTCAACAAAGAAATTAGTCCGCAGGACTAACAGCCTACACGGTCTCATCTAACCTGAGACCAGAACTGGATGGTGCCCAGCTACCGCTACTGACCTTTCTGAGCAGGGACACAATAGGAGTTCCCAGATAGAATGGGAGAAAAAGGTAGAACAAAATTCTAATTCCTAAAAAATTCCAGACCTACTGGACTGATAGAGACTAGAGAAACCCCTGAGACTATCACCCTAAGATGCCCTTTGAACTTTGAATTGAAGCTATTTCTGCAGGTCACCTTTTAGCCAAATAGATTGTCTTACAGAATAAACAATATCATCCATAAGCAATGTGCTCCCTTAAACAATTAACTATATCACACCAAACAGTCAACATTTACCCAAAAGCAAAGATGAGAAGGTAAGGAAGGGAACAGAAAATAGATCAGTGGAAAAAGAACAAACAGAATGGAAATAATGAGAATGCTGACACATTGTAAAAATTGTAACCAATGACACGGAACAATTTATATAAAAATTATTAAAGAGGAACCTAATATGCTGTGTAAACTTTCACCTAAAACACAGTAAAATATTATTTAAAGAAGATCTATTGCCTTTGTTTGGATGGGGAGAGAGAGAGCTTTTATACAGAATAATAATTACTCCTTGAGGAATACATGTTGTTTTTGTTGTGTCATTGATTTCGTTCCAACTCATAGGGACCCTTTGTACAATTTTGTTCTGACTCAGAGGGACCCTATGTACAATAGAACGAAATGCTGCACGGTCCTGCGTCATTCTCACAATGCTTGCTATGTTTGGGCAGGTCGTTGCAGCCAGTGTGTCAATCCATTTTATTGTGGGTCTTCTCCTTTTTCACAAACGTTCTACTTTACCAAGCATGATATCCTTCTCCAGGGACTGGTCCCTCCTGATAACATGTCCAAAGTACTAACACAAAGTTTCTCCATCCTCTTCTTAGGAGCACTTTGGTTGTACTTCTTCCAAGACAGATTTGTTCATTCCTCTGGTAACCTATGTGTATTCAATATTCTTCACCAACACCATAATTCATCAATTCTTTGGTCTTCTTTGTTCATTCTCCAGCTTTCATATGCATATGAGGTGACTGGAAATATGTGGAATAAATAAGGACACAGAATAAGGTAAATATGGAACAGGAGGCAATACAACTACTCTTCATTTATCGACTATCTCATTATCTGACATTACACATTTATGACAATAGTAAAAAGTCTACTATTTGACTATTTTTCACATTAATGACATAACGTCTGGCAGTAACGAATGCTGAGGTACAAGGTGAGAGTAACGCTGGCTATGATGGTTAAGGTTATGCGTCAACTTGAATGAGTTGTGATTCTAAGTGTTTTGGCAGTTATGTAACAGTATGAGGAGCCCTGGTGGTGCAGTGGTAAAATGCTCAGCTGCTAAACAAAAGGTCTGTGATTTAAACCCACCAACTGCTCCATGGAAGAAAGATGTGGCTGTGTGCTTCCGTAAAGATTTATGGCCTTGGAAACCCTGTGGGGCAGTTCTACTCTGTCCTACAGTGTTGCTATGAGTCAAAATCAACTATAGGGCAGTGGGTGGGTAATGATGTAGTCATCCTCCATTTTGTGATCTGATGTGGTCATCCTCCATTTTTGCTTAAAGCAATTTTTGTGTAATGATCTGGTCTTTGGAACCTAATGATGTTAATAAGTGAGGAGTGGGTGTACTTTAATTGTCAAGTGAAATTAGCTTTCATTTATCTTATTTCACTTAGGAATCATTAAGTCAAAATTGGCCTCTGGGAGAAAAATTGGTATGAGGTGACAAGAACAATATCTGAAACTCACACTAAAAAACAAAATCATCTAAACTTTGAGCATTTTTGCATTTTCTCTGTAATCATAACTGAATTATTGGGCCAGGTATGAACTTGAGGAGTGCTTACAAGCTAGTTTAAAAAAAACTGTGACACCAGATACCAGGAAAATCTTGTTATTTTGCAGACAATCTGGGCGAAGAAACATCCCAGATTTTAGCTTTTTAACTGACTCTTTCCTCAGGCTGCAGTTTTCAATGTGTGTTCCATGGAACACTTGCTCACAGGATGTTAATATACTCCAAGCTAAAAGGGCTCTTTTTCCAAAAAAGTTTTTTATATTTCCAAATTACACAAAGGTAAACAGAGTCATTAGTGCAGTAATGCTTTTCAAAATTTTAATATGGAAAATTTTCAAGAGAGATATAGGAAGAAATTTCTAAATTAATTTTATCAGCAATTTTTCATGGAACTTCTTGCAAGACTGATGGTTCATTAAACATATTTTAAGAAATATAGTCCTGACAAGTACCTATATATGGTTCCATATTGTTGACCCATTTTCAGTAATTTTATTGCATATTTACTGTATTTTTGTGACCATTATTTTGTTTTTCAAGTGATGAAATGAATTTAAAAGCTGATATGAAGCTAAATTTGCATCTTTTCTGGATGGAGGGAGAAGTTTGAGTAAAATATATAAATTTTAAACAACCAATGCTCTTTTGTTCTATCACCAGTCTTCCTTTCAGTTTAAGTAAAATTTAAAAGGGAAACAGAGCTTCCTATTATCAACTTCAATTTTAAAGTTAATGTGAAGTCTTTTAAATAGGTTTTAATCATGTATAACTCTAGTGTTCAATAACAGCAATAAATAGCTTTAGGTTTTTATGTGTTTGTATCCATCTATCCAACTGCTCCACAGAGTCTACGCACGCTCACTCAGGTGTCTACCATAACCAGTGATCTCTTATTTTTCCTTTATATGTAATTACTTCTCATCTAGATAATTTCATAGAGTTGATAAACCTAGACAAGTATATTGCCTTTTCAAAACCAAATCCAGGAAGCTCCCTTGATTTAACATTCCCTTTAGCTGCAACATTGTCTTCCTCATTTGCAGCCTCTGTTATTAAAAGTCTTGTCTCTTCTTGTTTCCTTGATTTCCTCAACCTCTATTCACCCTTCAATTCACTCCAGTCAGCTTTTGCTCACATCACCATTAAATTAGTTCTTTCGGAAGTTGCCAATGACCAGCATTTCCCTAAATCTGGAAGTTGCTTTTAATTCATTATTTAACTTGATTTCTCACTTGAAATGGTTCATTTCCATCATTTTTCTATTTGACACAATATTTTCCTTTTTTAGATTTTCTTTATTTTTCTGTAACAACTATGGTCTCTCCTTTCCAGTTTTCTTTGGACCATTTTCCCTGGTCATGCAGCCATCAAATTCCATAAGATACAGTCCAGTAATTCCTCTTTTCTCCTGCTCCAGGCAGTCTAACCCACACTCATGATTTCAATATGCTAAAGACTCTCCTTCTCTAAGCTCTTTACGCTTGTGCTACATCTATCTTGATATTCTCCCTGTGCTCTCTTTTTTCCTTATTAACAATTCCTTATACTTCTGAGCTCAGGTTTAGTGTTCTTTCTTTGGAGAAGCCTTGCTTGATCCCCAGTCTAGATTAATTTCTTTTGTTCTATAACCTCAAAGAACCACATTCTCTTCCGTCACATATCTCGTATTTCCAGCATATACCTTATATTTATCTCATGGCACATATCACTTATATATATTTGATTAATTGGAGCATATCTGTTGCACACAATAGATTATATGCTCCATGAGTATATTGCTAGCACTTAGCACTGTGCCTGGTAAATGATAGGTTTACAACACATACTTGTTAAATAAAAGAATATCTTAATTCATGAATAAATATAATGTGAAAAAAGAGGTATCTTATGGATGGAAACCTGTATATGTGAGATAAGGAAACAGATGTTGAAGCTCTTTGTCACACAGCATGTGGTCCTTGTATATGTTACTCCAGTTGATGTATACTTTTAACCTGTGAAGCAATTTTTTCTATGAGTTTCCAATAAGCAAAATTTTCAATAAAAGGGTGTATTTTCAATGAACAAATTATTAATATAAAACATTTTTAGTGTTGAAGTTATATGAGATGGTCAGTTCTTCTAGGGATGCTATGGAGAGAAATGCAGACATCAAAATCTAATACTTTTAAGAAGTCTGCAAAACCAAACCTGTTACCATTGAGTCGATTGTGACTTGTAGTAACCCTATAGGACACAGTAGAACTGCCCCATAGTGTTCCAAGGAGAAGCTGGTGGATTCGAACTGCTGACCTTTTGCTTAGCAGCTGAGCTCTTAACCATTGCACCACCAGGGCTCCATCTAAGAAGTCTAGTCAATAACAAATACATTATAATAGCTATCCCTATGTCAGAAAGTTTTGCCTATTATTTGTACATGACATTTATAAATGGAGTGTTGAGATTAATGTCCCTCCTTCTAGAAATCCCACTCTGATTAGGAAGCTAGATCTGGTTATCTGACTACTGGGAAAGATACAACGTCTATTAGAAAGAGAAAGCAAGTGTATATTTAGGAGCTAGTAATAGCGGAAGAATTTCAAATATGTTCCAGTTTTTTCATGGTACAAGCAAACATTTATCTAGAAATTATGATGTTTCATTATTGCAAGTTATTTGTTTCATTATCCAAGCTGTTATGCAATTTATATATACAAGTATACACATATACATAATCCATGTTATCCCATTGGCCAGTATTTTGAAATTGAGGTACAAATGTTAATGAATAATTTATCTTACGTTCTAAAGATAATCTAAAATGTTAGAGCTATTCATTTCTTTTTGTGGTAGCAAAGAGAAAAAAAAAGATACATCTGCATACAAAAATAGAGGCAAGAAACAAAACCCTGTTTATTATTTTTCATGAAGAAATATCAGATACAAAAAATTCACAAATGAATTAAAAAGATATTGGATAATTAGTTTTATGCCCTACTGGCCAGTTTCAAAACATGCCTTTCCCGCTGTCTTTTTCCAATCTTTACAGAGAAAAACAGTAAGAGAAATATTATATTTTTCATAATGGTAAGTATCATATGGAGCCCTGGTGGCACAGTGGTTAAGAGCTCAGCTGCTAACCAAAAGGTTAACCAAAAAGTTCAAATCCACCAGCCACTCCTTGGAAACACTATGGGGCAGTTCTATTCTGTCCTATAGGGTTGCTATGAGTTGCAATCAACTCGAAGGCAACAGGTTTTGGGATTTGAAGCATTATACACTTAAAAAACAAAAAGAAAATTCCCATAATTTTGGTTTAAAATTACTTGGAAGTATAGAATTAGTATTTCTAAGAATTATTCTAAACATTTAAATAAAATACAGTGCCTTTGGGAGAAAATATTCAAGAGAAATTGTTCAATAATTCTAGTGAGATATTTACTTTTAAAGTTATTTTATAATTCTGTTGTTACACAGAAATATTTTATCCAATTTTCTGAAAGCTAAAAGCATATAAGTCCTAATGGTTTTCCATTTGGTTAGGTCTGAAAAAGGAAGAGACATATTTTTATGGAGTTATTCAAAAAGTCCTGAACAATGATAGGGTCAATTCTGAAAGGACTGTCAAGTGGCTGTTCCTTTACAATTGAAACACACTGTCTCTAGGCCTATACTCATATATTATAGCCACATTTTATAATTTAGAAGTTGACAGAATAAAATGTTATAATCATTTAGTATTTATTGGATGTGTAGATATGCTAAACTACTTCCATTTCCAAATCACTCCATACTGTACCTTGAACAGTGTTGGTGCACATGAGAGAAAGCATTGGCTTACAAACTGGATAAAGATCTATAGGAAGGCTTTATAGCCGTTTTCAAGTTATCAAAAATTGCTTCTTTCTTCCTGCCTGGAAAGCTTGTGGCAGCTTCAGCAGCCATCTTGAGTCCATGAATTCACCTTGAATATAAAAGTCAATTATCAGGAATGATGGAGCAGAAAGGTTGAAAGAATCTGATCTGTGAATCACCAACAGAAACCAAAAAACCAAACCCGTTGCCATTTGGTTGATTCCAACTCATAGTAACCCTATAGGACAGAGCAGAACTGCCCCATAGGGTTTCCAAGGCTGTAATCTTTACAGAAGCTGACTGCCACATCTTTCTCCCTCGGAGCAGCTGGGAGGTTTGAACAACAAACCTTTAAGTTAGCAGCTGAGCGCTTAACCACTGTGGCACCAGGGCTCCTTCTGAACCACCATACCAGCCATAAATTACACACCACCAGCTTCCAGATTTCAAGTTATTATCAGAGGAAAACACATATATGTGTGTGTGTGTGTGTGTGTGTGTGTGTGTGTGTCCGTGTGTGAGTACGCACTCCCAATTTGTTTTAGCAACTGTAATTTTGGAGTTTTGTTATTAGCAGTCAAGTAATTTTGAACTGATACAAAGAGTACATGATGCAGGCATATTATTTATAGATGTCTATGTTATTACCAGAAAAAAAAAAAAAAAGAAATAGGGAAGCAGGTTTTTTTTTTTTTTTTTGGAGGATTAGACAATTTCTTTGCATTACAAACATTTTCATACTACTTGTTTAAAAATATATGCATGTATTAAGTTGATTAAAAATTAAATGCAAATTAAAAAATAATGATTGCTCAAAATTATTAGCAAACTGTGTAAATGCTTTGCTGTGTTTCAACAGTTTATTTTTAGGAAACATAACTGAGTAGACTTGTTTTCAAATAAATATTCTCAATTATCCTTGCTTATGGTCAGCATAAAAACAAATCCAGGTAACCTAAATATCTGGCTCTAGTATAGTGCCAAGGAATGGATAACCTATGAAAGACTAGCTTATACAATTAAATCAAACCATAAATATCATGCAAATGTCAAGATTTATCACTAATGATGTTAACAGCAGAAAGCAAATATGTACCTTTCGTGATACTGAAAAATAGTCTAATTGTTATTTTTACTGAGTATTGATTGAGCTACAAATTGTCCAGCAATAAAAACAGAAAAAAACCTACTGCCATTGAGTCAGTTCCTACTGATAGTGACCCTATAAGACAGAGTAAAACTGCCCCATAGGATTTCCTAGGCTGTAATTTTTATGGAAGCAAACTGCCACATCTTTCTTCTGCAGAGCAGCTGGTGGGTTAAAATATAGTCCGTTATTTATAGCTTCGTTTGTTTTCAACTTCACTGTAACTGTTACTATATACCTTTTATTTTAAATTTTATATTCTTTTTTGAATATATTTGACATCATTTTATCTGTTTTTTATGAATCAGAAATTGAATTATTTTTATTATTTATATATTTTATGATTGTTTTGCTTTCATTTTTGTTTCTTCCATTATACTTAAAGTTTAGAAAATAATACCATAATTTGGACTAGATAAAGCATCCTTGATGTGACATAAGTGTTACTGCGCAAAAATGTACCTAACCCTTTTCCTTCACTCCCTCTCCCTGATGTCACACATGAGACATTCTTGGGCTAAGGTGTTAATTCTGGAAAATTTTTGTTAAAATAAAGAGATGTTTGTACTGTAACAAATGAGCACTTTAGCCCTTTTTGTAAGATTTGTGATGAGTTATTCCTTGTTGTTTTCAAATTTAACCCTCTTTTCTTTCCCATTTCTACAGATTAGAAACTGTGGTTCAAAGAGATTAAGATGTCATTGTTCACACACTTTGAAAGTAATGGAATTGATATTCAGAGGTTTTAACCTTGAAACGCAGAGACAAATAAACCATTCCTTCAAGGAACTTGCAATCTAGTGAAGGATATGGGTAAGTATCATAGATTGTGGAAAACATCAGTATGGACAAAGTGCCAAGAGTGGACAAAGAGCAGGCAGTCTGATTTTACTTGGTAAGCAAAAGAAAGGACTAAAAATGAAGAAATTCATGAGGGTGGTAGTGTGGGAGTGAGTGTTAGTGAAGTAATTCTAGTTAAGAACAGCATGAGCAGAAGCTCAAAAGTGTACAATAGTATATTTGGAATAAAGCTAATCATTTGGTGTAGTGAAAGCATATGCAGAGGACGAAGGAGAGTAGAAGCAGGTGAGGCTAGGGTAATTCCATCATGAGGAGTATTAAATGCTATGCTAAAGAAATTGAACTTTATCTTTTAAACAAAGATAGCTATGATTTCAGGGTGATTTGATTAGAACTGACTTTTATAAAAATAAATACTATAGTTGTGTGGAGTGTAAATCAGAGAGGGGAGAAAATAGAACTAGGAATATAGTGAGTAGAATGTAAGATTCGTACTGTGAGATATTGAAGTCCTAAACCTGGGCAGTAGATGGGAGAAATGGAGGACGTTGGAAACATTTTAGAGATAGCATAGACAGGACTTGCTGATAACCAAGGGAGAGAAAAGAGTCAAATATGTTCCATGATAAAGCCATTGACTGATATTAGGTATTTAATGAGGAGTAGGTTTTAATATGTTGAGTTTGAATGCTTTTATGACCTTTAGACTACAAATTCCATTAGTATATCAGTTTCCTAATGGATTCAAACATAGCAGAGATTATAAAGATAAGGAAGGGATGCTGTAACAAAGTACCACGAAATGGCTTATAGGAACAAAAATTGATTGTCTCACAGTCTTGGAGAATATGAATCCAGGATCAGAGTGCTGGCCATGTTGATTTCTTCTGAGGGCTCTGAGGAAGAATCTGTTCAGTGCTTCTCTCCTAGCTTCTGTTGGTTCCAGGCAATCCTTGTTGTTCCTTGGTTTACAGCTCTGCCTCATACAATCTCCTCCTCCATTGTGATGCTTTGTCTTCCTTCTGAGCCTCTTCTTCTCTTGTATAAGGATACCACTCATATGGTATTAAAACCATCCTACTCCAGTGTGACCTCGTGTTTATTTAATTGATACCACCTTCAGAGACTCTACTTCCAAACAAGGTAACATTCACAGGTGTTTAGGGTTAGGACTTAAACTTGTTGGGGAATACAATTCAATCCAAAACAAGTAGGTGGAAGTTATAGGAAGTAATTGAGCTTTAGGACTTACCTTGCGAACTTAAATTATAAACTCCCTCAAGTCCCTGCCTGTATTTTTCTCAGTCAAGATGTGTTTCATTCACTCTAAGACATACTATTTTACACTTTAAAAACTTTGAAACCTGAACGTGTCTTACAATCTATGGAGTCTTACGATTGTAATTATACATAAAATAATGGGGGTGTCTTACAGTCTATGGCATCCTGTATGTGATGAAATGCACCATATTTTTTTTATCTGTTCATTTTTTGACTCTCATTATAATGTGAACTCTAGGAGAGGCAGTTTTTTCCTTGCATTTTGTGCAGCTCTGTATCCCCAGTGCCTTGAACAGCATCTACTATACAGTAACCCATTGCTGTCAAGTCGATTCCGACTCATAGCGACCGTGTAGGACAGAGTAGAACTGCCCCATAGAGTTTCCAAGGAGTACCTGGTGGATTCAAACTGCCACCCTTTTGGTTAGCAGCTGTAACACTTAACCACTGCACCACCAGGGTTTCCACTATATAGTAGCTGCTCAATAAATATCTATTGAATGAATGAGTGACTCAGACTATTTGGAACAGTTGAAAATGGGAAAGTGAATGGCTTTGCCAAAGGACAGATTAAATACACCTAGGAGAACGATGTGAACCTAGTGCAGATATGTTGTGACAAAGTTCAGAAATTAGGAGCATTGCCTATGTGGTAAAGATCTATATGGGATACCTCAGCAAGAGAAAACCCTACCCCTCAGGGAAGTAGCAAGAGGGGCAGGTGCTTAAGCAAGGAGAGTGATATCTAACATGCTCAGTTATTAGTTCTTTACAATTCTTTGTAAAAACTCTAAGAAACAATTTAGAGATTTTTTTTCAATTGTTTAAGAGAGATGTATGAAACAAATTTTAGCTTTGACTTAAAAGAAATAACATCCTAATTGCAGATTTGTATAAAATTAGAATAGATAGGAATTTTATTTAACTCTGTTTAATACCCAACCTAAAGCTATTAAATCCACTCAAAAGTTAACACGCATGAGAAACATGAGAGTACTAATCAAATAATTGAAAGTTTCTCTCAAAGAAAAATAAATGAAGCATTTTGTGTTACTGCAGAGGATATACTTAAAACCAGCAGTTACATAGGGAAATTTTTTGACTCAGACAAAGGAAGAATATTCTGATAGCCAGAGTTGATCATCATAGGTGAAGGCTGTCTAAAAAGTTGTGAAATGTTTAAGTCAAAACTGAAAGATCACTTTTAAGGATGCTATAGACTCCCTGTTGGTCTCTTCAACTTCAACACATGTTTCTGTATTGAAAATTAGTTTATGTAGGATGGTAAACAGAGGAAAGTTGTCATTATAATGAGGAAGTTGCATTAGTTCACATGAGATTTTTCCTAGGGTGTTAATGGTTTTGCCACCAAGTAGTGAAAAGTATGATGACACAGTGAACATACTAGTCATGGAGAAGTCCAAATGTCGAGCAAGTTGTCCATTTACCTTCTCTTCTTTTCCGTTGCTACCTTTGGTCTCCTGCTCTGTCTTTGAAAAACTTACTTCACAGTTCTTCCCAATCTTTGTGCATTTCCCCCTTGTCTCAATAACTCAGCGGCCCCAACCTTTCTCAAGTTTCAAGTAATCTGTCTCAAACTCTATTTTTCCCAGCAATATTTTTAATGTGTGCTTTTGCAGAACATAAGGCTGTTAAGGAACACACATATCACATTATAACACTGGATAGGAGACTGGGGAGATGGACTCTATATTTCCCTCAGACATGGAGTTTCCATGATTAAATGAATTTGCCTAACCAGGCTGAATGAACATCAATCATTATTTTGTGAAGATCAAAGAAATCCAGGATGATAGGACTTAATTGCTTTTAATCTGCTAAAAATCAAAGTTAACTTTAGTGTTTAAGCATAAATTAATTTCAAATGTTATAAATTATTATAAATATATATTTATATTTATATATTTATAAATACAAATATATAAATATATTATAAATATAAAATATTATAAATATTATAATTAAAACCATTTATATGTAAAGTCTATCAGCTCCCTTTAAAAACAAACTCTACTGAACAAGCTAGGCTTATCCTTATGATTTTATGGCTGTCTGACAGCTATTAGTCCTTCTGGAAATGGTCTCAAATATATAGATTGCCCTACAAGACATTTAGAATAGTACCAATAATTCCTTGAGGATATTAAATTTGAGATTTTACTGGGGGAATTCTGTGGGAGAGAAAACACATACCTCAACTTTAAGGATCTACTTATTTCAAGAACTTCAGGGCTTGCTCAGATGTTGGTTCATTTTAATCCTTTCAATAATGCAAGCATGAACAAATTCATCAGTCTGAAGACTTGTCTTTCACCTGTAATATTTCTATTAAGAGAACAGCAACAGTAATAACAACTACAAAAATGACTGCAGCTGAATTACAAGTCAAATTACCCAGATTAGCATTCAGGTGTTACTTTACTAGTAGAATGTAACAGTTAATTTGTTCTGTGATCCATAAAATAGGACAATTACTCATCTGGTGATATTGCAAAAGCTAACAGTCTGTAGCACTAAATGGCTTCTCTATAGATGGGAAGAATTACCTGTATTTTTCCAAGACATGCTTGTTTTTCTGTCTTAGAACAACATAGTGAATTCTACCCTGATTTCCTACTTTACTGATTTCCTGTAACAGTCTTTGGAAATATTTTATTACATTGGCTGCCTGATGGGAAATAATTACATTGGTGAACAACAGCAACAACAACAACAAAACCTTGAAAAAGCTGTGATAGTACAAATTACCATTTGGTACAGTGGAAAGAACATGGCACTAGGAGCCGGGATCTCTCTCCAGCCCAAACTCTATCACTTACTGACTTAGTTAATTCTCTTTATCTCTCTGGGCTTCTGTTTGTTCATTTGTAAAATGAGGAGGAACAAGATTGGTTTAACTCTTAAACTAGGATGACATCAGAATTATGTGTGCAGCTTTCCTCCTCTGATTTTAGGGTGAGAGTCTCTAGTGGTTGGGCCTGGTCATGTGTATTTACATTTATAAAGCCTTCTAGGTTCTGCTCATGTACATTCCTCACTAAGAAACCAAATTATTCTCTAAGTACTTTTCTAGCATTATCATTTTATGATTCCATATATTACACATCAGCATCAGAATAATAATTAAGCTATCAAGTGACTATAACAATTAACTTGAACAAATATAACAGGATGTGAAAATCCAGTTGTATATCAATAATATGATACTGCCAGTATGATAGATATCAGTTACCAAAACGAGTGTAATACAGACCTTTACGAGATCAGAGACATACAAGGTGATTAGAGTTCTGAAAGAAGAGACGATTTGTTGAGGTCTCTTTAGAGAAAGCAGCCTTACAAGCAATAAGCCCTTTCCTTTTATGCGGAAAGAATGAGCTGACCTCCTTAAAGGAGACAGAATAGGCTTCAGCAATTTCTACCTCAAAGCTACCATTTTAGGTTTGGGGGCAAGAGACAGATTACAGGGATGGGGCTGTGAGAGTATTGCTACCTTGAAACCAACCTGCATTCCAGAGTGTGTCAGAGCAAAGAATGGACCATAGCATAGGGATAGACAGACATTTTAAGCCCTTCTTTAAAATACTCACTGTCTGAGCACTAAAGGGATTTTAGTAGCAGGATCGTGTGTAAACACATCTTTAGAGAACTTGAGTAAAGAAAGTAGCCAGCCTGGGAACGGAAAGTCTTGCTGTTGTGTGAAAATTGCACACTAAAGTTTTCTAGTGGAAGGAATCTGAAAAAACCCACAGAGCACTCACAACAAAAAAATCTGCCAGGCTCTGACAACAGAAAACCACATAGTCAAGTAAGAATCCTATTCCCTCCTTATCTCTCTTTCTCCTCCTGTCTGCCCTCTAGGCAAAGGCTGATAGAGCAGCTTTCTCTTTTGGAAGGAGGTTATCCCAGAAAGAGAGCCAAAGCTTCATACACCCCCTTTCTCAAATGAAGGCAGCCGCCAGTGCTGCCTCAGCCAGGGAAGTGCAGGTCACCCCGAACACCTACGGGGCCCCAGTCATGGTACGAATGGAGGCCTGCATACTACAGTTCTAAGTATTTAAGAGTTATACACTTAAGTGTGAAAAAAAAAATGTATTCTTTTGTTCTATCTGACAAAGTCCTCACAAATAAAATATAGATGTGTAAATCTATGATTTTGTATGCCTGGAAGTTGGCACAGTATCAAATATGACAGAAGTAATGACCAGTACCCATAACTCAGTGTTCAGATGCTGGGTCAGCAATGTTTGAATAAGTAATAAAAAGTACACATCACTTATAGATTATTATATATTTTCTATATGATGTATTTTTATTGCCTTTATTTAAACAAATCACTAATTATTTTGTCATATTCAAAATTTTTCACATGAAGTGCTATTGACAGTAATACCAAATTAGACAACCTTTCTTGAGTTACTATAGCTCTAAGACAATTTTTTTTTAAATTGTTGTTTCAGTTCAGGAAACTACACTTGAATGAAGTTAATAAAATTCTTACGGCAGTATTTATGGAAGGAATTACAGTATTAATGTTATGTTTAACTATTATAAAAAGCCTAATATAATCAATTATCATTATAATGTAAAATAACATTCAATATATTAAAGATGTTAATATGTCATATAAATTATCAGTGTTTATTCTCTCTTAAAGCAATATCTAGATGTATGCAATATTGTAAAGGGTTGGTATAACATTACACACACTTAGGTCTGTCTATCAAGAGATTGAAAACTATTATGAATTATTTATTATTAAAATCAGTCATTGATCACCATGTGTAGCTGTTGACAACACCATTTGAATTCATCTGCACTTCCTGAACCATCAATTGAAACATGAGGAAAGGTAAGAAAATGAACGTTAGACACTAGTAGAAAACAATACCTTGTAATGTATGAAACTATTACATTAATGCTATCTTGAGAGGAAGAATTTGACAAATTACTTAATGGTATTTTCCCTTACTGGGACAAAAAAAAAGGCGGGGGTGGGGGGCTAAGCAGACAGCCTGCAATACATTTATCTCCCATTTTCAGGGCTGAGGTGGTGGGAAGAAAGAAGTCGGGTGACCCAAATCTCCTGTAAAACATAGTAACAGACTTCCTGGCAAACAGACTAATAGTATTTTCTAGTAGAAGAGCTCTTGTCTATGAAATGCTTCCAGCAGGATGTTTCTAAATGTTAACTTACCTAAACATTTCTACTGCTTAAATATTCCCTGCAACCCCAAGTAGTAGTGTCTGTCTCTGATATCAGAGGTGGCACAACCCAATATTTTCATGGCATTCAGACAGTTTCCTTTTGTTCAAGGACATAGTGCGAAAGAGTTGAATAATGCTTCATCAGGGTCTGGATGATGTTAATCTCAAGAGAGGATATTTAGGGTTGTGTCTCATGCCATGTCAGCACTGAGCAACAGACTCCAAGTGACAGAGGCACCCACATGCTCTTTAATAAATGTTTTAATTAGTATGTTCTTGTCATATGTAGAACATGGGATCCAGGTCTGGGGTCTCTCTTGTCTGGGTCTAAGAATGGTACTGTAGAAGAAAGTGAAGTTTTAACTTTGAATGAAGATTGAAATATTAATTAATGCCTTAATTGGTCTTATCCTAATTAATAAATCAAACCACATTTTATGACTTGTAATTATTATGTTGCTGGTAGTGGTGGTTGCCTTGACTCAGTTTCGACTCACTGGCACCCCATGTGTGCAGAGTATAACTGTGTTCATTGGGGTTTTGAAGGCTGCGCCCTTTTGGAAGCAGATCACCAGGCCTGTCTTTTGAGGAGCCCCTGGGTGTGTTTGAACCACCAATCTTGTGGCTAGCAGTCCGTCATTTAACCATTTGAACCACCTAGGAACTTCTTTATTTAAAAATAAACAGAAAAAATAAGGATGTTGCCCAATTTTGCATTTAGAGGCAAAGGAAGTTGTTAACACAGTCTAAATTTATAAGGGGTAGTTGGAGAAAAAGATAATAAATTGTGTTTATCGTATTCTACAGGTTATGTTTTCAACACGCCAGCTATAAACACAGCCTTTTCTCCCTAAGAGCCTATTATGTAAGATCCAAGGCATTGATAAATATATAGGTAATTGCCTTTGAAAACACAATGCTTTGAGTTTGAGAATGTTTGCTAGCATTCTACATTCAAGAAGTCCATGTGTTACTGACAGAGTAACTTTGGAAATTATCTTTAAATTTTGTAAGTTTATATATATATATGTGTGTGTGTATATATATATATATAACTTGACCGGCTAATTTTGAAAAATTCAGATATATGTAACAGATCTTCTTCTTAGAGAAATAGCTTCCTAAGCCTGATAGCAATCTTGTGAAGGTCTAATGCCAATTATTTATTTTTGAAAAAATAATGCACAAACATAATCTAAGCTCTATATGTACTGAGTTCTATGTACCTGACATTGTTCTAGGAGCTTGAGATACATAAATAAGCAAAACAAAGACCTTATACTTATGGAGCTTATATTGTAGTAAAATAAACTGAATAAGATGTTAAAATTAATAGTTGTTTTTCTCAGTAATATTTTCTTGTATTTCACAAGCTTCTGGGTATAGAAGAGGTCATATTACTAGTAAAAACTATAACGTGATGTGAAATCTGTAACTCAGTGTTTTAATACTCCTTCTCCTTTTGAGGTATCATATATATTATTTATTTCTGAAAATCCCTAGAGTTGCCATTCAAAATGTCACAAACAGAAGTTCTCATGTTTTTCCACAGCAAAACAATTAAAAGAACTTATATGAACCTAAAATAATAGTGCATTTATATTTTAATCCTAATACACCCACTACAAACTTCTTTTCCCTTAATACAAGAAAGAAAATGTTGAGGACAATAATCACAGTAAATGAATCTGAAGCCAGAAGTAAGCTCATCCTAGTGTGAAACCCGGATATCCTAGTAGAAATGAAATGAGAATTCCATTTTCACCTCCTTAAATTCATTATAAAAAGAATTGTTCCAATACAGCAGGTTAAATTTATTTAAGGGTCTTGTTAAGGATGATTTGTTGTTTTATCTTTTCAATAGTATGGAATTAGGTAAACTTAAATATTGCAACAGAGATTAGACAGAATTTCCCAGTACCTCCTTTGTTCTTCTATAAATGATTAAGGAGTGAGCTTACTGAAATGGAAAGTAGCCAGAGCATTTCTGGCCGGATCAGTGGGAAGCAGTAGCAGCTGGTGAACAGACTGCATTCAGGGGCCAGCTGGACTCTGGGAGATATGCAAGAGGTTTCTGAGGGGTGGTAGTGGCATGCCTTTCCTGGAGACCTTTAAAATCAGATGGATACCCTTCTGCCTGAGTTGGGAAGGCTGCTTTACTGCCTGATGAATAGAAGATAGCAGTAAGGCAACCTTGCCAGTCTTTGAAGTGTGCTGAGAATCTGCTATATGCCAGCTGCTGGAGACACCAAATGGGTATAATGGACATGGCTGCTGCTCTCATGGATCTCAGAGTACTTAACACTCTCTGAAATCCAGCACTCAATAAATTAATTGGTCTTTGGTGACAAGAACATCCCTCAGGAAAACACCGCTCTCAGTTTTAGAGAGTAGCAGAATGCTAAGTGTGGCTTGTGGTCTTTTGCTTTCTTCTCTGGGTCTCCTAAGTTGAATTTTTGAAGTAACAAAACTTGTTATCATATGAAGAACCCCTTAAGAAAACCATTTGGATGTAGACCTGGTTCTAAGTTAAGAGTATTGCGGCAGAAGTTTTACTCCATTAAGTTACAAATTCTAAACAGTAATAAATCTTTCTCTTGAAGGACTATGCCTAAGGCTGTGCATATCTTTTTCAGACATAAAGAGATGTGCTACACAGTGTTAAGTGAACCTCACAGAGAACTGATGAAACAGCAAGTATCTTTCCAACAGGGAGAAGGAAATCTTGTAAAGGCAACTTTGCTCAACTCCTGTAGTGTTTTTTTTTTGTTTTTTGTTTTTTTTTAAGAGCTATATTTAAGAAGCAACAGAAAGTGGAACCAAAGTGAAGGATCAGATGTATGGTTGTTAATCTTACTTCTATTTGGGAAAGAAGGTGAATTATTGCATAATCTCCACCTCTTACTCTCTCATGAACACCTGGATCACTGATTAGAAGTTACATTTATGAATGTAATGCAACAAGAAGTTCCATTTCAATCGCAAACTTTGTTTCTGAAAACTTCACAATGTAGGAGTAATATTATGAGCAGAATTCCCTTTTTGACCAACAGTAGGGGTAGGCTTCACCTTTAGTCCAATAGCAGTCTTAATTTATATCTCTCTATGTTGTCTTACAATGACATGAAAGTTGCACAAACCTACTTACAAATCACCCGAAATGTCCAGAGCTGCCATCTTCCTTTATCTGTGCAACACTTTGGACCACACTAAGAAACCAGTTCCTAAAAATGTTACAGTCAAGGCAATCATAGTGATGGCAAAGCCTCTTCATGTCACAGGTGGTGACAAAGTTTCAGAGATGTGAAGTATTGTGTCCAGAATTAAAGCTGGGATTAAAATTAAGCTAGCTAGTACCTGGATTCAATACGTTATTCTGCCACCATCAACCCAGAGCTTAAAGGAGGAAACGCCTTGTAACCAACCCCAGTTACACATAAGCAGATTGTTTCAAAGTATTTTCTCCTCATCTGCCTTCCAAAGAGATCTGGTAGTTTCTACGCCAATTTCCCTTCACCTACTTAGTCAATATCCAGACCAGCCCCTGGAGACTCATAATACCATATTACAAACTGGGTAGGAATGTTGAGAGTTAACATGGAGAGATTTAACAAAATAGTTTAAGGAAATTAATGTAATAAAGAAATTAGATAAAAAGAAAAAGGGAGAAAGGTGGTAAGAACCTTTTATGAAAAAAGAAGATTTTTCTTCTGTTTCTTTTTGGAATGGAGAAGAGTATTTGTAGTATATGAAGAAAGCTGATGGGTGATGAAATCAAAATTTTAAGAGGTTTTTTAAAGAACTTTTCCTCCACTTTAAGATGTTCAAGTAATAAAAGTTCTTGATATATCCAAACATTACTTTTCTGCTTCAAGGTTCACTTTTTTATTGTTTTCTTCATACCGTAATCCCATAGGGGAATTACTATTATTTTTAAAATAATCTCAGAGTGTAGAAGACATTTCTTAATATGGCAGAAAGCACAGAAGCTATAAAACATGAGAATTATAAAATTAAAATTATAAAAGATTATAAGACTTCCAGGCAACATGGTGCTATAGTCAGAAGTACCACTCAATCCCTCCGCAGCAAAGATCTGAAAAACTAAGTCAAACAGAGTCACATGTCAATCCTGAAAACCTAAGCATCAAATGAAGAGATAAAGAACTCAGCTAAGCATCGAATGGAGTAAGAAACTGACCGAGAACAGAGAGCAAGGAGAAATACATGCAGAGGTCCCCTATCAGCTACTGCAGCACAAATCCACCATCCTGGACTCCTATCAGAGATCAGTGAACCAGGGGTACGAAGAAGCAGCTTTACAGCGCTTCCAGCGGGAGACAGAACAACCAGTAACGAGTGATATAGGCTTTCCCACGCCCCATCCTCTTCACCCCCACTTAGCCTCCTCTGTTTCCTGCAGCCACAGTCTCTTGACCGGGAAGCACCAGCCTCACCCCAGTGTCACTTGGATTCCACCCACCCACAATGGCCGGCTCACTGAGTGCCTTTTGTTGGCTGTTGGTGTTGCTTTCTTCCACTTCTTTAGATTTCTCCCTTACCTCTCGCCAGCTCCTCCTCCTTTTTCTCAAATACCTGGCTCCGTGCGCCATCTTTACTTCTTCCTGAAAGGCTACAAAACACCGCTGAACTACAAAACTGCTTCCCTGCCCATGCCACCAAGCTGATGGGACACCGGGGCTTTTTTGTTTGTTTGTTTGTTTGCTCTGATTTGTTCTGTTCTGATTTGTTTCTTTGCTTTCTTTTTATTTTCTTGGCTTGGGAGCCCCTTCTAGCCAGGCAGTACTGCACGGCTTGGAAGCTACTCCCTTACTCTGCACAGTCACACAAGGACATCCCTGGGAACATTTCTCTTTTCATATTTTTTTGTTGTTTTTGTTTCTCTGTTTTGTTTTCTTCTCTCTCTTATTCCTTTTTTGTCTTTCTTCATTTCAGGTCTCTCGATTTATTCATTTTTTTCTTTTACCTTTTTCTTTTTTTTTCACTTTTGTTCTTACCCATTTCTCAGTCTCTCATCTCTCCACTCCAATAGCAATCTCCCTTAGCACTCTTTTTTGTTTGTGTGTATGTTTTTGGCTCCTGTTCCTCTCTCCTATCTCTCATCCTTCCCACACACATCTTAGCTCCACGCATCACAATATCCCTCCTCCTTCCTGCCTATCTGCACCGTGCACTGAACATCACACTCTGAAGCAGCACAGGCACAGCCTACTGGAACCTACCCTGCACTGATTCCTGGTCTGCACTGTCAGCCCTGGTATGTGCCACAAAAAACCCATCCAAGCAACTCCCCTTCAGCTGGACCTGTCCTGCTGTACCAAACCTGAGTGACTGACCCTGCCCACTGGAGAAGTAGGTGAAAAGTATCATGCCCACAGATGAGCAAACAACAAAGAATGTACAGCCTGCCTGCTCAGACATAACCAAATAAAACAAAAAAGCAGGACAAAATAAACAAATATACAATCAACAAATGAGGAAAATAACCACTGAATGCCCCGAAGACAGCAGACAATATCAAAACATTTACAAAAACAGGACGGGATGGTTCCAGTCAGCATCCAAAATAAAACACCAGATGATTTTCCAGTAGAAGAAAAGGCACTAGACCTAACTGATAGGGAATTCAAATCTCTCATATTCAGAATTATCCAAGAGTTGAAGCAAAAAGCAGACAAAAATGAGGAAAAAATAGACAAATTCATGGAAAATACAGACAAAAAACAGAAGAATTCAAGAAAATAATACAGGAGCAAAATGCTAAAATAAATTCACAACTAGAAATCATACAAAAACAACAATTAGAAATCCAAAAGATAAACAAGTAGATTTCAGAAATGGACAGTGTCATAGAAGGGCTGAGGAGAAGGTTTAGAAAGACGGAAGACAAGCTCGGCAAAATTGAAGACAAACACTTGGATACAACTCTGAGGAAAAATAAGACAAAAGAACAAAGAAAAATGAAGAAACCCTGAGAACAATGTGGGATACAATCAAAAGCAAAAATCTGCTAGTGATCAGAATCCCAGAACAGGGGGAGAAAACAGAAAACACATACAGGATCATTGAAAAACCGCTGCAGAAAACTTCCCCAATATCTTGAAAGATGAAAAGCTAGCCATCCAAGAATCTCCATAAAACCCATATAGGATAGACCCCAAAAGAAAATCACCAAGGCATATCATAATCACATTTGCCAAAACCAAAGACAAACAAAGAATCCTGACAGCAGTTCTAGAAAAAGAAAAAGTCTCATACAGAGGAGAAACAATAAGAGTAAGCTCGGATTATTCGGCAGAAACCATGGAGGCAAGAAGGCAATGCAATGACATATATAACACCTTAAAAGAAAAAAATTGCCAGCCAAGAGTAATATATCCTGCAAAACTCTCATTCAAATATGATGGTGGAATTAGGTCATTTCCAGATAAACAGAAATTAAGGGACTATGTAAAAACCAAACCAAAGTTACAAGACTTATTAAAGGGAGTCTTTCAATCTGAGAACAAACAACATCAGACCACAGGCTGAATATAGGACACAGGATTGTACTAGCCAGATACCAACCTAGGACATGAACTCTTAAGGACTATGCAAAACCAAAAACATTACAACAGGGAACCAGAGAGGTTAATCTGTAAATTTCAAAAGAATGAGAACAATAAAAGAGGGAATAAATGGTGTAGGCATAGAACCACTTAATGGTGAGGAAGGCAAGACGATACCAAGTAATAATAGAGTGGTTCAAATCTAGAAAGATAAGGGTAAATTTCAAGGTATCCACAAAGAAAGTTACAAACCTACTCATCAAAATAAAGAAGAAAAACACAAAGTCTCAGTAAAAACAAAACCTACAAAAATAAAAGAAATGAAAAAAATCCACAAACAAAAGGAACTCAGCACAGGAGAGTAAGAGGAACAAAGAAAACATCAGCACCACAAAAAAAAAAAGAAAAAAAAGCGCTACAAAATTCAATCCCACTCCTAGAAATATATCCTAGAGAAGTAAGAGCCATCACATGAATAGACATATGCACACCCATATTCACTGCAGCACTGTTCACAACAGCAAAAAGTGGAAACAACCTAGATGTCCATCAACAGATGAATGAATAAACAAACTATGGTACATACACACATTGGAGTATTATGCAATGATAAAGAACAATGATGAATCTGTGAAGCATTTCATAACATGGATGAAACTGGAGGTCATTATGCTGAGTGAAATAAGTCAATCACAAAAGGACAAATATTGTATGAGATACCTACTGTAAAAACTCATGATAACGTTTACACAGAAAAAGAAACAATCTTTGTTGGTTATGAGGGATGGGAGGGATGGGGGGGAACTAAATAGACAATAGATTAGTGTTAACTTTGGTGAAGGGTAAGACAGTACACAATACTGGGGAAGCCAGCACTACTAGTACGAAGAAAGGTCATGGAAGCTCCATAGACACTTCTAAACTCCCTGAGGGATTGAACTGCTGGGCAGAGGGCTTTGGGGACCATGGTTTCAGGGAACGTCTAGCTCAATTGGCATGACACAGTTTATAAGGACAGTGTTCTACATTCTACCTTGGTGAGTAGCGTCTGGGGTCTTAAAAGTCTGTAAGTAGCCATCTAAGATACTCCACTGATCTCACCCCTGTCGGGAGCAAGAGAGAATGAAGAGAACAAGATAGAAGGAAAAGATGAGTCCAAAGGACTAATGGACCACAGCTACCACGGCCTCCACCAGACTGAGTCCAGTACAGCTAGATGGTGCCCGGCTACCACCACTGACTGTTCTGACTGGGATCACAATACACGGTTGGGGACAGAGCTGGAAAAGGATGTAGAACAAAATTCTAACTCACACACACACAAAAAAGGTCAGATTTACTGTCCTGACAGACTGGAGAAACCCCGAGAGTATGGCCTTCGGACACCCTTTTAACTCAGTGGTGAAGTCACTCCGGAAGTTCACCGTTCAGCCAGAGATCGGACAGCCTCATAAGACAAAACAGGAATAATGAAGCACAGCAGTTCAGGGACAAGGAGTAGAAGGCAGGAGAGGACAGGAAAACTGGTGATAGGAAACCCAAGGTTGAGAAGGGACAGTGTTGACATGTTGTGGGGTTGTTTACCATTGTCATAGGGCAATATGTGTACTAACTGTTTAATGAGAAACTATTTGTTCTGCAAACCTTCATCTAAGGTACAAAAAACAAAGAATTATCTATGTGAGATCAAATTGACAACAGCAACTCAAAAGGTTTAATGGGAAGCCTAGGGGGCAGTGATTTGAAGATAATGGTGAAGGAATACTTCAGAAAAGGATAGTGAGAATAGCAGCACAACTGGAAGAATGTAATTGATGTCACTGAATTGTACATGTAGAAACTTTTGAAATGGTTTAACTTTGACTATGTATATTTTCACCAAAAAAAAAAAAGATCCTCCAAGGTCGAGAAGGGAGAGTGTTGAAATGCCATGGGGTTGTTAACCAATGTCATAAAACAATATGTGTACTAACTGTTTAATGAGAATCTATTTGTTCTGTAAACCTTCATCTAAATTACAAAAAAAAAAAAAAAAAATTTAAATAAATAGCCACACTGGAAAAAAAAAAAAAAAAGATTATAAAAGAAGAGAATTGCATAGCAATAAAAATCAGAAGACAAATGACCAATTCAAGGGGAAAAAGTCAAAGGATTAATTTTCATAATAGAAAGAGAGTTCTTGCAGATGAGTAATAAAAAGATCAACAGCTCAAAAGAAAATAGACAATTGATATGAATACACAATTTATAGGGAAATGAATATGAGTTATACTTAAACATACAAAAAGATAAACTAATAAACTTTACCCATATCTTTTTCAGTCAAGTCAATTCCGACTCATAGTGACCCTATAGGACAGAGTAGAACTGCTCGAGAGGGTTTCCAAGGAATGGCTGGTGGATTCGGACTACTGACCTTTTGGTTAGCAGCCAAACGTTTAACCACTGCAACACTGGGGCTCCAAAAGTTTATTCATATTAAGATACATGGCAATTATAACTTCAAGAGATACCAATTTTCCCGTTAGATTGACCAAAGATGAAAAAGCGTTAGAATACACTCTGCTGCTTAGAGCAGTGCTTGGCGTGCTTTAATGTACATAGGAATCACCTGAGTTTCTCTTTAAACTGTAGATGTGATTCAGTAGACCTGGGATGGAGCCTGAGATTTAATATTTCTAACAACTTGTTAGATGCTGTTGCTGGTCCCTGGGACACATTTTGAATAGTTATGTGTGGATTAACAGGGGCTGTTAGTCACAGGTGTTGAGAGTTTGAAATGGCATAACCACTTTTGAGAGAAATTTTCCATTTGTTTATGTTAAATTACAAATGCATACCCATTGACTCAGCAACTCCACTTCAAACATGTATTTTACAAACATATAATAAGTCTCCAGGTTATGTACAATTCGTACTTAAGAACAGACTACCACGCTGTTGTTGTTAAGTGCCATCCAGATCAATCTGACATCACTAATGAAATCCCCTGTTCCACGTCCTCTTCTGAATTCAGTTTGAATTTCTGGCAGTTTCCTGTCAATGTACATCTACAACCGCTTTTGAATGATCGTCAGTAAAATTTTATTTGCATGTGATATTAATGATACAATAACAAAGTGTATTATATTAAAAATTTGAGTTAAATGCAATGCTTTGTAATAACTAACACATACACTACTTTGTGACACTTATGAAAATATTGTGCAGCCAGTTTGGAAGTGTTTTCTAAGTGTTTTGTATACATAGAAAGGTAAAATATATACTATATACTAAGACAAACATTTGACAAACTGACACTAAATAAGAACCTTATGTACCTGTTCCAACATACCTACAAATTCAACGACAGTCTTAGGAATGGATCTCGTTCGTAACCTGGGGATTGCCTGTATATTCAAGTATGTGCAAAATAATATGTGTGCATGGTTGTTAATTACAGCATTATCTGTTATGGGACAAGTAGAAAACAACTTAGTATTCATGGAGAGAGAACCGATGAATTAAAGTATGGCATTAAAAGCAAGACAAATCTGTTGCTCTCGAGTCGATTCCAACTCATTGACCCTATAGGACATAGTAGCACTGCCCCATAGGGTTTCCAGGGCTGTAATCTTTATAGAAGCAGACTGCCACATCCTTCTTCCATTGAGCAGCTGGTCTGTTCAAGCCACTGACCTTTTGGTTAGCAGCTGAGCACTCTAACCACTGAGAAACCAGGGCTCCTTAAGGGCTAGTGTACAATAAACTAATTTCCCTCGTGATCTATTTCTGAACAAGCAGCCATTTAATACCCTATGGAGCACAGTTCTATTCTGACATACATGGATTCAACATGAGTCAGATAGACTCGACGGAAACTGGTTTGGTGACTAATGATACTGAACATCCTCACCACCAGTGCATAGTAACTACTTTTCAAACTGAATCTTGGAGTGAAAATGACAACTCAAGTGGTGAGTTACCAGCTCATCCGCAGTTTTCATGAAGCATTAAGTGAGAAATAAATCTTTGTTGATTTAAGCTATTGAAATTTTGGGATTTTTTTGTAACCTTGGCATAATCCACCAAATCCTGATTGATACAAATTCAAATGTCCATCCTCAGTAAAAGAAAAAAAATAATTTGTGGTATTAATCATAAGTAGGATATAATACGTAAAATGAATGAAGTTCTAATAACAAAAATATTCTCCATAAGCATAATATTAAGGTAAAAAGTCAGACTAAGAAACACATACTATATTATTCCATTTCTGTGAAATTCAAAAGAGAAAAAAATAGATTATAGTGTGTTGCTATGTGAACTTACATGGTAAGTCTGTAAAGATAAGCAAAGAAGTGGTTAACGTGGTGGCTGTCTTTAAGGAGCAAGAAACATTAAGTAATTGGAAAAGAGTATGAGAGGGACTTCTGGGATTCTATTTTTGGATGTGAATGTTGGTTTCAAACATATTTGTTTAGTGATAATTTGTTGAACGGTGCATTTAAAAATAATTTGAAAAAGTAACTATACAGACATAGAAGGTAAAGCCATTATAATAATTAGATCCTTAACATTTTTAATACTTTGTCTTTTTGATAAGTCCCATTAGCACAAGCAAGACCACAGATACAATCACCAGTAATAATTTACAGGCACATAAAGAAATGAATGCCAAGCACCACACCTGATTTTAAAATTATCAGTGATTTTCAAATATGTTTTGACATTTCAATGATTGTTTTGTGGCTCTAAAATAGATATTATTAATAAGATTAATATAGAAGCACATTCCCAGTCTGTTTTTTCAGTATACAACTGTTGCAGCAGCGACGGTTGTCGGGGCGGCAGAGACAATAACCAATGCCACAACTCTTACAGAGAAGTGGAGCCAGGAGGGTCACTCTGAGGAGTTGAACCCTGGCTTAAGTCCCAGGAGTTTATTTTATAGTCAATACAGCAAGCAGTGAAGCAAATAACAGAACAATGGGCTTTGGGTGAGTAACAATAAGTTTCAGGCAAGGGAGAAGGAATTCAGGCAAACAAGCCAATCAGTAACAGGACAATAGGTTTTGGAAAACAAGTCATGCCTAATCTCTTTCTCATTGCTGACAAGTCTCCAACATGTCATATACAGCATAGAGGCCTGTGGGGGCTGCACTTGTCAATAGTGCAGGCATGTTTAAATGGCATATATCCCCACATCTCCCCCCCTTTTTTTAGTTAATGGAATAAGAATCAAGAGGGTTTCCACTGGTCCAACAAGTGTCTGGTAGGACAAAGTAAAATTTTCTCTATGAGATAAAGTCCAAGATTATCTCAGCTACTGTCTCCACACTTCAGGGTCTGGCATCTTAGTGAGTCCTTGTGAGCCCAGCTTTAGCTGGGGCACACTCCATATGTTTAAGGAGGAGAAGTAGCATAGTGATGAGTAATACCTGGACTTAGTTGCTCCTAGATGGCGGCCATTGCAGGTTCTTTAAACTCATGGTGCTGGTTTTCCACCAGATACCATCTGGTTCTTCACCAGGTTACTAAGTAAAAGCAATGCTCTTATCAATTGCATAGCTGGAGTGAGCGGACTCATTGTGGCTTTCAGGTGTGTAAGACAATAGAGGATGATCTTATGAGGATAATATAATCCTCTGCACTAGTAATATCCTGATTGTTGGACCCATGGGTTTCCTCTGACTCTCATTTTGTCAGGTAAACACTAACTTTTAACATCCACTGAAATTATTATTCTTAAAGGCTTAAAGATTTATGAAGGCTCAAAGATTCATTAACAATCAAACAAGCAATGATTTACACAAATTCACTATCAATTGGAAAGGAATCATCTAACTTAGAAATCTATCTATACAGAAGCATCTAATCTAGAAGAAGCAGAAAATATAGAGGAATTTACACATAACAAATTTTCATTGGGAACTTACTGATTAACAAATTACTGATTAACAAGATAATATAGTATGACTATTGAGAATAGATTGTCGCGAGGGAAACCATAGCTAGAAACAGGTTTCCAGGTGCAAGTGGGGCACCTGCAGTTGAGAGGATATGTTCAGCTTTGGAGGAGAGGGCTTTCAGACCTCCCCATGTTACCGGTCTCGCAGATCTCCATTGTTCAGTGTCCATCCCCGGGGAAAGGGGTGATTTTGGGTCGGATGGCAGCATTTCAGTGTTCATCCCTTGGGGAAGGGGTGCCGGTGTCAGTTGCAGCTCTGGAGTCGAGTTGGTTGGTGGCCGCCGAAGGGGTGGTGGCGGCGGTTCAGAGAAGGGAAGGGGTGGAGGCTGTTGCTGGGTCATGATATGGTTTTACTAATCAGGCAGGAATCCAAAGTGGACCTGTAGGAGACAAAACAGCTGCATACCCTCACCCCCAGGTTAGTAATTCTACAGGTCCTTGCCAGACAGAGAGATTTTGAGGATCTTTATAGAGGACCTCTGGGCGAGGTCGGGTGTCAGAGGGGATAAAATGTCGTTCTGCAGTGGTATGACCATCTTTGGCAACCGATGAAAAGTTAAAAATCAAGAGAGCTTTGGCAAGTCTTTCATTTTGGTCACATACTCTAGACCCATCATCTCCCCCCCCTCTTTGTTTATTTAAGAACTGTTTGAGAGTATGATGGGCACGTTCAATTATGGCTTGCCCTTGAGGGTTATAAGGAATGCCAGTGGTATGAAGAATATCCCAAGTGGCACAAAATTGTTGAAATTTAGCAGAAGTATATGCAGGCCCATTATCAGTTTTAAGAACTTGGGGACATCCCATAGTTGCAATGGCTTGGGTGAAATGACGACAGGCATGAATAAAACGTTTTCCAGAAAGGGCTGTAGCATAGAGAAACCCAGAATATATTAGCCACATGAAAGCCTTTACTATAGCAGGGACACTTTTGGGCTGGAAGTTTAGTGTTGGCATTTTTGTTTTTTAAACTGTGACAGTCTTTCTTAAAATGTCAAGGTTTACTGCACCCAAAACAGGAGGCAGTGGATGGACAGAGAGCTGCCGCTAGTACTTTTGCCTTATGAGTTTCTGTGCCAACATTTTGACATGCTCTAATCATTTCAGCTAGGTTAAGATTCTGTACCTTTAAGGGAGCTAAAACAGCCCGACAGTAAGCATTAACATTTTCAAAAGCAAGCTGGAGACAAAGAACTTCAGCTGCTTGTTGATTGCCTACCTGTCGGGAAATGGCGGATTCAATTAAAAGCAGAAGTTGGGTAAAGGCTTCTTCTGACACCTTAAGCTTAGAGGCCTTTAACAACCCTAACAACTGGGTTTTGTGTTGACACTGTTCAGGAGAAAGAGAGTTCCCCATGGTGAAAATGGAAACAGAAACGAAAGGGAAAGAGAAGTTCAAAGAGGAAAACAAAAGCTCCTGACCTGAAGCAATCCCTCAGGAGCGGTCAGGAAAGCCCCGCTGCTCTGGGGCTAAAGCAGCCTGATCTGAGAGCGCTCGGGGAGATTCCACCTGCGGGAAGACCCCAGTGCCGTCGGCTGTGAAGGCAGCCCGAAACGGATGCATCCTATACTCACCACCTGAAGGGATTGAGTGTGAGTGTACCTACAGCTCTCCCCTCACACGGGGCACCATCTGTCACAGCAGTGATGGTTTTCGGGGTGACAGAGACAATAATCAATGCCACAACTCTTAGAGAGAAGTGGGGCCAGCAGGGTCACTCTGAGGAGTCGAACCCTGGCTTCAGTCCCAGGAGTTTATTTTACAGTCAATACAGCAAGCAGTGAAGCAAATAACAGAGCAATGGGCTTTGGGTGAGTAACAATAAGTTTTTGGGCAAGGGAGAGGGAATTCAGGCAAACAAGCCAATCAGTAACAGGACAATAGGTTTTGGAAAACAAGTCGTGCCTAATCTCTTTCTCATTGCTGAAAAGTCCCCGACATGTCGTATACAGCATGGAGGCCTGTGGGGTCTGCACTTGTCAATACTGCAGCCATGTTTAAATGGCATATATCCCCACATACAACCAATAATTTTGAGCTGTTAAATGAAGAGAAGGTCACCATTTATTTTACTGTATCAACTAAGAGAAACTGATAATGTGATAATTTTGTTATAACAAATCCTCCCCCCAAAAAAATCTCAAAATATTATTTATATATTCTTACCATTTATAGCCATTAGTTAACAAAAATTTTTGTCATGTAGAATTGTGACAGAAGACTTTTTTTTTTTAAATTAACCCCGAAGAAATTTTCTCAGTGTACTAAAATCAAATGCACAAACTCTGATAACACCTTAGTCAGGTCTTTTTACACAGTAAAAGTTAGCTCATAATGGATCCCCTGCTTCAGAAATGAGTTCTATTGCTTAGTCTTACATTCAAAGTTACCCAACTTCTGAAAACAACACTAACTTCTCTTTTTAGCTCTGGTACTAACTTGAATATATTCAGTTTAATACTTATTGACCTTTGGGTCTACTCTACATATTTATCCTACATACTCCAATTCTTAAGTCTTTGTTCATATACATCGTATAAAACTACCTAGCCATTAAGAGCAATGGAAGTGTTTTCCTTCATTAACATTTAAAAATTGTATTATCACAGTGCAAAATAAATGATGATTTTATTATTTTTTTTCTATGACAAAAAATTTATTTCATCTTTATTCTTTTTTTTAATATTTTATTGTATTTCAGGTGAAGGCTTACAGAACAAATAGTTTCTCATGAAACAGTAGTGCACGTGTTGTTTTACAACATTGGTTAACAACCCCACAACCCTCTAACTTCTCAACCGTTTTTTTTTTTTTTTTTTTTTTTGGTGAAAATAGAAATAGCCAAACATACGCCATTCCAAAAATTTCTGCATACATAGTTCAGTGACATTGACTACGCTCTTCCAATTGTGCTGTTATTCTCACTTAAGATGAAGGCTTACAGAACAAAATAGTTTCTCATTTAACATTTGCTACAAACGTTGCCCTATGACAATGGTTAGCAATCTCACAACACATCAACAATATCCTCACTCAACCTTGTGTTCCCTATCACCAGCTTCCTTGTCCCCTTCTGCCTTCTGGCCCTTGTTACTGGATTCCTGTACCTCATTAGTCTCATTTGGTTTTACGGGGCTGTCCACTCCCAGGCTGAACAGTGAACCACGGAGGTAACTTCACCACTGAGCTAAAAGGATGTCTGAGGGCCATACTCTCGATGTTTCTCCAGTCTCCTTTAGGCCAGTAAATCTGGTCTTTTTTTTTTTTTTTGTGAGTTAGAATTATGCTCTACATCCTTCTCCAGCTCTGTCCAGAACCCTCTCTTGTGATCCTGGTCAGACCAGTCAGTGGTGGTAGCCGGGCACCATCTAGCTGTACTGGACTCAGTCTGGTGGAGGCCTTGGTAGCTGTGGACAATTAGTCCTTCAGACTAATCTTTTCCTTGTATCCTGTTCTCTTCATTTTCCCTTGCTCCTGAAGGGATGAGACCAGTGGAGTATCTTAGATGGCCACTCACAGGCTTTTAAGAATCAAGACACTACTCACCAAGGTAGAACGTAGCGCATTGTCTTTATAAGCTGTGTCATGCCAATTGAGCAATATGTTCCCCTAGACCATGGTCCACATAGCCCTCCGCTCAGCAATTCAGTCCCTCAGGGAGTTTGGATGTGTCTATGGGGCTTCCATGACCTTTCCTTGTACAGGTTGTGCTAGTTTCCCCTGTATTGTGTACTGTCTCACCCTTCACCCAAGATACCGCTTATCTATTGCCTATTTAGTATTTCCCCCCCACCCCTCCCAGCCCCGGTAACCAACAAAGATTGTTAAATTTTGTGTGTGAACTTTTTCATGGGTTTTTAAAATAGAGGTCTCATACAATATTTATCCTTTTGTGATTGACTTATTTCACTCAGCATAATGTCCTCCAGTTTCATTCATGTTATGAGATGGTTCACAGATTCATTGTTGTTCTTTCTCGTTGCATAGTACTCCATTGTGTGTATGTACCACAGTTTGTTTATCCATTCATCTGTTAATGGGCATCTAGGTTTTTCCATCGTTTTGCTATTGTGAACAATGCTGCCATGAACATAGGTGTGCATATGTCTATTCGAGTGACAACTCTTATTTCTCTAGGATATATTCCTAGGAGTGGGATTGCTGGATCGAATGGTATGTCTATTTCTAGCTTTCTGAGGAAGCACCATACCATTTTCCAAAATGGTTGTATCATTTTGCATTCCCACCAGCAGTGCATGAGAGTTCCCAACTCCCCACAGCCCCATCAACATTTGTTATTTCCAGTGTTTTTGATTCGTGCCAGTAATGCTGGGGTGAGATGGTATCTCATTGTGGTTTTCATTTGCATTTCTCTAATGGCTAGTGATTGCGAGCATTTCCTCAAGTGTCTGTTGTCCATTTGTATGTCTTCTTTGGTGAAGTGTCTGTTCATTTACTTTGCCCATTTTTTAATAGGATTATTTGTCTTTTTGTTGTAGACATATGGGATTTTCTTGTAGATTATGAAGATTAGACCTTTGTCTGACTTGTACTGTCCAAAAATTTTTTCCCAGACTGTAGGTTCTCTTTTTACTCTTTTGGTGAAGTGTTTTGAAGAGTGTAGGTGTTTGATTTTTAGAAGATCCCAGTTATGTAGCTTATCTGTTGGGGTTTGTGCATTGATGGTTATGATTAGTATCCTGTTAATGCCATGTATTGAGGCCTGAAGTGTTGGTCCTATTTTCTCTTCTATGAACGTTACAGTTTTAGGCTTTATATTCACGTCCTTGATCCATTTTGAAGTAGTTTTTGTATACGGTGTGAGGTATGGGTCCTGTTTCATTTTTTTGCAAATGGATATCCAGTTTTGCCAGCACTGTTTGTTAAAAAGACTGTCTTTTCCCCATTTGATGGACTTTGGGCCCTTGTCGAAGATCAGGTGACCGTAGGTGGATGGATTTACATCTGGATTCTCAATTCTGTTCCATTGGTCAATGTATCTGTCATTGTACCAGTACCAGGCTGTTTTGACTACCGCAGCTGTATAGTAGGTTCTGAGGTCAGGTAGTGTGAGTCCTCCAACTTTATTTTTCTTCTTCAGTAGTGCTTTACTTATTCGGGGCTTCTTCCCTTTCCATATAAAGTTAATGATTAGTTTTTCCATCTCTTTGAAGAATGTTGTTGGTATTTGGATCGGGATTGTGTTGTATTTGTAAATTGCTTTGGGTAGAATTGACACTTTCACAATGTTGAGTCTGCCTATCCATGAGCATGGTATGTTTTTCCATTTATGTAGATCCCTTTGGGTTTTATGCAATAGTGTTTTGTAGTTTTCTTTGCATAGATCTTTTACATCCCTGGTCAGATTTATTCCTAAGTATTTTATCTTTTTACAGGCTATTGAAAATAGTATTGTTTTCTTGATTTCTTTTCATCGTTCTCCTTACTGGTGTATAGGAATCGAACTGATTTCTGAATGTTTATCTTGTATCCTGCCACTCTGCTGAATCTTTCTATTAGTTCCAGTAGATTTCTCATGGAGTCTTTAGGGTTTTCCGTGTATAGTATCATATCATCTGCAAACAGGGACAGTTTAACTTCTTCATTACCAGTTTGGATGCCCTTTATTTCTTCTGCTTGCCTTATTGCTCTAGCTAGAACTTCCAGCACAATGTTAAAGAGGAGTGGTGATAAAGGGCATCCTTGTCTTCTTCCTGTTTTCAAGGGGAATGTTTTCAGCCTCTCTCCATCAAGAATGATGTTGGCCGTTGGTTTTGCATAGATGCCCTTTATCATGTTGAGAAATTTCCCTTCTATACCTATTTGATTGAGAGTTTTTATCAGGAATGGGTGTTGGACTTTGTCAAATGCCTTTTCTGCATCAGTTGAGATGATCATGTGATTCTTTTCTTTCCTTTTATTTATGTGGTGGATTACGTTGATTGATTTTCTAATGTTGAACCACCCTTGCATACCTGCTATGGATCCTACTTGGTCATGGTGTATTATTTTTTTGATAAGATGCTGAATTCTATTGGCTACAATTTTGTTCAGAATTTTTGCATCTATATTCATGAGTGGTATTGGTCTGTAATTTTCTTTTTTTGTGACGTCTTTGCCTGGTTTTGGTAGCAGCGTTATGCTGGCTTCATAGAATGAATTTGGAAGTGTTGCTTCCTCTTCTATGCTCTGAAATAGCTTGAGTAGTACTGGTACAAGCTCTTCTGTAAATGTTTTGTAGAATTCTCCAGTGAAGCCATCTGGGCCAGGGCTTTTTTTGGTTAGGAGTTTTTTATTACCTTTTCAATCTCTTCTCTTGTTATGGGTCTGTTCAGATTTTCTATATCACTTTGTTGTAGTTTGGGTAGGCCGTGTGTTTCTAGAAATTTATCCATTTCCTCTATCTTTTCAAATTTGTTGGAGTATAGTTTTTCATAATATTCTGTTATAATCCTGTTTTTTTCAGTTAGGTCTGTTGTAATTTCCCCCATTTCATTTCTTATTTGGGTTATTTGTGTCCTCTCCTGTATTTCTTTTGTCAGTCTGGCCAGTGGTTTGTCAATTTTGTTGATTCTTTCAAAGAACCAACTTTTGGTTTTGTTGATTCTTTCTATTGTTTTTCTGTTCTCTATTTCATTTATTTCTGCTCTGATCTTTACTATTTCCTTTCTTCTGGTGGCTGTGGGCTTTTTTTGCTGTTCTCTTTCTATTTGTTTGAGTTCTGTAGTTAATGTTTTGATTTTGTCCCTTTCTTCTTTTTTGATATAATGCATCTATTGCTATAAATTGTCCTCTGAGGACTGCCTTTGCTGTGTCCCAAAGGTTTTGGTATGATGTGTTTTCATTCTCATTTGATTCTAGGAATTTTTCGATTCCATCTCTGGTTTCTTCTATTACCCAGTGATGTGTAAGCAGGGTATTATTCAGTTTCCATGTAGTTGATTTTTTTTTTTCCTTGCTCTTTCTATTGTTAATTTCTACCTTGATGGCATTGTGGTCAGAGAAGATACTTTGAAGTATCTCAACATTTTGTATCTTTTTGAGAATGGCTTTATGTCCTAAGATGTGGTCTATTCTGGAGAACGTTTCATGTGCATTGGAAAAGAATGTGTACTTTGCAGTGGTTGGATGGAGTGTTCTATATATGTCTATGAGGTCAAGTTGGCTGTTTGTGTCCTTTAGGTCTTCTGTATCTTTGCTGAATGTCTTCTTAGTTGTTCTGTCCTTTACTGACAGTGGTGTGTTGAAGTCTCCTACTATCATTGTGGAACTATCTATTTCTCTTTTCAGTGTTGTTAGAGTTTGTTTTATGTATTTTGGAGCCCTGTCATTGGGTGCGTAGATGTTTTTTATGGTTATGTCTTCATGATGGATCATCCCGTTAATCATTATATAGTGTTCTTCTTTGTCTTTTATGGTAGATTTTGTTTTAAAGTCTATTTTGTCTGAGATTAGAATTGCCACTCCTGCTCTTTTTTGGTAGTTGTTAGCTTGATATATTTTTTTCCAACCTTTGACTTTTTATAAATTCACATTTTTGTTTCTAAGGTGTGTCTCTTGTAGACAGCATATTGATGGATCCTGTTTTCTTATCCATTCTGTCACTCTCCATCTCTTTATGGGTGCATTGAGTCCTTTTACATTTAGTGTAATTATTGATAGATGTGAGTTTGTTGCTGTCATTTTGTAGTGCTTTTTTTTTTTGTGGTGCTTAAGTTTTCTTTGTTCTTCTTACTCTCCTGTGCTAAGTTACTTTTGTTTTTGGATTTTTTCTTTTCTTTTGTTTTTGTAGGTTTTGTTTTTGCTGTGACTTTATGTTTTTCGTCTTTATTTTTATGAGTTGTTTGTTATCTTTCTTTGTGGTTACCATGAATTTTACCCTTATCTTTATAAGTTTGAAGCAGTCTACCATTACTTGGTATCGCCTTGCCTTCCTCTCCATTAGAAGGTTCTATACCTATGCCGTTTATTCCCTCTTTTACTGTTTTGATGTTGTCATTTATTGATTAACTGCTCTGATTCCCTGTTGTATTTCTTTTGGTTTTGGATAGTCCTCGAGAGTTCATTTCCTAGATTGGTATCTGGCTCGTACGATCCTGCATCATAGGTTCTTCCTGTGAGCTGAAGCTGCTTGTCCTCAGATAGAAGAACTCTCTTTAATAATTCTTGTAAGTTTGGTTTGACTTTTACATATTCCCTTAATTTCTGCTTATCTGGAAATGACCTAATTTCCCCATCAAATTTGAACGAGAGTTTTGCAGGATATATAATTCTTGTCTGACAATCTTTTTCTTTCAAGATTTTATATATGTCATCCCGTTGCCTTCTTGCCTGTATGGTTTCTGCCGAATAATCTGAGCATAGTTTTATTGTTTCTCCTCTGTATGTGACTTCTTGTTTTTCATGAGCTGCTCTTAGGATTCTTTGTTTGTCTTTTGTTTTGGCAAGTGTGAATATGATACGCCTTGGTGATTTTCTTTTGGGATCTCTTCTATATGGGGTTCATTGAGCTTCTTGGATGGCCAGCTTTTCATCTTCACGATATTGGGGAAGTTTTCTGTCAGGAGTTCCTTAATGATCCTCTCTGTGTTTTCTGTTTTCTCCCCCTGTTCTGGAATGCCAATCACTCGAAATTTTTGCTTTTGATTGTGTCCCGCGTAACTCTCAGTGTCTCTTCATTTTTCTTTGTTCTTTTTTCTGAGTTTTCCTTTAACAGAGTTGTATCCAAGTGTTTGTCTTCAATTCCACTGATCCTGTCTTCCACTGTTTCAAATCTGCTTCTCAGCCCTTGTAGGACATCATCCATTTCCAAAATCTTGTTGTTTATCTTTTGGATTTCTAATTGTTGTTTTTGTATAATTTCTAGTTGTGACTTTATTTTGGAATTTTGTTCTTGTATCATCTTCCTTAATTCTTCCATTTTTTTGTCTGTATTTTCCATAAATTTGTGTATTTTTTCCCCATGTTTGTCAGCTTTTTGCCTTAGTTCTTGGAGAATTCCGAGTATTAGAGATTTTAATTCCCTATCAGGTAGCTCTAGTGCCTTTCCTTCTACTGGAAAATCATCTGGTTTTTTATTTTGGAATCCTAGTGGAACCATCCTGTCCTGTTTTTGTAAATGTTTGATATTGTCTGCGGTCTTCTGGGCATTCAGTAGTTATTATGTTTTGTTCCTTTTTTTTAAAAAAAGTTTTTACTATGTCTGAGCAGTTAGACTGTGTGTTCTTTGTTGTTTGCTTGTCTGTGCACTCAATACTTTTTGCCTCCTTCTCTGACTGGCAGAGTCAGTCACTCAGATATGGTACAGCAGGGCAGGTCTAGCTGAAGTGGAGTTACTGGGACAGGTTGTTTGTGGCACTTACTATAGCCACCAGGGTGGGTCAGTAATCAGTGAAGGGCAGGTTCCAGTAGGTCGTGCCTGTGCTGCTTGGTTGTGTGATGTCAAACGCACGGTGCAGGTAGGCAGGATGCAGTGGGGAGATTGTTATGTGTGGAGGTAAAATGGATATGCGAGAGAGGGGAGAGGAACAGGAGCCAAAAACATACAAACAAAACAAAAAAGAATGCTAAGGGAGCTTGTCGTTGGAATGGAGAGATGAGAGACTATGAAATAGAGAAAAACAGAAAGGGGAAGAAGAAGAAAAGAAAAGAATGAATAAATAAAAATCAGAAAGTTTAAAGAACCACAAAGTTCCCAGGGATCCCACCAATGCAGCTATGAGGTCTGGGGAAGTCGCTCCCAGGTGTTGCAGTATAGCCTGTCTAGAAGGCGTAGAGGTATACAATGCCTGGTATTCAGGGATCAGAAAGAGAAAGAAGATATAGAGAGATGAGAAACTGAGCAATGAAGAAAGACAGAAAGGGAAAAAGAGGGAAAAGAAAACAAAACAAATTAAAAAAAAAAAAAAGAAGAAGAAAGGCCCCCTAAAAAAACAGAAAAAAAATCCAACAAAAAAAGAAATATCTCAGGGATCCCTCTGCACATCTGTGGAAGCTGAAGGGGAGTTCCTTGCCACGCAGTTCTGCCTGGCCAGAAAGGGCTTCCAATTTAATAAAAGGAAAAGAATACAAACAAACAATTCAAAACGAACAAAGGAACAAAAGCCCTGGGATCCCACCAGTGTAGTAGCCCAGACCGGGAGGCAGCTCCACACTCGAATGCAGTGCTGTAGCCCTTCAGGAAGAAGCAAAGATGGCTTACGGAGCCAGGCACTTGAGCGAAAGGATGGAGAGGTGGCGAGAGGCAAGCAAGAAATCAAAAGAAGCAGAAAAAAAAAAAAAGCAACACCAGCAGCCAACAAATGGCACTCAGATAGCCAGCTAGTATGGGCTGGTGCTTCTGGACAAGAGACTGTGTCCATGGGAAGCAGAGGAGGCTAAGTGTGGGTGAAGAAGGGTAGAGAGTGGGAAAGTGTATATCACAAATTGCCAGCGCTCTGGAGCCCCTCAGGAAGAAGCAAAGATGGCACACCGAGCCAGGCACTTGAGTGAAAGGAGGGGGAGGTGGCCAGATGCAAGTGAGAAATCAAAAGAAGCAGAAAAAAAAAAGCAACACTAGCAGCCAACAAATGGCACCTAGAGAGCTGTCTGCTTGGGTGTGTGGAATCCAAGCAGCTGGTGCTTCTCGGTCAAGAGACCGTGGCTGCTGGAAGCAGAGGAGGCTGAGCAGGGGCGAAGAGGGGTGGGGGGTGGGAAAGCACGCTCCGCAAATTACCGGTTGTTTTGTCTCCCGCTGGATGCTCAGTGAGGCTGCTTTCTCGTACCCCCATTTGCTGGTCCCTGATAGGAGTCTAAGATGGTGGATCCGTGCTGCATTAGCTGGTAGGGGACCTCTGCATGAATCTCTCCTCGCTCTCTGTTCTCTGTCAGTTTTCTCACTCCATTTGGTGCTTGGCTGAGTTCTTTATGTCTTCATTTGATGTTTTAGGGTTTCAGGATTGTTGTATTCTCTGTTTGGGTTAGTTTTTCAGATCTTTGCTGTGGAGGGACCACGTGGTGCTTCTGCCTAAAGTGTCATTTTGCCGGAACTCCTTTGATGATTTTATTATTAATGGAGTTTCTCAAAATCATAAAATGGATTATTGGTCAGCATTCTTGGGTTAAAAGTAAATTCTATGACAAAATTTCTAAGAACATCATTAATTCGTTCAGCTTATATATACATATATTGTGTATCTGCTATGTGCCAGACATTTTTTATAATGTACTAGGTATAGAGTAGGGGCAAAGAACACAAAAAGTTCTGCCCTCATGACATTTACATTCTGGTCAAGGAGGCAAAAAATAAAAGTAAATGAGTAAAATATATTATAGATTAAGTGTTGGTAAATGTCATTGAAAAAAATAATGCAGGAAAAAGTATAAAGTGTAATGGTGGCCGGCTTTCAATTTTATATAGTATATCAGGATGACTGCACTGAGAAAGTGACATTTGGGTAAATTCCTGAGGCAGATAAGGGAATGAGGCATTTGAATATATAGGGGAAAAATTTTCTAGTCAGAGGCACAGGAAGAATTAGTTTAAGGTGCTAGGGTGGGCTTATAGCTATGGTGTTAGAGATAGAATTGGGAGGTAGAGTAGCTGAAAAGGAATGAGCAAGGAGGTTATTGATAGGAGGAGAATTCAGAGAGGTTAGTTAGTTTAAAGTTTAACATAATGGTTAGGACTTTTTCTTTTACTCTGTATACCACTGAAGGATTTAGAGAACAAGAGTGACCTCACTTGACTTAAATACTAATAACATCAGTATGGCTCTGGCGTTGAGAATAAACCAAAGATACCAAGGGCAGAATCAGGAAAACCAATGAAATATGATGGTGGTTTGGACCAGTTTGATAGGACTGATAGTGGTGAGCAGTGGTAGGTTTCAGAAAATAATTTTAAAGTATTCCTGGCAGAATTTTCTTGAAGAACTGAACGTAGAGTATAAAAGAAAGAAAAAGAATGAAGAATAACTCCAACTTTGTTTACAGGAGTCATTGGAAGTATGAAATTGGAATGAGTTGGAGACAAAAATAGGTTTTTGGAGAGTGATATGTATGAAAGTGAGGTGTGATGGTTAATTTTATGTGTCAGCTTAGCTGGGTTATGGTGCCTAGTTATTTGGTCAAACACTAGTCTAGATGTTGCTTTGAAGGTATTTGCGTGTGATTAACATTTAAATCAGTTGACTTTACATAAAGCAGATTAACCTTCATAATACAGGTGGACTTAATCAGATCAAGTGAAGGCCTTAAGAGCAAAAACTAAGGTTTCCTGAGGAAGAAGGATTTTAACTCAACGCTGTAACATAGCTATCCAGATGGAGTTTCCAACCCACTGTCTGGAATGTTGATTTTAGACCCAAGACTGCTGGAGTTTCTAGCCTTTTGCCTGACCTGCAGAATTTGAACTTGCCAACCCACACAATTGTGTGAGTCAATTCCTTAAAATAAATCTCTGAATCTCTACCTCTGTCCCTCTCTCAATTTCTGTCCTATATAATATCAATGTAGATTGAAACTGAAGCAATGGGACTTGACAGATTACCCATATAACGATATACCAGAGACAAGTTTGAGAATGGAGCCCTTGGGAACATGCAAATGTAGAGATCAGAAACAGACTGATGAACCAGTGCAAAGTTCATTGAGAAGAAAAGACCATGATGTTGGGAGACACACAAGTGAGAATGTTGTTTCAGAAACCAGGTGAAGAACGTTTTTCAGATACAAGGGAGTAAAGAATTGTGAGAAATACAGTAAGAATACATTGAGGATTGAGAATTGTCTATTAAATTTACCAAGACAGAATACTTTGGCGAGTGAGATAAACGCATTTGAGATGAAAGGTTTCATTGAGAAGAGTTTAGAAGAGAAAATGAGATGAGATATTGAAGAAAGGAAATATAGAAAAATTCTTTTGAGAAGTTTTCTTAAATAGGAGAGCAAAGTTCCAGAAATCAGTAAATTATCCATTTTTCCTTAGATGATATCTCTGTGGATAGCAAATTGTGTCCTAAAATCAGATTATTGCATTTTTATTTCTGCTTCCACATCATTGAATAGTTTGTATTCCCATGTATTTTCACACAAAATTCCAAGTTCGTATGCAATATAATTCTTAAATTAGTAATATTTTATCTATTGTGATAATTTAATATAATAAATTATAAAATATAAAAAATAACTATTTTATATAACTTAAAGAAACAGCTTCAAATTATAGGTCTGAAGTTTGCTATTTCCTCAACAGAGTCTCATTTATTCAACTAACATATATTTAATCACCTTATATGAGCCAGTCAGGTGAAAAATATTGGAAATTGTTTTCCTGTACATAAATTTTTAAAAATGCATGAAAAATCATACAATTATGAATAATCACCTAACCATTTTATCAAGATTTAAAAATGGTTTGATAGTACTTATATTTATATTATAACTTGGGGAAATATGGGCACCCCATTTTCTAAAAGAGATGCCATTTAACATAAAGATGGTAAACAATGAACATTTCTGGCATAATTGCAAAACTCACAGGTTGAGCAAAGCCATAGTACAAAATTTAACAAACACAATCAAAAAAAAAAAATTGTCTCCATAAAATTAGCACCTGGTTTTGGGGGAAGGTGCAGAAAATTAGTTTACATGTTATACACTCTTAAGCGCAAGCAAACACTGGTTTATGTCTCCTATTTCCTAACATTTTATATCTCAAGTTACCTCTAAATTCATTAGAATTAGACCAAAAGATAATTCTTCTTCTCCAGCTGCACACCTGTCTCTTGAACATTATTGCAGCTGAAAAAAATTATGCTTCAATATTTTCTTCTTTAATTGAAAAAAGATACACTTGGGGCATCTTGATGCCAAGTTAATAAATCCTGAGGAAAGAATTTAATATCAGAAACATGAATATAAACTGGGAATGGACTGAATTGGCTCTACTCTAATGAACTGTGACATTTAATTTATAATGGCAAAAATTGCAGCTTAAATCCTTGTTAATCAGAATGGGACTAAATCACAAATGACTAATCAGGCCTTTGTCTTCATTTCAAAAAAATATATTTTAAGAAATAATGAAAAGAAACTCACAGTGGGGCTTACTGGTTTGACGTATCTTACGTGCTTTTATTTAGCAGGGGAGAGAAGAACAGAAGAAAAATTAATCCCAAGTGAACTTTAAGTCTCTATTCTTACATAAGTGACACTTGACTTTTTATGTATGTGTGTGCATGTATGGGAGTGTGAGTAATCAATGCTTTTTAACAGACTTTATCAAAGAAAGCGCTCGCTGGCATAAAGTAAGTGTATTCTGAGGAAACTGCATAATCTCTGGGAAGCTATTATTTCCCACATTCTCCCCCTGGTTTCTACTTACTGACCCAGCATGATGAGATTGCTAAAGCCACTTACAGAGAAGAGAAGAACAGCATCACACATACATAGGCATTTGTTTAAGAATGCAGCATAGTGGCAGCATTTACTGAACAGGAGCTGTCCACCTACAGCAGTTAGTCATTGTACTCACACGTAAGAAAGGCAAACTAGAAAGCTGGGTTACTGCCCTCTCCCAAAGATGAAGGGCAGGTGAAGCAACCCTGCTCCCAATGCAAGATTGTTTCTCTAAGTCACTGAATTTCTCCCATGGACTCATAATGATTATGAAATCATAGTTAAAAAAAAAAAAGTTGCTGTCGAGTCAATTATGACTCATAGTGATCCTAAGGGACAGAGTAGGACTGACCCATAGGATTTCCAAGAAGCAACTGGTGGATTCCAAATGCCAACTTTTCGGTTAGCAGCCAAGCTCTTAACCACTGTGCCACTAGGGCTCCATGAAATCATGGTAGTGACTTCAAATTTTCTGAATCAAGTAAGAAAGAGTTATCAATAAGATAGAGGGTAGAGGTCCAAAACAGTCCTAAATTTCATCTATATGAAATGCCCCCAAAAGACACATTAATAGAGGCCATTTCAGTGGTTGTCTAAGGCTGGGAGAGAAGAGTGGCGTGGGGAGTGACTGCAAATGGGCTTGAAGGAAATGTTTGGGGTTATAGAAAGTTCTAAAACTGAATTGTGGTGATGATTTCACAATTCTATAAATTTACTAAAAATCATTCCCTGTATCCTTATAATGGGTGAATTTTCTGGTATGTAAATTATACCACAATAAAGTTTAAAAAAAGGATATGTTTTTCCATGATCACAAATTCCTTCAGTTTGTTAAAATTATATTTGTTTTGAATGCTTATCTTTCAAAATAATTTGTTCAAACATATTTATTGAGTGTTTACTAAGAATAAGATATCCTCTTACTAGTGAGAACAAGTAATACTAATCACAAACCTGGAATGAAAATTTTTACTCCAAATAGCATTAACTTTCTTCTTCATCAACAGTGTGTACATGTAATTGAATGGACAAGACTCATTAGAAAATACAGTAATAACATGTTTTAGACATGATATAGCCATCTGAGACTTAAAACAAGCATTTTATGCTGTCCTGAATATTCTACTTATATGCTTTCCCCACTAAATACTACTTCATCCCTGATTTAGGCAAAATTAATTTTTTTCATCTCAAAAGCATTCCAATAGCAATGACTATGCAGTTTTGCTGAAGTATTTATTACTCTGCATTATAGTTTCTTATGTGTCTGTTTCTTCACTAGTCTCTATGCTTCTTAGGGTAGATCTATGTTTCATATTTATGTTTATATCCACAGATAGCTACACAGTACCTGACACAAATAGGTAAGAAATAAATATTTGTTCAACGTCCCCTTTTGTATAACATTGAGTTTGTTTTCTCGGTGGTATAAAAACAGCTTACATTGTTACACCTTTTCCACTTTTCTAAACTTGAATACATAATAATGCTCAATGAAAGAGTTATCTCTTGAGACAATCACTGGTTTCATTTAAGGTAAGACTAAATAAAGGTGACTCTAGATCTGTGTTCTCCAATATGGAAGTAACTAGCTGCATATGGCTTTTTTAATTTAAATTGACTGACATAAAAAAAAAAAAATTAGTCCACAGTAACAGTAGTCAACTTCAAGTGTTCAGTAGTCATATGTGGATAGTAGCTACCATATTGGAAAGTACAGATAAAGAATATTTTTATCATCACAGAAAGTTCTATTGGAAAGAGCTTATCTATATCTTCATCTGTTGTGAAGCTGATCTGAATTAAATTAATCGACTTTAAACCAGATGGGGCTATCAACTCAAAACAGCCTGGGATACACTCCATTGTGACAAATCACTAGGAAAGTTTTGAAGGACAGTAGGTTTCTTATTCCAGTCTTTTCTTACTATCTTCTTCTCTCCATCATTTTTTGCTGTTGATAGGTTCCCTCGAGTACCTTTCAACTCATAGCGACCTTATGTAAAATGAACAAAACACTGCCTAGCTCTGCACCAGTCTCGCAATCGTTGTTATGTTTGAGCCCATTGTTACAACCACTGTGTCAATCCATATCACTGAAGGTCTTCCCCTTTTTCTCTGACCCTTTACTGCACTAAGTATGATGTCCTTCTCCAAGGAACACTGTAATTCAGAGGCATCAATTCTTTGGTCTTCCTTATTCATTGTCCGGTTTCAATATGTGTATGAAGCAATTAAAAATACCACAGCTTAGATCAGGCTCTATTTAGTCCTGAAAGTGACATCTTTACTTTTTAACACTTTAAATAGGTCTTCTGAGCAGATTTATCCAAAGAAATACATCATTTGATTTCTTGACTGCTTTTTCCTTGGGTGTTGAGTGTGGATCCAAGTAAAATAAAATCGTTGACAGCTTCAATATTTTCTCTGTTTATCATGATGTTGCTTACTGGTCCAGTTGGGAAAATTTTTGTTTTCTTTATGTTGAGGTGTAATCCATAATGAAGGTTGTAGTCTTTGATCTTCATCAGTAGCTGCTTCAGATACTCCACTTTCAGCAAGCAAGGTTGTGTCATCTGCATATTGCAGGTTGTTAATGAGCTTTCCTCCAATCCTGATGCTGTGTTCTTCTTCATATAGTCCAGCTTCTTGGATTATTTGCTCAGCATGCAGTTTGAATAATTATGGTGAAAGGATACAACCCTTATGCACACTTTTAAAAATTTTAAACCGGCATTATCCCCTTGTTTTCTTTGAAGGTCGGCCTCATGGTCTATGTATAGGTTCCACACGAGCACATTTAAGTATTGTTAAATTCCGATGTTATCCATAATTTGTTATGATCCACACAGTTGAATGCCTTTGCATTCTCAATAAAACACAGGTAAACATCTTTCTGGTATTCTCTGCTTTTAGCCAAGATCAATCTGACATCAGCAATGATATCCCTCATTCCATGCCCTCTTCTGAAACCAGCTTGAATTTCTGGCAGTTCCCTGTCGATGGTCTGCTGCAACCATTTTTGAATTATCTTCAGTAAAATTTTACTTGCATGTGACATTAATGATTTTGTTTGATAATTTATGCATTGTGTTGGATCACCTTTCTTTGGAATGAGTATTTATATATGTTGGTTGGCCAGACAGCTGTATTCCAATTTTCTTGACATACACAAGTGAGCACTTCCAGCGTTGCATCTATTTGTTGAAACATCTCAGTTGGTACTCCATCAATTCCTAGAGCCTTGTTTCTTGCCAATCTCTTCAGTGTAGCTTAGACTTCTTCCTTCAGTACTTTCAGTTCTTGATTATATGTTACCTCCTGAAATGGTTGGATGTTGACCAGTTCTTTTTGGTACAGTGACAATGTGTATTCCTTCCATCTTCTTTTGATGTTTCCTGAGTCATTTAATATTTTGCCCACAGTATCCTTCAGTTTTGCAATGCGAGCCTTGGTTTTTTTTCTTCAGTTCTTTTGGCTTGGGAAATGTTGAGTGTGTTCTTCCCTTTTGGTTTTCTAACTCCAGGTCTTTCCACATTTCATTATAATACTTTACTTTGTCTTCTCAAGCTGCCCTTTGAAATCTTCAGTTCTTTTACTTCATCATTCCTTATTTTTGTTTTAACTACTCTACTTTCAAGAGCAAGTTTCAGAGTCTCCTCTGACATCCATTTTGGTCTTTTCTTTCTTACCTGTCTTTTTAATGACCTTCTGATTACTTCTTGTATGATGTCCTTGATGTCATCCCACAACTCATCTGGTCTTTGGTCTTTAGTGTTCATGCATCTAATCTGTTCTTGAGATGGTCTCTAAATTCAGGTGGAATATACTCAAGGTCATATGTTGGCTCTCATGAAATAGTTTTAATTTGCTTCACCTTCAGCTTGAACTTGCATATGATCAATTGATGGTCTGTTCTGCAGTCAGCCCTTGACCTTGCTATGACTTATGATATTGAGCTTCTCTAACATATTTTTCCAGAGACGTAGTTGATTTGATTCCTGTGTATTCTATCCAGCAAGTTTCACATGTATAGTTGCCACTTATGTTGTTTAAAAATGGTATTTCTGATGAATAAGTTGTTGGTCTTGCAAAATTCTATTGTTTCCAGTGTTGTTTCAATCACCAAGGCCACATTTTCCAACTACTGATCCTTCTGGTTTCCAACTTTAGCATTCCAATCACCAGTAATTATCAATGCATCTTGATTTCATGTTTGCTCAATTTCAAAATGCAGAAGTTGGTAAAAATCTTCAATTCATCTTTGACATTAATAGTGTGTAAATTTAAATAATAGTCATATTAACTGGTCTTCCTTGTAGGTGTATGGATATTATCCTATCACTAACAGGGTGTACTTCAGGATAGATTTCAAAATGTTCTTTTTGAGAATGAATGCAACACCATTCGTCTTCAATTTGTTATTCCCAACGTGTGGTTGTCCTATTCAAAATGGCCATACCAGTCCATTTCAGCTCACGAATGCCTAGGATATTGAACATCTCTTTATGTGTTTGTAAGCCACTTGAATGTTGTCTTTGGGGAAGTGTCTGTTCATGTCTTTTGCCCATTTTTGATTGGATTTTTTGTCTTTTTGTTGTTGTTAAAATTTTCAATATATTTTAGAGATTAGATCCTTGTCAGATGTCATTGCCAAATATTTTTTCACAGTCTATAGGTTCTCTTTTTACTTTTTTGGTAAAATCTTTTGATAAGCGTAAGTATTTAATTTTTAGGAGGTCCCAGTTATCTAATTTATCTTCTGTCATTAGACTGTGTTTTTAGTTGTGTTTGATAGACTATTTATGACGAATATTAGGTCCCCTGTTTTTTTCCCTCTGTTATCTCCCAGGAAATTTATAGTTTTAACTTTAACATTTGGGATTTTGATCTATTTTGATCCATGGTGTGAGGTATGGATCCTGTTTCTTTTTTCTGCAGATGGATATCCAGTTTTGCCAGCACCATTTGTTAAAGAGACTGTTTCTTCTTCATTGAATGGACTTTGACACTTTGTTGAAGATCAGCTGCCCGTAGATGCATGGATTTACTTTTGGATTCTCAATTCCATTCCTTTGGTCTATGTGTCTGTCATTGAACCAGTACTAGGCTGTTTTTGGTTACTGTGGCTATATAGTAAGTTTTGAGATATCGAAACATGAGGTCTCCTACTTTATTCTTCTTTGATACTCCTTTAGCTATTCAGGGCTCTTTCCCATCCATAGGAAGTTGGAGATTAGTTTTCCCATTTCATTAAAGAATGTTTTTGGGATTTGGATAGGGATTGCATTATATCTACAGATCACTTAGGGTAGTTTTGACATTTTCATGTTGTCTCCCAATCCATGAGCATGGAATGTTTTTCCACTTATGTAGATCTCTTTTGGTTTCTTGCAGTAGTGTTTTATAGTTTTCCTTGCATAATACTTTTATGTCCCTGGTTAGGTATTTTATGCTTTTCGGGACTATTGTAAATCATATTTTAAAGTTCTCCTTTTTAGTGTAGAGGAACCCAACTTATTTTTTATGTTGATCTTGTATCATGCAACTTTGCTGAATCCTTCTTTTAGTTCCAGTAACTTTACTGCAGACTCTCTGGTATTTTCTATGTACAGGATCATGTCATCTGTGAATAGAGATAGTTGTACTCCTGCCTTTCCATTCTGGATACGTTTTATTTCTCTTTCTTGCCTTATTGCTCTGGCTAGGACTTCCAGTACAATATTGAATAAGGGTGTTGATAATGGGCATCCTTGTCTCGTCCCTATTCTCAAGGGGAATGCTCTGAATTTTTCTTCACTGAGAATAATGTTGGCTGTTGGTTTTGCATATATGCCCTTAATTTATGTTGAGGAATTTCCTTTCTATTCCTATTCTGTTGAGAATTTTCTTAATCAGGAAAAGTTGTTGGATTTTATCAAATGCCTTTTCTGTGTTGATTGAGATGATCCTATGATTCTTTTCCTTTGTTTTATTTATATGTTGAATTACATTGGTTGATTTTCTAACGTTGAACCACCCTTTTATCTCTGGTATGAATCCCACTTGATTATGATATATTATTATTAATATTATTATTATTTTATGTGCTATTGAATTCTGTTGGCTAGAATTTGGTTGAGAATTTTTCATCTATATTCATTGAGGAGCCCTGGTAGCCCAGTGGTTAAGAGCTACAGCTGCTAACCAAATGGTCGGCAGTTTGAATCTACCAGTTGCTCCTTGGAAACGCTATAGGGAAGTTCTACTCTGTCCTATAGAGTCAGTATGAGTTGGAATCAACTTGATGACAATGGGTGTTATATTCATTGAGGAATATTGGTCTGTAATTTTCTTTTTTTGTGGTGTTTTTTCCTGGCTTTGGTATCAGGGTTATGTTAGCTTCATAGAATGAATTAAGGAGTATCACCTTCTTTTCTATATTCTGGTATAAGTTTGAATAGAATTGTGTCAAATGTTCTATGAATGTTTGGTAGAATTCTTCAGTGAAACCATCTGGGCCAGAGGTTTTTTTTTTTTTTTTTTTTTTTTTTTTTTTTTTTTAATGACTTGTTCAATTTCTTCTTTTGATGTGTCTATTTAGATTTTCTATCTTTATTGTGTTAGTTTTGGTAGGTAGTGTGTTTCTAGACATTTGCCTATTTCTTTTAGGTTTTTAAATTTGTTGGAGTACACAATTTTTCCTAATATTCTGTATCTCAGTTTGTTCTACTGTAATGTCACTCATTTCATTTCTTATTTTGGTTGTTTGCATCTTCTAATTTTTCCTTTGTTAATTTCACCAATGGTTTGTCAATTTTATGTATCCTCTCAAAGAAAACTTCTAGAGTTCTTTCTATTGTTTTTCTGATTTCTATTACATTTATTTCTGCTCTGATATTTGTAATTTCCTTTCTTCTGGTAGCTATGATCTTCTTTTGTTCTTCCTTTTCTATTTGTTGAAGTTGTTGGCTAAGTTACTGATTTTGGATCTTTTTCTTTTTTTTGAAATGTATACATTTTTTGCTGTAAATTTTCATCTGAGAACTGCTTTTGGTGTGTCCCAAAGGTTTTGATATGTTGTGTTTTCATTCTCATTTGATTCTAAGTATTTTTAATTTCATTTTTGATGTCTTCTATGACCCAATTTTTTAAAAAATAATGTGTTATTTAGTTTCCATATGTTTAATTTTTTTCCTCATTCTTCCTGCTATTTATTTCTAGTTTTATAGTGTTATGTTCAGAGAAGATACTTTGTATTAATTCAATGTTTTTTAATTTTTTGAAGTTTGCTTTGTGGCCTAAAATATGGTCTATTCTGGAAAATGTTCTGTGTGTTGGAGAAGAATGTGTATTGTGCTGCTGTTGGATAGTGTGTTCTGTATATGTCTATGAGGTCAAGTTGGTTAATTTTGTTATTTAGATCTTCTGTATCTTTGTTGATTTTCTTTCTAGTTGTTCTATCATCACAAGTGGTTTGTTAGTCTCCTACTATTATTGTAGTACTTCCTATTTCTCTTTTTAACTGTGTTAGAGTTTGTTTTATGTATTTTGAAGCTCTGTCATTGGGTGCACAAATATTTCTAATTGTTATGTCATCTTGGTGAATCTACCCTTAATCATTATGTAATGTTCTTTGTCTCTTGTAGTGGATTTTGACTTAAAATCTATTTTGTCAGAAATTATTATTGCCTTCCCTGCTCTGTTTTGGTTACTGTTTGCTTGATGTACTTTTTGCCATCCTTTCATTTTTAACCTATTTATGACTTTGTGTCAAGGTGTGTCTCTTGTAGGTGACATATTGATGGGTCAGGTTTTTTTAAACCATCCTGCCACTCTTTGCCTTTTGACTGGTGCATTTAATCCATTTACATTCAGTTTGATAAGTATGAATTCATTGCTGTCATTTTGTTATTTTTTTTTTAGTGATGTTAATGGTTTCTTTGTTCATCCTAATTTTCTGTACTGGGCCCTTTTTGTGCATGGATTTTCTTTTACTATCATTTTTTGTTGTTGCTTTTGTTTACTGAGTCTTTTTTATTTTCTTCTTTATTTTGGTTAGTAGATTTATTAATTTTCTTTGCAATTACCGTGTACTTTACCTTTATCCTCCTGTGATTAAAACAGTCTGTTATGTCTTGAAATCTCCTTGACTTCCTCTCTCTATGGAAGTTCTATAACTACCCCCTTTCTTTTGAAGTTGTTTTCATTTACAGCTTAACGTATCTGATTCCTTGTCATTGGTTTTGTAGCTTTATTTTACTTTTGTGAAGTCTTTATCTGGGTTGGTACATGGATAACGCTGTTGTGAATCCTCATTCTCTGTTTTCATTCAGTCTATCTTTCCACTCGATGTTTGGTCTAATTCTTCATCCTTCTGTTTGATGCTCAGGGTTCCAAGGTTGTCATCTGTATCCATTTCACTTGGTTTCTCGAGTCTTTGCTGTAAAGGGACATTATGGTGTGTCTTACTAAGCTGCCTTAGTCTTGTGCTGTGTGCTCTGGCCAATTACATTTTGTAGCTATTCATAGTAAGGCTGTAAAGAAGGGTTATCAAATCCTCAGCCTACAGTAACAAGCTAATTGCCTGCAGAGGTAGAGAGGAATGTCCTTGTTTTCTCTGTTCTCATTTTCTCAGAACAGTTCATTACATATTTTTCTATACCTGAACAGAAACATCAGGTCATAACCACCATTAGCTGCAAAGTACAACGTGTTAGGGGAGAGAACATGTTAGGTTAACTTAATTACTCCACACTGAAGAAGTATATTTAGGGCACAGACAATGAACCAGCTATTGGAAAAATGAAGATGCTACATCATATTCCAGTTCTAAGTTGGCGAGTTTTTGTTCTAGTTTCTCTAAGTCATTTATCTCTAATCTTTTCAATAACCTTTTAAGATAGGTTTTTTATCAGCTCCATTTTAAAGATGAGTTAGACTAAGAAAGAGATAGATTACTTACTCACAGTCTTGCAGCTAGTAAGTAGTGATATTGGGATTGAATTTTATGTATGCTTGATTCAAAAGCCAACAGCTCATTCTCTCTCTCCTCTTTTGAGTGTTTAGATGTTTCCATTTTGGAATAAATATGTCTGTCAAATCAGTTTGTGATAATTGCTGTATGATTGGTAGAAACAGGAGAAATTCAAAGGAGGCTGAAAATAGCACTTATTTGTAGCATACAAGTTAGGATCACAGCCTCTGACTTCTCCAAATGTTTTACCTACACTACCAAAGAGTTGCAGAAGACAGTGAGGGATGTGGTGAGGGTGGTTGCATCCTTGGCAGCCACCTCAGATATTAGTCTCACATACTCTAACTGAGAGTAGCTTTTACTTATCCATCTATTCACTGATTTACTAATTTACAAAAATATATTAAGTATATATTTTGTACCAGATTTTATGCTAGTTTTTTTATGCTAAATATTACCAATAACCAGTTGCCATCGAGTTGATTCTGACCCATGGTGATCCTATCTGTGTCAGAGTAGAACAGTACTCCACAGGGTTTTCAATGACTGATATTTTGGGAGTAGACTGCCGGGCCTTTCTTCTGAGGTGTGTTCCAGTGGACTCAAACCTCCAACATTTTGGTTAGCAGCTGAGAGTGTTAACCATTTGAACTACCCAGGGACTTCTATGTTAGGTGCTGAGGATACAATAATGAAACAAAATAAAACAAAAACACTCCTCCCTTTCCCTCAGGCTGGTTCAGGCCCTAACCGCAGAGAGGCAAGATGTCTGACTGAAGGAAAAGAAAGGAAATCTAAGTAGTGATCTATACTGGGATTTCTTCCCTTGACAGGAAGATTGGCTCAGAATATTTGTTTTAACAAAAGATCTGCTTAGATTTTAGTATTAGTTTGGCCTCTCTTACATGTCAGAAGAGACCAAAAAAACAACATCCTTACTAAACTGTGTTAATTGAGGTATACTCATTAGATTTGATTCTCAGAAATGTCAGGAAATTAAACACCAGAGTTCCCTAAGCAGCTATCCAATAAAGCATTTTGCTCGTAAGAGAAGTCAAAGTACAATTAAGAACCGTCCCTTTCCATTAGCTTCTTTTCTTCTACTCCACCTCATCCCTTTCAGATTTTTCACACTTTTGTATGCTTCTTTTAAAAGCAAGAATCTGGCAGTATGTACAACTGAGTTGGAAAAAATGGTATGGAGTAACTACAAGAATCATACTTGTCACAGGAACTATTTTATAGTCTAAGTGTATATTTTTATAACCATCATTCCTTTGTAGGCATATAAAGTTATTAAAATTATATACACAAAAATATTTTTCCTGAGCCTTAAAAATATTTTCCCTACATCCTCTAAGATTTCCAACACGTCTCCTGTCCTCCATTAACTAACTCTGAATTTTAAACTTATCTGACAAGGAGTTTGGATTATTGAATTACACAATACCAGGTAGAATGTTCTGTTCTCTAAAATTGTTCATAAAGACCATAAATCTTATCAAAGTAGTTGTAAGTCCCAAAGTCATATAGAACCCCACAGTATTTTTGTGAGTATAAGAATCAAAAATGTCCTGCTTAATTTTTTCAGATTTATTGTGTATAATTTACATACAGTAATTTACTCTTTTTTTAAGTGTGTACAGTAATGTAGGTTTTATAAATGCATAGTCATGTAACCATCACCACAAAAGACAGAAAACAGTTCCATTGCCTGAAAGATATTCACTGATTACCCTTTGTGATTGGAGGTATTGGCTACCACTGAACTGTTTTCTGCACCTATAGTTCTGTCTTTTCTAAAATGTCATATGAATGAACTCCTACAATATGTAATTTTGAGTCTGGCTTCTTTCAGTTAGCATACTGTATTTGAGATTCATCCATATTATGTCATGTATCAATAGAGCTATGTTATCCTAATAGATATAAATATCATGGAAAAGATTTAGGATTTCATCAAATTCAAAGAGTATTAATCATGTAAGTACTTTGAGAGCCAAGGAAGTTCCAAACACATTCAAGTAATATAGTGGCCTGAGTAGTTTGCAAACTTGCATGACCAGACCAAGGACTTAGGCTATGTGAATTTCAAAATTCCTGAGAGTAAATCCCTTTTTATAATTATAAAGTTCCTCTTATAGACTGTAATGGAAGCTCATCCCTATTAATGCCCTATTAAGTTGGATGAAAGGAATCTAGTTATAGTCCTCATCAAAAATTTTGTTCAATAAGTAACCTCCATTTGGTGAGCAGGAAATTATCCTCATAGAGATTTAACATAAGTCAATCCCAGAAAAGTTTATAATTCAATATAGAAATGTTTAAGAGAACCAAACTCATATAGTATAAATGCATATTTTGACATAAAACTGGGTGCTTATTTGGTACTTTATTTACTTGCTATGTTTAAAAAAGTTCAGTGAGTTAGAGTAATGGGCAACTCTGACACCAATTTAAAGTGATTAGATAATACTTGATCTAGATTCGTGATTTTAAGTGAAATTCTTCTTAAGTTTAAACACATTATTGAACATCTAAAAGTGCTGTTTCTTCATATTTATAAATTTAATCTCATAGAGCTAAAAGAATTACTAAAGTACTTAGAAAGTTTTATCACTCAGGCCATGAAAATATTTTAAAACTGAAGTGATTGTATTAAATGTATAAATTATATTTAATTGTTAATAGCACATAATTAATTAAAAATTTTAATGAGATAGAATATTAATCACCTTTTCCAATTTTAAAACACGCAGTACCCCTTTGTTCTGTTTGAATGACTTCCTCTTGGTCTATGTACAGGTTCCACATGAGCACATTTAAGAGTTCTGGAATTCCCAGTCTTTGCAATATTATTCATAATTTGTTATGAACCACACAGTTGAATAACTTTGCATAGTCAATAAAACACAAGTAAACATCTTTCTGGTATTCTCTGCTTTTAGCCAAGATCCATCTGATATCAGCAATGAGATCCCTTGTTCCACTTCCTCTTCTGAATCTGGCTTGAATTTCTGGCAGTTCCCTGTCCTTGTACTGCTGCAACTGTTTTTGAATTATCTTCAGCAAAATTTTATTTGTGTGTGATATTAATTATATTGTTTAATCATTTCTGCATTGTTGAGTTACCTTGCTTCGAAATAGGCACAAATATGGAGCTCTTCCAGTCAATTGGCCAAGTAGCTCTCTTCCACATTTCTGAGTATAGATGAGTGAGTGTTTCCAGCATTGAATCCGCATGTTGAAAGATTTCAGTTGGTATTCCCGGAGCCTTGTTTTACATCAATGCCTTCAGAGCAGCTAAAACTTTTTCCTTCATTACCATTGGTTCTCGATCATATGCTGCCTCCTGAAATGGCTGAATGTCGACCAATTCTTTTTGGTATAGTGACTCTGTGTATTCCTTCCATCTTCTTCTGATGCTTCCTGTGTTATTCCATTGTTTGCCCATAGAATCCTTCAATTTCCCAAATCGAGGCTTGAATTTTTCTGTAGTTCTTTCAGCTTGAGAAATGCTGAGAGTGTTCTTCCCTTTGGGTTTTCTAACTCCAGGTATTTGCATATTTCATTATAATATTTTACTTTGTTTTCTCAAGCTGCCCTTTGAAATCTTCTGTTCAGCTCTTTTACTTCATCATTTCTTCTATTTGCTTTAGTTACTCTATGTTCAGAGCAAGTTTCAGAATCTCTTCTGATATCCTCTTGGTCTTTTTTCTTTCTTTCTTTCCTGTCTTTTTAATGAACTTTTTTGTTGTCTTCATGAATGATGTCCTTGAAGTCACCCCACAACTTGCCTGGTCTTTGGTCATTAGATTTCAATGCATCAAATCTATTCTTGAGATGGTCTTTAAATTCAGGTAAAATATACTAAATCACTGTGTGGTTTAAAATCAGAAAAGGTGTGCATCAGGGTTGTATCCTTTCACCAAGCTTATTAAATTTGTATGCTAAGCAAATAATCCTAGAAGCTGGACTATATGAAGAAGAACACCTCATCAGGATTAGAGGAAGACTCATTAACAATCTTTGACATGCAGATGATGCAACCTTGTTCGCTGAAAGTGAAGAGGACTTGAAAAACTTACTGATGAAGAACAAAGACTACAGCTTTCGGTATGTATTGCACTTTAACATAAAGAAAACAAAAATCCTCACAACTGGACCATTAAGCAATATCATGATAAATGGAGAAAATATTGAAGTTGTCAAGAATTTCATTTTACTTATGTCTACAATCACCACCCATGGAAGCAGCAGTCAAGAAATCAAATGACATATTGCATGGGGAAAATTTTCTGCAAAAAACCTCTTTAAAGTTTTAAAAAGCAAAGATGTCACTTTGAGGACTAAAGTATGCCTGACCTAAGCCATGGTAAAAAAAAATGCAAAACCTGGACAACGTATAAGAAAGACTGAAGAATAATTGATGCATCTGAATTATTGTGTTGGTGAAGAATATTTAATATACCATGAACTTCTAGAAGGACAAACAAATCTATCTTGGAAGAAGTACAGCCGGAATACTCCTTAGAAATGAAGACGGCAAGACATTGTTTCACTTACTTTGCACATGTTATCAGGAGATCCCTGGAGAAAGACATCATGTTTGGTAAAGCAAAGGGTTACCCAAGAAAAGGAAGACCCTCAAGGACATGGACTGACCCAGTAGCTGCAACAATGGACTCAAACATAGCAATGATTGTTGCGATGGTGCCAGGACCAGGCAGCATTTCATTCTGTTGCTATGAGTCGGAACCGACTCAACAGCATCTAACAACAACACGCAATACTAATCAAGGAACGCTTAAAAGTGTTGTAAATTGCTAATTTATAACAGTACAATTTGTAAACAGAAATAAAAACTTTAAAGAATAAGATTTTTGAATGTATAACACATAAATTGTATATTACTTTTAAAAACAAACTTAGAATGATCTTTCCTCTACAGAAATAGATCTTGACGTAGGACACCAAAAAGTTGTATTTCTAAGTTCTGGAAAGGAGATTATTAGTTACAGTTAATTAGATGTATCATGAATTTGTTTAGGAGAGCTGGGTATGGGTGGATATGAGTAAGTACACATTTATAATGATGGTAAAGGAAGCTGTTAAAATAACACATCACAGCTATTTTTAAAAAGTATTGTGTTGTCATCCAAACTCCCTGAGGGACTGAATTGCTGGGTGGAGGGCTGTCGGGACCATGGTCTCGGGGAACATCTAGCTCAACTGGCATAACACAGTTTATAAAGACAATGTTCTACCTTCTACCTTGGTGAGTAGCATCTGGGGTCTTAAAAGCCTGTGAGTGGCCATCTAAGATACTCCACTGGTCTCATCCCTTTGGGAGCAAGGGAGAATGAAGAGAACAGGATACAAGGAAAAGATTTGTCCGAAGGACTAATTGTTCACAGCTACCAAGGCCTCCACCAGACTGAGTCCAGTACAGCTAGATGGTGCCTGGCTACCACCACTAAGTGCTCTGACCAGGATCACAACTGAGGGTTCTGGACAGAGCTGGAGAAGGATGTAGAACAAAATTCTAACTCACAAAAAAAGACCAGATTTACTGGCCTAAAGGAGACTGGAGAAACCCTGAGTGTGACTCACAGACACCCTTTTAGCTCAGTGGTAAAGTCATTTCCGAGATTCACCGTTCAGCCAGGGATTGGACAGCCCCATAAAACCAAATGGGACTAATGAGGCACAGCAGTCCAAGGACAAGGTCCAGAAGGCAGAAGGGGACAGGAAAGCTGGTGATAGGGAACCCAAGGTTGAGTAAGGATAGTGTTGATGTGTTGTGAGGTTGTTAACCATTGTCATAGGGCAACATGTGTACTAACTGTTAAATGAGAAACTATTTTGTTCCGGAAGGCTTCATCTAAAGTGAGAATAGCAGCACAATTGGAAGAGTGCAGTCAATGTCACTGAACTGTGTATGTAGAAATTTTTGAAATGGTGTATCTTTGGCTATGTATATTTTCACCAAAAAAAAAAAAAAAATGTTGAGATGGGAGAGGGTTGACATGTTGTGGGGTTGTTAACCAATGTCATAAAACAATATGTGTACTACTGTTTCATGAGGAACTATTTGTTCTGTAAGCCTTCACCTGAAGTACAATAAAAAATAAAAAAAAAAAGAAGTATTGTGTTGTTTGGGTCTTATTTTTGTCCTTAGTGAGTGAATAAATATTAACACCTGCAATCTTCACTGTTTATTCCAATGAATGCAATTGAACTTGTTTTAGGTACAGATGAAAAAACACATTCCTTCTATTCTTACTGACATTAATAAAATTTGTTACAAAACCTATTTTTCATTCTGCTGCAGATAATACGAAGTTGATATGGCCATATCAACTTAAAATTGGTGGGGTGGTGCAAACCTATCATGGACCTGGTCTGTTTGTTAACAGCCCAAAAATGGTTACCGCATATCATTTCACGTACAGAAAATTTCTTTTACTCAATATTATGAATTAATGAGGTAAATTCATAAAATTGTAAACCATAAATAAAGTCACCAGGACATTTAGTATGTTAAATTGTGTTTGCCATTAGAATCTAGAAGCTCTCTATGCAAAATATCAAAATAAAGTTTAAAATTATTATTATTACAGATAAGAAAAACAATTAGCCCTATAGTCTAACTCACATAATAACAACCATTTTAATAATTTGTTGTGTAGCCTTGAAGATTATAAGTTATATAAATATATGTCTGTAAGTGAATGTGTGTGTGTATAATTTTATAAATAAAGACTCATAATGTGTAGTTTTTTTTTTTTTATTCAAAAGTATTGTGGAAGGGATAGTTGTTGCTGTCAATAGACACACTTCTACGTTGTCATTGCATACATTCTGCATACTAATTGTTGGCAATTTAGGCTGTTTAATTTTAAAGCCATTACTTCTTATACAGAACTCCTTAATAAACATCCAAATGTTTTCACATAATCATACTTGTTTTATTTGTATAAATATGTAGAAATATAATTGTTGGATAAATGGAAAATATATATTGAATAAAAAGTAAAACTTCTTATCACCTCCCAACCTTGACTCAGTTTCCCCTATTTACTCCTGAGGCTGATCTAGTAAGTCTGTAATTAGAGATTCAAATCTGACCATTAAATTTTGACTTAACATCTTATTTACTTAAAGTCAAATATCATATTTCCTACTGCATTATACCTAAACAAGGGGGATCAGAGATGGAATTTTGAAAGCAAAGGCAAGAATATTTCTGGGAGGTTAATTCAACATATAGCACATAGTAAGCATGACTATGGGGTGAGTCCTCCCCTCACCTAGGCAACCCTAACAATCCCCTAAGTCATTCACAATTGAGGCAAAAGTTGGCTCTTGTATAATAACCGTTTATTTTGGTAGGCTAACTTAGTATCTGTCAACATAATTTTCCAAAGTTTTCTAAAGGACTGGAAAATATATGAGGTAAAGGGATAAGCGAAATCTCAGAAATTGTAGGTAGTATGGGTGTGGGTGACATATTCTACTATAACAAGTAGATTTCACAGCATCCGGCCTGAAAATAAGCTGACTAAATTTGACAGGGACCTGGAAATAAAATATATACATATTTATATAATGCATGTATCTATAAAGGGAGATATTTTAATGTAGTGCATGCATCTTTAAAAGAAAGGATCAGGAAATTTAAGGAAGTAAAACGTGTTCGAAGAAGAATCAAAGGCTATAGATAGATTCCGGATTTCAAATGCTTCTATTGTGTCTAAAGATATTTTCAGATTCTGGAGTTAATAACTCTTTCATGTTCATCAGTTCTAATATATCAACACAATTCAGAATATAAAATTTATGAGTGGTATAGAAAAGCTTCAAATTGCTTTTTATCTACATGTTGAAAAAAAGTATGAGCACACCTCTGGTTCGAGATGGCTGATGAAGAATAGGCTATTTTTGTCCTCCTTTAACAAACCCCATTATGATGATGCAGACAATGTATAAAAAGGGGATATAGTGAAATTGGAGCCCTGGTGGTACAGTGATTAAGAACTTGGCTGCTAACCAAAAGGTCGGCAGTTTGACTCCACCAGCTACTCCTTGGAAACCCTATGGGGCAGTTCTACTCTGTCCTATTTGGTTGCTATCAGTCAGAATTGACTCGATGGCAGCAGGTATAGTTAAATTATCTCTAAGAAAAGAGAAAAAGTATCAGTGTAACAGCTACTCTGAAAAAATTATGGAAAACAGATGACAAATGGGATTGTAGTGATTAAAAATTCAAAGAAACAAAAAAAGTAGAGTTGAAACCACAATCTAGAACAAACACAAGAAAAACCTAGAGTTGAAGCAGGAGATATTCTTCTCTGAGGTGGAGCCATGGAAAAGCTGTGAACTTGGAGTTCTCAGGTATAAAAATCAGGCATTAGGAAAGCGAAGTGTGGCAGAAATCAATGTTATAAATCAATGCACTCTAAATGAAATAGAGGAACAAGTCAACCTCATCAACCCTTCGCTTCTATTTCCCAAGGTGCAACCAAAGTATTTACCCCCAGCTTAAAACTAAATTATTAAGCTCTAAAGAAATTAAATTTTCCCTTTGGGAAAAGTTAGGGCTTTTAATTGGTTTGGTGGCACTCCAGTGCAATGTCTTCTTTCAATTTTGCATTGGAGGTTTTGCGTGTGTGGGAGTGGAAGAGAAGGCTTGATAAGCCTTAATACTTGCCCCCTGCTGACACAAAGTAAATTATATAGTCCACATGACCTTCAATCAATATAAGTCATGTGAGAGCGCTGGCAGAAAAAAAAAAAAGGAGAACTTTACAGAGCATAGGAAAGTCATACAAAACACCTATATTAAGCATTCTAACCCATCATTGACAAATTGGGCATGTACATTAGCATCCTATCAGCAACTGGAAGCAGTATACATGCATTCATGTAATAACACGTTTTGAAAGCCTAAGTCAGTTTCATTAACAAGTGGTTCAGGTGCTCATGGCCCATACTTCTGGTAAATTAACTCCTCTCAATCTGCAACTATGTCCATCTAGGTTTTATGTCTTCATGGGGAGTTTTGTCTGGCCAGTTGACAGAAGAAGAAATAATGTGGATCTTTTTATAAATGATTCTGCATGCAATACTGGCACTACTTGAAGTGATGACCATAGCATTTCAGCTTCAATCTGGAGTGACAATGAAGGGTATTGTGAAGGGAAATTCTCCCAGTGGATTGAATTGCAGAAAGTACTCACTGTTCATTTTGTCCAGAGGCATGGATCTATACCAGTGCGCGGCTAGTGCCTAATGGTTTGGCTGGATGGTCAGAGATTGGGAAAATCACATTTGGAAGATTACTGACAAGGAAGCCTGGAAATAAATATTGAATGGATATCTGAATGGACACTGAGTGAGAAGATATTTTATTTTTCTCCCATGTTAATATTCCAGGTGAATTCCCAGAAGAGTAGAATCCTAATAAACAGGTGAACAATATAAATCTTTCTGTATGTGTCAGTCAGCCTCTTTCATGAGCCACAGTTGTCCATGATAAATGGACTAATGAAAAAAGTGGCCACAATGTCGCGGACAGAGGTTATGCATAGACTTTACAGCACAGATTTCCACTCATCCATGGATGAGCTGGCTTCAGCCAATGCCAACTGCCCAGGCTGACAACAGCAGAAATCAATTCTGTGCTCTGATATAATATCATTTTCAAGGGATACTGCTGACATTAATTATTAGAACCGTTCCCATTGTGTAAGGGCACTACTTAGTTTTCACTGGAACGTACTCTTTCTCTGGATATGGATTTACTTTCCCTGTTAACAATGTTTCTGCTAACTCACCATCCATGAACTTGTAAAATGTCTTATTCTCCATCATAGTCTTCCCCACAGCATTGCTTTAGAAAAAGAAACTTCTTTTATAGAAGTTTGCCAATGAGCTAATGTTTATCGAATTCACTGTTTTCATCAAATTCTTCATCATCCTGAAGAAACTGTACTGCTGAATGATGAAGACCTAGTTATAGTGCGGTCTGGATGGCAACACCTTGTAGGGCTGAAAAAATGTCTTTTAAGATCCAGTATATGCTATCAATCAACCACAAATACATGGTACTTTCTATCTCATAGACAGTATTCATAGGTCTGGGAAATGAAGATAATAGAAGAGTCTTCTCTCCCTACTACCCCATGTAATTAACTGGCAAAATTTTTTGCTGTTTCCACAAATTTGGGCTTTTATGATATAAAGTCTGAATTACCAAGGAGGAATGATACTATCAAGGGAGACATTAGTGGTTCAGTTTAACTGATACCATTGGAAAGTGGAGTTTGGAACCTGGTTACATGGAACTCCTCCTGCCAGTAAACCCACAGTAAAAGAAGAGGATTCCTTTAATGACTGGGGTGATTTTTCCTGATTATAAAGATAAAATTGGATTGCTAAAACAAAATAAAGGTAAGAAAGAGTATGTCTCAAATGCAAATGATTTCCTGGCACATGTCTTGGCACTCCCATATTCTGCATTAAAAGTTCATGGAAAATTACAAAAGCCCAATACATGACTGACTGCAGTGAACGAAGGTTTGGAACAGCTCATCATGCAAGGAACCATGACCAATATCTGCTTCCTAAAGGCATGGGGAATACAAATTGGTAGTTGAAGAGAGTTTTAAATATCAACTATGATCTTGTGACCAGTTGCAGAAATGAAGCTTATGATACTTAGAAGTTGCTTCCTTATTTTTATATAAATATATTTGTGTATATATTATCTAACTTTTTTTTTTGGTATTTTTTAATACCCCATTCTCCTTCCACCTAACCTGGGTGATATAATTTAACCTTGTATCTCAGGATTTATTTTGCAGAATATCAAAGGGGGAGGTAACTCAATAGAGGAATCACACTAATACAGATATGGGAGTTTTGATATCCTTTTTGGGTCAGGGTTAGCATATTTTCATTTTGTATGAAGGCTTGTTGAATCATATTAGGCTGAATCATGATTTTATTATTATTATTTGGAAGTTAAGTGTGTTTAAACAAGGCATGCATGGATAACATTTTGAAAAGGGATGGACTGTGGTGGTTTTGTACTCTATCAATTTACCTAAGCTAGAATTATGTTCTTAAGAATCATTTTCCATGTATGGTTCTGATTTCGGTTGGCCACAAGAAAAAAATGTGTGACTACTGGAAGGTGAGAGTGAAACCTCACCATTATGCTCTGAAGTCACCATGAAATGCATGCATGCTGTGAAGCATCTGTTGCTCACCTTGTCAGCCTGTAGTAGCAGCCAGGCCCACAGAATCTCTGATAACTGCCATATCATCCCATTCAACTTCTCAGAGTCCTGGAACAAGTGCACGTGTAGCTTGTGGCTAAGGATACCAGCTTCTTTTGCCAGGCACCTGCATCTGTTGAGTTAAGAAGTAGTGAGAGGCAAACATGGGTTTTAGTATGTCCTTGTGGATTCCAGTTGGTTCTCATGGATTCATGCACATTTCAGTTTGTTCTTGCTCTCCACAAATACATGACCCATTTTTCTTCCTAGCCAACAGCCCTGCTGCCACACAGCAACTTTGTGCCCACTAACATGGTGGCATAGCAGTTAAGACCTTGGGTAATAACCAGAAGGTCAGCAGTTTGAATCCACTGGCCACTCCTTGGAAACGCTGTGGGGCAATTCTACTCTGTCCTATGGGGTGGCTATCGGGTTGCTATGAGTGGAAATCAACTCAATGGCAACATTATTATTATTATTATTATTTTTTTGGTTTGCACATGCAAAGGAATCAGCCTTCTGTTGATTTCTTAATAGGTTCTTAGAACTTTATAAGATTGAATCCTTATGCTAAATTGCATATTCCATATCATTCATAGTGGGTTTGCTTTCCTATCATACTGCAACTGATATAAATGGTATAGATAAAAGATTCCCTAACTTAAAAAGAGAAGAAAGCAAAAATATGAGAAAATGATGAAAACTATTGAAACAGAGGAAATTTTGAAAAACATCAGGAATAGTTTGAGAAACTCTGTGAATAAATATAAAAATCTAGATTAATGGATAATTTTCTATAAAAACACAATTTATTGACTTCAGAAAGTTTAAAAAGAACAATTTCCACACAAGAAATATATAAGCTACCTGAGCTACCTGTATCTTCCACAAAAATCACCATACTGAAACTGTTTTTCCAGGAAATTCTACAAAATCTTTTAAAAAGAAAATAATTTCAATCATAATTAGTTTTTTAGAGCAGTGTTTGACAAATATTTTCAGTAAACAGCCAGAGAGTAAATATTTTGGGGGGGTCACACATTGATCTCTGTTCGTTTTTTTATATTAATTTTTAATTTGAAGTTTTTTAAAAAAATTTTTTTAAATTGTTCTTTAGATAAAGGTTTACGTAACAAACAGTTTCTGATTAAACAGTTAGTACACATATTATTTTATGACATTGATTAACAACCCCATGACATGTCAACACTCTCCATTCCCGACCTTGGGTTCCCTATTACCAGCTTCCTGATCCCTCCTGCCTTCTAGTCCTTATCGCTGAGCTGTTGTGCCCCATTAGTCTCATTTTGTTTTATGGGCCTGTCAAATCTTTGGCTAAAGGGTGAAACTCGGGGGTGACTTCATTACCAAGCTAAAAGGGTGTCCAGGGGCCATACTGTCAGGATTGTTTCTCGGGTCTCTATCAGGCCGGTAGGTTTGGTGTTTTTTTGTGAGTTAGAATTTTGTTCTACATTTTTCTCCAGCTCTGTCTGGGACCCTCTATTGTGATCTCTGTCAGAGAAGTCAGTGGTGGTAGCCAGGCACCATCTAGTTGTACTGGATTTGGTCTGGTGGAGGCCATGGTAGTTGTGATCCATTACTCCTTTGGACTAATCTTTCCCATGTATATTGTTTTCATCATTCTCCATTGTTCCCGAAGGGGTGAGACCAGAGGAGTATCTTAAATGGCTGCTCACAGGCTTTTAAAACCCCAGGCACTACTCAACAAGTTAAAATGTAGAACATTTCTTTATAAACTATGTTATGCCAATTGAGCTAGATGTTCCCTGAGACCATGGTCCTCAAGGCCTCAGCCCAGCAATTTGGTCACTCAAGAAGTTTGGATGTGTCTATGGAGCTTCCATGAACTTTCCTTGTATAAGTTGTGCTGACTTCCCCCGTACTGTGTACTATCTTGCCCTTCATAAAAGTTACCACTTATCTCGTCTATTTAGTATTCCCCCACCACCACTCTCATCCCTGGTAACCATCAAAGATTGTTTCTTTTTGTGTGTAAACCTTCTCATGAGTTTTTACAGTAGTGGTCTCATACAATATTTGTCCTTTTGCAATTGACTTATTTCACTCAGAATAATGTCCTCCAGTTTCATCCATGTTATGAGATGCTTCACAGTTTCATCATTGTTCTTTATCTTTGGCTAATATTCCATTGTGTGTATGTACTATAGTTTGTTTATCCATTCATCTGTTGATGGGCATCTAGGTTGTTTTCGTCTTTTTGCTATTGTGAACAATGCTGCAATGAACACATGTGTGCATATGTCTATTCTTGTGACTGCTCTTATTTCTCTAGGATATATTCCTAGTAGTGGGATTGCTGGATCATATGGTATTTCTATTTTTAGCTTTCTAAGAAAATGTCATATCATTTTCCAAAATGCTTGTATCATTTTGCATTCCTACCAGCAGTGCATAAGAGTTCAAATCTCCCTGCAGCCTCTCCAACATTTCTTATTTTCTGTTTTTTTGATGCGTGTCAGTAATGCTGGGGCGGGAGGGTCTCTGATCGTGGTTTTGATTTTCATTTCCCTAATAGCTAGTGATCGCGAGCATTTCATCCTGTGTCTGTTGGCCACTTGAATGTCTTCTTTGGTGATGTGTCTGTTCATTTCCTTTGCCCATTTTTTAATTGGATTTTTTGTCTTTTTGTTGTAGAGGTGTTGGATTTTCTTGTAGATTTTAGAGATTAGACCTTTGTCTGACTTGTAGTGCACAAAATTTTTTCCTAGTCTGTAGGTTTCCTTTTTACTCTTTTGGTGAAGTCTTTTGTTGAGAACAAGCATTTAATTTTTAGAGGATCACAGTTATCTAGCTTATCTTCTAGAGTTTGTGTGTTGTTGGTTATGGTTTGTATCCTGTTAAAGCCGTATATTAGGGCCTCTAGCTTTGATCCTATTTTTTGTTCTATGAACTTTATAGCTCTTGGCTTTATATTTAGGTCTTTGATCCATTTTGAATTAGTTTTGTATATGGTGTGAGTTATGGGTCCTGTTTCATTTTTTTGCAGATGGATATCCAGTTTTGCCAGAACCATTTGTTAAAAGGACTGTCTTTTCCCCATTTGATGGACTTTCGGCCCTTGTCGATGATCAGGTGACTGTAGGTGGATGGATTTACATCTGGGTTCTCAATTCTGTTGCATTGGTCAATGTATCTGTCATGGTACCAGTACCAGGATGTTTTGACTCCCATAGCTATATAGTAGGATTTGAGGTCAGGTAGTGTGAGTCCTCCCACTTTATTCTTCTTCAAGAGTGCTTTACTTATCTGGGGCTTCTTCCCTTTCCATATAAAATTAATGATTAGTTTTTCCAAAGCTTTAAAGAATGTTGTTGGCATTTGAATTGGGATTGCATTGCATTTGTAAATTGCTTTAGGTAGAATTGTCATTTTCACAATGTTGAGTCTGCCTATCCATGAGGACGGTATGTTTTTCCACTTATGTAGATCTCTTTGGGTTTCTTGCAGTAGTGTTTTGTAGTTTTCTTTGTATAGGTCTTTTACATCCCCGGTTAGATTTATTCCTAAGTATTTTATTTTTTTAGGGGCTATTATAAATGGTATTTTTTTCCTGATTTACTTTTCATCGTTCTCTTTACTGGTTTCTAGGAATCCAACGGATTTTTGTATGTTTATCTTGTATCCTGCTACTCTGCTGAATCTTTCTGTTAGTTCCAGTAGTTTTCTCATGGAGTCTTTAGGGTTTTCTATGTATAGTATCATATTATCCACAGACAGGGACAGTTTATCTTCTTCATTACCTATTTAGATGTCCTTTATTTCTCTGTCTTGCCTTATTGCTCTAGCCAGGACTTACAGAAGAATCTTAAAGAGGAGTGGAGATAAAGGGCATCCTTGCCTTGTTCCTGTTTTCAAGGAGAATGTTTTCAGCCTCTCTCCATTAAGAATGATGTTGGCCCTTGATTTTGCATAAATGCCCTTTATTATGTTGAGAAATTTCCCTTCTATACCTATTTTATTGAGAGTTTTTATCAGGAATGGGTGTTGGACTTTGTTGAATGCCTTTTCTGCATCAATTGAGATGATTATGTGATTATTTTCTTTCCTTGTATTTATGTGGTGGATTACATTGATTGATTTTCTAATGTTGAACCATACTTGCATACCTGGTATGAATCCTACTTGGTCGTGGTATAGATATATATATATTTTTGTTTGTTTGTTTGTTTTGATATGATGCTGAATTCTATTGACTAGAATTTTGTTGAGAATTTTTGCATCTATATTCATGAGAGATATTGGTCTGTAATTTTCTTTTTTTGTGGTGTCTTTGCCTGCTTTTGGTATCAGGATTATGCTGGCTTCATAGAATGAATTTGGAACTGTCACTTCTTTTTTTATGTTCTGAAATAGTTTGAGTAGTACTGGTATAAGCTCTTCTCTGTATGTTTAGTAGAATTTTTCCTTGAAGACATCTGGGCTGGGGCTTTTCTTTTGCTGAGAGTTTTTTTTTTTTTTTTTATTCCTTTAATCTCTTCCCTTGTTATGGGTCTGTTCAGATTTTCAACATCAGTTTGTGGTAGTTTGGGTAGGTAGTGTGTTTCTATAAATATACCCATTTCCTCTAAATTTTCAAATTTGTTGGAGTATTGTTTTTCATAATATTCGGTTATGATCTTTTTATTTCAGTTAAGACTGTTGTAATGTCCCCATTTCATTTCTTATTTGGGTTATTTCATCATCTCCTGTTTTTCTTTTGTCAGTTTGGGCAATGGATTCTCGATTTTGTTGATCCTTTCAAAAAACCAACTTTTGGTTTTGTTGTTTCTTTCTATTGTTTTTCTGTTCTCTATTTCATTGATTTCTGCTTTAACCTTTAATATTTTCTTTCTTCTGGTGGTGGTGGCCTTTTTTTGCTGTTCTCTTTCTATTTGTTTGAGTTGTGTAGTTAATGTTTTAATTTTGTCCCTTTCTTCTTTTTTGATGTGTGCATTTATTGCTATAAATTGTCCTCTTTGAACTGCCTTTGCTGTGTTTCAAAATTTTGGGTATGATGTGTTTTCATTCTCATTTGATTCTAGGAATTTTTTGATTACATCTCTGATTTCTTCTATTACCCAGTGGTTTGTAAGCAAGGTGTTATTCTGTTTCCATGTAATTGGTTTTTCTTCCTTTCTCTTCCTGTTGTTAATTTCTACCTTGATGGCATTGTGGTCAGAGAAGATACTTTGTATTATCTCAATATTTTGGACTTTTTTGAGGGTTGTTCTGTGGCCTAAGACGTGTTCTGTTATGGAGAATGTTCTGTGTGCATTGGAAAAGAACGTGTACTTTGCAGCTGTTGGGTGGAGTGTTCTATATGTCTACGGGGTCAGGTTGGCTGATTGTGCCATTTAGGTCTTCTGTTTCTTTGTTCAGTTGCTGGATGTTCTGTCCTTTACCGAGAGTGATGTGTTGTAGTTTCCCACTATTATTGTGGAACTGTCAATTCCTCTTTTCAGTGCTGTTAGAGTTTATTTTACGTGTTTTGGAGTCCTGTCATTGGTTGTGTAGATGTTTGTTATGGTTGGGTCTTTAAGATGGATCATCTCTTTAATCACTATATAGTGTCCTTCTTTGTGTTTTATGGTGGATTTTGTTTTAAATTTTATTTTGTCTGAGATTAGTATTGCCACTCCTGCTCTTTTTTGGTAGCTGTTTGCTTGATATATTTTTTCCATCCTTTGATTTTTAATAAATTTACATTTTTGTTTCTAAGCTGTGTCTCTTGTAGACAGCATATCAATGGATCCTGATTTTTATACATTCTGTCATTCTCTGTGTCTTTATCAGTGCATTTAGCTCATTTACATTCAGTGTAATTATTGATAGGTATGAGTTTATTGCTGTCATTTTGTACTGCTTTTTTTTTTTGTGGTGCTGACATTTTCTTTGTTCCTCTCCTTTGTTGAATTCCTTTTGTTTGTGGATTTTTTAAAATTTCTTTTGTTTTTGTAGATTTTGTTTTTACTGAGACTTTGTATTTTTCTTCTTTATTTTAATGAGTAGGTTTGTTAACTTTCTTTGTTGTTACCTTGAAATTTACCCTTCTCTTCCTGTGTTTGAAACAGTCTATTACTAGTTGGTATTGCCTTGCCTTCCTCTCCATTAGAAAGTTCTATGCCTACATTGTTTATTCCCTCTTTTATTGTTCTGATGTTGTTGTCATTGACATATTAACCTCTCTGGTTCCCTATTGTAATTCTGGTGTTTTTGGATAGTACTTGAGTGTTCATTTCCTAAATTAGTATTTCGCTGCTAAGATCCTAAGTCCTAGATTCATCCCGTGGTCTGATTTTGTTTGTTCTCAGACCAAACAACTCTCTCTAATAATTCTTGTAAGTTTGGTTTGGTTTTTATGTATTCCCTTAATTTCGGTTTATCTGGAAATATCCTAATTTCACCATCATAGTTGAATGAGAGTTTTGCAGGATATATTATTCTTGGCTGGCATTTTTTTTTTTCAGGGTTTTATACATGTCATCTCATTGTCTTCTTGCCTGCATGGTTTCTGCCAAATAATCCAAGCTTAGTCTTATTGTATCTCCTCTGTATGTGACTTTTTGTTTTTCTTGAGCTGCTCTCAGGATTCTTTGTTTGTCTTTGGTTTTAGTAAGCGTGATTATGATGTGCCTTGGTGATTTTCTTTTGGAGTCTATCCTATATGGTCTTTGTTGAGCTTCTTGGATGGTCAGCTTTTCATCTTTCATGATATTGGGGAAGTTTTCTGTCAGTAATTCTGCAATTATCCTGTCTGTGTTTTCTGTTTTCTCCCCCTCTTCTGGAACTCCGATCACTCGAAAAATTTTGCTTGTCATTTTATCCCATATCATTCTCAGGCCTTCTTCATTTTTCTTTTTCTTTTTTCTGATTTTTCCTCCAATAGTGTTATTTCCAAGTGTTTGTCTTCAGTTTCACTGATCCTGTCTTCCATTATTTCAAACTTGTTCCTCAGCCCTTCTATGGCACTGTCCATTTTGAAATCTTGTTGTTGACCTTTTGGATTTCTAATTGTTGTTTTTTTATGATTTCTAGTTGTGAATTTATTTTGGCATTTTGTTCCTGTATTATTTTCCTGAATACTTCCTTTTGTTTGTCTGTATTTTCCATTAATTTTTCTGCCTTTTCCATGAATTTGTCTATTTTTTTCCACATTTTTGTCTGCTTTTTGCTTCAGCTTTTGAGTAGCTCTGAATGTTAGAGATTTGAATTTCATATCAGGTAGTTCTAGTGCCTTTTTTTCTACTGGAAATACGTCTGGTGTTTTATTTTGTACACCCAATGGAACCATCGTGTCCTAATTTTTATGTTTTAATAATGTCTGCTGTCTTTGGGACATTCAGTAGTTATTTTCTTCATTTTTTGATTGTAGATTTGTTTGTTTCATCCTGCTTTTTTATTTGGTTGTGTCTGAGTAGGCAGGTTGTTTGCTCTTTGTTGTTTGCTCATCTATGGGCATGATACTTTTCACCTCCTTGTCCAATGATAGGGCCAATCACCCATCTGAGGTGTAGCAAAGCAGGTCCAGCTGAAGGGGAGTTGCTGGGATGGGTTGTTTGTGGCACACACTAGGGACAACAGGGCAGGCCAGGGATCAGTGCAAGGTAGGCCTTGCCTTTGCTGCTCAGGTGTGTGATGTTCAGTGCATGGTACAGGTAGGCAGGAAGGAGGGGGGAGATTGCAATGTGTGGAGCTAAAATCGGTATGGGAAAGTGCAGAGAGAGGAGGGAGAAACAGAAGCCAAAAACAAACAAACCAATGAAAAAGATTGCTAAGGGACATTGCCGTTGGAGTGTAGAAATGAAAGACAAAGAAATGGAGAAAAATAAAGGTAAAAAAAAGAAAAACGGTAAAAGGAAAATAAATAAATATAAATTAGGGGAAAAAAAAAAAGAAAAGAAAATCCCCCAGGGATCTCACCAGTGCAGCTGCAAAGATTGGGAGAGTGGCTTCCAGGTCACAAAATACAGCCTGGCTAGAGGGGGTAGAGGTGTCACACAGCACCAGGTATTCAGGAGACATGAAGTGGAGGTAAGTACAGAGAGTTTAGAAAGTGAGATATGAAGAAAGACAAAAAAGAAAAAAGAGAGAAAAGAAAACAAAAAACAAAAACAAACAAAAAAAAAACAAAACAAAAAACAGGAAAAAAGTACCTCCCCAGGGATCCCACTGTGTGGCTGGGCAGACTGAGGAAGTAACTCCCAAGCCAAGCAGTACAGCTAGGCTAGAAGGTGTTCCCAAGGCAAGAAAAGAAAAAATAAAACAAACAGATCAAAATAGAACAAATCAAAACAAACAAACAAACAAAAAAAGTCCCAGGGATCCCACCAGCGTGGTGGTGTGGGCTGGGAAGCAGTTCCACAGTCAAACAGTGTTCCACAGCCTTTCAGGAAGAAGCAAAGATGACACACAGAGCCACGTATTTGAGAGAAAGGAGGAGGAGGTGGCAAGAGGTATGGAAGAAACCAAAAGAAGCAGAAAAAAGCAACACCAGCAGCAAACAAATGGTGCTCAGGGACTCACCCAGTGTGGGTGGGTGGAATCCCAGTGGCACAGGGCTGAAGTTTGTGATTCCTGGCCAAGAGACTGTGGCCCCAGGAGGCAGAGGAGGCTGAGTGGGTGTGAAGAAGGGTGGGGGTTGGGAAAGCATAATATCACTGGTTACCAGTTGTTCTGTCTCCTGCTTGGAGCTCCGTGAAGCTGCTTTCCCATACTCCCTGTTCGCAAGCTCTGACAGGAGTCCAAGACAGCAAATCCGTGCTGCATTAACTGATAGGAGACTATTGCACGTTTCTCTCCTCCCTCTCTCTTCTCTGTCAGTTTCTTATTCCATTCAGTTCTTGGCTGAGTTCTTTATCTCTTCATTTGATGCCTCGGGTTTCAGGATTGATGTCTGTCTCTGTTTGACTTAGCTTTTTGGGTCTTTGCTGTGGAGAGATGGCATGGTGCTTCTGTCTACAGTGCCATGTTGGCCGGAAGTCCCTCTGTTCACGTTTTCCTTTTTTTATATATTTGTATTTGTTTACAGCCCTTTAACAATGTAAAATTTATTCTTAGTCCAAAGACTGTACAAAAAAAGGTCAAGTTCAGATTTGGCCAGCAGGCCCCAGTTTCAGATCGCTGTTCTAGAAGAAAAAGAAAGAAAAAAAATACACTCCTAGATTTTTTTTATAGTGTTAGTATGACATCAGTCCAGACTGTGCAAAGATAATACACATGCACAGTTTTATGGAAATTGTTTTTTTAAAACTTTGTACAGTGAATAAACCAAAATCTGGTAAAAAATGAACATATACTTACACATCCACACACAAACACTTAAAAAATACAGAATTAAATCCCTTATTAAAGTTAGTTTTAAAATCTCAAATAAAATATCAGAATCCAAAATTCTGAAGCACCTTTAAAGATTAATATATCATGATGAAATCAGGTTATTTTTTATAAGAATGCAATGAAAGTTTGTTTTCAAGAAATTTGTTATGTAGAATAATATCTACATATCTACTGAGAGGAGCCCTGGTGGTGCAGTGGTTAACGGCTCAGCTGCTAACCAGAAGACTGACAGTTCGAATTCACCAGCTGCTCCTTGGAAATCCTATGGGGCAGTAGTACTCTGTCCTACAGGGTCGCTATGAGTCAGAGTCGACTAGATGGCAACAGGTTTGGTTTCATTTCTTATTTATTAAGAAAATATTTTGATCATACTCAAAGACGTCAAAATTATTTGCTAAATTGGAATTTCATTCTTGATTTAAATAAATCACCATTGAACTTTCAAGGGAATTTACTGGAAAAAATCCTACCAACAATAGTAAGATTTAGTAAATAATAAACTATAAATTACTATGCAGAATAAATTTAACAAATCACAGCTATTTAGATGGTAGAATGATAGAAGATTTCATTGAAATAGCAACAGAATAATAAATTTGACAAGTGCATAAAACCTATATAGTAACGTTTTAAATGCTTGAGGGACACAAGCGTAAATTTGAACAAATGGGAAGACACACCGTTTTCTTGGGTAGCAGGAATCATCATCATCATAAAGATGTTAAATATCCTTAAGGTAATTTATAAATGTAATGTAATCTCATTCAAGATAATAGCAGACTTTGTTTTGTCTTGAATCAGTCTGATTCTGAAGTTCATATGGGAAAATAAGCAAGCAAGAATAAGGAGAAACATCTGAAAATGTAGAGCAATAGAAGAGATTAGCCTTAACAGAAATCTAAATAAGTATCAAAACAGAGTGGTTATGACATATAAGCAGAAAAAACAGACCAGTGGAACAGTAAAAGTGCAAAAATAAATCCAAATAGTATATTATAAAGGTGTCATCCCAAAACAGAGGGTTAAAGATGATGGTATGTCACTTTCTAGCCTTCAGAAAGAATCAGATCCATACTGCACACCATATGCCAGAATAGGCTCTCACAATAACAAAGAAGTAAATCTACAAATACAAAATCATAAAATTTCTAGAAAATATGAGTAATTTTTAAAATAACATATTCAGGAAGGGCCTTCTAATATGGCACCAAATTTAGATGTTATAAAAATTGCTATATTTAACTACATAAAATAACAATTAAAAATAAACTTCTGAAAGTAAAAAATTCACCATAAACAGACTTAAAAGACAAATGAAAATCTAGGAAAATCATTCAATTTATATCATAGATAAAAGGCTAGCCACTCCAATATAGAAAGAGTTTCTAGAATTTTATATGAAAAAGAGCAACAGCCTATTGGAAATATGGGCAAAAGACATAAAATACAGTTCACAATAAAGGAAAAACAAATGGACCTTGAATATAGAAAACACTTGATTTCTCTTTTTAGAAAGAGAAATGCACACTAAAACCCCACTGAGTAGCATTTCTCACCTGTACAATTGGCAAAATTTCTAAAAGTTTGACAAAATACTGTTGATGGTTTGTGGGATTTTAAGCCATTGCTTACAAAACCGGTAGAAGATAAAATGTTACAACATCAAAAGAAATCAAGTTGGCAGAATATATGATCATCTAATTACCTTTTGACCCTGTAATCCCACTTGTGTGCCCTGGTGGCTCAGTGGTTAAGAGCTAATGCTGCTAACCAAAAAAAAAGTCAGCAGTTTGAAACCACCATCCACTCCTTGAAAACCATATGGGGAAGTTCTGCTTTGTCCTACAGGGCTGCTATGAGTAGGAATTGACTCCATGGCAGAGTTTTTAATAAATGAATAACACATATTCAGGCTATTATTTAGAGGAGATAAATTAACAAACGGTGGCCTTAGTTTCAGCTGTTGTGTTGGATATTAGATCTTTGTTAGAAAAACTCAACATACCTGGTATATTGTATTCTTTTCAATATCCTTTATGTAAAATATCAGCAGTGGTTCACATTCACTTTGAATAGAAGCATACGTTTACAGCCTTGCCCCAGGGCTATGTTAACTCTACTTCTCTCTAATACAATAAAGTATGAAATAATCTTGATTAGATATTCTGGAGAAGATAACACACATCCACTATATTCATGTTAATTATACCTAGTGAGCCGCAAGTAATGAATTCTCTAAAGGACCTGGTTAGGCACATGTGTGCTAGAGACAGAGTAAATGATCTGGTAAAGTATTTGCCATGTTGGTGAAGCTTTTAGGGACCAGCTGGCTTGGGACATATTAGGACATCACCTCCAAGGAAAAGGAAATTTTATTATCTCCATGTAATTCTACCACTAAGAAAGTGATACAGTGCTTATTAGGCTTTGTCAGAAATAGCAGACAGAACATGCCGCGTACCCAATTACTGGTTTCCTTGGAAGGCTACAAGTTTTCAATGAGGCCAAAAAAAAAAAAAAAAGATGATTTTTCAGGGGATTCAGTCAATGGTATAAATGATCCTGCTTTTTAGACTATATAAACGGATAAATTCAACATCGCTATAAGCATTAATGGGAGAAAAGGGAACTGTGTGAAATTCCAGGAAAATCCCCATAGAAGAGTCATGCAGCAGACCTCTATGGTTCTAGAGCAAATCTATGACTTCTTTATAAAAATATTAATCAATTAAAAAATCAATCTCTGACATGCTACTGCAAGGCCTTTTAGAGACAGAGGGCCTGTTCATGGGCCATCAAGTGACTAAGCAACCAGAGCTGCTCATCATAAGCTGGGTATTGTCAGTTCCACAAGTTAGAAGATTGAGTGAACAGAGCATCAATCTATCATATGATGGCAACGATACATTTCAGATCTTGTCAGAGAACGTTTGGAGGACACAAATTACACATATAGGTGCCCCAGAACTCTATGTCACTTACCTCTGCACCTACAACTCTCCCTTAGCTCACACCAATGAAGGATGGAACAACCTGGACCCCATTCATGAATCAGTGAATCTGTCTCACATTAATGCCTATCAGAGAGAATTCACTGCAGAACAGGCACTGAACAACCAGGTGGAGGATGACTTTTCCTGTGAATGTCAGTTACGTCTATTTTTAGCTGCCACAGTATTTGCCCAGAAATAGAGTATCCAAGGAGTCAGAGATGGAAGCTATGCCAGGACTCAAAAACTTGAAGTTATCCTCTTATCATGGCTGGTGTAGCTATTATATCTTCTGAATATCCAACTTGACAGTAGCAGAGACTGAAACTGATCCCTTTATTTGATATTATCTCTTCAGGAAAGCAGCTAGCCATTTGGTGGCAAGATACATTAGAAGTAGTTTCCTCTCGTGGGGCCACTGCTAGGATTGACACATATTCTGGGTATAGGTTTTCTTTCCTGCACACAGGAAAGAACTGATAAATACAGTGCCTGGACCATCACCAGTGAAAAAGGATAAAAGTGTCTCAAAGGTCAGCTTATGTAAAGAAGATACAGCAATTAGCATTTGAGCACGGGACCCACTTGTTCTACCACGAACACCATCACATGGAAATATCTGACTTAATAAAATGTTGGAAAGACTTATTAAAGGCATACCTAAGACTCTAGCTTAGAAAAGGAGGCTAGTAGTAGGGTACTGTATTTAGTAATACTTTCCTGTGGGCAGAAAAGAAAACCCATACCCAGTCAGCAATGGGGGCTGGCCTTCAAAATGCAGCATATATTTTCAACCAACAGACATTTTATGATGTTCTGTCCCCAGTAGCAGAATATATGGGTCTAGAAACTAAGGAGATCATGTTAGATTGGATCCTCTCACCATCACACCCAGTGACCTTCTTTCCTGCCTGCAATTACCTTCTGATTCCTAAAAGTTTTTTTTTTTCTCGAACACAGTAAGAATTCTACTAGAGCAAAAACTATGCCTATCAATCAGTTGTTTTGCATTCCTCATGCAGTTTACTATTGGAAGGGATAATTGACTTTGATCATCCTGAGAAGATAGGATTGCTGCTATATTTTGGCAACAAAGATGAGGATGTCTGGAGCTCAGAGACTCATTGGAGTGCCTTTTGGTGATTCCATGGCCTCTAATAACTGTAAGCAATTGCAGCAACTACAATCCATTGGGCTAACAAACTAGGCTATTAGGAGGAAACTGTATTTATCAATACTCTCCTGTGGGCAGAAAAGAAAACCCATATCCAGTGATGAGGAAAGTCTAGCATAGATTGTAGAGTGGAGAGATGGTGACGATTCAGTGCAGCAGCAGTGAGACTATAGCTTATCCTCACTCACTCTCCTGTTTTAAGTAATTTTTAAAAGAACTTTGTATCCAACCACCACTTTAAAAAATCAATGACAATGTAGAATACACTTAACTTGGGATATAGGGGCATATAAACAGTTTGAAACTTGGGCTGTAGCAGGCACAGTCATTGCTCCCATGAATTTTCTCAAGACCTTACCATTTCTTTGTCTCAAAGCACACCCTTGGCTCCAGAACCACTGTCAGGGGAGAATTGACATATTCCAGCAGTGTACTGGACTCTGGTTTAATTCTAAGGCACATATTTAACACTGCTTTCCAGAATTGCCCATTAAGATTATGTTCCTGCTGCCTGAAACGGTAACTAATTTGATAATGAACACTTTGTTGGCTGTTCTTCTCTCCTTGATTCATTTCTCCCCTCATTTACCAGTGTTTCCTTTTCTCCCCCTTGTACTTGAACTTCTCTCTCAGTGTCTGCTTCCGAGGAAACTCAGACTAGGTTAGACCCTCATTCTTATTTGTCTTTTTTCTATTCCCGTAAATTAGGTGAAGTTGTCATTTGGTTGTTTAGAGATCTCCAGCGGACCCCATACTTTAAATTTTCTCCATTTATTCAAACTTTCCCTCCCCCAAAATGGAATTATTGATGGATAAATTACATGAGATTACTGACTTACCACAGATACTGAATTTAAATTCCCCTTGCAAAGTACTGGAATACTATCAAGTAGTTTTATTTGGGTTAAAAAGTAAACATGACATAGCCAGAGAAGGTAGTAAGAAAGGAACCAAGAGAAGTTAGGAGCAACAGGAACAAACTCAACCCTTTCTCCATTCTGAAATGCCCTCCACTCTCCTCTTTGATAAAATAATTAAACTTAGTTTTCAAGGTCAGCTCAACTTTTACCTTCCCAAAGAAATCATCTTATTAAATTCCAGTTTGCAGTGTCTTCTGTGTCTGAATTCCTATATAATGCATTGCTTATTATACTCAGTAATCACTTAAGAAAATGCATATAAGAGAAAACTAAGAAAGTAGGTAGAAGTACCATTTCCCAAAATACATTATTCTAACCCTGAGAGTAGAGGACAGATTGGAATACCTCTCTGTATCTGTTACAATGCTCTAAGCATACAGCTTGAGTGTTTAAATTGGGTTTTGCTCAAATGACCAAAGGAAGATATTTTAATGAAGAGTCAATTCATGAATATCTTTACGATCTAATCCTACCAAATTTTACCATAGTAACCATCAGATTTACCCAGCAAAATTTCCCTCTTGGAACTTCTGAAGCTCAAGGAAAGTAACACTGGGCTCCTCATAAACTGTGATCCCCTCTATTTTATTGTCTTTTTCTGGATGTCCATAGCTCCCTCCCTTGCAGGGTCACCATGAGGCTAACTGCAAAAATGTGCTTTACAATTCCTGGAACACCCTGGGTGAGAGCGAAGTAGATGGTGGTGATTACTTCATCTCAAAGTATTGCTGATATTAAAACCTATTTATCTTGTGCCATGCTAGAGGATAGTACCTAAAAATACAACTGATAGCACTGGCTTAGGAGCAATTAAATCCCAAGAAGCATGATGTGAGCATTTCCATTTTAAACCCAATTGTATTTGCCATCATCAATCTCCCTCAATTCCACACGTGGATGACCTACGCCCAGTTATTATGTACCACAGGGATGTTCTGCTCCTAGAGTAGAGCGTCTGTTGGTGTACTGTAGAGAATAGCTCAAGCACTAATGTGTGACTATGGTTCAACTTTGCAGGAATGTTGAAATTCACCAACGGAAGAACATTTTGAAAAAGCAGTTCAAGTAATTATCAATGGTTCAAGGCAACAACCAATTAGAAAGAAGTTAGTGGTTTTCTTATACCCTGTATGTTTCTCTTTATGTATTTTATTTTTCATAAGATGGTAGTTGACATATTATAAAGTACATTTCAGTAATTTTTAATTTGGAGAGAGACACAGCAGCAGATCAAAATGAAGGAAGCCTTTACATCTTTTCTTTCAGGTTCTCTCTGCTGCAGCCACTTATACGATAGAACAGAAATCTGGTTTCTCATGTGCCTGTTAACCTAAATATAGGCTTATTTTAGGCACTGCCAGCATTGATTTTGCTGTGTACAGAATTTTCTAATGTTTAGGACATTTATAAATCCTTCACAAAGGTGAATCTTCTATCATACACTTCCATTTCTAATAACTGCATTCAGACTCATCGAAGATAAAACTTTAGCCAAAATTACCCATTCTTAACCTCCCAATCTCTCTCTCTCTCTCTCTCTTTTTTTTTTATTGTACTTCAGGTGAAGGTTTACAGAACAAATAGTTTCTCATTAAACAGTTAGTACACATATTGCTTTATGACATTGGTTAACAACCCCACGACATGTCAACTCTCACCCTTCTCGACCTTTTTTTTCTGGTGAAAATATACATAGCTAAAGATACAGCATCCATTTCAAAAATTTCTACATACACAGTTCAGTGACATTGATTACGTTCTTCCAGTTGTACTGCTATTCTCACTTTAGATGAAGGTTTACAGAACAAAATAGTTTCTCATTAAACAGTTAGTACACATGTTGCCCTATGACAATGGTTAACAACCCCACTACATGTCAACACTGTCCTTACTCAACCTTGGGTTCCCTATCACCAGCTTTCCTCTCCCCTTCTGCCTTCTAGTCCTTGTGCCTCGACTGCTGTGCCGCATTAGTCCCATTTTGTTATATGGGGCTGTCCAATCCCCGGCTGAACGGTGAACCCCGAAAGTTACTTCACCACTGAGCTAGAAGGGGTCTGGGGGCCATACTCTTGGGTTTTCTCCAGTCTCTTTCAGGCCAGTAAATCTGGTCCTTTTTGGTGTGTGTTAGAATTTTGTTCTACATCCTTCTCCAGCAGTGTCCAGAACCCTCTGTTGTGGTGCCTATCAGAGCAGTCAGTGGTGGTAGCTGGGCACCATCTAGCTGTACTGGACTCAGTCTGGTGGAGGCCTTGGCAGCTGTTGTCCATTAGTCCTTTGGACCTTGTACCCTGTTCTCTTCATTCTCCCTTGCTCCCAAAGGGATGAGACCAGTGGAGTATCTTAGATGGATGCTCACAGGCTTTTAAGACCCCAGATGCTACTCACCAAAGTAGAATGTAGAACATTGTCTTTATCAACTGTGTTATGCCAATTGAGTTAGATGTTCCCCGAGACCATGGTCCCCACAGCCCTCTGCCCAGCAATTCAGTCCCTCAGGAAGTTTGGATGTGTCTACGGAGCGTCCATGACCTTTCCTTGTACAACTTGTGCTGGTTTCCCAATGTTGTGTACTGTCTCACCCTTCACCAAAAGTACCACTTATCTATTGCCTATATAGTATCCCCCCGATCCCTCTAATCCCTTGTAACCAACAAAGATTGTTACTATTTGTGTGTAAATTTTTCATGGGTTTTTACAATAGAGGTCTCATACAATATTTGTCCTTTTGTGATCGACTTATTTCACTCAGCATAATATCCTTCAGTTTCATCCATGTTATGAGATGCTTCACAGATTCATCATTGTTCTTTATCATTGTGTATTACTCCATTGTGTATATGTACCATAGTTTGTTTATCCATTCATCTGTTGATGGGCATCTAGGTTGTTTCCATCTTTTTGATGTTGTGAACAATGCTGCCATGAACATAGGTGTGCATATGTCTATTCGAGTGACGACTCTTATTTCTCTAGGATATATTACTAGGAGTGGGATTCCTGGGTAGTATGGTAATTCTATTTCTAGCTTTCTAAGAAAGCACCATATCATTTTCCAAATTGGTTGTATCATTTTGTATTCCCACCAGCAGTGCATGAGTGTTCTGATCTCCTCCCAGCCTCTGCAACATTTGTTATTTCCAGTGCTTTTGATTCATGACAGTAATACCGGGTGAGATGGTATCTCATTGTGGTTTTAATTTGCATTTCTCCAATGGCTAGTGATCGTGCGCATTGCTTCATGTGTCTGTTGGCCATTTGAATGTCTTCTTTGGTGAACTGTCTGTTCATTTACTTTGCCCGTTTTTTAACTGGATTATTTGCTTTTTGTTGTAGAGGTGTTGGATTTTCTTGTAGATTATGGAGATTAGACCTTTGTCTGACTTGTACTGTTCAAAACTTTTTCCCAGTCTGTAGGTTCTGTTTTTACTCTTTTGGTGAAGTCTTTTGAACAGGAGAGGTGTTTGATTTTTAGAAGGTCCCAGTTATCTAGCTTATCTTCCAGGGTTTGTGTGTTGATGGTTATGGTTTGTATCCTGTTAATGCCATGTATTAGGGCCTGTAGCATTGGTCCTATTTTTCCTTCTATGAACTTTAGAGGTTTTGGCTTTATATTTAGTTCTTTGATCCATTTTGAATTAGTTTTTGTATACGGTGTGAGGTATGGGTCTTGTTTCATTGTTTTGCAGATGGATATCCAGTTTTGCCAGCACCGTTTGTTAAAAGGACTGCCTTTTCCCCATTTGATGGACTTTGCGCCCTTGTCAAAGATCAGGTGACCATAGGTGGATGGGTTTACATCTGGGTTCTCAATTCTGTTCCATTGGTCAATGTAGCTGTCTTTGTACCAGTACCAGGCTGTTTTGACTACCGTAGCTGCATAGTAGGTCCTGAGGTCAGCTAGTGTGAGTCCTCCAACTTTATTCTTTTTCTTCAATAGTGCTTTACTTATTCTGGGCCTCTTCCCTTTCTGTATAAAGATAATGATCAGTTTTTCCATCTCTTTGAAGAATGTTGTGGGTATTTGGATCGGGATATCATTGTATTTGTAAATTGCTTTGGGTAGAACTGTCATTTTCACAATGTTGAGTCTGCCTATCCATGAGCAAGGTATGTTTTTCCATTTATGTAGATCCCTTTGGGTTTCTTGCAGTAATGTTTTTTAGTTTTCTTTGTATAGGTCTTTTACATCCCTGGTTAGATTTATTCCTAAGTATTTTATTTTTTTTAGGGGCTATTATAAATGGTATTGTTTTCCTGATTTCCTTTTCATCATTCTCCTTATTGGTGTACAGGAATCCAACTGATATTTGTATGTTTATGTCGTATCCTGCTACTCTGCTGAATCTTTCTATTACTTCCAGTAGATTTCTCCTGGAGTCTTTAGGGCCTTATATATATAGTATCATATCATCTGCAAGCAGGGACAGTTTAACTTCTTCATTACCAGTTTGGATGCCCTTTATTTCTTTTTCTTGCCTTATTGCTCTACCTAGAACTTCCAGCACAATGTTAAATAGGAGTGGTGATAAAGGGCATCCTTGTCTTGTTCCCGTTCTCAAGGGGAATGTTTTCAGCCTTTCTTGATTAAGCATGATGTTGGCCATTGGTTTTTCATAGATATCCTTTATTATGCTGAGAAATTTCCCTTCAGAAATGGTGTCGGACATTGTCAAATGCCTTTTCTGTGTCAGTTGAGATGATCATGTGATTCTTTTCTTTCCTTTCCTTTTCTTTATGTGGTGGATTACGTTGATTGATTTTTTAATGTTGAACCATCCTTTCATAACTGGTATGAATCCTACTTGGTCATAGTGTATTATTTTTTTGATATGACGCTGAATTTTATTGGCTAGAATTTTGTTGAGAACTTTTGCATCTATATTCATGACGGATATTGGTCTTTAATTTTCTTTTTTTGTGGCATCTTTGCCTGGTTTTGGTATCAGGGTTATGCTGGCTCCATAGAATAAATTCAGAAGTGTTGCTTCCTTTTATATGCTCTGAAATAGCTTGAGTAGTACTGGTACAAGCTCTTCTGTGAATGTTTTGTAGAATTCTCCAGTGAAGCCATCTGGGCCAGGGCTTTATTTTTTGGAGGAGTTTTTTTTTTTTTTTATTACCTTTTCAATCTCTTCTCTTGTTATGGGTCTGTTCAGATTTTCAACGTCACTTTGCTGTAGCTTGGGTGGGTAGTGTGTTTTTAGAAATTTATCCATTTCCTCTAGGTTTTCAAATATGTTGGAGTATAGTTTTTCATAATATTCTGTTATGATCCTTTTTATTTCAGTTGGGTATGTTGTAATGTCACTGATTTCATTTCTTATTTGGGTTATTTGTGTCCTCTCCTGTTTTTCTTTTGTCAGTCTGGCCAGTGGTTTGTCGATCTTGCTGATCCATTCAAAAAACCAACTTTAGGTTTTGTTGATTCTTTCCATTGCTTTTCCCTTCTCTATTTCATTTATTTCTGCTGTGATCTTTACTGTTTCCTTTCTTCTGGTGGCTGTGGGCTTTTTTTTTTTTTTTTTTTTTTTTTTTGGTGTTCTCTTACTATTTGTTTGAGTTGTGTAGTTAATGTTTTCATTTTTGTCCCTTTCTTCTTTTTTTATGTGTGCATCTATTGCTATAAATTGTCCTCTGAGGACTGCCTTTGCTGTGTTCCAAAGGTTTTGGTATGATGTATTTTCATTCTCGTTTGATTCTAGGAATTTTTTTATTCCATCTCTGATTTCTTCTATTACCCAGTGATGTGTAAGCAGGGTATTATTCTGTTTCTATGTAATTGATTTTTTTTTCCTTGATCTTTCTGTTGTTAATTTCTACCTTGATGGCATTGTGGTTAGAGAAGATACTTTCTATCATCTCAACATTTTGGATCTTTTTGAGGATTGTTCTGTGGACTAAGATGTGGTCTATTCTGAATAATATTCCATGTGCATTGGAAAAGAATGTGTTGCTTGCAGCTGTTGGATGGAGTGTTCTGTGTATGTCTACGAGGTCAAGTTGGTTGATTGTGCCCTTTAGGTCTTCTGTATCTTTGCTGAGTTTCTTCTTAGATGTTCGGTTCTTTACTGAGAGTGGTGTGTTGAAGTCTCCTACTATTATTGTGGAACTGTCGATTTCTCTTCAGTGTTGTTAGAGTTTGTTTTATGTATTTTGGAGCCCTATCATTGGGTGTGTAGATGTTTATTATGGTTATGTCTTCATAATGGATCATCCCCTTAATCATTATGTAGTGTCCTCTGTCTTTTATGGTGGATTTTGTTTTAAATTCTATTTTATCTGAGATTAGTATTGTCACTCCTGCTCTTTTTTGGTAGGTGTTAGCTCGATAAGTTTTTTCCAACCTTTGACTTTTAATAAATTCACATCTTTGTTTCGAAGGTGTGTCTCTTGTAGACAGCATATTAATGGATCCTGTTTTCTTTATCCATTATGTCATTTTCCATCTCTTTATGGGTGCATTGAGTCCATTTACATTCAGTGTAATTATTGATAGATGTGAGTTTATTGCTGTCATTTTACAGTGCTTTTTTTTTGTGGTGCTGACTTTTTCTTTGTTCTTCCTACTCTCCTGTGCTGAGTTACTTTTGTTTGTGGATTTTTTTTTCATTTCTTTTGTTTTTGTAGGTTTTGTTTTTGCTGAGACTTTATGTGCTTCGTCTTTATGTTTATGAGTTGGTTTGTTAACTTTCTTTGTGGTTACCATGAATTTTACCCTTATCTTTCTAAGTTTGAAGCAGTCTATTATTACTTGGTATTATCTTACCTTCCTCTCCATTAGAAGGTTCTATACCTACACCATTTATTCCCTCTTGTATTGTTCTGATGTTGTTGTCATTTACAGATTAACTGCTCTGATTCCCTGTTGTATTTCTTTTGGTTTTGGATAGTCCTTGAGAGTTCATTTTATAAATTGGTATCTGTCTGGTATGATCCTGTGTCCTAGATTTATCCTATGAGCTGAAGTTGTTTGTTCTCAGAATAAAGAACTCCCTTTAACAATTCTTGTAAGTTTGGTTTGGCTTTTACATATTCCCTTAATTTCTGTTTATCTGGAAATGAACTAATTTCACCATCATACGTGAATGAGAGTTTTTCAGGATCTATTATTCTTGGCTGGCAATTTTTTTCTTTCAAGGTTTTATGTATGTTATCCCATTGCCTTCTTGCCTGCATGGTTTCTGCTGAATGATCTGAGCTAAGTGTTATCGTTTCTCCTCTGTATGTGACTTCTTGTTTTTTCACAAGCTGCTCTCAGGATTCTTTGTCTCTGCTTTTGGTGAATGTGATTATGATGTGCGTTGGTGATTTTCTTTTGGGTTCTATCCTATATGAGGTTCGTTGAGCTTCTTGGATGGCCAGCTTTTCATCTTTCATGATATTGGGGTAGTTTCCTGTCAGCAATTCTTCAATGATCCTCTCTGTGTTTTTTGTTTTATTCCCCTGTTCTGGAACTCCGATCACTCGCAGATTTTTGCTTTTGATTCTATCCCACATATTTCTCAGGGTCTCTTCATTTTTATTTGTCCTTTTTTCTGAGTTTTCTTTGAACAGAGTTCTATCCAGGTGTTTATCTTCAATTCCACTGATCCTGTCTTCCACCATTTCAAATCTGCTCCTCAGCCCTTGTATGACACTGTCCATTTCTGAAACCTTGTTGTTTATCTTTTGGATATCTAATTGTTGTTTTTCTATGACTTCTGGTTGTGAATTTATTTTAGCATTTTGTTTCTGTTTTGTTTTCCTGAATTCTTCCTTTTTTCATCTGTATTTTCTATGAATTTGTCCACCTTTTCCATGAATTTGTCTATTTTTTCCTCAGTTTTTTCTGCTTTTTGCTTCAACTCTTGGTGGATTCTCTGTATTAGAGTTTTGAATTCCCCCTCAGGTAGTTCTAGTGTCGTTTCTTCTCATGGAAAGTCATCTGGTGCTTTATTTTGGATGCATACTTGAACCATCCTGTCCTGTTTTTGTAAATGTTTTGATATTGTCTGCTGCCTTTGGGGCATTCAGTAGTTATTTTTCTCGTTTATTGATTGTATATTTGGTTTTTTTCATCCTTTTTTTTCTACTTGGCTATGTCTTATCAGGCGGGCTCTGCGTTCTTTGTTGTTTACTCATCTGTGAGTAATACTTTTTGCCTTCTTCTCCAATTGGCAGGGTCAGTTGCTCAGTTATGGTACAGCAGTGCAAGTCTAGCTGAAGAGGAGTTGCTAGGATGGGTTGTTTGTGGCAGTTACTACAGCCACCAGAGCGGGTCAGTAATCAGTGCAGGGCAGGTTCCAGTAGGCCATGCCTGTGCTGCTTGGTGGTGTGATACTAAGCACATGGTGCAAGTAGGTAGGATGAGGTGGGGAGATTGTGATGTGTGGAGCTAAGATGCGTATGGGAGAGAGGAAAGAGAAACAGGTGCCAAAAACATACAAACAAAGAAAAAAGTGCTAAGGGAGTTGCCATTGGAGTGGAGAGATGAGAGGCTATGAAATGGAAAAAAACAAGAAGGGGAAGAAGAAGAGAAAAAAAGAAAAAAATGAGTAAATAAAAATTAGAAAGAAAAAAGAACAGCAAAACTCCCAGAGATCCCACCAGTGTGGCTATGAGGTCTGGGGAAGTTGTTCCCAGGTGTTGAAGTATAACCTGGTTAGAATGCATAGAGGTATTCAGCTCTAGTTATTCAGGGGACAGGAAGAGAAGGAACGTATAGAGAGACGAGAAACTGAATAATGAAGAAAGAGGAAAAGGGAAAAAGAGGGAAAAGAAAACAAAACAAATTAAAGAAATAAAAAAGAAGAAAAAAAGCCCCCCAAAGAACAGGGGAAAAAAAACACAAAAAAAGAAATGCTCTCAGGGATCCCTCTGCACATCTGTGCAAGCTGAGGGGGTAGGTCCCAAGCTGTGTAGCACTGCCTGGCCAGAACAGTCTCCCAACACAAGAAAAGAAAAAGAAAACAAACAAACAAAAAAGCCCTGGGATCCCACCAACGTGGCAGCACAGACTGGGAAGCAGTTCCTCAGTTGAACGGAGTTCTACAGCCCTTTAGGAAGAAGCAAAGATGGCCCACAGAGCCAGGTATTTGAGTGAAAGGAAGGCGAGGTGGTGAGAGGTAAGGAAGAAATCAAAAGAAGTGGAAAAAAGCAACACCAGCAGCCAACAAATGGCACTCAGGGAGTAGGCCAGTGCAGGTGGATGGAATCCAAGCAGCAGGTGCTTCCTGGTCAGGAGACTGTTGCTGTAGGAAGCAGAGGAGGCCAAGTGGGGGTGAAGAAGCATGGGGGGTGGGAAAGCATATTTCGCTTTTATTGGTTGTTCTGTCTTCTTTTGGAAGCTCCGTGAAACTGCTTTCTCGTACCCCCTGTTCACTGGTCTCCGATAGGAGTCCAAGATGGTGGATCCGAACTGTGCTAGCTGACAAGGGACCTCTCCATGAATCTCCCCTTGCTTTCCATTCTCCTTCAGTTTCTCACTCCATTTGGTGCTTGGCTGAGTTCTTTGTATCTTCATTTGATGTTTTAGGGTTTCAGGATTGTTGTTTTCTATGTTTGGCTTATTTTTTTGGATCTTTGGTGTGGAGGGATGGCGTGGTGCTTCTGCCGAGAGCACCATATTTTCAAAAGTCCCCGGTCTCTTTTTATAAAATGTTACTATTAGTGTGTGTGTGTATTTTAATAAAGGAAAGTATAAAATCATTTTTTTTTTAAATAAGGATTTTGGAAAAAACTTAGATCATTATCTCTTTTATATCACCATTTTTTTCAGATTAAATAGAAGTAGGGGCGTAAATAAAAGTAACATCACTTATAAGTGAAGATATAGTTTACTTTACTGTCAACCCAATAAATAAATCTTTATAATTAACACTAATCATCATTTGGAGTGTTTTCACTTTTTGGCAGAACTCCTTTAAAAACCGTAACTATTGCCATTGAGTTGATCCCAAGTCATAGCGACCCTAGGATAGAGTAGAACTGCTCCATAGGATTTCCAAGGCTGTAATCTTTACGGAAGCAGACTGCCATATCTTTCTCTGAAGGAACTTCTGGTGGTTTCGAAAGGCCAACTATTCAGTTAGCAGCTAAGCACTTAACCACTGTGCCACCAGGGCTCCTTTAAGTAGTAAATATTGAATGTAAAATTTTAATTTTAAATTTAATCAACAAAAATTTATCAGAAATAAAGTCAGAATATGCAGTATTACCTCTTGCCTGAAGTCATCACCATCTGTCCTGTCCATGCTGATCCTAACTTTCTGGATTGATATCTTTCATCTGAAGCATCAGGTGAGAGTAGGAGCCACGTTCACATTAATAAAGCAAAAACATGTAAGACTAAGAAAATCGCCTCCATCCTGATGCATGCAGGTGGTTCCAGTCTCAGTTCCCTAGACTAGACTTATAAACTTGGGTCCCAGATATTCTGTCCCAAATTTCCTGAAGTCTATTTTTTCCTGGGTCTGTCATTTGAATAAAAGCTTTCTCTACTTCCTTCTGATGATTTTCCATAATAAATACATTTTTCATGTGACATTCATTTATTGTTCAACCTTTTAAAAAAAGTCAATATCTTGTTTTCTCAAAAATTTATAAGTTCGTTGACAATAGAGACTATTTCCAAGATAGCTATTTTATTTTCAACAATTTTTATGTGTAGAAGTGCTCAGAGTACACAATTAATATATTTTTATATCTAATGATATCTAATATATGTAAATCAATATATACACCTGTGTTGATTTGTAATAGATTGCTCTTAGTGAAATAATTACTTTGTCAAATATATTTTATATTTACAAGCTAAGTTTGACATCATAAAAAACTCTATAAAGTTTAAAGGCTAGACTAATAATAATAGATACTTCTGATCACCAATATAATGGCTATGAACTTTTAAAAACTATTTTAACCAAGATAAGGGTAAATTTCAAGGTAACCACAAAGAAAGTTAACAAACATACTCATCAAAATAAAGAAGAAAAATGTAAAGTCTCAGTAAAAAAAAAACTACAAAAACAGAAGAAATGAAAAAAAAATCCACAAACAAAAGGAACTCAGCACAGGCGAGCAAGAGGAACAAAACTAAAGGACATTATGCTGAGTGAAATAAGTCAATCACAAAAAGACAAATATTGTATGAGACCTCTACTGTATAACTCATGTAAAAATTGACACACAGAAAGAAACAATCTTTATTGGTTACAAAGGATGAGAGGAGTGAGGGGGAACTATATAGATAAGTGGTAACTTCAGCAAAGAGTAAGACAGTACACATTACTGGGGAAGTGAGCACAGCTTGTATGAGGAAAGGTCATGGAAGCTCCATAGACACTTCCAAACTCCTTGAGGGACTGAACTGCTGTGTGGAGGGCTGCGGGGACCATGGTCTCAGGGAAAATCTGGCTCAATTGGCATAATACAGTGTATGACGACAATGTTCTACATGCTACCTTGGTGAGTAGCGTCTGGGATCTTAAAAGTCTGTGAGCAGCCATCTAAGATACTCCACTGGTCTCACCCCTTCAGGAGCAAGGGAGAATGAAAAGAACAGGATACAAGGAAAAGATTAGTCCAAAGGACTGAAGGACCACAGCTACCATGGCCTCCACCAGACTGAGTCCAGTACAGGTAGATGGTGCCCAGCTACCACCACTGACTGCTCTTACTGGTATCCCAATAGACGGTCCTGGACAGAGGTGGAAAACGATGTAGAACAGAATTCTAACTCACAAAAAAAGACCATATTTACTGGTCTGAAAGAGATGGGAGAAACCCCGAGAGTATGGCCCCCAGACACCCTTTTAGCTCAGTGGTAAAGTCACTTCCGAGATTCACCATTCAGTAGAGGATTGGCCAGCCACATAAAACAAAACAGGACTAATGAGGCACAGCATTCCAGGGACAAGGACTAGAAGGCAGAAGGGGACAGGAAAGCTGGTGATAGGGAACCCAAGTTTGAGTAAGGACAGGGTTGACATGTAGTGGAGTTGTTAACCAATGTGATAGGGCTACATAAACGTTTAATGAGAAACTATTTTGTTCTGTAAACCTTCATTTAAAGTGAGAATAGCGGCACAAATGGAAGAATGTAATCGATGTCACTGAACTGTGTATGTAGAAATTTTTGAAATGGTGTATCTTTAGCTACGTATATTCCCCTCCCCCCCAAAAAAAAGGTCGAGAAGGGAGAGGGTTGGGGTTGTTAACCAATGTCATAAAACAATGTGAGTACTGACTGTTTAATGAGAAACTTCACTGAAAGTACAATTAAAAAAAAAACTAAAAAGAAAAACCCTCACTTCTTGATGCTATAGAATCATCTGTTTAACTCTCTCATAGGAGAAAATGTATTTATTGCACTGAAATTACCTGCTTCCATATCTGTCTCTGCTTCTTGAATTCAAGTTCCTCAGTGATAGGAGTAGGTTTATTAATTTCTATAATCCCAATACTTAGCAAACAGTTCTGTTCAATACACATTTGATGAACAGAATTATACATATTAAGCTTGCCTTCAGACAAATTAAAATTTAAATGAAAGAAAACATTACTTAGGTGGGTAGAGAACAGTCTAGAATGTACAGCCATCAAAGGTGAAAATATGACCCAACAGTTTTAAAAATTATTCAAAGAAGGAAGCATCTGGGATCATAATGTTCTTTTAGAAACATAAAAACTACATCTGCCTTTCAATTTATTTTTAAGTTATCAAAAAACAAAACAAAACAAAAGCAAAAAGCTAAACAATAACAAAAAATAAAAATAAAAACCAAACATCAAACCAGTTGTTATGAAGTTGATTGCTACTCATGGTAACCCCAAGTGTATCAGAGTAGAACTGTTATCCTTAAGATTTTCTTTTCTCTATTTTATTTTATTGTGCTTTAGGTGAAAATTTAAAGCTCGAGTTAGTTTCTCATTCAAAAATTCACATACACTGTTTTGTGACATAGATTGCAATCCCTGCAATGTGACAGCAATCTGTCCCTTTCCCCCCTAGGTTCCCCGTGTTCATTCGTTCAGTTTTCCTCTCTCTTCCTGCCTTCTCACCTTTGCTTTTGGGAAGGAGTTGCCCATTTGGTCTCATAGATTTGATTGAACTAAGAAGCACATTTCTCAAGTGTGTTAATAATGTTTGTTTTATAGGCCTGTCTAATCTTTTTCTGAAAAGCTGGCATCAGAAGTGGCTTCAGTTCTGAGTTAGCAAGGTATCCGGGGGCCATAATTCTGGGGGTTCCTATAGTCTCTGTCAGACCAGTAGGTCTGGTCTTTTTTTGTGAATTTCAATTTTGTTCTACATTTTTCTCCAGCTCTGTCTGGAACTCTCTATTGTGATCCCTGTGAGACGGGTTGGTGGTGGCGGCCAAGAACCATCTAGGTCTTCTGGGCGAGCAATAGAGTTTTCAGTGACTGATTTTTCAGAAGTAGATTTCTAGGTCCTTTTTCTGAGGCAGCTCTAGATATATAAAATCCTTCAAATTTGGTTAGCAGCAAACCATCTTGACCATTTGCAATACTCAGGGACTCTTATTAAATGACACTTGTTAAATAAAGTAATGAAGACATTAATACCTTCAAAAGTATACATGCATGGATTTAGGGATAAAAAAGATTAGTCTTGTCACCAAAATATTTTTGACTCTTATGCTGTTGGGCATAGTTCAGGAAAGTTGTTGGTTGGCCCAGCATATTCATTATGCTTAGAAGCAAGCAGTAGGCACCCATTTTTTTTTTTTTTTAGCTTTTTGTAAATTGTTCTGTTATAATGCTCTGTGCACCCATGTGCCTGTCAGTTTGTCATACTGTGGGGGCTTGTGTGTTGCTGTGATGCTGGAAGCTATGTCACCAGTATTCATAAACCAGCAGGGTCACCCATGGTGGACAGGTTACAGCTGAGCTTCCAGACTAAGATAGAGTAGGAAGAAGGACCCAGCAGTCTACTTCTGAAAAGAAGTAGCCAGTAAAAACCTTATGAATAGCAGCAGGATATTGTATAATATAGTGCCAGAAGATGAACCCCTCAGGTTAGAAGGCATTCAAAATACTTCTGGGGAAGAGCTGCTTCTTCAAAGTAGAGTTGACTTTAATGACGTGGATAGAGTCAAGCATCAGAGACCTTCATCTGCTGATGTGGCATGACTCAAAATGAGAAGAAACAGTAGCAAACATCCATTAATAATCAGAACATGGAATGTACGAAGCATGAATATAAGAAAACTGATAATAGTCAAACATACAATGGAATGCATAAAAATTGACATCCTAGGTATTAGTGAGCTGAAATGAACTGGTATTCACAATTTTGAATCAGACAATCATATGGTCTACTATGCCAGGAATGACAAATTGAAGAGGAATAGTATTGCATTCATCGTCACAAAGAACATTTCATGATCTATCCTAAAGTACAACGCCATCAAGGATGAGATAATATCCATACACTTACAAGGAAGACCAATTAACATGACTATTACTCAAATTTATGCACCAACTACTAAGGCCAAAGATGAAGAAATTGATGATTTTTACCAACTTCTGCAGTCTGAAATTGACTGAACTTACAATCAGGATGCATTGATAATTACTGGAGTTTGGAATGATAAAGTTGGAGACAAAGGAGAAGGATTGGTAGTTGGGAAATATGGCCTTGGTGATAGAAACAATGCTGGGGATCGCATGATAGAGTTTTGCAAGACCAATGAATTATTCATTGCAAATAGCTTTTTTCATAAACATAAATGACGACTATACAAGTGGACCTCTCCAGATGGAATACACAGGAATCAAATTGACTACTTCTGTGGAAAGAGACATTGGAAAAGCTCAATATCATAAGTCAGAACAACACCAGGGGGCGACTGTGGAACAGACCATGAATTGTTCATATGCAAGTTCAAGTTGAAGCTGAAGAAAATTAGAACAAGTCCACAAGAGCCAAACTATGAACTTGAGCATATCCCACCTGAATTTAGAGAACATCTCAAGAATAGATATGATGTGTTGAACACTAATGACCAAAGACCAGATGAGTTGTGGAATGACGTCGAGGACATCATACGTGAAGAAAGCAACAGGTCATTAAAAAGACAGGAAAGAAAGAAAAGACCAAAATGAATGTCAGTAGAGACTCTGAAAGTTGCTCTTGAACATCAAGTAGCTAAAGCAAAAGGAAGAAATGAAGTAAAAGAGGTGAACAGAAGATTTCTAAGAGTGACTGGAGAAGACAAAGTAAAGTATTATAATGACATGTGCAAAGATCTGGAGGTAGAAAACCAAAAGGGAAAAACACCCTCCACATTTCTCAGGCTGAAAGAACTGAAGAAAAAATTCCAGCCTCGAATTGCAATATTGAAGGATTCTATGGGGAAAATATTAAACGATGCATGAAGCATCAAAAGAAGATGGAAGGAATACACACAGTCACTCTAACAGAAAGAATTGCTCAACAGTCAACCATTTCAGTAGGTAGCATACGATCAGGAACCGATGGTACTGAAAGAAGAAGTCCAAACTGCACTGAAGACATTGGCAAAAAAACAAGGCTTCAGGAATTGACAGAATACCACTGAGATGTTTAAACAAATGGATGCAGCACTGGAAGTGCTCACTCATCTGTGCCAAGAAATTTGGAAGACAGCTACCTCGCCAACTGACTGGAAGAGATCCATATTTATGCCTATTCCCAAGAAAGGTGATCCAACCGAATGTGGAAATTATCCAACAATATCATTAATATCACATGCAAGTAAAATTTTGCTGAAGATCATTCAAAAGTGGCTGCAGCAGTATATCGACAGGGCACTGCCAGAAAAACAAGCTGAATTCAGAAGAGGATGTGGAATGAGAGATATCATTGCTGATGTCAGATGGATCCTGGCTGAAAGCAGAGAATACCAGAAAGATGTTTACCTGTGTTTCATTGACTATGCAAAGGCATTCAACTGTGTGGATCATAATGAATTATGGATAATGGAAATTTCAGAACACTTAATTGTACTTATGTGGAATGTGTACATAGATTAAGAGGCAGTCATTCGAACAGAACAAGGGGATACTTCATGGTTTAAAGTCAGGAAAGGTGTGTGTCAGGGTTGTATCCTTTCACCATATTTATTCAATCTGTATGCTGAGCAAATAATCCGAGAAGCTGGACTATATGAAGAAGAATGGGTCATCAGGATTGGAGGAAGACTCATTAACAACCTAGACATTGCAGATGACACAACCTTGCTTGCTGAAAGCAAAGTGGACTTGAAACACTTACTGATGAAGATCAAAGACCATAGCCTTCAGTATGGGTTATACCTCAACATAAAGAAGACAAAAATCCTCACAAATGGACCAATGAGCAACATCATCATACATGGAAAAAAGATTGAAGTTGTCAAGAATTTCATTGTACTTGGATCCACAATCAACACCCATGGAAGCAACAGTCAAGAAATCAAATGACACATTGCATTAAGCAAATCTGCTCCAAAAGTCCTCTCTAAAGTGTTGAAAAGCAAAAATGTCACCTTGAACACTAAGGTGCAACTGACCCAAGCCATGGTGTTTTCAATCCCCTAATATGCATGTGAAAGCTGGACAATGAATAAGGAAGCCTGAGGAAGAATTGACACCTTTGAATTGTGGCATTGGCAAAGAATATTAAATATACTGTGGACTGCCAAAAGAAAGAACAAATCTGTCTTGGAAGAAGTACAACCAGAATGCTCCTTAGGAACAGGGATGGCGAGACTATGTCTCACAGACTTTGGACATGTTATCAGCAGGGATCAGTAGTCCCTGGAAAAGGACATCATGCTTGGTAAAGTGGAGGTCCAGTGAAAAAGAGGAAGACCCTTAACAAGATGGATTGACACAGTGGCTGCAACAATGGGCTCATATATTACAAAAATTGTGAGGATGGCGCAGGACAGAGCAGTGTTTTGCTTTGTTGTACATAGGGTTGCTATGAGTTGGAACTAACTCCATGGCACCTAACAACAACAACAATGCTCTGTGAATTAATAAGCTTCTAAATTTTATTTTAAATCTTAAAATGAATGAATGACAGGTATTGGGACACTGGGTAGAATATAAGATATGTTATTTGACCAAGTAGCCAAAACTACTATACAATAAAGTAAAAGTTAAAATGAGTTCACTTTAGTAAAAGCATAGACATAATACTGTGGAGAATATCTTCCAAATTAAAGAAAATGTTACGTCTGTAGCTTTATTATGTATGGTCCAGATATTTTATGCAAGAATTTCTAGAATAGGGAAGATAAATACGTTAACTTCATTTTTATGCATTCATTGCTATGTTCTCAAATTTTCCATAGATGACTATTTACTATTTTTATTAATGTAAACAAAAACCAAACCCGATGCCAACCATAGTGACCCTATAGGACAGAGTAGAACTTCCCAGTGTTTCCAAGGAGCAGCTGGTGGATTCTAACTGTTGACTTTCGGTTAGCAGTCAAGCTCTTAACCACTGCACTGTCAGGGCTTCTAATATATAATGTAAAATATAAAAAACTATGTAACTGAAATTTTCATATATACTCTAATTTTACTCTATTATTCTTAGAAATTTAATTTTCATTTGACAGCTTTCTGATAAGACTATTTTTCAGGACCAAATTGTCATACTAATAAATCTTTCAATATTTTATTAATCAGAAGTTAATCTTCCTACATAAGTTAACAACATAATTATAAAACAACAATAAAGACAACTTTCACTTCTGGCCAATTTGGAGAAATTACTTTTACCTTCCTACATGAAACAGTTAAAACACCAGAGCAAATATATGAAACAATGATATTCAAGAAATTGAACTTCAGGCAGCATTGGACACTGATCTCCAAGACAGGGGAAATAAATAAGGTGAGTACAATGATTACCCTAACTTACTGCCTGGGATATATCTTACTAACAAAAGAGAAATAGGAGTTTCCAAAGACAGAGAAAATTAAGAGATAAGAATTTTTTTTTTTTATTGTGCTTTAGTTGAAAGTCTACAGCTCAAGTTACTTTCTTAGACAAAAATTTATGTACATTTTTTTCTGGCAAAATGGTGTTCTAGGCAGAAGCACCATGCTGCCCCTCCACAGAAAAGATCCAAAAGACTAAGCCAAACAGAGAAAACAACAATCCTGAAACCCTGAAACATCAAATGAAGAGATAAAGAACTCAGCCAAGCACCAAATGGAGTGAGAAAACTGACGAAGAACGGAGAGTGAGGAGAGATTAATGCAGAGGTCCCCTATCAGCTAACGAAGTGCAGATCCACCATCTTGGACTCCTATTGGAGACCAGCAAACAGGGGTACGAGAAAGCAGCTTCACGAAGCTTCCAGCGGGAGACAAAACACACGGTAATTTGTGATATACACTTTCCCACCCACTGCCTTTCTTCACCCCCACTTGGCCTCCTCTGCTTCCCGCAGCCACAATCTATTGTCCGGAAGGCACTGGCTGCTTGGATTCCACCCACCCAAAAGGACCGACTCTCTGAGTTCCATTTGTTGGCTGCTGGTGTTGCTTTTTTGTGCTTCTTTTGATTTCTTCCTTACCTCTCACTACCTCCCCCTCCTTTCGCTCAAATACCTGGTTCCGTGTGCTATCTTTCCTTCTTCCTGAGGGGCTGAGGAGCTCAGTTTGAGTGAGGAACTGCTTCCCAGTCTGGGTTGCTGCACTGGTGGTATCCCAGGGCTTTTGTTTGTTTGTTTGTTTGTTTGTTTTGAATTGTTTGTTTGTTTTCTTTTCCTTTCCTTGAGTTGGGAGCCCGTTCTGGCCAGGCAGTGATGTGTGGCTTGGAGCCTACACCCTCAGCTTGCACAGATGTGCAGAGGGATCCCTGAGGGCATTTCTTTTCTTGTTGTTTTTTTCTTTTTTCCTGTTTTTTGGGGTGCTTTTCTTGTGCTTTTTAAAAAAAATTTGTTTTGTTATCTTTTCCCTCTTTTTTCCTTTTTGTCTTTCTTCATTACTCAGTTTCTCATCTCTCTATATCATCCTTCTCTTTCTGTTCCTTGAAGACCTGGCACTGTATACCTCTACGCAGTCTAGCCAGGATGTACTGCAACACCTGAGAACAACTTCCACAGATCTCATAGCCGCACTGATGGGATCCCTGGGAACTTTGCTGTTCTTTTCCCTTTCAAATTTTTATTTATTCATTCTTTCTTTTCTTTTCTTTTTTTTTCTTCCTCTTCCCCTTTTTGTTTTTATCCATTTCATAGTCTCTCATCTCTCCACTCCAACAGCAAGCTCCCTTTACATTCTTTTTTGTTTGTATGTTTTTGGCTCCTGTTCCTCTCTCCTCTCTCCCATATCCATCTTACCTCCACACATAAAAATCTCCCTGCTACATCCTGCCTACCTGCATAGTGTGCTTAACATCAAACAACCAAGAAGCACAGACATGGCCTACTGGAACTTGCCCTGCACTGATTACCAACCCGCCCTGGTGGCAGGAGTAAGTGCCACAAACAACCGTGTGAGTAAATCTTCTTCAGCTAGACCTGACTTGCCGTACCATACAGAGTAACTGACCCAGCTAATTAGAGAAGGAGAAGAAAAATACAGTTCCCACAGACAAGCAAACAACAAAGAACACACAGCCTGTCTGCTCAGACATAGACATATTAAAAAAAAAAAAAAAAGGGACAAAACAAACAAATCTACCATCATAAACGATAGAAACAACTACTGAATGCCTCGAAGACAGCAGACAATATCAAAACATTTATAAAAACAGGACAGGATGGTTTCAGTAGGCGTCCAAAATAAAACACCAGGTGACTTTCCAGTGGAAGAAAAGATATTAGAACTACCTGATAGGAAATTAAAATCTCTAATACTCAGAATTCTCCAAAAGTTGAATCAAAAAGCAGACAAAAATGAGGAAAAAATAGACAAATTCATGGAAAATTCAGACAAAAAATTGGAAGAATTCAGGAAAATAATGCAGGAAGAAAATATCAGAATAAATTCACAACTAGAAATTATTCAAAAACAACAATTAGAAATCCAAAAGATAAACAACAAGATTTCAGAAATGGACGATGTCATAAAAGGGCTGAGAAGCAGATTTGAAATGGTGGAAGAAAGGATCAGTGGAATTGAAGACAAACACTTGGATACAACTCTGTTTCAGGAAAACTCAGAAGAAAGAACAAAGATAAATGAATAGACCCTGAGAGTTACGTGGGATACAATCAAAAGCAAAAATTTGAGAGTGATTGGAGTTCCAGATCAGGGGGAGGAAACAGAAAACACAGAGAGGATCATTGAAGAACTGCTGCCAGAAAACTTCCCCAATATCATAAAAGATGAAAAGATGGCCATCCAAGAAGCTTAACAAACACCATATAGGATAGACCCCTAAAGAAAATAACCAAGGCATATCATAATCACACTTGCCTAAAGCAAAGACAAACAAAGAATCCTGAGAGCAGCTCATGAAAAACAAGAAGTCACATACAGAGGAGAAACAATAAGACTAAGCTCAGATTATTCAGCAGAAACCATGCAGGCAAGAAGGCAATGGGATGACATATATAAAATCTTGAATGAAAAAAATTGCCAGCCAAGAATAATATATCCTGCAAAACTCTTGTTATAATATGATGGTGAAATTAGGTCATTTCCAGATAAACAGAAATTAAGGGAATATGTAAAGTTCAAACTAAACTTTCAAGAATTATTAAAGGGAGTTCTTCAATCTGAGGACAAACAGCTTCAGCTCACAGGCAGAATCTAGGATGCAGGATTGTACCAGCCAGATACGAATCAAGGAAATGACCTCTCGAGGACCATCCAAAACCAAAAGAAATACAACAGGGAATTAGAGAAGTTAATCAGTAAATGACAACAACATCAAAACAATAAAAGAGGGAATAAATGGCATAGGTATAGAACCTTCTAATGGAGAGGAAGGCAAGGCAATACCAAGTAATGGTAGACTGCTTCAAAATTAGAAAGATAACGGTAAAATTCATGGTAACCACAAAGAAAGTTAACAAACTGACTTATAAAAATGACGATGAAACACATAAAGTCTTGGCAAAAACAAAACCTACAAAAACAAAAGAAATGAAAACAAAATCCACAAACAAAAGTAACTCAGCACAAGAGAGTAAGAAGAATAAAGAAAACCTCAGCACCACAAAAAAAAGCACTACAAAATGACAGCAACAAACTCACATCTATCAATAATTACACTGAATGTAAATGGATTCAATGCACCCATAAAGAGATGGAGAGTGACAGAATTGATAAGAAAATAGGATCCATCAATAAGCTGTCTACAAGAGACACACCTTAGAAACAAAGATGTGAATTTATTAAAAGTCAAAGGTTGGAAAAAAATATATCAAGTTAACAACTACCAAAAAAGAGCAGGAGTGGCAATTCTAATCTCAGATAAAATAGACTTTAAAACAAAATCCACCATAAAAGACAAAGAACGACAGTATATAATGATTAAGGGGATGATCCATCATGAAGGCATAACCATAATAAACATCTACGCTCCCAATGACAGGGCTCCAAAATACATTAAAAAAAAACTCTAACAACACTGAAAAGAGAAACTGACAGATCCAAAATAATAGTAGGAGACTTCACCACTCTCGGTAAAGGACAGAACAACTAAAAAGAAACTCAGCAAAGATACAGAAGACCTAAAGGACACAATCAGCCAACTGGACATCATAGACAGATATAGAAGACTCCATCCAACCACTGCAAAGTACACCTTCTCTTCCAATGCACATGGAACGTTCTCCAGAATAGAGCACATCTTAGGCCACAGAGCAATCCTCAACAAGATCCAAAACACTGAGAGAATTCAAAGTATCTTCTCTGACCACAAGGACATCAAGGTACAAATTAACACTAGAAAGAGCAAGGAAAAAAAATCAACTACATGTAAATTGAATAATACCCTCCTTACACATCAGTGGGTAATAGAAGAAATCAGAGATGGAATCCAAAAATCCTAGAATCAAATGAGAATAAAAACACATCATACAAAAACCTTTGGGACACAGCAAAGGCAGTCCTCAGAGGACAATTTATAGCAATAGATGCACACATCAAAAAAGAAGAAAGGGACAAAATCAAAACATTAACTACAGAACTCAAACAAATAGAAAGAGAACAGTAAAAAAAAGCCCACAACCACCGGAAGAAAGGAAATAGTAAAGATCAGAGCAGAAATGAAAGGAATAGAGAACAGAAAAACAATAGAAAGCATCAACAAAACCAAAAGTTGGTTCTTTGAAAGAATCTGCAAAATCAACAAACCACTGGCCAGACTGACAGAAGAAAAACAGGAAAGGAAACAAATAACCCAAATAAGAAATGAAATGGGGGGCATTACAACAGACCCAACTGAAATGAAAAGGATTAAAACAGAATATTATGAAAAACTATACTCCAACAAATTTTAAAACCTAGAGGAAGTGGATAAATTTCTAGAAACACACGGCCTACCAAAACTACAACAAAGTGATGCTGAAAATCTGAACAGACCCATAACAAGAGAGGAGATTGAAAAGGTAATAAAAAAACTCCCAACCAAAAAAAGCCATGGCCCAGATGGCTTCATTGGACAATTCTACAAAACATTACAGAAGAGCTTGTACCAGTATTACTCAAGCTATTTCAGAGCATAGAAGAGGAAGCAACACTTCCAAATACATTCTATGAAGCCAGCATAACGCTGATACCAAAACCAGGCAAAGACATCACAAAAAAAGAAAATTACAGACCGATATCTCTCATGAATACAGATGCAAAAATTCTGAACAAAATTCTAGTCAATAGACTTCAGCATCATATCAAAAAATAATACACCACGACCAAGTAGGATTCATACCAAGTATGCAAGAATGGTTCAACATCAGAAAATCAATCAACGTAATCCACCACAAAAATAAAAGGAAAGAAAAGAATCAGAATCATCTCAATTGACACAGAAAAGGCATTTGACAAAGTCCAACACCCCATTCCTGATAAAAACTCTCAATAAAATAGGTATAGAAGGGAAATTTCTCAACATAATAAAGGGCATCTATGCAAAACAAATGGCCAACATCATTCTTAATGGAGAGTGGCTGAAAACATTTCCCTTGAAAACAGGAACAAGACAAGGATGCCCTTTATCACCACTCCTATTTAACATTGTGCTGGAAGTTCTAGGTAGAGCAATAAGGCAAGAAAGAGAAATAAAGGGCATCCAAATTGGTAATGAAGGTGTTAAACTGTCTCTGTTTGCAGATGATATAATACTATACATAGAAAACCTTAAAGACTGCACAAGAAATTTACTGGAACTAATAGAAAGATTCAGGAGAGTAGCAGGATACAAGATAAACATTCAAAAATCAGTCGGATTCCTATACACCAGTAAGGAGAACAATGGAAAGGAAATCAGGGAAACAATACCATTTTCAATAGCCCCTATAAAGATAAAATACTTGGGAATAAATCTGACCAGGGATGTAAAGGACCTACACAAAGAAAACTACAAAACACTATTGCATGAAACCCAAAGGGATCTACATAAATGGAAAAACATACCACGCTCATGGATAGGCAGACTCAACATTGTGAAAATGTCAATTTTACCCAAAGCAATTTACAAATACAATACAATGCATATCCAAATACCAACAACATTCTTCAAAGAGATGGAAAAACTAATCATTAACTTTGTATGGAAAGGGAAGAAGCCCCAAATAAGTAAAGCACTACTGAAGAAGAAGAATAAAGTTGGAGGACTCACACTACCTGACCTCAGAACCTACTATACAGCTGCGGTAGTCAAAACAGCCTGGTACTGGTACAACTACAGATACATTGACCAATGGAACAAAGTTGAGAACCCAGATGTAAATCCATCCACATACAGTCACCTGATCTTTGATAAGGGCCCAAAGTCCATCAAATGGGGAAAAGACAGTCCTTTTGACAAATGGTGCTGGCAAAACTGGATATCCATCTGCCAAAAAATGAAACAGGACCCGTACCTCACACTGTATACAAAAACTACTTCAAAATTGATCATAGACCTGAATATAAAGCCTAAAACTATAAAGTTCATTGAAGAAAAAATAGGACAGACACTACAGGCCCTAATACACGGCATTGACAGGATACAAACCATAACCATCAATACACAAACCCCAAAAGATAAGTTAGATAACTGGGATCTTCTAAAAATCAAACACCTATGCTCTTCAAAAGACTTCACCAAAAGAGTAAAAAGAGAACCTACAGACTGGGAAAAAAGTTTTGGACAGTACAAGTTAGACAAATGTCTAATCTTCATAATCTACAAGAAAATCCAACACCTCTACAACAAAAAGACAAATAATCCTATTAAAAAATGGGCAAAGGAAATGAACAGACACTTCATCAAAGAAGACATTTAAGTGGCCAACAGACACATGAGGAAATTCTCACGATCACTAGCCATTAGAGAAATGCAAATTAAAACTACAGTGAGATACCATCTCACCCCAGAATTACTGGCAGGAATCAAAAACATTGGAAATAACAAATGTTGGAAGGGCTGCAGGGAGATTGGAACTCTTATGCACTGCTGGTGGGGATGCAAAATGATACAACCATTTTGGAAAATGATATGGCGCTTCTTCAGAAAGCTAGAAATAGACATACCATTCGATCCAGCAATCCCACTCCTAGGAATATATCCTAAAGAAGTAAGAGCCCTCGCTCAAATAGACATATGCACACTTATGTTCATGGCAGCATTGTTCACAATAGCAAAAAGATGGAAACAACCTAGATGCCCATTAACAGATGAATGGATAAACAAACTATGGTACATACACACAATGGAGTACTATGCAACGAGAAAGAACAACAATGAACCTGTGAAGCATCTCATAACATGGATGAAACTGGAGGACATTATGCTGAGTGAAATAAGTCAATCACAAAAGGACAAATAATGTACAAGAACTCTATTGTAAAAACCATGAAAAAGTTCACACACAAAATGTAACAATCTTTGTTTGTTACCAGGTGTCTCAGTCATCTGGTGCTGCTCCAACAGAGATACCACAAGTGGAAGGCTTTGCAAGGAGAAATTTATTCTCTCACAGTCCAGTAGGCTACAAGTCCAAATTCAGGGCATCAGCTCCAGGGGAACGCTTTCTCCATCAGCTCTGGAGGAAAGTCCATGTCATCAGTCTTCCCTTGATCTGGGAGCTTCTCTGCGCAGGAACCTCAGGTCCAAAGGACATGCTCTGCTTCTGGCACTGCCCTCCTGGCGGTATGGGGTTGCCATGTTTCTCTGCTTGCTTCTCTCTTTTATATCTCAAAAGAGATTGCATTAAGACACTGATCTTGTCAACCTAATCAGTATAACCTCATCACAGTGATATAATATACAACACATGAGGAGATCACATATAATCTCAATATAGTGGTAGAGTTTACAACACACAAGGAAATCACATCAGATAACACAATCATACAATACTAGGAATCATGATGTAGCCAAGTTGCTACACACATTTTTTGGGGGACACAGTCCAATCCATGACACCAGGGATGGGAGGGGTGGGGGGGAAATACTAAATAGGCAATAGACAAGTGATATCTTGGGTGAAGGGTTAGACAGTACACAACACAGGGGAAACCAGCACAAATTGTACAAGGAAAGGTCATGGAAGCCCCATAGACACATCCAAACTCCCTGAGGGACTGAATTTCTGGGTGGAGGGTTGTGGAAACCATGGTCTCAGGGAACATCTAGCTCAATTGGCATAACACAGTTTGTAAAGACAATGTTCTGCATTCTACCTTGGTGAGAAGTGTCTGGGGTCTTAAAAGCCTGTGAGCAGCCATCTAAGATACTCCACTGGTCTCATCCCTTCACGAGCAAGGGAGAATGAAGAGAACAGGATACAAGGAAAAGATTAGTCCAAAGGACTAATGGACTACAGCTACCAAATCCTCCACCAGACTGAGTCCAGTACAGCTAGATGGTGCCCAGCTACCACCACTGACTGCTCTGACCAGGATCACAACAGAGGGTTCTGGACAGAGCTGGAGAAGGACATAGAACAGAATTCTAACTCACAAAAAAAGACCAGATTTACTGGCCTAAAGGAGACTGGAGAAACCCTGAGTGTGACTCACAGACACCCTTTTAGCTCAGTGGTAAAGTCATTTCCGAGATTCACCGTTCAGCCAGGGATTGGACAGCCCCATAAAACCAAATGGGACTAATGAGGCACAGCAGTCCAAGGACAAGGTCCAGAAGGCAGAAGGGGACAGGAAAGCTGGTGATAGGGAACCCAAGGTTGAGTAAGGATAGTGTTAATGTGTTGTGAGGTTGTTAACCATTGTCATAGGGCAACATGTGTCCTGTAAATGAGAAACTATTTTGTTCGTTAAGCCTTCATCTAAAGTGAGAATAGCAGCACAATTGGAAGAGCATAGGCGATGTCACTGAACTGTTCATGTAGAAAGTTTTGAAATGGTGTATCTTTGGCTATGTATATTTTCAGCAAAAAAAAAAGAACCGAAAATGTTGAGAAGGAAAAAGGTTGTCATTTTGTGGGGTTGTTAACCAATGTCGTAAAACAATATGTGTACTACTGTTTCGTGAGGAACTATTTGTTCTGTAAGCCTTCATCTGAAGTACAATAAAAAAAAAAATTTATATACATATTGTTATATGAAATTAGTTGCAATCCCTATAATGTGACAGCACACTCCTGCTTTCCATCTAGGGTTTCCTGTGTCCATTCAATCAGTTCCTTTCCCTCTTTTCCTTCTCATCCTTCCTCCAGAGAGTAGCTGCCCATTTGGTCTTGTGTGTCTGATTGAACTAAGAAGCACACTCTTCATGAGTGTTAGTTTGTGTTTTACAGTCCAGCGTAATCTTTGAAGAGTAGGCTTTGGGAATGTTTTTAGTTCTGGGTTAACAGAGTGTCCAGGGGCCATGGCTTCAAGGGTTTCCCCAGTCTCAGTCAGACCATTAAGTCTAGTCTTTTACATGAATTTGAGTTCTGCTCCCTCTACTTTTCTCCCGCTCCATCAGGGACTTTCTGTTGCACTACTTGTCAGAGTGGTCATTGATGGTAGTCAGACACCATCTAGTTCTTCGGGTCTCAGGCTGATGGAATCTCTGGTTTATGTGGCCCTTTTGTCTCTTGGGCTAATTTTCCTTGTGTTTTTGGTGTTCTTCATTCTCCTTTGCTCCAAGTGGGTTGGGATGAATTAATGCATCTTAGATGGCCTCTTGCAAGCTTTTAATAGCCCAGACGTCACCCGATGAATTAATGCATCTTAGATGGCCGCTTGCAAGCTTTTAAGAGCCCAGACATCACCTACTAAAGTGGGATGCAGAACATTTTCTTAATAAACTTTGTTGTGCCAGTTGACCTAGATGAGATAGGAATTATTAACCGAAGGAAATTTTTATTTCTTTAAGTTAAATCTTTTCTGAAAATTGGGAAGAAACTTGAGACTTCCAGGTCATTCTTTGCAAAAGAGACATTCCAGATGAATTATATTACTTTTAGTAGAGGTGCTGCTCAGGCTTTTATGGAACTAAATATTTTTCAAAGTTGTGAAAACAAAAACTTATTTCATGGTCTAAATCTCTGAAATAATATGAGGAAAGAATGTTTTTTAAAAGAAGATAATGTTTTAAAAAGTAATATAAGTAATATAGGGTCCCTGGCTGATGTAGAGCAGTGGTTAAGAGCTCAGCTCTTAACCAAAAGGTCAGCAGTTCGAATCCCCCAGCCACTTCTTAGAAGCCCTGTGCGGCAGTTGTACTCTGTCCTATAGCATTGCTATGAGCTAGAACCAACTTGATGGCAATGAATATGGTTTCGTTTTTTTGGTACTAACCTAAAGGTCGGTGGTTTGAACCCACACAGAGACACTGCTGAAGAAAGGTTTGGCAATCTGCTTCCATGAAGATTACAGCCAGGAAAACTCTATGGAGCAGTTCTACTCTGTTACATACGGGGTCACTATGAGTTGGAATTGACTCAGCAGCAATGTGTTTAAGTAATATATTTTGATTACAAAATCATGATTCAATATGTGGAGGAATTAGTCTGCATGTTCAGGGATAATTTGGATAACATTAAATTAGAAAAAAAATATTAAAAAAAATGAAAGTGATAACAAAGATGAGTAAGAAAAAATGGTGGAAAATCATAAGGAAAATTTCAGTACGCATAAAGGCAGATTGACTTGAAACTTACTAAAAAGCCAAAAATCAAACAAACATCAAAACAAAAACAAAAAAGCCCAGCAAACATAGATATTGCTGTATTAAATCCAGAGCAAAAAGAAAATTAAGGAAGTGATAGATTCACCATTTAGATGATCTAATCATGATTTACAGCTACCAATTACTCTTAGGAAAAAGATTAAATTCATATACTAACTCATAAAGCCCTAAAAACCAAACCCCATTGCTGTCGAGTTGATTCTGACTCATAACGACTCTATAGGACAGAGTAGAACTGCCCCATAGGGTTTCCAAGGAGCAGCTGGTGGATTCGAACTGCCAACATTTTGGTTAGCAGCCTGAGCTCTTAACCACTGAACCACCAGGGCTCCGATAAAGCCCTACATGATCTAATTCTTGCCTAACTTTTTAACCTCATTTCCTGTCCTGTTCTTTGTTCTCTGGGCTCCAGTCTCACTGGCCCTCTTTCATTTCCTCAAGTGGACCATAAAAACCCATTGCTGTCTCCTTGATTCTGACTCATAGTGACACTGTGGGGCAGAGAAGAAGTGCCGCATAGGGTTTCCAAGGCTGTAATCTTTAGGGAAACAGACTGCCACATCTTTCTCCCTTGGAATGACTGGTGGGTTTCAACCATCAGCCTTTCTGTTAGCTGCCAAGTGCTTAACCACTTGCGCCACCAAAGCTCCTTGAATAGAATATACTGCCTCCCAACTTAGGACCTTAGCAAAGGATGTCCTTTTTGCCTATAATGTTCTTCTATCCTCCTAATTTGCTACAGTTCTTCCACATTCTTTGTATTCCAACTAAAAACTTACTTGCTCCGATCTGGACAGATTTCCTCTTATGTAAGCATACAGTTGTTTGTGCCTTATCTTCATAGCATTTATGATAGTTTGTAATTATATATTTTTGTAAGTATTTGATTAATGTCTGCCTCCTTTAGTAAACTGTAAACTCCTTGTATGCAGAGGCTATTTTCTGCATTGTATTTCTACCATTAATCTTAGTACCTAGCACAAAGTAAGAACTCAAAGATAATTGAGACATTAACGTATAACAAAGAGGGGGAGCTACACTCTTCCTAGTTTGAGTCAAACTTTGAATAATCAAACTAAAATGAATAAAATAAACAAGAAAGGAAACATGAAAGCCCAGGATAGACTAAGGCAATAAGAAAACATCTATAATTCTGGTCTTCTTGCTTGGAAAACATCTTAAGAAACTGAAGGAGTTATCAGAGAGGCAGCGTGGAGGAATGAAAAGATTTGCTCTCCCCTGCACATAACTTATGCATCATTGCCTCGCTTTCTGTTGTCTGCTGTATGTTACTATTATTTATTCCTTCCTTTTGCAATTTCTTTCACTTTTGCACAGCTTGAAGACACTCAATAAAGGATGACATCATGAGTGAACAAATCAACAAATAGTAGTAAGAGTTCTCATCATGTCCATGAATGCTACTTCGTCCAAGAAAGAGAGTTTAAAGGGAAGTAATGATGCTGTCAGGATATACAACACTCCACAAATCTCAAGCGGAAGTCAAGAATATCACTGTGGTCATTTACTCTCCTTAATGGCATTGGCATGTCTCCCGGCGGGCAATGGCATTCAGCCATCTGGATGGGTGAGACTACTAGCTTAGAAAACATCTAATTATAACAAAAGATGAGTTTCCCTGACCATAGTCTTTCTGCGAGTCATGTGGCACATAGATAATGTCACCGTGCTCCTTGAATAGTTATTGAAGGTTTCTTTTTCATTTATTTAGATCCAAAGCTTAAGGAAAAAATTTTCCAGACCCTTATTCCTTTTGTGTTACCTTCCTGGTTTAGTTTCATTGGCTAATAACCATTGTGACCCAAGCAGTGAGATTTGTAATAGTTAATAGAATATATCTTTATATATAATTTTAAATTATTTCACTCATCTTTATTGTATAAATTTGTTTAAAAAATTAAACTTCACTTCCAGTTTATCTTCCAGAGTCAATACTGCTTTGAGAAAAAATTTACAAATATAGAGTTACAGAAAAAAAATCGTAGTAATTAATGATATGCTTTCTTATTTGCCATATTGCACTATTTTAAAAAAATGGGTGGGATTATTTTACACACATGACCAGTTATATTTAATCATTTCTTTCTTTCTAGTAGAAAGTGCACAATTTCAAATGTTGCCCTCTATTAACTATGGCCAACCAATGGGTCATATTAAACCCAAGTGTAACTGATTCAACCACCCCAGAAGACATTTATAAATTTCATGGGTAAATGCAATAACCTTTCTTTCTGGTTTGTATTTTAGATGGCAAAACTCCCTGGGATGATAGGTTCTATACAAAGGTAAGATAGGGTGGCTCAAAGACACTTTTTATCACCTGCTTTTCCCCATAATGTATAGTAAGGATCCAGAGAAAAAACTTCATAAAAACACCAACAACTCAAGCTTATATATTCCACAGTGACTTAACTAGAAGTAGCTCTTGCACAGGATGAACTGCTCTTGAATTCGGAAGACTGATTACAGTTTAGGACAGTCGGGGTGAAATTGTTTCTGTGATAATAATGGCACAAGGCAGACAGCAGCTATTTTTAAAAGAACTGCCTGAAGGCCAGAGGGTTACTCTCGAGGGGAGAAAAACAATCAGCATTTCTCTTCACTTTCTGAGTGTGAAGCTTTGACTTTTCCAGCCCTGCAAACTGTAAAAGCTAAACCTATGCAGATTGGTAAAATATGCCACAGAGAATAAAAGGAAAATGCAGCCATGCTATTCTGCATAGTGTACCATCTATAAGTCTGTAGTCAACATCCGAGCAGCTTTATGTAGTAAGAAGAAAACGGAGTGCATAGAAAAGAATGTGTATCTAATTACCCTCACTCTGTTGCATTTTTACCAGTTATTGTCTCTCAAAAAATGCATGTCCCTAACAACTCATTGTATAAATAATGCATAATGGATTGGAAAACACATGCACAAATTAGTGATGCTAAATCCACAGTTCAAATTATAAGTACTTTGCATCTTCATATTCCTTTACTTTTGGCACTTGGATTTTATTTTTATTAATTTATTAGCAAACTCAGGCTCCTCCCTGCATTAATATGTTTCAAAAGTAAAGAGCATATCGCCAAACAACAATAAAAAACAAACAAAAAAATACTTTAGCCTGAAATAGAGTATTTGTCTTCCAAACAAGTTTAATTTGAAATAATCTAATATTCTATAAATGATCCCTCTTTTTCTCAAACCTCACACCAAATAGCAAGAAACACCTGTGAACAGAGAGGAGAATAATCGGGAATTGGGGAAAATTTTATCAACATTTAGCTAACGCTTTTCAAAGGACTTAGGGAACTATTCATTCAGTAGAGCACTATCCTTTATTCAGTGTCATTTTTTCCACTCTTTCTTGCTATTAAAATGCCTAATCTCAAAGAAAGGAAAGTTGAGATAGAGATACTTAAGCTGGCAAAAAGAGTTAAAAGCAAAGGTTAATGATGTCTGTCAGAAAAATGAGCCATTTAAAAATCAGGTATTAAATGGAGTCACTTTCTGTATCTTTCTGTTGTTCTGGGGAGCTGAACATGGTAGAATGAGGAATGACATCCCAAGCTCGTTCTAAATCTTCTGCAGTTCGGCTTTCTGTACTCTGTTTTTACTCATTTTAACAATCAAAACGAACTTTTGCCGTTTTAAAATTAGATCCTGTAATCATGACAAACATTTATGGAGTACTTATCTTCCAGCTTTAAAACACAATCTAAACACACACACATCAAATATATAATGATTTACTTTAAAAATCGGTATTGTCTACCAGTTCCTGGTCTATCTCGGTCATTGCTTTTACAGATAAACTTCTAGAAAGAATGTCTCCCTTCATTTTCTCTAATTTACTTGCTTCTCAATCATTCTTCAGTCTACTACAACTGAGCTTCTGTGCTCCAAACTAAAATTCAATGATGTGTTTGCCAAATACAATTGATAATAATAAATTTTGATGTATAAAAAAAGAAAGTACACAAGTACTACCTAAGAAGTATTTCCCCCTCATACACTCTTTCCTCTCACCACCTCAAAGTTAAATACTTTCAACCATTTAGTGTTCATCTCCCTATTCCCTCTCCTGTGCATTTATATGTTTGTATACATAATATGAGTAACGCTGATGGCGCAGCGGTTAAGCAGTTAGCTGCTAACTCAAAGGTCAGCGGTTCAAACTCACCAGCTGCTCTGTGGGAGAAAGATGTGGCAGTCTGCCTCCTTAAAGATTTACAGCCTTGGAAACCCTGTGGGGCAGTTCTACTCTGTCACATGGGATCACTATGAGTCGCAATCAACTCGATGGCACCAAACACCAACAAGTAGGTATAGGTGAATTAAACTGTTTTCTAGTACTTGCATTTTAATCACTTAATATATTTTGCAGCTCTCTCCATGTGGGCACATCAGAGGAGGCGGACGTGCTTCATTTTTAATGGTGATGGCATGGATGTTTCATGATGCATAGAATCTTCACATAAAATTGTCTGTGCTGCTGAATTTCCACAGCAATTTCATTAGTTAAGTAACTTGTCGTTGTCCTCAATATTGTTTAGTCCACCACATATTTTCCCCACTACCATAAGAGTGAGTCATTTAAAATACAAATCTGATCATATGATTTCTCTGGTTTTATAAAAATATCCCCAGCTCCTAATCACCTACACTTGAATTAAAGGGTGTCCATCTTCTAAACCTGGCCTATTTCTTGGGATTATCTACTGATTCTTCCATGCCTCCAACTCAAATTTTCTTGTTATATCAATTTTCTTGCAGATTTCCAAATATGCAAAACTGCATGTATTTGAACCCTTTGCTTGTTGGTGCTTCTGACTGGAACGCTTTTATTCTTAGCTGCAGGGAAGCCTTCACTTAGCCCCACTACTTAGCCTGGGTTCAGCACGGCTCTGTTAAGCACACTACAATTATTTCAATATAGCATTTGTCATATTGTCAATGTGAGATTATTTTACTTTCTCCTCTAGACTCAGACCTCCTCAAAAACAGAACTGAGACTTCCAGCAAAATGGCGCTGTAGGCAGAAGCACCACTCTGTCCCTCCACAGCAAAGATCCAAAAAACTAAGCCAAACAGAAAACAGCAATCCTGAAACCCTAACACATCAATTGAAGAGATAAAGAACTTAGCTAAGCACCAATGGAGTGAGAAAACTGACAGAGAATGGAGAGCAAGGAGAGATTCATGCAGAGGTCTCCTATCAGCTAACACAGTCCAGATCCGCCATCTTGGACTCCTATCAGAGCCCAGCAAATAGGGGGTATTAGAAAGCAGCTTCACCGAGCTTCCAGCGGGAGACAGAACAACTGCTAATTTGTGATATACACTTTCCCACCCCCTGCTCTTCTTCACCCCCACTCGGCCTCCTCTGCTTCCCATGGCCACAGCCTCTTGTCCAAGAAGCACCAGCTGCTTGGATTCCACCGGCCTGCAATGGCTGGCTCTCTGAGTGCCATTTGTTGTTGCCTATTTTCCGCTTCTTTTGATTTCTTCCTTACCTCTCACTACCTCCCCCTCCTTTCGCTCAAATACCTGGGTCTGTGTGACATCTTTGCTTCTTCCAGAGGGGCTGCGGAGCACCATTTGAGTGTGGAACTGCTTCCCAGTCTGGGCTGCCACGCTGGTGGGATCCCGGGGCTTTTTTTGTTTGTTTGTTTTCTTTTCCTTTTCTTGATTTGGGGCCCTTTCTGGCCAGGTGGCACTGCGCTTCATGGAACATACCCCCTTGCCTTGTGCAGACATGCAGGGAGATTCCTGAGAGCATTTCTTTCTTCGTGGGTTTCTTTCTTTTTTTTTCCTGTTTTTTGGGGGGCTTTTCTTGTTCTTTCTATTTTTTTTTAATTTGTTTTGTTTTCTTTTCCCTCTTTTTCCCTTTTTGTCTTTCTTCATTACTCAGTTTCTCATCTCTCTATACCTTCTTTCTCTTTCTGTTCCCTGAATATCTGGTGCTGAATACTTCTATGCCTTCTAGACAGGCTGTACTGCAATGCCTGGGAACAACCTCCCGAGACCTCATAGCTGCACTGGGGGATCCCTGGGAGCTTTGCTGTTCTTTTTCTTTTCTGATTTTTATTTATTCATTCTTTTCTTTTCTTCTTCTTTCCCTTTTTGTTTTTCTCCATTTCATAGTCTCTCATATCTCCAATCTAAAAGCAAGCTCCCCTAGCACTCTTTCTCGTTTGTTTGTATGTTTTTGGCTCCTGTTCCTCTCTCCTCTCTCCCATATCCATCTTAGCTCCACACATAACAATCTCCCCACTACATCCTGCATGCCTGCATGGTGCACTTAACATCACAGCAACAAGCATCACAGGCATGCCCTACTGGAACCTGTCCTGCACTGATAACCAACCCGCCCTTGTGGCTGGAGTAAGTGCTGCAAACAACCCATCCCAGCAACTCCTCTTCAGCTAGACCTGCCCTGCTGTACCATATCTGAGCGACTGACCCTGCCTATTGGAGAAAGAGGCAAAAAGTATCGTGCCCACAGATGAGCAAACAACACAGAACACACAGCCCGCCAGCTCAGACACAGGCAAATAAAAAAAAAAAAAGGATGAAACAAATCTACAATCAATAAACAAGAAAAATAACTACTGAATGCCCCGAAGACAGCAGACAATATCAAAACATTTCCAAAAACAGGACAGGATGGTTCCAACAGGTGTCCAGAATAAAACACCAGATGACTTTCCAGTGGAAGAAAAGTCACTAGAACTACCTGATAGGAAATTCAAATCTCTAATACTCAAAATTCTCCAAGAGGTGAAGCAAAAAGTAGACAAAAATGAGGAAAAATAGACAACTTCATAGAAAATACAAACAAAAAATTGGAAGAATTCAGGAAAATAATGCAGGAACAAAATGCCAAAATAAATTCACAACTAGAAATTATACAAAAACAACAATTAGAAATCCAAAAAATAAACAACAACATTTCAGAAATGGACAGTGTCACAGAAGGGCTGAGGAGCAGATTTGAAATGGTGGAAGACAAGATCAGTGGAATTGAAGGCAAACACTTGGATATAACTCTGTTTGAGGAAAACTCAGAAAAAAGAACAAAAAAAAGATGAAGAGACCCTGAGAGTTATGTGGGATACAATCAAAAGCAAAAATTTTCGAGTGATTGGAGTTCCAGAACAGGGGCAGAAAACAGAAAACACAGAGAGGATCATGAAGAACTGCTGACAGAAAACTTCCCCAATATCATGAAAGATGAAAAGCTGGCCATCCAAGAAGCTCAACGAACCCCATATAGGATAGACCCCCCAAAAGAAAATCACCAAGGCATAGCATAATCACACTCACCAAAACCAAAGACTAACAAAGAATCCTGAGAGCAGCTCGTGAAAAACAAGAAGTCACATACAGAGGAGAAACAATAAGACTAAGCTCAGATTATTTGGCAGAAACCATCCAGGCAAGAAGGCAATGGGATGACATATATAAAATCTTGAAAGAAAAAAATTGCCAGCCAAGAATAATACATCCTGCAAAACTCTTGTTATAATATGATGGTGAAATTAGGTCATTTCCAGATAAACAGAAATTAAGGGAATATGTAAAGGTCAAACTAAACTTCCAAGAATTATTAAAGGGAGTTCTTCAATCTGAGGACAAACAGCTTCAGCTCACAGGCAGAATCTAGGATGCAGGATTGTACCAGCCAGATACCAATCTAGGAAATGAACTCTCAAGGACTATCCAAAACCAAAAGAAGTACAACAGGGAATCAGAGCAGTTAATCTGTAAATGACAACAACATCAGAACAATAAAAGAGGGAATAAACCGTGTAGGTATAGAACCTTCTAATGGAGAGGACTGCAAAGCGATACCAAGTAATAATAGACTGTTTTAAACTTAGAAAGATAAGGGGAAATTTTGTGGTAACCAAAAAGAAAGTTAATAAAAATACTCATAAAAATAAAGGGGAAAAACATAAAGTCTCAGTAAAAACAAAACCTGTAAAAACAAAAGAAATGTAAACAAAATCCACAAACAAAAGTAACTCAGCACAGGGGAGTAAGAAGAACAAAGAAAACGTCAGCACCACAAAAAAAAAAAATCACTACAAAATGACAGCAACAAACTCACATCTATCAATAATTAAACTGAATGTAAATGGACTCAATGCACCCATAAAGAGATGGAAAGTGACAGAATGGATAAGAAAACAGGATCCATCAATATGCTGTCTACAAGAGACACACCTTAGAAACAAAGATGTGAATTAAATAAGAGTCGTCACTCGAATAGACATACGCACACCTATGTTCATGGCAGCATTGTTCACAATAGCAAAACGATGGAAACAACCTAAATGCCCATCAACAGATGAATAGATAAACAAACTGCGGTACATACACACAATGGAGTACTATGCAACGAGGAAGATCAATGATGAATCTGTGAAGCATCTCCTATCATGGATGAAACTGGAGGACATAATGCTGAGTGAAGTAAGTCAATCACAAAAGGACAAATATTGTATGAGACCTCTATTGTAAAAACCCATGAAAAAGTTCACACATCAAAAGTAACAATCTTTGTTGGCTACCAGGGATGGGAGGGGTGGGGGGGAAATAGTAAATAGGCAATAGATAAGTGGTATCTTGGGTGAAGGGTGAGACAGTACACAATACTGGGGAAGCCAGCACAACCTGTACAAGGAAAGGTCATGGAAGCTCCATAGACACTTCCAAACTCCCTGAGGGACTGAATTGCTGGGTGGAGGGCTGTCGGGACCATGGTCTCCGGGAACATGTAGCTCAGTTGGCATAACACAGTTTATAAAGGCAATGTTCTACATTCTAGCTTGGTGAGTAGTGTCTGGGGTCTTAAAAGCCTGTGAGCAGCCATCTAAGATACTCCACTGGTCTCATCACTTCAGGAGCAAGGAAGAGTGAAGCGAACAGGATACAAGGAAAAGATTAGTCTGAAGGACTAATGGACCACAGCTACCAAGGCCTCCACCAGACTGAGTCCAGTACAGCTAGATGGCGCCCGGCTACCACCACTGACTGCTCTGAGCAGGATCACAACAGAGGGCTCTGGACGGACCTGGAGAAGGATGTAGAACAAAATTCTAACTCACAGAAAAAGACCAGATTTGCTGGCCTAATGGAGACTGGAGAAACCCCGAGATTGTCTCCCCCAGACACCCTTTTAGCTCTGTGGTGAGGTCACTTCTGAGGTTCACCATTCAGCCTGGGAGTGGACAGCCCCATAAAACCAAATGGGACTAGTGAGGTACAGCAGTCCAGGGACAGGGACTAGAAGGCAAAGGGGGACAGGAAAGCTGGTGATAAGGAACCTAAGGTTGAGTAAGGATAGTGTTGATGTGTTGTGGGGTTGTTGACCATTGTCATATGGCAACATGTGTGCTACCTGTTTGACGAGAAACTATTTTGTTCTGTAGGCCTTCGTCTAGAGTAAGAATAGCAGCACAACTGTAAGAGCATGGTCGATGTCACTGAGCTGTGCATGTAGAAATTTTTGAAGAGGTGTATCTTTGGCTATGTATATTTTCATGAAAAAAAAAGAGGAGGGTTGAGAAGGGAGGGGGTTGACATGTCCTGGGGTTGTTGACCAAGTCATGAAACAGTATGTGTACTACTGTTTCCTGAGAATCTATTTGTTCTGTAAACCTTCACCTGAAGTACAATAAAAAAAGTTTAAAAAGAAAGAAACGGAACTGGACCTCTTAACTCAGTTCCTCAAGCACCTACCGCAGTTACTATCACATGAAAAATGTTTAATGAATATCTAGTGAATAAATGAATGTCTGAATTGAAGTAACCAAGATAGCTGGATGAAAATGAAGCAAAATTACCTCTCAAGGAAGCTACTCAATAGGAAAGCCACGATATAACAAAGGAGTCATTCTGGAAAACAAAAGCTGCTACACAAGTAGTAGAGGGAGGCTCTTCCCTTCTTATATCTTTGGAGTGTTGCATCAGATCATCAGAAGACTAACTCAAATGTATGAGGCTAGGGAGAATTATGGGAAAACATGATCTGACTTCAGAGACAGTTTAATCTGCATCCCAGATGCTGGGAGTGGAGAGCTGGGTTGCCCTGTCTGTGCTTAATGTCTAGGTATTTTCAGAAGATAGATATTCTATGGCCAAAGTGCACCAAAAAAGAACATGTGTTCGCATTGCTACTCTACTGAAAATTTAGAGGAAAGCGTCATAAACTAATTTCCTCTGGATTTCTCTCAGTTTTGAATTAAATGTATCTTATTAGCTGTATCTGATATCCTGCTCAAGATACAAGCTGAACTTTTACTTGAAAACTATATTTATCAGATTAAAGTGTCAATCGTAGTTGCTGTTAGCTGCTGTGGAGTCAGCTCCAACTCATGATAACCCCATGTATAGCAGAATGAAACCTTGCCTGGTGCTGTGTCATCTTCACAATCATTGGTATGCTCAAGGCCATTGTTGCAGCCACTGTGTATTTTGAGCATCTCCCAACCTAGAGGGTTCATCTTCTAGTACGGTATAGAGCAATATTCTGTTGCAGTCCATAGAGTTTTCACTGGCTGATTATCAGAAGTTGGTTGCCAAGTCTTTCTTCCTAGTCTGTCTTAGTCTGGAAGCTTTGCTGAAACCTGTCCACCATGGACAACCCTGCTGGTATTTGAAATACTGGTGGCATAGCTTTCAGCATCATAGCAACACACAAGCCACCACAGTATAATAAACTGACAGATTGGTGGTACAAATGTCAATAAATAATGGCATTTCATGGGCACAGAGAGAACATCACATCAATAGAATAAACTGAAGAAAAAGTCACTGCAGAAAATAAAGATGCATTTGTATCTATAAAGTACAGAATAATAAATTTATTTTAGTTACTATTAAACTGAATGTTGTTTTGTACTTTTATTAAGTATAGTATTAATTTGCCTTATTGTATCTCAGCCTTTTGATTTTTTTGTTTTGTTTTGTTTTTATTAGTTAGTCCACCTGACATTTGTCAAAGGAAGCATACTTCTACCTACTTATTCCGAGAAGCCTCTAGAAAGTAAGAGCAGCTCTTCTTGTCTGTTCATTTTTTGCTTACTGATTTCCTTCCTCCATGCCCTCTGATGCAGTATCAACAATCAGTGCCTTTAGGATGCCCCTGACTTCCATTTTAGCAATATCTCTGATAGTCTTTGTCAAAGATATTCATTTTCTATTCTCCTTCTTTTCTCCTAGAATGTACACTTATATAGGTCATAGGGGGATCCCCAAGCCAGCTCCAGGAAGTCTTTGCTGCCTTTGATTAAGATGCCAAATAAACATATAGTAGCCAAAAGACTCATGGTCTTTACAAAGTGGAACCCTTGCTATCACCCTGCTCTGAGAGCTCTGAGGAGGTGGGCTTGGTGAAGAAGCACTTTCTGTGAGTCCGAGGGGTAACTTTGGCTTGGAGAGTACAATGAATAATTACTGAAATAAACTTGAAAGGAGCTGTGGTATTTTCTCCAAGAGGCTCTGTCAACTCCCTTTCTCATAATATTATTGGCTACCAATTTACCAGTTTAGGGCTTAAAGGCTTATACAGCCCTTCCATTTTTGAAGTTTTCCCTAAATACTCCTTAGCTTATTTCCCATATCTGAATTTTCTAGGAATAAACAGTTCATCATTTTCTGCTTCAGTTTCCTGCATAGCCTCTATCCACACCCAATAACCAGGGTCAGATTTGCTAAATAGATAAAGAAGCCTTCTGAAAGGATTTCTTAAGGCAGCAGGTGAAACCATTTTAGAAGCCAACAGATTCTGCAAACAGGAATGTCAGTTCCCCTGCCACCCCAGAGGATTCACACCCCTGACGAAATCTGAGAATGCAAAACAGAAGCCCAAAGAGCGTACAACACAATGACAAAAACTGTCACTATCCCACAAAACCTGAATAGGTGAAGGATGTCAACTTGGTGTGCTCTCATACACGTATAAGGCAAGTGGTGTTGTCAAGTAGAGAATGACAAAGAAAAACACTCTTCCTTTTTTTCTTTTTTTGTTATTCTCATGATTCCATACACTGATTTTTTTTTTCTTCTTTCTGGAAAAAAAGAGAGTGTGTTAAGAAGGGATGGGGGTGGTGATAAAAATTAGAACATTAATGGTGATAGTTTTGGCTTCTGAAAGTTGTTTCTCCTACCCTCCAAATTCTATTTTATAAAGGGGTCCTGGGAGATGGATGACCTCTGGCTTTGAGAAAATTTAGGTGGATATGGCTTTTTGCTTCTCACTACTGTGCCTTAATTCTGCAGAAATCGGTAACAAAACACTGACAGTCTACAGGCAAGCTGAACTCTTCAAGCTGAGGTCCAAACAGTCCCCAAAGGTTTTTGTTTTTATCTTTCATAGACAGGATGGGAAAGATTTATTGCAATGTTGAAATAAAATATTGAAAATGTATTTCTTAGGAAGTCTATAGTGATCTTTGTCAATCTGACTGTCATAGATTGAATTGTGTCCCCCAAAAATATCTGTCAACTTGGCTAGGTCATGATTCCCAGTATAGCATGATTGTGTAATCTGATGCAATTTCTTTATGTGTTGTAAATTCAATCACTATGATCTAATAAGATAGATTAGTGGCAGTTATACTGATGAGGTTTACAAGATTAGATAGTGTCTTAATCTAATCTCTTTTGAGATATAAAAGACAGAAGTGAGCAGACACCCACGGGAACCTCATACCATCAAGAAAGCAGTGCCAGGAGCAGAGTGCATCCTTTGGACCTGAGGTTCCTGCGCAGAGAAGCTCCCAGATCAAGGGAAAACTGATGCATCAAAAGGACCTTCCTCCAGAGCCGACAGAGAGAGAAAGTCTTTCCCTAGACCTGATGCCCTGAATTTGGACTTGTAGCCTACTAGACTGTGAGAGAATAAATTTCTCTTTGTTAAAGCCATCCACTTGTGGTATTTCTATTAGACCAGCACTGGATGACTAAGACACTGACTTCCATCTGCACAAATAAGGTAATAATTCTGTATCAAATTTACTATTAATAGAACAAACAATTTTTTTTTTTTTAATTCTCCTTTAGTTTAATCTTGTTTTTAACACAGTTTAGTTACTTGTCTCCAAGGACTGAGAAAATAAGCTAATGATTTTCTTCAAAGAAGTCTTAGAGAGGTCTTCAGTAGTGTTTAACTTTCTAGCACACTACTAATTAAAATGAACTCTTTGGGAATTCTTTAAGGAAAATATTCTTAATAGAGGTGCTATCACATGTTAGAATTTTTATTTATTTATTTAGGTCTTAAACCTCCATAAAACATCAATCTTGGAAAATGTTGATATATTGATTATCTTCCAAAATTATGTGATCCCCTTTTATTAGTTCATGACTAGGAGGCAGTGGAAATTTATCATCTGATTTGACATTCAGAACAACAGTCTAGAAAAGGAGGAGGAAAAATCCAAGAGCTATTTAAACAGTGGCATGTGACCTTAACAATCACTTGTATTAGTAGTTCTGAACTGCAAAAATTAGTTATTAGTCCCAAGTTTTGGCTTTAGTTATTGAGATTAGACTGGGATTAAATTTTATATCATGTTCTTGTACTACTTGGTGTAGCGTCTTTAACCACTGGACACTCACTAACTGTTAGCCAATGTCTGTTGTGGAGAGCTGGAATTAAAAACATTTAAAATAATAAAATTGGAAAGTCAATGATTGTTCAAATAGTAAGCATGGCATAAGTAATCAAAATGACAGAACTGCCTTTAAAAGCCTGATTTAATAGCCGTGGTGGCAAAAGCCTGTTTGATGGTGCTAGCCACAAAAATAGAAAGAGGGCCAACAATGAAAGAGAGTGACATGCACTCACTCAGACATAAGACAGTACAACTGAGAGCTCGGCTGCTAACCAAAAGGTCGGTGGTTAGAACCCACCAGACTGCGATGTGGCAGTCTGCTTCTGTAAAGATTACAGCCTTGGAAATCCTATGCGGTAGTTCTACTCTGTTCTATAGGGTAGCTATGAGTCAGAATTAACTTTATGCAATGGGTAAATCTAGGTGAGGAGCCCTGGTGGTGCAATGGCTAAGCACTCAGCCACTAACCAAAAGTTTGGCGGTTTGAACCCACCCAGTGTGTTGGTAAAGATTACAGCCTAGAAAAGCCTATGGGGCATTCTACTCTGTCAAGTGCGGTCGCTATGAGTCAGAATTAACTCAAGGGCACCTTTCAAAGACAAGAACAACAAATTTAAGATGGAGCACAGCCCTACCACTGCAACCTTTTTTTGATACACCTAAAAGCAGAGGCCAAGTACAACAGAGAAAATCTTTTGCTCCACCAGTTACCTCTTCCTTAACTACATAAACCAAACCAAAACCAAAATCACTGCCGTGGAGCAATTCCGACTCATATTAACCCTATAGGCGAGAGTTAAACTACCCCATAAGGCTTCCAAGGCTATAATCTTTACAGAAGCGGACTGCCACATCTTTCTTCCGTGGAGTGGCTGGTGAGTTCAAACCTCCAACTTTTCGGTTAGCTGCCGAGCTTCTCTTTTTTGGCATCAAATCAGAGATGGATGGTTGTAAATAATTGACTCTCTAGATCATATGTCCCTAACTTACCTCATCATCAGAGTATCTGTGCAGCTTTTAAAAGCATAGATTCTAGTAGAAGTTCCCATCACAGATTCTGATTTGGTGTGTTTGGGGTGAGTCTTGGAAATCTGTATTAAAACAAAACAAAGCAACAACAAAACATACAAACTCTTGCCTGTTATTGTGGTAAAGAGCTGGATTTGAGAACCACTATTCAAGGGAAGGAGTCCCTGGGTGATACCAAGCATTAACTGCTCAGCTGCTAACTGAAAGGTTGGTGGTTCAAATGACTCAGAAGAAAGGCTTGGAGATCTACTTTAGAAAAATCAGCCATTGAAAACCCTATGGAGCACAGTTCTGCTCTAACACACGTGGGGTCACTATGAATCAGAATCAACTTGATTGCAGTTAGTTACTGGAAACAGTGGAGAATTTTTCAAATGTTAGAAAAGTTGATTCTTTGCTCTAGCTGTTTCTCTAATTTACTTGGTAATCTTATATATATACCATTGTCTTTGAGTCAATTCTGGCTCATATATATATTTCTTTCTGGATCTCAATTTTCTCTTCTGCAGAAGTAGAGGACTGGATCTTATTTTAAAGCACAACGATTGTCATCAAAGTTACTCTGTATTCCCTATTTTGATCAATATTAAGAATATGTGCAATGTTTACTCCATCATCATGCACGTGCCAGCCAGTAACAAGCTCAATTTCCGCTTCTAAGTTGGGCTCCCCAGGAAATAGACTCTCAGTTGAAAACCTGTGTGCAGGTGGCTTACTGGAGAATGAGGAAAACAGGTAGATGAGCAGAGAGAGAAGCTGATCTGTGACTGAGTCCTACATGGCCTCAGCTGATACCTCTGGAGATACTTGAGCTGGATTGTGTCTCCACAGATGTCCCACACTGAGGCGAGGGTTTTGGGAGTCTGGACCTCTTCACTGAAAAGTCAATGGGTGTAGGTTATCCCAGAAAAAGAATGTAATTTTGTGTGAGGCAGATTTCTTCAGCTGAGAGTAATTCTGTGGAGGAACCAGGCTGTGAGAGGCCAGCAGGCAACCATCTTGACAGTCAGGGAAAGCATCATCTCAGTCCTAAAGGTGAGTGGTATCTTGGAGGCCTGCCACAGCATCTAAAATAGTTCACCCTGGCACCATTTAGTTCTGCTAGTTTTGTACAATAAATTCACCCTACCTGAGAACAGCTCCTCCAGGATTGTGGTTGGTCTCCCTTCCCGAAATACTATAAGACGAAGGTTAGTTGGATGAAAGGTTAGTTGGTGATAGCCTTCACCACTTGGAGCTTTTAACAGATACTTGTTATCCCCTCCCTCAATCTACTGCTGTTGTTGTTGGGTGTCATCAAGACAATTACAACTCATAATAATGCCATGTGAGAGAATAGAACTACCCCATAGGGTTTTCTTGGCTGTAATCTTTACAGCAACAGATCACTGGGTTTTTCTCCAGCTGAGCTGCTGGGTGGGTTTGAACTGCCAGGTGGATTTGAACTGCCAACCTTTTGTTTAGCAGTAGAGAGCTTAACCATTGTGCTATCAGGGCCCCTTCTCACTCTACTACCCATTTAAATCCTCCTCACCCTAAGCTATCACCTGTCTGGTCTGTGTGTCTTGCTCACTGGGATGAACTTCTGGTCAACATGCCTTTCTCTGGCCACAGCCACTGAATTGGTCTTTTTACCATTAAAACTGGACAGAAGAGTATCAGGAAATGATCTCTGCAAATCACCTGTAGCACACACAGTATTCACAACCCACTGTCATAAAAATTATTTTCCTTTCACTTTTCCTGAAATTGGTGTATATATTTTTTACAATATTTGTATCAATCTACTCTTTTTATAATAGACATTAGAGAGAGATTCTCATTACAACATATATATTGAGCATTCATAGAAAAAACAGACATAAGCAAGAAAAAGCAGGTTAGGCCTCAATGCTAGAGTTTCTGGATTTAAACCTGTAGGCAAAAAGCATCAGCAATGACAATATCAAGTGTGGGATATGTGTGTACGCACGCATGCAGATAGAATTCTGGTGACAGTTATTAGAATAAGTCGTAAGGTTGGGGGTGGGGTTGCATAGGTTTGGAGGCAAAAGTATCAGTAAGGAAATTATTACAGAGTTAAGAAATTATTAAAAATAAGCAAAAAACCAAATAGTGGTCTTTTATGAAGATTTAGGGGAAGACTTGTCATAATTTAATGACTGGCATGTGGAAGTGAGAAAAAGGGAGGGTACTGGCTTCCTCCTCCATTTTAACTTGCAAGACTGAGTAGAAGTGGGGCAATTATTCAAGATTTGAACTTTAGAGTAGAAGGAGAAAAACCCCATTCAAAATCCATTGAATTTGAAGGTCTTGCAGAAAAGTGTGTCTGTATTATTTTATCTATCTATCTATTATCTATCTGTCAGTTTGTCTGTTGGTCTGTCTGTCTATCTGTCTGTCTGTCTATCTATCTACCCATTTAGGTCAGAGGATGTTTCTTTATTTTGTCCTGCATATTTTTTTTTTCTCAGTTGTTTTGGGTATGTCACCATAGCTTTGTTTATATTTCTGTGTGTCTCTGTGGCCGTTTTAGAAAGAGTGATAGAAAAGGTGTTTAATGTACTTTATGCAGTACTCAGCACGCTACTTTGTGCAAACCGATCCTCAATACCTTTGGGTGAAGATTTTACCATGAGCCACCCTAAAGTTATCCATAAATGAACAATGACAGATTTTTCAGCAAGTTGTCACCTATTTTCCTTCTACTTTCTCACTATTATCAAGTATAGCACCTCTGACTTTAAAGTGTTTTACAAATGGTAACTCACTTATCTTCACACCCTTCCTGTGAAATACAATTGTGATGAGAAAACGTGCTACATTTTGAGAGGCAGGTGAGGAGAAAGAACACAGAGAATTGCTTATCTCTTTAGTCAGAAGCAGAGAGGAGGATTATTGTGGGACTCTTTATTTTAGTTGGGATTATTTCAGACCTCTGCTTCGCCACTTAATTTTAATGCATTTTCATCATTCCTTCACTTCCAGGGTCTATAACGCTCATAAGTTTTATTAATTTAAAACAAACCTACTAACTAACAGTTGGAGTTCTTCATGACCAAAGAAGGGAAATTTCCAGATGCCATAACCCTACATATACCTTTCTTCCTATTCTATCTCAAACAATGTAAAGGAAGTATTCTGAAACCCTTGAGTAGCATCTCAAGTCATTTTCTAAGAAAACACAGCACATGTTTATGGAATAGTGTTTTGAGGAAAATCATATTTAGATAACATTTCTAAAATAATTTATTTGCAAATTATTTGAGACATACACATAAGCAGCATGAGCTTTTTCAATTTCTCTCACTTATGAAAAGAAAAGAGCACTGATGGGCCTTCCTAACTCTGAAACAAAGAATGCATCATTCTTAATGTTCTTATTCCAAGAATTGCTAATGCTCAAAGCACGGGATTGCCTCCAATACAATAGAATAGTCTCAATTTGTGGATACCAGGGGAAACACGTTAATTAAGCCAAGTTCAGATTTCCAGATGCTCACAGAACTTGATGGTGCTGGTACATATCAGTCATTATTTCACAAGTGCCTTTCCAAACAAATTTTGTGCTTCACATTAAAGCAATAAACTTCAGATATTCACTAAGAATGACTCACTTAGAAGCAGACATGCAGCTGCGTGATGATGAAGGAACTGAATAAAATCAAAAGACTGGGACATTTGTGATCACAAGCGATGGTTCCTACTACTGCATGATTTGAGCCCAGGTTGACCTATACTGCCAGGCATGACCAGTGCCTAAAAGAAGCTTTTGATTCCAGTTCCAGTTCTTTCTTTTTAATTGTGTAGCTTTGGGCAAATCAATTTTACCTCTCTGAGACTCTGTTTCCTCCTATGCAAAATATTAAATACTTGGGTCACCAAATTCTCTTAATAAAATTCTTCATTCACCAGGGCATTTCTTAGCTATGCACTATGAGAGTATTTCTCATCTGGTTGACTCTCCAGGAACCTCTATCACTATGCAGAAGCCATAATCTAAATCAGGTGTTGAGTGTGATCAGAATGATGGCATAGCAATCTGTTTCTAACAGTTTACACAAGGCATGTTGATTTAAGCGTTAGTATTTTGTTTAATTGTGGACCATAAAATCATTCATGAGGGTTGTACTTTTCAAAATAAATTATCCTCTAAATAGAATAATTAGTAAGACCTCATTACTTAGCATAACTATTACATTAGTCTTACACGTTATAGGGTCTGACCTAGATGAGAGCTGAGATTATGACATATGAAACCTGTATGTATCTATAAGTATTTATACACACCCAGGGAGCCTTAGTTTCATTTCTCTGTATGATGCCTGTGCATATAGAGTTTGAACTAAACTGCTTCCTCCCAACCAAGACAAAAAAGAAAACAACTAGTCCACTGAATACTTAGTAAGCAGTTTGCCGTCAGCAAAAACATATTGTTTTAACTAAGACAGAAATATTGGGGTTATGTAATGGTGGTGGTTAGAGGATCACAAAAATTATGAAATAAGCAAAGCTGACCTGAAGAAATAGATCTGACACCATGTCCTAAGAATAAGTATGTCTAAGGCTCAGAGAGTCACAGAAAGAACAGAATCTTTAGAAATAAACACACCATACAAAGACCACAGGAACTGTCAGCAAGTCTGTTTCAGATATATTTTTAGGCAATTTTATAGACAGATGTGAGATGTTAAGGTAAATGAAGTGTCTACTATTTAGTATGCCTCGCTTGATGGGGGCTGCAAGAAAGAAAAATACAACTGGAAGATAAATTAGAAAATCATCAAAACTGGCTTTTAAAATATAAAGTTTTTCAATAATGAAAATTTTATTTCTGAAATTCTATCAACAAATTTTGCTGAAGATAATTCAAAAGCAGTTGCAGCAGTACATCTACAGGGAACTGACAGAAGTTCAAGGCAAATTCAGAAGAAGACGTGGAACAAAAGATATCATTACTGACATCAGATGGATCTTGGCTGAAAGCAGAGAATACCAGAAAGATGTTGAACTGTATTTTATTGACTGTTAAAAGGCATTTGACTATGTTGTTGTTTTTGTTAGGTGCAGTTGATTTTGTTCTGACTCATAGTGACCCTATGTACAACAGAATGAAACACTGTCTGGCTCTGTGCCATCCTCACAGTCTTTGCTATGAATGAGCCCATTGTTGCAGCCACTGTGTCAATCCATCTTGTTGAGGGTCTTCCTCTTTTTCGCTGGCCCTCTGCTTTACTAAGCATGATATCCTTCTCCAGGGACTGATCTCTCCTGATAACATGTCCAAAATACATGAGATGAAGGCTCGCCATCCTCCCTTCTAAGGAACATTCTGGCTGTACTTCTTCCAAGACAGATTTGTTGGCCCTTCTGGCAGTCCATGGTATATTCAATATTCTACACCAACACCATAATTCAAATGCATCAGTTCTCCTTTGATCCTCCTTATTCAATATCATTGGACTGTGTAGATCATAACAATTATGGATAATTATAAATAATTTTAATCATAATTATAAATAAAATTATAAATAATGGGAATTCCAGAACACTTAATGGTGCTCATGAGGAACCTGTACATAGACTAAGAGAAGTAGTTCAAACAGAACAAGGGAACACTGCATGATCTAAAATCAAGAAAGGTGTGCTTCAGGGTTGTATCCTTTCACCATACTTATTCAATCTGTATGCTGAGCAAATAATCCGAGAAGCTGAACTATATGAAGAAGAATGGTGCACCAGGATTGGAAGAAGACTCACTAACAGCTTTTGATATGTATGCAGACGGTACAACCTTGCTTGCTGAAAGTGAGGAGGACTTGACACACTTATTGATTAAGATCAAAGACTATAGCCTTCAGTATGGATTGCACCTCAACATAAAGAAAACAAAAATTCTCACAACTGAACCAATAAGCAACATTAGATAAACAGACAAAATATTGAAGTTGCCAAGGATTTTATTTTACTTGGATCCACAATCAATGCCCATGGAAGCAGAAGTCAAGAAATCAAACAACATATTGCATTGGACAAATCTACTGCAAAAGACCTCTTTAAAGTGTTAAAAAGCAGATGTCACTTTGAGGACTAAGGTGGGCCTGACTCAAGCCATAGTATTTCCAATCACCTCATATGCATGTGAAAGCTGGGTGATAAATAAGGAAGACCAAGGAAGAAATGACACCATTGAATTATGGTGATGGCTAGGAATATTGAATATATCACAGACTTCCAGAAGAATGAACAAATCTGTCTTGGAAGAAGTTCAGCCAGAATGCACCTTAGAAGCAAGGACAGTGAGACTTCGTCTCACATACTTTGGACATGTTATCAGGAGGGACCAGTCCCTAAAGAAGGACATCATGCCTGGTATAGTACATGGTTGTGAAAAAGAGGAAGACCGTCAAGAAGATTAATTGACACAGTGGCTGCAACAATGGACTCAAACATAACAATGATTGTGGGAATGGGCAGGACCAGGTAGTGTTTCATTCTGTTGTGCATAAGGTTGCTATGAGTCAGAACTGACTCGATGGCACCTAACAACAACAACATCAAAAAAAAAAAAAAAAAAAAGCAGCTTCTAATAAACCAACACTGATCATACTTCACTTGATCATATTTACTCCATTATCTCCAAAGCTCTTCTAAACCATGAAAAGGTAGAAAATTTGAAATATAGTCTATCTGGTATAGTCAACTTGTCCTTGAACTTTAGTCATCTTTAGGCTAGCAACCTACTAATAGGATAACTCACCATTTATTTCTAGTATTTGAAGATTTGATAGATGTCAAGTTTGAAGTATTTCTCTTCACTTTTAACACTGTAAACAAAGATTCAGAAATAATATTAAATATTCTAAATAATACTGAATTTTATAAAGGAGACTGGTTCAGAACAGCTAGAACTCTCATACATGGCTGATGGGAATGAAAAATGGTACATCTACTGTAGAAAACAGTTCAATAATTTTTTTAAAGAATTAAACAGTCCTATCATAAGACCAAGCAGTTCCATGCCTACATATTTTGTCAAGAGAAATGAAAACTTGTGGCCACACAAAAACATTTATTTGAATGTTCATAATACCTTTATTCAAAATCATCAGAATCTGGAAACAACTAAAATAATTTTTCAACAAGTGAATGGATTAAAAAAAATGGTACATCTATACAATGGAATTCTGCTAAGTAATATGAGAAAAGAAATAATGAATCTAGGATGCATACTGTTAATTGAAAGAAGCCATCCCCAAAAGGCTACATATTATATGATTACATGTATATGATATTCTGGAAAAGACAAAAGTATAGGAGAGGTCAGTAGTTTCCAAGAGTTGGAGTGGAGAGGGGGATTGACTACAAAAGGACAGAACAAAGGAATTTACTGGGGTAGATATATTTGTTGAAGCCAATAGAAAGATATACCAGAACGAGTGCATTTTACTGTATGTAAACTAAAAAAAAAAAAAAAAAAAAAACAAGTAGGGAGGCAGAGCCATCATGGCGCTATAGACAGAAGCACAACAACATCCCTTCACAGCAAAGACCCAAAAAACAAAGTAATACAGAGACATAAATTCTGGAACCCTAAGAGTCAAATGAAGAAATAAAGTCCTCAAGCAAGCACTGAATGAATAAGAAATTGACAGAGAACAGAAAGCAAGGAGTAATATGGAATGGAGGTCCCCTATCAGCTAACACAGGACAAATTCACCTTCTTGGACTTCTGTTGGAGATTGATAGACAGGGAGTATGGGAAAGCAGCTTCACAGGGCTCCCAGCAGAAGACAGAGCTCCCACTGGACCTGCCCTGCTGCACTATAGCTGGGGGACTGGCTCTGCCCATTGGACAAGGTAGTGAGAAGTAGCATGTCCATGGATGAGCAAATAACAAAGAAGGCACAGACCACCTGCTCAGATGTAACCAAACCAAACAAAAAAGCAGGATGAAACAAACATATCTACAATCAATAAATGAAGAAAATAACTACTGAATCTCCCAAAGACAGCAGATAATATCAAAACTTTAAAAAACAGGACACGATGCTTCCAGTAGGCATCCAAAATAAAACAACAATGACTTTCCAGTAGAAGAAAAGGCAGTAGACCTAACTGATAGGGAATTTGAATCTCTAATATTCATAGCTATACAAGAGTTGAAGGAAAAAGCAGACAAAAATAAGAAAAAAATAGACAAAATCATGAAAAAGGCAGAAAAAGTAATGGAAAAGACAGACAAAACAATGGAAGAATTCAGGAAAATAATACAGGAACAAAATGTCAGAATAAATTCACAACTAGAAATCATACAAAAACAACAATTAGAAATCAAAACGATAACAACATTTTAGAAATAGTATCATAGAATTTCTGAGGACCAGGTTTGAAACAATGGAAGACAGAATAAGCGAAATTGAAGACAATACTTGGCTATCATTTTGTTTGAGAAAAATCAGAAAAAAGAACCAAGAAAACTGAAGAAACCCTGAGAATAATGTGGGGTAGAATCCAAAGCAAAAATTTTCGAGTGATCAGAGTTCCAAAACGGGGGTAGAAAATGGAAAACACAGAGAGGATCATGGAGGAACTGACAGACAACTTCAATAATATCATGAAAGATTAAAAGCTGACCATCCAAGAAGCTCAACGAACCCCATATAGGATACAACACAAAAGAAAATCACCAAGGCATATCAGAATCACACTTGCTAAAACAAAAGACAAAGAAAGAAACCAGAGAGCAGCTCAAGAAAAATGAAAAGTTACATACAGAGGGAAAACAATAAGACTAAGCTCTGATTACTCGGCTGAAACCATGCAGGCCAGAAGGCAATGGGATGACATATATAAAACCATGGAAGACAAAATGCCAACCAAGAATAATATAACCTGAAAAACTCTCATTCAACTATGATGGTGAAATTAGGACATTTCCAGATAAACAGAAATTAAGGGAATACGTTAAAACCAAATAAAACTTAGAATAATTATTAAAGGGAGTCCTTTGGTTTGAGAACAAACAACATCAGAAGACAGCCTGAACCTAGGATGCAAGACTGCACCAGCCAGATACAAACCTAGGAAATGAACTCTCAAGGGTTAACCAAAACCAAAAGACTTACAACAAGAAACCAGAGAGGTTAATTTGCAAATGACAACAACATCGGAACAATAAAAGAGGGAATAGATGGTATAGGAATAGAACTTTCAAATGGATAGGAAGGCAAGGTGATACCAAGTAATAAAATACTGGCTCAAACTTAGGAAGATAAAGGTAAAATTCAAGGTAACCACAAAAAAAGTTAACAAACCTACTCATCAAAATAAAGAAGAAAAACATAAAGTCTCAGTAAAAACAAAATCCACAAGAACAAAGAAATGAAAAAAATCCACAAACAAAAGGAATTCAGCACAGGAGAGTAAGAGGAACAGAGAAAACATCAGCACTACAAAAAAAAAAAAAAAAAAAAAAAAAAAAACCTACAAAATGACAGCAGTAAGCTCACACCTGTAATAATTATGCTGAATGTAAATGGCCTAAATGCACCCATAAAGAGACAGAGAATGACAGAATGGATTAAAAAAACAGTATCCATCAATATGCTGTCCACAAGAGACACACCTTAGAAACAAAGATATAAATTTATTAAAAATCAAAGGATGGAAAAAATATACAAAGCAAGCAGCTACCAAAAAAGAGGAAGAGTGGCAATATCAATCTCAGATAAAATGGACTTTAAAACAAAATCCACCATAAAAGACAAAGAAGGTCGTTATATACAGATTAAAGGGATGATTCATCATGAAGACATAACCATAATAAATATCTCCACACCCAATTACATGGCTCCAAAATACATAAAACAAACTCTAGCACTGAAACAGAAATATTCAGTTACACAGTAATAGTAGGAGACTTCAAACACCACTCTCAGTAAAGGACAGAACATCTAGAAAGAAATTCAAGGAAGATAGAGAAGATCTAAAGGGCACAATCAGCCAACTTGACCTCATAGATATATTTATAACATTCCATCTAACAGCTGCAAAGTACATATTCTTTTCCAATGCACATGGAACATTCTCCAGAATAGACCATGTCTTAAGCCAGAAAGCAAAATTCAAAAAAATCCCAAATGTTGAGATAATACAAAGTATCTTCTCTGACCACAATGTCATCAAAGTAGAAATTAACAACAGGAAGAGAAAAGAAGAAAAATCAATTAGATGGAACCCTGCTTACAAACCACTGGGTAATAGAAGAAATCAGAGATAGAATCAAAAAATTCCTGGAATCAAAGGAGAATGAAAAGACATACCAAAACCTTTGGGAGAAAGCAAAGGCAGTGCTCAGAGGTCAATCTTTTAACAACAGATGCACACATCAAAAAAGAAGAAAAGGACAAAATCGAAACATTAACTACACAACTCAAACAAATAGACAGAAAACAGCAAAAGAAGCCCACAGCCACCAGAAGAAAGGAAATAATAAAGATCAGAGCAGAAACAAATGAAATAGAGACTAGAAAACCAATAGAAAGCTTCAACAAAACCTGGTTCTTTGAAAGAATCAACAAAATCAACAAATCACTGGCCAAATTGACAAAAGAAAAACAGAAGAAGAAGCAAATAACCCAAATAAGACATGAAATGGAGGACATTACAACAGACCCAACTGAAATAAAAAAGATCATAACAGAGTATTATGAAAACTATACTCCAATAAATTTGAAAACCTAGAGGAAATGAGCAAATTTCTAGAAACACACTACCTACCCAAACTAACACAAAGTGATGTTGAAAATCTGAACACACCCATAAAAAGAGAAGACATTGAAAAGGTAATTAAAAAAACTCCCCCACCCAAAAAAAAAAAAAAAAAAGAACTCCTGGCCCAGATGGCTTTACTGGAGAATTCTACCAAACATTCAGAGAAGACCTGACACTAGTACTGAATATAGAAAAGGAAGGGATACTTCTGAATTCATTCTATGAAGCCAGCATAACCCTGATATAAAAATCAGGCAAAGATATGACGAAAAGAAAATTATAGACCAAAATCCTCATGAATATAGATACAAAAATTCTCAACAAAATTCTAGCCAATAAAATTCAGCATTCAAAAAAATAATAATAATAATACACCAAGACTAAGTGAGATTCATACCAGGTATGCAAGAAAGGTTCAACATCAGAAAATCAATCAACGTAATCCATCACATAAATAAAAGAATCACATGATCATCTCAGCTGACTCAGAAAAGGCATTCAACAAAGTCAAAAACCCACTCCTGATAAAAATTCTCAATAAAATAGAGAAGGGAAATTCCTCAGCACAATAAAGGGCATCTATATGAAAACAACAGCCAACATCATTCTTGATGGAGAGAGGATGAAAACATTCCCCTTGAGAACAGGAATAAGACAAGGATGCCCTTTATCACCACTCCTATTTAACATTGTGCTGGAAGTCCTGGCTAGAGCAATAAGACAAGAAAAAGAAATAAAGTGCATTCAAACTGGTGATGAAGAAGTAAAACTGTCCCTATCTGTGAATAATATGATACTGTCTTAGTCATCTGTTGCTGCTATTAACAGAAATACCACAAATGGATGGTTTTAACAAAGAGAAGTTTATTCTCTCACAGTCCAGTAGGCTACAAGTCCAAATTCAGGGTGTCAGCTCCAGGAGAAGGCTTTCTCTCTCTGTTGGCTCTGGAGGAAGGTACTGGTGATGCATCAGTCTTCCCTTGGTCTGGGAGTATGTCAGCTCAGGAACCTCAGGTCCAAAGGACACTCTCTGCTCCAGGCACTGCTTTCATGGTGGTGTGAGGTTCCCATGTGTCTCTTCTTGCTTCTCTCTTTTGTATCTCAAAAGTGATTGGCTTAAGACACTATCCAATCTTGTAGACATCATCAGTATAACCTCATCATACTGATAGAGTTTACAAAACTTAAGGAGATCACATATGACCTCATCATAATGATAGAGTTTACCACACATAAGGAAATGACACTATATTACACAATCATACAATACTGGGAACCATGACCCAGCCAAGTTGATAGATATTTTGAGGGGACACAATTCAATCCATGACAGATACTATACATAGAAAACCCAAAAGACTCCAATAGAAAACTACTGGAACTAATAGATTCAGCAGAGTAGCAGGATACAAGATAAACATACAAAACTCCGTTGGATTCCTATATACCAATAAAGAGAATGATAAAAATGAAATCAGGAAAACAATACCATTTATAATAGCCCCTAAAAAAATAAAATACTTAGGAATAAATCTAACCAGGTGTATTAGGCTGAGTTCTCTAGAGAAGCAAGACCACTAAAGTGCATAAATATATATAGAGAGAGATTCTATCAAGGAAACAACTCACGCAATTTTAGAGGCTAGAACGTCCCAAGTCCTTGGATCAGGGTAGAGGTGTCTCCCAAGTCACACAGCCGCAGAAGCTAGCAAGCCCGAGATCAGCAGGTCAGAGAGAGGGCTCCTGCTCACAGGCTGTGCAGATCGACGAATCCTAGGTTCAGCAGATAAGTTCAAGTCCGAAGAACGGGAGATGAGACGACAGGAAACAGCCGCAGGGTCCAGAGAGAGCAAAAAGCCAGAACGTCTGCTTATATACAGATGCGGGCGGCACCCCCAAGGAGACTGTCTTTCATCTGATTGGCTACTGACACTATATTCAATCATGGGAGTGATTACATTAAAACACTGAGAATCATGGCCCAGCCAAGTTGACACACAATCTTAACCATCACACCAGGGATGTAAAAGACCTATACAAAGAAAACTACAAAACCCTATTGCAAGAAACCAAAAGAAATCTACATAAATGGAAAAACACCATGCTCATGGATAGGTAGAGTCAACATTGTGAAAATGACAATTCTACCTGTGATAGTTAAGATTACATGTTGACTTGGCTAGGCCATGATTCTCAGTGTTTATATGTGATCATTCCCAGGATTGAATATGCTGTGAGGAGCCAATCAGATGAAAGGGAGTCTCCTTGGGGGTGTGGCCTGCATCTGAATATAAGAAGGCGTTCTGGCTTTTTGCTCACTCTGGATCCTGTGGCTGCGTCCTGTCATCTCATATCCAATTCTTGGGACTTGAGCTATCAGCTTATCTGCCAAACTTGGGATTCGTCAACCTTTACAACCTGAAAGCAGGAGCCCTGCTCTCGAACATGCTGATCTTGGGCTCGCCAGCTTCTGCAGCTGCAAGAATTGGAGTGGCCTCTACCCTGATCCACAAACTTGGGATGTTCTAGCCTCTACAGTTGCATGAGCTGTTTCCTTGGTATAAATCTTTTGATGTATATATTTATAAGCTTTACTGGTTTTACTTCTCTAGAGAACCCAGCCTAAGACACTACCCAAAGCAATTTACAAATACAATGCAATCCCAATCTAAATGCCAACACATTATTTAAAGAAATGGAAAAACTAATAATTAACTTTATATGAAAAGGGAAGAAGCCATGGATAAATAACGCTCTATTGAAGAAGAAGAATAAAGTACGAGGACTTGCACTATCAGACCTCAGAACCTACTATACAGCTACAGTAGTCAAAACAGCCTGGTACTGGTACAAGGACAGATACATTGACCAGTGGGACAGAATTGAGAAGCCAGATGAAAATCCACTCACCTAAGGTCACCTGATCTTCAACAAAGACCCAAAGTTTATCAAATGGGGAAAAGTCAGTCTTTTAACAAATGGTTCTGGCAAAACTGGATGTCCAAAAAAATGAAACAGGATCCATACGTCACACCATATACAAAAACTAATTCAAAATGGTACAACAATTTTGGAAAATGATATAGTGCTTCCTTAGAAAGCTAGAAATAGAAATACCATATGATCCAAAAATCTCACTCCTAGGAATATATCCTAGAAAAATAAGAACTGTCACACGAATAAACATGTGCACATTCATGTTCATTGCAGCATTGTTCACTAAAGCAAAAGATGGAAGCAACCTAGATGGCCATCAGCAGATGAATGGAGAAAAAAACTATGGTATGTACACACAATAGATTACTACGCAATGATAAAGAACAATGATGAACCTGTGAAGCATCTCACGACATGGATGAATCTGGAGATTATTATGCTGAGTGAAATAAGTCAATCACAAAAGGACAAATATTGCATGAGACCACTGCTGTAAAAATTCATGAAAAGTTTTACACAAAAAAAGAAACAATCTTTGTTGGTTACGAGGGAGGGGAGGGGTGGAGATGGAAAAACGCTAAACAGGCAATAGTTAAGTGGTAACTTTGGTGAAGGGTAAGACAGTACACAATAGTGGGGACACCAGCACAACTTGTACAAGGCCAGATCATGGAAGCTCCTTAGACACATCCAAACTCCCTGAGGGATCAGATTACTGGGCTGGGGGCTGTGGGGACCATGGTCTCGTGGAACACCTAGCGCAATTGGCATGACGTAGTTTTTAGAGAAAATGTTCTACATTCTACTTTGATAATTAGCGTCTGGGGTCTTAAAAGGTTTTGAGTCGCCATCTAAGATACTCCATTAGTCTCACCCCATTGGGAGCAAGGGAGAATGAAGAAAACTAAAGACACAAGGGAAAGATTAGTCCAAAGGACTAATGGATCACAACTACCACAGCCTCCACCAAACTGAGTCCAGCACAACTAGATGGTGCCTGGCTACCACCACTGACTGTTCTGACAGGGATCACAATAGAGGGTCTGGGACAGAGCTGGAGAAAAATGTAGAACAAAATTCCAACTCACAAAAGAAGACCAGACTTACTGGCCAGACAGAGACTGGAGAAACCCCGAGAGTATGGTCCCGGACACCCTTTTACCTCAGTAATGAAGTCTCTCCTGAGGTTTGCCCTTCAGCTAAAGATTAGACAGGCCCATAACGCAAAACTAGACTAAAGGGGCACACCAGGCCAGGGACAAGGATTAGAAGGCAGGAGGGGACAGGAAAGCTGGTAACAGGGAACCCAAGTTTGAGAAGGGAGAGTGTTGACATGTCATGGGGTTGGTAACTAATGTCACAAAACAAATGTGTACTATTTAATGAGAAGCTAGTTTGTTCTGTAAACCTTCATCTAAAGTACAGTAACTTAAAAAAAAAAAAGAAAGAAAAGAAAAAAGACTTAAAAAAAATCAAGTAGGATGTGGGGGAAACCCAAAATGAAATGTAAACTATAGCAAATGAACTATTACAAATTAATGACATAATAATGCACTGAAGATGGTGCATATGAAAAAAAAAAAGTTATCTATGTAATTTTAGAAAACATTATGATGAAGGGCTACAGACAAAACATACCATACACAAGTTCTGTACCCTAGTTAGTAAACTTGTTTCTCACAGTGGTATGAGTTAGCAATTTTAAATCTTCTTTAGGGAGGTACTTTAGGGAGGTCCAGGTGTGAGGATTTTTGTTTTCCTTATGCTGAGGTGCAATCCATGCTGAAGGCTGTGGTGTTGATTTTCATCAGTAAGTGTTTCAAGTCCTCTTCATTTTCAGCAAGCAAAGCTGTGCCATCTCCATATCAAAGATTATTAATGAGTCTCCCTCTAATCTTGATGCAGTGCTCTTCTTCCTATAGTACAAGTTCTCGGATTATTTGCTCAGTACACAGATTGAATAAGTATGGTGAAAGGACACAACCCTGACACACACCTGTCCTGATTTTAAACCATGCAGTATCCTCACGTTCTGTTTGAACTACTGCCTCTTTGTCTATGCACAGGTTCCACATGAGCACAAAAAGAGTCTTGGAATTCCCATTCCTAGCAATGTTATCCGTAATTTGTTGTTATCCACAAAGTCAATTGCCTTTGTGTAGTCAATAAAACACAGGTAAACATCTTTCTGGTATTCTGTAATTTCAGCCAAGATCCATCTGACGTCAGCACCGACATTCCTTGTTCCATGTCCTCTTCTGAATCCAGCTTGAACTTCGGGCAGTTCCCTGTCGATGCACTGCTGCAACCGCTTTTGATGATCTTTAGCAAAATTTTACTTGGATGTGCTATTAATGATATTGTCCCACAATTTCTGATTTCTGTTGTATCACCTTTCTTTGGAACAGGCATAAATACTGATCTGTTCCAATTGGTTGGCCAAGTAGCTGTCTCCCAAATTTCTTGGTATGCGTGAGTAAGAACTTCCAGCATTGCATGTTTGTTGAAACATCTCAGTTCGTATTCCTTCAATTCCTGGAGACTTGTTTTTTGGCAATGCCTTCAGTGTAGCTTGGACTTCTTCAGTATCCTTGGTTTTGATCATATGCTATCTCTTGAAACAGTTGAACATCGAACTTTCACTTACAGCACAACAATAAAAAATATATTGTTTATATTACCAAAATTAGTCTATGGAAGACATAATTCATTAAGTTCTTTTGTCCTTCTGGAAAATTTGTATACTTTCTGTATCCATTCATTTTGAAACCTTGCCTGCTTTTCAAAGACCAGATTCAAAGTTACTTTCTGCATAAATTTTCCTCTTCCAGACATGTTTCCTTCTTTCTTTAAACTCATGTGACACTTTGTGCTTTGTGAAGCTAATATATTTTATGCTATAAAATATTTTTTCTAGATATTTTATCCTTCCAATTGCAAAATTGTTAAGTAGCTTACAATGACATGTGTAAATGTTCATCTAAAACTAATACCATTATAATTTCAGTTTGAATAGTTTTTATATGCCTTTTCTATTTTAACCCTTGCTACAACCCTGTGTATAAATACTATTTGGAAGATAATAATTATTCTTTCCTTCTTATTTTGGGATCCTCTACCATCATACAACATTGTGAAAGATAGTGTGTGTGTGTATATACATATATATATGTATATGCTTTTTTTAGGAAGATACAATGGATTTGGAGCAAAACAGTCATGAACTATATTCCTGGATCAAAAATTTGCCATTTTGTTTTACTTTAGGCAGATGGCTTAACTTCTTTGAGCTTGATTTTCCTTATCTGAAGAATAAGAACGATGGGCAATATAAAAGGAAGACCAAAGAAGAATTGATGCCTTTGGCAAAGAATTTTGAATATCCTATGGACTGTTAAAAGAACAAATAAATCTGTCATGGAAGAAGTACAGCCGGAACCCTCCTTAGAAGCTAGGATAGCAAGATTTCGTCTCACCTACTTTGGACATCAATCTCTGGAGAAGGACATCATACTTGGTAAAGTAGAGGGTGAGCAAAACAAAAAGGAAAACTCTCAACGAGATGAATTGACACAGTGGCTGCAACAATGGGCTCAAACATACCTACTATTGTGAGGATGGTGCAGGACTGGGTAGTGTTTCATTCTGTTATACATGGGGTCCTTATGAGTTGGAACTGACTTGAAAGCATCTAAGAACTATAACAAGAATGATTTTTATATTTTATATAACTTATTTCTATGTTTATATAATTTATCATTGCTGTAAAAAAAGAATGATAGTTTATATATGAAACAACATATGTGAAATACCTAGTGGTGAGGTATTCATATAATTTCTAGGGACCTGTGGGTCAAAGCGTGAAATATTTTTTACTATACATATTGGAAGCCCACCAGCTTTCAAAGTCATATGTTCTTGTACTTAACTATCAGCAGGTAGGGAATGAGCCAAAATAAAGTCTAAAATCCTGCAGACTTGTACCCTTTATCTTTGTGGGAAAGAGCAAATTCCATAGTCTTAGGCAACATTAAATAGACAAAAAAAATCAAATTAAAGAAGATAAATAAGTGTACTTGCATATGATAGTGTCAAATACTATGAATAGGTTCAAATGGTATGAATCATAAAGACATATCAATCATGAAAGAAATGTCAACTTGAAAGAAACCTCAATAAAACCAAACATTTGATAAGCTCACTAACATAAAAAGTAGACATTTTTAGTCAAGTGTAAAGACAAAGCAGACATGGTGATCCTTCCAGATTCTTCTGAGCACCAAAGATAACAAGAAAAAGTTGTAAGTATTACACACACAATACTGACTTATAAGCATAGTACTTCTCTAGCAGTGCACATTTTAACCTCTTTAATCACATCTGTTGCAAGAAGAAGACCATGTCAAGGGACAGGGTTTCGAGATGCTAGTTAAATATCATGAGTATGACTGATGAGCAATGGTTTGTCATTGTTTGAATATCAGACTCATTTAAACTCATTTCAGAGGAAGAAAAGTGCTGTTTCACATAGAGTGATGAAAGCAAATGCTGCTGTCAGCTTGACAGAGAGTGCCTAGTAAGATAGCTTTCACTGAGGTTGGCTTCTTTTGGAAAGCAACAGGCCACAACTGATATTGATTGGGATGAACATTCATATCAACATGACCTATATAATTTTTCAAGACAAAAATATTTTATTTGATAACTTTGGCATTTCTCTAGCCTGAAATCACAAGATTGTGATAACTGTACAAAAGATGACAAAAACCTGATGTTTCCACAATCAAAACATTATTGCAAGATGGAGCAATCTATGGGAAATTAATTCTGCGAAGTATTTTGAAGTCCATACAAAACAGAATACAGTTAGAAACGTGTAGGCATTTCTTAAGCAAAATAATATATATGGCCACCAGTGCTCTCAAAATTATGAAGGCTTGGAAAGGCAGAAGTAGGAATAGAGAAAATGCACAAAATTTTGACCCAGATAGAACTCGGATCCTGGATCTTCCACTGTCTAGTTGTGTTACTTTGGGGAAGATGCACCTTGTGCTTCTGCTTCCTCTTTTATAAAACAGGTGCAAAATTATTTATCTTGTGCAGGGATGGATTATCCAATTATCAATCACCAACATCTGTGGTGAAACCCATGTGAAGTTGTTCACTACAGATCAGTAATAAGCACAAGTAAGCCTGTGCTTACCTTGCTTACTGGGTCATCCGACGCTGTCAGAGATAGCAAATTTTAAAAAAAGGATTTGATTCTGTAGAAAGATGCTGTGGGGTTGGGGGAGAGATAGATGCCAGACATACCTAGAAGCAGAATCTTGGATGTGGTGAAAAATGTGAAATTGTTCACTACAGATGATCTGGTAAGCAAGGTAAGCACCGTACTCACCTTTCCTATTGGATAATCCACCTCTAATCTTGTGGCAATGTTGATACTCTAGTTAAATACTATAATGCCTTGAAACAGTTAACACAGTGTCTGTTGCATAGTAGATATACAATAAATAGTAGCTTTTAACTGTTAATTGTATTATGATATAATTGAAAAATCTGTCATTTGAAATATCCACTGTGAGTTTGCATTAACTTTCTAGTTTTATACACTAAAATTAAATATTACCTTAATAATACCACAAGTGTCAAGGTCAGTGGGGGTGGTTTATTAATGTACAGAATAATAATTTCCATTTGGGAGAAAGAGAGATGTGTCCCAGTGATCCCTTATTTCTATGAAACTTAATAATCTGATACCTCTTTTGGATGAGCTAAGAATCCTTATCTGTCTCTTCAGAAAATAGAAACAGTAGAAGCATTCACTTGTAGTTAGATGGCATGGTTTTTTTAATCAGAAATTAGGGGTAGATTTAAGTGATGACTGCCACTTCTGCATAATTACTATGAGAAATAGTTATTTAAAATGAAGCATTCCAAGGTCAAAAGAATAATTTTTGGTAAGTGTCCTTCAGCTTAGATTTAACAACTTCATAGAGCAAATCAATTCATTCAATTACCTGGGAGTAATTGGTGACTTTTTGTAACCTGTTTATTTTAAAGGATTAAACCTGGACAATACACTATTGGTACTTAAATGTTCTCTAAGTGTTTCACTGAAAATATGATTTCAGTAACACTTTAACTTTTTCAAGTTAAACTTATTTCAACCTTGCCTTAAGTTAACAAAAATCAAAAATAAACAACAACAACAAAAAAAAAAAACCTGGAGACCTCAATTTCCCATTTGTCAGTTTGTGGGTATGAAATTAGAATTCCTTGCTGAGAAAGTTTTGGCCTCACTTGTCCATACTACCTCAACAACCTCATCATTGTTAGATTAGTTGCTCAGACATGTTTGGGTCCTTACTTGGCTCTTTGTAATCAAGCACATATTCTGTTGATTGGCAGGCTGTAATTGCCAGCTGAAATAACTACTGAATGATAGTTTTCAGTAAGGTTCATGGAAGACCATTTGTAGGATAATCTATTTCTTTGGATACATTGTATCTATTTATATTAAATCAGACTGTGATGGTTAAGGTTGTGTTTCCACTTGGCTGGGAAACGATTCTCAGTGGTTTGGAAGTTATGTGATGATGTAATTTGGCAGTTATCTAATGATGTAGTTATACTCCACTTTGTGATATAGTGTATTCACCTCCATGATGTGATCTGATGTGATCAGCCAATCAGTTGCAAGGAGATTTTCCTCAGGTGTGTGGCCTGCATCCAGTATATATAGATGTTCTGGCAAAGCTTACTGGCTTTTTGCTCCCTGGATCCTGCATCTGGCTCATCATCATCTGAGCTCTGGTACTTGGGACTTAAACCAGCAGCCTACTGTACTGCCTGCCAATCTTGGGTTCATCAGACTCCACAGCCCATGAATCAGCAGCCTACCATCTAACATGCTGATCTTGTGTTCATCAGACCCTGCAACTATGTGAGTCAGGAGAAGCCTCTGGCCTGACTCCTCACCCATGGACTTGGGACTTGCCATCCTTTACAACCACCTGAGCCATTTCCTTGAGATAAATATTTCTCTCTCTGGTTTTGCTTCTCTAGAGAACCCAGCCTAAGACACAGATTATCATAAATATACTTTATGTATACTTTTACTCAACAGAAGTTTGACTTAGTAATATCCAGTAAGTTAACTTGTTACTCTACAGCTCTTCTGAATATGTTAGTTATTACATCACATAACATTCTTTTTTTTTTTAACTTCCAAAATATTTTATTACTCATGTCACTGTTCTCTGCTTTCATGAGTTGTTGATTATGGTCCTGAAATTTAATCACTATAGTCAAGTAAAATGAACTTCGAGTATAGAGTATTTTTTTTTAATCTTTAACTCATTTTCTTGTTTAACTTTAGACCCTATATGTTTTATTTTAAATTTATTTTATGTGGTAAAAAATACATATATATAAAATTTTTCCATTTTAACCATTTTGAGCAATATCCTGGTAATCCATTTTGTGTGGAAAGAGAAAACAAAAATACCTTATTTGATGGTTTTGGCATTTCTCTGGCCCAAAATCACAAGACTGTAATAACTTTATGAGGGACAACAAAAGCCTAATGTCTCCAAGATCAAAAAATTGTTACCTGAAATTAAAATATATGCAGATTCTTGTCCAGTGGCCTATGGCCTAGCTAGCTAGTGACCAGAGGCCTGAAGGAAAAGGACTGGAAGATCAGATGCAAGAAGACCTGGGATAGAAACATACAAGTAGACATATGAGAATGGGCTGGAAGTTTACCACATGCTAATGTCCATCATGAAGAGTCTACCAGCATCTACCAGCATGCATTCCCACATACCAAGACTGATATAACTACTGCTGAATTTTGTATGTTCATATGCTACTAGGAGCAGACACCAAAGCTGAGCCCTCCATATAGCACCATTCCTTGAGGAGACCGACCAGCCACTTGCAACTCAACTCTACTGGGCCCCTTCCATCTTGGAAGGGACAGAGATTCATCATCAAGTGTTAAACCCTTTGGTGTGGATTAAATTAGACACATCCATATGTTACTGTATTCCTCAATAAAAAGATCACATGTGTATGGGTACCAAGAGTAGCCTCACTCACCATAACATCCAATGACACACTAAAGGAATATATATACATATTTTTAAATTGTGCTTTAAGTGAAAGTTTACAGCTCAAGTTGATCTCTCGTTCAAAAATTTATACACATATTGTATGGTGACATTGATTGGAATCCTCACAATGTGACAGCATGCTCCCCCTTCACCCCGGGTTCCCTCTGTCCTTTTGTCCAGTTCCTGTCCCTTCCTGCCTTCTCATCTTACTTTTTTACAGGAGTTATCCATATTTGATTGAACTAAGAAACACGTCTCTCACGTGTTTGTTTGTTTTTTTTTTTAATAGGCCTGTCTAAATCTTGGGGAATGGTTTCAGTTCTCAGTTAGCAGAGTTTCGGGAGGCCATAGTCTCGGGGGTTCTTCCAGTCTCTGTAAGATTCATAAGTCAGGTGTTTTTTTCATGAATTTGAATTGTTTCCTACATTTTCATCCCATTCTGTCAAGGACTCTCTGTCAGAGTAGTCATTGGTGGTAGCCAGGCACCATCTAGCTCTTCTGGTCTCAGGCTGGTGGAGTCTCTGGTTCATGTGGTTCTTTAGTCATTTGGGCTAATATTTTCCTTGTGTCTTTGGTTTTCTTCATTCTCCTTTGCTCTGAACTGGATGGAACCAATATACGTATCTTAAATGGCTGCTCACAAGCTTTTAAGACCCAGATGCTACTCACTAAAGTGGGATGTAGAACATTTTCTTTATGAACTATGTTATGCCAATTGACCTAGACATCCCCTGAGACTATGGTCCCCAACCCCCAGCCCCAGCTACTCAGTCCCTTAAAGTGTTTTGACATGTCTAGGAAACTTCTATGCTTTTGCTTTGGTCCAGTTGTGCTGGCTTTCCCTATATTATGTGTTATCCTTCCCTTCACCAAAGTTGACACTTGTCTACCATCTAGTAAGCGACTTCCCCTTCCTCTCCCCCTCCACGCACGTAACCATCAAAGACTTTTTTTTAATGAGTGTAAACCTTTTCTTGAGTTCTTATAATAGTGATCTCATACAATATTTGTCTTTTTGTGATTGATTTATTTTGCTCAGCATAATGACTTCCAGATTCATCCATGTTGTGAGATGTTTCACAGATTCATCATTGTTCTTTGTCGCTGCATAGTATTCCATTGTGTGCATGTACCATAGCTGCTTATCCATTCATCTGCTGATGGGCATTTAGATTGTTTCCATCTTTTTGCTATTGTGAATAGTGCTGCAATGAACACAGGTGTGCATATGTCTATTTGTGTGACAGCTCTTATTTTCTCTAGGATCTATTCCTAGGAGTGAGATTGTTGGGTCATTTGATATTTCAATTTCTAGCTTTTTAAGAAAACGTCATATCATTTTCCAAAATGATTGCACCATTTTACATACCCACCAGCAGTGCATAAGAGTTCCAATGTCTCCACAACCTCTCCAACATTTGTTATTTTGTGATTTTGGATTCATGCCAGTATTGTCAGGGTGAGAGGTAACTCATTGACAGTTTTGAGATTCATTTCTCTCATGGCTAGTGATCGTGAAGATTTCCTCACGTGTCTGTTGGCTGCCTGAATGTCTTCTTTGGTGCAGTGTCATTCATATCATTTGCCCATTTTTAAATTGGATTATTTGTCTTGTTTTGTATTGAGATGTTGAAGTATGTTATAGATTTTAGAGATTAGACCCTTGTTGGATATGTGAGAGCCAATTTTTTTTTTTTTTTCCCAGTCTGCAGGTTCCCTTTTCATTCTTTTGGTAAAGTCTTTTGATAAGCGTAAGTGTTTAATTTTTAGGAGCTCCCAGTTATCTAGTTTATTTTCTGTTTTTTGTGCATTGTTAGTTATTTTTTTAATACTATTTATGCCATGTATAAGGGACCCTAGCATCTCTATTTTTTTATTCCATGATCTTTATCATTTTAGATTTTATATATAGGTCTTTGATCGATTTTGAGTTACTTTTTGTGTATGGTGTGAGGTATGGATCTTGTTTCATTTTTTTACAGATGGCGTCCAGTTATGCCAGAATCATTTGTTAACAAAACTGTCTTTTCCCCATTCAGCAGACTTTGGTCCTTTGTCAAATATCATCTTCTCATAGATGGATGGATTTACGTCAGGTTCTCAGTTCTGTTCCATCGGTCTATGTGTCTCTTGTCATACCAGTACCAGGTTGTTTTGACTATCGTGGCTATATAATGCATTCTAAAATCAGGTAGTATGAGGTCTCCCACTTTGTTCTTCTTCTTTAGTAATGCTTTACTCATCAAGGGTCTCTTCCCTTTCCTTACCAAGTTGGCGATTTCTCCACCTTGTTCAAGAATGCTGTTGGAATTTGGATTAGGATTGCACTGAACCTGGAGATCATTTTGGGTAGAATTGACATTTTCTAAATATTGAGTCTTCCTATCCATGACCATGGTGTTTTTCAGGATATGTTTGTCCCTTTTGATTTCTCGAAGGAGTGTTTTGTTGTTTTCTTTGTGTAGGTCTTTTACATCCCTGTGAGATTTATGCCCAAGTACTTTATCTTCTTGGGGGCTATTGTAAATGGTATTGATTTGATGATTTCCTTTCGAAAGTTCTCTTTGTTGGTGTAGAGGAATCCCACTTTATTTATTTTTTTCCTTTTTTTATTGTACTTTATATGAAGGTTTACAGAACAAATAGTTTCTCAGTAAACAGTACACATATTGTTTTATGACAATGGTCAACAAGCCCACAACATGTCAACACTGTCCCTTCTAACGACCTCATTACTGAGCTAAAAGGGTGTCTGGGGGCCATACTCTTGGGATTTCTCCAGTATATCAGGCCAGTAAATCTGGTCTTTTTTTTTTGTGAGTTAAAATTCTGTTCTACATCTTTTTCCAGCTCCGTCCAGGACCCTCTATTGTGATCCCAGTCAGGAAGTCAGTGGTGACAGCTGGGCACCATCTAGCTGTACTGGCCTCAGTCTGGTGGAGGCCGTGGTAGCTGCGGTCCATTAGTCCTTTGGACAAATCTTTTCCTTGTATCTTGTTCTCTTCATGCTCCCTTGCTGCTGAAGGGGTGAGACCAGTGGAGTATCTTAGATGGCTGCTCACAGGCTTTTAAGACCCCAGACGCTACTCACCAAGGTAGAATGTAGAACATTGTCTTTATAAACTGTGTTATGCCAATTGAGCTAGATGTTCCCCGAGACTATGGTCCCCACAGCCCTCTGCCCAGCAGTTCAGTCCCTCAGGGAGTTTAGAAGTGTCTATGGAGCTTACATGACCTTTCCTTGTACAAGTTGTGCTGGCTTCCCAAGTATTATGTAGTGTCTTACCCTTCACCAAAGTTACCACTTATCTATTGTCTATTTAGTATCCCCCCCGACCCCTTGTAACCGATAAAGATTGTTTCTTTTTGTGTGTAAACTTTTTCTTGAGGTTTTACGGTAGAGGTCTCATAAAATATTTGTCCTTTTGTGATTGACTTATTTCACTCAGCATAATGTCCTTCAGTTTCATCTATGTTATGAGATGCTTCACAGATTCATCATTGTTCTTTATTGCTGTGTAATACTCCATTGTGTGTATGTACCATAGTTAGTTTATCCATTCATCTGTTGATGGGTGTCTAGGTTGTTTCCATCTTTTTGCCATTGTGAACAATGCTGCAATGAACATGGGTATGCATATATCTATTTGTGTGGCAACTCTTATTTCTCTGGGATATATTCCTAGGAGTGGGATTGCTGGCTCATATGGGTTTTCTATTTCTAGCTTTCTAAGGAAGACCATATTATTTTCCAAAATGGTTGTATCATTTTGCATTCCCACCAGCAGTGCATAAGAGTTCCGATCTCCCTGCAGCCCCTCCAACATTTGTTATTGCCAGTGTTTTTGATTTGTGCCAGAAATGCTGGGGTAAGATGGTATCTCACTGTGGTTTTAATTTGCATTTCTCTAATGGCTAGTGATCATGAGCATTTCCTCATGTGTCTGTTGGCTGTTTGAATGTCTTCTTTGGTGAAGTGTCTGTGCATTTCTTAATTGGATTATTTGTATTTTTCTTGTAGAGGTGTTGGATTTTCTTGTAGATCGTCCGCTTAATCATTATATAGTGCCCTTCTTTGTCTTTTATGGTAGATTTTCTTTTAAAGTCTTTATTTTATCTGAGATTAGTATTGCCTCTCCTGCTCTTTTTTTGGTAGTTGTTTGCTTGATATATTTTTTCCATCCTTTGATTTTTAATAAATTTATGAATTTGTTTCTAAGTTGTGTCTCTTGTAGAAAGCATTTTGATGGATTCTGTTTTTTTATCCATTCTGTGACTCTCAGTCTCTTTATGGGAGCATTTATGTGTTTACATTCAGTGTAATTATTGACAGGTGTGAGTTTATTGCTGTCATTTTACAGTGCTTTTTTTGTGGTGCTGACGTTTTCTTTGTTCCTTTTACTTTCTTATGCTGAGTTATCTTTGTGGATTTTATTTTCATTTCTTTTGTTTTTATAGGTTTTGTATTTATTGAGAGTTTGTTTTTCCTCTATTTTGGTGAGTTGGTTTGTTAACTTTCTTTGTGGTTACTGTGAAATTTACCCTTATCTTTCTAAGTTTGAAACAGTCTATTATTACTTGGTATCGCCTTGCCTTCCTCTCTATTAGAAGCTTCTATACCACACGATTTATTCCCTCTTGTATTGTTCTGATGTTGTTGTCATTTACAGATTAACTGCTCTGATTCCCTGTTGTATTTCTTTTGGTTTTGAATAGTCCTTGAGAGTTCAATTCCTAGATTGGTATCTGGCTGGTATAATCCTGCATCCTAGATTCAGCCTGTGAGCTGAAGTTGTTTCTCGTCAGATTGAAGGACTCCCTTTAATAATTCTTGTAAGTTTGGTTTAGTTTTTACATAGTCCCTTAACTTCTGTTAATCTGGAAATGTCCTAATTTCACCATCATATTTGAATGAGAATTTTGCAGGATAAATTATTCTTGGTTCATAATTTTTTTCTTTCAAGGTTTTATGTGTGTCATCCCATTGCCTTCTTGCCTGCATAGTTTCTGCTGAATAATCTGAGCTTAATCTTATTGTTTCTCCTCATTATGTGACTTCTTGTTTTTCTCGAGCTACTCTCAGGATTATTTGTTTGTCTTTGGTTTTGGCTAACGTGATTATGATATGCTTTGGTGATTTTCTTTTGGGGTCTATCCTATATAGAGCTCTTTGAGCTTCTTGGATGGCCAGCTTTCCATCTTTCATGATATTGGGGAAGTTTTCTGTCAGCAGTTCTTCAATGATCTTCTCTGTGTTTTCTGTTTTCTCCCCCTGTTCTGGACCTCCGATCACTCACACATTTTTGCTTTTGATTGTATCCCACATGATTCTCAGGGTCTCTTCATTTTTCTTCATTCTTTTTTCTGATTTTTCCTCAAACAGAGTTGTAGCCAAGTGTTTGTCTTCAGTTTTGCCGATTCTGTCTTCCACCGTTTCAAACTTGCTCCTCATCCCTTCTATGACACTGTCACTTTCTGAAATCTTGTTGTTTATCTTTTGGATTTCTAATTGTTGTTTTTGTATGATTTCTAGTTGTGAGTTTATTTTTTGAATTTTGTTCCTGCATTATTTTCCTGATTTCTTCCATTTTTTTGTCTGCATTTTCCATGAATTTGTCTGCCTTTTCCATGAATTTGTCTATTTTTTCCTCATTTTTGTTTGCTTTTTGCTTCAACTATTGGATAGCTCTGACTATTAGAGATTTGAATTCCTTATCAGGTAGTTCTAGTGCCTTTTCTTCTACTGGAAAGTCATCTGGTGTTTTATTTAGGATTCTATTCCATCCTGTTTTTGTAAATGTTTTGATATTGTCTGCTGTCTTTGGGGCATTCAGTAGTTATTTTCCTCATTTATTGATTGTAGATTTGTTTGTTTCATCCTGTTATTTTGTTTTATTTGGCTATGTCTGAGCAGGCCGCTGTGTGTTCTTTGTTGTTTGCTCACCTGTAGGCATGATACTTTTTACCTTCTTCTCCAATTGGCAGGATCAGTCAGTCAAATATGGTACAGCAGGGCAGGTCTAGCTGAAAATGAGTTGCTGGGATGGGTTGTTTGTGGCATGTAGTATGGTCAACGTGGTGGGCCAGGAATCAGTGAAGGGCAGGTGCCGGTAGGCCCATGCCTGTGCTGCTTGTGGGTGTAATGTTCAGTGTGAGTAGGCAGGATGGAGGGGGTAGACTGTGATGTGTGGAGCTAAGATGGCTATGGGAAAGAAACAGAGAGGAGAGAGGAAAAGGTGCCAAAAACATACAAACAAACAAAAAAGAGTGCTGAAGGAGCTTGCCATTGGAGTGGAGAAATGAGAGTCTGAGAAATGGAGAAAAACAAAAAGGAGAAGAAGAAGAAAAAGAAAAAAAATGAATAAATAAAAATTAGAAAGAAAAAAGAAAAGAAAAGCCCCCAGCAATCCCACCAGTGCAGCTATGAGGTTGGGGAAGTTGCTACCAGCCCATGATGTACAATCTGGCTAGAAGAAGTAGAGGTTTCACTCAGTGCCAGGTATTCAGGAGCCAGGAAGAGAAGGTAAGTATAGACAGACAAGAAACTGAGTAATGAAGAAAGACAAAAAGGGAAATAGAGAGAAAAGAAAAGAAAATAAACAAATAAAATAAAAATAACAAGAAAAACCCAAAACAAAACCAAGAAAAAAGAAATGCTCTCAGGAATCCCTCTGCGCGTCTGTGCAAACTGAGGGGGTAGGTCTCAAGCCTTGCAGTACTGTCCGGCTAGAATGGGCTCCCAACTTGAGAAAAGAAAAAGAAAACAAAGAAACAATTCAAAACAAACAAAAGAAAACCCTGAGATCCCACCAACGTGGCAGCACAGACCGGGAAGTATTTTCACATTCAAGCGGCGATTCACAGCCTTTCAAGAAGAAGCAAAGATGGTGCATAGAGCCAGGTATTTGAGAGAAAAGAGGGGGAAGTGGTGAGAGGTATGGAAGACATCAAAAGAAGCTGAAAAACACAACACCGGCAGCCAAAAAATGGCAATCAGGGAGTCTGCCAGTGTGGGTGGGTGGAATCCAAGAAGCCGGTGCTTCCCGGACAAGAGACTGTGGCCCCAGGAAGCAGAAGAGGCCGAGTGGGGGTGAAGAGGGTGGGGTGTGGGAAAGTGTATATCACCAGTTACTGGTTGTTCTGTCCCCTGCTGGAAGTTCCATGAATCTGCTTTCCTGTAACCCCTGTTCACCTATCTCCAATAGGAGTCCATGATGGCAGATGCGTGCTGCATTAGCTGATAGATGACCTCTGCATGTATTTCTCCTCACTCTGTTCTCTGTCAGTTTCTTCTTCCATTCAGTGCTTGACTGAGTTCTTTATCTCTTCATTTGATGGTTAGGGTTTCAGGATTGCCATTTTCTCTGTTTGGCTTGGTTTTTCTGATCTTTGTAGTGGAGGGACAGCATGGTGCTTTGGTCTATAGTGCCATGTTGCTCGAAGTCCATCAACTTATTTTTTATGCTAATTTTGCATTTTGCTACTTTATGGAAATCGTCTATTAGTTCCAATAGCTTTCTTGTGGATTCTTCAGGGTTTTCTGTATATAAGATCATCTCATCTGCAAATAGGGATAGTTTTACCTCTTCCTTTCAAATTTGGATTCCCTTTGTTTCTTTTTCTTTCCTTATTACTCTAGCTAGAACTTTTAGTGCAATGTTGAATAAGAGTACTGATAAAGGGAATCATGGTCTTGTTCTCATTCTCAAGGGGAATGCTTTCAGTCTCTCTCCATTTAGAATGATGCTGGCTGTTGGTTTCATATAAATGCCCTTTATTATGTCTATGAATTTCCCTTCTAGTCCTATTTTGCTGAGTGTTTTTTATCAGGAGTGGGTACTGCGCTTTGACTAGAGGAATTTTTTATTCTTTTTCTTACAACTCTGGATTCTGCATGATTGGGGTGCTAATATACAAAGAGGGTACAACAAGGGTTCCACTGAACTGTAAGTGACAACTGTCATCAGGGGACTTTGGATTCCTTTTGTCTAGTAACCAGCACATAAGAACAGTCAACCTTATCAGAAGTAATTTATCAGTGGAGGAAGTAAAGCTTCTTTTACTCAATTGGTAAAGGGAGGTACATGTATGGAACCCAAGTGATCCTCTTGGGCACCACTTGATACTCCCTTTCCCCACTGTAACTCAGAATGGACATATGCAACAACTCTGGCCTGAGAAATATATAATTACGAAGGTCTCTGACACCTCAGAAATGAAGGCTTGGGTTAGTGTGGAAAATAAGCTGTCAAGATATGACAAAATATTAGATGAAGGTGAAAAGAATTAGAAAGGATAGTGGAGGAGGGAGAGGATGTGTACTAGTTGAGGTTTCATGACCAACTATAGTAACAGGTTATGTTGTTTATGCTACACCTCTCCCTTTCCTAGCTTTCCTCACCAGAATATTCATATAACTATAGAAGAGCTGCTTCCTAAACTTGTATAGAGAAATAGATTTTATGGCACAAAGAGGCATACTAAGGCAGCAATAGATATGTGCCACTTAGTTCTCATTCAAAATACTGACATAGTTGGCTTATGGTCTTGTCTGTAAGAAAAATAAATTTTTTTCAATTATATTTCATTTTAACACAATTATTCTAGAATATAGAATTGGTCATTGTTCAACCATTTCAGGAGGTAGTATATGTTCAAGAACCAATGGTACTAAAGGAAGAAGTCCAAGCTGCAATGAAGACATTGGCGAAAAACAAGGCTCCAGGAATTGAAGGAATACCAATTGAGATGCTTAAGCAGATGGTTACAACTCTGGAAGCACTCACTCATCATCTATGCCAAGAAATTCGGAAGACAGCTCTCTGGCCAACTGACTGGAATAGATCCATATTTGTGCCCATTCCAAAGAAAGGTCATCCAAAAGAATGTGGAAATTATTGAACAGTATCATTAATATCACAAGCAAGAAAAATTCTGCTGAAGATAATTCAAAAGTGGTTGCAGCAGTACATTGACTTGGAACTGCCAGAAATTTAAGCCAGATTCAGAAAAGGATGCTGATGTCAGATGGATTCTGGCTAAAAGCAGAGAATACCAGAATGATGTTTACCTGTGTTTTATTGGCTATGCAAAGGCATTTGGCTGTGTGGATCATAACAAATTATGGATACCATTGCCAAGAATGGGAAACCCAGAACACTTAATTGTGCTTATGAGGAACCAGTAGTACATAGAACAAGAAGCAGTTGTTTTCACAGAACAAGTGGATATTGCATGGTTTAAAATCAGGAAAGGTGTGAGTCAGGATTTTATCATTTCACCATACTTATCCAACCTGTATGCTGAAAAAATAATCTAAGAAGCTGGACTGTATGAAGAACTTGTCATCAAGACTGGAGGAATTCTCATTATCAGCCTGTGATATGCAGATGACACAACCTTGCTTGCTGAAAGTGAAGAGAATTTGAAGCACTTACTGATGAAGACCAAAGACTACGGCATTCAATATGTCTTGCACCTCAGCATAAAGAAAACAAAAATCCTCGCAACTGGCCCAATAAGCAACATCTTGATTAACAGAGAAAATATTGAAGCTGTAAAGGATGTCATTTTACTTGGATCCACAATCAACACCCATGGAAGCAGCAGTCAAGAAATCAAAGGACAGATTGCATTAGGCAAATCTGCTGCATAAAACCTCTTTAAAATGTTAAAAAGCAAATACGTCACTTTAAGGACTAAGGTGTGCCTCACCCAATCCATGATATTTTCAATTGCCTCACGTACATGAGAAACCTGACAATGATTAAGGAAGATGGAAGAAGAATTGGTGCCATTGAATTCTGGTGTTGGCGAAGAATATTGAATATACCATGCACTTCCAGAAGAACAAACAAATCTATCTTGGAAGTTGTACGGCTGGAATCCTCCTTAGAAGCTAAGATAGTGAGATTTCATCTCACCTACTGTGGACATGTTATAAGGAGGATCAATCCCTGGGGAAAGACAGCATGCTTGGTAAAGCACAGGGTAGCAAAAAAGAGAAAGACCCTCAAAGAAATGGATTGACACAGTGGCTGCAGCAATGGTCTCAAAGACAGTAAGATTGTGAGGATGGTGCAGGAGCAGGCATTGTTTCATTCTGTTGTTCACAGAGTCACTATGAGTCGGAGCCAACCTGATGGCACCTAACAACAACAGCATTCTGGAATTTAATGACAGCACTCTCCACTGGGACTTAATACTTGTATTCCTATATTGATGAACATAACTAATAAAGGATTACTCTTTTTGGTGTTCTAAAGACTGAATATCAGACATGGAGCACAGTACTTCTCTATTTAGGAACTTGACTTAAGTATTCCTCGTTGGCCTGGCTAAAACTTTCTCAGAACTATGCTGCAGTCTGAGACTCTTTCTTCCCAGTCCTGCTTCCTTTTTCTCCTTTCACAGTTGTCATACCTGCATCCTGCACCACGGTCTGAAGGCTCTCCCATCTGAACCCTCCACCTCCACCTCCACCTCCACTTTGTCCGTTACACACACTCCCCCTAATAAATCTCTTGAATAACCACATCTCGGCATTTGCTTCTCAGAGGAATCGTACTAGCAAAAATATAAAATTCTTTTCAGAGTAAATTAGGAAATACAGAAAACTACAATGTGGGCTTCTTGCTGTAAGATATATATTTCCCGGTGTATAAGTATCATACAAAAATTTGGGAAATGCTGTTTTCTATCATCCCTTTCTGTTTCTGGGAAATCCCTTCTTTTTTCCATAGAACATTAACAAATTATTAACCCTAGACATTGGCAAGGAGAAAGATAGCGGTGTCTAACAGAGTGTTGTTTTGGTTGTTAGGGTCTCTTGAGTAGATTTCAACTCATAACGACTCCATGTGACAGAATAGAACTGCCCTATAGGATTTCCTATACTGTAATCTGCATAGGATCAGATTGCCTGGTCTTTCTCCTATGGAGTCCCTAGATGGATTCAAACCACTAACTTTTTGATTAGCAGCCCAGAGCTTACTGTTGCACCACAAAGCCTCCTTCTCTACCAGAGCATAGTTTAGTTACTATTATCATCTTCAATGCACTTTTACTTAGATGGTAAATTATAAAAATATATATCTTATTTTACTTTTTTTCTTATAGCTATGTGATATGATTTCACATGATATTTTGATAATTACAGTATATGAATAGGACTATGACACAGAATTCCACAAAAAAACTTTTTATTACTGCCTGTGTGAGAAATATTTGCAAGTGAGGAGGCACAAGTCTGAATGTTCTCAAAAATTTAAATTGACACGTATCATTCTATTCAGTGTTTGTTTTCCAGCCTATTTTTTGGAGAAAGGACGTTTTTAAGGGAAAAAAAAAAAACTTTTCTTGCTTAAAAATGGGACATCTGAAAGATGGGAAATTTTATTGGCTTATTGTAAACAATAAAATATTTAATACAAATACAAAGAGCTCTAACGTATCAGCAAAGAATCCAGAAGTAGAGGAAAGGATCATATTTATAGAAACTAGTAGGATTTCTTAGATTTTGCCACTATTTTCTGCGGCTTCTACTCCACACCCCGCCCCCACCCCCAAAGTAAAATGGTTCTATGTTTTGTTTTCTTGGACTTTGGGAAACTCAGAATTTTAAGTAGAAATGAAAGAGTGTAAGCAGCTCATAAGTCAACTCATTTTATGGCAATTTTCTGTTAAAACTGAGATGCAGTAAAGACTTCAGCTGAATTATTTTTTTCTCAGTGCAGAACCTGAGCCAAGGCCTGGGTATGGATAGTTTATCTGGGTGGTGATTCCTAAAAACACAGTGAAGAATTGTGAAAAGTGAGATACTGAAGTAAGAAAAACAAAACAAAACAAAAAGAGCCTGCACTGAGAAGCTGGTTACCACTGTAAGAAACTAGGGCTCAGTTCTATGGGGTATCTTCTAAGTATCTATGTGGAATGCACTTCAAAAATTTTCCACCACAAGACTGAGAGTTTGGATCATTAACCACCAACTCCTGACTCCATTAGCTCAGAGTTACCCAAGGTTTGTCAATCCTTCCACGCTTCTGCTTGAATACGACGGAATATGACGGAGCAGCCTTCCTCAGCTGAGGGGAAAAAAAGAAAACCAGAGGAAGGCTAGCAATGTGCCTGGAACTCTCTGTCACACTTGCACCAAAATCAAGTGGGTCAAAGAGAAGTGGCCCAATGTATATAGGTGGCAAACCAGAAAGGGATTTTTCATCTGCAAGTCTTAGACACATGCTCTAGGAGTTGGACATGGATTAATTATCACTAGTCATGGCGGTGGGCACATCTCATCAAACTCCTGAGGAAAATGAGACTCTTTTGAGAATGAGAAGGTTCACGTGCCTCCCTTATGTTTATTTCCACACTTAGGGCTTTGTACCTAATTGTATTATTGACTTTACCAGGCAAAAAGGGCTCTGTGACTTAATTTGAATCTAGAGTTGTATGAAAACAATTAAAGATTCATTTAAGTACACAATGGATCCTTATCGTTTTTAAAGGAAGTATTATAATCTCCGGAGACCTGCCTAAGTCTGATAAATACATCATATCAATAACGTAATGTTGAGGCTATTAAGAGAGTATTTTCTGTTCTAACTTATCCTCAAAGTTCTATTTTTGCGAGCTATTCTGGAATTTGATGCTAGCACTCTCCACTGGGGCTTAGTTCTTGTATTGCCATGTTGATAAAAATATCAAAGAAAGGAGTACTTCTTTTGGTATTCTAAATATTGAATACCAGACATGGGCGCTTAATGCTGTCATGTTTAAAGAATCCACTCAAAATACTTTTGTTGCCCATATCATTAATGGAAGTAGTATAAATAATAAAATATATGTGGGCGTTGCATTAGAGGATATAACAAATGATTGCTCATAGTCTGAAAATATAAATAAGTACTATGGGCTAGAATCAATTAAAATGCATTAAACACATTTGGTATGCCAGGCATTACACTTGGTGCTTTCACATGCTATCGCATTTAATCTTCATGATCATTTTGTAAGAAGGACAGCATTTTCATTTCCAGTCTAGAGTTTAAACACACACACACAGACACACAAACACACACACACAGATAGACAGAGAGAGCCCTTAAGAATCTTGCTTGCTCTAGGTCTTATAGCTTGATAGTAGCATAATCTTTAACTAATAGTTGAGTTCTTTACTGTCTTTTTCCAAATGCTTTGTTCTTTCTACTGCATCATGTTGACTAAAATATCTTCCAATATGACTCGAGTGAAAAAGTGAAACGCAAATGTGTCTTTCATAACCCATAGCCATAGAAGAAGACATTATATTATGGTGAGAAGATTAGGATTCAATTCGTTTTCACAGACAGGTACGTAAAGAAGCCAGAATATGTTTTATGGGAAAGAACGTGCCTAACAGATGTTTTAATGTAAAGAAGTGTTCAGAGAATATGGTTTTAGTGAATTAAAGGCTTTTTCATTCCTAATAATTCACGTAAAAATGTATTGATGGCTGCAGCTACAGTGGGCCCACAGCTAATCTGTTTTAGACAATTCGAGGTGCAGAGATAACGTAAGCCAAGAGTATTGCTTCTTCACAGGACACCACTCATTAAAGGAGAAGTCTTGATAAAATGGTTACATCAGATTCAACATCCACGCTGGTTTTATTAGAGCTGATAGTCCTTACTCTTTCTTGCTTTTTATCATTACTCATGCATTTTATTTTCTTGCATCCCCTGCCTGCTTCTGTACTGAATCTCGTGTCTTTGTTTCTTTGCCTTCCTTTGCATGTGGTTTATCTCTTCTACAAAGTGTACTCTTATTTTAATAGTTTAAAAGAAATAATATGTTGAAAGCAGTTTTCTGAATTATATTTTTTTATTTACTATTATATTGTTATGATGGAGCCATAATATTGCATGTTACTAAAGTTCATTTATGTTAACTTCTGTGTAATATCCCACGGGGTGAGTATTCCATAGTTTATTCACCCAGTCCTTTGCTAAGAAACATTTGTGTTTTTCCAGGTTTTTATTGTGAACAATGTTGCTATGATCATCTTTTATACAGATTTCCTCGTGTATTTCTGCAAGAGTTTCTATTGGGCATATAGCTAGGAGTGGAATTGCTAGGTCACAGGATATGTGACTGCTCTACTTCATAAGACAGTGCCAAACAGATTTAAAAAGTGCATATACCAATTTACACTCTGCTCAGCAGTGTAATAGAGAACCTATGGATTCACACCCTCTCCAACACTTGTTATCATCAAAGAATGTATTTCAGTCAATTCAGTAGACACAAAATAGGATATTTAAAAAAAAAACTGGATTTTTTTCTTACATGCTTATTGGAAATATATATTTCTCTTGCATGCCACAAATACTCACATCTTCTTCCGATGTTTTAAATTTTTTTGGACTTTTTAATTTATTGATACATTTTTTATACGAATCCTTTGTTAGTTTATGCATTGATTGCAAATATCTTCTCGTATTTTTAAATTGTCTTTTCACTTTATTTTAAAATAGAAACAAAGATTACAAAAGTACGTGGCCAAGTTTACCTCATATATGTCTTGCAGCATCTCCTGTATTTATTCCTTCTCTGACTAGGCATTTCATCCAAAACTGTTTCCACTGTGGTTCTTTGGTAAAATTTCTCAGGCTTTATATACTTGAGTGTGCCTTTATTTTATCCTTACTTTTAAATAAGAGTTTGGTTGGATGTAAAATTTTAGGTTCAGAATTCGTTTCTTTCAATATTGTCTAAACAGGACTCTGTTGTCTTTTAAAAGATAGTTTTGTACTGAAAATGTTGATGTACTTCTGATTTTTTGTTCCTTTCCTCGTGATCTTCTATTTATCTCTGAATGATGTTAAAACTTTCACTTGGTCTTTGACATTCGTAGACCACATAATAATGCATTTAAATGTGACTTCTGCCTTAAATCCCTTCTTTGAAAGTCTTCGATCACTTTCAGCAGAAAAATCTCTTCTCTTTTTTGTCCTCTTTTTAATCTGGGAAATATACATGCATTAACTCTTTGATATTCCCTCTTCTCCATTTTTTTCTTATCTCTACTGTTTTACCTAGACATTTGCACTTCTATGTCCACCCTCTTCATCTTTTGATTTTGTTACTAGTATTTATTTCTTTATTCTACTGAAAATGATCTTGTAATTTAATAATTTGTGATTTTTTTTTCTTTATTCTATTTAGCACATATGTTGAGCTATTTATTTTAACTATTGTATTTGGAATTCCTATAATTTTTGCTTTGCTCTTTTTTATTTGTGTCGTTAGGTTTGTCATTCTTGTTTTCTATTGTTAGTATCTGCCCTCATCTCTTTGTTAGGTTTATTAGGCTCCTTTTCATTACTGTTGCGTCTATTCTGATATCTGTTTATGGCAGAACCTGTATTCTGGTGTGCTATTTTATTCTTTAAATATTTTTATTTCTCTAAAGTCTCGCTATTTTGAAACACCTTGTTATTTTGGCTTGTGAATTTTTTTTTTTTTTTTTTTTAGGGAGATATAGGCTACACGTTTCTTAAGTGAGTGTTATTGTTGTTGTTATATGCTAGGTGCTATCAAGTAGATTCCAACTCATAGCAACATCATGTAAGAGAGTAGAACTGCCCCATAGAGTTTTCAAGGCTGTAATTACAGAGGAGCCCTGTGGCATAGTGCTTAAGAACTCAGCTGCTAACCAAAAGGTCGGCAGTTCAAATCCAACAGCCACTCCTTGGAAAACCTATGGGGCAGCTCTACTCTGCCTATAGGGTCGCTATGAGTCAGAACCGACTCGATGGCACTTAAAAATAACAACAACAACAATCATTACAGAGCTGCTGGGTGGGTTTGAACTGCGAAGCTTTCGGTTTAGCAGCCAAGCGCTTAACTGTTGTGCCACCAGGCCTCCTTTCTTAAGTTAGAAGGGGTACAGATATAAGATGGATTCCAGTATGTGCCAGGTCTTAAGATCTCAATGACTGGTGTATGCCGGTCCATAAGCCCTAGCGTGAAGTGTCCCATGTATAAGAAAATCACAGTTAATCACATCCTACTCCAGAAAACACTTCTGAAGATCAGAGTTCACCCTCAACATCCTAGGGACAGAGTTTAGAAGGAGTTACTTCTGATACTGTTATCTATCTGCCCTGGAGTTTTGGAATGAAAAGGTGACATATAACTCACCAAGGCCAATAGATGGGATTAGTGTTCTTATTCTACATACACCTTGAGTTAATGCAGGTGTTGGGGTGAGAAATAATGGCGCCAAGGCAATGGAGAAGAGAAGAAACAGAAAAATTGTGTAAGCTTATTCCATGTTTTATCCTTTAACAACTGCTATTGGCCACCTCTGCTCAAGCCAAAGTCACCTCTCCTCCATCACACACAAAACCACCAATTTTAAAGAGCCCTCATTCTCGTATGTTTCTCCTTACCTTAGTGTTTTACTTCCATAGTTTCATTAGGGTTAATATTAGAAGAATGGGAAAATTTTCAGGATCTCAGTGATATTTAGTTTTTATACAGAAAAAATTAGTAATTTATACTGAGTAAATTACTAAAGATATAAAAGAACTCTAGCACTTATTTCTGCAGGGATGACCAGGCAAGGATATCCTCATGTCTTGCTAGTGTAAATGTGGACTGATAACGCCATTTTTGGAAAACTTTTAAATTAAAAACACATATAACCTCTGACCTGATAAACCTACTTCCAAGAATCTAACCCACAGAAATAAAATCACAAATATATAAAGGGTTTGAACCCACCATCTTCTTTGTGGAAGAAAAACCTGGTAATCTGCTATCCTAAAGATTTCAGGCTGGGAAACCATAAAGAGCAAGTCTACTTTTCCATATCGAGTTGCTATGAGTCAGAATTGACTTAATGGCACACGACAACAGTACATAAAGACACACAGACACATACACACACAGGTATTTACTGAAGTATTGTTCACACTGACAAAAACAGAACATATATTTAATGCCTAGTATTTAATAATTGGATGTTTGAATAAATTAGGGTACATTGTATTAGTTATTTTTTGCTGCAAAAAAAATTACACTAAAATGTAGAAGCATAAAAACAACAGTATTTATCACAGTTTCTAAGAATCTGGATTATGGGAGCAATTTAGCTGGGAAGTTTTAACTCAATGTCTCTCATGATGTTGTAGTCAAGATATCAGCAAGAGCTGTAGTCATTTGAAAGATGACAGCATGTGACTTTTGGCAAGAGGCCTCAGTTCCTTGCCATGTGTACTTCTCCTCATGACATGGCAGGTGGCTTCCTCCAGAGTGAGTGACCTAAGAAAAAATAACCAAGACATACACGTGTATGTGTGTGTGTGTGTTAGATGTTTTAAAATACAAAATGTAACTAATTTTTAAAGTTTGTTTACATGGCTGAGGTGAGGGTTGAGGGATGTTGATAAATGATATCACTTGAAGGGATAGAAGAGAGTAAATAGAAAGTCAAACTTAAAATACTTCTCAAAAAAATCCCAGGAATATTACATCTATTTATTAGTGTTACATAGTGTTATGGATTGAATTGTGCCTCCCAAAAATATGTGTTGTAAATCATAACCTCTATGCCTGTGGTTATAATCCCATTTGAGAATGGGCTGTCTTTTTGATGTTAATGAGGTAGGATTAGTGTAGGGTATGTTTTGAGTCAATCTGTTACAAGATATGAAGCAGATTAAGCAAGCAGAGATGGGAGAAGATAGATGCCAAGCCACACAGAGATCCCCAAGGAACCAGGAAACAGAAGCCGAAGAGATAAAGTCCTTCTTCCAGAGCCAGCATCGAGAGAGAAAGGCCTTCCCCTATAGCTGGTGCCTTGAATTCAGACTTCTAGCCTCCTAAACTGTGAGAAAATAAATTTCTGTTTATTAAAGCCATCCACTTGTGGTATTTCTGTTATAGTAGCACTAGATAACTAAGATACAAGTAAATAATGTGTTTAAAGTAAATTAAATTTTTGAAAGTTTAAAACATTAAGACCTTGATTGAACTCTGATTGAAAATCATTATTATTTAATGTAATTGGTCTAAAAGTCATCAAGCATGACGAGATTATACCATATCATTCTCTGTGACAAATGCTTTACTGAGAAGAGGAGGAAGAATGGTAGAAAGCTGAGCATTACTGGGTATTTAGAGATTCTACTGCAGTGAGAAAGAATCCAAAAGAGAAGAATAAGGACACAGAAGGCAAACTTGTCTGCAATTTCAATTTTGAACAGGATGAAAATTATTAAGTAGCAACTTCACTTGTACAAATACTAGCACTGCAGTGGACAAGCGGGAACATTGCTCTTGAGCTATATTGTGAAAATTACACCTTGCATTTGGGCAGTGCTTCAGAGCTTTCAAAACTCTTTCATAGATATTATGTCATTTGATCCCATTTGATACTCATAGTGTACCTTTGATGATGACATATATGATTATTCATCTTTTGCCAAAAAGGAAGTTAAGATTCAGAGAATTTAAGTGGCTTTCCAGAGGTCATCAAACTGTAGAGCCTGACTTTAAATATAGGCTTTCGACCTATGAATCTGCACGTACTCCATCTTCTTTGACTTTACTTCTTGTGTGCCCCTCTGAGATTGATCATTCAAGCTTGTGTCTACAGTGTTACATAATTTAGGCAAGTCTGCCTAATACTCAGATTTAGTAAACATGCCCATTTGGCTCCCTCACTAAGCATTCTTTTTCAGTGTAGCTTTTATTAGTAACCTAGCAGATATTTTAATGAGTTCAAAACCCTGGGAGGGAAGCTGGTTACTGTGCCCTCTTTCCCCTCAACTTCTCCAATATCCAATTCCTAGATATGCAGCACAGAAAAATGAAGGAAGAGTAGAAAATGAAGACAAAAATACACCTACAGAAAGGCATCTGTTGGAACTTCAATGTGTGGCATTGGATCATGGCTTTTAATGACAGGACAGGGCGTTTTTCAGAAAGACATTTTGATCATGGAAGTTGTTAGATGCTAACATTAGGCAGTGCAGTTTTTTATTAATTTTTTCAATAGTTTATTCAAAATTTTCCCAAAAAAGATAGAATTTTTGACAGACTATTACAATGAACATTCATATATCCACCAGCTAGACTTTGCTATCAACATTTTACTATACTCATCACATAATTTGATCGTCTTCCAACCTTAGGGGCTCATCTTCCAGCATTATATCAGACTATGTTCTGCTGCTATTCATAAGGCTTTCACTGGCTAATTTTTTTCAGAAGTAGACTACCAGGTCCTTCTTTCTAGTCAGATGCAATAAACAGGAATCAAATCGACTACATCTGTGGAAAGAGATGATGGAAAAGCTCAATATCATCAGTCAGAACAAGGCCAGGGGCTGACTCTGGAACAGACCGTCAGTTGCTCCTGTGCAAGTTCAAGTTGAAGCTGAAGAAAATTAGAACAAGTCCACGAGAACCAAAGTACAACTTTGAGTATATCCCACCAGAATTTAGAGATCACCTCAAAAATAGTCTTGACACATTGAACACTAATGACCAAAGACCAGACTAGTTGTGGAAGGACATCAAGGACATCATACATGAAGAAAGCAAGAGGTCATTAAAAAGACAGGAATGAAAGAAAAGACCAAAATGGATGTCAGAAGAGACTCTGAAACTTTCTCTTGAACATTGAGTCACTAAAGTGAACAGAAGAAATGATGAAGCAAAAGAGCTGAACACAAGATTTCAAAGGGTGGCTTGAGAAGACAAAGCATTATAATGACATGTGCAAAGACTGGAGTTAGAAAACCAAAAGGGAGAAACACATTCAGCATTTCTCAAGTTGAAAGAACTGAAAAGAAAATTCAATCCTCGAGTTGCAATACTGAAAGATTCTATGGGCAAAATACTGAAAGACACAGGAAGCATCAAAAGAAGATGGAAGTAATATATAGAGTCACTCAACCAAAAAGAATTGGTCGACATTCAACCATTTCAAGAGGTAGCATATGATCAAGAACCAATGGTACTGAAGGAAGAAGTCCAAGCTGCACTGAAGGCATTGGCGGAATTGATGGAATAACAATTGAGATGTTTCAAAAAGTGGGTGCAACAGAGGAAGCACTCATCTACACCAAGAAATTTGGAAGACAGCTACCTGGCCAACTGGCTGGAAGTGATCCAAATTTGTGTCCATTCCAAAGAAAAGTGATCCAACAGAATGTGAAAATTATACAACAATGTCATTGATAACACACACAAGTAAAATTTTGCTGAAGATCATTCAAAAAAAAAAGAAAAATTGCAGTAGTATATGGACAGGTAAATGCCAGAAATTCAAGCTAGATTCAGAAGAGGACTTGGAAGGAGGGATATCACTGTTGATGTCAGATGGAACTTGGCTGAAAGCAAAGAATACTCAAAAGATGTTAGCCTGTGTTTTATTAATCTTTCAAAGGCATATGACTGTGTGGATCATGGATAACATTGTGAAGAATGGGAATTCCAGAACACTTAATTGTGCTCTTGCTGAACCTGTACATTGACCAAGAGGCAGTCATTCAAACAGAACAAGGGGATACTGTGTGGTTGAAAGTCAGGAAATGTGTACGTCAGGATTGCATCTTTTCACCATACTATTCAATCTGTATGCTAAGTAAATAATCCGAGAAGCTGGACTATATGGAAAAGAACACAGCATCAGGATTGGAGGAAGACTCATTAACAGCCTGTGAAATGCAGATAACACAACCTTGCTTGCAGAAAATGAAGAGGATTTGAAGCACTTACCGATGAAGATCAAAGACTACAGCCTTCACGATGAATTACACCTAAACATAAAGAAAACAAAAATCTTCACAACTGGACTAATAAGCAACATCATAATAAATGGAAAGTATTGAAGTTGTCAAGGACTTCATTTTACTTGGATCCACAATCAATACCCAGGGAAGCATCAGTCAAGAAAGCAAACGAAGCGTTGCATTGGGCAAATCTGTTGCAAGAGACCTCTTTAAAGAGTTAAAAAGCAAAGATGTCACCTTGAAGATTAAGGGGTGCCTGACCCAAGCCATGTTTTGGATCACCTCATACGCATGCGAAAGCTTGGCAAGGAATAAGGAAGACCAAAGAGTTGACAAAAAATATTGAATATACCATGGACTGCCAGAAGTATGAACAAATCGGTCTTGGAAGAAATACAGCCAGAATGCTCATTAGGAGCAAGGATGGCGAAACTACATCTCACATACTTTGGACAAGTTATCAGGAGGGATTAGCCCCTGGAGAAGGACATCACGCTTGGTAAAGTAGAGGGTCAGAGAAAAAGAGGAAGACCCTCAACTAGACGGAGTGACACGGTGGCTGCAACAATGGGCTTAAGCCTAACAAACATTGTTAGTATGGCACAGGACTAGGCAGTGTTTCCTTCTGCTGTGCATAGGGTTGTTGTGAGTTGTAACCAATGTGACAGCACCTAAAAACAACAAGCTCGTCACATATCTAAACAATGGCCCATTCTTTTATCCATCCATCATTCTATCTTGTTTCTTGGACTCTTTTCCATGTAAATTGCAGACATCTTTATACTTTTCCCTAAATACTAGAGCATGAATATCATGAACTAAAAAATAATATTTTAAAGTTCTTTTAATATCTAATTCACATACAGTGAAATGCACAAATCTGAAGTGTACATTCACTGGGTTTTGAAAAATGCATATACCTATATATCCAAACCCTCTTCAGAAAATAAAACATGATCATCTCCCCATAAAGTTCCCTCATATCTCTTCTGAGTCTATTTTATATATTGACCTCCAAAGGAAACCACTCTTGGGATTTTTTTCCTTAGATAAGTTTAGACAGAATTTCATATAAATGTAATCGCACAGTACATATCTTTGGATTTTTGTGAGATTGATATGTTATGCTTGTTAATTTTTGTTGCAGAGTAGGGATCCATTGTATAAATATAAAATAATATAGTATCCATTTTATTGTTTCCAATTTTTGTCAATTATGAATAAAACTAATATAAACACTGTTACTAAAGTCCTTACATGAAACTATGTTTTCATTATTTCTGGATAAAAACCTAGAATTTGAATTGTTAGGTCATAGTGTAGGCTATTGACTTACAAGAATCTGTTAGAATTCATTTCAACATGGTTGTATCATTTTACATACCCATCAACAATGTATGAAGTTTGGGATTTGTTCCACATCCTTGCCAGCATTTAGTGTTATGAATCTTTTTAATTTTAGCCATTCTGGGGGATGCATACTGGTATCACTTTGTGGTTTTAATTTGAATTTCCCTGATGACTGCTTTTTCATGTACATACATATTTGTATATCATTATTTTGTGTGTGTTAAGCATCTATTCAAATATTTTGTCTTCTTTTTTATTGAGTTACTTGTCTTTTTATTATTTAGTTATAGGAGAACTTTATATATTATGAACATTAGTCCTTGCCAGAGATATGTTTTGCCATGAATATAGCCATTCCAACTCTTGATGATTACTCTCTACAAAGTATAGCTTTTTACATTGATTGAATCCAAATTATTTGTAACTCTGAATGCAATATGCATGTTTTAGTCAGGTTATAGTTGGATATTGTATTTTAATCTAGTTCTACAATCTCTGCCTTTTTGTCTTGTGTGTTTAGTACACTCATTTTTAATGTAATTATTGATATGTTTGAATTTATGTGTGCCATTTTGTTATTTGTTTTCTATATATCTTGTGTTTTTATTGTGCCTCTGTTTCTTTTTAAACGCCTTCTATTGTTTAAGAAAATATTTTGTATGCCATTTTAACTCCTTGAATTTTTAACTTTTTTTCTTTTTTTAGTTTATTCTTAGTAGTTACTTTTGAGATTACCGTCTACACCTTTAACTCACTGCAGTTTGCTTTCAGTTGGTAATGACTTAATTCCCATTAAATATAACACCAGTATAATCCCATTTCCTCTCTTTGTGCTATTATTATCATATATTCTGCATTTATATACTTTATAAGCCAATCAACGTAGTGCTATAATTTTACTTTAACTCATGATATGATTTTTAAAATATTAAGATATCACAAGAAAAGAAGCACACACACACACAGAGTTATTCATATTTGTCCATATATTTGCCATTGTGTTCTTCATTCTTTTCTGTGGATCTGGTTTACTATCTGGTGTCATTTCTTTTAAGCCTGAGAGATTGTCTTTATATATACATATATATTATATACATATATGTATATATATATATATATAGATAGATAGATAGATAGATAGATCAGTTAGCAATTGTTTTTTGTATATCTGCGTATGACTTCAATTTAAATTTAGTTTTGAAGAATAATTTCACTGGATATAGGATTGTGGGTTAACAGTTTTTTTTTTTTTTTTCTTCTTTCAATTCATTGAGTATATCATTCAGCTACTTTTGGTCTCCATTATTTCTGATGAGAAAATTTTCTTATTTCAAGGTTCTCTCATTGACTTTTATTATTTTGACTACAAGGTGTCTATGTGTGATTCTTTTTGTATTTATCTTACTTGGGTTCATTGAGCATGTTTGATGTGTAAATTAATGTTTTTTAATAACGTTTGAGAAATTTTTAGCCACTACTTCTTAACATTGTTTTTCTGTTTCTTTAGTTTTTTATTTCCTTCTGGGACTCCCATTACACATATTTTGGAAAACTTGAAATTTTCACCTGTACCTCTGAGATTTTTTTTTCTCTTCAATATTTTTCTCTCTGTTCTTTAGATTGGATAATTTATACTGACATATCTTAAACATCACTAAATTCATTTTTATGCTACCTCAAATATTTTGTTAAGCCTATCTAGTGCATTATTCCTTTCAGCTACTAAAGAACTTATCTCTAAAATTTTAAATGTTTTATAACCAGCACTAGTCTGTTGAGATTCCTAATTTGCTAAATCATTGTTAGATTATTTTTAGGTCTTCTTTTTTTAACATATTTTTTCTTTCTTTAACATTGTTACAATAGCTAATTTTTTAAGTATTCATTTGCTTAACCCAATATATGGGCTCAAAGTCAATTTCTACTGACTTTTTTTTTTTTAAGCTGAATATGTGTCAGACTTTCCTTTTGTTTACAATGCCAGCAATTGCTTGTTGTAAACTTAACATTTTAGATAATATCTTAGAGCAACTTGATTTTGTTTTCTTTTATCCCACTTGAGGTGGTTGGAAGGTTTTGTTGTTCTTGTTGTTTGTTTTATTTTGTTTAAATAATCTGCCTGAGCTTAAACTCTAAATTCTATCACCTTGGTGATATAAGGTTTCTGATGTCTCCGCTGAGCCTATTAGTTTGGATTTTGTGTCTGCAGTTTGGGGGTCATCCAGTAATTGGAGCATAGATTGTTTTCAAATACTTTGAACTTGTAAGACTTCTCACCTCTGCCAACAAAGCTAAGTGTGGGTTTTGTAATAAACTAAAATTTCAGCCACTTCACAAATCTTCCTTGCTAATATCTCTTGAGTCTCCCTGGCACATGCATAATTCAGACCTTCTAGGATCTTCCCATTATATTTCTGGTTGGTCCACGAAGATAGCAACTTTTGGCCAGCTAAGCTGTAAATTTTTCTTGTCCATTAAAATGGAACACTTTGAGAGTAAAATAGAGCATTTTAAATCATTAATCCAGGAAAAAGTAAAAATCTGGGATGGTACTGGACAAAGAAGATGAAAGATCACCTATCTGGAGACAGTGTGGTAGAGTAGAGGGACAAAGGACAAAGGAAAGATCTCTGGTTTCTTTGACATTTATAAGCCAAACTGAGGAACCCCGAGACTCTTTGTATAAAATTGCCCTCCACTATTTACTATAAAATAGAGTTTTCTTTTATTTCTGATCCCGCTTGTCTTAGACCTCTCAACTCTTGATTTTATTAATTACATTTTTTTACCCAGTATTCGTATGATATCACTGACCTAATCTAATTTAAATAAGTCAAACTAGCAAGTGTTTGACATATGTATTGTTTAGGAATGCTTCTATACACATGTAATAAATAGCATTATAGATAATGCTAAATTTTCTCATGATATTTTCTGGTTCCTTACCAATTTAATTTCAGGTTAAGAATATTACCTGATGGCCTCAAATTCTGTAGTTCCATTAGAGAAACTGTGGAATTATTCCCTGGAAACTCCTTCTGATAGGAATCTGTGTTTGGAATTATCTCCTGTAGATTGCGTTATCTCTGTAGCTTCAGCAGCAATCTTGTGACTATCTGAGGTCTCACAACTTTGAGTTATTGCAGACATTAATTCATTGATTCAGGATGGAAGCAAAAGAGTAAAGACAAGTTTCCACCTTGTAAAAATATCTTCATTCCCAAGTTTGCAATCTGGATTTTTGTTAGTGAAGTTCATTTGCCTGTAAAAGAAAGAAAAGGTAACATCATTAAATATCTATATATGTATTGTAACATTTCTTCCCTTTATTTCCTTTCACAATGCTGAATAGATTGCTTTAGGCTATCAGTTCAATAATTTATTTCTCTTATCAGAGTATTTTACTTATATAAAATAAGAGAACACCTGGTCTACGACATAGCATGACCGTAGAAGTTGAGTTTATTTGAAGTCTGAAAACATGCTTTGAAAAATGTGATACTACTATCCCTTGTTATATAAATGAATGATAATACTTTAACAACTTCAGTTCAATTGTGACATTGGTTTTATTGGCTCAAAATGTCTTTTTTTTTTTTTTTAATAAGCAAAACAAGGAATTTAAACTGAGGAGAAAAACTTTACTCTCTTGATATTCCTGTGCAAATAAAAAATAAATGAAACTATACCAAAGCACTATCAGCCTGGTATTCGGGACTCTTTTTAACTGGTGATTTATTTCAATGTTCAGTCAGTTCAATCATTTGTCAAGTAACTAGCGACACAGTTGAAAGCTTTTGTTGCCATTTTAATGATGCTTTAAAAACACCATACTATGTTATATGGGCAATTGTTTAAAGTAGAACGTGGAGTAGTTTCACAAATCCAGTCTGTTTTAATCCTCAAAACAACTGCTAATTAGAAATCTGTTAGGAAAGGCATCTGAGGGAAAAAATGGCAAGCTCATATGCTGTTAGGAGCCCAGAACTCATCTACCATTTATATATACACCTCTTCTATATTAGGATTCCAGGATTTAATAGAATAATTGTTTATTTAAAACTAACCATTCTGATCAATGAATTGCTGTATTTATTGCTGAAGTCATTATACCATTGTATATCTCACACACATTATGATGGTAGTATTTAAAATTTTACTTTACAAGAGTAATTTAGGAATGCAGATACATGTACAATTCAGCTATGAAATATAAGATGTGAAAATCAGTTTTCAATGTGCAACAATTTGAGTTTAATTCTGATTTACATTCTTATGATCCATTGTATTTCCAATGTGTAAATAAAACTCCTCCATACCACCTTGTCATTTCCATTTTATATTCATTCATAAACATGAATTGTGCACTACTTTGCTTTTTAAGTTTATATCATTTTAGTTAATTTTTATTCAAATTTTGCTTTCAATACACTATCTATAGATTTAAGCTTGCCATATATTCAGGTTTCTCACTGCATAATAAACAGCAGAGATTCATTAAGTTAATAAATCAATACTCACATATGAACTTATTTCCCTGATTTAAACAATTACTCATTTTTCCTCTCATCACAGGAGCTCCAAAAATGTCTCAAATGTCACTGTATCTGCCAAACTTTTACGAAGGTATCTTGTAATATTTATAGTTGATTTTAATTAATCAGTTATAGGTTTTGGGGTTTATTTCTTTGTTTTTCACAAATGTGTTTCTACCATGGGATTTTCTGCTTTTTCTGTGTTGGATACTCAGACATGGCTTTTTAACTCAGAGTCTTCCAACTTTTATTTTCTGAACTCAGGAATTCTACCTAAGGGCTCATTTAAAAATAAGATTTTAGCTTTTCCAAACACATACTACTTTAAATCTATAATATTATGAACTACTTATTTATAAAGTTATAACACATATGAGGAAAAATCAAAAGCTCAGTAACTCATTAATTTAGTGACTAGGTATTTAAAATAGTATTTTTATTTATTTCAAAATATTTTAATATTATGAGATTATAAAGAAGAGTGATAAGGCATTACTTTGGATAAATATATGAAAGTTAAACACATTAATTAGCATAAATAAGAAAATTTACGACAGGAAGAAGTACCTGAAAGCGTCAGGTTATACATCACGGTTCCTCAACAAGTGGCACAGAATTAAAGACATTATATAATGATGTTTCATAGTAAGCAACCATTAAAATTAATATTCAAAGTTTATTAAAAATAAATAATATTTGGGGAATTCTGTACTTTTGGCTGCTCATTTTTTCTGTAAACCTAAAACTGATAGCAAATAAAGTCTATTAATTTTTAAAAAATGAGAAAAAAATATACAAAGTACTTTTAAAGAGAGCTAATAAAGCAGATCACATGGTAGAACACTATTTATATAAAAGAGTTGAATACATAAAATAAAAGATAAAACTGTGGTAGGAGAAATGGGGCCAAAAATATCAATCATATCAAAAATTATAAATGAGTTCAATGCATACATTAAAAGAAGCAGTTTTTCAAATTAACTAATCAAGTAAGTAAGTAAGTAAAAAGTAAACAGGATTAGAAATAAACCCATTCATCTATGGTCAATTGATTTTCTACAAGGGTGCTAATTCCACCATTCAACGAAGGAAGAACAGTCTCTTTAATAAACAGTACTAGGACAAGTGAATTTCCACATGCAAAAGAATGAAGCTGGACTCATATCTCACACCATATACAAAACCTAACTCAAAATGAATCAAGTACCTAAATTTAAGAACTAAAATTATAAAACTTTTAAAAGAAAACATAAAGGCAATGCTTAGGGACCAAGTTTTTAACAATGAATTTTCAGATATAACACCAAAACAGTGAGAAACAAAAGACAAAGTAGAACTGCCAACCTTTTGGTTAGCAGCTGAGCTCTTAACCAGGGCACCACCAGGGCTCTAGATAAATGAGACTTCATCAAAATTCAAAACTTTTGTTCATCAAAGGACTTTGTCACCAAAGCGAAGATGTAAACTAGAGATTGTGAGACATTTTCGGGAACCATATATCTGATAAGAGTTTAATACACAGAATATATAAAGAACTGCTATAACTTAACAAAAACACAACCCAGTCAAACAGTGGGCAAAGGACTTGCACAGACATTTCACCAAAGAGGATATTTAAATGGCCAACAAACACAAAAAATGAAGTTCAGAGTCATTAGCCATTAAGGAGATGCAAATTACAACCACGAAATACCATCTTAACAGCCTTAGAATGGCAATGATAAAAAAAAAAAAAAAAAAAAAAAACAGGTGTCGGTGAGGTTAGGTGAAATAGGAACCCTCACGCATTGCTGGCAGGAAAGTAAAACAGTGCAGGCACTGTGGAAAACAGTTTGGCAGTTCATCAAAAAATCGAACATAGAACTACCATATGACCTAGCAAATCCACTCTTAGGTATATATCCGAAAGACCTGAAAGCAGCAACACGAACAGACATATGTACTCCAGTGTTCGTTGCAGCAAAATTGGCAAAAGGTGAAAAAAAACTGAAATGCCCATCAACTAATGAATGGAGGAATATGATGTAGTATATACGTACAATGGAATATTACACAACCATTAAGAGAAATGAAGTCCTGATGCATTCCACAACATGCATGAACCTAGAAAACATTACATTGAGTGAAATAAGTTAGTCACCAAATAATAAATATTGTATGATCTCACTTACATGAAAGATGCAAAAAATATAGAAGCCAAAAATTATTAGTGCTTACCTGGGCTTGGGAAGGAAGGTGAAAGAGGGAGTTTTGCTTAGAGTTCATCAAATGTATGTTCATGCTGATGGAATAATTTGGAAAACGATAGCAAGAATGATTGCACAACTAGAAGAATGTAATCAATGTCACTGAATTATACATGTAGAAATTATTGAATTTGTTTTGTGTTTTGCTGTGTATATTTTCACCACAATCAATTTTTTTTTTTTTAAATCACAATGAGTTGCCACTTCATTCCCCACTAAGGAGGTTATGATAAAAACAACAGACAGAAAACAACAAGTATCAGCAAGGATGTGGAGAAATTGGAATGCTCATCCATTGCTGGTCAGATTGTAAAAAGGCACAGCAGCTGTGGAAAAGTTTGGCAGTTCCTCAGAAAAGTTAAACATAAAATTACCAATAACCCAAAAATTCCACTCCTATGAATTACACAAGAGACTTGAAAACAGAGATTCGGACAGATACGTATACACCAATGTTCATGGCAGCATTGTTTACAATAGTCAAAAGATGGAAACAACTCAAGTGTCCATCAACAGATGAATGGATAAATAAAATGTAGTACATACATACAATGAAATATTTATCCACCATAAAGAGAAATAAAGTCTTGATACCTGTTACAACAAGGGTGAACCTTGAAAACATTATTATGCTGAGTGATGTAAGTGAGTTACAAAAAGACAAATGTTGTATGATCCCACTTACATGAAATATCTATACTATGCAAATGTATAGACACCAAAGTTTACCAGTGGTTACCAGGAGTGGGAGAGAAGGGGAAAGAAGGAGCCATTGTTTACCGGGCACTGCACTTCTGTTAAGGGTGCAGAAAAATTTGGAAACAGATAATGGTGATGATCGCACAATATGATAAATGTAATTTATGTCACAGAACTGTGTATGTAAAAATGTTGAAATGGCAAATTTTTGTGTTATAAATTTTATATATATAGGTATATAATTTTAGCTTAAAAATGTAAGCAACAAACATTTTCAGTATGAATATTTGACAAGGAAGTAAAATTTTATAAAGCAAAGAGCAGGAGAGGTAAGCATAAAGATAGATACATATTTGTAATAGGAGATTTGAGTACACTGCTCTCCATTTGAAACAGATTGTTCACAGAGTAAGCAAAAACAATTAGTAGTAATTTAGAAGACCAAAACAACATAATCGATAAATTAATCAATAATGTAATCAATAAGAAAAATGCATTTTGTTGTCAGTTAAATGAAACTTTTATGAAAATTTACCTTATAAATCAAAGGAGAGATAAATTTGAAAGATCAGAAATAATACAAGCAAGTTTATTTGCCCACAAAGCAATAAACTAGAAATTATTATCAAAACAAAAGTCCTTACATATATTATTCAGAAATGTTTGGATTAAAGGAGAAATACAAAATGAAAATAACAATACTCATATCATTATTTTTAAATATCTTGAAAATAATGACAATAAAGGAACTAAGATAAAAAGATCTGACTCAAACTTTACCAATAATCATACTAAATGTGAATGAATGGTCTAAATGGATCAATTAAAAGACTGAGATTGGCTGACTGGATAAAAAAGCAAGACCCAACTCTACACTATCTATAAAAAAATCCACTCTAAATACAAAGGTTAAATGTACATAGCTTAAAAGTAAAAGTAAAAGAATGGAGAAAGTAAACCATGCATCCACTAATCAAAAGAGAGCTGGAGGAACCATATTAATTTCAGATAAAGTACATTTCACAACATGAAATGTTATCAAGGATAGAGATTGAAATTACATAATGATTAAGGCTTCAGTTTTCCAAGAAGACATAACAATTGTAAATGTGTATGTGCCTAACAACAGAGGTTTATAACATAAGAGGCAATAGCTGATGGAACTGAAAGGACAAATAGAAAAATCCACAATTATGTCTGGGGACATGAAAACTCCTCAGTAATTGACAGGACCAGTAGACAAAAGTAAATAGTAGTATAGTTTACCTGAACAAAACCATCAACCAAATGGACATAACTGACTCTTATAGAACATTAACCCAATCATAGCAGAAGGTACTTTCTTTTCAAGGGCATAGGGACCATTCACATAGACCACATTCTAAGTCATAAAACCAACCTTCAACAAATTTAAAAGGATAAAAATTATAGAAAGCATGTCTACACACCATAAGAGAATTAAACTAGAAATCAAAAATAGAAAGATATCTGGAAAATTCACCAAATACTTGAAAATTAAATAATAAACTTCTTAATCACTTATGAGTAGAAGAAGAAGTCTCCAGGAAAATTAAAATTATTTGAGTTAAATGAAAATAAAAAATACAACACATTAAAATTTGTTGGATACAGCTAAAGCGTTGCTTGGAGGGAAATTTATAGCATTTAAAATGCATGTATTAGAAAATAAAAATGATCTAAATCAAGAAACTAAGCTTTCACTTTAGGAAACTAGAGAAACAAGATAAAATTAGACCTAAACCAAGTAGAAGAAATAAAATAATAAACATTAGAGCCAAAATTAATAAAATTAAAAACAAGAAGAAAATATGAAAATCAATGAAACCAACAGGTGGTTCTTTTAAAAGACTCATAAAATTAATAAATCTCTAGCCAAACAGACTAAGAGGGAAAAAAAAAGTGGGAGAGAAAAAGAGAAGACACAATACATTAGTATCAGGAATGAAAGAGGAGGCATCATTAACGATTTCATAAATAATTTTAAAAAAATAAGAGCTAATAGAGTATTAAAAATAGCTCTATGTCCACTGAAAACTTAGATGAAATGACCAGTCCTGTGAAAGACACAAACTACAAAATGCACACAAGGAGAAATAAATAAATTGAACAGTCCTATCTATTAAAGTATTGAATTCATAGTTTAAAAAACCTTCCAACAAGAAAGCATCAGGTCCTGATTGTTTCAGTGACAAACATTCAAGGAAGATATAATACCAATTCTACGTTATTTCTTCCAAATTAAAAAGGAGAAGCAGTTTTCAACTCATTTTATAGTGCCAGAACTCCCCAAATAACAAAACCAAGGATATAAGAAAAAAACAAAGAAACAAAAAATCTACACACCAATATACACCATGAATATAGAATAAAAAATCTTCAACAAAATATTAACAAATAAAATTCAGTTATATATATATAAAATACGTGAAGTCTAAGTGGGGTTATTCCACCATTCCAGGACTGGCTCAACTTCTGAGAATTAATCAACATAGTTCTTCATTCTAACAGACTGCATAAGAAAAAAGCCGTATGATTATCTCAATAGATGCTGACAAGAAAAAAAATGTGAAAAAATTCAACATCTGTGTATGTTTGAAAACTCTCTTCAAACTATGTCCATACATATCTGGTTTAATTTTTTTCATTTTAGAGACATTAGAAGATACGTTAATTTACTTTTAGATCGATGAGATATTAATTTACATTTAAAATAACAAGAAAATTAATATATTTCTTCAGCCAATGCTTATTGAGAACCTCTTATTACAAGGTACTGTGGTGGAGGGGAGTCCTTGGGTGACAAAATGGTTTAGTAATCCACTACTAACTGAACAGTTTGTGGTTCAAACCCACCCAGAGGCACCTCTGAACAAAGATCTGGAGATACGCTTCTGAAAGTTCACAGCCTTGAAAACCCTATGAAGTAGTTCTACTCCACACTTGGAGTCACCATGAGTGGGAATAGATTCAACAGCAACTAACAACAATGCTGGAGGCTGTAGACATGTGACAATAGTTGTTCTTGTTAGGTGTCTTTGAGTTGGTTCCGACTCAGGTACCCTATGTACAACAGAACAAAACACTACCTGGCCTTGCTCAGTTGTCAACAATCATTGCTATGTTTGAGCCCATTGGTGAACCACAGTATCAATTCATCATGTTGAGAGTCTTCCTCTTTTTCACTGACCCTCTACCTAACTAAGCATGATGTCCTTCTCCAGGGACTGGTCCCTTCTCATAACCTGTCAAAAGTCTTTGAGATGAAGTCTTGCCATCCTCATGTCCAAGGAGCACTCTGACTGTACTTCTTCCAAGACAGACTTGTTCATTCTTCTGGCAGTCCATGGTATATTCAATATTCTTCAGCAACTCCATAATTCGAAGGTATTAATTCTTCTTCAGTCTTCCGTATTCATTGTCCAGCATCTATATGCATATGAGGTGATTGAAAATATCATGGCTTGGGTCAGAAGCACCTTAGTCCTCAAAATGACATCTTCGCTTTTCAACACTTTAAAGAGGCTTTTTGCAGCAGATTTGCCCAATACACTATAGAGACAGGCATAGTACTTAATTTCATAAGGCTTACTGTTTAGCAGATAACAGCTATTGAAAATAATTACACTAAAAGGGATTTAACTATAATTGAAGTAAAACTAGAAAAAGAAAGTTACTGGGAAATAGAACTGAATTGGGTCAAGAAAAGAAAGTGTCATAGAAGCTGAGATGTGAAGCTTTAGAAAGATTTAGCCAATCAAAGAGGAGGAGGGTTATAATTTATACAAAATAAACAACAAACGTAAAGCTATTGGGCTGTGTATCACCTTAATCGGTCTAAGGTCTTGAAATATGGGAGATGAGAATACAACTATAGGTAAAAGCCATGTCACTGATTCGTTGACGCTGCTAATTTTAATAATATTGGACTTCAATCTAAATGCAGTGAGATGCTATTCCTACATAGATTTAATCATTTATTTATTCGTTCAGTCAGCCATTGCTCTGATAATTTAATATTACCATGGCCTTACAAACTGTCAGACACCACTTTAAGAAATGAGGCTACAGTGGTCAACAGGACTGAGTCTCTGCCATCCTGGAAATGAGAATTCAGTGAGGAGAGACAGACTCTACATCTAAACAAATAAGTGTGATGCAGTTAAAATATAACTGTCCTCTGGTCCTACTCATTAGAACCTATTTTGCCAATCAGAAAAATAAATTTGAGGCAATGCTTGTACTACAAAATTTCTATAATTGAGGAATTCAGTACATAAATACAAGATTATATAAAGAGTTGAGTAATATGATCACAGTTAATGTTTTTGTATTCTAATAGTTGTACAAGTAGTTTCAGACTGGCCTCATTTCTGATTAGTTCATAATCTGTGCTTTACTAGTTGTTAAGTATTCTGTATAACATCCATACTCCATCTGCAGGGTAAATAGTGTACTTTAATAGATTGATTAGAAGGCTAACTGCAGGTGTCCACATGAGAGATTATTGAGTTTGGGTTATGTTAGTCCTGTATGTTTGAGATGTGAGCAGATTTAAGCACTATTTAGAGGATAGAATCAACAGAAGGTAACGGCAGATTGAATAGCAAGTAGATGTGAAATACAGGGACTTTTCAGATAACCATCTGGTTTCTGGCTTATATAACTGGTTAATTAGTGGTACTCGTAACTAAGAGAACACTAGAGGCACAGTTATTTTGGTGGGGAAGGTGTAATGTTTTGGATATGTTTATTTTGAGGTTCTTTGTTTATTCAATGAAGTCATTTGTTAAATTGTTGGATATATAGAGGGATCTGGAATTACAGTAAAACCGGAGAAAGCCGGAACCTGCTTAAGGCAGAAACCTGTCAGAGAAAGAAAATTCAGATATTTTCCACTAATATAGAGCAATAGAAAAGTGGTAAGACTTCACCCTGTCAAAGGCAGAAAACTCTTGAGACCCAGAAAAACAAGGCGGTCCCCTAAATTTTCAGCTCTTACAGGTTTCACTGTAGTTAAAAAAATAGTCACGTATTGGAGCTATGAGAGAGGATGAGAATTCCTAGGGAGAGAATACAACATAACAACAAAAGACGGCCTGGGAAAAAGCCTTAAAGAAATCATATTTACAAGTCAGGTATGGAAGTAGTGTCAGCAAAAGTGATTGAAAATTTGATAAAAATATGGTGTCACGAAGCCAAGAGAGTAGAGATTTTTAATAAATTAGCAGCGGTCAACTGACTTGGAGTTGAAGAGAGGTCACATGAAATAAGAATTTTCTTTGTATTTTTCATTATTTCTCAAAAATATATTAAATATCTGCAATGTTGCAAGAACTTCTCTAGTTACTCGTAATACAAAGATCATCTATTCTTGTCCTCAATTTAGTAAGAGAGAAATAAGCAAGCACATTGTGTACATTGTAATAAATTATTATTATTCAAGAATGCTTAGCATTAAGAAGAAGAACTGAAGAAAGTAAAGTGGCTAAAGTATTTTGCTATATTGGCTAGCATAATTGTACCATTTTCATTTAAAATTTTTCTGAGCATTATACTATAAAGGGCTAAATAATTCCTATACATTACATTTTCCTATGGTAATCTTACTTTGCATAATAATTTAACAACACATATTAGGCATACACTTATCCATTCAATATCTTTCCACAGGGAAATGTACTCTTAGAATGAACTGATTTTAAATGAGAGCAGAATTTAGTATGTTGTTACTTGTGCTAGCCAAGGGAAGAACTGAGGTTTTAACTGAGACCAGAAGTCTCAGTCACAGTATTCAGGATTGTAAGCTGCCTGAAAGCAGCTCTCCACAAACTGCCATTAATTACAGATGATAGGAATACAAATAAAATTATTATTGAAAAAGTGTTGTTATTAAAAAATATGGGCAAAATATAGATCCCCTCTCAATGGTGTTATTGTTTCTAGCCATGATAAATTATTAACAGATACATAACATATCTAGTCTTCAGCTAATGAACTATCATACAATACTCTAGTTACCTTATTATTTTCACAGCATAAGACTTTAAAATTAATGAATAAATTTAGCATAATAATTGTTCTGGTAAATACCTTATGACAACTATAACTACATTCTTTATTGCAATAACATTCAATTTGTTTCTCTGAAGAAATATTAATCTGTTGCAACTACATTTGCAACTACACAGTAGGCCATTAGTGTTAATAACTTTAACATTATGTGTCTTAAATATTTATCAGCGATCCATGGAAAGTCCATGATATAATAATTTGTAGTTTTGGGGAAATACAAATGTGAATAGAATATGCTGTGAAGACAGAGTCGGTAAGAAAGGCACTTAGCTGGCAAGTGATCATATATCAACATTTCAGAATTACTTAGCTAGTTGCTAACTCATCATTGAATATGACATGGCTGCTTAAAAAAAAAAAGCTTTGCTGGATTTTATGATAGAAACTATATTGTATGGAGGTTTGTATGAATTTGGGGTTTATGAAGTTCTCTGGATTTTTTTCTCCTGTAAAGGTCAAAACTCTTACTCTCTTTGGTCTGCTATGGGAATTAAGAATATGTAAGAGAAGTACAAAAAAAAGACAGAAAGTAGAAAAGACAAGTCAAAGAATCCACTTGGCAGAAAAGAAGTGATGTGATAACTATGCATGTTCTCAGCCAATGTTAATGAAGAAACCTGTATTTTCAGGCCAGACTCTTGCTAATAAAAGTCAGCAGCTTCCTGAAATCAACAAAAGTGATAACAGTGAGATTACTTAACATCTTTTTTCCCACTTTTAACCTACAATATTCACAGCACAGGGGAATGGAAAATCACGTGTAGTGGTAGCTTAAATAGAAAGAGGAGTGAAGAAAATTATATTTGAAAGTTAAAAATTTTTTCATATGGTAAACACTTTATTCTTATTACCTAATTATCTTGTTTTTATTTTTATTTTTTATATTTTATTGTACTTCAGGTGAAGGCTAACAGAACAAATAGTTTTTCATTAAACAGTAGTACACATGTTGTTTTATGACATTGGTTAACAACCCCACAATATATTAACCTTCCAAATTCTCAAACTTTTTTTTTTTTGGTGAAAATACACATAGCTAAAGATACACTGTTTCAAAAATTTCTGCATACACAGTTCAGTGACATTGACTACACTCTTCCAATTGTGCTGTTATTCTCACTTAAGATGAAGGCTTACAGAACAAAATAGTTTCTCATTTAACAGTTACTACAAATGTTGCCCTATGACAATGGTTAACAATATCACAACACATCAACGATATCCTTACTCAACGTTGGGTTCCCTGTCACCAGCTTCCTTGTCCCCTTCTGCCTTCTGGCCCTTGTGACTGGACTACTGTACCTTGTTAGTCTCATTTGGTTTTACAGGGCTGCCCACTCCCAGGCTGAACAGTGAACCTCGGAGGTAACTTCACCACTGAGCTAAAAGGGTGTCTAGGGGCCATACTCTCGGGGTTTCTCCAGTCTCCTTTAGGCCAGTAAAACTGGTCATTTTTTTGTGAGTTAGAATTATGCTCTACATCCTTCTCCAGCTCTGTCCAGAACCCTCTGTTGTGATCCTGGTCAGAGCAGTCAGTTGTGGTAGCCTGGCACCATCTAGCTGCACTGGACTCAGTCCAGTGGAGGCCTTGGTAGCTGTGGACAATTAGTCCTTTGGACTAATCTTTTCCTTGTACCCTGTTCTCTTCATTCTCCCTTGCTCCCGAAGGGATGAGACCAGTGGAGTATCTTAGATGGCCACTCACAGGCTTTTAAGACCCCAGACACTACTCACCAAGGTAGAATGTAGAGCATTGTCTTTATAAGCTGTGTCATCCCAATTGAGCTAGATGTTCCCCGAGACCATGGTCCCCACAACTCCTTGCCCAACAATTCAGTCCCTCAGGGAGTTTGGATGTGTCTATGGGGCTTCCATGACCTTTCCTTGTACAGGTTGTGCTAGTTTCCCCTGTATTGTGTACTGTCTCACCTCTCACCCAAGATACAACTTATCTATTGCCTATTTAGTATTTGACCCCAACCCCTCCCATCCCTGGTAACCAACAAAGATTGTTACATTTTGTGTGTGAACTTTTTCATGGGTTTTTACAGTAGAAGTCTCATACAATATTTGTCCTTTTGTGATTGACTTATTTCACTCAGCATAATGTCCTCCAGTTTCATCCATGTTATGAGATGGTTCACAGATTCATTGTTGTTCTTTCTGGTTGCATAGTACTCCATTGTGTGTATGTACCATAGTTTGTTTACCCATTCATCTGTTGATGGGCATCTAGGTTGTTTCCATTGTTTTGCTATTCTGAACAATGCTGCCATGAACATAGGTGTGCATATGTCTATTCGAATGACAACTCTTATTTCTCTAGGATATATTTCTAGGAGTGGGATTGCTGGATCGAATGGTATGTCTATTTCTAGCTTTCTGAGGAAATGCCATATCATTTTCCAAAATGGTTGTATCATTTTGCATTCCCACCAGCAGTGCATAAGAGTTCCCATCTCCCCGCAGCCCCTCCAACATTTGCTATTTCCAGTGTTTTTGATTTGTGCCAGTAATGCCGGGGTGAGATGGTATCTCATCGTGGTTTTAATTTGCATTTCTCTAATGGCTAGTGATCGTGAGCATTTCCTCATGTGTCTGTTGGCCATTTGAATGTCTTCTTTGGTGAAGTGTCTATTCATTTCCTTTGCCCATTTTTTAATAGATTATTTGTCTTTTTGTCGTAGAGGTGTTGGATTTTCTTGTAGATTATGGAGATTAGACCATCGTCTGACTTCTACTGTCCAAAAATTTTTTCCCAGTCTGTAGGTTCTCTTTTTACTCTTTTGGTGAAGTCTTTTGAAGAGCATAGGTGTTTGATTTTTAGAAGATCCCAGTTATCTAGCTTATCTGTTGGGTTTTGTGCATTGATGGTTATGGTTTCTTTTTTTGTGATTTCTTTGCCTGGGTTTGGGATCAGCGTTATGCTGGTTTCATAGAATGAATTTGGAAGTGTTGCTTCCTCTTCTATGCTCTGAAGTAGCTTCAGTAGTACTGGTACAAGCTCTTCTGTAAATGTTTTGTAGAATTCTCCAGTGAAGCCATCTGGGCCAGGGCTTTTTTTGGCTGGGAGTTTTTCTATTACCTTTTCAATCTCTTCTCTTTTATGGGCCTGTTCAGATTTTCAACATAATTTTGTTGTAGTTTGTGTAGGCCATGTGTTTCTAGAAATTTATCCATTTCCTCTAGGTTTTCAAATTTGTTGGAGTACCGTTTTTCATAATATTCTGTTATAATCCTTTTTATTTCAGTTGGGTCTGTTGTAATGTCCCCCATTTCATTTCTTATTTGGGTTATTTGCGTCCTCTCCTGTTTTTCTTTTGTCAGTCTGCCCAGTGGTGTGTTGATTTTGTTGATTCTTTCAAAGAACCAACTTTTGGTTTTGTTGATTCTTTCTATTGTTTTTCTGTTCTCTATTTCATTGATTTCTGCTCTGATCTTTACTATTTCCTTTCTTCCTGTGGTTGTGGGCTTTTTTTGCTGTTCTCTTTCTATTTGTTTGAGTTCTGTAGTTAACGTTTTGATTTTGTCCCTTTCTTCTTTTTTGATATGTGCATCTATTGCTATAAATTGTCCTCTGAAGACTGCCTTTGCTGTGTCCCAAAGGTTTTGGCATGACCTGTTTTCATTCTCATTTGATTCTAGGAATTTTTTGATTCCATCTCTGATTTCTTCTATTACCCACTGATGTGTAAGCAGGGTATTATTCTGTTTCCATGTCAATGATTTTTTTTCCTTGCTCTTTCTATTGTTAATTTCTACGTTGATGGCATTGTGGTCAGAGAAGATCCTTTGAATTATCTCAACGTTTTGGATCTTGTTGAGGATTGCTCTGTGGCCTAAGATATGGTCTATTCTGGAGAACGTTCCATGTGCATTGGAAAACAATGTGTACTTTGCAGTGGTTGGAGGGAGTGTTCTATATATGTCTATGAGGTCAAGTTGGCTGATTGTGCCCTTTAGGTCTTCTGTATCTTTGCTGAGTTTCTTCTTAGTTCTGTCCTTATACTGAGAATGGTGTGTTGAAGTCTCCTACTATTATTGTGGATCTGTCCATTTCTCTTTGCAGTGTTGTTAGAGTTTGTTTTATGTATTTTGGAGCCCTGTCATTGGGTGTTTAGATGTTTATTATGGTTATGTCTTCCTGATGGGTCCTCCCCTTAATCATTATATAGTGTCCTTCTTTGTCTTTTACGGTAGATTTTGTTTTAAAGTCTATTTTATCTGAGACTAGAATTGCCACTCCTGCTCTTTTTTGGTAGTTGTTAGCTTGATATTTTTTTTTTTACAACCTTTGACTTTTAATAAATTCACATCTTTGTTTCTAAGGTGTGTCTCTTGTAGACAGCAAATTGATGGATCCTGTTTTGTTATCCAAACTGTCACTTTCCATCTCTTTATGGGTGCACTGAGTCCATTTACATTCAGTGTGATTATTGATAGATGTGAGTTTGTTGCTGTCATATTGTAGTGCTTTTTTTGTGGTACTGATGTTTTCTTTGTTCTTCTTACTCTTTTGTGCTGAGTTACTTTTGTTTGTGGATTTTTTTTTTTCATTTCTTTTGTTTTTGTAGGTTTTGTTTTTGCCGAGACTTTATGGTTTTCATCTTTGTTTTTATGAGTTGGTCTGTTAACTTTCTTTGTGGTTACCGTGAATTTTACCCTTATCTTTCTAAGTTTGAAGCAGTCTACCATTACTTGGTATCGCCTTTCCTTCCTCTACATTAGAAGGTTTTGTACCTATGCCTTTTATTCCCTCTTTCATTGTTTTCATGTTGTTGTCATCCATCGATTAACTGCTCTGATTCCCTGTTATATTTCTTTTGGTTTTGGCTAGTCCTCGAGAGTTCATTTCCTAGACTGGTATCTGGCTCATACAATCCTGCGTCCTAGGTTCTGCCTGTGAGCTGAAGCTATTTGTCCTCGGATCGAAGAACTCCCTTTAATAATTTTTCTAAGTTTCGTTTCACTTTTACATATTCCCTTAGTTTCTGTTTATCTGGAAATGACCTAATTTCACCATCAAATTTGAACGAGAGTTTTGCAGGATATATTATTCTTGGCTGGCAATTTTTTTCTTTCAAGATTTTATATATGTCATCCCCTTACCTTCTTGCCTTCATGGTTTCTGCCGAATAATCTGAGCTTGGTCTTATTGTTTCTCCTCTGTATGTGACTTTTTGTTTTTCAAGAGCTGATATCAGGATTCTTTGTTTGTCTTTTGTTTTGGCGAGTGTGAATATGATATGCCTTGGTGATTTTCTTTTGGGGTCTCTTCTATATGGGGTTCGTTGAGCTTCTTGGATGGCCAGGTTTTCATCTTTCATGATATTGTGGAAATTTTCTGTCAGCAGTTCCTCAATGATCCTCTCTGTGTTTTCTGTTTTCTCCCCCTGTTCTGGAATGCCAATCACTCATAAATTTTTGCTTTTAATTGTGTCCCACATAACTCTAAGGGTCTCTTCATTTTTCTTTGTTCTTTTTTCTGAGTTTTCCTGAAAAAGAGTTGTATCCAAGTATTTGTCTTCCGTTCTACTGATCCTGTCTTCCACGGTTTCAAATCTGCTTCTCAGCCCTTCTATGACATCATCCATTTCTGAAATCTTGTTGTTTATCTTTTGGATTTCTAATTGTTGTTTTTGTATAATTTCTAGTTGTGAATTTATTTTTGCATTTTTTTCCTGCATCATCTTCCTGAATTCTTCCAATTTTTTGTGGTATTTTCTATGAATTTGTCTATTTTTTCCTCATGTTTGTCAGCTTTTTGCCTCAGTTCTTGGCAAATTCCAAGTATTAGAGATTTGAACTCCCTATCAGGTAGTTCTAGTGCATTTTCTTCCACAGGAGAGTCGTCTGGTGTTTTAATTTGGATGCCTACTGGAACCATCCTGTCCTGTTTTTGTAAATGTTTTGATATTGTCTGCTGTTTTCGGGGCATTTAGTAGTTATTTTTCTCGTTTATTGATTGTAGATTTGTTTGTTTCGTCCCTTTTTAAAAAAAAAAAAATTACTCAGTCTGAGCAGGTAGACTGTGTGTTCTTTGTTGTTTGCTCATCTATGCACTCAATACTTTTCACCTCCTTCTCCAACTGGCAGGGTCAGTCACTCAGATATGGTACAGCAGGGCTGGTGTAGCTGAAGAGGAGTTACTGGGATGGGTTATTTGTGACACTTACTACAGCCACCAGGGAAGGTTGGTAATCAGTGCTGGGCAGGTTCCAGTAGGCCTTGCCTGTACTGCTTGGTGGTGTGATGTCAAGCACAGGGTGCAGGTAGGCAGGATGCAGCGGGGAGATTGTTATGTGTTGAGCAGTTGTTTTGTCTCCCGCTGGTTGCTCCGTGAGGCTGCTTTCTCGTACCCCCATTTGCTGGTCTCCAATAGGAGTCCAAGATGGTGGATCTGCGCTGTGTTAGCTGGTAGGGGACCTCTGCATGAATATTTCCTCGCTCTCCTTTCTCTGTCAGTTTTCTCACTCCATTTGGTGCTTGGCTGAGTTCTTTATGTCTTCATTTGACGTTTTAGGGTTTCAGGATTGTTGTATTCTCTGTTCAGCTTAGTTTTTCGAATCTTTGCTGTGGGGCGACGGCGTGGTGCTTCTGCCTAGAGTGCCATTTTGCTGGAACCCACCTATCCTGTTTGTAATGTATATGAGACATTTAAGAATTATTACATTCTAGTATTCCTTCTATTAAAACAATTATTAAACAGATTAATATTGTCAAACATTAAGAAATCTTTAGTTTATTTTTGCTTCCTTCCTTAGTTTCTTTTTAAATCTCACTCATTTCCCTTTTCCCCATGTGCCTCAGTTTCCTTTCATGGAATGAGAACACTTACATGTACTTTAGCCTGTTGTTGTATGACACTGACCTGATTCCAACTCTTAGCAACCTTACATGACAGAGTAAAACCACTCTATAGAGTTTCCTAGGCTATAATCTTTACAGGAGCAGATTGCCAGGTTTTTCTTTCTTGAAGCTGCTGTTGAGTTCAAACTGCTGACCTTTCAGTTGGCAGCCAGATGCTTAACCATTGCACTACCAGGGCTCCTTGTACTCTAGCAAAAAGTACTATAATTATAATAAATAATAATAGATGTTAAATCAAGTTGTCACATAAAAACATAGCAGCATTCTTTGTGATTTTAGGTTATTTCAAATACTTTATGAGTTTAATTGTGTCTCTAAAAACACGTTGAAGTCTTAAGCCAGGGTAGATACGTATGTGACCTTATCTAGAAAAAGTCTTTGCAGATGTAATCAACTTAAACTGAGGTTATACTGGATTAGAGTGGGGCCTAATCCACTATGACTGGTGTCTCTAAAAGAAATGGAGAAGAGACACACAGACACACAGGGAGAATGCTATATGATGACAGAGGCAGAAACAGAAGTGAAGCAAGTACAAGTCAAGGAATGCCAAGGATTGCCAGCAACCACTAGAAGCTAGAAAGAGGCAAAGAAGGATCCTGCCCTAGAACCTTGAGAGAGGGCATAGGCTTGCCTATACCTTGATTTGGGAGTCTCCAGGACTGTGAGAGAATAAATTTCTTTTTTGAGTTACCAAGTTTGTGGTGCTTTGTTGCAGCAGCCCTAGGAAATGAATATAAAATACTTAGGGCAAAAATTCACTGAAGCAATGCTGCATCAAGACTAGGTGGCTTGAGCATTTAATTATCTTCAGTGTGAATGGATATGTATTAGCGGCTGACCATAGCTCAAAGGAGTCCTGGTTGCACAGTTGGTAAGCACTCAATTGCTAACCCAAGGTCCATGGTTCAAACTCACCAGCAGCTAAACGGAAGAAAGATTTGGCAATCTGCTTCCATGAAGATTACAGTCTTGGAAACCCTGCCGGTCAGTTCTACTATGAGTGGGAATTGACTGAACAACAATTGGTTTGGTTTTTGGACCATATCTGAAACCCTAACTAAGTCAAGAAGTCAAATGGTGGAAAGAAGCTGTGGCCCTAGGTATATTCCAAGAAGAGTAAGAGTATCCTGAGAAGAGTTCCCATTGAGTGTTATGTTAATAAAAGAAAAACAAGCCAAGGATATCCTATCCAGTATTATTTTTGTTTTGAATATTTTGTTACATAGTGTGCAAATTTGGTGCTATGGAATTACTAGGATTTCACTTCATTACTATTGTCATGGATTGACTTGTGTCCCCCAAAAATATCTGTCAACTTGGCTAGACCATGATTCCTGGTATTGTGTGATTATCCACCATTTCATAATCTGATGTGATTAACCTATGTGTTATAAATCCTATCTCTATGATGTCAATGAAGTGGAATTAACAGAAGTTATTTTAATGGGGCAGGACTCAATCTACAACAATAGGTTGCATCTTAAGCCAATCTCTTTTGAGATATAAAAGAGAGAAGCAAGCAAAGAGACATGGGGACCTCATACCACCAAGAAACAAAAGCCAGGAGAATAGCATGTCCTTTGGACCTGGTGTCCCTGTACTGAGGAGCTCCTCAACTAGGAAAGACTGATGACAAGGACCTTCCCCTAGAGCCGACAGAGAGAAAAATCCTTCCCCTGGAGCTGGCCCCGTGAATTTGGACTTCTAGCCTCCTAAACTGTGAGAGAATAAATTCCTCTTTGTTAAAGCCATCCACTTGTGGTATTTCTGTTATGGCACACTAGGTAACTAAGACACTAGTATTTGGAAAGAGAGAAAACATAAGCTTTTTTCATAGTGGGAAACATGATGAATTTTATGAAATATTATGCCTCTGACTGTGGAGTCCTCACTCCATAGTCAGACCCTAAGAGAACAGAAGTTCCATCTGAGCCAAGTGAAAGGCATTTTCTGCTGCCCTTGCTTTTTCTCTGCTAGTGATTTGGATTTCATTATCAAAGTGACTTTCCTTATATAATTCAGTTTCTGACCTTTCTGGCTCGTGTAGCCATGGGTCAGTGGACAGCAATCATGGTCGTCAACACTTACAGCATCCTCCTTGTATCAGGCTTGAGATATATAATTTTCGATGAATATGAGAAGTTCAGAAGTGGAGCAAACAGAACTCAGGAAGTAGCATGCACCACCTGCCTTACTTGACAAACTTTCTGCACAAAAAGGTGAGCCCATAATCTCTGCAAAAATAACAGTGGCAAGCTTAACTTTCTCAGTTTTGAAAACTACCATCAGATTGTGCAGTGGCTGGGGCAAGACTGGGTGTCAACCTGAAATATTTGGCTGTCTCCCTTTCCTTTTAGCCAATAGAAAATTGACCAGATATTCATACAGAACAGAGTATGGGCAGAATAAAGTATTTCTTACTGCTCTTTGAAGTCATAACATTTCTGCTATTATTAAGAATGTCATTAAAGAAAATGCTTATATGATGAGTCAGGGAAGGTTAAGAGCTGCTGAATTAGTTCCAATACTGTAACTCTTTTTAAAATGTAACATTTTGTTAACTGATGCCAACTGACTGCATTCAGGGAACAGGCTTGCTTATGTGGGGGAGTGGAGGGAGTAGGGAAGGAGAAAACAGAGGTGGTGAATATACATGATGAGTAACATATATGTACCTTTTCCCTTTCAAATGGAGAACATGGACAGAGAAACCACCTACCTCTTTTTAAGTAACACCATCTCTAAATCTAAAGATAGTTCCTTAAAACAAATCCTTAGAAGATTGTAATAACATTCAGAGGGTGGGGGGAGCTAAATGAATAACAGGAAATGGGATAAGGTGTTTGTTATATTCCCCAGTGCAGATGGCACCTGTGCTTTTTTCAGTGTTATTATCAGAGTTAGACAGACTTGGCTTTAAATCCCAGCTCACATACTTCATAGCTGTGTGATTTTAGCAAGTTACCCAACTATTCTAAACTCATTTTCCTCACCAGTAAAGTGGTTGTAATAATAACATGTACTTCACAATGTTTTTGTAGACTAAGTGCTCATGCATATAAAGACAGTTCCTTGTGTCTGACACAATAGATGTTACTTGTACATTAGTAAGCTAATGGTTATAAAATGACAATCCAACATTCAATAAACATTCAAAGGACAGTTACTGATTCTTTTTAAGGGTTGCATGTTTAACATGATCATCCTGGGGATACATGAGAATGTTAAGTATGACTTGATTCCTTTACACCCAGAAAAAAAAGTAAGACATTCTAGAAGTTTTGGCAGTCCTGGACGTTGTCCTTTTATCACATACTAGCTGCATGATCTCAGGCAAATCATTTTAATTCCTTGAAACTGAGGTTTTTCGCCTGTATACTAATTATTCTGCTTACCTTGCCTTATGTTAGAATTGTGCAAAGAATTCTAGAAGGTCAAATCATTGTGGCAATTATGTAGTTGAATAATAATGAAACAATCTTAATCATATCTAACCTGTGCTCTGTTTATACAGAAATGTACCAAAGGTATTTCAGAATATTCTGAACCGGAAGTTCATATTTTAATAGTTATAACTTCTGCAAGTTTTTTTTTATGATGGATAAGGTAATCATAAGAATTATAAAAGCAATTCACCTTGAAAACGCTTGAGAAGAAATCTCTTTGAATAATACCATGTACACAAGAATATTTTTTACATCTAAAAGAAACATCATTTGAGATTAAATAAGGTTAACATATATGTAATGATTTGTTCTACATACTACTTACTGAATAGCTACAAATATTAATAGTTACTGACTAATAACTAATGTTAAAAGGTATGAATTACTAATGTTAATAACTAATGTTAATAGTCTTTCATCTTGAGTTTGTTTGGTTTTTGTTTTCAGTACTCAAGTGATTAGTTTTCTGAACATTCTCTTTTTTCTCATCAAGGCTTCGTTAGAACTGAGTTGCTGAGTTAGGCTTAAATGTTGGGACAGAGAACTAATATTCATCTGCAAGTTGAAATAATTGGCTCACGCAGGTGCTTGACTGATGACTGCGGCTTTTTTGGCACAATCTGAAAATCTAACTTGACCAGATTTACAAATATTAGTAGGCAAGAAAATTACCAACCAATATACATTATTTTTTCCTCAGGAGGCTGAGAGTCTGTGGGTACAGGGGTATCCATATCTCACTCACTTTATCATAATAGTCAATTCAATTACTAGAAAATCATAGATGTTGAATAAAATTTTTTGCATTTTTGATATGAGCACACATCTTTTCCAGTTTTCCCTCTTCCCTTAAAAATTTATTTTAATTCTTTCATGCTGACTCTCCTGCCTTTTTAACTGATAATTTATCAAGTCAGTCAAAATATTTAAATCCAGTTTCATACGTAAATTTAAGTCATAAATGTGTTCTTCAAAGCCAAATGAATAAATGGCTGTCTGCAGATAAAACTGAGCAGCCACTTACACCTAGGCAGAGCTAAGGTGAAGGTTAATGAAGGAAGGTGGCACATGGCCAATGAAACCTTGCACTCATGGCTGGGAGGAGTCCAAACAACTCTGAAGTGAAAATACTCTTGAGGATTTAACAAAGCAAAGACATTCCTGTCAAGGCTTTATTAAAGTCTTTAAGAACATTATTCTGAAGAATTTTTAAACAGTTAGAATAGTGAATTTAAATCTTAATAAACAGATCACCAAACACTTAACTAAATACAACAGACTAGTGAAAATAAATGCTGTTATGGTTTGTAATACATTACTTTGCTACCATATTCATCACTCAATACATTTCCCATTAATGTTTGCATAAAAAAATCATTTCTATAAATTACTAATTACATTTTAATAAATTGCAGATGTTTTTGTAACTCCTCCTTTTTCCTCCAGAAAACTCTATTTTTAATGAATATTTGAGTGAATATTTTTGCTTTACTCTCTAAAATAATTTGTTATTAGAACTAATTCAAGTCAACTAGTCTTTATAAGCGCTCTTAAATCAAAGAACTTCTGGTATTTATCATACATATACCACTTCTTTCAATAGTTACATAGTATTTCATGATATATTTTTAATTTATTCATTACTCTATTTGTAAACATTTATACAGTAAATAAGCTCATTCATTTTCATGACTTTAAATATAATCTATTTGATGAAGACTCTCAAATTTATATGTGTAGTGAAGATTATTGCTCTGCATTTCAAACTCAGACCCAGAATTCAGAAGCCTGTATTCAGTTGCCTATTCAAAATCTCCGCTTAGGGGTTTAATCTGTATCAAGGAACAGAGTAAACCCTAGTCCAGTAGCCTTTCTTCAAGCCTCAGGAATGCCTAAGGATTTGCCTCTTCGTCAATTCCACTTGCAACATTAACTCAAGGAATTGTTTTGGAGTTTACTTATATCTGATCTAAGAAAAATGAGAATTTGACCAAGTCGTGTACCTCTGTACAGATTATGTTTATATATATGTATATTATGTATTCTGATTCTAGATCTGAAGTGTGGGCCAAAAAGTAAGGAAACTCTCAAAGACAACTGGGATTCTGGCCAAGGACAGGACGATTTGAACACTGAAAATATTAATAACAGTAATGGACTTTTAATTTTTATTTTAGAGTTTTTTAGTTCTAAAATGTCCATTTGGTTCTTCTTCATATCTTTTATTTTTTTCTTGAGACTTTCTATTTTTTTGTATTACTTTCAAGAATGGTTATAATTGATCACGGAAGCATTTTTATAATAGCTGTTTTAAAATCCTTGTCTGATAATTCTAAAATCTGTGTCGTGTCAATTTTGGTACCTGCTGATTGCCTTTGCTTACTTGAATTGAGATTTTCCTAGTTCTTAGTATGCTGAGTGATTTTAGATTTTATTCTTGTGAATTTGGACATTGTTATGAAACTCTGTTTCTTACTTACATCTTTTATTTTTGCAGGCAGTCATGCAATTTAAGTTTAACATGCATATACTCTGGTCTATTTTAGTGAGCTATGATTTAATGATAAATTAGTTTTCATAGTCTTCGTAGTGTTTTCCACTCTGCTATTTGAAAACCTGGGCAATATTCCATATCATTTCAGTTCTAAACCCTTATTCCTTGTTGGTTTCACATGTGAATTGCTCAGGGATATTTTCAGGATTTCATACTCAGGTTAAAGAACCCGTTTCTCCAGCTACCTCATCTTGATTATCCTCCCTCCACTCTCTACTTGGGAGGGAGAGTGCTACTTCATTACTGTTAGGCAGGGATGGAAGTGCAGACTCTCCACCTAACCTCCTGAAGAAGAGGGAGGTCGAGGTGGCTGTCTGGTTTTTTTAAATTTCTTTCCTTGGTACGTTCAGCTGGAGTAGTGCAAATATTTTGAAGAAAACGTTTCTGTTTGTTCAGCTATCTCTTTCCCAGACCTCTATCTAGAAAAAACAGGCATTTCTTGGGGCTTTTTCTTTTTTCCTATGCCCATTGTCATCTTCATATCATTAGCTTCTACTGTGTTAGGTGAGATAGATAGGATGCAAAAAGAAATGGAAAACCAGGGAACTTAGAGCCATGTTTCTTCTCCTGTGCCAAGATCCCTAACCAGTCTGTTCCATCTCTTCACTTTTCAGGATCTTCTTGTGCCTGTTTTATGTATTATATCCAGGGGTTCTATCTATGCTTAGAGAGAAGAATAGGGAAAAACGTGTTTACTCCTTCTTGTCCAGAACAGGAAGTCCAAAAAATACATTTATATCAACCTTACTAGTAATAAGAGAAAGCAAATTAAATAACATGATATTGTTTTACTCCTTTTGTATGCTGGGAATGGCATGGGAAATGGCAGCTTACAAACACTACTTGTAAACATATAAATTGTCTCAAAATTTTTAAAAAGCAATTTAACCATATATTTGAAAAAACCTTAATAATTTTCATACAATTATCTCAGGATTTCTGCTTCTTAGAATTTGTCCTAAATACATAGAATCACAAAGATTTACATGTGGTGATTTTTGTTTATGATAGCCAATAATAATAACCAGTTAGGAACAGGCTAAATAAAGTATTCTATGTTGCTTGTAACATAAGAAAAATATTAAAATCCATAGTCTTTGTAATAAGTGAAGACCCTAGCAACTTTTTGTATCATTTTTGCCTTCTTTGATTTTGGAGAAATTATCAAAAAATGATTTCTTGGTTGTTTAATATTTTTTTATAGTATGCCTATGCTTTTTATTTAAATTATTTCTTAAATTTGCATTGAATTTTATGAGCAACAACTAGGTTGTGAACTATTAATTTAACTTATATTTTTAATGGTTTACTTATGTATTTTTTCTCATATTTGTTCCTTTGTGTTCTTTTTGTTCTGTTTTTTCTGCAGTACATTAAGTTTTTTTTTTTTTTTTGAGAAAAGACATATGGATGGTAAATTTCCTGAGTCCTTCTCCAATCATTTTATATCTGAATAAGGTGTTGTTTTCATTGACATTTAAATGATAATTTTGGGGGGAATATAAATATTGGTCCAAAACAAATTGTCACAAAAAAAATCCTACATTATAAAGTAAGAAATCCAACGCAAGTATAATTCTTATTTATTTTATGCCAAACTTTATTTCTACATATATAAGCATTTGGAATTCTCTCTTTTCACAAAGAGTAGCAAGGCATGAAGGAACCATGGTGGTACAGTGGTTAAATGCTCGCCTGCTAACTGAAAGGTTGGAGGTTCAAACTCATCAGCCACTCTGTGGGACAAAAATGTGGCAATCTGCTTCCGTAAAGATTACAGCCTTGGAGGTCCTAAGGGCAGTTCTGCCCTGTCCCATAGGGTCACTATGAGTTGGAATCGACTTGGTGGCAATGGGTTTATTTTTGGTTTTAGCAAGGCATCTGTCTTTCATATTTTTTTCCTACATTTACTCTGTTCAACAGTTAAAGTGTCTTCTCATTCTGAATACTGAAATTTCTCTTCAGCTGTAGAAATTTTCTTATATTTTATATTTGTTTATTTGATCTCTTCAATGTGTTTTGTTCCTCCTTCTGAAACTTCTATTGGAAGGTTTTTTTTTTTTAATCTTTAACTTTTTGATACATATTGATATTTTTAGAAGAAACAGTCCATTGAATCATTCTATACAGGAAAATTAAAATAGTCAATATTTCGCATTATACAGTAAAACATTTGAAAGCCTGAACCTGTATAATGTGGAAGCCTGTCAGAGAAGGAAAACTCAAATATTTTCCACTAATACAGAGTGATAGAAAAGTATTAAGCTGTACTCTTTCAAAGGCAAACAACGTGAGAGACCCCCCCAAAAAACAAGGCAGTCCCGTAGAGTTCCGACTATCACAGGTTTCACGGTATATTTTGTCAGGTTTTGCTACTTTGTGTCTTTATCTTTGCCTTTTACTTTCATGCTATTGGTTTTCCTCAAATTTCTAGTGATTATATATTAGTAAATAAAATGTGGGTCATATCAGCAGTTTTAGAGGGCTGTTTCAGCAATAGTTCTCACTTTTGAGCATATATGTTAGGACATTTGAAGGCATCACATAAGAAGGTGAAACACTGAAAATAGATATTGTTCATATTATGTGAGCAAGAATCGGGGGGAAGGTTGAGGATCCCCCAAGAAAGGCTTCTTTATTTTTGCAAGATGGAATAAAACACACTAACTCCCTTTCATTTTCTATATTCTTTAGGAATCCTGGAGTCACCTTGGTATGTGCTTTGATTCTTTCTTTGCCTCATTTAACACTCTTCAGCTGGAATATATTTATGTTTTAAGTGATACGTGAGAGTGTGGATTAAAATAATTTTATTGCATAAGAAGACTTTAATGAAGTTAGAAGCATTTTATTTTCCTTTTTGTATAGAATGTATCTGATCCTGATATTCTAGTCACTGATACCTGCTATTGTTACGTTTACTAGATTTTTGTCCTCAATTGCACATACTCCCTTAATCTATGTTATGAGGCTTTGTCTTAACATTAACAGATTCCCAAATATAAAGGTGGGTCATTAAATTTGGTCCATGAAATAAATGGTTACCAATAAAATCTCTTAGTCGTAGCTTAAAACATACGTTAGCATGCATTTTGGAGGATGGTTTTTTGGAGCCCTGGTGGTGCAGTGGTTAAACATTTGACTGCTAACCAAAAGGTCGGCAGTTAGGATCCACCAGCTGTTCCTTGGAAAACTTGTGGGACAGTTCTACTCTGTCCTGTAGGGTAGCTATGAGTTGGAATCGACTCAATGGCTAGGGTTTGTTTCTTTGTTTGTTTTTTGAGATTATGGGAATGGAAGATGATTAGTAAAGACATATTCTAACTGATCAAAATTCCAAAGTTTAGATACCAAATCTATTTCGTATATTAAAAACTCATACCAGCAGGATCACAGCAGAGGGTCCCGGACCGAGCTGGAGAAGGATGTAGAGCATAATTCTAACTCACAAAAAAAAAGACCAGATTTACTGGCCTAAAGGAAACTGGAGAAACCCCGAGAGTATGGCCCCCAGACACCCTTTTAGCTCAGTGGTGAAGTTACCTCCGAGGTTCACTGTTCAGCCTGGGAGTGGACAGCCCCGTAAAACCAAATGAGACTAACGAGGTACAGGAGTCCAGTCACAAGGGCCAGAAGGCAGAAGGGGACAAGGAAGCTGGTGATAGGGAACCTAAGTTTGAGTAAGGATATAGTTGATGTGTTGTGAGATTGTTAACCATTGTCATAGGGCAACATTTGTAGTAACTGTTAAATGAGAAACTATTTTGTTCTGTAAGCCTTCATCTTAAGTGAGAATAACAGCACAATTGGAAGAGCATAGTCAATGTTACTGAACTGTGCATGTAGAAATTTTTGAAATGGTTTATCTTTGGCTATGTGTATTTTCACCAAAAAAAAAAAAGAGGTTGAGAAGTTAGAGGGTTGATATGTTGTGGGGTTGTTAACCAATGTCATAAAACAACACGTGTACTTCTGTTTCATGAGAAACTATTTGTTCTGTAAGCCTTCACCTGAAGTACAATTAAAAAAAAAAAAAAAATCCAAAAAAAAAAAAAACTCACGTCAGACCAATGCACAGCTATGTATTTAATGAATCAGACTTGCCAGATTACCAAGACTATTTTATAGATCAGCAGCACTAATAGTAACCTCTGACAGATCAGGAAACTATTTAATTTCTTGCTCTGGGATCAGTTCTAGAATTTCGTAAAAAAGAAGAGCTAATGGCAAGATCTTCTTGTCTTTATCTTCTCCTAATGTTCCTGCAACTTTAAACCTGGCTCCCGTTTGTTACCTTAAGCTATTTGCTGCGGCACTGGCTTTGCCTCTGCTTTTCTTCTGTCTTGTTTTCAGGGTTCTTCCTAATTTCTCTTTCAAGAATCTGGTCACTTATATTTACAGCTCTCCATCCCTGATCTAGACACAACATCTCCTGACCTAGCAATCAACTTTTCTGATGATGACTGGTCTTTGTCAAGCTCCACTGTTATTACCCAAATCCCTGTGTATAAATATAGTTACTTGGCCACTATATGGTACAGATTATCAATGATGGTTCAAGTATCAAATAGCTTGTCAGAATTTCTCCAGAAGCATTCATAACATACCATCCAAATCCATCATTTTATACCAAGTTACATTTTCCAAACTCCATCCCGACCAAAGAACAATAGAAACATTCTTTGTCAGTAAAAGAAATATTACCAGGGATTTTTGTGGTGATGCACAGTTTTGTGGCTTGATTGTGGGGACAGTTTGTGTGATAAAATAATATATAAATATAAACAGACACACAAATGAGTGCATGAAATCCTGGTGAAATCTAAATAAAGTCTGAGAATTGCACCAATGTCAGTTCCCTGGCTTTGACATTGCATTATAGTTAGGCAAGATGTTATTATTGGGTAACAGTGAGTAAAGAGTACACGAGACCGCTCTGTACTATTTTTTACAACTTCCTTTTTTTTACATTAATCTGAATAATTATTTCAAAATAAAAAAAAATCCTCCGTCATTTTTTTCATAGTAATACACCTTCTGTCTTTTACATCAAATCCACACTGTCTACCTAAATTTTACGATGCTTCATATCTTATTCACCCACCAATACCCCTTTCTCTCCTAAAACTCCAATGCAAGAGTTCCTCTCCCATCAGGAACCATCTGTTTTCCATGTGCTCATTTCCAAACCTACTGCTTCAATGCCTTGCTACCTTAATCAATTAATCTAACCATAACAATCTTTCCTTTTAAGAATGCCTGCCGTATTTAGATGGAATTACGCAGGAAACATTTTCTTATTGTTTCTAATAAACTTTATTTTGATCTACTCAATGTGAAAATGAGGACTATAATGGAGAAGTCTGTCTTTTGCAATCCAAAGAGAACAGTGTTGAACATATAGTACATGCTCCATATGTGTTTGAGCCTGATGAAGGCTTCCGTCAAACTAATTTGGAAGAGTAAGATTAAGAAATCAAAAACGGTAGTGATCTTCAAAATCTTCACAAAATCTCTTTCCTCCAGGAGTTTACAAAGAATGAAGCAATAAGTATTCTTTTATAAAATCCTTTGGCCTAAAGAAATTAAATACTGTACCGACAGAATATAATTAATATAAATTTACAATGACAGAATTTGGGTTTAATTAAGTTTTCATTGTATTTAATAAAATAAATATTCAGTGTGCAGCAATTATGTGAAATTTTTGTTTATTTTTGAACCTTAACAGACAATTGCTCATTAAAATCTGGTCATTGAAATCAGAATATTTTACTTTAACCCTGTTGTTATCAATTAGCTATAAACAAAAACTCAAATGTGTGTTCGTGAAATTGTCCACCTAAGCCTTGATAATACCTATTATAAAATTTAGGAACTAGAATCAAAGGAAAACACACACACACACACACACACACACACACACACAATCACTTCATCATTTTCTGTATTCTAAAGCCATCAATTAAATTTTTTAAATAAAGTTATCATTTGGAACCAGGCACTTTGTTCCCTTGATGTGAGAGCGTCTCTGAAATTTAAACTCATTGGGAGAATAGTTATGGCAATAACACAAATGTTATCATGAGGTTAATGAACCAAAGAACCTGTCCAATCAAGCCTCTTTGTCAGTGAATAAAATCACGCATTTGGTATTCTCCAGAATACTGTAGGTATAAAATGCACAGTGAAAATAAAAACCTATTCATGAATTTTCTGTACAATAATCACAACCAGATGTATTTCAGAAATATCTCATGAGAGAATAAGGTAAAGGTAATCATTACTCAAGAAATATAGAATTCTTAATTAGGTTTAGCACAACTCTGTAGAATCTATTATTTAATTAAAAGCTAGTTCATCTCAACTTAAAATTATTTGAGTTATTGAAAACAGATAAGCCCCCCAAATCTGAAAGAATCTGTGTTCCCAAATTTTAAACATAATTACCTGAATTGTCATTTAAGTAGTTTTATTCAAATTGACCCATACCTATGTGCTGATAATGTTATAAATAATAAAGGACTTCTTTTCAATGATTTATGATATATGTTACTAGGATTACGTGGTATCACCAAGCTCATTGAGCTACGCAAAGAATGATCAAACCAATTAATACACACACAGACATAAATGCAAAAGAAATGATTAGCACCAAATTTTTTGCCAAATTAAAAATATTATCCAAAATAATTATTAATTTTAAAATGCTTAAAGATAAATAAAAAAGCAAGAATTTTGAGGAAATTCTTGAATCTTCATCATTGATTGTGTTTTCCAGTTTATGTAATTATGTAATTATGAATTGCATTTGTTGGGTACTGGATGTTTTGTGTTTCTATAAATACATTGTTCTTGTATGCAGTTAAGATACTTGGAAATGTTTGATTTTCAGTCCTTACTTTTATTGTTTGGTATATGGAATTGGATCAGTGTTTGGTCTAAGGTCTAATTTTATTCCCCACTACGGAAACAATAAGGAGTCTTGGTGGCATAACAGTTAAGTACTGGGCTACTAACTGAAAGGTTAGTGTTTCCAACCCACCCAGTGTCTCCATGAGAGAAAGACTAGTTGATCTGCTTCAGTAAAGATTTCAGCCAAGAAAACCCTATGGGGCAGTTCTACTCTGTTACATGGGTTCACTATGTGTTGAAATAGAATTGATGGTACCTAACAAAAACAACTGAAGTAAGGATCTTTTGTGTATTCTATCTAGTTGCCTGCCCAGTCTGGCTGGTAGAAACAGGTACCATTTCTGGCTTTCTGTGAGCTCTAGGCATCATTACATTTAATCCTTTCAAATGATTCTGTCCTTGGACTAGAGCAGTTTCCTTACATGTAGGTGTTAATTCATATTCATATGAATGCTCTTTAGAGTTTTCTCTCTGTGAGCTTTCTTCTTTTTGGAAGCCTGTCTTGCAAACTGTAGATACCTTGATATCTGTATTAGCTTTCTATTGCTGCAGTAACAAATCAGCACAAACTTAATGGCATAGAACCACACAAACACGTACTATTACATTTCTGTAAGTCAGAGTCTGCAATTAGTCCCACTGGGCTAAAATCAAGATGTTGGTAGGACTGCACTCCTTCCTGAAGGCTCTATGAAGAATCCATTTTCTTGCCTTTTCCAGCTTCTAAATGTCAGCTACACATCTTGGCTCTTGGCCACTTTTCTACATCTCCAAAGCTAGCAATGGCAGGTTGAGACATTCTCATGATGCCAACCTTTCCTCAGTTGGGAAAAGTTCTGTCCTCAGCTGGGAAATGTTCTCTGTTTTTAAGGGCTAATGTGATTAGATTGGGCCCACCTAGATAATCCAGGATAATTTCCCCATTTTGAGGTTCCTAACTTTAATCAGGACCCTGGTGGTGTAATGGTTAAATGCTCTGTTGCTAGCTGAAGTGTTGGCGGTTCGAATCCATGAGCTGCTCCATGGGAAAAGATGTGGCAGTTCGTTTCTGTAAAGATTTACAGCTTTGGAAACCCTATGGGGCAGTTCTGCTCTGTCCTATAGGTTCACCATGAGTTAGAATTGACTTGATAGCAACAGGTTTTTAACTGTAATCACATCTCCAAGTCCCTTTTGCCAAGTAAGGTAACATATTTACAAGTTCCAAAGATGGGGACATGGACAACTTCATGGATGTGTGGGACATTATTCTGTCTATGACAATATCTCAGCACTTCCAGCATTCTTTCCTTTGTTTGTGGTATCTGCTGGAATCTGCCTAGGTTGCCACCTCTTGTGCTATGCCTGGAAACTCTCTCATGGCGGTAAACTGGGGCAATTGCATAGTGTATTTGTTATCTGTCTCTCAGGGATTATTGTTCATTTCCACATGTCCAGTTGAAAAGGATTATTTTCTGTATTTTGTCCATTTATTGGTTGTTTCAAGTGGTAAATCTGGTCCTCATTACTCCATCTTATTTGAAAGTGGAATTCCTTCCTATTAATGTTTGAAGCTATGTTATATGATGATATTTTCTTGATAGACTGATCATTTATTATTAAGAAATATCAATTTTTCCTCTAGAAATTATTCTTGCCTTCATATCTACTATGCCTAACATTTTATAATTACAATGGCTTTTTATTTATTTTATTATTTGGTTAGGATTTTCAAGCTATATCTTTGTCCTTTTACTTTCAACTTTTCTTTGTCTTTATATTTAGGATGTGTCTTTTGTAAATAACATATAGTTGCTGTTGATGTTGCTATGCTGTTAATGTAGCTGTTGTTATTGTTGCTGCTTTTAATCTAATCTAACACACCTGTCTTTTAAATTAGAATATTTAGCTAATTTATACTTCATGAGTTTATTGACATATTTGGGTATATATTTGCTGTTTTCCATTTAAACCACATATTTTGGTTCTTTATTCTATTCCTTGTCAATTTTGGGGGGAAGTAAATAATTTTTATTCTCTATTCATGTAGAGAGAGACAGACAGAGGATAGCTAGATTAGCTAGATTAGACAGATAGATAGATGATATATATATAGAGAGAGATAATAGATAGATAGATAGATGCAAATATTCCCTGAGTAGGTAGAGTGACAAGTTGTCAGTTGACTGGAAAGGTCTATATTTTATAGATAAATTTTTCTGTAAATTTAATTAGGAAATTAGTGTACTTGTAACAAGGTTGTATGTAAATTTATATTTTAATTTGTGAAAAAATGTTCAAAAACCTCAAAATATAATGTAACAACCTTGTAGCTACCTCTCAGCATTGACAATGGTAAATATCTGGTTGTCTTGGCTTTAAGTCCTTTATTTTAAAGAGAAAATACAGATAAAACAGGAATTCTATTTATCTTCTTTCTCAAATACCATGCCCTCTACACCAACCCAGAGTCCTTACTTATACTTTTAATTTGCAAACATTTACTTCTATATTAATGGTATAATAAAGCAAACAGACAACAACAACAAAATAATCCAAATTTGTTGCCATCAAGTAGATTTTGACTCATGGAGTTTATATACTTCTTCCAAGACAGATTTGTTTGTTCTTCTGGCAGTTCCTGGTATATACATATTCTTCATCAACACCATAATTCAAAGGCATTGATTCTTCTTTGGTCTTCGTTATTCATTTTCCAGCTTTGGCATGCATATAAGGCTATTGAAAATACCATGGCCTGGGTCAGGTGCACATTAGTCCTCAAACTGACATCTTTGCTTTTTAACACTTTAAAGACATGTTTTACAACAGATTTGCCCAACACAATGTGTCGTTTGATTTCTTGACTGCTGCTTCCATGGACGTTGATTGTGGATCCAAGTAAAATGAAATTATTGGTAACTTCCATATTTTCTCCAATTATCATGATGTTGCTTATTGGTCCAGTTGTGAGGATTTTTGTTGTCTTTATGTTGGTGTAATTCATACTGAAGGCTATAGTGTTTGATCTTCATTAGTAAGTGCTTCAAGTCTTCTTTGCCTTCAGCAAACAAGATTATGTCATCTGTATATTGCAGGTAGATTATGAGACTTTCTCCAATTCTGATGCCACATTATTCTTCATATAGTTCAGCTTCTCGGATTGTTTGCCTAGCATACAGATTGAATAAATATGGTGGCAGGATACAACGCTGATGCACATCTCTCTTGATTTTAAACCACACAGTATCCTTGTTCTTTTCTAACAACTGCCTCTTGGTCTCTGTAAAGGTTTTGCAAGAGCACAACTAAATGTTCTGGAATTCTCATTCTTTGCAGTTTTTGGTTTGCAACGTAATTGGTTATGATATGCACAGTCATATGCCTTTGCATGGTTCATAAAACACAGGTAAACATCTTTCATGTATTCTTTGCTTTCAGTCAAGTTCCATCTGGTATCAGCAATATTCCTCCTTCCAAGTCTTCTGAATCCAGCTTGAATGTCTGGTAGTTCTCCATTGATATATTGCTGCAAATTTTTTTGAATGATCTTCAGCAAAATATTACTTGTGTGTGATGTTATTGATGTTCAATAATTTCCACATTCTGTTGGATCACTTTTCCTTGGAATGGACACAAATATGGATCTCTTCCAGTCAGTTGGCTAGGTAGCTGTCTTCCAAACTTCTTGGCATAGACAAGTAAGTACTTCCAGTGTTGCATCCATTTGTTGAAACATCTCAATTGATATTCTGTCAATTCCTGGAGCCTTGTTTTTCATCAATGCTTTCAGTGCAGCTTGGACTTCTTCCATCAATACCATCAGTTCTTGATCATATTCCTCCTGGAATGGTGGAATGTCAACCAGTTCACAGTGACTCTGTATATTCCTTCCATCTTCATTTGATGCTTTCTGCTTCATTCAATATTTTCCCCATAGAACCCTTCAATATTGCAGCTCGAGGCTTGGATTTTTTCTTCAGTTCTTTTGGCTTGAGAAATGCTGAGTGTGTTCTTCCCTTTTGGTTTTCTAACTCCAGGTCTTTGCACATTTCATCATAATACTTTACTTTGTATTCTTGAGCTGCCCTTTGAAGTCTTCTGTTCAATTCTTTTACTTCCTCATTTCATTCTTTTACTTTAGCTACCTATGTTCAAAAGCAAGTTTTAGAATCTTTTCTGGCATACGTTTTGGTCTTTTCTTTCTTCCCTGTCTTTTAAAAGACCTCTTGCTGTCTTCATTTATGGTATCTTTGATGTCATCCTACAACTTTTCTGGTCTTTGATCATTAGTGTTCATTGCATCTATTCTTGAGATGGTCTCTAAATTCAGATGAGATATACTCAAGGTCATACTTTGGCTCTTGTGGACTTGTTTTAATTTTCTTCAGCTTTAACTTGAACTTGAGTATGAGAAATTGATGGTCTGTTCTGCAGTCAGCCATTGACCTTTTTTTGACTGAGGATATTGAGTTCTCCATCATCTCTTTTCACAGACGTAGTCAATTTGATTCCTGTGTATTACATCTGGTGAAGTCCAAGTGTATAGTCACTGTTTATGTTGTTGAAAAAAGGTATTTGCCACAGAGAAGTCCTTGGTCTTGTAATTCCAACATGCACTCTTCAGTGTCATTTCTATAACCAAGGCCATATTGTCCAACTACTGATCCTTCGTTTTCAACTTTGGCATTCCAATCACCAGTAATTAGCAATGCTTTTTGATTGCATGCTTTATCAATTTAAGATTGCAGAAGTTGGTAAAAAAATCTACAATTTCTTCATTTTAACATTAATGGTTGGTGTGTAAATTTGAATAGTAGTCTGATTAACTGGTCTTTCTTGCAGACATATGGATATTATCCTGTCACTGACAGTTTTGTACTTCAGGATAGACCTTGAACTGTTCTTTTTGATGAACATTTCATTTTGTTATTCTCAGCATTGTAGACCATATGATTGTGCAATTCAAAATGGCTAATACAAGTCCATTTCAGCTCACTAATCATAGCATATCAATCTTTATGCATTGTATTTCATTTTTGACCACTTCCAATTTTCCTAGATTTGTAGTTTTGCATATATGCCCTTAATTATGTTGAGGAATTTCCCTTCTATTCTTATTTTGCTGGAGTTTTTATCGGAAAAAGGTGTTGGATTTTATCAAATGCCTTTTCTACATCAATTGAGATGATCATGTGATTTTTTTACTGTGTTTTATTTATGTGGTGAATTATATTAATTGATTTTCTAATGCTGAACAACCCTTCAACTCCTGGTATGAATCCCACCTGATCATTATCTATGATTTTTTGGATATATTGTTGAATTCTATTGGGTAGAATTTTGTGAGATTTTCTGCATCTATATTCATGAGGGATATTCCTCTGTAATTTTCTTTTTTTGTGGTTTCTTTACCTGGCTTTGTTATCACGGTTATGTTTGCTTCATAGAATGAGCTAGGAAGTATTCCTTCCTTCTTTTTGTTTTGGAAGAGTTTGAGTAAATTGGTGTCAGCTTTTCTCTGAATGTTTGATAAAATTCCCCAGTGAAGCCATCTGGGCTGGGGCTTATTTTCTCTTCTTTTATTATGAGTTTGTTTAGATTTTCTACCTGTATTTGTGTTAGGTTAGGTAGGTAGTGTGTTTCTAAAAATTTGTCTATTTCTTGTAAGTTTTTAAATTTGTTGGAGTACTTTTTTATGGTATTCTGTTATGATCCGCTATCTCAGTTGACTTTGTTGTAATATCTCCCATTTCATTCCTTATTTATTTTCATCTTCTCATTTTTTTCCTTTGTCAATTTGGCCAGTGCTTTGTCTATTTTATTGATCTTTTCAAAGAACCAACTTCTAATTTTGTTGATTCTTTCTATTGGTTTTCTCCTTTCTATTTCCTTTATTTCTGATCTGATCTTTATTATTTCCTTTCTTCTGGTAGCTTTGGTCTTCTTTTGCTCTTCCTTTTCTATTTTTTTTAGTTGTTTGGTTAAATTATTGATTTTTTACCTTTCTTCTTGTTTAATGTATGCATTTATTGCTATAAATTTCCCACTGTGCACTGTTTTTGCTGCATCTCATAGGTTTTGGTATGTTGTGTTTTCATTCTCATTTCATTCTGTTTCTTAATTTCACTTTTGATTTCTTCTATCACTCCATAGTTTTTAGTAATGTGCTAGTTAGTTTCCATGTATTTATTTTCCTTGCTCTTTCTATTATTGATTTCTAGTTTCATACTGTTATGATCAGAGAAGATACTTTGTATAATTCCAATCTTTTTAAATTTATTGAGGCTTGCTTTGTGGCCTAAGATATGGTCTATTTTGGAGACTGTTCCATGTGCATTTGAGTAGAATATGTATTGTTCTGCTGTCAGGTGGTGTGTTCTACATATGTCTGTGAGGTCCTATTAGTTGATAGTGTTATTTAAGTTTTCTGTATATCTGTTGGTTTTCTTTCTAGTTGTTCTGTCTATCATCAAAAGTGATGTGTTAAAAATCTCCTACCATTATTGTGGCTCTATTTCTCTCTTCAGTTCAGTTAGGGTTTTGTCTTAGTCATCTAGTGCTGCTACAACAGAAATACCACAAGTGGATGGCTTTAACAAAGAGAAATTTATTTCTCCATGGTAAAGTAGGCTAAAAGTCTAAATTCAGGGTGTCAGCTCCAGGGTAAGGCTTACTCTCTCTGTTGGCCTTCTCATCAATGTTCCGCCAGACTAAGAGCTTCTCCTCACAGGGACCCCATGTCCAAAAGACATGCTCTGCTCCTGGCACTGCTTTCTTGGTGGTATGAGGTCCCCTGTCTCTCTGCTCACTTCATTCTTTTATATCTCAAGAGATTGCCTCAGGATACAATCTAATCTTGTAGACTGAGTCCTGCCTCACTAACACAACTGCCACCCATCCTCCCTCATTAACATCATAGAGGCAGGATTTACAACATATAGGAAAATCACACAATACCAGGAATCATGGCCCAGTCAAACAGATACACACAATTTTGGGGGGACATAATTCAATACATGACAGGTTTGTTTTATAAAATTTGGAGTTCTGGCACTGTGTGCATAAATATTTACAATTGTTATGTCTTCTTGGTGAATTGACCCTTTAATCATTTATAGTGTCCTTCTTTATCTCTTATAATGGTTTTTGACTTAAAGTCTATTTTGTCATGTATTAGTATTGGCACTCCTACTGTCTTTTGATTACTGTTTGCTTGGTATATTTTTTCCATCCTCTGATTTTTAACCTGTGTATGTCTTTGTGTCTAATGTGTATCTCTTGTAGACAGCTTATTGATGGGTCATGTTTTTATCCATTCTGTCATTCTCTACCTCTTGACTGATGCATTTAATCCATTTACATTTAGTATGATTATTGATAAGTATGGATGTACTGCTGCCATTTTCTTATACTTTTTTTTTTCTGATGTTAACCATTTCTTTTTTTTTCTTTATTTTCTCTGTTGAATTCTTTTTGTATGTGGATTTTTTTTTTCTCTTTTCATTTGTTGCTGTTGTTTTTGTGTTTACTGAGTCTTTTTAGTTTTCTTCTTCTTTATTTTGATTAGCAAATTTATTACTTTTCTTTGTAGTTACCCTAAAGTTTACATTTACCATCCTAAATTTAAAATAGTCTGTTATATCTTGAAATCACCTTGACCTTGGCTCCATATGGAAGTTCTATAACTACATTATTCATTCTTCAGTTTGTTTTGAATTTGTCATTGTTTATATTATTATATCTCTGGTTCTCTTAATCAGTTTTGTAGGTTTATTTTACTTTTTAAGAAGTCTTTAGTTGGCTTGGTCAACTCTACATTTCATGTTCTGAGGTCTGAGGTCATTATTTGTGTCTGTTTTACTTAGTTTTTTTGTCTTTGTTGTTAGAGATAGTTATGATGTGTCTACCTAAGCTGCCATGTTTAACTGTGATATTGTGTTAAAAGTTGGGTCAAGATATTCTAGAATGGCAAATCTTCTCTTTGTTTTCCCACAACAGAATCTAAAATTCCAATTATTGAGGACTCATCCTCCCATTATACAAGTAGACATGGGAAATACCTCAAATAATTTTACTTGAAAAATATGAGGAGCCGCATATGCTTCAACACAAAGACACTGGAAAAAGTAAGAATATAGTGACATTTCCTGGTTACCTAACAGTCTTGACCTACACTTGTAATTTTGGGAATGGGGTCTTCATTAGCTAGTGCTGCTGTAACACAAATACCTGAAGTGGGTGGCTTTAAAAGAACAGAAATTTACTTTCTCACAGTTCTGAAGGCAAAAGTTCAAGTCAGGGTCTCTGCCAATGTTGATTTCTTCTTTGTCAGTAACTCCCAGCATTCCTTGGTTCTTGGTGATCCTCACATGGCATCTGTCTTCCCCAGTATGTGATTGCTTGCCTCTAAGTCTAATCTTCAGTTTTTTTTATAATTCAGAAGTGATTCAGTTTAAGACACACTCTACGTTGATATGGCTTCATTAACATAACAAAGAAAACTCTTTTCCCAAACAGGATTACATCCACAGGTATAGGGGTTAGGATTCTAACACATATTTTGGGAGGACACAATTTAATAAATAACAGGTGAGTTACCAACATACTGGAGTAGAAGAAAATTTTATTTCCTCTTATTTTCCTTAGGCACACAGCTGAAAACCAGATTGCTTTTCTGTTTCTATATCAGTTTCTTTTCTGTTTGTAATGCCTGGCTTTACCCAAAAGGACAGCTTGGGGAGAGTAGTGTGGAGGAACACCTCAGGTCATGGTAAATGAAGGACAAAATAGCTGCAGGATAAAATTGTATGCATTCAATAACACTATAGGATCTCCCTCAGACTTAGTTTTTATTTTAGAATTTAATATTGTGCATTAAACAAAACCATTATTTTGAATTATAAAGGCACATTTAACCATGAAGCAAGCTAGTCTTGGCAAAATAAAAGGTAAAAGCACTTACTCCTTTGTACCTTCTCTAACAAATACAGAGGTTGTTTCCAACCCATTTTCAAAAGAGACTTTCTGAAAATAATCAAAATGAGCTGGAATGGGATAAATTTAGTATGTGCATGTATTCAGATGAACAATAGTGGTGAGTCTATTATTTTCAATGCTTATTGGTGTTAAGAGAGATGCATTATCTATATTGTAGTCGCTTTTGCAGTTTATCCACATGAATTGGAAATGACTAATATGGCACTGTTGGCTACAAAACCAGCTGCAGCTGGTTTTCATGGGAAGGAACCTATACTAAGGGAATAGGCTAAGTAGTCCACAAGCTCAGTAAATGCTTATAGTTCATTATAGTGCTATCAAGTAATGTAGCCTCAAAATGTTAATGCAGCATCTAAAAGTGCCTAACTCTCTCCTTAGAAACTAGAAGTAACTGGCTCAATAAAATTTAAGAACAGCAATATCAGAAGCAGAGGCTCAATATCTCAGAGTTTTATAAAAGCACTGTCATCATCATTATTGAGGTTTAAACTGAGAACTTGACAGCATAGATCTAGTGCTTTCTTTGGAAGATATTATAACCTTGTGTGAGATTATTTGAAAATTTTAAGAGGCTGTGTCGGGAAATATGACTTGTAGTGACAATGACTGGAAAAAACGTGTATCTTAAAGGAATACTGAAGGGTGGAAACAGAGTTTTAGAAATAAAGATGATAATGTGCTTCAAAAGAGATTTTTCATTTGATAAGAGAATTCACCTTTTAAATAGGGTGATCATATGGTAAATACTCCTCATGGTCTTTTAAGAAATACCCATTTATTGCTTTGCAAAATCCTCACTCCTCCTCCCCCAACACTGTTAGTGTGTACAAGGCAAAATTCCTCTAAATTCTTTTATTATTTTCAAGAGCAGCTTTTTGAGCAACATCAAAGAGCAAATCACTGAAATGTATTCTGAAATTCTAGAGAACAAGGTTTCAAAACAGTGGAAGAATATATTCTAAGTAACGAACCACAGTTTTTCAGAATTCCAACAGTAACAAATAAGCTTCTCTTGTTTCATACCTATGACTGAGTGGCATGCTGGAGGAAGACTACATAAGCCTGAGTATCTAGAGACTATGATTTTCCATATGAATTATTAGAAAAGGAATGGGAATGAAAACTGGGCTCTCACTGCAAAATGACTGAAAGATCCCACACATTATTCTGTGAATAATGGAGAACCATCATTATTTTTAAGCAGGGTGGTAGAATTTCCAAATTTACATTTTTCAAGAAAGACAACTTTGAATAGAACTACGTATTAAAAAAAAAAAAAAGAAAGAAACACAAGGGACTAAAAACAAAACAACAGCAACCTATTCAGGAAGCTATGGCAATAAGCCAGGTATTAGATATAAATTGACAGAAGTAGGAGTAGGAAAAAGAGAAAGAGAATGTTTGGGTTTGGAAGTCTTTATGGAGATAGATGCATTATAGATTGCTATTATGTTGGATGTGGGACTGAAGGAGAAGGAATGATTACAGTCGACCCTGAGATTTTTGCTTGGTTGAATAGATACATCACAGTGGTATTAAGCTATATACATATATATATATATAGAGAGAGAGAGAGAATACAGAAGGAGGATGAGCTTTGAGGGAAAGGTAACAAACTTAATTTCAGATTTGTGCCTTGTTATTATCAGAATCATTTCATATTTAATACTGTAGAATTATAGAATATTTAATATTTAGAAGGAGCTGTCCAAGGTGCTATTGATTTGGATCTAGAAGTTCTATAATTTGAAAATGCAGATTTGGGTGTCGTTTAAATAGAGATCCTGCTAGAGTTGTCAGTGGTCGTATTCATACAGTAAGAGTACATAGAATTAAGAGGTAAGTGGGCTGAGTGTGGAACCTTGGAGAATAAACACTTTGAAAGAATGAGCATATGACAAAGATCCAAGCAATGGAAAAGTGATCAATTTAAATAGTGCCTAACCTAAACCTAACCTAAACCTAAATAGTGTCCTGAAAGTGAAGCAAGAACATTTCAAGAAGAAAATCTGATCAACGGTGTATAATGCTTCCAGAAGTCATATAGGAAAGGGTCTAAGAATAGATCTTTGGAACCAGAATTCAGGAAATCACTCACGACACTAAAATTCAAGTTTCAGTTTTGCAGTGTAGCAGGAGTCATATTGTATTAGGTGAAGGTGGAAAAGTGGAAGCAGAGAACAGAGAGTACTCTTCTATGAAATTTGACGGTAAAGAGAAGGCAAAAGAACTTGTATTAACCTTGAGAGAGACAGAGTCTAAAAAAGATTTATTTGAAAGCTAAGGGAAAGTAATAAATGAAAAGGTAAAGATTAAAGGTACAAGTGAGAGAGGAAGTCAGTGATGAATAGAAAAAACAATTGAAGCACCAGAGTTCAGTGTAGTGTTGGAAATAAAACTACCAAGAAATAAAACTACCAAGAGTTGGAGTCATTTTATTATACTGTAGTTGGAAACAGGGAGGATGAGAATTGGGAATAAGAACAACGGGATCTCATGTGTGTATTTGAATTTTGCTCTGACTACAGAACCTACACCTAGCATGAGATGTGACTCCGCGCCTTTCTTTCATGCATATAGTAAACACATCTCTTTAGTATATATTAAGATCATAAATGTTTGATACTAAAGGGGAATGTTATAACTCTTGCAGGCAAGATGAGAAATATCTACTCTTCAGTTCAGAGTTTTGGCAAATCTCTTAAAGACCGAATGGTTTGAATGCCCAGACATCTGCATATAGACTTGTCTTTGGTCCTTTCTTTAGATCAGTTATTACAGCAATTCTCAAGTTTTTGGTACGAAAGGATTAGTGCATGGGGTTGTGAATAGTCCAACCAAAATATACTGTACTTTATGGGAGATTTAAGAGATTTTCAAGAGTAATTATTATACATGACTAGAACCTAGCATAAGTCACATACCATTTCACTATAAATATAACAAACAAATATAGGTCATGTTGGCTGAGTCCAGAGAAGTAAGGGAAGCAGCACAGATCATCTTCATTAAAGAAAAAAAAAAAAATCCTCTTCTGTCGAGTTGATTCCAACTCATAGCAACCCTATAGGACAGAGTAGAACTGGCCCTTAGGGTTTCCAAGACTGTAAAACTTTATGAAAGCAGACTGCCTCATCTTTTTCCCAGGGAGGAACTGCTGACAGTTTTGTTAGCAGCCAGTGCTTTAACCATTGTGACACCAGGGCTCCTATAGATAAGGGACAAAAATAAATCATTAGGAGGAGAAAAATTACAACATTTGGAGCTTCTCTATTGTTTCATTCAACTCAAAGATCAATCCCAGTAAGCCAAGATTAACCACTTCCCAGTGAGGTTCCAACAGCAAGCTTCATATCTTTTGACTCTTGACTACTCCTCTGTCCTCATTTCTTGTCATTCTCTCCTTTATTTACTAACTCCAACCACTATGGTCTTCTGGCAGCTAGAACATGTCAAAATCATTCCTCCTTTATAACTTTAACACTCCCTATTCCCTCAGGTTTGTGTGTGACTTGCTTCTTTAAATATTAACCTTAAAGATTAATTTAAATAAACTAAAGTAGCTCATAGGTCCCTTCAGAACAGTACCATGTTTTTATATTCTTGATGGAATCATTAGCATCTTGTATATGCTTTTAAATTCATTTATTTATTTTTTGTTCCATCCTTGGAAAGATAAAGACTTGTATGTCCTGTTTATCATTATATCCTAAGTCCTTAAACCATTTTCTACATTACTAGGTGGGTGTGAATATATTATATATTGTATATAAATGTGAAATGTATAAATGCATACAATCATAAGAAGATGAATCATACTAATGATAAAACGTAATAAGCAGTTTTATATGGGTTCTAAGAATTCAGAATATGAATAGAAAGCAATGCATCATTTCACTGTCAGCAAAGTCAGTGACTGGGGATGAAATATGTAGTAAGAGATGAATTAGGAGATCAACCTTTAACCAAATAATGAATATTAATCTTAAGTGGTGGGTGTTTCAAAGATATAAAAAAATGAAACCTTAAGGATATATATGTGAGAAGTATCAACACTAAAATATAGTGTGATGATTATAGTTATAGATAATTGTCTTCAATCTTACCAGTGGGTCCACCTGGCTCTACCTAATGTTGATGGACTCCTCTGGGGTGCTACACAGCCTTCTAGTCACTCATTCTTTCAGGTAGGAAAATTAAATACATCTCTGATAGAGCAATCTGAGGCTGAATAAACGTGAGTTTGAGATGACAGTGACTTTATGGTTTATCACACTCTGGTGCTTGATTAATGTTCACAAAGGATAAACATTTTGCTAAAAAGAGATGAAATAGGGCTCATAGAGATGTTTCTTCCTTTTTCAGTGTCACACACCCCATTTTACCCTGTTATATTTAATCATAGACTTCATATCTAAGCTATGGAAAAAGTGGTAAAAGGAGAGCTAGGTAAGCTATTGTACAATTTTATCATTATCGCTTGGGCATTTAAGTTCAATAGAGTGTTTTCAGAATGGCAGTTTGTAAAGCATAATATAAAGGCACCCCGTATATAAGACATAATGATAAATCAGCATGCTATCAGCTATTCTGTGCTAAGGTTTTTCTTTTTTAAAATTGTCAGATATATCATACATAGAGACATATACGTACAGTTAAATAAGACTTGTAAAGCAAATATCCTAATAACCAGCCCTGTTGCCATCAAGTCATTTTGACTCATAGTGACCCTATAAGACAGAATAGAACTGCCTCATAGGGTTTCCAAGGCTGTAATCTTTACGGAGGCAGACCGCCACATCTTTCTCCCACAGAGCAGATGGTGGGTTCGAACTGCTGCCCTTTAGGTTAGGAGCCTCTTGCTTAACCAATGTGTCACCAGGGCTTGGTAACTACCAGTAAGGGTAAAAAATAAAAAGATACAAAATCTCCAATAGTCCTTTCTGTGTGCCTTTTCTTTTACATTCCTTGTCTTCTACTAAGGGTAAATGGGTTGATTTTGTGACCCTCTCTTTGCTATTTTGTTTTTGTTTTCTTTTTTTGGAAAGTTTATCACCCCTGTATACATCCCTAAATATTATAATTTAACATTGCCTGTTTTTGAACATTATAGAAATAAAAAAACTTACTTCTATGAAATTTTTTACCCAATATGTTTGTAAAACTTATCCATTTTGTTACATTTAACTATATTTAATTATATATTAAATACTGTATTTATTACATATATATTTAATTATTATGTGTATATTTAGTTTTTATAGATGAATAGTATCTCATTTATGAATATATTACTATTTAACAATGTGTATAGCTGGTGGAAATTTGGGTTGTTTCCAGAATTTCCTATAATGAATGTAATTGTACATGTGTACATTTATCCAAGGTTTTCTTTATGGTATACACCCAGGAGTAGAATTGCTGTATCATAGTGGATGTCTATTTACAACTTAATAATCCAAATACATAAATAAATATACTATTTACTTTAGCATGTAAACATGAAGTATTTAGAAATAAATCTAATAAAAGATTGTAAGACTTTAAAAGAGAAAATTATGCAATCTAATTGAGAGAAGCTAAAGAAAATAAAAATAAAAGCGATGTATCATGTTCAATATTGGAGATTTTCCATATCTTCGCATTTTTCACAAAACTTTTATTTTTAGGGACGTGTGTTTGTGTGTGTGAAAGAGAGAGAGATTTTAATTTTTATCATTCATCTGAGTGTGTGTTGGTATTTTATTGAGGTTTTTCTTAATTTGAGTTTTATTGATAGCTGAAAATCTTTTTAATGCTTAATGGCAATTTGAATTTGCTTTTTGTTATGAGTTTGTTCAAGAGTTTTCTCCATTTTATGAAGACCTGGTGGTGCAGTGGTTAAAAGCTGAGCTACTAACCAAAGGATTGGCAGTTTGAATCCCTCAGCTGCTCCTTGGAAACCATATGGGACAGTTCTACTCTGCCCTATAGGGTTGCTATGAGTCAGAATCGACTCAATGGCAACTGGTTTGCTTTTTGGTCTTACATGTAATTGTCTCTAGAACTGTTTGTATGTTCTATATACTAGTCATTTGTGAGTCATATACATTGCAAATATCTTTGTCAACTTTTAGCTTTTCTTTCACTTTTCATGTTTTGTTTAATATGAGTGTTTAATTCAATTTAATTAAATTTACCAGAATTTAGTTCTAGTGTGCTTTTGAGACTTATTTTAAAAATTCTTTCCTGGATTAAATAATGAAAATATTCCTCTACGTTTTCTATTGAATGCTTTAATCTATTTGAAAATACTTTTGGTTTTTTGTAGAAGGGTTGGATTTTATTTTTTTACATAGACACCTAATTGTCCCACTTCCAGCTGCTGAAAAATCCATTTTTTCCTCACTAATCTGTTCTATGTTGTGTTGTCTTAGGCTAGGTTTCTAGAAAGGTAAAACCAGTGGAGTGTATATGTATATATATATATATAGAGAGAGAGACAGACAGAGACAGAGGTTTATTTCAAGGAAATGGTTCACATGGTTATAGAGGCTGGCATTCCTAAGTTATGGGTCAGGTGTCAGGCTGGAGGCTTCTCCTGACTCAAGCAGCTGCAGGAGCTGATGAATCCAAGATCAAAAGATTAGATGGCAGGCCACTGGCTTACAGGCTGTGTATGCTGACAAATCACAAGATTGGCAGGTAAGCTGCTAGCTCAAGTCTCAAGAGCCAGAGGTCAAATGAGGACGAGCCAGATGCAGGATCAAAGCGGGAGTCTTGCTGGAACATCCATTTGTACATTGGAGGCAGGCCACACTCCCAAGGAAATTCCCTTTCAACTGATTGGCTGCTCATAGCAGATCTCATCATGGATTTGATTACATCATTACATAACTGCCGAATTACATCATAACTGCTAAACCACAGAGAATCAGGTCCCAGACTCATATTCTTAACCATCACAGTCCACCCCTTGTTAACTTGGCACCTGTACACATCTCCTTAAACCATACATAATCTCTAAATAAAGATAATTATAATGTCATAACATAATACAGCTAACACAGGCAGCACTGAAAATGCACTAGCACCGTTTTCATCTTATATTTTATAAGTGAAGAAAACAAAAATATGTGATCCATACTTACAAGGAAGAAATACTAACAATTACAGTCTTGTTTCTGCAACTGGTCTCGTGGTCGTAGCTAGTATTTAGAACTACCTTCTTCCAGAATCTGTTCTGTATTCCCTATACCCTCAGCAACCACCTCAGCTGGTAATGGTTCTTCGCCTGGTAGAGTGACCCAAATCTTCATTCCTGAAGGGCCTGGGCCGTTAGTAGCCAGGTTGGAATTGAGTTGCTGTGGTTTTCCATTCTCAAGCCCTGGTTGCTCAGTGCTTAAGAGCTTGGCTACTAACCAAAAGTTCAGTAAGTTTCCATTGACTTTAATGACTGGACATGATAGTACTAAGACATACCCTAAGGGATCTCCTTTATTCCAGACATACTCTTCTTTACCTGTATTATGTAATATCAACCTGATTTTCCCTTGGTAATCAGATTCAATCATACAAGCCAGTACAATAACTCCCTTCTTTGCCTGTTTATCCAGAGACATGAGGAGACCAAAATGACAGGGTGGAATTCTTAACTTCCAGTTCAATGGAATCAGTATTGTGTCTCCTGGTGGGAGCATTCTTCCCTTTGGATCTAAGACTTCTAGACCCACAGAGCATAGGGTCACAGGGACAAATCAAAAATTTTGTGAGTGGATTAATAGGGGTAATAGTGAGTTGTTCCACCCCCATTTCGACCCCTTGATTCCTGGACCCATGAATCCTGGCTATGAGAGAAACAGCACCATATCTTGGATATTGGTTTAGAGCATATACAGCCCCCTGGAGAACACTGTCACAACCTTACAAGGTATTGCTACCTAACTGGTGCCATAATTATGTCTTCAGAAAGCCATTCCATCATTCTATCAAGCCAGCTGCTTCAAGATGACGGAGAACATAATAAGATCAGTGAACTCCATGAGCATTGGCCCATTACCACACTTTATTTGCTGTGAAGTGAGTCCCTTGATCCGAGGTGATGCTGTGTAGGATACCATGAAGGTGGATAAGGAATTCTGAGCCACGGAAGGTAGTTTTGGCAGAATCATTGCTTGCAAGGAAGGCAAATCCATATACAGGGTAAGTGTCTATCCAGTAAGAATGAAATGCTGGATAGGGGAAGAGGATGACTCAATTTCAAAGAGCATGTCATCCTATCCACTTGATAGTTAAAATTCTTCTCTGCTGAGGTCACCCTTTGGTGAGCATTCACATGAGACATAAATATCTTCCCTTCTTTGGCTCAGTCTGGGAGGTCTAGCCACATACTTCCTCCCCATACTTCCTTGTCACCAATTTTCCAATCATGATCCTTCCAAGTCCCTGACCATCCAGCCAAACCATTGACCACAGTCCGTGAATCATACTGTAATCTCACCTCTGACCAATTCTTCTTCCAAGCAAAGTGAACAACCAGGTGTACTGCTTAAAGTTCTGCCCATTGGGAGTATTTCCCCTCACCACTCTCCTTCAGAGAGATACCAGAAAGGGTTTGTAGTGCTGCCACTGTCCACTTTTTAGCAGTGCCTGCATATTGCACAGTACCATCTGTAAACCAGGCACAAGTTTTCTCCTCCTCAGTCAAATGATCATAAGGAACTCCCCATGATGCCATAGGTGCAGACTGGGAGAGAGAACATAATGTGACAGCAGTGGAGACCATGGAGATTTGGGCCAACTCCTCATGTAACTTACTTGTGTATACCACTTCCATTTAAAGATGGAGTTCTGCTTTCTGGGTCAGACAACACTCAGCTCATGATGGGCAGCCCAGGCCACATGATGACTTGGTGGCCCATGGTTACCAAACCAAACCCATTGCTCTTGAGTTGATTCCTACCTGTAGCAACCCTATGAGACAGAGTAGAACTGCCCCATCAGGTTTTCAAAGAGTGGATGGTGGATTCAAAATGCCAACATTTTGGTTAGTAGCAGAGATATTAACCACTGCACCACCAGGGCTCTACTGGCCCATAGTTAAGTGTTTAGTATCTACTAAGGGCCAGTAACAAGCCAGAAGACATTTCTCAAAAGGAGAGTAGTTATCTGCAGAGGATGGTGGGGCTTTGTTCCAAAATCCTAAGAATCTGCATTGTGATTCACCAATAGGGGCTGCAAAGAGTACAAACAGCATGTCTACCTGCAACTGACACTTCAAGCACCATTGGATCATCCACAGATCTTATGGCCCAATGGAAGAGCTGCTTACATGGCAGCCTGAACCTGTTGCACAGCCTTCTCTTGATCTGGACCCCAGTCAAAACTAGCAGCTTTTAGAGTCACTTGATAAATAGGCCAGAGTAGCATACCCACATGAGAGATACGCTGCCTCCCAAATCCAAAGAAGCCACCAAGTGTTGTGCCTCCTTTTTAATTGTATGATGGGAGAGATTCAACAAATTATTCTACACTATAAAAGGAATATTGCAACATACCCCACACCACTGGAAGCCTATAAATTTCACTGAGGTTGAAGGCGCTTGAATTTTTGTTGGATTAATTTCCCACTCTCTAGCACACAAATATCTTACCAACAAGTCTAGAGTCATTGATACTTCTTTATTAGGTCCAATCAGCAAAATGTCATCAATGTAATGGACCAGTGTGAAGTCTTGTGGAATGGAAAGGCGATCAATGCCCCTGCGGACTAATTATGACATAGATCTGGAAGTTGATTTACCCCTCAGGTAGGACAGTGAAAGTATAATGCTGGCCTTGTCAGCTGAAGGCAAACTGCTTCTGGTGGTCCTTCAAAGCATGTATGCAAAAAAGGCATTACCCAGATCAATAGTTACTTATCAGTACCTGGAGATGTACTAATTTGCTCAAGCAATGAAACATCTGGAACAGCAGCTTCAATTGGAGTCACCAGATGGTTAAATTTTCGATAATCCACTGTCATTCTCCAAGACGCATCTGTTTTTTGCACAGGCCAAATAAGCGCGATGAATAGAAATGTAGTGGGAATCACCACCCCTGCATCCTTCAAGTCCTTGATGGTGGCAGTAATCTCTGCAATCCCTCCAGGAATGCGGTATTGCTTTTTGTTTACTATTTTCCAGTTCTAATGGCTTCCACTTAGCTTTTACTGCCGTAATAGCCTTTATTCCACATGTCAGGGATCCAATGTGGGGGTTGTGCCGGTTGCTGAGTATGTCTATTGCAATTATGCATTCTGGAACCAGGGAAATCACTACAGGATGGGTTCGGAAACACACGAGACCCGCTGGGAGACAAAGATGAGCTAAGACTCCATTAATAACCTGACTTCCATATGCTTCCGCTCTACTGGTGCCCACAGTGATGTTTTGTGTCTCCTGGAATTCATGTCAGTTCAGAGCCAGGGTCCAGTAATCCCCAAAAAGTCTGATTATTTACTTTTCTCCAATTAACTATCACTTTCATAAAAGGCTATACATCATCATGGGGAAGGCTGGGAGAAAGAGTAACAGTATAAATTTTTGGCTGTGTAATGGGGTCCTTCCTCAAGGAGACCTGGCCTCCTCTTCATTCAAGGGGTTGTAGGTCTGTAAACTGGCTCAAATCTGGGACTTGATTGAGGGATCATGATTCTCTGTCCTGGCAATTCAAGTTAGACCGCTATTACCTTGACCTAGAATTCTTCCAAACGTACAGAGCAAGTAAATATTTAGTAGATTCCCCATATATTTCACTTCTAGGGACACCATGACTAAGTAGCCAACACCATGAGTCCAGACAAGTCAGACTATTTTGATTACTTCTTTGACTCCACTGTCCTGTACAGTAACCAAATCCACCTTGTCTTTGTCAGTTGCATGCCACCACTCGGCCCCCACCACTAAGGGGTACAATCAGCCCCATTGTAGTTAGGTGTCTTAATTCAGTTAGGGCAGTTCCCACTGTCAAATCTGACTGAGATAAAATAGCAATCGCAGCAGTCTTCAAAGGTGCTGGGGCTCCCTTCATAAATTTGCTCCTTACCCTTGTGGTAAAATGTGTGTCCTTTGGGCACTCCATGGGTGGGTCTATGGGTCCAATCTGATAAATCCCCTGTAACATGCCAATTTCCCTAAGCCTTTAGATACTTCTTCTACAGTATACCAAGGCAGGTCTGGTATTTCAACTTGATTTAGTGTAGGCCACTGAGTAATCCATGTTTCAGTGACCCAACCAAAGAAACTGGTAGACCCTTTCCTAACCTCTTGAGCTGAAAAATTTAAATGAAGAATCTGTGCTTTGGGCCAATATCAATAAACTCAGACTGAACCAACTTTGTGTTCTTTGCATCATTATCCCACACCCTTAATAGCTATTTCCACATATATTCCCCAGGTTTCTGTTTGTACATATTAGAAGAAAAGTCCAGCAGTTCTTTTGGAGTGAAGTCTACCTCCTGGGTCACACTTTGTGCTTCACCTTTTGGGGCTTTCTGGGACTTAAGTCTAGTTATAGGTCTAGAAGTAAAAATGGATGGTGGGGATGTATTTGAATATATTCAGCAATGTTTTGTAAGTCATCTGTTCTAGGTGATGCTCCATGCAATGACTCAGATGTCTTCCCAGGAGATGACTCAAAGGCTTTTCAGACACACCTGGGTTAATCTCTTCAGATGGGGTGGAGGGGCTAATGGTTTTACTGGGGAGGGTGGCTTAGCAGACAAACATAGAGTAATCTCTTCAGATGGAAGTGAGTGGGCTGGTTTTGCTGGCAGGAATGATTCAATGGAATTTAGGAGCTCTGTGTCCCCAGATTTCTGATTATCTGCCCATATGTCCCCATCCCAAGTTCCAGGATACTATTTCTTCCCAATCAATGCCCTCACTTTAACTTCAGACACTATTCGAAGTTGGGAATTCTGTCTGCGTTGTAATTCAGCTACTCTTTCTTTAAGGCTCCGGATTTGGTTTTTGGTAACATCAGCTCTGTTACTAAAAAAAATGAGACTTTCTTTTAGGGCACAAGTGGCAACTATGAAGTCATTTATGTAGTGCTTGAGCTGTGACTCTGAAGCCCTGAGCTCATCTCTTTCTTCCACCAATTTGTCTAGTAAAAATAGGACCAACTAACCAGGTTCCTTATACTTCTCCTTCTCATAAAATTGTCAAAAAGTATCAAATATGCTGCCTCCTGAAATGATTGAATGTCAACCAATTCTTTCTGGTACAGTGACTCTGTGTATTCATTCCATCTTCTTTGGATGCTTCCTGCATCATTTAATATTTTCTCTGTAGAATCCTTCAATATTGCAACTCAAGGCTTGAATTTTTTCTTCAGTTCTTTGAGCTTGAGAAACGCTGAATGTGTTCTTCCCTTTTGGTTTTCTAACTCCAGGTCTTTGCACAAGTCATTATAATACCTTGTCTTCTCGAGCCACTCTTTGGAATCTTCTGTTCGGCTCTTTTACTTCATTATTTCTTCTGTTCACTTCAGTTACTCTACGTTCAAGAGTAAGTTTCAGAGTCTCTTTTGACATCCATTTTGGTCTTTTCATTCTTTCCCATCTTTTTAATGACTTTTGCTTTCTTCTTGTATAGTGTCCTTGATGTCATTTCATAATTCATCTAGTCTTTGGACATTAGTTTTCAATGTGGCAAATCTATTCTTAAGCTGTTCAGTGTTTGGTATAAATTACTGAGCCTAGAGTTTTCTTTGTGGGAACATTTGCACTACTGGTTTAATTTATTTAATAAGTATGTGACTATTGATGTTTTCTGTTATTTCTTAGTTTTGATAACTTATGGTTTTCCTAACATTCATTCATTTTGTATAAATTCTCAAATATAAGGTCATAAAAAATTTTATTTAGTTATTCTCTTTTTTAATGTCAAAAATTCCTAATATCTATTTTTCCTTCTTGATTTTTACTAATCTGCTTTTTAAAAACTCTTTTTAAAAAGAATTATTTGCCTTCAACCTTATACCATAATTTCACAGATCATAACTTCATAGATCAAAATTCATAATTTAGAATTTTAGATAGACAATTATTTTTCTTCAGCATGTATAAGTTAACATCCCATTGTCTTCTTGTACTACTGAGAAGGCATCTATCTAATTAGTATTCTGTTGAAGTAATATGGTTTTTATCCTGCCAGTTTTAGTGTAATCATTTTTTTTGGTGATCACCAGTATCACTAAAATATGTCTATTCTTAAACTTTGTTTCATACACATCACTTGAAATATTATAGGATAAGTTTTAGTCTTCTTTTTTTTATAGAAAATGAGACTTCAGGAGTTGTTTTTTTTAATCTACCTGTTTAGTATTATGCGTTACTAGGAACTGGCTCACACTTATCCCTCAAACATAACAAGCGGATTTCTCAAAATATGCCACGCATTTCATATTTTCATTGATACGATCACACCATTCTTTCAGCCTAAAAATGATATCTGTTACGAAATGAATTATGTCCTCCAAAAATACGTGTTGTAAATCCTAACCTCTATGCCTGTGGTTATAATCCAATTTGGGAATAGGTAGTCTTTGTTATGTTAATGAGACAGGATTAGTGTAGGATGTGTCTTAAATCAACCTCTTTTGAGATATAGAGGAGATTAAACAAGAGAACAAAAGAAGCAGAGCTAGGGGAAGAGAGACGCCTTGTCACATGAAGATCACCAAGGAGGCAGGGAATAGAAGCTGAAGAGATAAGGACCTTCCCATAGAGCTGACAAAGGGAGAAAGCCACCTAGAGTTGGTTCCCTGAATTCAGATTCTTGCCTCCTAAACTGTGAGAAAATAAATTTCTGTTTGTTAAAGCCACCCACTTGTGATATTTCTGTTAAAGCAGCACTAGGTAACTAAGATAACCTCCCTCTAAGCACTCTTCCACACACAGATATGATCAGCACCTACTCATAATCCAGATGTAGTTTTCAGTGAAGCCATTTTTGATTTTCCTCTCACTCACTTCAGTTTGACTTTATAAATCACTCTTTTGTACCCTCATAGTATCCTGAATAGGTTGTACCTTAATATTATTATTCATTCTAAAATATATATTGGGGCTCTATATTGTGCCAGAATCTGCTCTAAGCATTTATGATACATCACCAGAGGAAAAACATAAAAATCGCTGTCCTAGGAGACTTACATTCTAGTAGGGAGAGGAGGTAGAGCCAGGCATTAAGCAATGAAACTAAGTCAATTATAGAGGATATTAGAAAGTAATAAGGTTATAGAGAAAGTTAAAATAGTTAAATATATTTGATTAAAAATAAAAATGAATCAGATATGAAATTAAAATTTTAAATGGGAGAGTCAGAGATGAATCTCATTGAAGTGGTGATATTTGAGTAATTTAAAGAAGATGAGAACGAACATAAGCCATGCAAAGATATGAATAAGAACATTTTAGGCAGAGAAAATAGCACAAGCAAAATTATTGAGGCAGGATTTACAATGGAGCCCTGGTGGTGCAGTGGTTAAGAGCTATGGCTGACAGTTTGAACCCACCAGCCACTCTCTGGAAACCCTATGCGGCAGTTCTACTTTGTCTTACAGAGTTGCTATGAGTAGTAATCAACTCACAGCAATGGGTCTGGTTTATTTAAGGAACAGCAAAGAGGCAAATACAAATGGAGCTAGGTAGAAAAGGAGAAGAGAGATAGTTGAGTCCTAAAAGAAATGATGAATGGGGGAATATTTTATAATATTTGGTGGGCTCTTTCAAAGACATTGTTTTTTAATGAATGAGATCGAAAATCTTAAAAGATTTTAATTAAAAAATTATATTGTTAAATTACAAGGGATCTAGAAAACATTTTAAACTAAGTATTACGAAAAGTCCAACCTATAAAAATATGAATGATGTAGCTAAAATAGTGCTTAGAAACAAATTAATAGCTTTTAACATATATTTTACAAAGAAATAGAATTTTAAGTCAAGAATGTTTTTTCTCTTACAAATTAGAAAAAGATTAAATTGAAATTTGAGAAAACAATTAAGCAAATCAAACAAACAGTAGAGAAAATTAACAAAGCCAAACACTGTTTCTGTAAAAAGATTGATAAAACTGACAAATTTCTAGCAAAACTGATAAGGACATAATGTATGAAAACACAAATCATAGAAATCAGGAATAATATAGGATTATCACAACAGATTATAAAGATACTAAAAATAAATAAATAAATGTTTTGAACAACTCTATTACAAAAAATTTGAAAACTTTAATAAAGTGGTTAAGTTCCTTCAAAAATACAATTTATAAAAACTGACACAAGATGAAATAGAAAATTAAAAAAACCCTGTGTCTATTAACAAAATTTAATTTATAATAAAATTCCTCCATGCAACAAAAATTTTAGGTCTACATAGTTTTACTGCTGAAATATATTAACTACTTAGGTAAGAAATAAAACCAGTTTTACCCTGCTCTTAAACAAACTTTTTCAGAAAATAAGCAGAAGGGAACATTTCTTCATATTTTATTAGGCTATGATTATTCTGAGCCTTGGTAGTGCAATGGTTAAAGTGCTCAGCTGCTAACCAAAAGGTTAGTAGTTCAAACTCATCGGCCTCTCCATGGGAGAGAGATGTGGTAGTCTGCTTCTGTAATGAAACCCTAAGGAGTATTTCTACTCTGTCCTATATAGGGTATCTATGAGTCAGAATTGACTGGATGGCAGTGGGTTTTGTTTTGTATCATTATTGTGGTGACAAAACCTAATACAGATATTAGAAGAAAAGAAAATTAGTGAACAATAACCACCAAGAAAATAACTGCGCAAGTCCTAAATGAAATAATAACACTCAAATCCAGCACCATAGAAAATAAATAATATATCATAGCCAATTTTGATTTATTTTAGAAATGTAAGGAGATTTAACATTCAAAAATAAATCAATTAATGCACCACATTAATAGAATAAAGGAAAAATATATGATGATCTTAATTGATGCAGAAAATGCATTTAACAATATTTAACATCTATTTAACATAAAAAAATGAAGCAAACTAGGAAAGAAGGAAAAGTTCTCCACTGATAAAGTGCATCAACAAAAAATATAAAGCTAACATCATACTTAATAATGAAATATTGAATATGTTTACCTTAAGATTTGGAATAATAAGACAAAGTCTGCTCTAATCTACTCAATATTGTTCCTTACCAGTGTAATTAGCAGGAGAAAAAAACGGGGGAAGGCATAAAAACTCCAGAGGAAAAAATAAAACTGATTTTATTCACATACGAAGACATGATTGGTTGCATAGAATATCCTAATGAATTTACATAATAGCTCCAAACTGAAAACCAACATGTCCATCACCAGGTGTTAGGAGAATATTCTTCGCAGCATTTCTGCATGTCATGTATCAGATTTTGTGTTAGATTGTCCTTTCAAGGATGATTATATAAAAAACAGCCTTGTAAGATAAAGATTGTGTCTCCATCAGGGGGAGAGGGCAGATTTGTTATCTGCCCATAATATAAAAGATAATAATGTCTTCCTTTGAAACAAAGGCTGGGGAAGTTTGCTAGCGGCTCTTTTAAATAATGTGGTATTCCTAAGCTCAGAGTTTTTCATCTGTGACACAAATCCACTTTATGTGCAGTATCCACCTGGACCTACCTCCAAATCACCCCATGAGTCTTAGAGGCAAAAGAAACTGATGCAAACATGATACCCATGCTGTCTCTTTTTGCCATGAGTAATAAAGTCTTTCATCTCTGATTCAAGAGTCTGGCTTCAACAATGGGGTGATTCAAAAAATGGTACTGTGCAAAAGAATTCATATAGAAAAGTCTATATTCAATAAAAACAATTTATATGAAGTGTAGAACTGGTAAATCCATCTATTGTAATAGAAGTCAAAACTTTTGTTGCTTGGGGTAGTGGCTGTGGGCTTTGACTGGAAAGGGGCATGTGGAAACTTTCTGTAGTAATGGAAATGTTTTTATTTTGAGTGGGGTGTTAGTTAATAAACGCATATATTTGTTAAAACTCATTGAATTGTACACTGAGTATTTATGACTTTTATCTCAATGTAAATAAATATAAAATACTGAGATATTGCATTATAAATGAGGCTATTGCTGTGCTCCCCACCTCCTCCCCCACCAGGGATAGTTCTTGTTTTTACTCCTTCTTTGATCTACAGATTATAGAACTTCCTCATCTTCCCAAAGTTCAAGATTTTCAAAGCATTCCTCTGCCCTAGATAAACATATCCAGCTTTGAGTCTGTGAATAGTTTATCTCAAATAATACTGCTTAGGGTTTAAAAGACAGGCCATGATCCATGATCGTGCCATTTTATAAGTAGGTCCATAAAGAAATGGAAGTGGATTTGGATCCACCAGAACTGACTGCTTATACAAGATGCACTTTGGACTTATTATGATCTCATTTTCTTCATGTAACTTTTCATGACTGTCAGAATAAGATGAAGAGCCTGAGGTATGACAACAGTGATGACTCTAATAGGTCAGTCTAAAACTCAGTGTATTTCTTAGTGTAGAAATAGATACACCATACTAGATTATTATAAGTGACTATAATGCATGTGGAACAAATATTGGGCATCTTGGTAGCGTATGTTGAAGCACATTGACAAAGAATACATTAGATCTGTTTCAGCAACTTCATCCACTCTTTGATTTTACACAACAGGATAGAAAGGCCAAAACCACCTCATTTCCTTTCTTGGCTTCTTGAATTCACCCAGACAATGGCGACAGCAGAAATTTTAGTTTCCAAAAATAGCAGCATTCAGTTAGCATGCTCAAAGATGTTGATTCCAAGAATCTATTTGAAGTCTTTAGAGAATTAAATTATGTTTGAATTGAATGAGTGTCATTTGCTATAACCTTGCCTTGTCCTTCTAACCCTGTTAAGCTGAATGCGATAACCTCTGGGAGCTCTGGTCGGAGGGTGATAGTGGCACTAATGATCTTGAGTCAGAACTTTTCATTTTCATCACAGATATACTCAAATCTGTGGTATTTCTAGGCTTCAAAAGCTCTTAGCACAACAGGAGTTCTTAACCTTACATGATGTATGTTTTATTTTTAATCCTTGTCTCTCCTTGTTTGACAGGCAAAGGGCCTGTGCCTGGGTCATTTTCTGTGATTTTCTTGTTCTTTTTTCCTAAGTGCTCGGCAATTGGCAGGTTAACATTTATCAGGTCACTCTGACCTCTGTGTGCAAAGTTGCTATTCTCCAGTGTAGGTGGGGGGATAGAGCCAAGGATCCTTACTGAACCATAGCCATGTGTTAAACCATGTAGTACAGGTAGGGAAAATGTGTTCAAGTCCCACTGAGGTTAAACTTCCAACTCTGTGGCTCGGTTACCCAGATTTGACATAGCCTCTTGATGTCATATATGCCCAGAAATGATTTAAAAAAAAAATATGCTATTTAGAAGTATCCTTGATGTTTTGTGTTAAATTTCCATAACGTATTATTTTGACATCAACTGTTAAAAATAGCAGGAAGAATAATAGCAATGGCAGGATGTAGAAGACTATCACAGTTTTACACAAACAGCGCACCCCTTCTGTGTTTGTTTGCCAGCCACGCCCTCCCCCATGAGACATGCTTACAAAAGGCACCATGCCAATCCTGATCCACATGTTGCTGTAAAAAAAAAAAAAAAATTAGCATAGCGTGCTTATGAAAGTACCTCTCGGGGGAGGGCATAGCTGGCAAACAAATGCAGAAGGTATGCGTTATTTGCATAAAAATGTGGTAATTGGCATAGCAAATATAATTAGTACTATGTGGAAAAATGCTAGCACGGACCAATAGCAGCTCTATAGTAAATAGCTGTGATTATTACTCCTTGTGTGTTCTCATCCACTCACATTTTTTTTTTTTACAATATATTCATATCAAGGAGAAACTAATCTGCTATTTCAATTGCTCTCTAACTTGTAAAGATATTACTTGTGTTGAAGTCAGAGTATCACCATGAGAAAGATTGCTGGTGACCCCGAAGTGACCACCTAAAATATAAACTTACCTAGCTCTAAGATCTGGCCTTCAGCACTTGAGTATCTGATTTCTGACACTGACAGCCCAAAGAGAGAAGATTCATGTCTTAGAACTGATTCATATTTATCAGAATTACTGTATTAATGAATAATATCAAGATGATGTTTTATCAGTTTATATTAGAAACAGGAACAATAACATGCTTGTTTGCATGACCACATACTCCCTTATTCTAGGCACGCATGCATGAAAATTCAATGATAATTATAAAGTTTATTGGAAATGAATCAGAATAATGAGTTATTTATGTAACTAAAATGTTTAAATTATATAACTAAACAAAATGAATAGACTTGCTGTTCAAAAGGTAGCACCTGAAGTTTATGGTCCAATTTCTTGTCCCTTGTGCAGTTTGTGACTTCCTTTTTTTTTTTTTTTTTATTGTGCTTTAAGTGAAAGTTAACAGTTCAAGTCAGTCAGTTTCTCATACAAAAATGTATACACACATTGCTATGTGACCCTAGCTGCTGCCCCTGTAACGTGACAGCACACTCCTTTCCACCCCAGATTTCCTCTGTTCATTCAACCAACTCCTGTCCCTTTTTGCCTTCTCATCTCACTTCCGGACAAGAGATGCCCATTTAGTCTCATGTATCTACTTGCGCTAAGAAGCACTCTCTTCCAGAGTATCATTTTATGTCCCATAGTCCAGTCTAATCTTTGTCTGAAGAGTTGGTTTCAGGAATGGTTTCAATTCTGGGCTAACAGATAGTCTGGGGTCCCTCCAGTCTCAGTCAGACCATTAAGTCTGGCCTTTTTACTAGAATTTGAGTTCTACACCCCACTTTTCTCGGGCTCTGTCAGGGATTCTCTGTTGTTTTCAATGTCAGGGCAGTCATTGGTAGTAGCTGGGCACCATCTAGTTCTTCTGGTTTCAGGCTGTTGGAGTCCCTGGTTTATGTGGCCCGTTCTGTCTCTTAGGCTAATATTTTCCTTGTCTCTTTGGTGTTCTTCATTCTCCTTTGCTCTAGGTGGATTGGGACCAATTGATGTACCTTAGATGGCTACTCGCTAGTTTTTAAGACTCCATACGGCACTCACCAAACTGGGATGCAGAACATTTTCTTAATAAACTCTATTATGTCAATTCACGTACATGTCCCCTGAAACCATGATCCCTGCCCCTGCTACCCTGTCCCTCAAAGTGTTTGGTTGTATTCAGGAAACGTCTTAGTTTTGGTTTAGTCTAGTTGTGCTGACTTCCCCTGCAGTGTGTGTTATCCTTCCCTTCACCTAAGATAATTCTTATCTACTATCTAGTTAGTGAATACCCCGCTCCGCTCCCTCCCTCCCCACCCTCCTAACCATCAAAGAATGTTTTCTTCTGAGTTTAAACCTTTTATTGGGGTCTTATAAAAGTGGTCTCATACAATACTTGTTCTTTTGCAACTGAATAATTTCCCTCAGTATAATACCCTCCAGATTCATCCATGTTAGGAGATGTTTCATGGATTCATCATTGTTCTTTATCATTGCATAGTATTCCATTGTGTGAGTATAACATAATTTGTTTATCCATTCATCTGTTGATGGGCACCTAGGTTGTTTCCATCTTTTGCTGTTGTGAACAGTGCTGCAATGAACATGGGTGTGACGGCTCTTAATTCTCTAAGATATATTCCAAAGAGTGGAATTGCTAGCATATATGGTACTTATATTTCTAGGTTTTTAAGGAAGAGCCAAATTGATTTCCAAAGTGATTGTACCATTTTACATTCCCACCAGCAGTGTATAAATGTTCCAGTTTCTCCACAACCTCTCCAACATTTATTATTTTGTATTTTTTGGATTAATGCTAGCCTTCTTGGGGTGAGATGGTATCTCACTGCAGCTTTGATGTGCATTTTTCTGATGGCTAATGATCATGAGCATTTCATCATGTATCTGTTAGCTGCCTGAATGTCTTCTTTGGTGAGGTGCCTGTTCATATCCGTTGCCCATTTTTTAATTGGGTTATTTGCCTTTTTGTTGTTGAGGTTTTGTAGGGTCTTGTAGATTTTAGAGATTAGATGCTGATCAGATTAGTTGTAGCCAAAAACTCTTTCCTGGGACTAGGGCAGACATGGCTACGGCAGTACGCTTGTCCATTTTCCCATTCTTGCCTATTCTGTGATATTCTTTGGATGTGGGCAGACATGGCTGTGGCAGCATGCTTGTCTGCTTCCCACTTTCGTCCTTTTGAATATTTGCCAAATAAAACTTTCTTTTTACTTAACTAAACTTTGTGATGTTTTTCCCCTACAACAGTTAATGGCACTGTGGGCAGGATCTGAAGCTACGAATCCTGTCAACTTTGAAGAGACCTGGACTGCAGAGCAGAAGCCGGCAAAGAAAGGTCCTATCTTCTGGACCCACGTGTTCCCACTCCATGTCCCTTTGACACTGACGGGGTGAGTGCTCTCAGAAAACGAACCTTTTCTTATTTTTTGTTGTTCTCTTTCTCATGTTTTCTTAAGTTTTGTTTGGCATATTTGTTTGTAAAACTGGTTAATTGATTAAGGAGAATCTTTCTTAGATTTTTGCTTGATTGTTTGGTTAAGAGAGACATTTATAACTCTTTAAGTGAACTGCAGTTTAGGCCTGAAGAGGTAATTCTATTTTCATAGAGCTGTGAGTCACTATAAGCTGCAAACTTGAGGCTCAGAGAAAACCTGGAAAATAGTGCTCTGTTTTGCCAAATTTGCAGAGAGAGTTGGCAGCTCTTGCCTGTTTTGCCAAATTCTCAGGTGGAGGTGGCAGCTCCTGACCTGTGTTTTGATATTTAAGGGAGAAGTGGTAGTTCTGTACCTGTTTTTTCCATTGAATTGAGTCAATCTTACCAAAAATTGCTATATACACTTTTAGAAACTAGGATCTCCATATCCTTGTTTTGTGTGGTATTATCTGGTGAGTTTATGTGGTCTTTCTGTCTCCTTTTGTTCTAAGAGCTTGTTTCTGGTCTAGAGCATTGTGTCTAAGTTTGTCTTGTATTAGATTGGTGGCTATGGTTAAGAATAGCTGTTTTTTGTAAGGCTAGTCATAGAACCTCAGTTCCTTCTTCGTCCAGAAAAAACTGCATCTCGTGTCTGTCTTGTGATTTAGATTTTTAATAGCTACGTGGAGACACTTTGATATAAATTGGTCTATTTGAAAAGTACACTAAGATCTTTATGTTTTATACTATGTCAATCTTAAAAGTGAAACCTTTTTAAGTAACTTAAGCTAGATGTTATATGAAATGTGTTTTATTTAAGGAAAAAGGATAGTTTTGTCTTAAAGTAAAAGTAGCAGTTCCAGAACAGTAAAAAAGAAAGAAATTAGCTATCTTTTGTCTTTCAAAATGGCTCCATCAATCTAAACATATGTAAATGTATTCCATGAGTCAAGAGAGTGAGGGCAGGGCATGATCAGGCCTCCCCATCTCCCAGTCTCCAAGGTCCTATAGCTCCAGGGATGCTTTTGAAAGACCACTTTTCAGCTAGGTGGAGACTCTTTTAAGACAAAAGATAACAAAAATTGCTGCTTTGTTATAGTTATCTGAAATTCAGTAGATCCTAATCATAAAACTGTAAACAAGTTCTCTGTATTATAGGGGAACTTTAAGAAGTAAAAAAAAAAAAAAAAAATAGAAATCACAATGAGACATGCCTGAAGTGGTCTGGAAAAATGTTTCCAGCAGTACCAAACAATTAAGGTTATATCTGTATCAATGAGGTGGTCAAGTGAGCAGAGACCTTGTGATTTCCAAAGCCAGTTGATAAAATCTTTAAGGGTTAAAATTAGATTGGGGAAAATATGAGAAGTAGTAAAAGTTGAATGAAATCTTAGAATGTTTAAATACTTTTCTTTCAACAACAGTTATGTTTTGTGGTATACAGGCTTAAAATAATTCCAAAGGTATTTTAGGTACCTTATTGATGTTATTAAGTTAATAGAATTTGTCATAATTTAAGTTCATATACTTTGCCCTTTTATGCCACAAGAAGATATATAGATATATATATTTAAGTCTGCGAATACGTGTTCATGTTTGCCATTTAAAGGGATACACTGTAAGAGATACACAACAAAGGCAACCTTTAAGAGGTTTATTGAAAAAAATTTATCTGATATGGTCAAGTTTCATCTGCCTGACTAATGTTTAATGGTTTAATTTATGAGATTTTCAGAAGTTTTAATGTTAAGTAGCATATAAAACAAAGAATTGGGTTTCTCGCAGTTAAAATAACAAAGTTTTCTTTAATCTCTGAGTTAAAGGGTCAATTTATTCTTTGTGTAATCTGCCTGGAAGACAAAGGTTTAGCCTCTCATTAGAATTAAGATTCCAGAGTCTGAATTCCAAACCTCATGGCTTTTAGAAAAGAAAGCTAAGGGTTTTACTTTAAGATCTTTGGTTAAGTAACTTAAATATTGTTTCACAGTGACTTGTATTATTATCTGTTTATTGCTAACTTGGTGGCAACTTTATCTTTTTAAATCTAGCATTATCAAAGCCAATGGTTTGACTGGGCCATTCACACCATTTTCCTATGAAGTTTTTTTTTATTACTATTCAGGTATTTAGAGATCTGATAATCTTGGTATATTCTTAGTATAACCTGACTATATGGTATTTTGTCTCAAAATTATTCTGCATTATATCTGAAGCTTTTTGAATATGGTCAATGGCTATATTTAGAAATATTTTTATCTAAAGTTTCTTTTAACTGATTTTATTTGGACTTTATATTATGCTTATAATTAATTTCTATCAGGTCTCTCACTATTAAGAATATTATGTTTATTAATTAATAATGGCCATATTAAGTTTTGTCATCTGCAGATAAGTTTTTACTTTGCTGATTTGCTGAAAAAGTTTGACCAAAATATCTCAACAAAAAGATGGACTATATTGGACTTGCTAAAAAGACTGTGACTAGACTGAATAAAATTTCCAGAGCTCCTATGTAGAAGCTGATGAGTTTGCAGACTGCAGCTGATCCAGAATCAAGTGGAACAGAAATTAACTACATAAGACTGAGTAAACTAAAGGAAACTATGTTTTTTTTAATATTGCTGATATTTTAAGGTCCTAATTTCTGGATGTAAGAACTCATTTTCCTTTCTCCTAAATTATCTAACTAATGGGTTTAGATATGGTAACTCTTGAATTAGAAGTTCCTGTTGGTAAACTTAGCCAAGTTGTAGATATCATAACCAGAGAACTGTCTGAAATTTGAGCTATGATTTTACAAAATAGAACAGCATTAGATTTCCTGTTAGTCTCTTAAGAAACAGTTTGTGCCTCAATAGATAAATGTTGCTGTATTTATATTAATACTCAGTCTGAGGTTTTGCAGAATGTAGTTGCTGTTGAGGCACGTGAAAAGCAGTTACTGATGCTGCTTATGTACAGACAAACACTTCATGAGATTTGTTTCCTTGGTTCAAAGACCTTAGGGTCATGGTTTCATTGGTTATTTCAGGCAAGTGGCCTAATATAATTGCTAGTGTTTCTGTTTTATTTCCTAGTTTGCTGTATTGTGCCCGGGATCGTAAAAACCAGAAGATGTCCAATTACCATTTGTTGAGAATTTCTGATAAAAGATTCTGTAACAAGATCATGATCCAAAGGAAAGAATGATGAGAGAGTTGTATATAATTCTCCTGGAATCCAGATTTCTGGCTTTCAGGGAGGTTGAGGCGACCCACTCGGGATATTTGCCTTTGGGTGTCTTCTTGAACCTTGAGCTTTGAGAAAAAAACTGGTTCCTTAAGATACTTTGAGTCAAACAATGGTCCAGATAAACTAGTAAGACCATTTTGCTCTGGGTATTGAGCTTTTTTTTTTTGAAGAATTCAGTCTGTTTTAGGAAACTAACTTCAAAGAGCAGACAGAGTTATATTTAAGGTAAATTAGTAATTAGTTTAAGCAGTCTTTAAGACAATGTCATATGAAATATCTGTCTAATGTTTGTAATCAAACTGTTACCCTCTTCGATGAAGAAAATTATGTATCTTAAAGAAACCAGATTTTCAGAGAAAATTGACCTCATGGCTCAGACTCCATTTTGTCTTTGGTTCCATTTCTGCTTCTGAGAAAGTGACTCATGACTGTTAATAGGTAAACCAAGGAGAGGCAGTTTGCCCTTGGGAAGAACACTTAGTGTGTTTTAAACAGACTAACTGAAGACCTCCTTTAGGAAACGTCCATCCTGTATTATCTTGCTAATCATTAGTTCTCTAATGAAAACTTGTCACATGTAAATTTTTCTATATTTTTTGTTTCCTCTAGACAAACTTTGAGTGTCCTTTATAGATATATATTTCTGTGCAATAGATCCAACTATACTAATTTAGATGATCCTTTCCAACAGATAGTGCATTTATGTGGGCAATCGCTTGTTTAGATTTCTGATGAATGTGTGGACAATGCACTCTGAGAACTTTAGGATTATCTTTAAATATTCGTAGTAACAATGCTGGTAAACATTAAAAAGGTAATGTTAAAACTGTAAAATGAAAGTCAGAAGAAAACCCATTGGTCCAACATTCAGGGTATGGTTGGTAGCTTTAATTCCTACTTATGGTATATCTGAGTTGGAGAAATCTTTAAGAAAAATTTGTCAGTCACTATGGGACAAATAACAGATGAGATAGAAGCACAACAGTGATCTCTGATCTCATAAGCCAAGGTGACATGAGATGACAAAATAATCTTAGGTTTTTTTTTTTTAGTCCAAGAAAGTGTGGTCTGTGCTGTAGACAAGATATACATAGTTAGAATTAGACAGCAAGCTACTTGATTACACATTGTCACACCCTTACAAACACCAGGTCTATTTTGTTGGTTACCATCAGGAATAAGTACATGGGCTAGATCACTACTGCAAGGAATAGTAATATTCTTAGTCTACATCCTGATAGTATTAGGCATTATAAAATTTATCCTCTATTGTCTTACACACTTAAAAGGCAAAAGAATGGCTCAAGCTAAACTGCTGATGTACATTGACTCTGCTCACTCCAGCAATGCTATTGATGGGAACATTGCTCTTACTTAATAACCTGGTGAAGAACCAGATGGTATCTGGTGGAAAACCAGCACCATGAGTTTAAACAGCCTGCAATGGCCGCCATCTAGGAGCTTTACTAAGTCCAGGTGTTGATCATCGATGTGTTATCTCCAGTCTCTGATCAAAAGGAGGGACTGATTTAGGAAATAATATTGGAGTTATTATTCCCTCTCCTTAAGCATACAGAATGTGACCCAGCTGAAGCTGGGCTCACAAGGGCTCACAAGGATTCACAAGGACACATCAACTGGGCTCTGAGGTATAAAGACAATAGCTAAGATAATCTTGGAAAATATCTTTTAGGGAAACTTTCACAAGAAACCAATCAAAGAGAACACAAAAGACTTTCCACTCTTATCTTTTTCTATTAGCATTTAGTGAATAGGAATTTGATGGAACAATGAAGACCCTCCTGACTTTTGTAACTGAAACCTGTACCAATGATCGTTAAGAAAGATGATTCAAAATGTAAGATTATAATTTCTAGCCAATCAGTGAAAAAGTGATGCCTTTAATGATTCTACCCGTCTTGTGATGTTGATATATACTGATGGCTCTGTAACTGTTCTTTGGATTCAGTCAGACATGGCTGTGGCGGTATGCTTGTCCGTTTTCCCATTCTTGCATATTCTGTGATATTCTTCGGACTCGGGCAGATATGGCTGTGTCAGCATTCTCATCCGCTTCCCACTTTTGTCCTTTCGAATATACACCAAATAAAACTTTCTTTTTACTTTACTAAACTTTGTGATGTTTTTCCCCTACAAAATGATCCACTGTAACTCTGACATGTTATGATTACAAAGTGACAATTTAGTTTAAAACTAAATCATTCTTTTGCCTGGAATTAGATAGTGGTGATGGTTGCATAACCTTGAGAATAAAACTAAAAACCACTAAACGGAATGGAGGGTGAACTTTATGGTATGTGAATTACATCTCAATTTTTTAAAATGATTTGTTGTCCTGGATTAGATAGTGTAGTGCGGTGAATTTTATGGTATGTGAATTTTATCTCAATTAAAAAACAAACAAAAAAAAAATTTTTTTTCCCAGTCTGTAGGTTGTCTTTTTACACATTTGGTAAAGTCTTTTGATGAACATAAGTGTTTGATTTTTCTTATTTTTTCCCATACAAAAATTTATACATACATTGTTATGTTACCCTAATTGCTCTCCCCATAATGTGACAGCACACTACTCCTTTCCATCCCTGATTCCCCATGTCCATTCAACCAGCTCCTAACTTTCTCCACACTCCCATCTCACTTCCAACAGAAGCTGCCAGTTTAGTCTGTTGTATCTACTTGAGCTAAGAGGCACTCTCCTCAAGAATATCACTCCATGTCCCACAGTCCAATCCCTGTCTGAAGAGTTGACCTCAAAAATTGTTTTAGTTCTGGGCTGATAGAGAATCTAGGGGCCATAATTTCTGGGGTTCCTCCAGTCTCAGTCAGACCATTAAGTATGGTCTTCTTACTAGAATTTGAGCTCTGCACCTCACCTTTCTCCTCCTCCATCAGGGACTCTCTGTTGTGTTTCCTGTCAGGGGGGTCATTGGTGGTAGCTGGGCACCATCTAGTTCTCCTGGTCTCAGGCTGATGAAGTGTGGTTTATGTGGCCGTTTCTGTCTCTTGGGCTAATACTTTCCTTGTGTCTTTGGTGTTCTTCATTCTCCTTTACTCCAGATGGTTGGGACCAATTGATGCATCTTAGATGGCCGCTTGCAAGATTTTAAGACCCCAGACGCCACTCACCAAAGTAGGATGCAGAACATTTTCATAATAAGCTTTGTTATGCCAGTTGACCTAGGTGTTCCCTGAAAGCATGGTCCCCAGACCCCTACCCCTGACACTATGTCCCTCAAAGAGTTTCACTGTATTCAGGAAGCTACTTAGCTTTGGTTTAGTCCAGTTGTGCTGACTTCCCCTGTAGTGTGTACAGTCCTTCCCTTCACCTAAGATAATTCTTACCTACTATCTAGTTAGTAAATAATTCTCACCCTCCCTCCCCACCCTCGTAACCATCAAAGAGTATTTTCTTCTGTGTTTAAACCTTTCTTTGAGTTCTTATAACAGTGGTTTTATACAATATTTGTCCTTCTGTGACTGACTAAATTCACTCAGCATAATGATCTCCAGCTTCCTCCACGTTATAAGATGTTTCATGGCTTCATCATTGTCCATTTACATTCAGTGTGATTATTGATAGGGATGAGTTTAGTGCTGTCATTTTGATGACTTTTTTTGTGTGTTGTTCAGTGTCTTTGTTCCACTTAATTTTCTGTGCTGAGTCGTTTTTTTTTAATGTGTTTTCTTTTCATCTTTTTCATTGCTGTGGATTTTGTGTTTGCTGAGTCTTTATGTTTTTCTTGTTTTTTATTTTGACTTGTAGGATTGTTAGTTTCCTTTATTGTTACCTTAATATTTACCCCTATTTTTCTAAGTTTATACCAATCTTTTATTGCTTTATATAACCTTGACTTCCTCTCCATGTGAAAAATCTACGTCCACATTTTTTAAGTCCCTCTTTTTTGTTTTAATGTTGTAATCTTTTACATATTGATGAGTCTGTTTCCCTATTTGCAGTGTTTTAGCTTTGATTTACTTTTGTGACTTCCATATCTGGGTTGATAACTGGTTTCTCTGTCCTGTGTTCTAGTCTTGGGTTGTTATCTGATGCTACTGATTTTCTAACCGGAGGACTCCCTTTAGTATTTCTTGTAATTTGGGTTTGGTTTTTGCAAATTCCCTAAACTTCTGTTTATCTGGAGAATGCCCTAATTTCACCATCATATTTGAGAGACAGTTTTGCTGGATATGTAATTCTTGGCTGGCAGTTTTTTTTCCTTCAAGACTTTATATATGTCATCCCATTGCCTTCTTGCCTGCATGGTTTCTGCTGAGTAGTCTGAGCTTATTCTTATTGACTCTGCCTTGTAGATGACTTTTCCTTTATCCCTAGCAGCTCTTAAAATTCTCTCTTTATCTTTGTTTTTGGTAAGTTTGATTATAATATGTTTTGGTGACTTTCTTTTGGGATCTACCTTATGTGGGGTTTAATGAACATCTTGGATAGAACTTCTCATCTTTCATGATATCAGGGGAGTTTTCTGCCAACAAATCTTCAACAATTCTCTCTGTATTTTCTGTTATCGCCCCCTCTTCTGGTACTCCAATCACTCATAGGTTATTCGTCTTGATAGAGTTCCACATAATTCTTAGGGTTTCATCATTTTTTTTAAATCATTTTATTTGATTTTTCCTCAAATAAATTGGTCTCAGGTACTTTATCTTCAGAGTCACTAATTGTGACTTCCATTGCCTCAGTTCTGCTCCTATGACTTTCTATTTTGAGTTATCTAATTCTGAAATTTTATTGTTAATCTTCTGTATTTCTGATTGCTTTCTCTCTGTGGATTCTTGCAGCTTGTTAAATTTGCCATTGTCATCTTCTATAATCTTCTTAGTTTCCTCTGTTGCTTTGTATGTGTGTTCCTTGGCTTGTTTTGCATTTTGCATGATCTTCCTGATCTCTTGAATAGTTCTCTATATTAATCTTTTGCATTCTACCTCCAGTAATTCCAAGGAGTTCTCTTCCTCTGGAAGATTTCTTGATTCTTTATTTTGTTTGCTTGCTTAAGCCATCATGGTCTGCTTCTTTGTGTGGTTTGATATTGACTGTAGTTTCTGAGCCTTCAATAACTTATTATGTTTATTTATTTTATGTTTGCATACAATGTCCTAGCTTCTTATTTTGTTTTGTTTTTGTATTTCCAAATAGGCTGCTTGAGTGAGCTAGTTTGATTATTGGCACCTTTGAAGCTCTCGTGTCATGTCACCAAGTGGTTACATCTGTTACTATGTATGTGAGCCTAGTAGTCTGTTTACTTTTCTTGTATGAATTCAGCTAAGGTGTCCAGATAGTCAGTCACAAAGTGTGTGGTGTAGGCTCACACCTACAGTCCTAGACAGGAAGGGGTTATTGGAGTAGGCACAGGTATCTGGCTGCAGTAGGGGATCACACATTGAACAAAACAGGGGGCTGACAGCTGCCCTTGAGTGTCTGGGAGCAAAGGATGCCGCTGTTCCCTACAGAGCATAGGTGGGTGGTTTTGCAGACAGACTATGGTTACCCAGAGCTGTTGGCTGAAAGGAGTGAGAATCACCACTTATTCTTGAACCCCAGTTGCATGTGGCTAGGTGACATGGGTGGAGCCACCAGTTCTCATCCCCCAATGTGGTAGGTGAGGACCCTGCTTAATGGGCAACGTGGTATCAAATCTCATGTACCTACCACTCCACCATATAGCTGATACAGTGCAGTTAGGCTTCAGGTATATACCCTGTTGTACTGTGATAATAAGGGCTTATGCTGTTGAAATGTGTTCACACAGGTCTATGTATGGGTTAAAGGCATTCAAAGTCTGTGGACCCCTTATGCCTGTGCCTAGGCAAAGGTGCTGTGCCTGCCCTGAGTTCACAGCTTAGGGGAGCTGGCAGGTTATATTTTCCTATTTGTTAATTTGTTCCCTCTCCAAGATCGGGAGAATGGCTCAGGGTGTGTGATGACAGGTCTTACTTCTGGCCCAGGGGACACATCAGTCATTGAAGGTGGCCCAGGACCTGGTGCCAGAGCAGGGAGGGAGCCACTAAGTGGAAGAGAAGTTCTTTCCAAATGAGGTGTTTTTTGATCTGCATAGTAGGTTAAATGCAGTTATTTATCTTTTGTTGATTGAGCGCCACTTTTCACTGGCTCTGGAGGTCTGAGCAGACTCTCCACCGCTCAGTCTCTCCCAATGTGGCAAGTGCCACTGCTTGCCTCACTGTGCATGTCAGCCAATCGGGCCTGCAGGTTGCTGGTTCCCACCAGGTCAGGTCTGGCAACTGCTTGCTGCTTCTGAAGTGCCCCTACCTCCCCTTGCTGCTCAATCAAATTCCTCAACTTTGCCTTTGATGTTCAGGGCTCCTAGAGTGTCATATGTAATCGATTCGCTTGTTTTTTTGGGTCTTTGTTTTAAGAGGGACCACCGGAAGCATCTGACTACTCCACTATCTTGGCCTGCCTCCCACTTGTGCAGTTTTGATAGATATTACCAGTGTTTACTTCCAGATATCTCATTCTTTTCTTATTTTTCATCACTGATCAATTATTATTCTATTTGAAACATTATTTTCATGAATATTGTAATTCAATTATTCAGGTTAATAGTAAGACTTATTGTCAGATTTTTCTTTTCTTTTTTTTTTTGGAGACCACCTATTTCTGCTCTGAGGCATTAATTGATATTGTAGTTCAATTTTTTGAAAACTGTATTTCTTTTATAGTGTAATTCATGAGTCTGTTGGAGGACTATACAGATACTTCTTAAATCATGTATCCATTTATATCTTCATTCTAGAAGTTTCCCTTCAGTACTATATGAGACTATCTTTTTGCTGGATATCTGCATTTGGGTGTCTCACCATTTCTTCCATCCCCAAGAATGGTACTCTTCTATTTCCCTAACTCCTTAATCAAGAAATGTGGACATCTCTCATATACCAACTGCATAATCCAGACACTTGATCGTTATTTGCAGTTTTCTCCTTTATCAACATACCTCACTCATATGATATCTTCTATGCAATTTTCAAAATCTTTTGCTTCTTAATACCCACTCTGCCACTACAAGAGTATAGGAGATCATCATCTCTTGTCTAGATTGCTAAAACTAATATCTTGTATTAAATACCCTCACTTAAATATCTCATATATTTTCTATTTTCTGACTGGATGCAATCATTTGCACCATAAGAAGTCCCAAGAAACAATCTTTACACTTGGTACTCTGGAATTGTGTTGCTATACTTTTTTACTTCGATCCAGTAATGACATCTTTGCCATAGGAACATGGAATATTTTTATCAATGGTATGTGTTGGCATTACAGTTATATAAACTATTGTATATATTTTCTTGGGTAAGCTATACATTGCTGTCGAGTCTCTTCTGACTCATAGCAACCCTATAGGACAGAGTAGAACTGCCCCATAAAGTTTCCAAGGAGTGGCTGGTGGATTTGAACTGCCAGCCTTTTGGTTAGCAGCCATAGCTCTTAACCATTGCACCACCAGGGCTCCTGGATCAGCTATAGTACCCAGTCATTCAATCAAATACTAATATTGGTGTTGCTGTGATAGTATTTTATAGATGTGACTAATATCTACAATCAGTTGACTTTAAGTAGGGGAAATTGTCCTGATAGTCTGTGTAGGCCTGATCTAATCTGTTGAAAGGTCTTAAGAGCAGAACTGAAGTTTCCCTGAGTAAGAAGAAAACAATCTATAGACTGTAGTTTAGCTCTTGCCTGAGAGTTTCCAGCCTACTTTTCCTGAAGGTCTGTCCTATGGATTTCAGATTTGCATAGCTAGTTCGCAATATACCCCACAATTGTGTAAATAAACTTCTTGCAATATATTTCTCTATATAGCCTGATGGTTCCATTTTTTTTTTTATGCAACCCTGACTGATATGCTCGTGATGAACTATTTGAGACAGAGCTTTGAGAGACCAGTTGGTTACTTCACGTGACCATAATAGTAGTCGTAATGACTACAAAATCTCAAGAGTATTACAATTGTTTCAGATTTCACTTTAACCGCCAAATCTCTCTGAGCATCCATTGCCAGCCAAAGTAGCCTCCTTCCCCTTGTCTGAGGAGACAGGCTGTCTTAGTCATCTAGTGCTGCTATAACAGAAATACCACAAGTGGATGGCTTTAACAAAGAGAAATTTATTTCCACACTGTCAAAGTAGGCTAAAAGTCCAAATTCAGGGCGTCAGCTCCAGGGGAAGGCTTTTTCTGTGGGTCTTCTCTTCTGTGTTCCCCCAGACTAGGAGCTTCTCTGCACAGGGACCCCAGTCCAAAGGACACACTCTGCTCCTGGCACTGCTTTCTTGATGGTATGAGGTCCCCCATTCTCTGCTTGCTTCCCTTTCCTTTTATCTCTTGAGAGATAAAAGTTGGTGCTGGCCACACACCAGGGAAGCTCCCTTTACATTGGATCAGGGGTGTGATCTGGGTAAAGGTGGTATTACAATCTCACCCTAATCCTGTTTAACATAAAATTACAATCACAAAATGGAGGCCAACCACACATTTCTGGGAATCATGGCCCAGCCAAACTGATACACACATTTTTGGGGGGACATAATTCAAACCACAACACAGGCCTTCCATTTTTTTGGAGATTTTTTTAGTAACCTCCCTCAGTAGTTGCATTACAAAGGTATGCCTAGTCACCTCAAAAACCACTTCTACCACTTCTATTGCCTCTAGATTCATAACTAGAGTAAGATCCCAACATGCCACAAGCATAAAGTTTAAGCCAAAAGAGTATAACTTGTTCTCTAAAATAGTTGCAATATTTGCTAATTCATACCATCATAAAACTGAGAAATAAATATAAGAACAGATTCTAAGAGTGTTAGAACAAGAATAGACTATAACACTGAATCATGCCAAATTTGACAAAGTATTTACCAAAAAGCTAATGTGTTGTCTTAAGCTGCCAGGACTGACCCTAATAGTTTGCTTGGTTGGTTGACTGAAATCCGAACTCAACTCTAACCAGTTTAACCAGTAACTGTCAAATCGATTCTGATTCATGGCAACCCCATGTTTCAAAGTAGAAGTAAGCTCCATAGGATTTTCAATGTTTGATTTCTTCAGAAGTGGATCACCAGGCTTTTCTTTTGAAGTATGTCTGTGTCATGGATTGAATTGTGTCCACCCAAAATATGTGTATCAATTTGGTTAGGCCATGATTCCCAGTATTGTGTGATTATCCACCATTTTGTCATCTGATGTGATTTTCCTAAGTGCTGAAATCCTGTATCTATGATGTTGATGAGATGGGTTTAGTGGCAGTTATGTTAATGAGGCAGGACTCAATCTGCAAGATTGGACTGTGTCTTAAGCCAATCTCTTTTGAGACATAAAAGAGAAAAAGGAGCAGAGAGACGTGGGGACCTCCTACGACCAAGAAACAAGAGCCAGGGGAATAGCACGTCCTTTGAACCTGGCGTCTCCGTGCTGAGAAGCTCCTTGACCAGGGGAAGATTGATGACAAGGACCTTCCTCCAGAGCCAACAGAAAGAGAAAGCCTTGCCCTGGAGATGACAGCCTGAATTTGGACTCCTAGACTGTGAGAGAATAAATTTATCTTTGTTAAAACCATCCACTTGTGGCATTTTTGTTGTAGTAGCACTAGATAATGATGACACTCTGGATGAACTTGAACCTCTGACCTTTTGGTTAGCAGCCAAGAATATTAACCATTAACACCACCAAAGGACTCTGAACTCAACTATAGTCTATATGTAATGAGGTTTAGAAGCCAAAACATTTCTTGTATGATGTAAAAGAAAGTATCAAAAGTTACAGAGAAATAGAAATGTTGGAATGGATTAATAATGTGTGGCCTGCATTCATTCTTTGAGAACCGAGAAGGCTCTTTTGTGTTTCACCTTCGTTTGTAGCAGATGACGGTCAGAAATTTTGCCATTGATATCAAGGTTTCTGATTTCAAATAAACGGTAGGATCCTAGAGTAACAAAGGCCACCATTCAATTACCAGAAATATTGTGGCATAATTCCTCTTAACAGGCAGCAGGGATGAATCGCCGATCAGAATGTTTTGATTTCCGTAAGTCTTTACCATAAGAATTGAACATGTTCCGTAGTAACAAAATAGGTCAGTAGACTACAAACATATTACTTGATCTATAAAATCAGAAACTTCTAGGTCTGATAGGAAGATTATTCTCATCTCAAGAACTAGCTTTCACTTTACAGCTGGGCCTAGTAGACTCTGAGTGACTAACCACAGGGTATCAAATGTATTAGTTTTATATTATTGCTGTAACAAATTATCACAAAGATGGTGACTTAAAACAAGACAAATTTATTATCTTAGAGTTCTAGAGCTCAGAAGTCTGAAATGGGTCTCTCCCAGCTAAAATCAAGTTCTTGGCAGGGCTGTGTTCCTTTCTGGAGGCTCTAGGGAAGAATCTGTTTCCCTGCCTTTTCCATCTTCTGGAGACCTCCCACATTCCTTGGGTAGTAGTCTTGCATCTGTATGACCATTCTTCCCTAGTCACATCTCTCTCTTCCATTTTTAAGAACCTTGTGAATACATTGGGCCTACCTGGATACTCCAGGATAATGTTCCAATCTAAATGTCAGCTGATTGTCAAACTTAATTCCTTCTGTAACCTTAAATCCCCTTTGTCATGTAAAAACATATTCACAGCTTCTTGGGATAAGGATGCGGGCATCTTTGGGGTGGGGGGCGTTATTCTTCTGTCTACCACATCAAGTGACTATATGAGCTACCCATAATGAACTATGTGGTATCTAATCCTCTAACCTATAAAGTTAGACATTCACAGGAGAAAAACAGTATTAAGTGGAAATGGAATGTGCTAGCTTGGGCTTAAGTAGATCCAGGACATAAGTAATTTTCATGAGCAATTTGTGTAGCCCTCTATGGCACCTAGTCCTGGAGCATTCCCTTCTCTAAACAAATACCTATGACCTCACATGGATTTTCCTATAAGTATGTGATGAAGAAAGAAAAATCTTGTGCTTGGTTTTCAAATGACTATAGCCCTAGTGAGGATATTCCCTGATTGTCCTCTAGTAGGTAACACTTCAAACAGTACATTTGATTTTTCACTTTGTTTAGACAGAGAGACGGCCAGTGGTGTGAATGCACACTAATTCATGGGCTGTGATTCACGGTTAAGCCAGATGATCGGTGACTTGTGAAAAACAGGTTTGACAAATAGGTCTTGGGGAAGAGTTATGTGGATAGACTTCTTGGATTGGACTCAAGTTTTGAGAATATTTGTGTTTTGCATGAATGTTCACCAAAAGACATCTAATGCAGAGTAGATTTTCAATAATGATTGGACAAGATGATCTTGTGGGTGTCAATCAACCTTTTTCACACACCACCCAGGATATGTTCAGTAGCAGAAGCAGTAGAGGCTATGAGTTGTCTCAACATTACTTTCTGATCCAACTTCTGCCACAGCTTAATGTTTAACTTTTCAATAGTAGAGAACAAGGCTAAATATATTCTATAAGACCATTTCCTAAGGCCACCAGACAGCTGTTTGCAGACTGACTCACAGTGACCTTATAGGACAGAGTAGAACTGCCCCATATGGTTCTGAAGGAGTGGCTAGTGGATTCGAACTTCCGACCTTTTGGTTAGCAACCTGAGCTCTTAACCACTGTGCCACCAGGGCTCCAAATATAGCCTCAATGAATATATACTTATTTTGGATAAGGATTTGCCTCCCTTGCCCACAGTGTTTCTGTCAGTACCTGCATATCTGGATATTTGAGATGCCTCATTATTCTTCATGTTAATTCATGAAGCATTTATGATTAAGTAACTTCATTCATAGTATAAGAAGTATATTTATGTATTCATGCTCACAGAGTTCATTGGACTTATAACTTATCTGGGGTGTAAATGGTTAATGTGCTTGCTGCTAACTGAAATGTTGATGGTTTGAATTCATCTAGAGGTGCCTAATTCCACAAAATCAATCACTGAAGAACCAATGGAGCACGGTTCTTCTCTGAGACACATGTGGTCACCATGAGTAGAAAATGACTTGATGGAAACTGGTTTAACTTAATGTATCTATCACCCAGAAGCAGCTGGCAGGATAGAATGTCAGAATGACATAATGAAGACTTGGTTATGGACACAATTTGGAAAAAAAAATCCCTGCAAGTTTGGGATGCTAGCCTAAAAAATGCATATATGATTTCAACTGTTGCTATAGTTCTTATGTACCATCTAGTCAATTCCAACTCATAGTAACCCTATAGGACAGAGTGGTACTGTCCCATAGCATTTCCTAGGCTGTAATCTTCATGGGAGCAGATTTCCAGGTCTTTCTCCCATGGAGCCATAGATAGGTTCGAGCCACCAACCTTTTGGTTAGTAGCTGAGCACTTAACCATTGTGCCTCCAGGGCTCCAATAATTTGAACTAAAGACCAATAAATGATATCAATTCTCCCATTGTCAGTATACTCAGATCCAGAAACCAATGGGTGGATGTGTGAGTAGTCTTTCTAATGATGCAGCATAATAACCCATCACATAGTTCTTGCTTCTTATCTCTAAAATTTAGGTACAACTTGTTTTAGTGGTCTTTGTTATGAAGGAAGGAATGCTTCCTTTCAGGGACACAGGAATATTGTCATTGAACTGAAAGTTGAGAATGCAACTTGACTATTTTGGGCTCCTTATTGCAACTAAAACAATAGGGGGGAAAAAAGGGGTTTACTGTAGTAGTGGAGATAATGGATCCCAATTACCAAAGGTGTACTTGGTTGCTTCTGTACAATGAGAACAAAGAGGATTATATTTGAAACTCAGGAATTTTCTGTGTGCCTCTTAACATTTCCAAGTTCAAAAGTAAAAACCAATGGGGGAAAAATTCTACAAAACATAGCAACCTAATAAAAGTAGGACTCCTAAGGACTCAGACACTTCATTAATAAAAGTTTGGTTCTCTTCCTTCCTTCCCCAAGTAAAGAACCTCAAAAGCTGAAGTGTGACCAAGAGCAAAGGAAGAATGAAATGGGTAACATAAGAAGGACATTATGATTAACTACAACTTTGTGGCCAGATATAGAAATGTGTCTCTAGCAGCATATTGCTTTCTGTATATACTTGTGATGGTTAAGATTGTGTGTCAACTTGGCTGCGCCCTGATTCTCAGTGTTTTGACAGTTGGTGAGTTCCTTATGATCAGTCGTAGAAGAAACTTGGTCCCTGGTTTACAGATGGTTCTGTGCAATATGCAGGCACCACTCAAGAGTAGACAGTGTCAGCACTACAGCCTCTTTCTGGGACCTTCCTGAAGGACAGCAGTGAAGGGAAATCCTCTCAATGGACAGCACTTCGAGCAGTGCACCTGGTTGTTCATTTTGCTTGGAAGGAGAAATGTCCAGAACAGTGATTGTATACTGATTCATGGGCTATGGACAATGGTTTGGTTGGATGGTCAGGGGCTTAGAAGGAACATGATTGGAAAATTGGAGACAAAGATTTATGGGGAAGAGGTATGTGAATAGACCTCTCTGAATGGGCCAAAAAAGTGGATATATTTGTGTTTCTTGTGAATGCTCACCAAAGCGTGCCCTCAGCAGAGGATGATTTTAACAATCAAGTAGATAGGATGATGTGTTTTGTAGAAACAAGTCATCCTCTTTCTCCAGCTACTTCTGTCATTGCTCAATGGGCTCATGAACAAAGTGGCCATGATGGCAGGGATGGAGATTATGCACGGACCCAGCAACACGAACTTCCACTCACCATGGCTGACTTGGCTACAGCCACTGCTGAGTGCCCTGTCTGCCAGCAGCAGAGACCAACACTGAGTCCCCAATATAACACCATCCCTAGACGTGATCAGCCAGCAACCTGGTGGCAAGTTGATTACACTGGACCACTTCAATCATGGAAAGGGCAGCGTTTTGTCCTTACTAGAATAGACACTTACTCTGGATATGGATTTAACTTCCCTGCATGCAATGCTTTTGCCAAAACTATCATCTGTGGACTTACGGAATGCCTTATGCACCGTCATGGTATCCCACATAGCATTGCCTCAGATCAAGGGACTCACTTCACAGCAAATGAAGTGCATCAGTGGGCTGATGCTCATGGAATTCACTGGTTTTACCATGTTTCCCATCATCCTGAAGTAGCTGGCTTGACAGAAGAATTAAATGGCCGCCTAAAGACACAATTATGGCACCAGTTATGTGGCAATACCCTGCAGGGTTGGGGCAATGTTCTGCAAGAGGCTGTATTATATGCTGTACACAAGCATCCAATATATGGTGCTCTTTCTCCCGTAGCCAGGATTCCAGGAATCAAGGGGTGGAAATGGGAGTGGCACCACTCACTATTATCTCTAGTGTCTCACTCACAAGATTTTTGATTTCTGTCCCTGTGACCTTATACGCTGCAGGTCTAGAGGTCTTAGTTCCAAAGGGAGGAATGCTCCCACCTGGAGACACATCACTGATTACATTGAACTGGAAGCTAAGAATGCCGCCTGGCCACTTTGGGCTCCTTATGCCTCTGTATCAACAGACAAAGAAGGGAGTTACCCTACCGGCTGGTGTGATTGATCCTGATTACCAAGAGGAATCAGATTGATATTACATAAAGGAGGTAACAAAGAGTAGGTCTGGAATTCAGGAGATCCCTTAGGACGTCTCTTAGTACTACCACGTCCTGCGATTAAAGTCAAGGGAAAACTACACCAACCCAATTCCAGCATGACTACTAAGGGCCCAGACCCTTCAGGAATGAAAGTTTGTGTTATCCCACCAGGCAAAGAACCATGACCAGCTGAGATGCTCACTGAGATCAAAGGGAATACGAAATGGGTGGTGGAAGAAAGTAGTTCTAAATACCAGTTACAGCCACGTGACCAGTTGCAGAAAGGAGGATTGTTATGAGTATTTCTGCTTTGTATGTGTACATCAAATATTTTTGTTTTCATCATTTATAAAACATAAGATGTAAACTGGGCTAGCGTGTTTTCAGTTGTATGCATGTTAGTTGTATTATGTTAGGGGCAAGTATGACTTTGTAATTGTCTTTATTCAGAGAGTATGTATGGTTTGGGGAGATGTGTACAGGTGCCAAGTTGACAAATGGGGGATTGTGTTGGTTAACATTGCATGTTAACTTGGCTGGGCTATGATTCTCAGTGTTTTGGCAGTTGTGTAATGTTGTGATCACTTCCCTATTGAAAGTTGATATGTGATCACCTCCATGATGGAATCTGCTGAATGGTACTGGTGGGAGAAGGGCCTGTGGCTGCTCACCGCCCCCTCAGCCTTCACCTCTCTGCCCTCTGCCACCTACTTCCTTCCTGCTCACCTTGCCAAGGCTTTTGACTTGTTCTGGATCCTGCAGCTGCCTCTTGTTCGTCTGACCTCTGGTTCTTGGGGCTTGAGCTAGCAGCTTATCTGCCAATTTTGGGATTCCTCAATCTTCACAGCCTATGAGCAAGAGTCCTGCTCTCTGACCTGCCAATCTTGGGTTTGCCATCTCTTGCAGCTATGTGAATCAGGAGAAGCCTTGAGTTCTTGCCTGCTGATCTTGGGCTTCATCAACCCTCGCAGCCTGTGACCAAGAGCCCTGTTCTCCAACCTGCCAATCTTGGGTTTGCCAGCCCTGTATCTACATGAATCAGGAGAAGCCTCTTTCCTGATCCATGGACTTGGGATGTTCCAGCCCTGCAGAGGCTTGATATAAATCTCTCTCTCTATGTATATTTATACACTTTAGTGGTTTCGCTTCTCTAAAGAACCCAGCCTAAGACAATACTGTATGTATAGTATATGTTAAAGAACCGCCCTGGGTTCAAATCTCAATTTATTAATACATTGTGTATTTCACCTTGTATTTTTCTAAAATAAAACACATTTCTTTATCTGCAAAATAGATATAACAACACTTAATACATCATTTGTGTGAGAATTAATAAAATAATACATGTGAATGTGCCTTTATACTATCTGCTGTAAAGTTGCAATAAATATATGGCATCTATCCATATTTATATTTATACTCTTAATCCCCAGACAAGGCTTAACAAATATCTAAATATGTGCCATTAGTATTGTAGTCGTTGGAATTTGGGGATCCAAGCCTACACTTTCAAATGTATTTGAATATAAGTTGTATCTCCATCAGCCATGATCTTATAAGAAAAAATCACTATAGATGTTTTCAACAGAGGGAACTCAGTGTAGGGAATTGTTTTCAAAAGTGTTGGAAGAACTGAAAGAGCAAAACAGAAAAGGAGGGGGATTTGAAGAGAAAAGAAGAAAAGAAGTTGTTACCCCCAATCATAAAGTTGCTACTATCTCTGAATAGGAGTCCATGAACCTGCTGGAGTACTGACACTATTCCAGGTGTTATCCTGCTGTTGAAACCAAACTAGTGTCCCTGGATTGAAAAAAAAAAACAAAAAGAAAGGAATGAGAAGTTTGTACTCCCCCCTGGTGCTTCTGAAACTACGACCAATACTACCAGGGCACTTTGCCACTTACAAGCACTTTTCATTGTCTATTGCTGCTGCCACTTCTGGAAACTACCCTCAGGGAAAAAAAATTGCCTTCCCTTTCCTCTGTCTCCTAATTTCACACTATTCCATCCCACTGGCAGGGTAAAAAGGCAAAAAAGTCCCAGAAAAGTGATTTGCAGGATGCTATCCCTAGCGGTGGAACTCTGGTGGCACAGTAATCAAGAAGTACAGCTGCTAACATAAAGGTCGGCAGTTCAAATCGACCAGCCACTCCTTCGGAAACCCTATGGGGCAGTTCTACTCTGTCCTATAGGGTCGCTATGAGTCGGAATCGACTCAACAGCAACAGGTTTTAACCCTAGTGGTACAAAGGAGAAGATAGTGGGCAAGTTTGGAGCTGAGAGACATCAAACCATATCTAACACAATGTCCTCACTGATACTTAAAGTACTGAGGTGTTGGTTGCACCTTGGCATATATTGAGTAGGACCATTGACAGATTCCATACATCTTTGACAGTGCTTGTAAAAGTCAGAGTTCTGTCAGGAAGAGAGAAAGCATTCAACATATTTTGGGTAAAATGGGTTTAATGTAGAATGAGGGGCTTGCACAATTTTGGAAGTGCTAGAGGAGTCACAGTCAAGGAAGTTGTCTCTGAAGGCCATAGAAATTGGTGCTGATGGACAGGGATCCACCAACCAAGATTTTACCAGAAACACTAAAGCAGATGGTTCTCAAAAGTGTGCCAGAAAGTCAGTGAAGTTCTTAAGAAATAACTGAGAAGCTCACACTGTCTCAGTCTGCAGCAGAAAAACAGGTGGTTTTCAAGAGTTTACTGGGAAGCATCTGAGACCCTCATGCTGCCCAAGTCTGGCAGCAACAGCCTCCTGAGAATTATGGTTTCTCCTTCATCTCCATCTTCCATGTATCGAACAATTTTCTCTCACTGGCAAACTCTAGTCCAGGAAAAGGACATTAAGAAGTGTAGATCCTGGCTTTTCCTCTGGAATACAGAGGGGACCTTAGAAAGAATCGGTGGTCATGTTGAGCACAAGGCTGGAGTAGGGTCAAGATTCTACTGACTTTTAACTTTGTACTGATATATATGTCTATTTTTAATATACACTTACTTATATAAGTGTATATACTGAGTATGTTTGGTATATGTACTATGTTGCTGTTGTTCCTGTTAACTGCCCTCAAGTTAGCCCTTCCAATTCATGGCAACCCCATGCACAAACACTGCCTAGTCCTGTGCCATAATCATGCTCAGTTGCAGATTTGACCATTGTGCTCCGTAGAGTTTTCATGGGTTGATTTTCAGAAGTAGATCACCAGGCATTTCTTCCTAGTCTGTCTTAGCCTGAAAGCTCTGCTAAAACCTCTTCAGTATCATGTTGTTGTTGCGTGCCGTTGAGTTGATTCAGACTCGTAGCAACCCTAGAGGACAGAGTAGAACTGCCCCATAGGGTTTCATAGGCTGTAATCTTTATGGGAGCCGACAGCCAGGTCTTTCTCCGGTGCAGCTGCTGGTGGTTTGAACTGCTGACCTTTCAGTTAGCAGCCCAGTGCTGACTTAACCATTGCACTTACTAGGGCTCATTTTCAGCATCATAGCAACATACAAACCCACCACTGACAGATGGGTGGTGGCTGTATGTATACTATACTCAGTAAATATAGTAAGTATATAAGTCTGTACTTAGGTCTGGGTGTATAATGGGTTTCCTGTTTTGTGAGTTATTAGCCTGGCCCATGTTAAAGTCAGTTTTAAACCTAATATTACTATTGGGACTTAACAGGGGGAGATTAACCTGCAACAAAATCATTATAGAATGGTTTTCCAAGCAATATTTCAGCATTTTATTTTTCCTTAGAGAAGCCTGGGTAAAGGGAAGAGTTATATATATTATCATATATATATATCTATATATGTATGTCTTTATATATATTTTTTGGAAGTGCAATTACTGTGAAACTAAACTCTAATTAAATCCAGGTCAACAACACTCTCTCCGTAACTTTTGACAGAAATATTAAGTATCTCGCAATGAGAATAGTTAATTTATGTATATCTAATTAGTGTTTATTTGACCACTCAACTACTGTGTAGCTGTCTTTATATGGAAGTAAAAGAACTTGCACTTCACGTTTTTTCTCAGGAGCCAAACTTTACTGACTAAAGATTTTTACACTAAGATACATTTCAAAAGGCAAACGTCATCATTGAGGGAATACCGCTAGCAAAATGTCTTTCTTTATGGCTGTTTTATTGCTCATTTGTGGCTATGGAGTTATTCTGGAATTTTTCATCTCTTTTTCTTCTCGTCAGGTTAAAAGATAAATAAATAAAAAGAAAAACAAAAGAATATGTTGAAAGTTTGGGAATTTCTTCTCTTGAGTGGCCTTCCTTACTTATCCTAGTTTTCATATCCACCACAAAGGAAACTGTCCCAGTTTACATGTAAACAGAACAAACAGCTTTGTTTTCTATAAAGAATGGATTATATTTTTAAGTATAAACCCCTTTGAAACCAATTAACACTAGGTATCTGATCTACATAAGTTTCTTCTTCTTTTTTTTTAAAGCACTACAATTGTTCATATAGCTTTGGATTGGTTCCATGGGTGAATTTCTGAATGCATGTGTATCACTTAAAATAGATTTTCAAAAAGCTCTTTAACCAATATTTTTATACTACTAAATATTTTTTAAGCAATAACATCTTCCATACTGCTAGAGTCAATTTTTATATTTTGACTAGCAATATTAAACATCTCTAGCTACATATGATATTCCTGTAGTAAAACTGTCAAGTATACTCTCCCTTCAGAAAAGTTGTAAAGGCAAAATAATCCCTGTCCTTCATCTGTTCCTCTCTCCGAATTGTGATCCTTTCTTTTTTCTTCTGGCCACTTCATCTTTAGTCCTTCCCCATTGTATACCATTCCCTACGACCTTACTCTTAAATGTCAGCCATTGTGACTCTATGTGGTCAAACAATCACCAGATTTAGGTGTTGCCCTACTCCAAGGTGTAAGAATCCTAAAAGAAAAATTCAGGAGCTTTATCCAAAGGAAATAATCTCTAGAGGTGAAATTTTCATCATCATGCTTAAAACCAAAAAAACCAAACCTATGCTGTTGAGTCAATTCTGACTCGTAGCAACCCTATAGGACAGAGTCGAACTGCCTCTTGCAGTTTCCAAGGCTGTAAATTTTTACAGGAGAGAGCTGCTACATCTTTCTCCCACAGAGCGGCTGATAGGTTCCAGTCGCTGACCTTTCTGTTGGCAGCCGAGCACTTAACCATGGCACCACCAGGGCTCCATCAAAAACAAAAACAAAAAAAAAAACTTGTTGCATGGAGTCAATTCTGACTCATAGGACCCTATAGGACAGAGTAGAACTGCCCCATCAAGTTTCCAAGGAGCACCTGGTGGATTCAAACTGCCCACCTTTTGGTTAGCAGTCTGGCTCTTAACCACTACACCACCAAGGGCTCCTTAGTGCTGGCAAGAGAAGAAATTGTACTGGGTCACTTTGATGATCACATGATATTGAACTACAAGCTTTTTAAATCCTAGAATGATTTCTGTGTTTTGTGTGTGTGTGTATGTGCATGTGTGTGTGTGTGTGATTTTTTGTAGAATCATCCTGCAGGCAAAGAAGACCGACCCAAGAGCTTTAGTTACTAAACATATGTATGTCTGTATCTATATATGTCTCTCTGTTTCTCTATGTCTATCTGTATCATCTACTGACATCCTCCATTATGATTCCTATAGCCTTCTTAGTTCAGGGTATTCTCATTCAATTACCTCTATAAGCTCTACAGCTAGAATGCATCATTGGCCTTTCCCTTTCCATAATATCCCATATCTAATAAAATTCAAGATCCTTCAGACTTTACCTTCCAAATGTAATCATATACTATAATGAACACCCATGTAATCCATCTTAAGAAACGAAACGTTTACAAATTACTGTGGGTGCTTCTGTGTATTTCTTCACAATTGCATTCTTCTCCCTCTCTCAGGGCCCAAAGATAACAACTTCTTTGAATTTCTTGTTCATCATTTCCACTCCATTTTTTCCCCTAAATGTATGCATGAATATTTGAATATTTCTATGAATATATATAATACATATTATATATTTAAATATTGTAGATAAGAAGAATTATACTGTATTGCAGCTTGCTTTCCACTCAAAGATGTATTTGCGATAATTGAGCTGTTTAACAAATAGCATTTTTTTAACTGACTGCAACAGTCTCCCCCATCCGACTTGTTCTTTTCATGTTGTGACTTTGACACTTCTCCTAAGAGAGGGCTATATTCCCCTGGAATGTAGGTGAGAATTTTGAATACAGCAGAAGTATGTGATTTCCAAAGTAGATTAAAAAAGGGCTACAGTTTGCATTCAGTCTTCAATTTTAAGATGCCTACTGTAAGTCAGTCAGTCAGTATAATATGAGGAAACCCAAACTAGTCCATATGGAGAGACGACATGGAGAGGCCCCATGGAGAGTAACTGAGACTCTTAGCTGATAGCCAGCCTGAGCAGATATGTGAGTGGACACACCTTAAGATGATTTTAGTCCCCAGCCTCTTAGTCTTCCAAATGAAGCCTCAGACAAGGGTAAGCAGAGGTAAACCATATCCCCTAGACCTTATCTAAAATCTGACTCATGGAAATCAAGAGCATAATAAATGGTCGTTCTACATTGCTAAGTTTTGGAGTAACTCAAACAAGAATTTATTATGGTCGCTGTACATTATTCAGTTATTTGAATACACAACAATTTAACAGTTTATTTTCTTCTTGATGAACACAGTGTGTTTTACTTTTTGTTATTACATATAATGCTGCTAATGGCATTCACGAACATGTCTCTAGTCCACATGTGCAAGAGTTTCTCTGGGTTAAACAATTAGGAATGGAATTGCTAGAGCCATAACATTTACATACCTTTAACTTTACTAGATATTTCCAAATTGCAAAATGAGATTGTACTAATTTATACTTTCACTTGTATATGAGTTCTCATTATTCTATAATGTAATTTTTATTTTTAGACATTCAAATATACCTATTTCTTGATTTTAAAATATTATCATCTTTGGCTTAAAGATTCCTAATTGTTCTTAAGGCTGAGCCTTTTATATGTTTATTGTGTTGAATAAAAATTAAATATTTTCTAATATAAAGCAATCCATAAATTGCTTTGATAGACAATATTTAACTGTAATTTTTCTACATATTTACTGTTTCAGATTGGCTAATACTTTGTTTGATATATTAAAATACTGATTTTAGTATTTCATCCTTATAATTAACACTGGGCTGAAATTTTCATTTTTCATACCATAGTTACCTGCTTATGGTATCAAGTATAACATTAATTACGGAGGAATCTCTTTTTAATTTTTAATAGAATTGGCCTTATCTTTTCCTCTAATGTTTGAATGTTTAACCTATCTCAGTTTTGAAATTTTCTAGATAATTTTTCATGGAAATATGTTTAAACATAGATTTTAATCCTTTACCAATTACAGACCTCATATTTAGTCAATTTAGTATATTATATATTGCAAAGAAATTCTCCATTTAATCTGTACTCAGATTTAGTTAGGTCTTCTTAACTTCTTTCCACTATGTTTTGTAGTTTTCAGAGTCATATTTACATTTCTTTTGTTAATTTGTTCTTAAGTACTTTATTTTACTGATGTTATAAATAAATTTTTTTTCTTAATATCATTTTTGTGTTGTTCATTGCTGGTGTATAGAAATGCAATTTATCTTTTGGCATATTGATTTTGTATCCTGCTGAACTCATTTATTAGTACCAATATTTTTAAAGTGGTTTTGTTAGGATTTTTATACATAACATCATGCCATCTGAAAATAGATATTACTTCTTCCTTTCCAATTGGAATGTCTTTTATTTCTTTTTCTAGTCTAATGGCTCTGTCTAAAGCCTTCAGTACAACGTTGAATAGAACTGGTGAGAGCTCCTTATCTTGTTCCTGATCTTAGGGGGAAAGTATTCAGTCTTTCACCACCAAGTATGTCACAAGGAGGCTTTTTGTAGATGAACAAAATCAATTTGAGGAAGTTCCCTTCTATTTCTAACTTCAGTTTTTTGGTTTTTAATTACTTATGGTTGTTTGTTCAAATTGTTTTTTCATAATTTATTAAGATGATCATGTGTTTTTGTTATTTAGTCTATTAAATATTGTTCTATTGATTATTATTCTATTGATTATTGATTGATTTTCAATTGTTAAAAACAATCTTGCAGTCATATAATAAATCCCAGTTGGTCATGGTACATAATTCTTCTTACTTGCTGCCATATTTTTTATAAATATTACATCCATCTATCTATCATCTATCTTCATATAATTTTAATACACATAATTTTATAACTTTTATGTCTTTTTAATATACCTACTCCGCACTTATCAGCTATCTTGTTTTACAACATTTTGCAATTATGACAACAGTAAAAAATCTACTATCTGACTATTTTGCACATTAATGATGTACGCCGATGTGTGAGGCAAGAGTAATGTTGACTGTGATGGTCAGGGTTATGGATCATCTTGGCTAAGTCATGATTCTCAGTAGTTTGGCAGTTATGTAATGATGTAATTTGGCGGTTATGTAATGATGTATTTATCCTTCATTTTGTGATCCAATGTGGTTGTATTCCATGTTTGCATAATGCTGATTTTCACATAATGACCTGATCTTTGGGAACCTAACCATGTCAATAAGTGAGAAGTGGGTGTATGCTGAAAGAAGAAAGAAAAGCAATGGTATATTTACAGAGTTTTTTTAGTATTTATTTTATTTTCATTGTTGTTGACAATATACACAACAGAACATACACCGATTTAACACTATCTACATGTACAACTCGGTGATATTGATAGCATTTTTTGAGTTTGTGCAACAGTTCTGACCTTCCTTTTCTGAATTGTTCTTCCACCATTAACATAAACTCACTGCCCTCTAAGTTTTCTATCTAAACTTTTGAGTTCTTATTGTAAATTTGATCCCATATAGACAGATAATAAAAGAGCACAATGCTCAAGGCAGATATTCTTTACTAGTTAGGCGAAACTATTGTTTGGATTTCAAAAAACTTCAGGGAATATTTTTGGTTTAAGGTTTAAAGATTATCTCAGGGAAACAGTTTCAAGGCTTCATCTAGTCTCTGTGGCTCCAGGAATCTGGATTCCATGAGAATTTGAAATTCTGTTCTGAATTTTCTCACTTTTGATCAGGAGTCTTCTGTAGACTTTTTGATTAAAATGTCAGTAAAGGTAGCTGAGCATCATCCATTTATTCTGATCTCATGGAAAAGGGGGCAGCTGTTCATGGAGTCAATTAGCCATACATTCTATTTTCTCCTCCCATTCTTGACTCTCCTTCTTCCTCTGTTGCTCCAGGTGAATAGAGACTAATTGTTGTACCTTAGATGGTAAAGTCTTTTGTTGAACAAAAGTTTTTAAATTTATATGAGGTCCCATGTATTTATTTTGTCTTTTGCTGTTTGTTTGTTTGTTATTATGTTAGATAACCCATTGTTAAAAGCTAGGTCCAATAGCCTTGCTCTGCATTTTCTTCTAAGAATTTTATGGTTTTAGTTTCAACATTTAGGCCTTTAATCCATTTTGAGTTTATTTTTGTGTATGGCATGAGGCATGTAACTTGCTTCATTTTTCTGCATGTGGAAGTCCAATTTTCCCAACACCATTTATTGAAAAGGCTCTCTTTCAACCATTGAATGGATTTAACACTGTCAAAAATCAGTTGGCATAGATGTGTGGGTTTATTTCTGGGCTCTCAATTTTATTCCATTGGTAAGTATAGGGTCAGCAAAAAAGAAGAAGATCCACAACAAGATGGATTTACACAGTGGCTGCAACAATGGACTCAAGCATAGCAACGATTGTGAGGATGACGCAGGATCAGGCAGTGTTTCATTCTGTTGTGCATAGGGTCATTGTGAGTCAGAACTGACTTGATGGCACCTAACAACAACAACAACATGTGTCTATAGTTATACCACTACCAGGCTGTTTTGATTACTGTATTATTGTTGTCAGTTGCCATCAAGTTAGTTCTGACTCATAGTGACCCTATGTACAACAGAACGAAACACTGCCCAGTCCTGTGGCATTCCCACAATCGTTGTTATGCTTGAGCCCATTGTTGCAGCCACTGTGTCAATCCATCTCGTTGAGGGTCTTCCTCTTTTCAACTGACCCTCTACTTTACCAAACACGATGTCCTTCTCCAGGGACTGATCCCTCCTGGTAACATGTCCAAAGTACGTGAATTGCAGTCTCTCCATCCTTGCTTCCAAGAAGCATTCTGGCTGTATTTTTTCCGAGACAGATTTCTTTGTTCGTTTGGCAGTTCATGGTGTATTCAATATTCTTCTGTACGTTTTAAAATCAGGAAATGTGTGTTCTACTACTTTGTTCTTCTCTTTCAACACTGCTTTAGTTATTCAGGGCCTCTTGCTATTCCATATAAAGTTGAGGATTGTTTATCCATTTCTGTAAAGAAGGCTGTTAGAATTTTGACCCAGTTTGCACCGATTCTATAGATCACTTTGGGTAGTATTGATATTTTAACAATATTAAGTCTTCCAATCCATGAACACAGATATCTTCCCATTTATTTAAGTCTTCTTTCATCTCTTTCAGCAGTGTTTTATAGTTTTCATTGCATAAATCTTATGCATCACTGGTTAAATTCACTCCTAAATATTTTATTCTTAGATGCTATTGTACATGGAATCTTTTCCCTAATTTCTCTTTCAGATCTCTCATTGCTGGTGTACAGAAACCCAATTAATTTTAGTTAGTTGTATTTATAAATTTTTATATTAACCTTCTTATTTATCATTTCTTGTTCTCTTCATTTTTTCCTTTGGATTTAAGTTATCGTCTTGCATCATTTTATTACTCAAATATAGCTTTGCTCCCACCTACCTCCTCTGTGCTGTTATTTTTAAACATATTTCATATCTATGTGTTAGAGACACAGCAATGCAAACATATATATACATAATATTATAAAATAGGTTTTTAGATCAGTTAATAGAAGAAAGGAGAATAAATAAAACAGTGATGCTGTGTTTTAAATTATCTCCATGATTACTTTTACCAACACTCTTTGTTTTTTGTTTTTGTTTATACCTTTTGTGTGTGGATTTAATAACTTTCTAGGATTCCTTGCTTTCAGTCTCAAAAACTTCCTTTAGTATTTCTTGTAAGGCAGGTCTGATAGCAATAAGAACTCTCAGTTTTGTTTTGCTTTGCCTTAAAGTCTGGGAATGTCTTTATTTCATTTTTCTTTTTGACAAATAGCTTTGTTGAATACAAGATTCATGGCTGACAGTCTCTCTCTCTCTCTGTTTGTGTGTGTGCCTTAAACTTTGGATATGTTGTCCCACTGCCTTCTGGCCTTTATTGTTTCTTATGAGAAGTCAACAGTTGATCTTATTGGGATATCCTTATTCTTGAAGAGTTATTTTTTTTTCTTTCTGTTTTCAATATTTTATCTTTGTCATTGTTTTTCAATATTTTACCATATGGATAGGCTGAGGATTTTCCATATCTTCAAGTTCTTGTTCCTTTTTGCTCAGATCATTCCTCAATTTGTCCCTTTCCTCTCTAGCAATTTCCTCAGCTAAACACCCAAGTTCTTCACCTATACTTTCCACAAACATTGAAACATAAGTCAGCCCAGTTTTTTTTTCAACTTTATAACAAGGATCACCTTTGCTCCAGCATCCAAGAATGTGTGTATCATTTTCTTCTAAGGACTCACCTAGGGCACATTTAAATATCCATATTTCTAGCAACATTCTGTTCTTGATGAGAGATTTTTTCCCTACAGCTCTTCTCATTTCTTTCTGAGCTCTTACCAGAATTACCTCTAATGAACACAATTCTGCTAGGCTTTTAATATCAACTGCCTGAAGTCTCTTCCAGCATCTACTTACTACCCTATTCCAAAGCCAGTTCCACATTTTCACATAGCTGTTACAGCTTCACCTCATCACCCAGTACCAAGATCTCTATTGGTTTAATAGGGCCGACCCAACAAACTATCACATACTAGGTGGCTTAAAACAACAAATTTATTTTCTGACAGTGAGAAATCCAAAATGAAGCAGGACTTGCTGTCTCTGAAGGCTCTAGGAAAATTTCCTTTCTTGCTTGTGTGTGTGTGCTTGTGTGTGTGTTTTCTTTCTTTCTTTCTTTTTTTTTTTTTTTTTTTTTTGTTTGGCTTCTGGTAGTCCCAGGTGTTCCTTGGCTTGTACCTGCAGCATAACTTCATTGTCACATGACCATTTTCCCTATGTCTCTCTGGGTCTCTTCTTCTCTTTTATAAGAACAGAGCTCAGATTGAATTAGGACATACCCCACTCTGGTATGACCTCATGTTAGTTAATAAAATCTTCAAATACTCTGTTCCCAAATAAGCTCACATTCACAGATACAGAGTTTCAACATAACTTGTTGGGGGACACAACTCAATCTGTAACAGTTCCCTTAGGCTTGAACTTCTACACGCTTTCTTTCAAATAAAGTCACTTCCCTTGGAGAGAGCTTTGTAGCTTTCTGTTCTTATGTCCTGCCTTGCTCTCTGGGTAAAACATTTGAATCACTCCTCCAGACTTGAGGTGGGATAGTACCTCATTTTTCTCAAAGTGACACCCATGCTTTATCAGCAGAGTACTGGGAAGAGGTTGTAACCTCTGGTCTTTTTAACTTGCTTCTTTTGTTATGAAACCTACACCCTACAAGTGAGCTGGGGTGAGCACAACCAGGCCCAATGTTCTAGGCCTTGCACTCCTGGGATAGAACTTATACATTATGAGTGGAGACTGGTGGAAGAAGGAAGCCTCCAACCTCTCAGCCACTCTTGCTTAGAATAGAACTTCTAATTGTGATTTTCAGGGTTATGTATACATATGTTTAAGTAATTCTTTTTATTTGTGTTCAGTTGTACCAATTATTTGTCTGCATCATCTATCGAATACTCTGAGAATTATGTTAAATTCTCCAAGTGTTATGCAAGATTTATCGATTTCCTTTTGGAAGTCTGTCATATTATGATTATATATTTTGAAGCTATGGTATGAGGATACATAAAATTTATCTACTATAATATTTTTTAATCCAAATTATTGACATTAACATAATGATACTAATTCTCTTCAGATAGCGTTAACCTGATGCAGTTTTTCCTCTTTTTGCTTTCATATATTTTATGACCGAATATTTCATAAGTATCTTATAATGATAGTGATAATATTTAGCATTTCTACTTTTTAATTTGCTAGGTTTTAAATAATAGTATGCTTTGTGTCTTGCTCATGCATCAAATGTACTTTTTTCTTAAAATTATATATATATAATTTTATATATGCATACATATGTAATTATACACACATGTAAATTGCAATTTCCGTTAGCTGAATAATTTGGGAATCTAATTCTTTTAATTTTTTTCTGCTTACTTATATTCAAGATGGTTAGTTTTCTTACATTATTTTTTATTTTGGATTTTGGAGTCATTGCTTGGTAGACCTTTTTATTTTCTGTGAAAATACTGCTAAGACTGTATTGAAGGTATTTCAAATTGCTTCTTCCATTTGTATATTGTGCAACAAATAAGTGATCGATTTAAGTTCACTTGCATATTTAAAGTTTCTTGATCTATTCATATTGTAAGATGAAGCTATAAATTCAAGGAAGGTATAACCTACAGTTATGAATTCTGAAAGCAATAATGCTTATACCACCCCAAGTCCTAACATGAGGCAGATAAGTGCTTTAGTTTTCTCCTTTGACAACAGGTTGGTTTTTTTTTAAAACTAGCCAACCCTTCCACATAATGTCTTTCCAATGTCCTTTCTTTACATGGAGTGTCATTTTCAAATTCAGCCTTGTAAAGGCATGAGTTTTATCTCTTCTCTTTCTCTCCAAGGGCCATTAAAGTTCAACTTGTAAATTATGTAGAGCAACACATCTCTCCAGGGATCTATGTCTTCCATGAAAGTTTGCATCATTGATTTTCAGTTCCCTTGTTATTTTTTTAAAACCTGGAGCTTCTATTTCTTTCCATAAGTTAAGATACTTTTTATTTTCATATGTACTTTGATTGTAGTATATTTACAATATCTAGTCCACCATATTGTCATATATGGAAGCCTTAATTCATTCTAGACAGAACAGCCAAAGTAATCTTTTCAAAAAGAAAATCACGTATCTAAAATCCTTTTAATGCCTTTCCAATGATTTTAGGATTAAGACAAAGATTCTAAATAGGGCTGACCAGGCTTTGCATTTGTATTTATATGTATATCTGTAGCTTTATCTTACATTATACATCGACACCGTATTATCCAGGAATTACAGCCTTCCATTATAATTTTCAGTGTTATCAAAGAGTCTTTCTACATGTTGTTATCTCTCCCTTGAATGCACTTTTTTTCCTTCACTCAGTTAATTTTCATTTTCCTTCAGATTTCAGTTCAAGCTTCAATTTCTCAAGAAAGTCTTTTTTGGCTTCCTGAGTTGATTCCACTCTCTCCTCCTCCATAGCACTGTTTATCTCTTACTATTTAACTCCTGCCATACTTACATTTTTAAATTCAATACATGTGCACAAAATTATTTGATTTATATATTTCTGTATTTAAATGTTAAACTTTCTGAAGACAGAGATTGTATTAACTTTGATTCGTCTGTGTTATTCCCAGCATCTAACATAAAATTGGGTACACATATGTATATATTGAATAAGCAAATAATCACAATATACATTTTGACCACTTTTAAATAAGAAATTGAAATTTTAGTTTTTCTAGTCAAGAAAGCTTCCCATTGAGAAAAAAGACCAGTGAAGAATCTAGAGCTAACCTGCTCCCTGAGGTTAGGAAAGTCAGTTCTGCTTGTCGAGGCAATATATCAGTCTCTTTTCCTTCTACCTCCTTAGTTCTTTATCTGTGAAATTGTACTTCCAAATGAGTGTGATGTTTTAGCACAACTCACATTCTCAGGAGTCCTGGGTACCCAGAAATTCAAAGTGGATATAGATAGCTGGTGTCCTGTAGCCTAGTGGTGATGATTAGCATGTATGATGGCTGGCAAAAAACACTGACATCTTATTCACAGCAAGAGTGCAAGTGGGGTGAGGTGCTCCTACACATTCACTAACATAGGGTATGTGGTTAAGACCCATAGTCTATCAAAAAGTTCGATTAAATGAGCCTGGCAGAGCCTCCAAAAATCCAACAACCCCTGGCCTTTGTTCAAACAAATAGTCTTCACCAGGAAATCTAGGAAAGAGTTTAGTAAAGAAACCAGTAAACTGAAAATATTAATGGGAATGTGGGGGTGTATGACTAAAACATATGGTAATTTTCCTCTGGCAGTTCTAGCTGCACATAGCTGAATCCACCCAGAGAAATCTACTTCCGAAATGGGGTGAATGGAAAAACAAATAGAGAATTGAAGTTAAGATTGCTGGAGACATGTTACTGATACAGGAATTTAAAATAGTAATGCAAACAGAAGTCCAGTGATACAACTGGGCTTATCAGACAGGACCAAAGAAGGAAGTATATCTGGGATTGGAACTTGAGTGCAAAAGCACTGTTACTAGAAAACAGTGAGTTGGGAAATGGAGATCAGCAGCCACATCCAAAGGTTATCATGCACCATGACCCAGTTCTTCCTATTATGAAGAACGACTCTATATTAAGCTTATGAGGTTGCCGGTAGGGTTTTTTTGGTCTCAGTTTAATGGGAAGAAAATTTTTATTTTTTATTTCCTTTTTTCCTTTGCCTAGTTAATGCCTACTTTCCTTCAGATCTCAGTTAAACCTTGTTTTTTCAAGAAAGATTTTCCTGAGTTCCCAAGTTGGTCCCATTCCCACTTTGCCAAAATATTTTCATTAATTAATTCAATATATTATATAATTAGTTCTTGATTTTTTTTTTTTTTTTTTTTTTTTTTGGCATGCCGATTATGATGCAGACACTAGTCTGGAAATTAGTGAAACAGAAGTGAATAACACATTGTCCTTAGCTTGGGGATTTCTCAGTCTAGAACACCTGGCTGTGGCTGACTGTGCAGACAGAAGGGATCTGTGGGCTCTAATGTATGTGTGGTGTTGTAGGGGCTGGTAGGTAAGACAAGAGACAGTGAAAATGAGTTTGAGATGTGTTAACAGAAGAGGCATTTGCACAGTTCTGAAAATCACTAAAATAACCTCTAGTATTTCCCTGATGTTTGTGTCTCACAGGAAAAGAAAAGGACCATAGGAAACTCACTGAGGTCTGAAGATCTGTTGATTTACACTTGCTATCATATTGTGTAAACTATGTATTACTATCATATTTTGTCTATAACCAGGAATTAAAAAGCAGAGCTGTCATTTAAAAAGTGGAAAACTGTCTATGTTTCAGCAATAGCTTGAGGTAGGAAATAATTGATTCATAATATCTGAAGAAAGGATATGAATAAATTAGTTGCATTGTTATGATAGCATAAGAGTCTACACAAGCAGTGCTTTTTTTTTTTTTTCATAGACAAAGGAGAGATTATCCAAAATAAATTTGATATTCTTGCTAATTCTTGGACTACACTGGAGAATTTTCAATTTGGAAAAGCATTGTCCATCACATAGCAGGCAAGAAAAAAAAGTACCTATTCAAAGTGCAAAAACATTTTCTGCTCTGGCAAGGATTCTTTATCAGGATGAACAAGGTTGGACCATGACAGGGGCCTTCTTACCAGAGTCTGGATTTTCAGAATGTGAGTGATGCTTTCTCCTTGTAATTACTGATAATGTAGCTGGGCAAACTGAAGACACAATAAACAGTGAATTAGATAGTACATCAGTCTGTTGCAGGAGATGCAGGACAACAGCCTTGCTATTTATATCATTTAGATCTCCAGGGTAATTTTTGAGTCAGCGCACCCTGTTCTCGTTTTCACTTCTATCCATTTTCTCTTCATTTGCCCTGTACAGTATCCTTTGCAAATTTTTGTGTCATCTCTGCTATTTGGAATTGTTATTCAAAATCGATACTCCTACTTCACCTATACATTCCAGTTAATGTATTCACCATTTGCCAATGGTGAATAATGACGTTACAACTGTATGTTTTTTGTGCACTGTTTCTCTTATCTCAGGAATGACTTAATCCATCCAAACACACACACACACACACACACACAACTGCTTGACATTTAACCTAGGAAAACACTTACCCTAGGATAGCAAAACATCACTTCTCTGTGAGCGGTTCTAAGTGTTCAGATTCACACAGCTACACACACACACACACACAAAACAAACAAACAAATTGCCTTCGAGTCCGTATACTCATGGCAACTCCGTGTGTTACAGAGTAGCAGTACTCCAAAGGATTCTCAGCTATATAAGGAAGCAGATCACCTGTCTATCTCCCACTGCGCCACTGAGTGGGTTCAAAATGCCAACCTTTAGGTTAGTAGTCAAGCTCAAACCATCTGCACTACCCAGGGACCTTTATGCAGCCACAGGGACTAGGAAGTCAATCAAGGGACCCGATTAACTGATACATAAACTCTGGGAGAGTGTTCCCTGAGGCAGGCATTTTTAGTTGGTGATTTTTCAATATTTTTTTTCCAGAATCTTTCTTTGGAATCAGAAACCAATTTTGTATGGCATATTTTAATTGCTTCAAGTACTTTAAAGATACTTTTAATTGTGCAAAGCTCTAAGTATGCCTTTTATGGATAGCCCTTTCGCTTCTTATTTAGAGATTATTTTCTCATTTTGAAATTGATTGGCCACTCCTTGGGACCAATTCACATTTTTTTTAATTTCTTTATTTTTCATAGCCTATCATTTCTATATCTAAGTCTCTGGCCCAGTTTTTCCAATCTGGCTAAACTTTAGAGGTCAAGTGTTACCTTGGATTAACTCTTAGAGGTTAAAAAGTTTACCCGATTCTACTTTTAAAGTTTTTTGAAGAGTGATTTTATTCTACTGGAAAGGTGAAGGCTGAACTCTCATTACGCAGACCTTCCCACTGAAAAGAATTGTGCTTGATTCTAACTTTGGATCCACTGAAGTTTCAGTAGGTTCAAATCTCAGTATACATTCTCTTTCAATCCAAATTGCTATCAAGAATACTGACACCTCCAGATGTTGTTACCTTTTCTAAAATTACCACTGATCTCTTTAGCATTTGCAACTACTGAAAGAAAAGCGACAGAAAATCCTACTGAGCTGAGACTGAGGTAGGAAGGGAGGAGGAGAATGGTTAGAGTCTTTTTCCCCATCTCCCCAAAGTTCATATAAGAATGTGTCTTGTGGTAAAATTTAAAAGCTCTGTTCAAAGAAGCTTTAATAAACTCAAGCAGCAGAACAAAGGGAGAATAATCCTGTGGCACAGTTCTACCCTGTACTATCGGGTTGCTAGCAGTGGGAATTGACTTGACAGCAACAGGTTTGTCTTTTTTAGTACCACTCTTCAAAAGTCACCAGAAAAATAAGGAAAATTATGTGTTGCTTTCTCTACAGGGTTTATACCAAAGAAATCTTGAAGTTCTCATATCTCAGCTTGAGTTTTCTTTCTTGTTTCTTACATATTAATGGGACTAATATCAAACAAAATAAAATTTAGATTGCAAAGAATCCTGAAAAAAATTATCTCATGAAGAGTTTGTTAAATTACCTAATAATTTTTTTGAAACAAAGTATAAATAAAAGCTCTACTGCTAGGGTAATACTAATGCAACAAAATAGCACATTAAAATTAACAGGAGGGAAAGATAATGGAAAAAAATTATTTCTGTTGCTTATTCTTATTAAAAAAATTAAGCTTTAACTGTAATCATAATTGAAATATTTAACATACAAGATTGGGTTGTCTTGAAGAGTATATTGTGATGCTTCATTGGGTTCATTTACTAGAAGAATTCCTTTTTTAAGGTGCATTTCAAATGCAGATAAATGGAAATATTGTTGTTAAGATGATTGATTGAAACCATATCATAGAATTTCATAATAGCCAATGAAAAACCGAACAAACCCTAAATAACAAATAAATAAATAACAAATAAATAAATAAACAAATCAAAACAAACAAACAAACAAAAAAGCAGAGACCAAATGAAACAAAGAAGCAAGCAAAACAAGGAAAATATGGAATACTCTGGAACAATGTGATTCTTAACTATTTTCATATTTCCTGGAAGTGATACGTGTGAATTAACAAAACCTCCAAATGTGGGAAAACTTAAACTGTCTGCGCATTGTTTCATTTCCTCCTTTGGACCGGGAAGTAAGTAAGTGGGTACTGGGATTGAGGTGGGGATAAACAAAGGAGAGAAAAATAAACCAGCTATTCCCTCAAGCAAATAAATATTTTAGGGCTATCCAATGAATTGTTTGATGAATCTGAAACAAGAAAATTTTCCTCCATGTGAATGATATATGTCCCCTAGCTATGTAAAACAAATCTTGGTATAGACTATTGAGAGAGAGAGAGAAGCTAAATAGTCTAACAAAGACTGTAAACCACTTCAGCTTTCCTATGGACTTTCTCCTAATAGAATAACTGAGTAGTAGGGGAAAAATCATACATAAATACATATATACATATATATGTACACACACTATATACATATATACACATACATACATATGTGTGTATATATATATTTATATGTTGTTGTTGTCGTTAGGTGCGGAGTTGTTTCCGACTCATAGCAACCCTATGTACAACAGAACAAAACATTGTCAGGTCCTATGTCATCCTCACGATCTTTGCTATGCTTGAAGCCATTGTTGAAGCCACCGTCTCATCGAGCGTCTTCCTGTTTTTCATTGACCCTGCACTTTACCAAGCATGACGTCCTTCTCCAGGAAATGATCCCTCCTGACAACATGTCCAAAGTATGTGAGACACAGTCTCACCATCCTTGTTTCTAAGGAGCATTCTTGTTGTACTTCTTCCAAGACAGATTTGTTCATTCTTTTGGCAGTCCATGGTATATTCAATATTCTTCACCAATGCCAGAATTCAAAGGCATCAATTCTTCTTCAAGCTTCCTTATTCCTAGTCCAGCTTTTGCATGCGTATGAGACGATACTGCTGAAGCCACTTTTGAAAGATCTTTAGCAAAATTTTACTTGCATGTGATATTAATGATATTTTTTGATAATTTCCGCATTTGGTTGGATCACCTTTCTTGGGAATAGGCATAAATATGGATCTCTTCCACTTGATTGGCCAGGTAACTGTCTTCCAAATTTCTTGACATAGATGAGTGAGCACTTCCAGTGCTGCATTAGTTTGTTGAAACATCTCAATCAGTATTCTGTGAATTCCTGGAGACTTGCTTTTTGCCAATGCCTTCAGTGCCGCTTGGACTTCTTCCTTCAGTACCATCGGTTCCTGATCATACCTTACCTCCAGAAATGGTTGAACGTCAACCAATTCTTTTTGGTATAGTGACTCTGTGTATTCCTTCCATCTTCTTTTGATGCATCCTGCATCGTTTAATATTGTCCCCGTTGTTGTTGTTAGGTGCCATTGAGTCAATTCCGACTCATAGCAACCCTATGTACAACAGAATGAAATACTGCACTGCCCCATCCTCACAATCACAGTTATGCTTGAGTTCATTGTTGCAGCCACTGTGTCAATCCATCTTGTTGGGGGTCTTCCTCTTTGTCACTGGTCCTCTAGTTTACCAAGCATGATGTCCTTTTCCATGGACTGGTCCCTCCTGATAACATGTCCAAAGTATGTGAGATGTAGTCTCACCATCCTTGCTTCTAAGGAGAATTCTGGTTGTACTTCTTCCAAGACTGATTTGTTTGTTCTTTTGGAAGTCCATGGTATATTCAATATTCTTTGCCAACACCACAATTTAAAGGCATCAGTTCTTTTTCCGTCTTCCTTATTCATTGTCCAGCTTTTGCATGCATATGAAGTGATTGAAAACACCATGCCTTGGGTAAAGCGCATCTTAGTCTGAGTTGGAATTGACTTGATGGCACACAACAACTATATATATATATATATATATATTTATATATATACCCAAACATGAGCAAGATGAAAAGAAATGGCCTTGCATCTATGTAAATAAACAAAAACCCTTCACTGTCAAGTCGATTCTGACTCATAACGACACTATAGAGCAGAGTAGAACTGCCCTATAGGATTTCCAAGGAACAGCTAGTGGATTTGAACTGCCAACCTTTTGGTTCACAGCTGAGCTCTTCACCACTGCACCACCAGGACTCCATGTAAATAAAGTATGGGAAATAATTCAATAAGAAATAGATAAAACAAGGAAGGAACGAAGGAGAGAGAGAGAAAGAAGGAAAGAAAATATAGGAAGAAAGAAAGAAAGAAAGGAAGGAGAGAGGGAAGGAGGGATAGAGGCAGGAGGTGGGGAGGAAAGGAGGGAAGGAGGGAGCAGGAGGGAAGGGAGGGAGGAAGAGAACTTTTCCACTACCCTCTTCTCTTCTGTCCATGAATAATCTTTTCCAATATCATTTTTCCTTTTTCATGATTACCAAAGTATATTGAAAAATATCTTAGAGCAATCAATCAACACAAGAGTTACATAGATGATTAAAGGTTTATCCATAATTTTGAATTATTGATATCCTTCTATCAAGTCAAATAATTAGAAGTTGACTGTATTTTCTTGAGCAAGTTCTTGATAAATGAGACACTTGGCTAATAATGACATGTCCAGTGGTAGTTACATAAAGGTATTTAGAAAGCAAATAAATAAATCTTTAAGGCTGAATTAAATGTCATAGAACTTGAAGAGTTTCAAGTAAATCCGTCAGTCATCTGTTGAAGGATATGGCCAGAGTCTGATTACTTTATTAAGGAACAGGTTTCCATCCACCTTTCCCTGACGTAAGCATAAATAACGTTGATTAAATTATCGCATTTCATGAGAACACACAATGACAGGTACCACACTTAGAAGAACTCAGATTTGTTTTTATAAATAATAAAGCAACATCTCTGAAATCTTTGTTTAGGCTCTCAAAATTTCTAATATATTCACCTGTTAAAAGTCCTTTTTTTGTTTTTGTCCTTGAAGAAGCAATTTGAAACTTGGATAAGTTTATCAGAATGCTTTTTTTTTTTTTTTTTTTTGGTATGTGAAAGTTGCTTTAAAAATGGTCTTTCTTCTTCTCAGGAGGGAAAATATCAATGTCATCTGGTGTGTCAGTTCCTATGGTAACTACATCTTGTTCTTTTTTTTTTAAAATAAAAGTTTGAAGTGGCTCACAAACCTGAACAACAGCCTGGCCTGCTGAAGAGTAAATTGCTGCCTCACCAGAGCTCAGTTCTTTAACCTCATTCCCCTTTCTTTTCATCTACCCCTCTCCTTACACTTTTTTGAAATTTATTCATGATTACTCTCAGCTCTCTTGGTTAGTCATGCAAAGCATTAAGATGTGTGTAAGTAAGGGATTACTAGTTACATATGAAGAAAAGGAAAAGTTTTCAAATTTATCTCTGTTGATCCAAAAAAGGGGATGAGTTTATTTCTTGAAAACCTATAAACTCCCTTGACTTAATATATCAACTTCCACTATTCCCACAGAAATCTGTTTCTAAATTTCTGATCACTATTTTCTACCTCAACCAACAGGTCAGCAGTTTGAATCCACCAACCCACAAGCCACTCCTTGGAAACTCTGTGGGTTAGTTTTACTCTGTCCTACAGGGATGTTATGAGTCAGAATAGACTTGACAGCAAGGGGGTTGTTTTTTTTTTTTTTTTTTGGTATTTTCTACCTCAGTCTCTACAAAACCATTTGACTACAAATGAGGATCAAAATAGATTCAGGTTCATTTTAATCATTATGTTATTGAAAAGAAGCTGGGAGCCCCAAATCTCTAATCTAAAGAAAAGTGAAGTACCCTTTGACCAACGTCACGTAACAGCAGTAGAGAAAGAAATCTGATCACCTTTGTTTCTTGTTCCTTTTATAGCTACTGGTGAAATAAATCATCAAGGATTTAACAATATTTTATCCTAAGGTCCTTAAAGAAATGAAATTTAATTTATTTCATTTAGAGATGCATGTACTTGTCAGTGTTATAATAGTTTTTCTTTGAAAATTACTTTCAAAGAAAGACAGTGAAATCTAAATGCAACATAGCTCATTGATAATACAGATTTGGATTTTAGGGAAAATCGTGTCCTTCAAAACATAAACTGCATAAAATAAATCTGACATTAAATTGTTAAATAAATAATTAAATCAGCAATAAGGGTTATGTACAATTATCACAAGGGGTTACAGTATATGTGATATTAATATTATATTCTCATGAATGTACTACTGTTATAACTGAGTTGCATTATATGCAACATTATTACATCTCACGTAAGTCCTAAATAGGTTACTATTGCCATGGATTAAAATAACCTGTAACCTACCAGAAACATTTCTCTTCATGTGTAATGTAAGTATATTATGCACATTATAAAATATACTCAAAATTTGGGATCCATATTTGGAAACTAACTGTAATTGTGATTAATATCTGTAAGGGTAAATTAATATATATTTTGTTGAGAAACATTCCTCGTGGAGCTCCTGTATCCCCAAAACTTATCACAAAATATAAAATAACACACAATGACTAGAGTACTGGTCTGAAGATTCAGGTTGCAATTGAGGGCTTCTTTACCATTAAACAGAGACTCATTGTTATTTCAGGCCAGTTATAAAGGTGCAATCTTACCCCACTGTCTTAATCATCTAGTCTTGCTATAACAGAAAAAACAAAAGTGGATGTCTTCAACAAAGAGAAATTTATTTTTTCACAGTCTAGTAGGCTAAAAGTCCAAATTCAGGGCATCAGGCCAAATTCAGGGAGTCATCTCCAGGGAAAGGCTTTCTCTGTCTGTTGGCAATCTTCCCCTGGACTAGGAGCTTCTTTACACAGGAACCCTGGGTCTAAAGGATACTCTCTGCTCCCAGTGTTTCTTTCTTGGTGGTATGAGTTCTCCCTGTCTCTCTGCTCCCTTCTCTCTTTTATATCTCAGAAGAGATTGGCTTAAGACACTATCTAATCTTGTGGATCTCATCAATATAACTGTCACTGATCTAGCCCATTACATCACAGTAATAGAATTTACAACGCATAAGGAAATCATATGAGATGACAAAATGGTAGACAATCATACAATTCTGGGAATCATGACCTAGCCAAGTTGACAGATATTTTGGGGGGACAGAATTCAATCCACGACACCTACCTACTCCCACCACTTCTGTGGGCCTCCTAGGACACATGGACTTCTAATGTTTTGGAGGGTCTACTGACTCTTCAGTACACAATGGAACACTTCTCCCACAATCAACCCTAAATTTCAAACGTGGGCACAGAGTGAAAGAGCAAGAGCCCTTGCCAGGGTGTGAGGTAACCTAGGTTTTCTTCTGGTTCTGCTACTACCTAGCAATTAAACTTTGTCAATCATTTAACTTCTATCAACCTCATTTCACTATCTAAAAATTAAGGGAGTGGGTAAGGTAAGTTTTAAGATCCTTATTAGTTTTAAAAAGATTATAGTATCATGCAGATACAGAAATTTTGACAATAATCATTTAATATTCCCATGACATTGAATAAATAAGAGAATCAGTATCATATAATCTACAAAAGACATTTGTTATCATTATACCAAAAATACAGATGCCAGTTATTGTATTGATCTTTAACTATATTTCAAACTATGAGATCTTAAGAGACATTTAAATATATTATCACAAAGAGAACAAGGGATACCTTTGGGATATTGGAGGTGAAATAAAGTAAAAAGTTCAGTAAGAATCAAAAAATGTGTTTGGACTCACATGAACTCATACAATGATTGAGCTGTTATTTACCTCCTTTGTCTTGCATAGAATCTTATTATCAGTGAAACTCCCAGGAATTGACACATTTATAAAATATTGAGACACAGAAAAAAACTTGCAAATAAAATGTATAAACATGGTGATAATAGCCACAAAGAAAATGTCCTTGATGTAGTATGATAGATAATACATACCATGCACTCAATTCACATCTGAAATAGTAATATGTCTGTAGATATACATACTTAAATGAGAAAGTGATCATACTGAATCCCTGGGGATAATTACACATTCAAACAATGTTTGCTTTTAGCAGGAACTTAGGCATCATTTACAGCAGTCTCCAAATTCTTTGTTTTACATTTCTCATTAGTAGATTTTTCTGAGTATACCCCCACTTATGTTTGTTCTTTTACAAATAGTATATTATAGAGAGAATACTCAAAATATATTAAAAGGTAATGAGGTGAAAATCAATCAAATTTGAAATTTTAGCATTTTCTTCCTACCTCCAATAGAGTATCACTGAATTGTACACATATCTACGTTGGTACAGGTTCATGCCTTTTTGAACAAAATATATTTGAAGAGTTTGGCTGAGAAGATAAGGGAAGTGATGGGACAGCAGCTATGCAGAAATACGAGTTTGAAGAAGGCATAGGAGAGGACTGATCATATTAAATTCTGATGAGAAATATTTAGTTAAGAGGAAGAAGTTGAAGATAAGGGAAATGTTCATTAAGAGTGCAAGTTTCTGAAAAGGCTATGCATGGTTATATAAATGAAAGGGCATAAGGATATAAGCTAGAAGTCATAAGCTATAGACTCAATTCAGCAACTAACTAAAGTTGTGATTTTGGGGAAGTTATTTGTCTGGTCCACCACCTGTCTGTCAGTTTGTTGTGCTATTTGTTGCTATGATGCTGGCAGCTATGGCACTGGTATTTTAAATACCAGCAGGGTCACTGTGGTGGACAAGCTTCAATGGAGCTTCCAGACTAAGACAAACTAGGAAGAAAAGGCTGGTGATCAACTTCCAAAAATTAGCCAATTAACCCAATGGATCACAGAATATTGTCCTGACACTTTGACCCGCATACCTTGGACACATCATAAGAAGGAATCTATTCCTGGAAAAGTACATCATGTTTGATAAAATGGTGGGCCAGCAAAGACCAGAGAAACTCTCAATGAGATGGATTGACACATGGCCACAACAATGAACTCAAACATGCCAACAATCATGAAGATGGTGCAGGACCGGGCAACATTTTGTTGTTATACATGGGCATTGCCATGAGTCAGAGCCAACTCATAGGTAACTAACAAAAACATTTTATCTAATCAGCACCATAGTTTTTTACTTCTCAAAATAAACTTTTTAGAGCTCAGAAAATTTAGTTCTACGAATGCATGATTATCAAAGCCTCTGTTTACCTCTGCCTGCTATCTAGCCAGGTTGTATGGAGGCCATGAAGCTGAATGAGGTGTTGAGAGGACCCTTAGTAGAAGTGCTCATGCTCTTTGTTACATCAGTGGCTGACAAATTTTAGGGTAGAATCATTTTACACACACGTCCCAAGATGAACCTGCATGAGCAGTTCACTGAAACACTCCTCCATACTTATACCAATGAGGGAGGCTTTCTTCAAACTCAAACCTTTCCCCCTCCCCCAGTGATTCTCATGAATACCCAGAAGAATTCCATGAAAATATGTATGCAAGTGGATATGAACTCCTTTTATGTCTGGGTTTTCTAGAGCCTCTATTTTCTCATGCAAGTCATGGTGTAATGGTGTAACGGGATGAATAGTGTCCTCTCAAAATTCATGCCCACCTGGAACTTTAGAATTTGATATTATTTAAAGTAAGGTTTTTTTAGATATAATTAGGTAACAATCAAGCTAAAGTTATATTGGATTATAGTAGGCCCTAAATCCAGTGACTAGTGTCCTTACAAGAAGCGGAGAAGACATAGAGAAACACACAAAGAAGAAGGCTATATGACAGCAGAGACAAGAGATTGGAGTGCTGCAGCTACACGCCAAAGGATGCCAAGGATTGTTCAGAGCCATGAGAAGCTAGAAAGATGTGAGGAAAAATTCTTCCCTAAAGTGTTTAGAGGGACCATGGCAATGCCAACACTTTGATTTCAGATTTTTGGCTTCCAGAACTGTGAATGAATAAATTTCTGTTGTTTTAAGCCATCTAACCGCTTGCCATCAATTCAATTCCAATTCATAGTAACCCTACAGGACAGAGTAAAATTGCCCCATAGGGTTTCCAAGGAGCTGCTGGTGGATTCAAACTGCCAACCTTTTGGTTAACAGCTGAGCTTTTAACCACTACACCACTAGGGCTCCATCTATTTTGTGGTAATTTGTATAGCAGCCCTAGAAAACTAATACCTGTATCTTTTGCAATCCTTAAATACTGTATTTATTTACTTTCATGCCTGCCTTTCTCTTCTCATATTTTGCTACAGGAGAGATAGTCTACATATGACATCTCTCCAAGGGACAGGCAGGTGCTGATCCTCTTAGATTTCAAGATACTTTGTTGCCTTAAGACTTCAACTCTCCGAAATTTTGATTTTGTAGTCTGTCCTACTTACTCTCATTGTTAGAGTGGAAGCAATACTCTTTCTATCTTTCTTCCTCTGAGGAACAAGTGGAAACCTTCCCTTTTCTTTTGCATTTTCAATCTTTACCTCTAAATTGAATCCTATAATCAAGATTTAATAAACTGTATCTTAACAGACGCATGCAAACAAACATACACCCAAACACACAAACTTCTACTTAATATTGCTTTCCAGTGCCTTCCCTATATGTTTCTATATACATCCAGTTGCTCAACTTTACTCACTCCTTGGTACAATGCAGTACTACTATCTGGTTTCTGTCTCTGTGACACTAAAATAACTGCTTTCTTTGACAATATCTTTATGGTTAAATCTAATGGTCAACTTTAGTTTTGGTGCAGAGGCAATAAGTTATTGGAATAGGCAGTATTTAGAACAAATAATGCACTAGAATTTAGAGGGTTTAGCAGAAAATATTTTTTATGGGCAACAGTTTGTGCAAGATAGTCCTCGCAGATTTGTTGTAAATAGAGAAAATGAAAAAAGTGGGAGAAAGATAAACAACAGGAAAATAATGGTAGAGAAATGAATAGCGTCATTTATGTGTTAGTGAATATTTGATCCCCATGTTGGCAGAGGACTGAGTGGCTAAAGTACAGAAAATGAAAAGTAGAATTAAGATTCAGTGCATGAATCGCTGAAACACTAATGATCAAAGACCAGACGAGTAGTGGAATGACATCAAGGAAATCATTTATGAAAAAAGCAAGAGGTCATTAAAAAGACAGGAAAGAAAAGAAAGACCAAAAAGGTTGTCAGAAGAGACTCTGAAACTTGCTCTCGAACATCAAGTAGCTAAAGCAAAAGGAAGAAATGATGAAGTAAAAGAACTGAACAGAAGATTTCAAAGGGCAGCTCAAGAAGACAAACTAAAGTGTGATAATGACATGTGCAAAGATCTGGAGACAGAAAACCAAAAGGGAAGAACACGCTCGGCATTTCTCAAGCTGAAAGAAGTGAAGAAAAGATTCAGGCCTCAAGTTGCAATAGTGTAGAATTCTATGGGGAAAATACTAAACAGCACGGGAAGCATCAAAACTAGATGGAAGGAATACACAGAGTCATTATACCAAAAGAATTGGTTGGCAGTCAACCATTTTAAGAGGTAGCGTACGATCAGGAATTGATGGTACTGAAGGAAGAAGTCCAAGCTGCACTGAAGGCATTGGTGAAAAACGGCTCCAGGGATTGACAGAATATCAACTGAGATATTTCAAGAAATGGATGCAGCACTGTAAGTGCTCACTCACCTACGCCAAGAAACTTGGAAAACAGCTACCTGGCCAATAGACTGGAAGAGATCCATATTTATGCCTATTCCCAAGAAAAGCGAACCGAATGCAGAAATTATTGAACAATATCATTAATATCACACGCAAGTAAAAATTTGCTGAAGAGCATTCAAAAGTGGCTGCAGCAGCATATCGACAGGGAACTGCCAGAAATTCAGGCCAGATTCAGAAGAGGACATGGAACCAGTGATATCATAGCTGATGTCAGATGGATCCTGGATGAAAGGAGAGAATGCCAGAAAGATGTTTACCTGTGTTTTATTGACTATGCAAAGGCATTCGACTGTGTGGATCATAACAAATTATGGATAACATTGCAAAGAATGGGAATTCCAGAGCACTTAATTGTGCTCATGAGAAGCCTGTACATAGATCAAGAGGCAGTTGTTCTGACAGAACAAGGGGATACTGAGTGGTTTAAAGTTAGGGAAGGTGTGCGTCAGGATTGTATCCTTTTACCATACTTATTCAGTCTGTATGCTGAGTATATTATCTGAGACTATATGAAGAATGGGGCATCAGGATTGGAGGAAGACTCATGAACAACTTGTGTTATGCAGATGACACAGCCTTGCTTGCTGAAAGTGAAGAGGACTTGAAACACTTACTGATGAAGATCAAAGACCACAGCCTTCAGTATGGATTACACCTGAACATAAACAAAAGAAAAAATCCTCACAACCAGACCAATAAGCAACATCATGATAAATGGAGAAAAGATTGAAGTTGTCAAGGATTTCCTTTTACTTTGATCCACAATCAACACTCATGGAAGCAGCAGTCACGAAATCAAAAGATTCATTGCATTGGGCAAATCTGCTGCAAAAGACCTCTTTAAAGTGTTGAAAAGCAAAGATGTCACCTTGAAGAGTAGGGTGTGCTTGACCCAAGCCATGATATTTTAAATCACATCATATGCATAAAGGTGGACAAGGAATAAGGAGGACTGAAGAAGAATTGATGCCTTTGAATTGTGGTGCTGGCAAAGAATACTGAATATCCCATGGACTGCCAAAAGAAGGAACAAATCTGTCTTGGAAGAAGTACAACCCGAATGCTCCTTAGAAGCAAGGATAGTGAGACTATGTCTTACATACTTTGGACATGTTGTCAGGAGGGATCAGTTCCTGGAGAAGGACATCATGTTTGGTAAAGAAAAGGGTCAGCGAAGAAGAGTAAGATCTTCAACGAGATGGATTGAAAAAGTGACTGCAGCAATGGGCTTAAGCATAACAATAATTGTGGGCATGGCACAGGACCAGGCAGAGTTTTATTCTGTTGTACACAGGGTCACTATGAGTCTGAACCAACTCAAGGGTACCTAACAACAACAACATATGAATCATAGTATACACCTGTTGCCGTTGAGTCAATTTCAACTCATAAGACAGAGTAGACCTGTCCCATATGGTTTCCAAGAAGTGGCTGGTAGATTTGAACTGCTGAATATTTGGTTAGCAGCCATTGTATCTCTTAACCACTGTGCCACCAGGGCTCTGAACCAAAGGCAAGAGATCATAAATAAGAGTAATAGTAAAATAGAAAGCAGTGATATATGCTTGTTCTAATAGAAGACTTAGGAAGAAATAATGTGAATAAAAGCTAATAGCTTTCTTCGAGACTGCACACAAGCAGGCATGGTAGTAAAGGGGTCACAATACAGATATGCACACACATACACACACAGTTTTTGTGGAGGTAAGATTGGAATCGGAGCCCTGGTGGCACAATGGTTAAGAGCTCAGCTGCTAATCAAAAGGTCAGCCCTTCAAATCCACGAGGTGGTCCTTGGAAACCCTATGGGGCAATTCTACTCTGCCCTGTAGGGTCACTATGAGTTGGAACTGACTCGATAGCAAAGGGTTTGGTTTTTTGGTAAGGGTGGAATCTACTCAAAGGCAAAGTTATTTATTTATTTATTTATTTATTTATTTATTTATTTATTTATTTATTTTTTGAGGTTAGGGATAGGAAGTATACTTGGGAAAATGAGAAAACGAGATGGAAATTAGGAAGAGGTTTTTGACTATTATTTTTTTTAAAAAAGAAAAAAAGTTGCTGTTGAATCAATTTCAACTAATAGTGACCCCATGTGTGCAAGAGTAAAACTGCACTCCATAGGATTTTCAGTGGCTGATTTTTTGAAAGTAGATCACCAGGTCTTTCTTTTCAGGCACCTCTGGGTTGGCTTGAACTTCCAACCTTTTGGTTAACAGCCAGGAGCATTAGCCATTTGCAGCACCACCCAGGGACTCATAACCCTAAATTATATGAGAGAGAGTTTACGTCTGGAGAGTCAACAAAGCAATCAGGAAAGTTATCCTAAAGATCTTCATTATCCTGTCTAGAGAAGGCTATTTTACCTTGGCGGGGGGATATCTATATCTATATCTAAGTCTATGTCTATCTCTATTTCTGTCTCTATCTCGATCTACAAACACTAAAACACACACACATTCAGTAATTCAGTAAAGGAAACGGTAAGATTCCACTCTGACAAATTCCCACATTTGTGTGTGTGGAGGGCGACATAGAGACAGAAAAAGAAAACAGACTTTGTAAAAATCTCATGTGAAAACAACCCTTGTAAACCCAGATAGCTTTTCACAGCACTGCCATTTTGTCATGTTGAGACTCTGTGAAGTCTTATTTGGGGCCTTAGATTATCCTTCACCTTGCTATGAAGCCCACTATTAGAAAATACACAGAAAATAAGAAATGGTTTCTCATTGGAGTCTAAGCTTCAGGTAGATATTATCTTTACCAAAGCCAACACACCCTCTCAGGAGAGAGCACCAATCACATCACAGAATACATTCTAGACATAGTTATTGTTGTTAGATGCCCTCAAGTCAGTTCCAACTCACGGTGAACCTATGTATAACAGAACAAAACACTTCCCAGTCCTGTGCCATCCTCACAGTCACTGCTGCGTTTCAGCCCATTGCTGCAGCCATTATATCAATACATTTCACTGAGGGTCTTTCTCTTTTTCACTGACCATGATGTCCTTCTCCAGGGACTGGCCCCTCCAGATGACATGTTCGAAGTATGTGAGATGAAGTCATCCTTGCCTCTAAGGAGATTTTTGGCTGTACTCCTTCCAAGACAGATTTGTTTAGTCTTCTGGCGGTCCATGGTATACTCAATATTCTTTGCCAACAACACAATTCAAAGGTATCAATTCTTCTTCAGTCTTCCTTATTCACTGTAGAGCTTTCACATGCACCTGAGGTGATTGGAAATACCGTGGCTTGGGTCAGGCACACCTTAGTCTTCAAAGTGACATTTTTGCTTTTTTAGCACTTTAAAGAGGTCTTTTGTAGAGTTGGTGGGTGGTCTGAAACAGCAAACGAGGAAAAGGAGATTTTGGCTTCTGCATGCTTCTCTTTTCTCCAGAAATATTGAGTTGGTTGTGAGATCTTTTTTTTTTTTTTTTAAATTTTTTTTATTGTACTTTACATGAAGGTTTACAGAACAAATAGTTTCTCATTAAAAGGTCAGTACACATATTGTTTTATGACATTGGTTAACAACCCCATGACATGTCAATGGTCTCCCTTCTAGACCTTGAGGACCTTTTTTTGGTGAAAATATACATAGCCAAAGTTACACCATTTCAAAACTTTCTACATGTACAATTCAGTGACATCGATTACATTCTTCCAGTTGTACTAATATTCTCACTATCCTTTTCCAAATTATTCCATCACTATTATCTTCAACTCACTGTCCCCTAGGCTTCCCATCAAACCTTTTGAGTTGCTGTTGTCAATTTGATCTCACATAATTTTTTTTTTTGTACCTTAGAAGAAGGTTTGTAGAACAAATAGTTTCTCATTAAACACTTAGAACACATATTTCCCTATGACAATGGTTAACAAACCCATGACATGTCAAAACTGTCCCTTCTCAACCTTGCGTTCTCTATCAGCTGCTTTCCTGTCCCCTCCTGCATTCTAGTCCTTGTCCCTGGACTGCTGTACCTCATTAGTCCTGTTTTGTTTTATAAGGCTGTCCAATCCCCGGCTGAAACGTGAACTTTGGGATGGGCTTCACCACTGAGCTAAAGGGGCGTCCGGGGGCCATACTCTTGGGGTTTCTCCAGTCTGTCAGGCCAGTAAATCTGGTCTTTTTTTGTGTGTTAGAATTCTGTTCTACATCCTTTTCCAGCTCTGTCCAGGACCCTCTATTGTGATCCCGGTCAGAGCAATCAGTGGTGGTAGCCGGGCACCATCTAGCTGTACTGGACTCAGGCTGGTGGAGGCTAATCTTTTCCTTGTGTCTTGTTCTCATCATTCTCCCTTTTTGCTGAAGGGATAGGACCAGTGGAGTATCTTAGATGGCCGCTCACAGGCTTTTAAGACCGCAGACGCTCCTCACCAAGGTAGAATGTAGAACATTGTCTTTATAAACTGTGTTACGCCAGTTGAGCTAGATGTTCCCCAAGACCATGGTCCAGACAGCCCTCCGCCCAGCAATTCACTCCCTCAGGGAGTTTGGATGTGTATATGAAGCTTCCATGACCTTTCCTTGTACAAGTTGTGCTGGCTTCCCGAGTAATGTGTACTGTCTTACCCTTCACCAAAGTTAACACTTACCTATTTAGTTTCCCCCCCACCCCTCCCATCCCTCTTAACTAACAAAGATTGTTTCTTTTTGTGTGTAAACTTTTCCATGAGTTATACAGTAGAGGTCTCATACAATATTTGTCCTTTTGTGATTGACTTATTTCACTCAGCATAATGTCCTCCAGTTTCATCCATGTTATGATATGCTTCACAGATTCATCATTGTTCATTATCTTTGTATAATACTCCATTGTGTGTACGTACCATAGTTTGTTTATCCATTCATCTGTTGATGGGCATCTAGGTTGTTTCCACTTTTTGCTGTTGTGAACAGTGCTGCAGTGAATATGGGTGTGCATATGTCTATTAATGTGATGGCTCTTATTTCTCTAGGATATAGTCCTAGGAGTGGGATTGCATTTTGTGGTGCTTTTTTTCATGGTGCTGACATTTTCTTTGTTCCTCTAATTCTCCTGTGCTAGTTCCTTTTGTTTGTGGATTTTTTTTCATTTCTTTTGTTTTTGTAGGTTCTGTTTTTACTAAGACTTTATGTTTTTCTTCTTGATTTTGATGAGTAGGTTAGTTAACTTTCTTTGTGGTTACCTTGAAATTTACTCTTATCTTTCTAGATTTGAACCAGTCTATTATTACTTGGTATAACTTGACTTCCTCTCCATTAGAACGTTCTATACCTACACCATTTATTCCCTCTTTTATTGTTCTGATGCTATTGTCATTTACAGATTAACCTCTTTGGTTCCCTTTTGTAATTCTTTTGGTTTTGCATAGTCCTTAAAAGTTCATTTCCTAAGTTGCTATCTGGCTAGTACAATCCTGTGTCCTATATTCAGCCTGTGGTCTGATGTTGTTTGTTCTCAGATCGAAGGACTTCCTTAATAAGTCTTGTAAATTTGGTTTCATTTTTACATAGTCCCTTAATTTCTGTTTATCTGGAAGTGGCCTAATTTCACCATCAAATTTGAATTAGAGTTTTGCAGGATATATTAATCTTGGTTGGCAATTTTTTTCTTTCAAGGCATTATATGTGTTATCCCATTGCCTTCTTGCCTGCACGGTTTCTGCCGAATAATCCAAGCTTAGTCTAATTGTTTCTCCTCTGTATGTGACTTTTCATTTTTCTCGAGCTGCTCTCATGATTCTTTCTTTGTCTTTGGTTTTAGCGAGTGTGATTATGAAATGCCTTGGTGATTTTCTTTTTGGGTTTATCCTATAAGAGATTCGTTGACCTTCCTGGGTAGTTAGCTTTTCATCTTTCATGATATTGGGGAAGTTTTCTGTCAGCAATTCTTCAATGATCCTGTCTGTGTTTTCTGTTTTCTCCCCCTGTTCTGGCACGCCAATCACTGGCAGATTTTTGCTTTTGATTGTATCCCACGTAATTCTCAGGGTCTCTTCATTTTTCTCTGTTCTTTTTTTTTTTTTTGATTTTTCCTCAAACCAAGTTATATCTAAGTGTTTGTCTTCCACCATTTCAAACCTGCTCCTCAGCCCTTCTATGACACTGTCCATTTCTCAAATCTTGTTTATCTTTTGGATTTCTAATTGTTGTTTTTGTATAATTTTGGCATTTTGTCCCTGCATTATTTTCCTGAATTCTTCCATTGTTTTGTCTGTATTTTCCATGAATTTGTCTATTTTTTCCTCATTTTTGTCTGCTTTTTGTTTCAACTGTTAGATAATTCTGAGTGTTAGAGATTTGAATTCCCTATCAGGTAGTTCTAGTGCCTTTTCTTCTACTGGAAAGTCACCTGGTGTTTTATTTTGGACGCTTATTGGAACCATCCTGTCCTGTTTTTGTAAATGTTTGATATTCTCTGCTGTCTTTGGGGCATTTAGTAGTTATTTTTCTCGTTTATTGATTGTAGATTTGTTTGTTTAATCCTTTTTTTTTTTTAATTTGGGTATGTCTGAGCAGGTGGGCTGTTTGTTCTTTGTTGTTTGCTCATCTATGGGCATGATATTTTTCACCTCCTTCTCCAATTGGCGGGGTCAGTTGCTAAGATGTGATACAGCAGGGCAGGTCTAGCTGAAGAGGAGTTGCTGGGGTGGTTTGTTTGTGGCACTTACTACAGCCACCAGGGTGGGTTGGTAATCCTTGCAGGGCAGGTTCTGGTAGGTCACGCCTGTGCTGCTTCTTGGTATGATGTTAAGCGCACAGTGCAGGTAGGCAGGATGGAGGGGGGAGATTGTGATGTGTGGAGCTAAGATGGGTATGGGAGAGAAGAACAGGAACCAAAAACATACAAAGAAACAAAAAAGAGTGCTAGGGGAGTTTGCTGTTGGAGTGGAGAGATGAGTATGAAATGGAGAAAAACAAAAAGGGGAAGAAGAAGAAAAAAAAGAATGAATAAATAAAAATTAGAAAGAAAAACGAACAGCAAATCTCCCAGGGATCCCACTGGTGCAGTACGAGGTCTGGGGATGTTGTTTCCAGGATGTTGTTTCCAGGCTGCAGTACAGCCTGGCTAGAAGGCATGGTGGAATTCTGCGCCAGGTATTCAGGGGACAGGAAGAGAAGGAAGGTATAGAGAGATGAGAAACTAAGTAATGAAGAAAGACAAAAAGAGGAAAAGAGGGAAAAGAAAACAAAACAAATTTAAAAAAAAAAAGAAGAAGAAAAGCCAAAGCCCCCCAAAAAACAGGAAAAAAAATGAAAAAAAAAAAAAAAAGAAATGCTCTCAGGGATCTCTCTGCAGTCTGTGCAAGCTGAGGGGGTAGGTCCCAAGCTGTGCAGCACTGTCTGGCCAGAACAGGATCCCAACTTGAGAAAAGGAAACGAAAACAAACAAAAAACTCAAAACAAACAAACAGACAAAAGCCCCGGGATCCCACCAGCATGGTAGCCCAGACCAGGAAGCAGTTCCACACTAGAATGGAACTCTGCAGCCCCCCAGAAAGAAGCAAAGATGGCACACGGAGCCAGGTATTTGAGCGAAAGGAGGCGGGAGGTGGTGAGAAGTAAGGAAGAAATCAAAAGAAGCAGAGAACAGCAACACCAGCAGCCAACAAATGGCAGTCAGGGAGTCAGTCAGTGCAGGCAGGTGGAATCCAAGCAGCCTGTGCTTCTCGGCCAATAGACTGTGGTTGCGGGAAGCAGGGGAGGCCAAGTGGGGGTGAAGAAGGGTGGGGGGTTGGAAAGTGTATATTACCAATTATCGGTTTTTCTGTCTCCTGCTGGAAGCAACATGAAGCTGCTTTCTCATATCCCCATTTGCTGGTCTCTGACAGGAGTCCAAGATGGTGGAGTCGTGCTGCATTTGCTCATATGGAACCTCTGCATGAACCTCTCCTTGCTCTCCGTTCTCTGTGAGTTTTCTCACTCCATTTGGTGCTTGGCTGAATTCTTTATCTCTTCATTTGATGTTTTAGGGTTCAGGATTGCTTTTTTCTCTGTTTGGCTTAGTTTTTCAGATCTTTGATGTAGAGGGACTGTGTGGTGCTTCTGCCTAGAGTGCCATGTTGCCGGAAGTCAAATATGATTTTTTGGCTTAAACAAATATTGAATACAAATCTACCTGAAAACTTGCTCTAAAGCAGTATAAACAATGAATCCCTTTAGAATCAGAAGTAAACATTAAACAAAGTCAGCTACATGTTATACAAAGGGTATTTATGGCACAGGTTGTCAGAGATTGTGTATCGTAGCTCAATACTCTCTTATAACTACCCAATAATCATAGTGTAGGGGGATAAAAAGGCCAGGAAGCCTGGTAGAAGGATCAAAGTCATGAATCCTTTCCAGTTCTATTAACTCTTCAATGAGAAAATGCCCAGTGACTACATAGTCATCAATGCTTATTTAAAAAAAAAAAAAAAAAAAACTGCAATCCCATAAACCTGGATCGTTACATTATGAAAAATATTGTTATCCCTTGAGAGCCTTCACTGGGGGTTAATTATCTAATTCCTTAAGTTTTATTACTTTAAAATTGCCCTTGAAGTTTAAGTTTGTTGCCAATTCTAGAATATAAACTGATTATTTCTCTAATGGTTTTGCAAATTCAAGATAGCTAACAATTATAATACCAAAAACAAACAAACAAACCCATTGCCGTTGAGTCAATTCCGACTCATAGCAACCCTATAGGACAGAGTAGAACTGCCCCATAGGGTTTCCAAGAGGCCCCTGGTGAATTTGAACTGCTGACCTTTTGGTCAGCAGCCGTCGCTTGAAATGTTTAGCCATAGGGAAAAGCCAGTTAAAATTATACTTCCTGTGCGTATCACTTTTAATCTATTGGTACCAAATGTTAAGATGTGTTAAGAAAGATGCTCCAGTTGTTTGTGGTGGAACCAAATTATTAAAAAGAAGAAATCAGCTTTTGGAGGTAGTTGTCTTGTATCCAAAAACCAAGCCAGTTGCTATAGAGTTGGTTTCAACTCACAGCAACCCCATATGTGTCAGAGTAGGCCTGTGCTCCATAGGGTTTTCGCTAACTGATTTTTTTTGAGCTGATTCTTCTGAGGTGACTCTGGGTGGCCTGAACCTCTAACCTTTTGGTTAGCAGCCAAGTGAATTACCTCTTTATACCATGCAGGGACACATCTAGTATAGTAAGTTTTTCTTTTTTGTTGTTTGTTTGTTACTTAAACGGTTGTATTGTGAGAGTTTTGCTATTATTAAATTGCCTTCAATATACCATTTTTATTGAATGTGTTTTATTTTACCATCTGGATATACTAAAGTCGTTTTAACTTTTTTACTTTAAACATATAGGATATATCCAGCATTTTGCTTTTGTGAGTAATCTTGGAATTCGCATCTTTATACACACTATTTGTAGTATCTTGGGTCACACGTTTCTTGAAGAGTAGCTTTTGATTTTTCTCACATGTTGTGATTATGGACTGTTATTGTTGTTAGGTGCCATCAAGCTGGTTTCAACTCATAGTGACCCAATGCACAACAGAACGAAATGTTGCCCAATCTTGTGCCATCCCCCTCTCCTTGCTATGTTTGAGTCCATTGTTTCAGCCACTGTGTCAATCCATCTCATTGAGGGCATTCCTCTTTTTCGATGATCCTGTACTTTATCAAGCATGATGTCCTTTTCCAGGAACTGGTACCTTCTGATAACACGTCCAAAGTGAGTGAGACGAAGTCTTGCCATCATCGTTTCCAAGGAGAATTCTGGCTGTACTTCTTGTAAGACAGATTTGTACTTTCTTCTGCCAGTCCAGGGTATATTCAGTACTGGCTGTTTATTGATGGGGGCAGGGTGGCTATCAACTGCAACTCTTATCTCTCTGAAAATGCCCATAGTCTAAAGAGATGAATTTATTGTTGTATGCATACTGGAGACAAACTCATACCATGCTTCTCTTGATTCCCCCCTTGCATGGGTTCTGAGAACCACAATCTGACGGAACTTCAAAGCGATTCCCCTCAGAAAGCTTTTTGTGAAGAGAGTTAATGAGACTGTGTCTCAGGATTCTCAAGGGATAAAGCAACTAGAGTCTAAATATAAGGCCCACTGGAATATTTTTGTAATCCCTCTTCTCAAACTAAAAATAAATAAATAAATAAGTCTGTTAGATTTAGAAGAGAACACGTACGTGACGAGCTGCCAACTATTTAATGCACATGAATAAATGCATGTACGTATGTTGAATCTGTAATGCTTTTTAGAAATGCCAGCTCTAGCAGTTCATGAGGAACAAACTGGCTGTTACTTGACCTTCATTTGCTTTTGTCACTGGAAAAACTGTCTGGGTGAGGTGTGTGAGTGTTTGTACATGAATTGTGTGGGCTTAGGAGTCTATGCTTGTGTATGTGTTTAATTTCTTTTATTTTTACAAAGCTTCTTTTCATTAGTTATTAGGCAGGCTGATTTGATACTGGCAAGAACAATACCCCATATGGTCAAAATCACAACTACTTCAGCAGGAACCCTCTCTACTGTTCTTCTCCCAACACAGACTTACATATTAATATTTTCTCATCATTAAAACTGATTTTGCCAGAGAGTTGCAAAATGATGGACTTAAAGGTATAGTTCAACTCCTTCACTTACTAATGAAGAATTAAGTTGAGAGAAGTGAAGCACATTTTAAAAGATCACAGACTGAGTGAGTGAGTGAACCAAGAATGAAATGGGAACTCCCTAGCCCCTGATATGCTAGTTTGGTCAGCAAACCTTCCTAACGGACATTCCTTTTCACTGTTATGGTTATTGAGAAGATATAGCAGCACAGGTAGTACACTTTGCAATCTAGAGCAGGGATTCTCAAACTTTAATTTGCATGTGAATCACATGGTGGGCTTTGGAACTTTCATTACTAAAAAGCTTCCAGGCTATTCTAATATTGCTGCTGGTTGTGAACTACTTTTTGAGTAGCAAGTGTGAGGACAAAATTGCCAGCTCCTATAAGTCATAATAGAACTCTGTTGGAGGACATAGAAACAGGCATGTCAGAAAGGAAACATGAATAATATCTTAAGATAAATAAGCTTAAGAAGAGGATCCTTAACCTGTTTTATTTTAAATATTCTTACGTTTTTAAACTTTACATCTCACAACCTGAAGTACTGTCTTATTTAATTACTGAATAGGTAAAAATAGTTGCAAAATCACCATGGATGCCTTTCAAAACAGAATATTAAGTTCTAATATACACTTGAAGAAAATCAGTCATTTTCTTTTTGAATATGGCAAACTTATATATGCTAAATGGTGAAAAAGACCAATAGAACAATAACTCTAAAGAATCAAGTCGGTACCTTAGACGTTACCTACTAAAATTTCTATAGACATGATGTTAGAAAGAATTAAAACCATAAAAGTGCAGATATGATAGCTAAAAATAATTTCTTTATTAATTTTCTGTATAATCTGACCCAGATCCAAAAGTGATAGACAAAGCTTGCAAAGAAAAACAGTTGGAACTTTTATAATGAGAATGGTGACTTTTATTTTATCTTGTGATCTGGAACAGCTGAGAGCAGCTGGCTCTGAGCACAGTTTTGCACTGATCCCCTTTAATCCCCTACATCATCTCATTCTACCCTGCGTTGTTCTTCTCACAGGCTTTGCATCAGGTCTTCTCATGAAACTGATGAAATAATCTAATAAGCTTCTTCTCCCTGTGTCCTCTTAGAGTCTACACAACACCTCACCCAAGGGTAGTTGAATCTGGCTGCACATAAAATCACCTGGAGAACTTTTAAAAATATCTGACAGCTAGACATTCCCCCAGGTCAATTAAACCAGAATTTCTAGGGTAAGTCCTGGGCACTGGTATTTTGAAAAGCTCTGTAGGTGATTCTAATGTTCAGATAGGGGTTATACTCACTGTTAAAATAAAACAAATAGAAGGGACAGAGGTTAGCACTTCAGTGGAAATTATGTTTCAAAGTATGTCCTGACTGCAATCAGTGGTAGTGATATTTATTTATTTTCAAAATATGTGGTGATTCCAAGCGGTGATAGAGAGATTAACTCAGAAGCCCTACCAGGAGCGACAGTGTTGGCTGTGTATGAATAGGTGGAGTGGCAGAATGGATACCAGGTATTTGTCATTCTTGGCTCACAGTGAAACATCAAAGTACAAGAGATATTTTCATCCAGGGAGCCTTTCTGATGCAATTCCAGTCATAAAATGTAGGCTGACTACAAAGTGAAAGGAAAGCAGCAAGACCTAAGATGCTCTCATTTATCACTTACTTCTCACGTCTTGTCAGCACTTCATCCGCCACACCTAACCCCATACCACAGTCTGGTTTGCCTACCTCTTGTTTCCAAGATCTCGGATCTCATCTTTTTCATTAGTAGTCTCAACTCAGTAGCTCCTTCCTAGAATTAATTCTAAACAAATGGAACTCAGCATCATCAACTTGAACTTTCTTAACGTTGAAATAGTGCCCCAAATCAGTATAATGTGTTTTCATTTGGTTAGCAGATCTTCTCCCTCTGTTCTAGTTCTTACAGCTTGAAATTATCTTCTTTCTTACACTCAAGGTCACATTCTTGCAACCTCAAAGCCCGAAGTCTTGCATTGCCCATTCATATATAATTACAGTGAAAGCTGACCCCCTTGACTTTTGCCCCACTGATAAGGTGGGGTAAGACTCTTAGTTCCAAGACTCAGATTCTCCTACTATGACTCTTGAGCTCAAAGGAATTGCTCATACCCTGATAATAACCATGATACAACACTGAGTGTATACCAAAAACCAAACCAAACTCGCCGTCTAGTCGATTCCAACTCACAGTGACACTATAGGACAGACTAGAACTGCCCCCATAGAATTTCCAAGGAGCACCTGGTGGATTTGAACTGCTGACGTTTTGGTTAGCGGCCGTAGCACTTAACCACTATGCCCCCAGGGTTTCCATTGAGCATATAGGTTTATATAATTTCATCCAAAAATGACACAGAGGATTCTTCTGGAATTTTCTATCGTCCTGCCTCTAACTTAAAATTACTGCTTGTATCAGTCAGAGTTCTCCACAGGAAAACGACCAGCAGGAGACATACATACACACACACACACACATATATACATATGTATACATATATATACACATTTATACATATGTATACATACATATATATATGTATATATATACATATATACATATATATATATATATTCCAACAGGTCTGTCAGTTTGTCATAATATGGTAAATTGCATGTTGCTGTGATGTTGGAAGCTATGCTGATGGTATTTCCAATACCAGCAGGGTAGCCCATGGTGGACAGGTGTCAGCTGAGCTTCCAGATTAAGACAGACTAAGAAGAAGGACCTAGCACTGTACTTCTGAAAAAATTGGCCAGTGAAAACCTTATGAATATCATGGAACATTGTTTGGTATAGTGCCGAAAGATGAGTCACTCAGATAGAATAGGCACTCAAAAGATGACTGGGGAAGAGCTGCCTCCTCAGAGTAGATGTGCATGGAGTAAAGTTTTGGGGAACTTCAGTTGCTGAGGTGGTATGACCCAAAATGAGAAGAAAAAGCTGCTAACATACACTAATAATCAGAAACTAAAAAAATTGGAAGTTATCAAAAATGAAATGGATCACATAAAGATCAGTATCCTAGGCATTAGTGAGCTGAAATGGACTGGTATTGGTGATTTTGAATAAGATAATTATGTGGTCTACTATGCTGGGAATAACAACTTGAAGAGGAATGACATTGCATTCATTCAAAAACAACATTTCGAGATCTATCCTGAAGTACAATGCTATCAGTGATGGGATAATATCCATACATCTACAGGAATACCAGTTAAGACTATTATTTAAATTTATACACCAAACACCAATGCCAAAGATAAGGAAATTGAAGGCTTTTACCAACTTCTGCAGTCAGAAATTGATCAAAGATGTAATCAAGACATATTGATCATTACTGGTGATTGGAAAGTGAAAGATGGAAACAAAGAAAAAGGAAATGTAGAGGGAAAATATGGCCTTGGTTATAGAAACGGCACTGGAGATCCCATGACAGAATTTTGCAAGACCAATGACTCATTCATAGCAAATATCTTTTTCAACAATATAAATGGCCAATATACTCATGGACCTTGCCAGACAGAATACACAAAAATCAAATTCACAACATCTGTGGAAAGAGATGATGGAAAGTCTCAATATTATCAGTCAGAACAAGGCCAATGGCTGACCATGGAACAGATCATCAATTGCTCCTATGCAAGTTCAAATTGAAGCTTAAGAAATTAGAAGTCCACAAGAGCCAAAATATGACCTTGAATATATCCCACCTAAATTTAGAGATCATCTCAAGAATAGATATGAAGCATTGAACACTAATGAACAAAGACCAGACAAGTTGTAGAATAACATCGAGGACATAATACAAGAACAAAGGTAAAGATCATTAAAAAGACAGAAAATAAAAAGACCAAAACAGATGTCAGAAGAGACTCTGAAACTTGCTTTTGAAAGTCAAGTAGCTAAAATGAAAGGAAAAAATGATGAAGTAAATCTTAAACCCAAGATTTTAAAGGGTGGCTCCAGAAGACTAAGTAAACTATTAAAACACCATGTGCAAAGAACTGGTGTTAGAAAACCAGAAGGGAAGAACACACTCAGCATTTCTCAAGCCAAAAGAACTGAAGAAAAAATTCAAGCCTCAAGTTACAAGAATTGAAAAGGAAGGATTCTATTGGAAAAATATTGAACAATGCCAGAAGCATCAAAAGAAGATGGAAGGAATATATACAGTCACGGTACCAAAAAGAATTGGTCAACGTTCAACCATTTCAGGAGGTAGCATATGATCAAGAACTGACGGTACTGAAGGAAGAAGTCCAAGCTGCATGGAAGGGAATGGAGAAAAACAAGCCTGCAGGAATTGACAGAGTACCAGCTGAGATGTTTCAACAAACAAATGCAGTACTGGAGGTGCTCACTTGCTTATGTCAGGAAATTTGGAAGACAGCTTCCTAGCCTACTGACTGGAAGAGATCCATAATTATGCCCATTCCAAAGAAAGGGGATCCAAAAGAATGTGGAAATTATCGGACAATATCATTAACATCACACACAAGTAAAATTTTGCTAAACATTCAAAAGTGATTGCAGCAGTAACATTGACAGGGAACTGCCAGAAGTTGATGCCAGATTCAGAAGAGCACTTGGAACAAGAGGTATCATTGCTGATGTCAGATGGATCTCGGCTAAAGCATAGAATACCAAAAAGATGTTTACCTGTATTTTACAGATTATGCAAGGACATTTGACTGTGTGGATCGTGACAAATTATGGATAACATTGCAAAGAACTGGAATTTCAGAACACTTAATTGTGCTCACGAGGAGCCTGTACATAGACCAGAAAGCATTATTTGAACAGAACAAGGGGATACTGCACGGTTTAAAGTTAGGAAAGGTGTTCTTCACAGTTGTATCCTTTCACCATACTTATTCAATCTGTATACTGAGCAAATAATCTGAGAAGCTGCACTATATGATGAAGAACACAGCGTCAGGATTGGAGGAAGACTTACTAACAACCTGCCATATGCAGATGACACAATCTTGCTTGCAGAAAGTGAAGAGGACTTGAAGCACTTACTGATGAAGATCAAAAACTAAAGCCTTCAGTATGGATTGCACCTCACCATAAAGAAAATAAAAATCCTCACCACTGGGCCAGTGAGCAACATCATGGTAAATGAGGAAAATACTGAAGTTGTCAAGGGTTTCATTTTACTTGGATCTACAATCAAAGCCCATGGGAGTAGAGGTCAGGAAATCAAAGCATGTGTTGCATTGGGCAAATCTGCTGTGAAAGACCTTTAAAGTGCTGAAAAGCAGCATATCGCTTTGAGGACTAAGGTGCGCCTGACCCAAGACAAGATATTTTCAATTGTCTCACATGCATGCAAAAGCTGGACAACGAATAAGGAAGATTGAAGAAAAGTTAATGCCTTTGAATTATGGTGTCAGCAACGAATATTGAATATTCTGTGGAATTCCAGAAAAACAAACAAATCTGTCTTGGAGGAAGTGTAGCTAGAAGGCTCCTTGGAAGCAGGAACGGGGAGACTTCCTGTCACATACTTAGGAAATGTTATCGGGAAGGACTAGTCCCTGGAGAAGGACAACATGTTTGGTAAAGTAGAGGGTCAGCGAAAACTAGGAAGGCCCTCGAGGAGATGATTGACACAGTGGCTGCAACAATGACCTCATGCATAACAACAATTGTGAGGATGCCACAGGACCAGGCAGCCTTTTGTTCTGTTGTACATAGGGTTGCTCTGAGTCGGAACTGACTCAACAGTACGTAACAACAGCAACGACATATATATGTATGTACATATGTATACCTAATCATATACATAATATGTATACACAATTGTGGGGGCTGGCAAGTCCAAAATCTGTAGGGAGAGCTTGAAACTTTGGTCAGGACCTGATGTTATAATCTTCAGGCAGAATTTCTTCTTTCCTCCAGGTATCTTCAGTATTTTCTCTTAAGGCTATTTAACACATTGAATGAGGTCCATTATTGAGGGTAATCTCTCTTACTTAAAGACAATCTATTGTAAAATACCTTCAAAAAAACATCTAGATTAGTGCTTGATTAAATAACTAGCTGCTATAGACTAGCCAAGTTGACACATACAAATAACCATCACAGTGCATTTAAACAATTACCACGCAGGCGCCATGTGTTTGTGCACCATAGTTCTATGCTTCATCAAATCCTGCTCAAAAGAGATGGACGATTGTTCTCTAAGAGTATATCCTAGCTCTTAAAGGGGGAAAAGCCATTGGATCTTCCTTATTGATCCCCTGAAGCCCACAATGTGAAAATGAAATATTAAAATATGTTATATGCACACACAAACACTAAAACTACACAATACAAAGAATTTAATATGTACTTTTGAACACAGTTGTATTCGATGATTCAAATTGTGATTTAAAACCCTTGATTTTATAATTGATTTATTCATATTTTAAGTATTACCAAAATCACAAGTGAAAAATGTTTTATTAATTATCTATTACTTGAATATGTTTTTCCTTCTTTACATAGTTGAATGCTTAACCATCTAGAGTTATACTGATGCTACTTTAAAAACTGTTGCACTTTTTGCTTTCTTCCAGATGCTCTTGTTTCAACTCAGAAGGTACTATTTTGTTTTACTACATTCAAGAAATAAATCTAACTTCTGCCATCTCTCTTTTTAATACACACTTAGCTTTTGCTTTAAGAACATTAAGTATTGGGACTAGTTTATGATTTCTCTAATTTATGAGCAAATCCATCTATTTTACTACAAGAATGACTACAACAACCTTTGAAATAATGACTTTTAAATTATTTCTCTGAAAGGATATCTCTTTTTACCTTATGAGTAATAGGGCAACTTCCCATCATTAGATAAAAACCATTTCCTGAAATACAAACTAACATTTCTGAACTTTTGGTATGTCCCTTAGCCAGGATGCTTTTGTTTTTGCACTAGAACTATTCAACAATCATTTCCTGTTCTCTGTTGGTGTCTCATATGCACGTTTACTTAAGAGATACTTCCCACACAGAGTACCAAGCACCCTTAACATCTGAAAATTAGTCATCTCTTCAAATACACACTTTTTACCAATAGCACAAGTTATCAACATTTCAAGCATGCAATCAGAGAATGTAGTCAAGAAATCAGACAAGAGCTTAGGGTAATATAACAAAATATACTATTATTCAGATGAGATAATAAAGTAAAATTCTATATGGCTAAATCACATTGCATTTTTTTTTTAAGTATCAAGTATATGGCAATAGTAAATAAGTAATAAAATATATTCTAAATGGTTTGAAAATATAGCATGATTAGTATATTCCATTTAATAGTCAGTCATTTAATAATCACAAATAGAAAACCAAGGATAATTCTGAAGCTTTTATATGTGCTTGTGTAATATACCGTTATGAGTTTTGCAGTCTAGTTTTCTTCTTAATTTGACTTGGTTCAGTGTTTTGTTTTTTAAGCAATAAATTCCGGGAGTATCTACTAAAGCATTGGAAATGGTATAGATGATAGAGAAATGACTTCTAAAAGATGGAATATTCTGATCTAGATATTCAGGCGTAAGAGTGGTATTGGGCATTTGGGAGATTAGACAATATATAAAACTTTAGAATCAATCTTTGAAAGATGTTTTACGACAACTTTGCTCTACCGCTGCTAACCGAAAGGTTGGCAGTTCGAATCTACCAGGCACTCCTTGGAAACCCTATGGGGCAGTTCTACTCTGTCCTATAGGGTCTCTATGTAGCTATGAGATGGAATCTACTCCATGGCAACAGATTTGTTTTTTTTTTGGGGGGGGCAGGGGGGTCCTCTCTAAAGCTGTACTCAGTGATTTTAAGGCCTATGGTAGAAACATCTGTTCCATAGAGCGCTAGAAATAGAGAATGCCAGGGAGCTCCTTGTGCAGAAAACTTTGAAAGACATTGGGATGTATTCAGTTTTAAAAATCTTGCTCATTTCGTGGATTCTAGCTTTAAGGATTTCTAGTTGCCTCATCTCTGTTCTTGAATTACAGTAAAATGGTTTATTTATTTATGCTCATCTGGAACAAACTATTACATTTGCTCTTGTCATTGCATATACCTAATCTATCTTGATTTATTTGTAGTATTTGATCCCAGCCACAAAATTTACCTTACACTCATCTATATTTACTCTGTGTTCAAACTATATTGGATTCTAAGTTTTTCATGACCCTGGTTCTTGTCTCAGCTTTGTGAAAAGTCTGTGTGCAATAATAATGATATTTGTTGATTTGCTTCATTATATATGCCTCATCAGACCAATATTATAAATTATTTTAACTTTTTAATCTAGTAGGGGAAGAGGGCATGTTTAAAAATCAGCTAGTATAATTAAGGAACAGAATAATATTAGTATTGTTTATTATTATAACTAACATTTATTTCTGAGTTGCAAGGCAATGTTCAAATTGCTTTGTATAAATTATCCTATGTTTAACCCTCACAATAATCATAAAATATAAGTAAAGATATATTATGCATTTTATTGATGAGGAAAACAGTGATACTATTATGTATGTGTATATATAGGTATATATATGTATGAAAACAGACAAATCCTCAGCTGGACATTTTAATACTCCTCTCTCAGTAAGTGATTAAAAAAAAGTAGATAAAATCAGTCAGGATACAGCAGGCTTGAAGGCCAATTCAAAACAAATCTATCTATTTGGCATTTATAGAGTATTCTACTAAAAAGAATTCAATGTAAATTATTTTCAAGGGTATATGAAACATTCCTCATGCTAGTCCATAAGATTAATCATAAAAGAAATCTCAGTATATTTGAAATTACTGAAATCAAATACAATATAATCTATGAACACTTTGGAAAAACATTAAAAATCAATAAGAAAGATATCAGGAAGATTTGTAATATACTTCTCAATAACCCACGGATCAAAGAAAGAATTAAAAAGGAAATTAGAAATATTTTTAACAGAACGAAAATAAAAACAAAACATATCAAATTTATGGGATTCAGGTATTTAACACTAATAGCTCGTATTAGAAAAATCAGAAAGGTCTAAATTCAATGACTTAAGCTTCTATCTTTAGAAACTAGAAAAATAACAACAATTTAACACAAGGTAAATAGAAAAATTAAGAAATTGATTAAAATAAATAGAAGTCAAACAAGTAGAAAATGGATAAATAATGAAGTCAAGGAAATCAAAACCTTTTCTTTTAAAAAGTTAATAAAACTAATGAACCTCTAGTTATATTGATTAAAGGCAAAGACATAAATTACCAATGTCAGGAAAGAAAGTGGGAATATCACTATATATTCTGCAGGCATTCTTGGGATATTAAGTAAATATTACAAACAACTTTATGCTAATTAATTTAAAACTTAGATATATTGGACAAATTCCTTGAAAGACACAAACTTTCAAAACTCATTCAAGAAGAAACAAATAATTGGAATAACAAAATGTATATGGCAGAAATTATATTTGTAATTAAAAATCTCCCCACAAAGAAAATTCCAAGACCAGACGGTTTTACTAGTAAATTCTGTCAGTTAAGAAAAACATACCAATTCTAAATAAACTCTTTCAGAACATAGAGGATGAGAAAACATTCATTTTATGAGATCAGCAATTCTTTCATATCATACCAGACAAAGACGTTATGAAAGGTAAAGAAAACTGTAGATAAGTATCCCTCCTGAATAAATACATACATTTTCGTTAAAAAATATGAGGCTATCAAATCCAGTCATATAGAAGAAGAATGATACATTATGACTAAGTTTAACATTTGAAATTCAATTAATGCAATTCTTCATTTTAAGATAATAATGAAAAAAAACAAATGATCATCTCAATAGTGCAAAAAATCATTGGACAAATTCAAATTCATTTATGATAAAAACTATAACAAACTACAAATAATGGGATCATTCTCAACCTGATTGAAGACATTTACATTAAGATTAGAAGTAACATTGTACTTAAAGTAAAAGATCAGCTGTAAGTCTAGGATGTCCATTCTTATGTTTTCTATTTAATATGTACTGTGTATTCTAGCCAGAGCAATAAGAATTAAAAAATAAATAAACAAAAAGGAAGTAGGATGCATGGATATTAGGGGGGAAAAAAAAGAAGTAATAAGGTCTTTATTTGCAGAAATAATGATTATGCACATAGAAAATTTAAGATTTCTACAAACAAGACACTAGAGCTAATAAATTAATTTAGCTGAGTTATAGAATTAATATACGAAAATCAATTATACTTCTTTGCATTGGTAAAAACAACTAAAAATGAATTTTAAAATGTAACATTGTTTATAATACCATACAATGTCATGAAATAATTAGGGAAAATTAAACTATGATGTAAGACTTGCATGATGAAAATTACAAAGAATTTCTGCAGGAAAATAAAAAGGACCTAAATATACAGAGAATAACTCCAAGATTTCAAGACACTAATTTTTAAGGTAAGAATTCACTCCAAATTCATTTATAGATCCAATGCAATTCTAACTAAATCCTAGCATCTTATTTTGTGGAAATTGTCAAATTGAGTCTAAAATGCATATACAAAGTCAATGGTATAGATTAGTCAGAATAAGTTTTCAAAAGACAAAAAGTTAGATTTCAAGGCATGCTGTAAAGCTCCACTATTCAAGACAGCACGTGGTATTGGCCCAAGAATAAGTATGTAGATCAATGGAACAGAATAGTGTCAGTTGATTTTAGATAATGGTGCCAACTTTTTCAAGGAAATAGGATGATCTATTTAACAAATGGCACAGGAAACAACAGGATATTCATAAAAACAAACTCATTTTCTCATACATTATACAGAAGTATAAACAAATTCTGTATCATAGCTATTTCCATTTTTCAGCACATTTCTCAGAGGACAAGTCTCAGCTAACTTGATTACAGTAAATCCAACATGTCAAATAATTCAACAAAAAAGTTTTCCCTCATTTTATTTGCTACAGATCTAATCATGAGATTATATGGAAATTAAAAATAATCAAATTGTCCCCTCAGGCGACTGTGGGAGTAGATTACAAGGAAAACATCAAGAAGTATTTGGTTTTGTTATAGTAGTTCTTGAAATTGTTTGGATAATCTGTTGAAAGTGATATCACAGAATTTTAAAAACAATTTCAAGTGTTCATAGATTCTCTAAGGAGTCCTGGTGGCACAGTGGTTAAGTGTTAGGCTGCTAACCGAAAAGTGGGCAATTCGAATCCACCAGCCACTCTGCAGGAGAAAGATGTGGCAGTCTGCTTTAATAAAGATTACAGCCTTGGAAACACTATAGAGCAATTTCACTCTGTCCTGTAGGGTTGTTATGTGTCAGAATCAACTTGATGGCAATGGGTTTTGGTTTTGATTATAGATTCTGAAACCGTCTCATGGATCCAATCTCAGCTAAGTCACTTGGTACAGCTTGATTTTAGACTCTACTTTCTGTCAAGCTATCCAATAGTACCAGCAATCGTGCTTCACCACTCCTTGCTGATATTAGAGTTTCAATGGATTCTAAATACAGTTACAATGCATGCTGAATCAATTTTTACCCAAAAAGTCAATATGTTAAAACATCCAATCAATAACCACTCAAAAATTATGGCATCATAAAATGGATCCAAGAATCATGACAAAAATTGAACAAGTTAGAGATAGGGGTAGGATTGGAGGAACATTTGATCTTGATGTTCCTACGGTATTACACAGAGGAAGGAAGGCTGGGATGACATAAATTCTTATTTTATTAGAGAATGCATTTATTTCAATGTCTCATTGGAAACAAATTATTTGAATTCCCTGGGGATTTTGACATACAGATTTCACTAGTGCTATCAAAACGGAGTTTAAATCCATTCATTTTATTACGAATCTACATTGTGGTACACACTGTGTTTAGACTGCAAATATGAATATGAATGAAAGGCAAAATTAGAGTTACTGTTCTCAAAAAGCTTGCAATAACAGGAACAAGACATATCCTGTGCAGAAGAGGAAGTGATTAAGTATTAGTGGATATTAACTGTAGAACTTTGGAGAAACACACTCTTAAGGAAGCCATCTGAAAAGCGGGTTTGAGAAAAGATTAGGTTGTCTCTTCCTGGAAGAAAATAGGATGACATTCTAGGTTAAAGTAAGAGACTCCCTGAAAACAACTGATAACTGTGTTTCCACTCACCCTTTTAACTGGAAACTGTGGCACATAGAAGTTACTATAGTGTCATTATAAACGTATTACCATGAATTAATTAACTAATTTGCATTGCAGCCTGCTACATAACAGAGAAAGCTTGTTCTTAAAGTACCTGACAATTAAATATAGAACTTCTGCTGTGGAAGAGAAGTGTTACAAAAAGCCTTGAAGGTATAAATTGTTCTACTGCTCTAATGGGAGTCATTATATAAAGAGTAGAATGAATTCTAAATGAAAGGCAGACAGAAGTTACAAAGCTTTTTCTTCATTTCTTTATTTCCTCCCTTTTAATGCATATTCCCTCTCAGGAGAGACCAAAATCAAGTTGTGTATATGCAGATATTTTTAAAGCAATTAGGTAATTGCCAATAGATCAGTGTGACATTCTTACAGTAGTCTCATCTATTGATAAGAACCATTATTCAACCAACCTCAATCTAAACTAAAGATTCTGTTATGAATAGGCTAAAGGCAGCAAACAATAGATTGCAACAAATAAAACCTTGATATTTTTAAGCCATGCATCAAGGGCTTTGTGTCCTGCAGAGATAGTAATGACCTTCACCTTTTAAATGATGAGCACAATAAAGTAAGTCTGAGTATATGACTAATGTGGATCACAAAAGGATAGTTACGAAATTAAACTATATTTTCTGTCTAATCACAGAGGAAGAAGCACTTTTTATAGATTATTGGATCTAAGAAAATCAATGCTCCTGTGTCTGAGTTAAGCATTTAAAATATTTTAAGGCATCCAGAGTTATGCTTCAGACAATCTGTTCCTTTTATTAAAGAAGGAAGGGGAAATTAAATTGGGGTTAATTAACCACTAGAAGCCTTTATATTTTCCAACAGTGAAGTATCTGAAGGTTTGTTTAAAGTGCTAGTTCTAAACAAAAATGAAAGCTGTGTCAATGTGGAAATGTCCAAAATTAAAATGAGTTCCTATCCACAGTATTACTTGTGTCTTGTTGTTTTAATAAGGAGTGATGAGATACAACTAGCAAAGGTAAATCTAGGCAGAATTACTGCAATAATTATGTAGTAGAAGCTTCATGGGAAGCCTCTTCACCTGAGTTTCTTAAATACAAACTGGACAAATCACACCAGAGTACATGCCACACAACCTTATACTAAAAGTAGACATTCAAGAGAACCTAGTAGTTCATTTTTTTTTTTCTTTCTGTTTATTTTTGGTTGTTTCAGTTTTTTTTTTTTTATAATTTATTTTATTGTTCTTGTTGAAAATATACACAGAACATACACCAATCAACAATTTTTACATGTACAATTCAGTGACATTGATTATATTCTTCAAGTTTTACAACCATTCTCACCTTCCTTTCTGAATTGTTCCAATCTCATTAACATAATCTCACTGCCTTCTAAATTTCTTACCTAATCTTTCAAGTTGCAGTAGTCAATTAATTTGATCCCATATAGATAATTATTGAAAATAGCACAATACTTAGGGCAGGTAGTCTTTACTAATAATTGCTAAACTATTGTCTGGTTTAAAGAAGACTTCTGGGGATATTTTTAGTTTAAAATTTAAAGAGTATCTTAGGCCAATCATTTTGTGAGTTCATCCAGCCTCAATGACTCCAGAAATCTGGATTCCATGAAAATTTGAAATTCTGTTCCTCATTTTTCTCCTTTTGACCAAGATTCTTCTATAGAATCTTTGATCAAAAATTTCAGTAATGGTAGCCAGGTAACATCTAATTCTTTTGATCTTATGGCAAATGATGCAGTTGTTCATGGAAGCAATTAGCCATACATTCCATGTCCTCCCCCTATTCCTGACTCCTCTTCTTCAGTTGCTCCCGAAGAATAGAGACCAATTGTTTCACCTTAGATGGCCGCTTGCAAGCTTTTAAGACCCCAGGCACTATGCAACAAAATAGAAGGTAAAGCAGAAGCATGAAACATGATATTAGGCCGGTTAACCAGGACTATCCAAGAAACAATGATCTAAGCCTCCAAACCAAGAAACCAAAGTACCATGAGGTGTTTGGTTGTACGTAAGCTGCCTCAGCAGCTGCTCCTCTTTTGTTGTTGTTGTAAAAATATATATCACACAACAATTGCCAATTCAACTTTTTACAGGTGTACAATTTATTGACATCAATTACATTATTTTGATGACAATTTTTGATCACCAAAACTGCTTTAGTTGGGATATCTATAATTTCTGACTATGAATTATATCAAGGCAATAAGAACCTTCTGTTTAGGGTATGACGAGGTATAAGATAATTTATTAGCCTATTATGTGCCATACATTATGCTAGATGTGTTCCTAATAAACAGATGAGAGAGAGAGAGAAATTGTGGTCCTAAAATTATTATCTCAATATTCCAGACGAGGATGTTTATTCTTTGAGAGTTTAATGTAACATACATAACCAGTGAAGAAAGGAAATGATGAACTGATGAATGAATAAATGAATCCAAACTGGTACTGGTTTTTTTTTTTTTAATTTTTTTTATTGTACTTCAGGTGAAGGCTTACAGAACAAATAGTTTCTCATGAAACAGAAGAACATATGTTGTTTTATGACATTGGTTAACAACCCCACAACATATCAACCCTCTAACTTCTCAACCTCTTTTTTTTTTTTTTTTGGTGAAAATATACATAGCCAAAGATACACTGTTTCAAAAATGTCTACATGCACAGTTCAGTGACATTGACTACGCTCTTCCAATTGTGCTGTTATTCTCACTTAAGATGAAGGCTTACAGAACAAAATAGTTTCTCATTTAACAGTTACTACAAATGCTGCACTATGACAATGGTTAAAAATCTCACAACACATCAACAATATCCTTACTCAACCTTCGGTTCCCTATCACCAGCTTCCTTGTCCCCTTCTGCCTTCTGGCCCTTGTCACTGGACTCCTGTACCTTGTTAGTCTCATTTGGTTTTACAGGGCTGTCCACTCCCAGGCTGAACAGTGAACCTCAGAGGTAACTTCACCACTGAGCTAAAAGGGTGTCTGGGGGTCATACTCTTGAGGTTTCCCCAGTCTCCTTTAGGCCAGTAATTCTGGTCTTTTTTTGTGTGTGAGTTAGAATTATGCTCTACATCCTTCTCCAGCTCTGTCCAGAACCCTCTCTTGTGATCCTGGTCAGAGCAGTCAGTGGGGGTAGCCAGGCACCGTCTAGCTGTACTGGATTCAATCTTCTGGAGGCGTTGGTAGCTGTAGACTATTAGTCCTTCAGACTAATCTTTTCCTTGTATCCTGTTCTCTTCATTCTCCCTTGCTCCTAAAGGGATGAGACCAGTGGAGTATCTTAGATGGCCTCTCACAGGCTTTTAAAACCCCAGACACTACTCACCAAGGTAGAATGTAGAGCATTGTCTTTATAAGCTGTGTCATGCCAATTGAGCTAGATGTTCCCTGAGACCATGGTCCCTACAACTCCCTGCCCAGCAATTCAGTCCTTCAGGGAGTTTGGATGTGTCTATGGGGCCTCCATGACCTTTCCTTGTACAGGTTGTGCTAGTTTCCCCTGTAATGTGTACTGTCTCACCCTTCACCCAAGATACCACTTATCTATTGCTTATTTAATATTTCCCCCCACCTCTCCCATCCCTGGTAACCAACAAAGATTGTCACATCTTGTGTGTGAACTTTTTCATGGGTTTTTACGATAGAGGTCTCATACAATATTTGTCCTTTTGTGATTGACTTATTTCACTCAGCATAATGTCCTCCAGTTTCATCCATGTTATGAGATGGTTCACAGATACATTGTTGTTCATTCTCATTGCATAGTACTCCATTGTGTGTATGTACCATAGTTTGTTTATCCATTCATCTGTTGATGGGCATCTAGGTTGTTTCCATTGTTTTGCTATTGTGAACAATGCTGCCATGAACTTAGGTGTGCATATGTCTATTCGAGTGACGACTCTTATTTCTCTAGGATATATTTCTAGGAGGGGGATTGCTGGATGGAATGGTATGTCTATTTCTAGCTTTCTGAGGAAGTGCCATATCATTTTGCAAAATGGTTGTATTATCATTTCCAGCTCTTCTCTTGTTATGGTCTGTTCAGATTTTCAACATCGCTTTGTTGTAGTTTGGGTAGGTAGTGTGTTTCTAGAAATTTATCCATTTCCTTTAGGTTTTCAAATTTGTTGGAATCTAGTTTTTCATAATATTCTGTTATAATCCTTTTTATTTCAGTTGGGTCTGTTGTAATGTCACCCATTTCATTTTTTATTTCTGTTATTTTCATCCTCTTATGTTTTTATTTTGTCAGTCTGGCCAGTGGTTTGTCGATATTGTTGATTCTTTCAAAGAACAAACTTTAGGTTTTGTTGATTTTTTTCTAGGGTTTTTCTATACTCTATTTCATTTTTTTTGGCTCTGGTCTTTATTACTTCCATTATTCCAGTGGCTGTGGGCTTTTTTTGCTGTTCTCTTTCTATTTGTTCAAGTTCGGTAGTCAATGTTTTCATTTTGTCCCTTTCCTCTTTTTTGATGTGTGTATCTATTACTATAAATATTCCTCTGAGGACTGCCTGTGCTGTTTCCCAAAGATTTTGGTATGATGTGTTTTGATTCTTGTTTGATGCTAGGAATTTCTTGATTCCATTTCAGATTTATTCTGGTACCCAGTGGTTTGTAAACAGGGTATTATTCACTTTCTATGTGTTTGATTTTTTTTCCTTGATCTTCCAGTTGTTAGTGTCCACTTTGATGGTGTTGTGGTCAGAGAAGACACTTTGTATTATCTCAACGTTTTGGATCTTGCTGAGGATTGCTCTGTGGCCTAAGATGTGGTCTATTCTGGAGAACGTTCCATGTCCATTGGGAAAGAATATGTACTTTGCAGCTGTTGGGTGGAGTGTTCTATATATGTCTATGAGGTCAAGCTAGCTAATTGTGCCCTTTAGGTCTTCTGTATCTTTGCTGAGTTTCTTCTTAGTTGTTCTTTCCTTTACTGAGAGTTGTGTGTTGAAGTCTCCTACTATTATTGTGGAACTGTCAATTTCTCTTTTCAGTGTTGTTAGAGTTTTTTTATGTATTTTGGAGCCCTATCATTGGGTGCGTAGATGTTTATTATGGTTATGTCTTCATGATGGTTTGTCCCCTTGGTCATTATATATATAGTGTCCTTCTTTGTCTTTTATGGTGGATTTTGTTTTAAAGTCTATTTTATCTGAGTTTACTATTGCCACTCCTGCTCTTGTTTGGTAGTTGTTAGCTTGGTATATTTTTTTCCAATCTTTGACTTTTAATAAATTCACATCTTTGTTTCTAAGGTGTGTCTCTTGTAGACAGCATATTGATGGATCCTGTTTTCTTATCCAAACTGTCACTCTCCATCTCTTTATGGGTGCATTGAGTCCATTTACATTCAGTGTAATTATTGATAGGTGTGGGTTTGTTGCTGTCATTTTGTAGTGTTTATTTATTTATTTTTTTTGGTGTTGATGACATTTTCTTTGTTCTTCTTAGTCTCCTGTGCTGAGTTACTTTTGTTTGTGGATTTTGTTTTTCATTTCTTTTGTTTTTGTAGGTTTTGTTTTTGCTGAGACTTTATGTTTTCCCTTTTTATTTTTATGAGTCTGTTTGTTAACTTTCTTTGTGGTTACAGTGAATTTTACCCTTATCTTCATAAGTTTTAAGCAGTCTATTATTACTTGGTATCGCCTTGCCTTCCTCTCCATTAGAAGGTTCTATACCTTTACTGTTTATTCCCTCTTTTATTGTTCTGATGTTGTTGTCATTTACAGATTAACTCTTCTAATTCCCTGTTGTATTTCTTTTGGTTCTGGATAGTCCTTGAGAGTTCATTTGTTAGATTTGTATCTGGCTGGTATGATCTTGCGTGCTAGGTTCTGCCTGTGAGCTGAATTTGTTTGTTCTCAGATCAAAGAACTCCCTTTAATAATTCTTGTACATTTGGTTTAGTTTTTATATATTCCCTTAATTTCTGTTTATCTGGAAATGTCCTAATTTCACCATCATATTTGAATGAGAGTTTTGCAGGATATTTTATTCTTGGCTGGCAATTTTTGTCTTTCAAGGTTTTATATATGTCATCCCATTGCCTTCTTGCCTGCATGGTTTCTGCTGAATAATCTGAGCTTAGTCTTATCGTTTGTCCTCTATATGTGACTTCTTTTTCACGAGGTGCTCTCAGGATTCTTTGTTTGCCTTTGGTTTTGGCCAGTGTAATTATGATATACCCTGGTGATTTTCTTTTGGGGTCTATCCTATATGGGGTTCGATGAGCTTCTTGGATGACCAGCTTTTCATCTTTCATGGTATTGGGGAAGTTTTGTGTCAGCAGTTCTTCAATGATCTTCTCTGTGTTTTCTGTTTTCTCCCTGTATTCTGGAACTCCAATCATTCACAAATTTTTGCTTTTGATTGTATCCCACATAACTCTCTGGGTCTCTTCATTTTTCTCTGTTCTTTTTTCTGAGTTTTCCTCTAACAGAGTTATAGCCAAGTGTTTGTCTTCAATTCCACTGATCCTGTCTTCCACTGTTTCAAATCTGTTCCTCAGCCCTTCTATGACACCATCCATTACTTAAATCTTGTTGTTTTATCTTCTGGATTTCTAATTGCTGTTTTTGTATAATTTCTAGTTGTGAATTCATTGTGGCATTTTGTTCCTGCATTATTTTCCTGAATTCTTCCATGAATTTGTCTGCCTTTTCCATGAATTTGTCTATGTTTTCCTCCTTTTTGTCTGCTTTTTGCTTCAACTCTTAGATAATTCTGAGTGTTAGAGATTTTATTTCCCTATAAGGTAGTTCTAGTGCCTTTTCTTCCACTATAAAGACATCTGGTGTTTTATTTTGGACACCTACTGGAGTCATCCCATCCTGTTTTTGTAAATATTTTGATATTGTCTGCTGTATTCGGGCATTCAGTGGTTATTTTTGTCATTTATTGATGGTAGATTTGTTTGTTTTGTCTTTTTTTTTTTAAATTTGGCTATGTCTAAGCAGGCGGGCCGTGTTTTCTTTGTTGTTTGCTCATCTGTGGGCACGATCCTGTCGCCTCCTTCTCCAACTGGTAGGGTCAGTTGCTCAGATACGGTACAGCAGGGCAGGTCTAGGTGAAGAGGAGCTACTGAGACGGGTTGTTCATGGCACTTACTACAGCCACCAGGGTGGGTTGGTAATCAGTGCATGCAGGTTCCTGTAGGCCATGTCTGTGCTGCTTGGTGGTATGATGTTAAGTGCATGGTGCAGGTAGGCAGGATGTGTGTGTGTGGGGGGGGGATTGTTATGTGTGGAGCTAAGATGGGTATGGGAGAGAGGAGAGAGGAACAGGAGCCAGAAACATACAAACAAACAAGAAAGAGTACTAGGGGAGCTTGCCATTGGAGTGCAGAGATGATAGACTATGAAATGGAGAAAAACCAAAAGGGGAAGAAGAAGAAAAGAAAAGAATGAATAAATAAAAATCAGAAAGCAAAAAGAACAGCGAAGTTCCCAGGGATTCCACCAGAGCGGCTATGAGGTCTGGGGAAGTTGTTCTCATGTGTTGCAGTAGAGCCTGGCTAAAAGACATAGAGGTATTCAGCACCAGGTATTCAGGGAACAGAAAAATAAGGAAGGTACAAAGAGATGAGAAACTGAGTAATGAAAAAAGACAAAAAGGGAAAAAGAGGGAAAAGAAAACAAAACAAATTAAATTTAAAAAAGCACAAGAAAACCCCCCCAAAAAAACAGAAAAAAAGAAAAAACCCAAGAAGAAAAAAAGAAATTCCCTCAGGGATCCCTCTGTGCATCTCCCCAAGTCAATGGGGTAGGTTCCAAGCCACGCAGCATGCCTGGCCAGAACGGGCTCCCAACTCAAGAAAAGGAAAAGAAAACAAAAAAAATTTAAAAAAATAAACAAACAAACAAAAGCACCAGCATCCCACCAGCATGGCAGCCCAAACCGGAAGCAGTTCCACACTCAAACGGAGCTCCACAGCCGCTCGGGAAGAAGCAAATATGGCGCATGGAGCCCGGTATTTGAGCGAAAGGAGGGAGAAGTGGTGAGAGGTAAGGAAGAAATCAAAAGAAGCAGAAAAAAAAGCAACACCAGTAGCCAGCAAATGGCACTCAGGGAGCCGGCCAGTGTAGGCGGGTGGAATCCAAGCAGCCGGTGCTTCCCGGACAAGAGACTGTGTCCGCAGGAAGCAGAGGAGGCCAAGTGGGGGTGAAGAATGGTGTGGGGTAGGAAAGCGTATATCACAAATTACTGGAGCTCTGCAGCCCCTCAAGAAGAAGCAAAGATGGCACACAGAGCCAGGTATTTGAGCAAAAATAGGGGGAGGTAGTGAGAGATAAGGAAGAAATCAAAAGAAGCAGAAAAAAGCAACACCAGCAGCCAACAAACGGCACTCAGGGAGCCGGCCAGTGTGGGTGGGTGGAATCCAAGCAGCTGGTGCTTCCTGGACAAGAGATTGTGGCTGCGGGAAACAGAGGAGGCCGAGTGGGGATGAGGAAGGGTGGGGGGTGGGAAAGCGTATATCGCAAATTACCAGTTGTTTTGTCTCCCACTGGAAGCTCCGTAAAGCTGCTTTCTTGTACCCCCTGTTTGCTGGTCTCTGATAGGAGTCCAAGATGGCATTTCCTGATAGGGGACCTCTGCGTGAATCTCTCCTCACTCCCCGTTCTCTGTCAGTTTTCTCACTCCATTTGGTGCTTGGCTGAGTTTTTTATCTCTTCATTTGATGTTTTAGGGTTTCAGGATTGCTGTTTTCGCTGTTCAGCTTAGTTTTTTGGATCTTTTCTGTGGAGGGACGGTGTGGTGCTTCTGCCTAGAGTGTCATTTTGCTGGAAGTCCCAGGTATAATTATTAACAAAAAGTTTGTTGTTACTGATAAATTACCAGTGGTATGTCAAACTAAAATTATTTTTCTATTATATAAGAAATCTAACCCACTATACTCATGGAATAATTGTAGCTATAATTTTCTTTTGCATAAGTACTGACCATTCTCCTCTATCATCACAGGAAGAGTGACATTTTATTTATACTTTCCATACAGACAGAGATTTTGATTAAATGCATAAAGAAATGGCATTTTGGAATAAGAGCAAATAATTCTTTCTTAAATTAGGCATTTAAAATCACAAAAATAATTGAAAATGCATCAAGTGTCCAGTTAGGAAGTTAGGAAGGAAACTACAAATCTGAGAACTTAAGAAAATTCTTAGATATAATTTGAACATAAATCAGTAATTATGTAATTATGTAAATTGTTGTATACCTTCTATGGATAGGCTGAGTATTATATCTAATGTATAAATTATGGGAGTAAATAATTGTTTAAAGTATGCTAAATACTTTAAGCTATTAATAATATTATTATAATTAATTGCATATTATGTTCTGGTCATTTTTTTTTCTTCAGGATGAAACTTTTTTTTTTTTAAAGAACTCAGTTTAAGAAGGCAGATTTTTTGTTTCATTTTGAGAGTATATTCTAGGTCTGATACCCAACTTCCCTACTTCTTTTAGCATTTGTCCAACATAGATGCTATCACAGAATAACTGGTTTACTTTTAATTATATAATTATATTTTATAACTATATAATTATAACATAATATTTTAAAATAAACACTGAACTTTGAAGAGAAGCGATCTTAGGCAAATTAAAATAAAAAATAATGACAGGTCAAAAGTAGTAAAAACTCACAAAGTCCTGTAAATGCAAAGTATCTTTGTTCTCTAATGATCTGTTTTCTCTTTCTTGGTTCATCAGCATCTTGGTACACTTGGTAATAGCACTGATTTCTGAGCATATTCCAAGTACATAAATTATAGTACCTGTCTACCAAGTAAATTTTATACTCGGAATAGCCCAGAATCTATGTTGAGTGAACCAGTTAAGGTGGGGACTGGTGTTGTGGAAGGCCGGGCAGAAGAAATATATATATACAGTAGAACTTCTTTAAAAATTGAAGCCGATTCTCTTGAACCCTGCCTCTGCTTTATTAACTAAGTTTATGTAATATTCTAAATCCTTTGTTGTCATTTCAACAATGTTCACAGCATCTTTACCAGGAGTAAGTTCCGTCTCCAGAAACCATTTTCTTTGTTCTTCCACGAGAAATAACTCTCCATCCATTAAAATTTTATCATGAGATTGCAGCAATTCAGTCACATTATCAGGCTCCACTTCTAATTCTAGTTCTTTTGCTATTTCCACCACATCTGTAGTTACTTCCGCCACTGAAGTCTTGAACCCCTCAAAGTCATCTAAGAGGGTTAAAATCAACTTCTTCCCAACTCCCGTTAATGTTAATATTTTGGCCTTCTCCAGGAAATCATGAATGTTCTTAATGGCGTCTAGAGTGGTGAATCCTTTCCAAAAGGTTTTCAATTTACTTTGCCCAGATTCATCAGAAGAATCACTATCTGTGGCAGCCTTATCCTTACAAAATCTATTTCTTAAATAATAAGACTTGAAAGTCAAAATTACTCTTTGACCCATGGGCTGCAGTATGGGTGTTGTGTTAGCAGGCATGAAAACAACATTAATCTTGTACATCCTTATCAAAACTCTTGGGTGACCAGGTGCATTGTCAATGAACAGTGATATTTTGAAAGGAATCTTTTTTTCTGAGCAGTAGGTCTCAACAGTGAGCTTTAAATATTCAGTAAACTGTGTTGTAAACAGATGTGCTCTCATACTGTCTTTGTTGTTCCATTTATAGAGCATAGACACAGTAGATTTAGCATAATCCTTAAGGGCCCTAGAATTTTTGGAATACTAAACAAGCAAGGGCTTCAAGTTAATGCACCAGCTGCATCAGCCCCTAACAAGAGAATCAGCCTCTCTGTCAAAGTTTGAAGCCAGGCATTGACTTCTCTCTAGCTATGTAAGTCCTAGATGGTATCTTCTTCCAGGATAAGGCTGTTTTGTCTACATTGAAAATCTGCTGTTTAGTGTAGCCATCTTCATCTGTTATCTTAGCTAGATCTTCTGGATAACTTGCTACAGCTTCTTTGTCAGCACTTGCTCCTTCAACTTGCACTTATATGTTATGGAGATGGCTTCTTTCCTTAGACCTCATGAACGAACCCCTGCTAGCTTTAAACTTTTCTTCTGCAGCTTCCTCACCTCTCTCAGCCTTCATAGATTTGAAGAGAGGTAGGGCCTTCCTCTGGATTAGGCTTTGGCTTGAGGGAATGTTGAGGCTGGTTTTATCTTCTGTCCAGACCACTAAAGCTTTCTCCATATGAGCAAAAAGGCTAGTTTGCTTTCTTGTCATTCATGCGTTCACTGGAGTAGCTCTTTCAGTTTCCTTTAAGAACTTTTATTTTGCATTCACAACGTAGATAACTGTTTAGAGCAAGGGATCTAGCTTCAGTCTATCTTGGCTTTTGACATTCCTTCCTCACTAAGCTTAATGATTTCTAGCTTTTGATTTAAAGTGAGAGATGTATGACTCTTCCTTTCACTTGAACACTTAGAGGCCATAGTAGGGTTATTAATTGAACATAATTTCAATACTGTTATGTGTCAGGGAATAGGGAGACTACAGGAGAGTGACAGAGACAGGGGAACATTAGGTCAGTGGAGCACTCAGGACACACAAAACATTTATCTATTAGGTGCGCCATCTTAAATGGGTGTGGTTCATGGCGCCCCAAAACAATTACAATAGTAACATCAAAGATCACTGGTTACAGATCACCATAACAAATATCATGATAATTTAAAAGTTTGAAATATTGTGAGAATTACCAAAAAGTGACACAGAGACACAAAGTGAGAACACTCTGTTGGAAAAATGGCACTGAAAGATTTGCTCAACACAGGGTTACCACAAAACTTCAATTTGTGAAAAACACGATATCCATGAAGTGCAATAAAGCGAAGCACAATCAAATGAGCTCCCTCTCTAATATACATATATATACAGAGACAAAGAGACATCTTGAGTGGTGCAAATGGTTAAGCACTTGACTACTAGCCAAAAGGTTGATGGTCCAAACCCCCCGTGAGGCACTAAAGCCGGGAGATCTACCTCCAAAAGATCACATCCTTGAAAATGGTATGAAGTAATTCTACTCTGCACACATAGGGTCTCCATGAGTCGGAATCGACTTGATGGTAACTAACAACAGCATATATATATTCTCTTGCTACATTGTTCCATTGTACCTGAAAACAATAGGGATTTTTTCTTTTTAATATCATTATACACTCTTATTGCTGTTAGGAATAGAGAAACATAGATTTTATAATAAATAGTGTGGAAGTCCCAAATGATGATATAAAATTGAAGAAAAATTTGGAAATTTTCTCCAAATCACACAATCAGAACTTACTGGTAATTAGTGATGCAAGGGAAGTTTCTACAAAACCTATTTATCTTGCTTTCTTTCTGTCAATGAAGAGTGAATGCTCTTTAGTAACTCAGTCAGGCCATTCATCTCTTTATCACCATTTTCCTTTCTCTCTATTTTTATTACTTATCCTACTGAACAACCTGCTTTCCAATTTTTTTCTTTGCTTTATATTCAGGACTCTTACACAGAATAATTGAATGTTAACAACATCCAAAATGGGTGATTCCTATTGAATATATATATATTACATTTGATAGTCTATGTATTCTGTGGCTAGGGTGCTTATTTCCATACCAATCAATTTAGCCTGGAAATTAATAACAATAATCCCAATAAGAGTTTGTTTGTGTGTGTGACTTATTATATGCCAGAGAATCTTTTAAGGATTTTACTTTTCACCATAATGCTATGAGGAAGTTGTCATTAGTCCCCCAGGTCAGGGAGGTGGAGGTAGTTTAAATAAATGCTCATAGCTACATGACTAATGCAAGGAGCCCTGGTGGCACAATGGTTAAGCATTTTGCTCGACTGTTAACCGAAACTCACCCAGAAGCTCTTCCAAAGACCTGTCGATCTGTTCTAGTAAAGATTAAAGACTAGAAAATCCTATGGGACAATTATACTGTATACACTATGAGTCAAAATTGACTCAATGGAACCTAAAAACAACAAAAACAGCATGACTATTAAGTGGAAAACCGTGAATTTGTATTCAGTATTCTGACTTCAAAATACTCACTTTGAACCACCCTAGTACACTGCTTCTCTGTGTCTCTTTTTGTTCCTCTGTAAAGTAAGGACAAATCCTAACAACCAGGTACTTATCTACTTGTTACTCTTCATAGAGCATAAAGTATGACTATTTAGGTACTGTGAACCACCTTGGCTGGCTTTCCTTAGAATGGGGCTGGGCACATAACAGACATAACACCTTTACAAAAAAAAAAAAAAAAATCTTTCTCCATTATAAGTTCCTAGATGGTAATTGTATATTTTATGTATTATTCATACCTTCAGTGCAACTGATTTCTCTTTACATATGGTCTTTCTAGACCCGAGTTTGTAGTTCTATCAAGATGATTTGCTAGGCCACAATCTTGCAAAGCTATAACGCTGAAGGCAGTGCAAAATGCCACTGGCAGCAGCACGAGTAGTAGTGACATGAGATGACAGGAACCTGGCAAGAGTTGGCTGCAGTGGGCTTGCCAGTCCATGGAGCAAGAGAGCTGAGCACTTTTAGGCAGGAGGCTTGCTGGCAGAGTGGGTTGTCTCTGGGCACTTGCTGGCAGAACTAAAAAGCTATAATACTTGCTCAAGTAGGGCAGAGGCCAGCCTGAGTGGAACCTTGTGGCTGTGAACTGAAAAGCATGGCATACTTGCAGGCAGGCTGAGAAGAAACTGAGAGCTGTCAGTGTGATGGTTAAGACTGTGTGTCAGCTTGGCTAGGCCATGATTCTCAGTGTTTATATGTGATCACCACCATGATAGGATCTGTTGTGAGTAGCCAATCAGTTGAAAGGGAGTTTCTTTGGGCACACGGCCTGCATCTGAATATAAGCAGATGTCTGGCTTTTGCCTGCTCTGGATCCTGCAGCTAGCTCCTGTTCGTCTGACCTCCAGTACTTAGGACTTGAACTAGCAGCTTACCTGCCAATCTTGGGTTTTGTCAATCTTCACAGCCTGTGACCAAGAGCCCTGCTCTCTGACCTGTGATCTTGGATTCGCCAGCCCCCACAGCTACGTGAATCAGGAGAAACCTTGTGGTCTTGCCTGCTGATCTTGGGATTCGTCGATCTTCACAACTTATAAACAAGAGCCCTGCTCTCCTACGTGCTGATCTTGGGTTCACCAGCCCCTGCAGCTACATGAATCAGAAACCTCTATCCTTATCCATGGACTTGGGATGTTCCAGCCTCTACAATCTCGTGAGCTGTTTCCTTGATATAAATCTCTCTATGCACGTATTTATAAGATTTACTGGTTTGGGTTCTCTAGAGAACCCAGCCTAAGACACTTAGTTAGAAGCTGTCCTGAATGACCAACTGTATCCTGACTTATAGGCTGTTACCTCTAATAAACCACATAATTGTGTGTATGGTTTGTGAATTCCGTATGGCCATTGCAACAAATCATCAAACCAAGCAGAGAAGTAGAAAGTGCCATGAAGAGGACGACTAGTGTCAGAATTGATAAAAAGGTTGGAGAGTGGAAGTATGTCTGACCTCAACCTCATAGGAATTAGCTTTGGGCTGATCTTGATTCTCATCCCTCCTCCTATATTCAGAGAACTTCTGATGCTAGTAGATTACAGTATTCTAAGATTATTCTTTGGACTTGTCTCTGAACTCATATGTACCTTCTTTATCAAAGCTTCCATAATAATCTCTAGACCAGCAGTACCCAATAATACTTTCTGCAAAGGGATTGGTTAGTCTACTATGCAAATAGGATGCATAAAACCCTTGTGGGGATTGCTCAATTAAGTGACTGGCCTACAAATGTGATTGGTCAGTTTGTGGTCTTGATGGGACGAGTAGTCTTATAAAAGTGCCCATCTCACAGAGATTGAGGGGGCCTCACTACCATCAAGAAGATTCTGGAGCTAAGTGTTTCCTTTGGAGCTGAAGTCCCTGCACTGAGAACAAGAGAAAGAGTGCTGTAACATGGGAGACGGTGAGAGATAGCGTGAGACAGGCACAGCACCATAAATGACAATAGTACAAGCAACTGGAACCAGAAGACAAGTGAAAGATGGCTGAGGTGGGCTCCCAGGCCCATGGTGCAAGAGAGAGCTGAGCACCTTCAGGCAGGAGGCTTGTTGGCAGAGTAGGGTGCCTCGGACACTTGCTGGTGGAGGTAAAAGAGCTGTAACACTTTCCTGAGCAGGGAATAGGCCAGGCCAAGTCAGATTCTGTGGCAGTAGGCTCAAGCAAGGGCTGGCAGTGGGCATGGCTGAAAACAAGGCCTGCCTGTGAACACTGTCAAGAGGAAGCTGTCTTGATAATGAACTGTATCCTGTCTCCTGAGTTGTATCCTCTTACTTCCAAGTTGATCCTGATTCTGAGTAGTAGCCTGTTGCCTCCCTAATAAACATCATAACTGTGAGTATTGTCTGTAAGTTCTGTGTGGCCATTGCAATGAATTATCGAACCCAGCAGAGAAGTACAGAGGGTCATAGGGAGGCACTGCTGGTGTCAGAGCAGGTAAAGTAGTTGGAAAGTAGAGGTGTGTCTGACCTCTACCTCATAGGAATCAGCTTTTAAGTGACCCTGATTTTTATCCCTCCCCGTAAAGTTCAGTGACTTCTGACAGTACCACATTTACAATACCCAACATACATAGCACAGTAGCTTGTATTTGTAGATAACTATGTTAAGTGCCTGCTATAACCAGGTAAATTCCAAGGTACCAATTACATCTAAAAGGATAAAGATGACATCAACTCTTTGTCAAAAAATGTTAATTTCATGTTATCTGTATTGTACATTGAGGAAGAAAAAAAGGAATCAGAGATGTAAAGTAATTTAACTAGATCACACAACTAGTAAAATAGTGGGTACATGCATTGAGTGTATTCTTTGAGCCAGGCACTATTCCAGATACTTAATAAACACTAGTTATTTAATCTTTTCTGCTTTATCTGGTAGATATCATTACCTCTTGATTTTTAGTTACCAATAATTGCCTTCTATTTTAAGATCCCATTAGTATTAGACAGGAGCCCTGGTGTCCCAGAGGTAAAGAGCTTGGCTGCTAACCAAAAGGTCAGCAGTTCAAATCCACCAACTGCTCCTTGGAAACCCTATGGGGCAATTCTGCTCTGTTCTATAGGGTCACTATGAGTTAAAATCCGTTCAGTGCAATGGGTTAGTATTACAGAAGCAATGAACTACATTTCCCAGAATGCTTTTCAATGGATATCTCTGGGTTAGTGTTTGCCAATAAGAGGAAGTGAGATTTGGATGGCAGGCAGCAGGTAAATCTGTTTTTAGGAGATTGTGATGACCAATACAATCTCTTTTCAGACATCTCTATGAGTTCTGGTTTACCAAATCTCTCCATGATCTCCTATTCCACAATTATGGCAGCTAGGCATTGCATTTCCTCAGATGTCTGTGAACTCTTTTTTCACCACTATAGGGGCTAGATGCAGCAGAATCAGACTTCTTTGTGAGTTCCTACTTTTCAATCTGCTTGGTACATCAGACTGAAGTCCTTTGGGACTATTTCTCTGGTTCTCCAGCTGCAGCCTTCTCATCTAGATCATCACTTCCCCACTTTCTCCCTAGTTTTTATATTCCCTATCTATAGGGTCGCTATGAGTTGGAATCCACTCGACGGCAAAGGGTTTGATTTTTTTTTTTTTTTCCAATCCGTCTATTGGAGCCCTGTTGGCACAATGGTTAAGAGCTACTGCTGCTAACCAGAAAAGTTGGCACTTGGAATCCAGCAGTCAATCCTTGGAAACCCTATGGGGAAGTTCTGCTCTGTCCTATAGGGTCACTATGAGTCGGAATGGACTCCTCGGCAACTGATTTGGTTTGCTTTTTTAAAATCCCTCTATTAAACTGCTTTATTCCCATAACACTTGTAGGGGCACTTTTCCTGACTGAAGCCAATTTACATTCATTTCACAGAAGAGGAAACTGAGGTAAGAGTGGTTAAGAGGGTTGCTAATGGTCACCAGTTAGAAAACAGTGCAAGTGAGACTTAAACCCAACTATCCAGAGTCTATGTCATAAACAATATGATTTAAGGCCACTGTAGTTATATAAAGAAATAAGCTTCATGGAGTTAAACATGAGATTAATTTTTGGAAAGAATGTGGAAAGTGGTTAATCATCAATTTAGTGGAACTTGGATGCATACAATAGGACTAATCATAATTCCTGGGTCATGACATTCTCATCTTTGGTCCATTTATGGCTTTCTTTTATTTGTTATGTCTATTTAGTTAAGCATTCATATATTTTATGACCCATTAATTTCACCCTCTGGTTATATACCCAGGAAAAATACTAGTATATATTCATCATTAGATGTATGCAAGCCAAAAAAAAAAAAAAAAAAGCTGAAGTGACCCAAGATCTACCAAATGGAGACTGGATTTATTAACTATATATAGCTAATAAATGGATATTATTATATATCCATTGGATATACATACTATAGTTAAAACAAACTTGGATGAATCTCAGAAATAGAATATTGAAATAAAAATGTAAGACCTAAGAAACTTAATACAAAATGATACAATTTTTATAAATTTTTAAAAAACTATTTTTTTAGAAATATTTTTAAAATTGTCACAGATGTATAAAACTCTATAAAAAGGAATGATAAGAAAATGATAGACATAGGATTCAGTGTAATGGTTAGGGTTGATAGGCAGAGCCAATAAGATATGATAGGCATTAGAAGAAATAAAAATGGAGTTCTGTCATCTAATTCAGTTGGCATAATACAGTTTATAAAGACACTGTTCTACATTCTACCTTGGTGAGTAACATCTGGAGTCTTAAAAGCCTGTGAGCAGCCATGTAAGATACTCCACTGGTCTCACCCCTTTGGGAGCAAGGGAGAATGAAGAGAACAGGATACAAGGACAAGATTAGTCCAAAGGACTAATGTACCCCAGCTACCAAGGCCTCCACCAGACTGAGTTGAGTACAGCTAGTTGGTGCCCAGCTACCACCACTGACTGCTCTGACTGGGATCACAACAGAGGGTTCTAGACAGAGCTGAAGAAGGATGTAGAACAAAATTCTCACACACACAAAAAAAGACCAGACTTACTGGCCTGACAGAGACTGGAGAAAACCCAAGAGTATGGCCCCCAGATACATTTTTAGCTCAGTGGTGAAGTCATTTCCGAGGTTCACCGTTCAGCTGGGAATTGGACAGCCCCATGAAACAAAATGGGACTAATAAGGCCCAGCAGTCCAGGGACAAGGACTAAAAGGCAGAAGGGGACAGGAAAGCCGGTGCTGTGGAACCCAAGGTTGAGTAATGACAGTGTTGACATGTAGTGGGGTTGTTAACCATTGTCATAGGGCAACATGTGTACTAATTATTTAATGAGAAACTATTTTGTTCTGTAAACCTTCATCTAAAGTGAGAATAGCAGCACAACTGGAAGAACGTAATCTATGTCACTGAACTGGGCATGTAGAAATTTTTGAAATGGTGTATCTTTGGCTATGTATATTTTCACCAAAAAAAAAGGTCGAGAAGGGAGAGTGTTGACATGTCGTGGGGTTGTTAACCAATGTCATAAAACAATATGTGCACTGACTGTTTAATGAGAAAGTATTTGTTCTGTAAACCTTCACCTAAAGTACAATTAAAAAAATTTTTTTTAATTTAAAAAAAAATGGAGTTCTGTGGTTGACAAAATGGCGAAGGAGGTTGAGTGGACAATGCCCCTAAGACTTGTCTTTACTGGAACTTAAGCCTAGCTTTCCTGTAAATCAGGCCACCCTCGTTGACCAATGAAACGCTGACATCATTTCAGTAGTAAATTGTATGAACCAATCAGAAATAAGCTTTTGCTTCCGAGTTTTGTCAATATAAGCCCATCTCTGCTGATACATGGTGGCATGCCTTTCCACACATGGTTTGGTGCTATCTGATTGAAAATTGTCTGCCTGAATAATCTTCATCTAGTAGATTAATTTTATTATTGACTCAGTGTCTTTTGGCATAGGGTGACCACAAGGTCAGAAATAGGTTATTTCTGGTAGGGTCATGTTTTTCAATAGTAAAAAAATCAACTTTTGAAAGGTCATATTTTCAAAATTATTTTACTTGTATAATGTAGCCTACTTCTTATACTTTTTCTCCTTCCTTATACTATGGACTTCTTGGCAAAGAAAATTGAGAGACTCATGCCTGTCAGAACCCCATAGAAACACTGGGTTAAGTTTATGAAAAAAATCATAGTGTGGGGCGGGAAAGAACCTTAAATGTCTCTCCAAGATAATTACCCCCTCTGGTGCAGTGGTTAATAGCTTGGCTGCTAACCAAAAGGTCGGCAGTTCAGATCCACCAGCGTCTCCTTGGAAACACTCTGGGGCAGTTCTATTCTGTGCTATAGGTTCACTATGAGTCGGAATCAACCTGAAGGCAATGGGTTTTGGTTTTAGTTTCTCTTGAAATGTATGTAACTACTTTCTTCTGTTTTCTCAGAACTGTTTGCTATTCTTGATTATCAGTGGAGATTAAATGTATTTATATTTAAATTTTCTCACACATTCTTCTTCTTCGGGGATCATTCAGTTACCGTCATACTAACTGAAATAGGGATGACTCAGATGACCTTTTATTTATATGACATTCTATTACACAAGTTCAGCTCTTCCAAGAAAAGTACTTCTCTTTTAGGAGAGTATAGGAAAAAAAAAAAAGAAAAGTGGGGGAAATACAAAGATTTTGAATCACAAAGGCAGACCTGAGAATAAACTTGGCTTGGTTTCACTCTAACAGCTCATACATGTGCTTTTACTAGGCCATATCCATTAGCCCTTTTAAAGTGTACTGATGTCACAGTGATGATTTGCCTGTAGGTAACTTGCATTGATAGCTTATAAATTTGCCATATCTTTCCTGCGAAGCATGCATTCTCAATTACATTTCTTACCCATATTTTGATTTATTTTCTTCCAGGCTTTACTTCCATTCTAATTATTGTTTTCTACAGCATTCAGTGGATACACAAAATCAATTTGCAAAAACAGTTATGATACAGTTAGAGAGTCAAGTAGCTAATAAATTCCATGTTCACAGAACCTCTTCCATATTAATTGAAGATAGCTAGTGGTGTATTAGGCACTTTGAGTTCTTGCAGTAGCCTAGATTATGTCACAGGCATGGGTGGAAAGGAGAAGTCTACAATGAGATTAAGGGATGTCATGGACAATAAAAAAAAAAATTAAAAAAACAAAAACTCATTGTCATAGAGTAGATTCCAACTCATAGCCACCCCATAGGACAGGGTACAACTGCCCCACAGGATCTCCAAGGCTGTAAATCTTTAAAGAAGCAGCTGGTGGGTCTTAACCACCCATCTTTCGATTAACAACCTAGAGCTTAACCACTGCACTACCAGGGTTCCTCTCAGGAACAAGAGTCATTAAATTTATTGTACACTTTATTCATTCATTTACATAATTTATGAATACTATGTAGGAGTCTAGAAGTAACATTTTTTAAAAAGAATTCATATAAGTGAAAGAAGTAGTTATATGCAGCTAATAATACACGTTAAAAGAGCAATATGAACAAACGCTGTCAGCATACAGACATTGGAGCAATTAACTCTGTAGACAGAGAGAAGGGTCATGAAAGCATTGATTAGAAATCACAGAAGGAAGCGATATTTAACTTTGACCAGACAGAGAATTGAAGATGCCTAGAATATCAGGCAAAAGGAGAAGCGTAAGCAAAAGCAGTGGAATGTATAAAAATAGCCTATTGTGAAGAGGTAGAGTAATCTCAACTATGGCAGCTGTGGGTGAGGAAAAAGAAAACAAAAAAAAAATCCTCAGTATGAACCCCAAAAAACATTCCTAGGGATATAAGCAGCCTTTCAAATCTTTTCAGTCATAGAGTATTCTCAGCTGCCATATTTCCAGTTGCTGGTAAGATAAACCAGTTGCTGTGAGTTGATTCTGAATCATAGTGACACCATTTTTGTCAGGGTAGAATTGAACTTCATCGGGTTTTCAATGGTTGATTTTTTGGAGGTAGATCACTAGGCATTTCTTCCCAGGTGCCTCTGGGTGGACTCAAACTTACATACTTCCTGTTAGCAGCCAAGCACGTTAATGGTTGCAACACCCAGGTACTACATGCACTATGAGGTTCCAATTACTGAAGACCAGTCCAGTCATTTACCTCAATCACTGACAGAACTTCAGGTCACCCATATCACATATGAAGATAAGAATAAATCCCCATACATTTGTCTTTCATCCTATAATTTGATTCCAGTTCTCATCTTTTCTGGCTTTCTATTGTGTCCTTTAAAATGTTTAGTCCGTCATCAGCAAACTGCCTTGCGACTTCAGCTCTTCTCTATTTCCTTCAGCTTTGGCTTTTACCTGGCCTCTTCCCTAGTTCTGTAGCAGGTCACAAGGCTTTAATATGAGGTGTATTTCTTTCGTGTTTCTCACAGATGCTTCCAAACTGTCCTTTTTCCTTCCTTAAAACACCAAACTCCTTTGACCACCACGTCATCAGGCTTTACCTTTCTTTGAGGGATTGTTGGTTCAGTGGTAGAATTGTTGTCTTCCATGAGGGAGACCCAGATTCAGTTACTGGCCAGTGTACCTCATGCACAGTCACCGCCGACTGTCAGTGGAGGCTTGTGTGTGGCTGTGACGCTGAACAGGGTTCAGTGGAGCTTCCAGAGTAAGACAGACTAGGAAGAAATGCCAGCAATCTACTTCAGAAAATCAGCCACTGAAAACCTGTGGATCACAATGGTCCAGTCCACAATAGATAATGGGATGGTGCAGGACTGGGAGCATTTTGTTCCATTTTGCATGGGGTTGCCATGAGTTGGTTAGACTCGATAGCAGCTAACAACAACAACCCTTCATTACTATTGTCTGCTGCTGCCTTCTATCTATCATCCAAGAACTATCCTTCATTAACTGATGACTTAATTACTTCCAATATTACTACTGTCATTATTCATAAAGATGTCAGCTTTCCAGATTCTAGTGTTATAATTGCTTGCTCCCCTGAGATACAATATTCTTTTTTCATCCTCTCCCAACTTAGTCATCCAGTAGTTTCAATAATCCACTTCCAAACTAACTGTATAGCTTCCCTTTACTTCACTATTTTTCCTACTCTAGGATTTCTTCAATCTCATCAACAACAAAACTCATTTCACTATTCATTACTCTTCTTGGTTCCTCTTATATGGCATATAATCCAGTGTCATTAAAATTATTCCCTGACCAACACGTTTAACATACTCCCTCTTTCTTATTCAATGCAAAACGCTATCCCTGGTTAACTTAAACTGTGTGTCATCACTGGTTAAATTAAACTATGTGCTTATCTCTACCTACATATGAACAACAGCATTGTGGGAGAAAAACTATACAACAGTTCTGAATAGAAAAATTTCTGAACACAGCTTTCAACTGAAAAAATTTCTGGACACAAATTTCAATTTGGCCCACAACTTTAAAAGACAATATTGATAGTGAATTAAATATTCTGTTCTCCAGCATGACCATTTATTATTTCCCTTCATCTCAAGTACTACATTTCCCACTCATTCTCAGTGAATGACTTCTCTTGTACTTCTTAGAGAAAATATAATCAACTCATAAAACCAAAAACCCATTTCCATCAAGTCAATTCCCACTTATAGTGACCCTATACGATACAGTAGATCTGCCCCATAGAGTTTCCAAGGAGCAGCTGGTGGTTTTGAATTGTAGACTTTTTGTTAGCAGCCTAGCTCTTAACTACTGTGTGGCTCCAGAATCAACAGATGGGTGTTATCGTCAAATGTTAAAATCTCCAGCCTAAATGCAATCCTACCCACACGTTTTCTTGTTCCTTCTGTTACAACAGAAGACATATCTATGCTTAAGTTTATATCCCTTCTCTCTACTCGTTACTCAAATTTACTTTAGTATCATCTTCTCAAGGACTTTCTTCCTAAAATTTCCCCTTTCTCTGTGTTAATGTTTTTTCCCCTCTTTCCTTCTAATTTGATTAAACTCATTGTCTTACAAATATTTCTTAATATTACTTACTGTCATGGACTGAACTGTGTTCCCTAAAAATATCCGTCAACTTGGCTAGGGCATGATTCCCAGTATTGCATGATCATCTACCATTTTGTCATTTGATGTGATATCCCTATATGTTGTGAATTCTATCACTATGAAGTAATAAGATGGATTAGCAGCAGTTATATTGATGAGATCTACAAGATTAGATAGTATCTTAAGCCAATCTCTTTTGAGATATAAAAGAGAGAAGCAAACAGAGAGACATGGGACCTCATACCACCAAGAAAGCACTGCTGGGAGCAGAGCATGTCCTTTGGACCTCAGGTTCCTGCACTGAGATGCTCCCAGACCAAGGGAAAACTGATGACAAGGACCTTCCTCAAGAGCTAACAGAGAGAGACATCCTTCCCCTGGAGCTGGCACCTTGAATTTGGACTTGTAGCCTGCTAGCCTGTGAGAGAATAAATTTCTCTTTGTTGAAGCCATCCACTTGTGGTATTTCTGTTATAGCAGCACTAGATGACTAAGACACTTACCACCATGTTCCCCTGCTCTTCTTCACAATAAAACACTTGAAATGAGTTTTCTATGTCTTCTCTCTATATATTTCCTTTCTCTTTTCTCTTCAGTCAACTTCAAAAGTGCTTTTTTTCCACACCATTCAACAGAAAGAACTCTTATCAAAATCAATAGACTCCTGAGTAATCTACAAAAACAGATTCCATTTTAGTATTTCTCTTCTCATTTTACTTACCTTTCAACAGTATTTGACAAAGCTGACCACATTTTCTAATTGAAATATTTCTTTCTCTGGGCTTCAGTGATAGCACACTGATGATTTTCTTTTTTTTTTTTTTTTTTTTTTTTTGTTCCTCACTGATTTTTCTTCCTAAGATTTATTGGTGGCCACTCCTGCAATATTGTTGCTGTTGTTAATTGCCATTGAGTCGATCCAACTCGTAGCAACCCCATGTGTGGAGTACAACTGCTCCATAGTGTCTTGAAGGCTGTGATCTTTCAGAAGAAAATTGTCAAGCCTGTCTCCCGAAGACCATCTGTGTGGGTTCAAACTGCCAACCTTTTGGCTAGTAGTTGAGAACTTAACCTTTTGGGCCACCCAGGGACTCCAACTCCTCCACTGTAGTTTTTAGGTGCTGTCGAGTCAGTTCCAACTCATAGCTACCCTATGTACAACAAAATGAAACACTGCCTGGTCCTGTGTTATCCTCACAATCATTGCTATGCTTGAGCTCATTGTTGCTGCCACTGTGTCAATCCATCTAGTTGAGGGTCTTCCTCTTTTTCACTGATCTGCTTTACCAAGCATGATGATCCTTCCTGATTACAAGTCCAAAGTACGTAAGATGTCTCACCACCCTTGCATCCAAGGAGCACTCTGGCTGTACTTCTTCCAAGACAGACTTATTCGTTCTTCTGGCAGTCCATGGTATATTCAATATTCTTCACCAACACCAAAATTCAGATGAATCAGTTCTTCTTCAGTCTTTCTTATTCACTGTCCAGATTTAACATGTATATGAGGTGATTGAAAATATCATGGCTTGGTAAGGCACATCTTAGTCCTCAAAGTGACATCTTTGCTTTTTAACATTTTAAAGAGGTCTTTTGCAGCAGATTTGCCCAGTGCAATATGTTATTTGATTTATTGATTGCTACTTCAGTGGGTGTTGATTGTGGATCCAAGTAAAATAAAATCCTTGACAGCTTCAATGTTTTCTCCATTTATCATGATGTTGTTGCATATTCATTCAGTTGTAAGGATTTTTGTTTTCTTTACGTTGAAGTGTAATCCATGTGGAGTGTATGGATTACACACCTCCACTACAGATCTCTAAATGTTTTAATGCCCAGGCCTTTATTCTTGTTCTTCTTTTCCATCTGCATTGTCTCCTCAACTGATCTCATCCAGTAATATGGCTTTACAATACTATCTATAAACTGTTTACTTTCAACAAGACTTCCAGAGTATGACTTTTAATTGTGAATCAGAATATGTAAATTCTTCTGCTCAAAACTATCAAATGGTCTTCATTTCATTCAGAGTAAAGCCAAGTCTTCACAATGGCTTTTTGGTGAGACCAACCTTACTTCTCTGACCTCTTTTCCTACTACTCTCTCTCTCACTCTGCTATAAAAAACCAAAAACCAAATCCATTGACATCAAATTGATTCCAACCATAGCGACCCTATGGGACAGAGTAGAACTGCCTCCACAGGGTTTCCAAGGCTGTAAATCTTTATAGAAGCTGACTACCACATTTTTTTCCCATGGAGCAGCTGATAGGTTTGAACCACCAACTTTTAGGTTAGCAGCCAAGTGGTTAACCACTACACCACCAGGGATCTTCACTCTGCTATGGTCATATGGTCATACTCCTTGATATTCCTCAAGCAAGCTGAGCATACTTCTGCCTTAGGACGTTTGCTTAGGCTGGACCTTCTCTGTGGAGTACTATTCTGACAAATGTTCACACGGCTAATTCTAACTACCTATAAATTTTTTTTTTTTTTCACCAGGCCTCCCAATATTTTATTAATACACATACAAATATATATATTCAGATATGTTGTTGCCAAAATACAGTCATACATCTTACAGTTCTAGATTTTTCCAAAATTCAATACTGTCTGTGTCCCATTGTTCTTATAAGTATCCTCAGTCCATCCATGCATCCCGACTTACTTTTTTCATATGACAGCTCATCATAGACATCACTGCAAGTTAGTAGATACAGAGCTATAGTGATATTTTTCTTATTTCTTTTTACCACCCCTCCCCACCACCACACACACATTATTTTACATGGCAGAGTTCATTTCATATATGCTTAGTTCATTTTGTTTGGTCTTCCCATTTTCATTATTTCTTTATTAGCATCCTCTCCTCCCCTCTTCACTATTTTCCTCATCTTCTGCCCCACCCTTTTATCCTCTAAGGAACCTGTGTTAACAATGTGATGCATATTTTCTCTGTATTTTTCTCCAGACTCATAATCTTATGTCAATCTAAAAATTATTGTTTGCTTTACACAAGTGAAATTGTATTATATACACTGCTCTTTTATCTCAGTTTTCTCATGCAATAATTGTTGTTGTTAGTTGCTGTCCAGTTGGCTCTAACTCATGACCTTATATATAACAAAACGCAACATTGTCCGGTGCTGCGCCATCTTCATAATTGTTGGTATGTTTGAGACCATTGCTGTGGCTGTTGTCAGTCCATCTCACTGAGGGTTTTCCTCATTTCCACTGACCATCTACTTTACCAACATGATGTCCTTTTCTAGTGATTCGTCTTTCCTGATGATGTGCCCAAAGTAAGCAAGCTGAAGCCTCGCCATCCTCACTTCTGTATGCAGTAATACCTCATGGAAATCCCTCTGTGTTGCCTGGCAGAATGTGAATGCCTTCTTCTTCATGACTGCATAACATTTCATAGTATGGATGCAATGTAATATATTCACTCAGTCCCCTCTCAGTGGACATTCACTTTGTTTCCAGTCTTTTTCACTGTGAACAATGCTGCAATGGACATCATCAGACATATATCCTGATAGACTTTATTTCTAGGAAATAGATTCCCAGAAGGGTTGGGAAAATATTAGTGTAGTTTTATTTTAACAGATAATTGGCAGATTGCTTTCCAGAAGGCTTTATAGTTCCACCAGAAATATATAAGAGTAATTCGTTCCCTAAAATCCCAGCCAAAAATAGGTGTTATCATGCCTTCTAACTTTTTACAGTCCAATCAATATAAAGGATATTTCATTGTCTTTTTTTTTTTTTCTGATTTCGGTATCTTTTTTTTTTTTTTTTTATATTTTATTGTACTTCAGGTGAAAGCTTACAGAGCAAATAGTTTCTCATGAAATAGTAGTACACATGTTGTTCTATGACATTGGTTAACAACCCCACAACGTATTAAGCCTCTAAATTCTCAACCTTTTTTTTTGATGAAAATTACAGATGGCCAAAGATACACCGTTTCAAAAATTTCTACATTCACAGTTCAGTGACATTGACTACGCTCTTCCAACTGTGCTGTTATTCTCACTTAAGATGAAGGCTTACAGAACAAAATAGTTTTTCATTTAACAGTTACTACACATGTTGCCCTATGACAATGGTTAACAATCTCACAGCACATCAAGAATATCCTTACTCCACCTTGTGTTCCCTATCACCAGGGGGCTTCCTTGTCCCCTTCTGTCTTCTGGACCTTGTCAGTGGACTATTGTACCTCTTTAGTCTCATTTGTTTATTTATTTATTTATTTATTTAAATTTTATTTAAACACCATTTCAAAACTTTTTACTTACACATTTAAGTGATATTGACTATGCTCTTCCAACTGTGCTGCCATTCTCGCCCAAGATGAAGGCTTACAGGACAAAACAGCCTCCCATTTAATACTTACTACAAATGTTGCCCTATAGCAGTGGTCAACAATCTCACAATACATCGACAGTGTCCTTATTCAATTTGTGTTCCTTATCATCAGTTTCCTACTCTCCCTCTGCCTTCTGGCCCTTGTTACCGGACTCCTGTACCTCGCTAGTCCCATTTAGTTTTACTGGGCTATCCATTCCCAGGCTTAACATCAAACCTCGAAGGTAACTTCACCTCTGAGCTGAAAGGGTGTCTGGGGGCCACACTCTCGAGGTTTCTCTAGTATTCTTTACGCCAGTAAATCTGGTCTTCTTTTTTTGGGGGGGGGGAGTTAAAATTATGCTCTACATCCTACTCCAGCTCTGCCCAGAACCCTCTGTTGTGATCCTGGTCAGAGGAGTCATTGGTGGTAGCCGGGCACCATCCAGCTGTACTGGGCTCAGTCCCGTGGAGGCCTTGGTAGCTGTGGACCATTATTCCTTCGGACTAATCTTTTCCTTGTATCCTGTTCTCTTCGTTCTCCCTTGTTCCCGAAGGGATGAGATCAGTGGAGTATCTTAGATGGCCGCTCATAGGCTTTTAAGACCCCAGACACTACTCACCAAGGTAGAATGTAGAGCATTATCTTTATAAGTAGTGTCATGCCAATTGAGCTAGATATTCCCCGAGATCATGGTCCCCAGAGCCCTCCGTCCAACAACTCAGTCCCTCGGGGGGTTTGGATGTGTCTATAGGGCCTCCATGACCTTTCCTTGTGCAAGTTGTGTTAGTTTCCCCTGTACTATGTACTATCTGACCTCTCACCCAAGTTACCACTTACCTATTACCTATTTAGTATTCCCTCCCCCCCCCCCAATCCTGGTAACCAACAAGGATTGTTACATTTTGCATGTGAATTTTTTCATGGGTTTTTACAATAGAGGTCTCATACAATATTTGTCCTTTTGTGATTGACTTATTTCACTCAGCATGATGTCCTCCAGTTTCATCCATGTTATGAGATGGTTCACTGATTCATTGTTGTTCTTTCTCGTTGCATAGTACTCCATTGTGTGTATGTACCATAGTTTGTGTATCCATTCATCTGTTGATGCACATCGAGGTTGTTTCCATCGTTTTGCTATTGTGAATAATGCTGCCATGAACATAGGTGTGCATATGTCTATTCGAGTGATGACTCTTATTTCTCTAGGATATATTCCTAGAAGTGGGATTGCTGGATCGAATGGTACGTCTATTTCTAGCTTTCTGAGGAAACGCCATATCATTTTCCAAAATGGCTGTATCATTTTGCATTCCCACCAGCAGTGTATAAGAGTTCCCGTCTCCCCGCAGCCCCTCCAACATTTGTTATTTCCAGTGTTTTTGATTCGTGCCAGTAATGCCGGGGTGAGATGGTATCTCGTTGTGGTTTTAATTTGCATTTCTCTAATGGCTAGTGATCGCGAGCATTTCCTCATGTGTCTGTTGGCCATTTGAATGTCTTCCTTGGTGAAGTGTCTGTTCATTTCCTTTGCCCATTTTTTGATAGGATTGGTTGTCTTTTTGTTGTAGAGGTGTTGGATTTTCTTGTAGATTATGGAGATTAGACCTTTGTCTGACTTGTACTGTCCAAAAATTTTTTCCCAGTCTGTAGGTTCTCTTTTAACTCTTTTGGTGAAATCTTTTGAAGAGCATAGATGTTTGATTTTTAGAAGATCCCAATTATCTAGTTTATCTGTTGGGTTTTTTGTGTTGATGTTTATGGTTTGTATTCTGTTAATGCCATGTATTAAGGCCTGAAATGTTGGTCCTATTTTTTCTTCTAAGAATTTTATAGTTTGAGGCTTTATATTCAGGTTTTTGATCCATTTTGAAGTTGTTTTTGTATATGGTGTGAGGTATGGGTCCTGTTTCATTTTTCTACAAATGGATATCCAGTTTTACCAGCACCATTTGTTAAAAAGACTGTCTTTTCCCCATTTGATGTATTTTGGGCCCTTGTCAAAAATCAGGTGACCGTAGGTGGATGGATTTACATCTGAGTTCTCAATTCTGTTCCATTGGTCAATGTCTCTGTTGTTGTACCAGTACCAGGCTGTTTTGACTACTTTAGCTGTATAGTAGGTTCTGAAGTCAGGTAGTGTGAGTCCTCCAACTTTCTTCTTTTTCTTCAGTAGTGCTTTACTTATTCAGGGCTTCTTCCCTTTCCATATAAAGTTAATGATTAGTTTTTCCATCTCTTTGAAGAATATTGTTGGTATATGGTTCGGGATTGCCTTGTATTTGTAGATTGCTTTAGGTAGAATTGCCATTTTCACAATGTTGAGTCTGCCTATCCATGAGCATGGTATGTTTTTCCATTTATGTAGATCCCTTTGGATTTCATGCAGCAGTGTTTTGTAGTTTTCTTTGTATAGGTCTTTTATATTCCTGGTCAGATTTATTCCTAAGTATTTTATCTTTTTAGGGGCTATTGAAAATGGTATTGATTTCCTGATCTCCTTTTCATCGTTCTCTTTACTGGTGTATAGGAATCCAACTGATTTTTGAATGTTTATCTTGTATCCTGCTACTCTGCTGAATCTTTCTATTAGTTCCAGTAAATTTCTCGTGGAGTCTTTAGGGTTTTCTATGTATAGTATCATATCATCTGCAAACAGGGAGAGTTTAACTTCTTCATTACCAATTTGGATGCCCTTTATTTCTTTCTCTTGCCTTACTGCTCTAGCTAGAACTTCCAGCACAATGTTAAATAGGAGTGGTGATAAAGGGCATCCTTGTCTTGTTCCTGTTTTCAGGGGGAATGTTTTCAGCCTTTCTCCATTAAGAATGATGTTGGCTGTTGGTTTTGCATAGATGCCCTTTATTATGTTGAGAAATTTCCCTTCTATACCTATTTTATTGAGAGCTTTTATCAGGAATGGGTGTTGGACTTTGTCAAATGCCTTTTCTGCATCAATTGAGATAATCATGTGATTTTTTTCTTTCCTTTTATTTATGTGGTGGATTACGTTGATGGATTTTCTAATGTTAAACCATCCTTGCATACCTGGTATGAATCCTACTTGGTCATGGTGTATTATTTTTTTGATATGATACTGAATTCTATTGGCTAGAATTTTGTTGAGAATTTTTGCATCTATATTCATGAGAGATATTGGTCTGTAATTTTCTTTTTTTGTGACGTCTTTGCCTGGTTTTGGTATCAGCGTTATGCTGGCTTCATAGAATGAATTTGGAAGTGTTGCTTCCTCTTCTATGCTCTGAAATAACTTGAGTAGAACTGGTACGAGCTCTTCTGTAAATGTTTTGTAGAATTCTCCAGTGAAGCCATCTGGGCCAGGGCTTTTTTTGGTTGGGAGTTTTTTTATTACCTTTTCAATCTCTTCTCTTGTTATGGGTCTGTTCAGATTTTCAATATCACTTTGTTGTAGTTTGTGTAGGTAGTGTGTTTCTAGAAATTTATCCATTTCCTCTAGGTTTTCAAATTTATCGGAGTATAATTTTTCATAATATTCTGTTATAATCCTTTTTATTTCAGTTGGGTCTGTTGTAATGTCCCCCATTTCATTTCTTATTTGGGTTATTTGTGCCCTCTGCTGTTTTTCTTTTGTCAGTCTGGCCAGTGGTTTGTTGATTTTGTTGATTCTTTCAAAGAACCAACTTTTGGTTTTGTTGATTCTTTCTATTGTTTTTCTGTTCTCTATTTCATTGATTTCTGCTCTGATCTTTACTATTTCCTTTCTTCCGGTGGTTGTAGGCTTTTTTTGTTGTTCTCTTTCTATTTGTTTGAGTTCTGTAGTTAATGTTTTGATTTTGTCCCTTTCTTCTTTTTTGATATGTGCATCTATTGCTATAAATTGTCCTCTGAGGACTGCCTTTGCTGTGTCCCAAAGGTTTTGGTATGATGTGTTTTCATTTTCATTTGATTCTAGGAATTTTTTAATTCCATCTCTGATTTCTTCTATTACCCATTGATGTGTAAGCAGATTATTATTCAGTTTCCATGTGTTTGATTTTTTTTCCTTGCTCTTTCTAGTGTTAATTTCTACCTTGATGGCATTGTGGTCAGAGAAGATACTGTGAATTATCTCAGCATATTGGATCTTGTTGATGGTTGCTCTGTGGCCTAAGATGTGGTCTATTCTGGAGAATGTTCCATGTGCATTGGAAAAGAATGTGTACTTTGCAGCGGTTGGATGGATTGTTCTATATATGTCTATGAGGTCCAGTTGGCTGATTGTGTCCTTTAGGTCTTCTGTATCTTTGCTGAGTTTCTTTTTAGTTGTTCTGTCCTTTACTGAGAGTGGTGTGTTGAAGTCTCCTACTATTATTGTGGAACTGTCAATTTCTCTTTTCAGTGCTGTTAGAGTTTTTTTTATGTATTTTGGAGCCCTGTCATTGGGTGCATAGATATTTATTATGCTTATGTCTTCATGATGGATCATCCCCTTAATTATTATATAGTGTCCTTCTTTGTCTTTTATGGTAGATTTTGTTTTAAAGTCTATTTTATCTGAGATTAGAATTGCCACTCCTGCTCTTTTTTGATAGTTGTTAGCTTGATATATTTTTTTCCAACCTTTGATTTTTAATAAATTCACATCTTTGTTTCTAAGGTGTGTCTCTTGTAGACAGCAAATTGATGGATCCTGTTTTCTTATCCATTCTGCCACTCTCCGTCGCTTTATGGGTGCATTGAGTCCATTTACGTTCAGTGTAATTATTGATAGATGTGAGTTTGTTGCTGTCATTTTGTAGTGCTTTTTTTTGTGATGCTGAAGTTTTCTTTGTTCTTCTTACTCTCTTGTGCTGAGTTACTTTTGTTTGTGGATTTTGTGTTCATTTCTTTTGTTTTTGTAGGTTTTGTTTTTGTTGAGACTTTATGTTTTTCATCTTTATTTTTAGGAGTTGGTTTGTTAACTTTTTTTGTGGTTACCATGAATTTTACCCTTATCTTTATAATTTTGAAGCAGTCTACCGTTACTTGGTATCGCCTTGCCTTCCTCTCCTTTAGAAGGCTCTATACCTATGCCGTTTGTTCCCTCTTTCATTGTTTTGATGTTGTTGTCATCCTTTGATTGATTTCTCTGATTCCCTGTTGTATATCTTTTGTTTTTGGAAAGTCCTCTGTAGTTCAGTTCCTAGAATGGTATCTGGTTCATGCGAACCTGCGTCCTAGGTCCTAGGTCCTGCCTGAGGGCTGAAGCTGTTTGTCCTCAGATCAAAGAACTCCCTTTAATAATTCTTGTAAGTTTGGTTTGACTTTTGCATATTCCTTTAGTTTCTGTTTATCTGGAAATGACCTAATTTCACCATCAAATCTGAATGAGAGTTTTGCAGGATATATTATTCTTGGCTGACAATTTTTTTCTTTCAAGATTTTATATATGTCATCCCATTGCCTTCTTGCCTACATGGTTTCTGCTGAATAATCTGAGCTTAGTCTTATTGTTTCTCCTCTGTATGTGACTTCTTGTTTTTCACGAGCTGCTCTCAGGATTCTTTGTTTGTCTTTAGTTTTAGCGAGTGTGAGTATGATATGCCTCGGTGATTTTCTTTTGAGGTCTCTTCTATATGGGGTTCGTTGAGCTTCTTGGATGGCCAGCTTTTCATCTTTCATGATTTTGGGAAAGTTTTCTGTCAGCAGTTCCTCAATGATCCTCTCTGTGTTTTCTGTTTTCTCCCCCTGTTCTGGTATGCCAATCACTCGTAAGTTTTTGCTTTTAATTGTGTCCCACATAACTCTCAGGGTCTCTTCATTTTTCTTTGTTCTTTTTTCTGAGTTTTCCTGAAACAGAGTTGTATCCAAGTGTTTGTCTTCAGTTCCACTGATCTGTCTTCCATGGTTTCAAATCTACTTCTCAGCACTTCTACGACACCATCCATTTCTGAAATCTTGTGGTTTATCTTTTGGATTTCTAATTGTTGTTTTTGTATAATTTCGAGTTGTGAATTTATTTTGGCATTTTGTTCCTGCATCATCTTCCTGAATTCTTCCAATTTTTTGTCTGTATTTTCCATAAATTTGTCTATTTTTTCCTCATGTTTGTCAGCTTTTTGCCTCAGTTCTTGGAAAATTCCGAGTATTAGTGATTTGAGTTCCGTATCAGGTACTTCTAGTGCATTTTCTTCCACAGGAGAGTTATCTGGTGTTTTAATTTGGACGCCTATTGGAGCCATCTTGTCTTGTTTTTGTAAATGTTTTGATATTGTTTGCTGTTTTCGGGGCATTCAGTAGATATTTCTCTTGTTTATTGATTGTAGATTTTTTTTTTTTTTTTTTTGTTCTTGTGGTACAGCTGGGCAGATCTAGCTGAGGAGGAGCCACTGGGACGGGTTGCTTGTGGCACTCACCACAGCCACCAGGACGGTCGGTAGTCAGTGCTGGGCAGGTTCCAATAGGGCGTGCCTGCACCGCTTGGTGATGTGATGTCTAGTGCACGGTGCAGGTAGGTAGGGTGCAGCGGGAAGATGGTTATGTGTGAAGCTAAGCTGGATATGGGAGAGAGGAGAGAGGAGGAGGAGCAAAAAGCGTACAAACATAAAAGAATGCTAGGGGAGCTTGTCGTTGGAATGTACAGATGAGAGACTATGGGATGGAGGAAACCAGAAGGGGGAAGAGAAAGAAAAGGAAAGAATGACCAAATAAAAATCAGAAAAGTTAAAGAACTGCAAAGTTCCCAGGGATCCCACCGATGCAGCTATGAGGTCTGGGGGAGTCGGTCTCAATTTTCACAGCTCAGCCTGGCCAGAAGGTACAGAGGCATACATCGCCTGGTATTCAGGGATCAGAAAGAGAAGGAAGAGATAGAGAGACGAGAAATTAAGCAATGAAGAAAAACAAAAGGGAAAAAGAGGTAAAAGATGACAAAAGTAATCAAAAAAGGAAGAAAAATAAAATTGGAAAAAAAAAAAAAAAAAGGGCAACACCAGCAGTCAGTGCCTACAAATGGGACCCAGAGAGCCCCCACTCAGGGGCGCGAATTCCAAGAAGCCGGTAGTCTCGGGGTTAAGAGACCGTGGCCACGGGAAGCAGAGGGGCCAACGAACAAAGGCCCCGGGATCCCACCCGCGTGGAAGCCCAGACCTAAAAACAGCTATGTGCCCGAACGCAGCCCCACAGCCCCGCAGGAGAGAGCAGAGACGGCACTCGGAACCAGGCACCCAGGCAAAAGGAGGGGGAGGCAGCAGAAAAAGGTTCGCTAGCTGCCAGCAAACGGCTCCCAGAAAGCCGCCAGCCCAGGCATGTGGAATCCAAGCACCAGCGCCCCCCAGCTCAGGGACTCCGGCCACGGAAAGCAGAGGGGCGAACGAACAAAGGCCCCGGGATCCCACCCACGCGGGAGCCCAGACCTAGAAACAGCCACACGCCCGCACGCAGCCCTACAGCCCCGCAGGAGAGAGCAGAGACGGCACTCGGAACCAGGCACCCAGGCAAAAGGAGGGGGAAGTGGCAGAAAAAGGTTCGCTAGCTGCCAGGAAATGGCTCCCAGAAAGCCGCCAGCCCAGGCGCGCGGAATCCAAGCACCAGCACCCCTCAGCCCAGGGACCCTGGCCACGGAAAAATCTCCCCAGCTGAGGCGGAGAGGGGTGGGTGGTGGGAGAGTGTGCACCGCAGTTTACCTGTCGTTCTGTCTCCGACTAGATGCTCTGCAAGGCTGCTCTCCCGTTCGCTGGTCTCCGATAGGAATCCAAGAAGGTGGATCCGCGCTGCGTTAGCTGGTAAGGAATCTCTGCCTGAGTCTCTCCTCGCTCTCCGTTCTCTTTTAGTATTCTCACTCCTTTTGGTGTTTGGCTGAGTTCCTTATCTCTTCATTTGGTGTTCTAGGGTTTCAGGATTGTTGATTCTCTGTTAGGCTTAGTTTTTTGGATCTTTGCTGTGGAGGGACGGCGTGGTGTTTCTGCCTAGAGCGCCATCTTGCCCCCTCCACCACTACCTACAAATTTTTGTTGAGATATCACCTAATGTGTCATATTTGGAACTCTCATTCCCAGTTGCCCTGATCTTTCTCTTCCATGAAATTTATCTCCTCCTTTCATAATATACAACACATTTATGTTTATTTGTTTTCATATTTATTTTTTGTATTCCATCACTAGAATATATGCTCCATGAGTCATTGGATTTTTGCATGTTTTTCTGACTAACATAACCTAAGTGCCTATGACATGACTGCTTACATATAGTAGAGTCTCAAAATGCAGTGAATAAATGAGTAGATGAAATTATCTAACCCAGACTCTGCACTGTGTACATATAATCTTTGATTCAACATTTCCCTTGTGTGTATAGAAGAGCTGTTAAAATAACATAGCTCTAACAGAACTGTAGACTCCCTTCAATCCAATACCTACTTCTAAGACAAGAATTGGAACCACCACTTTCCCAGTTGTTCAGATAAAAAACTTAAATATCATGCTTGATTCCACTTTTACCCACATATCACATCCAATTGAGCAACCAAGCCTTTGGTTCTATATTTAACCACTTCTTACCATCTTTACTTTTATAACCTTGGTCCTAGTCTCCATAATCTCTTGCCTGAAATTCATCAATACCTTCCTAACTGGTCTCCATGTCTCTCTTCTTGTCTTCTACAAGAAGGCAGACAAATCTTTCTAAAACCTAAACTGGATCATGTTATTCCTTTGCTTAAAAATTGCAATGGCTTCTCAATATATTAAGAAAAAAAAAATCTTAACCTATCACTCCCTACATGATCTGGCCTGTCTCTTTATTTGATTTCCTGTCCCTCAACTCTCTCCTTTCTCCTTCAAGTACTAGCTATGCTAGCAATTTTTTTTTTTCTTTTTTGGTCCCTGAACACATCACGGTTTACTCCTGTATTTGCTATTAGTTTTGCTTATGATGCTTTTCTCCCAGATTTGTAGCTATAGCTCTATCTCATCATTGAGGTCCCAATTCAATATTACCTCCTCAGAAGAGTTTTCCTGAACTAAAATAGCATACTACTCCCTTCTGGATCACCCATTACCATGTAATTCTATTGTAACATCTTCGTAGCAGTTTATGAAAGTATTTACAATTTGTTTATTTGTTTACTTTTTTCCTTTCTCCCCTACTAGATTATCAGCTTCTTGTCTACTACATAAAGCACACACCAAATTCCTTTTGAAAACAATGGTAGAGTGGATTTTCACTTTCCTCATAAATATGTCCATATAAAATCTCACACTTTCTTGCAATCTATTATTTTCAGGAAATGTGATAAAGGGACTTAATTATAAAGTCAATTATACCTGTTTAAATAATGTAAAAAAAAAATTCAGAAGTTCTGGAGAATGGAAAAAGAAAGACAAACCAAAAATACCCTTTACTGTTACTTTAAAGAACACCAAAGTGATGTAATAACACTGATGATAAGAGCAAGAAGAAAGTTTGTCTTATCTTTAAATATTCTGGCCTTTGCTGTTCTGGCTGGAGGTAAAATATATGTTATTTACCTGATGGATCAGAACATTTCCCTCACAGGAGATGAGTTCATAATAAAAAATACCGGTACATTCTCAGTCACTAGGGCAAAAAGATGCCAACTTAATAACATTTCTATTGCTCTAACATCTTAAAAAATTATACATCTGGGTCTTTTGGTCTCAAAATATTCTAGACAAGAATACTGTCCTCCTAAGTCTTATTACTAGAGAAAGAATTCACATGGCATTCCCACTTATTGGTCCTTCTATCCTTTACCCTTATAAAATCTATTTTCAAATTGAAAAGTTGATATTAAGATTATTTCAGAGATATTTAGCCCCTGATAAGATTAGTGGCACAGTGGGTAAATGCTCCACTGCTAACCAAAGGTCAGCAGTTGTAACCCACCTAGAGACTCTGCAGGAGAAAAGACTTGGCAATCTGCTTTTTTAAAGGTTACAGCCTAGGAAACACTGCGGGGCAGTTCTACTCTGTCCTATAGAGTAGCTGTGGATCAGAATTGACTAAATGGTACACAAAAACAACAAGATTAGACCAACCATAATCAAAATTAAACCCATTGCTGTCGAGTCAGTTCCTGCTCACGGCAACCCTATAGGACAGGGTAGAACTACCCTGTAGGGTTTCCAAGGAATGGTTGGTAGATTCAAACGGCCAACCTTTTTGGTTGGCAGCCAAGCTCTTAACCATTGCACCACCAGGGCTCCAGACCAACCATCAAAATAATGAGTATGTTTGTTAACTTTGTTTGTGGTTACTGTGAAATTTACCCTTATCTTTCTAATTTTGAAGCAGTCTATTATTACGTGGTATCACCTTGCCTTTCTCTTCATTAGAAGGTTCTATGCCTACACTGTTTATTCCCTCTTTAATTGTTCTGAAGTTGTTGTCATTTACAGATTAACTGCTCTGATTCCCTGTTGTATTTCTTTTGGTTTTGGATAATTAATTTCTGTTTATATGTAAATGTCCAAGATGGTGGATCTGTGCTGCGGTAGCTGATAGGGGACCTCTGCATGTATTTCTCCTCTCTCTTTGTTCTCAGTCAGTTTCTTATTCCATTCGGTGCTTGGCTGAGTTCTTTATCTCTTCATTTGATGCTTAGGGTTTCAGGACTGACATGTGACTCTATTTTACTTAGTTTTTCTGATCTTTGCTGCAGAGGGACAGCATGGTGCTTCTGACTATAGCACCATGTTGCCTGGAAGTCTGTATTTATAAATTAAATGACAAATCTGGGTTTTAAAAACTATCCCAGTCCTACAACATGCTACGTGTATGACCTTGAGCAAGTTATTCAGCCTCTCTGAATTTCCGTTCATTCATATTCAAAGGAGGATAATAGTTACCACCTGCACTGTACATTATATATGGTAGATATTCATTAAATGATAAATGTAATTTCATTTTTGTAGTGGTAAACTAAAATTTAGTTTTGGGTGTAATGAATACGGTAGCTGTTGGGGTTTTTGAAGTACCTACATCAAATAATCATTTTTCCTTATCTACGTGCTCAATGAAATGAGAAATAAGACAAAATATTCAAAAAATAGAGTAACCAAAACATCACCTGTATTAAATATAGAGGTTGTGGTAGATTTGGAATTCAGATCATTTTTTACTATAAAAAAAGTAGGCTTGCACACTCTCTATATTGTCTTAGAACAGATGTAACGTTCTCCACTTTCCTAAAATGGTAGGTCAGTGTGATGGTTAATATTATGTGTCAACTTGGCTAGGTTTGGCAGCTACTATGTAATCATCCTCTGTTTTGTGATCTTATGTGAGCAGCAATCGGTTTAAAGGGGAGTATTCTTGGGAGAGTGGCCTGCATCCAATATATATATGGAAGTTCTGACAAAGCTCATCCTCTCTTGATCCTGCCTCCAACTTGCAATCCTCTGACCTCTAGTTCTTTGGAAGTGAGCCAGCAGCCTGGAGTCCGACCTGCACATTTTGGGATTCTCCATCTCCCACAACCCAGTGAGCCAGCAGCCTTCTCTCTGACCTACCGATTTCAGGTTCATCAGCCTCTGCAACCACATTAGTCAGGAGTAGCCTCCAGCCTGAAGTCTGACCCCTGGATCTGGGACTTGCCAGCCTCCACAACTGCATGTGTATAAATATACATATATATATATATGTTTCACTGGTTTTGCTCCTCTAGAGAACCCAGCCTAAGACATTTGGTACTGAGAGCGGTTCTAGGGGAAGACAATTTTAAGAGTGAGTTCTCTGAATTGTTTCTCAAGACTGGCCAGTCTTAAAGGTGCTGATGATTCTGCCTCTGGTAATAAAGGGCGCACTGCTAATTCACGGCATGAGGTGGCAATAGAAATACGCAAAGTATCACCACCAATGTATCAAATATTTGTGAGAGACAAGGATCTAAGTGATTGCATATTTGATACTTTTCTACAATTTGGTCAGAATTAGAAGTATAAGGAAGCTGGTTGGTTGGTCTTACACTGGATAGAAAAAGTGATGAAAGATAAATGATGAGAACAAAGCTTCAGAGTCACATCACAAATGCTGCATATAAAACCTGAAAATTGCCACTTGTACTCTGAAAGAAAGCTTTATTTCTTGTGGTAACAGAGCTGATATTGCTGAAAAACAAACCCAGAGTCTTATCATAAGAATCACTGAATTACAAAGCCAATTGAATTCCCAACCTCAAATGGTGTCTGAAGTTAAAGTGAAGGCACTGATTGGGAAGAAATGGGATCTTGAAACTTGGAATGGAGACTGTCTTAGTTATCTAGTGCTGCTGTAACAGAAATACCACAAGTGGATGGCTTCAACAAACTGAAGTTTATTCTCTCACAGTCTAGTAGGCTAGAAGTCTGAATTCGGGGTGTCAGCTCCAGGGGAAGGCTTTCTCTCTCTGTTGGCTCTGGAGGGAGGTCCTTGTCATCAATCTTCCCATGGTCAAGGAGCTTCTCAATGCAGGACCCCAGGTCCAAAGGATGTGCTATGCTCCCAGTGCTTCTTTCTTGGTGGTATGAGGTCCCCAAGTCTCTCTGATTGCTTCTTTTTTTTTTTTTTTTTAATATTTTATTGTACTTCAGGTGAAGGCTTACAGAACAGTTTCTCATGCAACAGTAGTTCACGTGCTGTTTTATGACCTTGCTTAACAACCCCACAACATCTTAACCCTCTAAATTCTCAGCTTTTTTTTTTTTTTTTGGTGAAAATACACATAGCCAAAGATACACCATTTCAAAACTTTTTACATACACATTTAAGTGACATTGACTACGCTCATCTAATTGTGCTGTTATTCTCACTTAAGATGAAGGCTTGCAGGACAAAATAGCCTCCCATTTAACAGTTACTACAAATGTTGCCCTATAACAATGGTTAACAATCTCACAACACATCAACAGTATCCTTACTCAAGCTTGTGTTCCCTATCATCAGCTTCCTACTCCCCTTCTGCCTTCTGGCCTTTGTCACTGGACTCTTGTACCTCGTTAGTCTCATTTGATTTTACTGGGCTGTCCACTCCCAGGCTGAACAGTGAACCTCGAAGGTAACTTCACCACTGAGCTAAAAGGGTGTCTGGTGGCCATACTCTCGAGGTTTCTCCAGTCTCCTTTAGGCCAGTAAATCTGGTCTTTTTTTTTTTTTTTTTTTTTTTTTTTGTGAGTTAGAATTATGCTCTACATCCCTCTCCAGCTCTGTCCAGAACCCTCTGTTGTGATCCTGGTCAGAGCAGTCAGCGGTGGTAGCCGGGCACCATCTAGCTGTACTGGACTCAGGCCGGTGCAGGTCTTGGTAGCTGTGGACAATTAGTCCTTTGGACTAATCTTTTCCTTGTATCCTATTCTCTTCATTCTCCCTTGCTCCCGAAGGGATGAGACCAGTGTAGTATCTTAGATGGCCGGTCACAGGCTTTTACGACCCCAGACACTACTCACCAAGGTAGAATGTAGACCATTATCTTTATAAGTAGTGTCATGCCAATTGAGCTAGATGTTCCCTGAGACCATGGTCCCCAGAGCCCTCCGTCCAACAACCTGGTCCCTTGGGGAGTTTGGATGTGTCCATGGGGCCTCCATGACCTTTCCTTGTGCAGGTTGTGTTAGTTTCCCTTGTATTGTGTACTGTCTCACCTTTCACCCAAGATACCACTTATCTATTGCCTGTTTAGTATTTCGCCTGCACCCGTCCCATCCCTGGTAACCAAAAAACATTGTTGTGTTTTGTGTGTAAACTTTTTCATGGGTTTTTACAATAGAGGTCTCATACTATATTTGTCCTTTTGTGATTGACTTATTTCACTCAGCATAATGTCCTCCAGTTTCAACCATGTTATGAGATGCTCCACAGATTCATCATTATTTTTTCTTGTTGCATAGTACTCCATTGTGTCTATGTACCATAGTTTGTTTATCCATTCATCTGTTGATGGACATCTAGGTTGTTTCCATCTTTTTGCTATTGTGAACAATACTGCCATGACCATAGGTGTGCATATGTCTATTTGAGTAACGATCCTTATTTTTCTAGGATACATTCCTAGGAGTGCAATTGCTGGATCTTATGGTATTTCTATTTCTAGCTTTCTGAGGAAGCACCATATCATTTTCCAAAATGGTTGTATCATTTTGCCTTCCCACCAGCATTGCATAAGAGTTCCGATCTCCTAGCAGCCCCTCCAACATTTGTTATTTACAGTGTTTTTGATTCGTGCCAGTAATGCTGGGGTGAGATGGTATCTCATTATGGTTTTAATTTGCATTTCGCTAATGGCTAGTGAAAGCGAGCATTTCCTCATATGTCTGTTCACCGCTTGAATGTGTATTTTGGTGAAGTGTCTGTTCATTTCCTTTGCCCATTTTTTAATTTGTCTTTTTGTTGTAGAGGTGTTGGATTTCTTGTAGATTATGGAGATTAGACTTTTGTCTGACTTATACTGTCCAAAATTTTTTCTCCAGTCTGTAAATTCTCTTTTTACTCTTTTGGTGAAGTCTTTTGAAGAGCATAGGTGTTTGATTTTTAGAAGATCCTAGTTATCAAGCTTATCTTTTGGGGTTTGTGTGTTGATGGTTATGGTTTGTATCCTGGTAATGCCGTGTATTAGGGCCTTTAGCATTGGTCCTATTTTCTCTTCTATGAACTTTATAGTTTTTGGCTTTATATTTAGGTCTTTGATCCATTGTGAATTAGTTTTTGTATTTAGCATGAGGTATGGGTCCTGTTTCATTTTTTTTGCAGATGGATATCCAGTTTTGCCACCACAATTTGTTAAAAAGACAGTCTTTTCCCCATTTGATGGACTTCGGGCCCTTATCGAACATCACGTGACTGAAGGTAGATGTATTTACATCTGGGTTCTCAATTCTGTTCCATTGGTCAATGTCTCTGTTGTTGTACCAGTACCAGGCTGTTTTGACTACTGTAGCTGTATAGTAAGTTTTCAAGTCAGGTAGTGTGAGTCCTCCAACTTTATTCTTCTTCTTCAGTAGTGCTTTACTTATTCGGGGCTTCTTCCCTTTCCATACAAAGTTAATGATTAGTTTTTCCATCTCTTTGAAGAACGTTATTGGTGTTTGGATCGGGATTGCATTCCATTTGTAAATTGCTTTGGGTAGAATTGTTATTTTCACAATGTTGAGTCTGCCTATCCATGAGCATGGTATGTTTTTCCATTTATGTAGATCCCTTTGGGTTTCTTGCAGTAGTGTTTTGTTGTTTTCTTTGTATAGGTCTTTTACATCCCTGGTTAGATTTATTCCTAAGTATTTTATCTTTTTAGGGGCTATTATAAATGGTATTGTTTTCCTGATTTCCTTTTCATCGTTCTCCTTATTGGTGTATAGAAATCCAACTGATTTTTGTATGTTTATCTTCTACCCTGCTACTCTGCTGAATCTTTCTGTTAGTTCCAGTAGATTTCTCATAGAGTCTTTAGGGTTTTCTATGTATAGCATCATTTCATCTGCAAACAGGGACAGTTTAACTTCTTCATTACCAATTTGGTTGCCCTTTATTTCTTTTCCTTGCCTTATTCCTCTAGCTAGAACTTCCAGCCCAATGTTAAATAGGAGTGGTGATAAAGGGCATCCTTGTCTTGTTTCTGTTCTCAAGGGGAATATTTTCAGCCTTTCTCCATTAAGAATGATGTTGGCTGTTGGTTTTGCATAGATGGCCTTTATTAAGTTGAGAAATTTACCTTCTATATGTATTTTACTGAGAGTTTTTTATCAGGAATGGGTGTTGGACTTTGTCAAATGCCTTTTCTGTGTCAATTGAAATGATCATGTGACTCTTTTCTTTCCTCTTATTTATGTGGTGGATTACGTTGATTGATTTTCTAATGTTGAACCATCCTTGCATACCTTGTATGAATCCTACTTGGTTGTGGTGTATTTTTTTTTGATATGATGCTGAATTCTATTGGCTAGAATTTTGTTGAGAATATTTGCATCTATATTCATAAGATATATTGGTCTGTAATTTTCTTTTTTTGTGGCATGTTTGCCTGGTTTTGGTATCAGCGTTATACTAGCTTCATAGAATGAATTCAGATGTGTTGTTTCCTTTTTCAATGCTCTGAAATAGCTTGAGTAGTACTGGTGCAAGCTCTTCTGTGAATGTTTTGTAGAATTCTCCAGTGAAGCCATCTGGGACAGGGCTTTTTTTTGTTGGGAGTTTTTTAATTACCTTTTCAAACTCTTTTATTGTTATGGGTCTGTTCAGATTTTCAACATCACTTTGTTGTAGTTTGTGTAGGTAGTGTGTTTCTAGAAATTTATCCATTTCCTCTAGGTTTTCAAATTTATCGGAGTATAATTTTTCATAATATTCTGTTATGATCCTTTATATTTCACTTGAGTTTGTCATTATGTCACCCATTTCATTTCTTATTTGAGTTATTTGTGTCCTCTTCTGTTTTTCTTTTGTCAGTCTGGCCAGTGGTTTGTCAATTTTGTTGATTCTTTCAAAGAACAAACTTTTGGTTTTCTTGATTCTTTCTGTTGTTTTTCTGTTCTCTGTTTGACTAATTTCTGCTCTGATCTTTATTATTTCCTTTCTTCCGATGGCTGTTGGCTTTTTCTGCTGTTCTTTTTCTATTTGTTTGAGTTAGTGTAGTTAATGTTTTGATTTTGTCCATTTCTTCTTTTTTGATGTGTGCATCTATTTCTATAAATTGTCCTCTGAGGACTGCCATTGCTGTGTCCCAAAGGTTTTGGTATGATGTGTTTTCATTCTCGTTTGATTCTAGGAATTTTTTTATTCCATCTCTGATTTCTTCTATTACCCAGTGATTTGTAAGCAGGGTATTGTTCAGTTTCTATGTAATTTATTTTTTTTCCTTGCTCTTTCTGTTGTTAATTTCTACCTTGATGGCATTGTGGTCAGAGAAGACACTTTGTATTTTCTCAACATTTGGGTCTTGTTGAGGATTGCTCTGTGGCCTAAGATGTTGTCTATTCTAGAGAACGTTCCATGTGCATTGGAAAAGAATGTGTACTTTGCAGCTGTTGGGTGGAGTGTTCTGTATATGTCTATGAGGTCAGGTTGGCTGATTGTGCCCTTTAGGTCTTCTGTATCTTTGCTGAGTTTCTTCTTAGTTGTTCTGTCCTTTACTGAGAGTGGTGTGTTGAAGTCTCCTACTATTATTGTGGAACTGTTAATTTCTCCTTTCAGTGCTGTTAGAGTTTGTTTTATGTATTTTGGAGCCCTGTCATTGTGTGTGTAGATGTTTATTATGGTTATGTCTTCATGATGGATTGTCCCCTTGGTCATTATATAGTGTCCTTTTTCTTTATGGTAGATTTTGTTTTATGTCTATTTTATCTGGGATTAGTATAGCCACTCCTGCTCTTTCTTGGTAGTTGTTAGCTTGGTATATTTTTTTCCAATCTTTCACTTTTAATAAATTCACATCTTTGTTCTGAGGTGTGTCTCTTGTAGACAGCATATTGATGGATCCTGTTTTCTTATCCATTCTGTCACTCTCTGTCTCTGTACGGGTGCATTGAGTCCGTTTACATTCAGGGTAATTATTGATAGATGTGAATTTGTTGCTGTCATTTTTTAGTGCTTTTTTTTGTGGTACTGATGTTTCCTTTGTTCTTCTTTCTCTCCTGTGCTGAGTTACTTTTGTTTGTGGATTTTGTTTTTCATTTCTTTTGTTTTTGTAGGTTTTGTTTTTGCTGAGACTTTATGTATTTTCTCTTTATTTTTATGAGTGTGTTTGTTAACTTTCTTTGTGGTTACCATGAATTTTACCCTAATCTTTCTAAGTTCGAAGCAGTCTACCATTACTTGGTATCACCTTTCCTTCCTCTCCCTTAGAAGATTCTATACCTACACCGTTTATTCCCTCTTTTATTGTTCTGATGTTGTTGTCATTTACTGATTAACTGCTCTGATTCTCTGTTGTATTTCTTTGGTTTTAGATAGTCCTTTCGAGTTCATTTCCTAGATTGGTATCTGGCTGGTATGATCCTGCGTCCTAGATTCTGCCTGTGAGATGAATTTGTTTGTTCTCAGATCGAAGAACTCTCTTTAATAATTCTTGTAAGTTTGTTTTGGTTTTTACATATTGCCTTAATTTCTGTTTATCTGAAAATATCCTAATGTCACCATCAGATTTGAACAAGAGTTTTGGAGGATATATTATTCTTGGCTGGCAATTTTTTTCTTTCAAGGTTTTATATATGTCATACCATTGCCTTCTTGCCTGCATGGTTTTTGCCGAATTATCTAAGCTTAGTCTTATTGTTTCTCCTCTGTATGTGACTTCTGTTTTTAAGAGGTGTTCTCAGGATTCTTTGTTTGTCTTTGGTTTTGGCAAGTGTGATTATGATATGCCTTGCTGATTTTCTTTTTGGGTCTATCCTATATGGGGTTTGTTGAGCTTCTTGGATGGCCAGCTTTTCATCTTTCATGATATTGGGGAAGTTTTCTGTCAGCAGTTCTTCAATGATCCTGTCTGTGTTTTCTGGTTTCTCCCCCTGTTCTGGAACTCCAATCACTCTCAAATTTTTGCTTTTGATTGTATCCGACATAACTCTCATGGTCTCTTCATTTTTCTTTGCTCTTTTTTCTGAGTTTTCCTTGAATGGATTTGTATCCAAGTGTTTGTCTTCAATTCAGTGATCCTGTCTTCCACTGTTTCAAAACTGCTCTTCAGCCCTTCTATGATACTGTCCATTTCTGGAAACTTGTTGTTTATCTTTTGGATTTCTAATTGTTGTTTTTGTATAATTTCTATTTATGAATTTATTTTGGAATTTTGTTCCTGCATTATTTTCCTGAATTCTTCCATTTTTTTGTCCGCCTTTTCCATGAATTTGTCTATTTTTTTCCCCATTTTTTCTGTTTTTGCCTCATCTCTTGGATAATTCTGAGTCTTAGAGATTTGATTTCCCTATCAGGTAGTTCTAGTGCCTTATCTTCCACTGGAAAGTCATCTGGTGTTTTATTTTGGACACCTACTGGAATCATCCTGTCCTGTTTTTGTAAATGTTTTGGTATTGTCTTCTATCTTCAGGGCATTCAGTAGTTATTTTTCTCATTTACTGATTGTAGATTTGTTTGTTTTGTCCTTTCTTTTTTTATTTGGCTGTCTGAGCAGGCGGGCTGTTTGTTCATTGTTGTTTGCTCATCTGTGCACATGATACTTTTTGCCTCTTTCTCTAACTGGTAGGGTCAGTCGCTCAGATATGGTACAGCAGGGCTGGTCTAGCTGAAGAGGAGTTGCTGGGATGGGTTGTTTGTGGCACTTACTACAACCACCAGGGCAGGTTGGTAGTCAGTGCATGGCAGGTTCTGGTAGGCCGCGTCTATGCTGCTTTGTGGTGTGATGTTAAGGGCACAGTGCAGGTAAGCACGATGGAGGGGGAGATTGTTATGCGTGGAGCTAAAATGGATATGGGAGAGAGGAGAGAGGAACAGGAGCCAAAAACATACAAACAAACAAGAAAGAGTGCTAGGGGAGCTTGCCATTGGAGTGGAGCGATGATAGACTATGAAATGAAGAAAAACAAAAAGGGGAAGAAGATGAAGAAAAAGAAAAGAATGATTAAATAAAAATTAGAAAGAAAAAAGAACAGCAAAACTCCCAGGGATCCAACCAGTGCAGCTGCTAGGTCTGGGGAAGTTGTTCCCAGGTGTTGCAGTACAGCCTGGGTAGAAGCATAGAGGTAGTCAGTGCCAGGTATTCAGGGAACAGGAAGAGAAGGAAGGTATAGAGAGACAATAATCTGAGTAATGAAGAAAAACAAAAAGGGAAAAGAGGGAAAAGAATACAAAACAAATTTAAAAAAAAAGAGCAAAAAAATTCCCCCCCAAAAAGAAAAAAAAAAACAACACGAAAAAAGAAATGCCCTCAGGGATCCCTCTGCACGTCTGTGCAAGTCGAGGGGTCAGGTCCCAAGCCACACAGCATCGCCTGGCCAGAATGGGCTCCCAGCTCGAGAAAATGAAAAGAAAACAAACAAACAATTCAAAACAAACAAAAGTCCTGGGATCCCACCAGGGTGGCAGCCCAGAGCGGGAAGCAGCTCAACACCTGAATGGAGCCCCACAGCCCCCTAGGAAGAAGCAAAAATGGTGCACGGAGCCCGGTATTTGAGCGAAAGGAGGGGGAGGTGGTGAAAGGTAAGGAAGAAATAAAAAGAAGTGGAAAAAAGCAACACCAGCAGCCAACAAATGGCATTCAAGGAGCCGGCCAGTGTGGGTGGGTGGATTCCAAGCACCCGGTGCTTCCCAGACAAGAGACTGTGGCCACGGGAAGCAGAGGAGGCCAAGTTGGCATGAAGAAGGGTGGGGGGTGGGAAAGAACATATCACAAATTACTGGTTGTTTTGTCTCCTCCTGGAAGCTCCGTGAAGCTGCTTTCTCGTACCCCCTATTTGCTGCTCTCTCATAGGAGTCCAAGATGGCAGATCCACGCTGCGTTAGCTGATAGGGGGTCTCTGCATGAATCTCTCTTCGCTTTCCATTCTCTGTCAGTTTTCTCACTCCATTTGGTGCTTGGCTGAGTTCTTTATCTCTTCATTTGATGTTTTAGGGTTTCAGGATTGCTGTTTTCTCTGTTTGGCTTGGTTTTTCAGATCTTTGCTGTGTAAGGACGGAGTGGTGATTCTGCCTAGATCGACAGTTTGCCAGAAGTCTCTCTAATAGTTCTTGATGTGTCAGTGGCAGATAAAGATCAAGTTTGGGGTCTTTGGCAGGCCTCTATTGGTGAATCACAACACAAAACCTCAGGATTTTGGAGCAAAGCTCTGCCATCCTCTTCAGAAAACTAATCTTTTGAGAAACAGCTTTTGGCTTGTTACTGGGTCTAAGTAGAGACTGAACTCTTGACCATGGGTTAGCAAGTCACTGTGGCCTGAGCTGCCCATCATGAACTGGGTGTTGTCTGACTCACAGAGTCATAAATTCAGACAAGCACAGCAGAACTCCAGTATTAAATGGAAGTGGTATATAGGAGATCAGGCTCAAGAAAGACCTGAAGGCACAAAAATGTTACATGAGGAAGTGGCCCAAATGCCCATGGTCCCCACTCCTGTCACATCACGTTCCTTTTCCTAGTATACGTCTATCACCTCATGGGGAGTTCCTTATGCTCAGTTGACTGAGGTAGAGAAAACTCATGCCCAGTTTACAGATGGTTCTGCGCCATCTGCGGAGACTGCTCTGAAAGGGACAGTGGCTGCAATGAAGCCTCTTTCTGGGATCTCCCTGAAGGACAGTGGTGCAGGGAAATCCTCCCAGTGGGCAGAACTTCAAGCAGTGCAATTGGTTGCTAACTTTGCTTGGAAGTAGAGATAGCCAGATGTATGATTGTACACTGATTCATGGGCTCTAGCCCATGGTTTGGCTGGATGGTCAGGAACTTCGAAGAAACATGGTTGGAAAATAGGTGACAGGGAAGTATAGGGAAGAGGCATGTGAATATTACTTTCTAAATGGGACAAAGAGGTGAGGATATTTGTGTCTCATGTGAATGCTCACAGAAGGGTGACCTTGGCAGAGGAGGATTTTAACAATCATGTGGATAGTTTGACAGTTCTGTGTATACTAGTTAGTTTCTTTCCTCAGCCAGTCCTATCATTTCCCAGTGGGCTCATGAACAATGTGGCCATGGTGGCAGAGATGGAGGTTATTCATGGGCTCAACAATATGGACTTCCACTCACTAACACTGACTTGGCTACAGCCACTGCTTAGTGTCCAATCTGTCAGCAGAAAAAACAAACACCAATACGGCACCATTCTTAGAGGCAATCATTCAGCAACCTGGTGGCAGGTTGATTACTTTGGACCATTTCCATCATGGAAAGGGCAATGTTTAGCTCTTACTGAGATAGGCACTTACTCTGGATACAAATTTTCCTTCCCTGCATACAATGCTTCTGCCAAAACTACCATCTGTGGGCTTACAGAATACCTTATCCACCATCATGGTATCCCACACAGCATTACCTTGGATCAAGGAACTCATTTCACAGAAAATGAAGTGTGGCAGTGGCCCATGCTCATGTAATTCACTGGTCTTATCATGCTCCCCATCATCCTGAATCAGCTAGCTTTATAGAATGATGGAATGGCTTTCTAAAGGCATAATTATGGCACCAGTTAGGTGGCAATATTTTGCAGGGTTGGGGCAATATTCTCCAGGAGGCTGTATATGCTCTAAACCAGTGACCAATATATGGTTCTCTTTCTCCCATAGCGAAGATTCATGGGTCCAGGAATCAAGGGATTGAAATGGGAGTGGAACGACTCACTATTACCCTTAATGATCCAGTTGCAAATTTTTTGCTTCTTGTCCCCACGACCCTGTGCTTTGAAGGTCTAGAAGTCTTAGAGCCAAAGGGAGGAGTGCTCCCACCAGGAGACACAACACTGATTCCATTAAACTGGAAGTTAAGAATGCCACCCTGCCATTTTGGTCTCTTCGTGACTCTGGATCAACAGGCAAAGAAGGGAGTTACAGTATTGGCTGGTGTAATTGACCTTGATTACCAAGGGAAAATCAGATTGATATTACATAATGGAAGTAAAGAGGAATATGTCTGGAATACAGGAGATATCCCTTAGGGAGTCTCTTAGTACTGCCAAGTCCTGTTATTAAAGTCAATGGAAAAGTACAGCAACCCAATTCTGACATGACTACTAATGACCCAGACCCTTCAGGAATGAAGTTTTGGTTCACCCCACCAGGCAAGGAACCAAAACCAGCTGAGGTTCTTGCTGAGGGACAAGGGGATAGGGAAAGGATGGTAGAAGAAGGTAGTTCTAAATACCAGTTACGATCTCATGACCAGTTGCAGAAGCAAGGACGGCAACTGTTAGGAGTATTTCTGCTTTGTACGTGTGCATCAAATATTTTTGTTTTCTTCACTTTCAAATATAAGATGTAAACAGGGCTAGTGCATTTTCAGTTGTATGTGCGTTCGTTGTATCATGTTAGGTGCAAGTTTGACTTTATAGTTGTCTTTATTCAGATATTAAGTACGGTTTAAGGAGACGTGTACAGGTGATAAGTTAACAAAGGGTAGAATGTGATGGTTAAAGTTATGTGTCAACTTGGCTAGGCCTTGATTTTCAGTGGTTTGGCAGATATTATGTAATCATCTCCCATTTTGTGATCTGATGTTGTCAGCCAATCAATTGAAAGAGGAGTTTCCTTGGGGGTGTAGTCTGCATCCAATATATGTGGATCTTCTGGCAAAGCTCATCCTTGTTTCATTCTGCATCCAACTTGTCATTCTATGACCTCTGGTTTTTGGAACTTGAGCCAGCAGTCTGCCATCTGACCTGCACATTTTGAGATTCACCAGCTCCTGCAGACCCGTGAGCCAGCTGCCTGCTGTCTGACCTGCTGGTTTTGAGTTTGTCAGCCCCTGCAACCATGTGAGTCAGGAGAAGCCACCAGCCAGATACACGACCCACAGATTTAGGACTTGCCAGCCTCCACAACTGCGAGAGTCATTTCCTTGAAATAAATCTCTCTATTTATTATTTATATATATGTACACTTCACTGGTTTTGCTCTTCTAGAGAACTTAGCCTAAGACAGTAAAATTAGAGAAAGAAATATTTGGGATACATTTCTTTTTGTTGAAACCACTGATAGGGAAAGACATGCAACTGAACATCCCTAAGCTTTATTTTCGTAACCCTTAGCAATCAAATAGAGTCCCTGGGTGGTGCAGTTAATGAATTCAGATGCTAATCAAAAGGTTGGTGGTTCAAGTCTACCCTGAAGTACCTCAGAAGAGATGCCTGGTGATCTCCTTCTGAAAAATTTGCCATTGATAACCCTATGGAGCACAGTTCTACTCTGACACTTGTGGGATCACAATTAGTTGGAATCAACTCTACAGGCAGCTTGTGGTTACTGGTAGCATAACAATCATGTTTATAGACAAAGACAGGTATGACTAATTCTCAGGGGAAAAGACTGAGCAATTTATCTAAGTGGTCCTGCTCTCAATTTCATAAAACCTTTTTCACAGTGCCACCACTCTTCATTAAAGGATCCTCTGAACATCAGAAAGCTCTACATTGGACTGAACTATCAATTATTTAAACTAATTTCCTATAAGGTCACTATGAGTTGTAACTGACTCAACAGCAGCAGGTTTTTTGGGATTTTTTTTTCTATAGTGGAGTAGTAAAATTTTCACAAAGAACATCTAGAAATTAAAAAAAAAAAAAAAATTCTGTTTGAAGTCATTGAAAAAGGGTTGAGTTAGCCAGGACTGAGGCATTTTCCAAGAGGAGAGAAAGACAGAAAGAAGGCTTCTAGACAGAAGGCTTCTTTCTGTCAGCTGCTTTTTTCCTCTAATTGTTGTTAATTTTGGGAAAACTGGAAGAGAGGACTTAGGCTAAAAAGTAAAGAAACCAACAGCTTTTTAGTAATCTCACAGTGCTGTAGAGACAAAAACTGGAGTTCATAAGAGCTGAGACAGACAGAATCTGATGGGCCAAAATTCAAGAGAGAAGGAATGCTATTTTCTCCATGGATGGCATTTGCCAATTGTTAAACTACACCAGGAAAACCCCTGGAAGACTGTATGGGAAGTTTAGTAGTTTCAAAAAGCTAAGACAAAAAAAAAAAAAAAGGAATTCTGGACTCATCAAGAAAGAGGGATCACTTGATTCCCTAGCAGAACTATACCCTCTGAGTGAGATAAGAAAGAAGCAGACTCAATCTACAAAAGCTTCCAGGATTAAGGTAACTTGTCCAGGTGCAGGCTGTCGATGAGAGGTTGGATAAACTTTTCTAGAAGATGATAACTCTTACCCAGGCATTCTAAAATTTTTCATGTTCTGTGTCAAGAATTCAAAAACAAAAATAACACACATACACACACACACTTAGTATACAACAGGACCAAAAAAAAGCAAACAAACAAAGAAAGAAACTGACATATGTAATAGACCAGGGAATGTTTAGTTATGAGAATTATCACTCGTGGACTTCAAATAACTGTGGTTGATACAACCAAGAAAATAGTTGACACAATGGAAAATTTTACAAGAAAACAAATCTATATTTTAAAAAGAACCAAATGAGGGACTTTAGTTCACCTTTTACAATAACTTGTGAAGAAGTCTTACAACAGACCATTTGAAAATTATAATGAACATACTTGATAATTAACATGCAGAGAATGATATACAAAACAAGGACAATAGTAAATAGAACATTTACCAAAACTGACCATAAGGCAATGAAGTAAGTCTCAACAAATTTCAAACAAAAGCAAATAATTTTGTATATGTTCTCTGACAACAGTGGAATTAATATAGAAATTAATAACAAAGAAAACTAGAAATGTCCTTAATTATTGAAATAAATGTAAAGCTAATTAAATATGTGGAGGAGAGAGAAAGGCAGAGAGAGAAAATATCATAAAAGTAGCCAGAAGATACCCATTATGTTTGAAGTGTCACAAATGAAATTGATAGATGACTTCTCACTAGAAAGACATCAAGAAACAGAAAAAATAAGCAATTCGTATCACAAGATACTAAAAACCCCAGGCAAGTTAAGTACAAAGAAAGTCATTTCTAGAAATAGATGAGAAGGGAACCACAGAGAAAAGTCTTCCTTTATTGCTAGAAATAGCATAGAGAAACTGCTAAAAACAGGTAGATAACAATAATGTCTATTCATTCAGTTATTGTGGGCTAATACATACAAAGAACACAGGGCATTTTTTAAGAGTATAAAGGTCATCTATTACATTTATTTACGGACTTCAGTATTTCCTGAATTTATTGAGAAGAAAAAACTTCAAACTTAAAAGCTGTAAGATGTTTGGAGAGCCCTCATTGGGAAGAGCCAAAAGAATTAATGTAGGTAGCAATAAAGGACAAAACTAGTTGGAAACTAAAGGAAGGCATATTTTGAGTCAAGATAAGCAGTAAAATTTAAGGGTAAGAATTTCTCATAACTAGAGTCGGTGGCCTCATGGAGTGGTGAGTTTCCTGTTGCCTTAGGTGTTGAAGCAGGCCTCCAGGTCAATGCCCAGGTCAGAGTACAGTGGCTCTCAGACTGTGGGCTGCAAGGACCTCTGCAGAGAAGGTTGTGGGAAAGAACAGTCTTTTTGTTCCATCTTCTCCCAGCCAGAGTAACTCAACTTTTTTATATTTGACAAGATGAACTTATCAGCAGAATTTTTTTTTGTGTGTGTGTGTTCTGCTACTGAAACAAATATTTGTGCATTGCTGCTACAGATGAAGAGCCCTGGTGGTACAGTGGTTAAGGGCTTGGCTGCTAACCAAAAGATCAGCAGTTCAAATCCACCAGCTGCTCCTTGGAAACCCTATGGGGATAGTTCTACTCTGTCCTGAAAGGTTGCTATGAGTCAGAAATAACTCAATGGCAATGAGTTTTTTTGGTTTGGCTACAGATGATATAACTGTACTCAATGGAAGGTTAAACTAAATAACTCCTAGGTAACCTTCTATTCTCAGATACTGTATAACTTGCCTAAATTTTTCCCATAGGCAAGCATGCAACACAGTCACCACAGAGTAAAATTATACAACTGAAAGAACTCACAGATTTAGGCAACTTTCCTGAAAATTTTCTCCCCTCCAGTTCATACAGCACTTGTCAAGTAGAAGCAGTTTCTACCATTTGCCCCTTTGAATTTCACCCTTACCGTAGATCCATATTGCTGCAGTCAGTCTCCTATTTTAGATTTTGGAAACTTTACTCAATCACTCAACAGCTTATTGATGCACAAGCCTGTCATCTAAAAGCAAAAAGTGAAGAACTCCAGGCTATTTTTCAAAGTGCTGCTCCATGTTAATGGAAGGATTTTGAAATGCCTCAAGGGAAATTATTGAAAAGAAAAAGAAGGCAGCAGATTAAGCCACCTTGGACTTCTTTTTTAAGAGAATAAATTTAAAGTCTTTCCAAATTCTTAGAAAACAAACCAAATTATTTGAAGATTCGTTGTCTTTAGCACTTTAATTTTTTCATAGCTAAGTACAGTAGAACTGCAGAGGTTTATATACAAACACATTCTATAACCTTGGAGAATAATATTGCAATCTTGAATATTATGGAGTGTATGATTGTATTTTTTTTTTTTCCTTAATGATTCACTGGTTTATAAAGCTGGGTCTTTAACCAGAAACACACCACCACGCTTGACCTGTGATAAGCTTGTTCTTATGTGAAAATATCTGCTTTGCATTAATCCATTTTAAGTTATGGTTTCTGGGCATATATAGTGGCAACACCACTAAAAGTTTTCCTCTAACTACCTGTCAATATGATGCTCTTTTCATTTTTGGATTTTAAGGATTGGATGCCTAGAGATCACATACTTATTCAAGCTTAGAGTATTTCAGTAGCTTTAAAAACATTTTTCAAGCAGGTAACAATTTCTAACTCTAAATTTAGATGAAAAATATTTGTTTGACAGTTTCACTATATTAGGTGACAATTTTCTAGATATTACAGGACAGTTACAACTGATTAAAGCAGTTGATTTGGCATGGTAAATCCTGCATTTCCTTAACTTAGACAAGATTTTATGGCTATCTCGTCCCAATAAGTATGTGTTTAATAATTACAAGTGAAGGCAATATCATGTAACTCAACAAAACATTTTTCAAGATTTTTGACATCTTTTTACATTATCTCTTTGTCAAGTTATTTATTTTACTGAAATCTCTGGGTTAGTTTAAGGTAATGTCTAGCTAATGGCAACTATAAAAATACAGGGATGGGCATAGTTTATACCATAGTCTTAACAAAGAGAAGGGCTCCTCTGTGCCATTAAGATTCTTCTTTTTGAGTGATTCAATCAGATAAGAAACTTCATGAAGAAGTACTAAAATATATTGGTCTTCAGCATTCTCAGAGTACAGATGTTTTGAAAAGTATTTTAAACCCCTGCTATGGACTAAACATAAGCATACTCTGAATAAAGTAGACTAATAGCTCATGTAATTGAGTGCTTAGGCCTTTCTTATTCTTTCAGTAGATTGCATCATTACTGGTTTTTGAACATTATTATGCATGTTATGCGAAAGCAATTCTCTCAGCTTGGTTTGGTTTTAATTCTTTTGGACTGTCATATAACAATATGGTCAGTTTGTTGTCTATTGGGGGAGAAAAGAAAAACACATGAAAAAGCAAAGCGCTTTGTATTTGGCACTGAGGTACATGTTCTAGAACTTGCAGAATAAATTTACAGTTTAGATGGGTAAAGTGAGGGAATGAGACATGTAGGGTTGTATCAATACCAGGCTTTTTTATTCTTTTATAATTTTACAACATTTATATGTTTTTTCAATTATTTATTGATAGATTGGTTTAAAATTATCTCCAGCCCTTGATAGATCTTGATTGGGGAAAGAACAAACTTGGAAGCTATGCCTTTGCTTTTAAGGATATTATAGTCTTGTGGGGAAGGAAAAACATGCTGATAGTGAAAGATTACCTCTCTTTGATCCCTTGCATAACCACTGCTCACCTAACACTTTGATTTCTTTGTATACTTCTTTACACGTACCTTTGAAAGGAATTTTAAGCCTGAGAAATCCATTCATAAATTGGTCTACTTCTCTGGACACCAAACATGTCCTGAGGTCCTTTTTAAAGCAACGAAGATTTAGCAGCCAATGATCTAGAAAGGAGGAGAGTATATGAATTACCCAGGGATGGCTTACCCAGGAATCAAATTTCTTCTAGTTTAGTTTTCCCCCATAAACCATTTCATGGTTCATTAGGACCTCCGCTAGTGGAGGGGAGGGAAGGCAAAACAAAAACAAAACCACAGTTATTTCACAGCACTTTTAGAAATAATGTAAATTAAGATAACTGAAGTAGTTGAAACTAAAAACCGAAGTAAATGTTGAGATTTCAACTATCCTGGCTTATTTTTATGCCTTGATTACATCCATTTTAAATATCAGGCCATTTTATCACTTTACAACCATAACTATTTTTATTTTTCCACAGCTGTGCTTATTCCTGTGACTTTCAAACTACAGAATCACTCACTACCAAGAGAGCAATGTTTTTGTGTTAGTGTGTGTCTATGCTAGCTATTATTATCTAACTAGATGGATAAAAGATACTCTGAGAACTGAAATGTGACCTAAGCATCAGAAAAATAATTATAATGAAGAAAATGATTTGATCAACTAATGCTCTTTCCAAACCAGACTCAGTGGATCACTGGCTGTTTTGAATCTCCTCCTTACTCATCATCTACATCTTGGGAGATGTTATAGTGCTCTCATCAATATCACACCATTATCCTTATTACTAAAAGTAAAGAAAAGCAACCACCTTACACTTACTACTGATGCCATTAGCCTTATGGGAAGCTGGATGGTTGTTGCAATATTCTTTGGCAGAGCTCATTTCTTCCTGTTCTCATCCAATCTAACTTTATTAACCCCAGTATGGTGTTTCATAGAAAATAAGAACCATTCGGCAGTTTTTACAGTCTTTTCTGTAGATTGTTTAGCTTGTTTATAAAATACACCAGATTATATGAAATGACTCATCTAGTCTCAACAAATATATGTGTGTGTGTATATGTATATATATATATATATATATATATATATATATATATACGCATGTGTATATATGTATATAAAAATAAATATATATATAGAGAGAACCCTGGTGGGGTAGTGGTTAAGAACTTGGCTGCGAACCAAAACGTCGACAGTTTGAACCCACCAGCTGTTCCTTGGAAACCCTATGGGGCAGTTCTATTCTGTCCTATAAGGTCACTATGAGTCAGGATTGACTTGACGGCAATGAGTTATTTATATTAACAAGTTTATTATATATATATGTATATATGAAAGGGTTTTAGTGATGGTAAGGAAAAAAACAATGTATCGTGTTCTTATGTCTTCCTATTAATAAGAGCTGGTTGATGAAATTACTTATTTAAAATAGACATGGTACTTAATGCCAATAAAAGATTTTAGGTAAGCTGGGGCAAAGAAATATTTGGTGGGAAGGAAGAGTGAGGGCAAGTCAGAAAAGCATGGCAACCTGATACCTTATTCTGACAAATAAGGACTGATCTGAGTTTTGAAACATTTTTTTAACTTACGAGTTACATGCCTAGTAATGCTTGTACCTATGTCATCCATTGCTTAAACAAAGAGCACTGTTATGCAAAGATGATTTTTATTTTCTAGGGAATGCAGCATAAAAAAGAGGTTATTTTATTTCTTTCTTTATTTCTTCCTTTTTCTGAGGAGAACTCAGTATAGGGGTAGTTTCACAGGAACCAATACAATATTTAATGACCAGGACTGTTGGTACTAACAAAAATGCATTTATAGTTAATGACCAGGACTGTTGGTACCAGCAGAAATGCATTTGTCCACAAAAAGTCTGGTCTCTACCTGGAGAACTATGAAATAGAGAGTATGGATTGCTTAAATGACTTGCCTATTCTAGAGATTTTCTTCATCTATAGTGGTGCATATTTTAATTTCCATTTTTTATAAAATAAAATGTTTGAATTATATGATTTCCACATATTTCTTGATCAGTGTTCGATGTTTCTAAGAGTTTTGCATTTAACATATACAATAATGATATTAAAACAATAATTGGTTTATTTACTGTCCTCAGTGTACAATGTGCAATTATTAGCCTCTGCCCTATAACGTCATAATTTTCACAAATAAAAAATTTAATATGTAATGAATGCCTACTACATACACATGGAACCCCTGGGTGGCACAGATGGTTAAGCACTTGGCTAATAACTGAGAGATTGGAAGTTCGAGTCCACTCAGAGGCTACTCAGAGAAAGGCCTAGAGATCTACCTCTGAAAGGTCATAGCCATTGAAAATGCTTTGAAGTGCAGATCTACTCTGAAACACATGGGTTTCCATGACTTGGAATCGACTCTGGCAGCTGTTGTTGTTGTTGTTGTTTTAAATATGTACACAGCATAGTTTCTTATTCTACAAACAAGCTCATCCTTTCCACCTAACCCAATACTTCTCTTTAAAAATAATCAACTATAATTCTATTATTCCATAAGATTTCCCTGAAATTCATTCTGAAAAACAGTGCTCCTATTTCCAGATTCCTACTGAGCCCTGGTGGTGCAGTGGTTAAGAGCTACAGTAAGCTACAGCTGCTAACCAAAAGGTCAGCAGTTCAAATCCACCAGCCCCTCCTCAGAAACTCTATGGAGCAGTTCTACTCTGTCTTATGGGGTCTTTATAAATCGGAATCAACTTGATGGCAATGGGGTTGTTTTTTGGATTGATAAATATAAAATTTATGGGGAAGAGAGGAGGGGAACTCAGTTGTGATGAGTTCATACCTGACGTCTCATACTGTGCTGCAGTATTTTCTTTCAAACACCATGTAAATTGAATGGTAACATCCTAATCTGAGATGCAGAGAGGAATGACTTGTCCATAATCACAGGAGCAAGGAATCCCATCCAGTTCTTTTCACAGAGTTGGCTCACCATAACAAATATTGTAGACATAACAAACATTCACTATTGGAATCTTATTAGGCTATACATATTTAATTGGAAGACAATACAGTACGGTTTAAGAACAAAGACCTTTGTATGACTGAGATTGAATTCAGTCCATACCACTTAGTATGCCTGTGGCCTTGAAAAATTCACTGAATATTTTTAGTCTCAGTTTCCCCCATTTATGAAAGGGGTTAATGATACTATCTCAAGTATTATTATCAAAATTAAATAAGATAAGTTATGCAATGTTAGAGCCTAGAAATAATACGTATTAGATATTAGAATTCTTGGAGTCCCCAGGTGGCACAAATGGTTAGCCTGCTCTGCTGCTAAACTTAAAGTTGGAGGTTTCAGTCCAACCAGAGACACTTCAGAAGAAAGACCTGGTGATCTGCTTCTGAAAAATATGTCACTGACTGAAAGTCCCTTGGAGCACACTTCTACTCTGACATACATGGGGTCACCTTGAATCAGAATTGAATCTACAGCAACTGGTATTTTTGGTTTATTAAAATTCTCAATAATGTAATGAATGCATGCTAACCTTTTTATCTCACTAGCTGAAATATAAATGTATTAATGATAAGAATATGATAAGTAATTTTCCCCAGAACAGCATTTTCCAATCAGCAAATTAGAAATATATGTGTATATATATATACATATATATATTTGCATGTATATATATGCGTGTGTATTCTAAAGTTCAAAGTCAAATAATTTGCAGAATTTAAAGAGAAAGTTGATTTTTCTTGTTAACTCAGCTTCAAGACTCTTTTTTTTTTCCTACTCTGAATCAGAGTAAATATTTTCAGCAGATTATAAAGTTGGCTTTTACAAGATAACATTTGAAAATTATCTATTACAGAATTTCTACAAACAAAGGTCACAAGGAACACCCATCAATCATTTAAAAAAAAAAAAATTCCTTTCCAGACTGTATAACTAAATCTGGCATTTGCTTGAACATCTTGCCTTCACTGACTACTGAGGCAAATAATACATTTAGTCTTTCAGACATACGAAGCTCAGTGTCTTCTAACTTGCCACTTGACAGCTTTTAAGAGTGACTCTCATACTATGGTAAAATACATTAAGTTGGAGGATAAAAAATACATAAAATTAGTCATCTTTTCCCTAGTACTTATAACCGTGAAAAAGAGTGCTAAGGGAGCTTTCCATTGGAGTGGAGAGAAGAGAGACTGAGAAATGGATAAAAACAAAAATTTAAAAGAAAAAGAAAAAGGGTAAAATAAAAAAATGAATAAATAAAAATTAGAGGAAAAAAAAAAGCCCCAGGGATCCCACTGGTGTGGCTGCTAGGACTGGGGAAGTTGCTCCCAGGCCATGAAGTACAGCCTGTCTAGAAGGGGTAGAGGTGTCACACAGCACCAGGTATTCAGGAGACAGGAAGAGAAGATAAGTATAGAGAGATGAGAAACTGGAAATGAAAACAGACAAAAAGGGAAAAATAGAGAGAAGAAAACAAAACAAAGAATCCACAAAAATAAAAAAAAATAAAAAAATAAAAAAATAAAAAAAAAAACAAGAAAAAAGAAATGCCCCCAGGGATGTCCTTGTGTGTCAGCGCAGAATACGGAGTAGCTCCCAAGCTGTTCTCCCAAGCCCAGAAAAGAAAAAGAAAACAAACAAACAAGCAAATCAAAACAAACAAAAGTCCCAGGTGTCCCACCAGCATGGCAGCTTGGGCCAGGAAGCAGTTTCACAGTCGAGTGGTGTTTCGAAGCAAAGATGGCACATGGAGCCAGGTATCTGAGAGAAAGGAGGGGGAGGTGGTGAAAGGTAAGGAAGAAATATAATGTAAGAGAAAACAAGAAGAAAACAAACAAATCAAAACAGAACAAATCAGAACAAACAAACAAAGAAAAAAAAAGCCCCAGGAGCATGGCGGCATGGGCCAGGAAGCAGTTTCACAGTCAAGCCATGTTTCACAGCCTTTCAGGAATAAGTGAAGATGGTACACGGAGCCAGGTATTTGAGAGAAAGGAGGGGGAGGTGTCATACGTAAGGAAGAAATCTAATGAAGTGGATAAAAGCAACACCAGCAGCCAACAAACGGCACTCAGGGAGCCGGCCAGTGCGGGCAGGTGGAATCCAAGTGACATCGGGATGAAGTTTGTGCTTCCCAGCCAAGAGACTGTGGCTGTAGGAAGCAGAGGAGGTTGAGCGGGGGTGAAGAAGGGTGGGTGGTGGGAAAGTGTATATCACTGGTTACTGGTAGTTCTGTCTCCTGCTGGGAGCCCTGTGAAGCTGCTTTCTCATACCCTCTGTTCACTAATCTCCGATACAAGTCCAAGATGGCAGATCCCTACTATGGTAGCTGATAGGGACATCTCATGTATCTTGCCTCTCTCTCTGTTCTCAGTCAGTTTCTTATTCCATTCAGTGCTTACCTGAGTTCTTTATCTCTTCATTTGATGCTTAGGGTTTCAGGACTGACATGTGACTCTGTTTGACTTAGTTTTTCAGATCTTTGCTGTGGAGGGACAGTGTGGTACTTCTGTCTATAGTGCCATGTTGCCCGGACTCCTCTACGGCATATTTTTCTTCCTGAAGATTTTTACTGCTGAAATGTTTGTTACTTTATTCAACCCAAGACATTGTGAAGAACTCACACTTTCCAAGTAAGAAAACAACCTTCATTTAGAAAAGGTACTAACCAGTGAATTAAGAGTACTTTATACCTACCTTTCACCCAAGAATTGCAAGAAAGCTATGATAACAATCACAACAATCAATATAAACTCACAATACACCAGTAGGTAAGCAAGTTGTTATCCCTCTTTTTAGGAAGACAAATTACTAACTCAGAAAGTTTCACTAACTTGTACAAGGTAAAAGAAAAACTCAGAACTTGCTCTGAACTCAGTTGGAAATTTAATTCATAAAACAAATCAGAAAAAAAATCACATCTAGTCTATTGTTCTCTGTATTTAAGTAACAGTTAATGACGAGAGCTTTAGAAATATAGTATCTGGCAATAGCACAAATAAGAGGTTGAATTTGTTCTAATTCATACCATTTATCTAGATGTTAAATCTCTTCAAATTTATGTCCTGAAGGGACTTCCGCTTCAGTCCATAATGGTGTTTGTGACTCTATATCAATCTTATTTTCAAGTATGACTACATTTATTACCTTAGCTGTATCCTCAAAAATAGGATCTGATATAGTAGTAGATCTCTATGTGGTATTCCTAATTGCTTCCAATTTTCAGCTGAGGCCATTTCATCACATTTTTCCTCATTCCTCTGGCTGTCTCTTGTTTTCTTTCACAGAGTTTAAATTTGTAGTAAACTTATAGGGCCATATATTCCATCTTGATCCAGTCATGTCATTCCTATTGATTTCAGTGAGAGTACCACAGGAGGATTGAGGGAATGTTAGCCCTAAGAAAAACTCATAAATGGTCTAGCATGTCCATCTGGTTTAGAGAGCACTATCAAAAACTGTGATAGAGACATTAGTAAAGGCAGACAGGAAGGAGTATCTGAGGGATTTTCTTCCCTCAGATGCAACTAAAACCAAACTGCCTATTTCTTGCTTTAAGGAACATTAGCAGTAGAATTGGAAACATTTGAAAGAATTTCTCAGCTGCAAAATTTTACTCCAGAGACTATTTCTTTGAGTAGGCTCTGGCTACTTAAATTGAAAATGAAATTAAGTATTTTCAGAGATTTTTCAATTTCTCCCCTGGCAGCATCTCCCAAATTGCCTGCACTAGCAAATGAGGACAAGGTGCTGTGTAGAATAATGCCTTGAAAGTAGTAGTTACTTACTAAATTTCATTTAAGTCTGTCATATACACTTTTTCTACTGTGATGCAATTTGGAGCATTTCTTAAAATACTTTATAATTAGACTGATACTGAAAACAATGACTCAGCTTAAATTTTTTAAAATTATTTCAGGTACAGTGAGTGTAAGCAATGAGTCAACAAGGGACTCTCTGATATGGTTGGGATCAATCTTAAACAATTTATTATTTTAAAAACTCACATGTCAATGTGTACTAGCTTCCTTCTAGTTTTGTTCTGAGGCAGTGGTCCTATTTAAGAATTCTTCCAGATTTTTACATAGTTTTCTAATAGTCTCCAATGCCAGGAGAACTGAATAGTTGATTTTTGAGGTATTTAGCATAATACACATAAAAGAAATGGTTTAGGAGTATAAAATTGTATCTTATTTTCTCTTCTCAATAAATAACATTTAAGGAAGCAAACAAATCATCTTTATCTATTAGATAAAAATTTCTTGTGGAAAGAACATTTCTTTCCCGTGGTTTTGCTTTTCTTTGAATTAAATCCAAATTCCTTACCATGTCTTCCATGAATTGTCTTACATCAAATGGTTCCTGGCAAATTCATTCTTTACCGCTTTCCTCCTTGCTCAGTCTGATGCAGCTATGCTAACCAACTTGCTGTTCCTCAAATATGGTATGTTCCTAACTTGGGTCATATGGCTCCGTTTGCTTTATTTTGAACCCTACTCAAATGTCAGTTCATCAGAAGCATCTTCTCTGACTACAGGGTCTAAAGATGCATTCCCCTACCTGATATTTTGAAGTAAAGTGATAAGTCATAAGCTCTCTGTCTCTATCAGTGTTTGTCACCTTTAAAAAAAAAAAAAAAAAAAACGGTCTCAAGTTGAGTCTTGTAACCTCTTATGTGTCAGAGAACTGTCCTCCACTGGGTTTTAGGTGGCTGATCTTTTGGAAATAGATAGCCAAGAATTTTTTCAAAGTATCTCTGTGTGAACTTGAACCTCCAAACTTTTGGTTAACAGCTGAGGGGTTAAACTGTTTGTAGCACCCAAGGACTCCCATTTGACACATAATAAGTGCTTAGCAATTGTAGCAAGAACACGTTAATGAATCTATGTAGTCACTATTCCACTATTTCATGCTCTAGATTTGATGGTTATTTTCCTATGATTTAATTCAGGTTAAACATTTTTTTGGGAAGAATACTATATTGGGGATACTGCATATTTTACATTGCTTCACATATTACATATTACACTAGTTTGTCCCAAATATTACTAAGATGGTGACTGCAAGAACTCTCATATGAAAAGTTCTCTTTTGCCTTTGGTATTAACATGATAACTGGAGGGATACCTTGAGATTGTGTGATATTCTGTTTATCAACAATCATTCACCCAAAAAGTTCAATATTCTTTGATACCCTTACTTTACTCAATTATTGTATTGTTGTAAACAGTAGTTTATTTAATTCTATTTTTCCTTCTACATGTATTAGCTAACATTTTTCCTGTAGAGAAGAATTTTCTTTCTCCATCTTGCTTTCTTCTTTGTCTTTTTCTTGCTCTTTTCCTTTTCTTTCCTTATTTTAATGGGCATTGCTATGGACTCCTAGATTCTTTAAATTCAGTGTATGCTAATCCTTATGATAATGTTTTTCGATGTTTTTATTTTTTAAATTTGGCCAGTGGGAGTTTATCCTTTTGGCATGTCTAAATCATTCATTATTTCTTCTTTACCTAGAACTTTCATTCTAGTGACAAAGTTGAATTTTACCTGAGCTCCTTAGAAATCCCTTACTCTTTTGTGTGTTCAGGAGTAGACTTACTGCAAACAACTGACTACTCTACTCTGTTGAAATAACTTTAGATATAAATAACTTTAGAATAATCTTTTCCTTTCATTATGTCCCCATAATGAACAATTATCTCCCTCTCCATCTCCCTGGGTCTTTCTGGATCTATGTGGCCTTATAAGTAAAGAAAATATTCTCCAAAAAAAAAAAAAAAAAAAGGCTCTAATTGCAAACTTGGTAAATCACTCATCCATCCCAATAATCAACACCCCCCCATCCCCTTAACTTTCTTTTAAAAGCTCTCTATTTCTTGTTTCAGGAGAGTCAACCTTGACTATTTTAACATTGTTCGGTGCAAGTTTTCTCTTTGACAATAGCACAGCAAGATCTTACAAGTACAACTTATACGTTCCTTGTCCTAGTCCTAGAGTTAGTCATTTGACCAAAAACCTAGTTCCTTTTAGTGGAGAATGCTATTTAGAAACCAAAATCTGTGCACTTATTGTGCCTATTTCTTCTGAGGTGTTATGCTTTTGGGCAATTTTAGTGAACAGAGCTAGGGAATGTATGAAGTCAGTAGTTAATACTGATGCTTCTAATTCAAACACACCACTACAAAGCTTTTTCATCATCTGCCCTATTTCTTCTACATTTGTATACTTACTCACAATGAAAATCCTGTCTGCAAACAAAATCGGTATGCTTACTCATTTGCTTAGTTCTAACGTTCAGAATTACTACAGCAATTTAATACCCCTATTAACAATCAGGAGTCCCTATCGTTGTTGTTATGTGCCGTCGAGTCAGTTTCGGCTCATAGCGACCCTATGTACTACAGAATGAAACACTGCCCCGTCTTGCACCATGCTCACAATCGTTATGCTTAAGCCCATTGTTGCAGCCAATGTGTCAATCCTTCTTGTTGAGGGTCTTCCTCTTTTTCACTGACTCTATACTTTACCAAGCATGATGTCCTTCTCCAGGGACTGATTCCTCCTGATAACATACTCAAGGTATGTAAGACATAGTCTTGCCATACTTGTTTCTAACGAGCATTGTGGTGGCGCAAACAGTTAAAGTACTCCATGCTAATGAAAAAATTGGGAGTTTGAGTCCACCCAGAGGCACCTCAGAAGTAAGGCCTGGTAATCTACTTCTAAAAAATCAGCCATTAAAAACCCTCTGGAGCACAGTTCTACTATGACACATAGGGTCTCCATGAATCAGAATTGACTAGATGGCAGCTGGTTTTATGAACAACAAACCTACTAAGGAAAATTAAAATTTTCTTTTCTGTTCTTTTTGTCTTTAGGATATGTCTGACTAAATTTGTACAGTTAGACCACTGTGTTCATATACATATCCTTTTTTCTTTAGAATTATATTACCAATTTTCATTTTCACTCTTTTTTATTTAGTTCATTGTTTTAATATCTAAAACTGTTAACTAGTTCACAAGCCAGCATTATACAAGGCAGACAGGTTCGTTCAGAGAAGACTTGCTTCCATCCATTTCCACCCTAACATTGCCAAACACCTGCCCAATAATAGGTAACAATTTTTAATAGTTTCTGGTTTTCCTCCTGTGTTCTTTTTTTTTTTTTGAAAAAGAAAGTAAACTTCATAAATATATTCTTATTTCCTCTGTTTGTTAAAGTTTTGCATTCTGCTTTGCTTTCTTAAAGTATATCCTGGAAAACCAATTCATATTAGTTCAGTTAATAAAAACATTTTTCAGTCTTTAAGCTCCTTATTAGTTTATTTCTTTCATTTATAATACTTTATTCACCTATCTTTTATGGCTGAGCATTGAGGTTATTTCCCATACATTGCTAATACTAATATTACTGTAATAAGTAACCTTGTGCATATGTAGTTTTGTATTAGTGAATGTGTATCTTTAAAGAAATTGGCTAGAAATTGTATTGCTGCCTCAAAGCATCAATGGATTTGTAGTTTTGTTAAATATTGCCAAATAATCCTACATAATGTTATGACATTTTGCACTCCAAAAACATATAAGAATGTCAGAATCGGGTCTGTTGTAGAACAACTTCCTTCTCTCTCAACCGTTTTTTATAATTGCAACCAGAGTTTCTGCAATTTAGTAGCAATTAAAAAGATGACTCTCATTCTCAACCTCTTCATGATTTACACCTAACCTTTCCATACAACATGAGAAGTAGATTTTATGTATTGTATGTTATGCTTTATTTTAACTTTTTGTTTTTTTATTTTAATATTTAAATTTTTTTATTGTACTTTAGGTGACGGTTTACAGAACAAACAGTTACTCATTAAAGTCAGTACACATATTGTTTTATGACATTGGTTAGCCACCCCACGACATGTCAATACTCTCGCTTCTCGACCTTGGAGGACCTTTTTTTTTTTTTTTTTTTTTTTGGTGAAAATATACATAGCCAAAGATACACCATTTCCAAATTTCTACATGTGCAATTCAGTGACATAGATTGCGTCCTTCCAAATGTGTTGCTATTCTCACTATCCTTTTCCAAATTATTCCATCACCATTATCTTCAACTCAGTGCCCTCTAGGCTTCCCATCAAAGCTTTTGAGTTGCCGTTGTCAATTTGATCTCACATAGATAATCTTTTTTTTGGAACCTTAGATGAAAGTTTACAGAACATATAGTTTCCATTAAACAGTGCACATATTGCCTTATGACAATGGTTAACAACCTCACAACATGTCAATACTGTCCCTTCTCAAACTTTGGTTACCTATCACCAGCTTTCCTGTCCCTTCCTGCCTTCTAGTACTTGTCTCTGGACTACTGTGCCTCATTAGTCCTGTTTTGTTCTATGGGGCTGTCCAATCCCCGGCTGAATGGTGAACCTCAGGAGTGACTTCACCTCTGAGCTAAAAGGGTGTCTGGTGGCAATAATCTTGGGGTTTCTCCAGTCTGTCAGGCCAATAAATCTGGTCTTTTTTCTGAGTTAGAATTTTGTTCTACATCCTTATCCAGCTCTGTCCAGTCTCCTCTGTTGTGATCCCGGTCAGACCGGTCAGTGGTGATAGCCCGGCACCATCTAGCTGTACTGGACTCAGTCTGGTAAAGGCGGTAGACTAATCTTTTCCTAGTATCCTGTTCTTTTCATTCTCCCTTGCTGCCAAAGGGGAGAGACCAGTGGAGTATTCTAGATGGCTGCTCACAGGCTTTTAAGACCCCAGACGCTACTCACTAAGGTAGAATGTAGAACATTGCCTTTATAAACTGTGTTATACCAATTGAGCTAGATGTTTCCTGAGACCATGGTCCCCACAGCCCTCTGCCCAGCAATTCAGTCCCTCAGGGAGTTTGGATGTGTCTATGGAGCTTCCATGACCTTGCCTTGTACAAGTTGTGCTGGCTTCCCCAGTATTGTGTACTGGCTTACCCTTCACCAAAGTTACCACTTATCTATTGTCTATTTAGTTCCTCCTGCCACCACTCTCATCCCTCGTAACCAACAAAGATTGTTTCTTTTTGTGTATAAACTTTTACATGAGTTTTTACAGTAGAGGTCTCATAGAATATTTGTCCTTTTGAGATTGACTTATTTCACTTGGCATAATGTTCTCCAGTTTCATCCATGTTATGAGATGCTTCACAGATTCATCATTGTTCTTTATCATTGCATAATACTCCATTATGGGTATGTACCATAGTTCATTTATCCATTCACCTGTTGATGGGCATGTAGGTTGTTTCCATCATTTTGCTATTGTGAACAGTGATCCAATGAATATGGGTGTGCATAGGTCTATTCGTGTGACAGCTTTTATTTCTGTAGGATAAATTCCTAGGAGAAGGATTGCTGGATCGTATGGTATTTCTATTTCTAGTTTTTCTAAGGAAGTGCCATATCATGTTCCAAAATGGTTTATCATTTTGCATTCCCACCAGCAGTGCATAAGAGTTCCGATCTCCCCGTAGCCTCTCCAACATTTATTACATCCAGTGTTTTTGATTCGTGCCAGTAATGCCAGGGTGAGATGATATCTCACTGTGCTTTTAATTTGCATTTCTTTAATGGATAGTGATCACCAGCATTTCCTCATGTGTCTGTTGGCCACTTGAATATCTTCTTTGGTGAAGTGTCTGTTCATTTCCTTTGTCCATTTTTTAATTGGATTATTTGTCTTTCTGTTGTAGAGGTGTTGGATTTTCTTGTAGAATTTAGAGACTAGACCTTTGACTAACTTGTATTGTCCAAACATTTTTTCCCAGTCTCTAGGTTCTCTTTTTACTCTTTTGGTGAAGTCTTTTGATAAGCGGAAGTGTTTAATTTTTAGAAGATCACAGTAGTCTAGCTTATCTTCTGGAGTTTGTATGTTGTTGGCTATGGTTTGTATCTTGTTAATGCCATGCATTAGGGCCTCTAGCATTGATCCTATTTTTTCTTCTATGAACTTTATAGGTTTTGGATTTATATTTGGACTTTGACCGATTTTGAATAAGTTTTTGTATATGGTGTAAGGTATGGGTCCTGTTTCATTTTTTTTGCAGATGGACATCCACTTTTTCTAGCACCATTTGTTAAAAAGACTGTCTTTCCCCATCTGATGGTCTTTGGGCCCTTGTCGAAGATCAGGTGACCGTAGATGGTTGGATTTACATCTGGGTTCTCAATTCTGTTCCACTGGTCAATGTATCTGTCGTTGTACCAGTACCAGGATGTTTTGACTACCATAGCTGTATAGTAGGTTCTGAGGTCAGGTAGTGTGAGTCCTCCAACTTTATTCTTCTTCTTCAGTGGTGCTTTACTTATTTGGGGCTTCTTCCCTTTCCATATAAAGTTAATGATTAGTTTTTCAATCTCCTTGAAGAATGTTGTTAGTATCTGGATTGGGATTCAGTTGTATTTGTAAATTGCTTTGGGTAGAACTGTCGCTTTCACAATGTTGAGTCTGCCTATCCATGAGCATGGTATGTTTTTCCATTTATGTAGATCCCTTTGGATTTCTTGCAGTAGTGTTTTGTAGATTTCTTTGTATAGGACTTTTACATCCCTGGTTAGATTTATTCCTAAGTATTTTATTTTTTTAGGGGCTATTATAAATGGTATTGCTTTCCTGATTTCCTTTTCATCATTCTTTTTATTGGTGTATAGGAATCCAACCAATTTTTGTATGTTGATCTTGTATCCTGCGACTTTTCTGAATCTTTCTATTAGTTCCAGTAGTTTTCTCAAGGAGTCTTTAGGGTTTTCTATGTATAGTATCATATCACCCACAAACAGGGACAGTTTAACTTCTTCATTACAAATTTGGATGCCCTTCATTTTTTTTTTCCCTTGCCTTATTGCTCTAGCTAGTACTTCCAGCACAATGTTAAATAGGAGTGGAGATAAAGGACATCCTTGTCTTGTTCCTGTTTTCAAGGGGAATGTTTTCAGCCTGTCTCCATAAAGAATGATGTTGGCTGTTGATTTTGCATAGATGCCCATTATTATGGTGAGAAATTTCTCTTCTATACCAATTTTATTGAAAATTTTTATCAGGAATGTGTGTTGGTGTTTGTTGAATGCCTTTTCTTTGTCAATTGAGATAATCATGTGGTTCTTATCTTTCCTTTTATTTATGTGGTGGATTATGTTGATTCATGTTTTAAAGTTTAACCATTTTTGCATAACTGGTATGAAACTTACTTGGTCATGGTGTATTTTTTTTTGATATGATGCTGAATTCTATTGGCTAGAATTTTATTGAGAATTTTTGCATCTATATTCATGAGATATATTAGTCTGAATTTTCTTTTTTTGTGGCATCTTTGCCTGGTTTTGGTATCAGGGTTATGCTGGCTTCGTAAAACAAATTCGGAAGTATCCCTTCCTTTTTTATGTTCTGAAATAGTTTGAGTAGTACTGGTATAAGCTCTTCTCTGAATGTTTGGTAGAATTCTCCAGTGAAGCCATCTGGGCCAGAGCTTTTTTTGGTTGGAAGTCTTTTTATTACCTTTTCAATCTCTTCTCTTGTTATGGGCCTGTTCAGATTTTCAACATCACTTTGTTGTAGTTTGGGTAGGCTGTGTGTTTCTAGAAATTTATCCATTTCCTCTAGGTTTTCAAATTTTTTGGAGTATAGTTTTTCATGATACTCTGTTATAATCCTTTTTATTTCAGTTTGGTCTGCTATAATGCCCCCCATTTCATTTCTTATTTGGGTTATTTGCGTCCTCTCCTGTTTTTCTTTTGTCAGTCTGGCAAGGGGTTTGTCAATTTTGTTGACCCTTTCAAAGAACCAGCTTTTGCTTTCGTTGATTCTTTCTGTTGTGTTTCTGTTGTCTATTTCATTTATTTCTGCTCTGATCTTTATTATTTCCTTTCTTCTACTGGCTGTGGGTTTTTTTGCTGTTCTCTTTCAATTTGTTGGAATTCTGTAGTTAATATTTTGATTTTGTCCATTTCTTCCTTTTTGATGTATGCATCTATTGCTATAAATTGTCCTCTGAGGACTGCCTTTGCTGTGTCCCAAAGGTTTTGGTATGATGTGTTTTCATTCTCATTTGATTCTAGGAATTTTTTGATTCCATCTCTGATTTCTTCTATTACCCAGTGATGTGTAAGCAGGGTGTTATTCAGTTTCCATGTAACTCATTTTTTTTCCTTGCTCTTCCTGTTGTTAATTTCTACCTTGATGGCGTTGTGGTCAGAGAAGATACTTTGTATTATCTCAGCGTTTTGGATCTTGTTGAGGGTGGCTCTGTGGCCTAAGATAGGGTCTATTCTTGAGAATGTTCCATGTCCATTGGAAAAGTATGTGTACTTTGTAGCTGTAAGGAGGAGGGTTCTATATATGTCTATGAGGTCAAGTTGGCTGATTGTGCCCTTTAGGTCTTCTGTATCTTTGCTGAGTTTCTTTTTAGATGTTCGTCCTTTACCGAGAGTAGTGTGTTGAAGTCTCCCACTATTATTGTGGAACTGTCAATCTCTCTTTTCAATGCTGTTAGAGTTTGTTTTATGTATTTTGGAGCCCTGTCATTGGGTGCATAGATGTTCATTATGGTTATGTCTTCATGATGGATTGTCCCCTTGGTCATTATATAGTGTCCTTCTTTTTCTTTTATGGTGGATTTTGTTTTAAAGTCTGGTTTATATGAGATTAGTATTGCCACTCCTGCTCTTTTCTGGTAGCTGTTTGCGTGATGTATTTTTTCCATCCTTTGATTTTTAATAAATTTACATCTTTGTTTCTATGATGTGTCTCTTGTAAAGAGCATATTGATGGATCCTGTTTTCTAATCCATTCTGTCACTCTCCACCTCTTTATGGGTGCATTTAGGCCTTTTACATTCAGTGTAATTACTGATAGGTGTGAGTTTATTGGTGTTCTTTTGTAATGCTTTTTTTTGTGTTGCTGAAGATTTCTTTGTTCTTCTTGTTCTCCTGTGCTGAATTCCTTTTGTTTGTGGATTTTTTTTTCCATTTCTTTTGTTTTTCTAGGTTTTGTGTTTACTGAGACTTTCTGTTTTTCTTCTTTATTTTGATGAGTAGGTTTGTTAAGTTTCTTTGTGGTTTCCTTGAAATTTACCCTTATCTTTCTAGGTTTGAACCAGTCTATTATTACTTGGTATCACTTTGCCTTCCTCTCCGTTAGAAAGTTCTATACCTACACCATTATTCTTTCTTTTATTGTTCTGATGTTGTTGTCATTTATGGCTTAACCTCTCTGGTTCCCTGTTGTAATTCTTTCAGTTTTTGATAGTCTTTAAGAGTTCATTTCCTAGGTTTGTATCTGGCTAGTACAACCCTGTGTCTTAGATTCAGCCTGTGGTCTGATGTTGTTTCTTCTCAGATTGAAGGACTGCCGTTAATAAGTCTTGTATGTTTGGTTTGGTTTTTACATAGTCCCTTAATTTCTGTTTATCTGGAAATTACCTCATATCAATATCATATTTGAATGAGAGTTTTGCAGGATATATTATTCTTGGCTGGGAATTTTTTTTTTTTTTCTTTCAAGGTTTTATATATGTCATCCCATTGCCTTCTTGCCTGCATGGTTTCTGCTAAACAATCTGAGCTTAGTCTTATTGTTTCTTCTCTATGTGACTTTTTGTTTTTCATGAACTGCTCTAAGGATTCTTTGTTTGTCTTTGGGTTTAGCGAGTGTGATTATGATATGCCTTGGTGATTTTCTTTTTGGGTCTATCCTATATGGGGTTCGTTGAGCTCCTGGATGGTCAGCTTTTCATCTTTCATGATACTGGGAAAGTTTTCTGGCAGCAATTCTTCAATGGTCCTCTCTGTGTCTTCTCTTTTCTCCCCCTGTTCTGGAACCCCGATCACTCGTAGATTTTTGCTTTTGATTGTATCCCACATAATTCCCAGGTTTTCTTCATTTTCCTTTGTTCTTTCTTCTGATTTTTCCTCAGAGTTGTAGGCAAGTGTTTGTCTTCAATTTTGCTGCACCTGTCTTCCATCATTTCAAACCTCCTCCTCACCCCTTCTATGACTGTCCATTTTTGAAATTTTGTTATCTTTTGGATTTCTAATTGTTGTTTTTGTATGATTTCTAGTTGTGAATTTATTTTAGCATTTTGTTCCTGTATTATTTTCTTGAATTCTTCCATTTTTTCCCTCTGTATTTTCCTCGAATTTGTCTGCCTTTTCCATGAATTTGTTGATTTTTTCCTCGTTTTTTCTGCTTTTTGCTTCAACTCTTGGATAATTCTGAATATTAAAGATTTGAATTCTCTCTCAGGTAGTTCAAATGAGTTTTCTTCTACTGGAAAGTCATCTGGTGTTTTATTTTGGAAGTCTACTGGAACAATCCTGTCCTGTTTTTGTATACCTTTTTGATATTGTCTGCTGTCTTCGGGGCATTCAGTATTTATTTTCCTCGTTTATTGATTGTAGATTTGTTTGTTTCCTCCTGCTTTTTTGTTTTATTTGGTTATGTCTGAGGAGGTGGGCTGTGCATTCTTTGTTGTTTGCTTGTCTGTGGTCATGATACTTTTCACCTTCTTCTCCAATGGGCAGGGTCTGTCACTCAGGAATGTTACAGCAGGCAGGTCCAGCTGAAGGGGCATTGCTGGGATGTGTTGTTTGTGGCACATACTAGGGCCAATTGGGTGGGTCAGGAATCAGTTTAGGGCAGGTTCCAGTAGGCCATGCCTGTGCTGCTTGGAAGTGTGATATCCAGCACACAGTGCAGATAGGCAGGAAGAAGGATGGAGATTGTGCTGTGTGGAGCTAAGATGGTTTTCGGAAAGAGGAGAGAAAGAAGAGAGGAACAGGAGCCAAAAACATACACACAAGCAAAAAAGAGTGCTAAGGGAGCTTGCTATTGGAGTGGAGAGATGAGGGCCTAAGAAACGGAGAAAAACAAAAATGAAAAAAGAGAAAAAGGGTAAAAGAAAAAATGAATAAATCAAGTAACTGGAGATGAAGAAAGAAAGGGAAAAAGAAAGAGAAGAAAACAAAAGAAAAACAAAATGCCTCCAGGGATGTCAGTGTGTGTTTGCACAGAGTAAGGGAGTCTCTCCCAAGCTGCTAGGTGCTACCTGACCAGAAGGGGCTCCAAAGCTGAGAAAAGATAAAGAGAAAAATCAAACAAACAGAATAAATCAGAACAAACAAAAAGCCCCAGGAGTCCAACCAGTGCAGCAGTACGGGCCAGAAAGCCATTCTACTATAGCAGCGCCTCACAGCCCCTCAAGAAGAAGCAAAGATGGCCATGGAGTCAGGTATTTGAGAAGAAAGGAGGGGGAGATGTTGAGAGGTAAGTAAGAAATCTAATGAAGCAGAAAAAAAGCAACACCAGCAGCCAACAAATGGCATAAGGAGCCAGCCAGTGTGGGCAGATGGAATCCAAGAGACACCAGGGTGAAGCCAGTACTTCACGACCAAGAGACTGTGGCTGAAGGAAGGAGAGTTGGCCAAGTGGGGGTGAAGAAGTGTGGGGGTGGGAAAGCATATATTGTTGGTTACAAGTTGTTCTGTCTCCTGCTGGAAGCTCCGTGAAGCTGCTTTCCCATACCCCCTGTTTGCCAGTCTCCGATATGAGTCCAAGATGGCAGATCCGTGCTGCGGTAGCTGATAGGGGACCTCTGCATGTATCTCTCCTGGCTCCCTGTTCTCCATCAGTTTCTTATTCCATTTGGTGCTTGGCTGAGTTCTTTATCTCTTCATTTGATGCTTAGGGTTTCAGGACTGACTTGTGACTGTTTGACTTAGTTTTTCTGATCTTTGCTGTGGAAGGACGGCATGGTGCTTCTGACTACAGCGCCATGTTGCCCGGAAGTCTCTGTTTGTTTTATTTTTAGCTATATTAGAGACAGAACAAATGGACTTAGAGGCACATTTAAGAATATCCCTTCATTTATCAGCAATGTTTTTGAAAGCGTTGTCAATGAGTATTTTCATCCACCACATACGAATTCAATCAGAAATAATGGTATTATGGTATACAAATCACTGTACCTTTGAACATACATATAAGAAGATAGTAATAATCATGAGTTGCTACTAGAACAAGCACAGATCCAGAGTTTGAAGATGTCCTAGTTTCCTAGGGCTCCCATATGTAAGTAACACAAAGTGGGTGGCTTTAAATAACAGAAATTTAGTTTTTCAAAGTTCTGGAGGCTAGAAGTCAGAATTCAGGGCATTGGCAGGGTTATGCTCTCTCTCTTTCAGCTTTAAGGGAAGATCATTCCTTGTCTCTTTCAGTTGGTTGTAGTTCTGGGCATTTGTTGGTTTTTCTGGCTTGCGGACACAGCTTCATGTGGCATCTTCTGCCTGTGTGTGTGGTTCTCATTTTTTATAAGACAACAGTCAGAAGGCATTAGGAATAGGACCCACCCTACTCCAGTATGATTTAACTAATAATATCTTCAAAGGATGACTTTATTTCCCCAAACAAGGATACATCACCAGTGCAAGTGTTAGGGTTTCAATATATTTTTATTTGGGGGGAAGGGGATACAATTCAAACTTGAAAAAGAAAGAAAACACACCAGAAGCAAACAAGAGCCTTCCTAAGGCTTTTGCCAGAAATGAAAGAGACAAATGTCACAAAAAGCCTCTGCTGAAGAAATTCGCTCTCCATTGCATCCTACATGATAAAAAGTTAAGGCCTACATCAGGGATCCAGTGCGTTGGGAAGCTAACAAAGTATGCTGTGATGCAGCACCAAATGCCAAAGCAAACTAAAAGCCTAATGATCAATGGTGCTTTCAAACTTCCGTAATGTCTCAGAAAACAGGGCTAAACACATTTCTCACATCCATCTCCACGAGCAGTTTCATCTACACTTCTTGGATGTTCTATTGAATAATAACAAGAAAGACAAGATCATTAATAATGATATCCTAGCTGTTGACAACCTGCCACAATTTAACCAATACTCTTAACAACATGAGTTTCTTGTCATCGTCATAGACCAACAATAAATATTTATCAGAGTGCACTGGGTAGCTTTTTTATTAGAACAGTGGCTTAACAAATATTTTTTCTTATTTATTAGATTTGATTTTCTAGGACTGTGTGAATTCTTTTTACAATTCACATTCAAATACTAATTGAAGGTGTATATTCTTAAGAAACACAATTATTTATGTTGGTTTGATTCACAACCAACAAGGTGGTGAAAATTCAGATAATATGTTCAATTACTTTAGTAGGTTGCTTGTCTTTAATACCTGTCATCAACTAAATGTTTTTTGTTTTTTGTGTAATCAATTTCTGCAGCAATTATGTTGTCATGAATCACCATGCTATCAAACTTACTTATTTTGCCTGCATTATATTACCTAAACCATTAAATTGTAACTTTCTGCTAAAATAAAATGATTATAAAAGTAAATGCCTTGAGATCAATTTTTGTTTTTCTCTCAATGAGTATACAGTTTAAATCTAGGGAATAGGGCAGAGTTATGCTGTTCTAAATTCATCCCAGAGTCATTTAAAAACAAACAAACAAACAACAACAACAAAAAAACCCTAGCCTTTGAGTTGATTCTAACTCATAGCAACACTGTGAGTCATTTCAGAGAGTACTAAATAAAGTAAAAGCAACAAACTGTAAGTTACATTTCCCTCCATTCTCTTAAAGGTACTCTTGTTTTAGATAGTAAAAGGCCCATTTTTCATGAAATGCTTTTATTAAAAGAAAAGATAATTTTGATATCACAATTTCCTTCCAAAAATACTGATTTCAATCATATTTATCACATATTTATTTTAGCTTTCAATTCATGTCATGTAAGTAAGTTTTTAAAATGATTCTATTATAATGGAGCATTTCAGTGTATACTCTGTGATTAGTTGCTATACCTTTGTCAACAGCTCCCTCTATGTTCCATAACACAGATGCTTATTTCTCATGCACTTAGAAAAGAACTTAGGTTATTTATACTATGCAGTAAGACACTAGGAATATAGATTTTTGGTTACCCATGTTTTCAAAGATATGCCTTATTGATTAAACTAGATTTTTATTACTTTTGTTGTTTTTTTTTTTTTTTTAGGGTTGATTCATTCAGTTCCTACTTTAATCACATTTTACATATACAGATTATCTTACCTGGGAACATAGAGGCTAACATAATGTAGTAACATATCTGACAAGTTTCTTGTTACTTGAAATCATGTATATTGTCTGTTCATACCTTTTCTATACTTTACTACTAGGCTAAATGTAAATGGGCTTAGACCTTGGCAGTGGAAAATAATGAGAAAAGGAATATTTTTATTGATAAAAACAAAATATGTACCATCAAGTGAATAAAAGCTGACAATTCAGTCCCAGTTCTAATCTAAGTAAGTAATGATTAAAAAAAAAAAAAAAAAGTTGCTATCAAATCAGCTCCTACTCATGGCAACCCCATGTATGTCAGGGTAGAACTGTACTCCATAGGGTTTTCAATGGTTTATTTTTCAGAAGTAGATCACCAGGCCTTTCTTCCAAGGCAACTCTGGGTGGACTCAAACCTCTAAACTTTTGGTGAGCAGCCCAGTGCCTTAACCATTTGCACCGCCCAGGGGTGCCAAGCAATTATAAAGGCTTGCAGTTATGTAAGGGAAAATACAGTTAAAAGGGTGACATACGAAACAAAATTTTGCAGTTGGCTGGCTTATGTTCAGGGCCGGCAAATCCATAAAGCTAGAATGGCCACACATCTCCTCTTGCAGAATTATGAATTACTTACTGCTGTCATTCTTACTGAACTAAGATGTGACTTCAAAATCCTTCTCAACACAATACTCCTGACAGTCGCAAAGTTTTCATGTTAGATAAAAAAGCTACTTTTCATTTCTGTTAATATCTTCCATTAAATAATAAACCTTACAATTTTGCTGAAAAAAATGTTGAATTGTTGATGTAACAGTTAATGAGTAAAAGTCACAATTACCATAATTGTTGTATATAAAGTTATTTACAAGAGATTATTCCTAAAATTTGGAGTTTAATTTTAAGCTATTCTGTCTCCTTATGTCAAGATTCTAATATGATCTCTGATAGATTTGTTCTAAAGTTACTTGATTATGCTAAAATCTAAATATACAATGGCCATTGTACCTAAGGAGGATAAAATATTATAAAAAATTGGTAATTTTAAAGCAAGTATTTATACCCACATAGAAAGCAAATGAGTACACCTCCTTTTGAACATTTATTATGTGATCTGCACGTTAATGTACTTGATGTACATTTTCTGGTTTAAAGAATTTTCACAGCAACATAAATTAAAAATGTATTATCCCTCTAATTTTACAGTTGAGAAACTGAGACTCAGAAAATGTAAGTAATTTACTTAACTCATACAGGTAGTCCATGGAAAACTTGAAATGCAAACCTAGATTTTTCTGACTCCCAAGCTGGTATTCTTAACCCTCCTTTTCTTTTTATGCTGGCCTATAAATGTGTACAAATGTTAATGCGTAAGCACACTATATAAATTGTATGTAAAACTTGTGGCATATAGACAAAAACTGCTTTATAATTACTTTATTCATAAATTATTTTATTTAAAATTACTTTATTCAAACAAAATTACATTTGAGGAAAATATTTTCATCATATGTAGAAGTCAAAACATAAAATGATATGTAATATAAAAATGAGTCTTACAAGTAGAAAATCCACATTCAAATATTCTAGTAGTAAAACCAGGAAATGATTTGAACAGAGAATACGCAAAAGAAGAAATACAAAGATCTTATCACAGAACAATCTCACCACTAGTCTGAGAAAACAAATGTAAAAATAACATGTTATATATTGCCTGCCTGCTGTCAATTTTTTTTTTTTTTTTTTTGCTTTGGCAAAATAGTTTTTATAGGTTTATAAAAATGTGTTTACAAGATTGTACGGTAAAGGGGAGTCTCATATAAGGATGATGGAATTGTATATTACATAAACCTTTCGGGAAAACTGAATATATATTCTAACGCAATTCTGCTCTGAGTAATCTATCCCATAAATATGTAAGAAAATGTGTACCAAGATGCACGTTGCTCCTTTGTTTGTAAGAACAAGCTAAAATTGTTCAAATTTGGAAAATGTTTAAAGAAGGTGTACATTATTCATGTGGTAGAATAAAATAAGGGGGTGGAATGTATAAATATTAAAGAATATATTCAGAATATATTATTGAAGGAAAAACAAAAGACATGTCTTAGTAAAGTAAGTAGTATATGATCTCATTTTCAATTCTCAATTACAACAGTTAACAGTAGACAAAGGAATTGGGAAAGATAAAGGAAATAATAAGAAGTTTATTTACTTAAAACTCTACCTCCGTATTTTTTATTTTCAAATACTTATATTGTTTTGTTTGTTAAAAATCAATAACTTCTTAAAGTTGCCTCCTCCCCCCACCCACACACACACTTGAGACTATTTAGTCTCTTCACATGAAATCATAACAGCACAGATAAAACTGAGATGGTCAGAAAAAAGTAACAAAGTTAGGCACATGTTTTTACTGAGATTCTAAACTATGTCTGCTTATTTGTAAAATTACAACAGAATAGAAAAGAAGAAAATCATGTTTAGAAGAAAAATATAACTGTGAATTTGAAAACATTGCTTCTTCATACTACAGAAACAAATGATGTGATATGATTAATAAAATAAATTTAATAGAAGACAAATTAAGTAACATTTCAGAAATGGAAAGTGTCATTTTCACCACAGTAAAATATGTATTTTAGATATTATAGTGAAATCTAGAAATTTACCTGATATGTGAGCTATCACCTATAAAAATAAAATAGTAACAACCCAAACCAAAGAATCAGATATCTAAATGCTAACTTTCTTATCCTCTTTTCTTATTCCCATATCTTCCTAATTTCTTTCATATATAACATCCCACCAGAACTAATATGCACTTTCTTAAATTTCCAAGATTTGCTCGAGGCTCCTCTGACTAATAGAGATCCTATTACCCTTGATGACTGTTAGCAGTCATCCTTCTCTAGGCTAGGCTGTACAACAAACTCAAATTCTCAGAGATTACAATAACAAATGTTTATTTCTTGCTCATATTCCATGAGACTAGTGGGTCACCTGCAGTTGTGTTGGGCTCTGTTGGCTCTGAGGGCTGGAATCTATATGGTTTAGCATTTTGGAACCCAGGCTAAAGGCATTATTACTGTCTGTATCATGCTGTTCTAGTGGCTGAGGGCTGGCACAGGAAGACTCCTGCTAAGTCACACAGTAGCATTTAAAACTTCAGCTTTGATATGGTAAGCACCATGTCATTTCATGGCCCATTGGCCAAAGTCTGTCTCATGACCAATCCAAAGCCATTGGGTGGAAAAGCATGGGAGGAAGTGACAGAAAGCATAAATATGAAAAGATATTACAGTCTATCACAGTGATTGACCTATAATGTGAGCAGCTTATCACATTTTTTGTTACCCTATACTTTTTCATCCTGTAAAATGGATGTATCATTCCAGTATTTAGGAGGTAGCCAGATAAAGCACGCACGCCCACAGACAGACACTCATGGTCAACAGTCAATTACAGGGAACGACTGCTACCTTGGCATGACTAAACGTTGAATAATAATCATTTGGATAATTAAAGAATGGCCTTTTATTTAAATTGTTTATATTATTAACTATGAGCAAGTATAAAATAAACTACTAGTTTGTGCTCAATTATAAGAGGACTTGGAAGGAGTATCTTCTCCATGAACATTATATCTCATGGATCCAGTGGTTTTAGCATGCCTCGCAATTCTTAGCTGTAGCGACAGTCAAAAAAACCTGAATAATAGAGCCATCGTTCGCAATAATAACTCAAATCTCATACTATATGATCAGAGTGATTCTGATAGAAAAATGAATCAGATCCATAATACTCTCTGTAACTACTTAAGAGAGCCGATTCTAAAAAGATTAAGTCAAACTTAATTAAAGTCTGTCCTTAAAACAAGAACAAAAACAAAACTCTTATTTCTCCTAAACCAAAAACCAAAACCATTGCCACTGAGTCGATTTCGACTTATAGCAACCCTATGTTCTCCTAACCACATAAAATGATGGCACATACTTCCTTTTTTATAAGAAAAAAAATGAATAAACAAGAAGAGCTTGCAGTAATCTACTTAATGCTACTTAATTTTTTCTCGCTATATGAAACAGAATCATTTTGTTCAGTGTTTAATTATTTGCATATTATATTTAACCATTAGCCCATACTAATTCAAGTATCTTCCAATTATGCACAAAATATAGCCAATCATGTTCTATTCTGGAATAATTTCCATATGTAGCCACACAAAACTTGTCAGTGATTTCACACAATAGAAAAAAAGTAGAAAACTTGTATTATCTTTAATCTTTATGTTTTCTAATTTGTTATAAATACTATGTGTATACTGATATTGACAAATATGTATAAATCAATTTATTTTTGTAACTCATTATCAAGTACGGGAGATACAAATTTTTTTATTGATTCTGTCTATCCTGATGCTCCCAGGTAGATTAAAAAAAATAAATAAATCTTGCTGGAGAAGAGACTAGAAAACCCATTGCACATGTCCTAAACTGATCCCCTTTTCAAATTTCTTATTCTCAGTTTTTATGCTTATCTCTCTAGCTATATCACACACTTAACACTATGTCTCACTTACCTATTCTCTAAACAACCTCCTACCATTTTTTAAATACTCACATAAATCTCCCTTCGTCATTTCTTCCTGCTCTTCATTGAAGCTATTTGATCGCTAGTCTTTGATCTGGAGCTTGCCCTAAGTATTAAAAACAACAGCAGCAGCAAGCACAATAACAAACTGGAGATAGATACAAAGAGAAAGAAGAGTGCTATGTTCTTTTTTTTCTTTTTTATTGTTGTAGTTTAAATGAAACTTACATTTCAAGTTAGTCTCCCATACAAAAATTTATACATACATTGATATGAGACCCTAATTGCTCTCTCCATACTGTGACAGCACACTCCTCCTTTCCACCCTTCATTCCCCATGTCCATTCAACTAGCTCCTAACCCTCTCCGCCCTCCCATCTCACCTCCGGACAGAAGTTGCCCCTTCAGTCTCTTGTATCTACTTGAGCTAAGAGGCACGATCCTCACGAATATCACTTTATGTCCCACTGTCCAGTCCAATCCCTGTCTGAAGAGCTGGCCTTGGAAATTGTTTGTTCTTGGATGATAGAGAATCCAGGGGCCATGCTTTTTGGGGTTCCTACAGACTCAGATCATTAAGTCTGGTCTTCTTTCTAGAATTTGAGTTCTGCACCCCACCTTTCTCCTGCTCCATCAGGGACTCTCTGTTGTGTTCCCTGTCAGGGTAGTCACTGGTGGTAGCCGGGCACCATCTAGTTCTTCTGGTCTCGGGCTGATGAACTCTCTGGTTTATGTGGCCCTTTCTGTCTCTTGGGCTAATACTTCCCTTGTGTGTTTGGTGTTCTTCATTCTCCTTTGCTCCAGGTGGTTGGGACAGGTTGATGCATCTTAGATGGCCGCTTGCAAGACTTTAAGACCCCAGACACCACTCACCAAAGTAAGATGCAGCACATTTTCTTAATAAGCTTTGTTATGCCAACTGACCTAGATGTCCCCTGAAAGCATGGTCCCCAGATCCCCATCCCTACTAGTCTGTCTCTCAAAGTATTTTGATTGTATTCAGGAAACTTCTTAGCTTTGGTTTAGTCCAGTTGTGCTGACTTCCCTTGCAGTATGTGCTGTCCTTCCGTTCGCCTAAGATAATGCTTGTCTACTATCTGGTTAGTGAATAACCCTCACTCTCTCTCCCCACCCTCGAAACCATTAAAGAATGTTTTCTTCTGTGTTTAAACCTTTTCTTGAGGTCTTATAATAGTGGTCTTATACAATATTTGTCCTTCTGTGACTGACTAAATTCACTTGGCACGATGTCCTCCATATTCCTCTATGGTATAAGATGTTTCACCGCTTCATCATTGTTCTTTATCATTGCGTAGTATTCCATTGTGTGGATATACCATTATTTGTTTATCCATTCGTTCATTGATGGGTACCTAGGTTGTCTCCATCTTTTTGCTATTGTGAACAGTGCTGCAATGAACATGGGTGTGCAAATATCTATTGGTGTGACAACTCTTATTTCTCTAGGATATATCCCAAGGAGCGGGATAGCTGGATCATATAGTACTTCTATTTATAGATTTTTAAGGAAACATCAAATCGATTTCCCAAATGCTTGTACCATTTTACATTCCCACCAACAGTGTATAAGGGTTCCAGTCTCTCCAAAACCTCTCTAGCATTTATTGTTTTGTGTTTTTTGGATTAATTCTAGACTTGTTGGGGTGACATGATATCTCATTGCAGTTTTGATCTGCATTTCTCTGATGGCTAATGATCGTGAGCATTTCTTCATGTGTCTGTTAGCTGCCTGAATATCTTCTTTGATGAAGTGCCTGTTCATATCCTTTGCCCATTTTTTAATTGCGTTATTTGCCTTTTTGTTGTTGAGGTTTTGCAGTATCTTGTAGATTTTAGATTAGACGTTAATCGGATTTGTCATAGCCAAAAACTTTTCCCCAGTCTGTAGGTTGTCTTTTGACTCTTTTGGTGAAGTCTTTGGATGAGCAAAAGTGTTTGATTTTTGGGAGCTCCCAGTTATCTAGTCTCTCTTCTGGTGCTTGTGCATTGTTACTTATGGTTCTTATTGTGTTTATGCTATGTATTAGGGTTCCTAGCCTTGTCCTTAATTTTTCTTCAATGGTATTTATCTTTTTGATTTTCTATCTAAGTCTTTGATCCATTTTGAGTTAGTTTTTTTGCATGGTGTGAGGTATGGGTCTTGTTTCAGTTTTTTGCAGATGGATATCCAGTTATGCCAGCACCATTTGTTGAAGAGACTGTCTTTTCCCCAATGAACGGACTTTGGGCCTTTGTCAAATATCAGCTCCTCACAGGTGGATGAATTTAGGTCTGGATTCTCACTTCTGTTCCATTGGTCTATGTATCTGTTGTTGTACCAGTTCCAGGCTGTTTTGACTACCATGGTGGTATAATAGGTATTAAATTTAGGTAGTGTGAGAACTCCCACTTTGTTCTTCTTTTTGAGTAATGCTTTACTTATTTGGAGCCTCTTCCCTATCCATATAAGGTCGGTGATTTGTTTCTCCATCTCATTAAAAAATGCTGCTGGAATTTGGCTCGAGATTGCATTCTATCTGTAGATTTCTTTGGGTAGCATTGACATTTTCACAATGCTGTGTCTTCTTATCCATGAGCAAGGTATGTTTTTCCACTTATGCAAGTCTCTTGTTTTCTTGCAGTAGTGTCTTGCAGATTTCTCTGTATAGATCTTTTACGCCTCTGGTTGGATTTATTCCTAAGTATTTTATCTTCTTGGGGGCTATTGTAAATGGTACTGATTTGGTGATTTCCTCTTGGAGGTTCTCTTTATTGGTGTAAAAGAATCCAACTGATTTTTTATGTTTATCTTGTATCCTGAAACTTTGCTGAAATCTATTACTTCCAGTAGTTTTCTTGTGGATTCTTTAGGGTTTTCTGTGTATAAGATAAAATCGTCTGCAAACAGAGATACTTTGACTTCTTCCCTACCAATTTGGAAGCCCTTTATTTCTTTTTCTAGCCTAATTGCTCTGGCTAGGACCTCCAGCACAATGTTGAATAACAGTGGTTATCCCCCTGTTCTCAAGGGGAATGCTTTCAAAGTCTCTCCATTTAGGATGATGTTGGCTGTTGGGTTTGTATAAGTGCCCTTAATTATATTGAGGAATTTCCATTCTATTCCTATTTTGTTGAGAGTTTTGATCATGAATGGGTATTGGACTTTGTCAAATGCCTTTTCTGAATAGATTGATAAGATCATGTGGTTCTTGTCTTTTGTTTTATTTATGTGATGGATTATGTTGATTGTTTTTCTAGTGTTGAACCATCCCTGCATAACTGGTATAAATCCCACTTGATCATGGTGAACTATTTTTTTGATATGTTGCTGAATTCTATTGGCTAGAATTTTGCTGAGGAATTTTGTGTCAATGTTCATGAGGGATATTGGTCTGTAATTTTCTTTTTTAGTTGTGTCTTCACCTAGTTTTGGTATCAGGGTTATGCGGGATTCATAGAGTGAGTTTGGGAGTATTCCATCCTTTTCTATGCTTTGAAATACCTTTAGTAGTAGTGGTGTTAACTCTTCTCTGAAAGTTTGGTAGAATTCTCCAGTGAAGCTGTCCAGGCCATGGCTTTTTTGGGGGGAGTTTTTTAATTACCTTTTGTCATTTTCTCCTTTTGTTATGGGTTTATTTAATTGTTCTACCTCTGTTTGTGTTAGTTTACGTAGGCACTGAGTTTCTAGAATTTTGTCCATTTCCTCTAGGTTTTCAAATTTGTTGGAGTACAATTTTTCATAATATTCTGTTATGATTCTTTTAGTTTCAGTTGGGTCTGTTGTGATATCACCCATCTCATTTCTTATACGAGTTGTCTGCTTCCTATCCTCTTTTTCTTTTGTCAGTTTGGCCAACGGTTTATCAATTTTGTTGATCTTTTCAAATAACCAGCTTTTGGTCTTGTTAACTCTTTCAACTGTTCTTCTATTCTCTGTTTGATTAATTCTGCTCTAATTCTTATTATTTGCTTTATTCTGGTGCCTGAGGGCTTCTTTTGCTGCTCTCTTTCTACTTCTTCCAGTTGTAGGGTTAATGTTTTGATTTTGGCCCTTTCTTCTATTTGAATGTGTGCATTTATTGTTACAAACTGACCTTTGAGCACTGATTTTATTGTGTCCCAAAGGTTTTTGGTAGGATGTGTTTTCATTCTCTTTTGAGTCTATGAATTTCTTTTTTTCTTTTTTATTGATATAATTAAATGAAGTTTACATTTCAATTTAGTCCCCTACACAGAATTTTTTTTTTAATATACATTGTTTTGAGACCCCAACCGCTCACCCCATTCTATGACAGTACATTCCTCCCCTCCACCCCTGATTCCCCATGGACATTCAACCAGCTCCTAACACTCTCTGCCTTCCCCTCTAACCTCTGCACTGAAGCTGCCCCTTTGGTCTCTTATATCTACTTGTCTAAGAGGCACATTCTTCACGAGTATCACTTTATGTCCCACAGTCCAGTCCAATCCCTGTCTGAAGAGTTGGCCTCGGAAATTGTTTTAGTTCTGGGGTGATGGAGAGACCAGGGGCCATCTTTCTGGAGCCCCTCTTGTCTCAGTCAGACCATTAAGTCTGGTCTTCTTACTAGAATTTGAGTTCTGCATCCCGTCATTCTACTGCTCCATCAGGGACCTTCTGTTGTGTTCCCTGTCTGGACGTTCATTGGTGGTAGCCGGGCACCATCTAGTTCTTCTGATCTCAGGCTGATGAAGTTTCTGGTTTATGTGGCCCATTCTGTCTCTTGGCCCAATACTTTCCTTGTGTCTTTGGTGGTCTTCATTCTCCTTTACTGCAAGTAGTTGTGAACAATTGATGCATCTTAAATGGCCACTTGCAAGCTTTTAAGATCCCAGACGCCACTCACCAAAGTAGGATGCAGAATATTTTCTTAATAAGGTTTGTTATGCCAATTGAACTAGATGTCCTATGAAAGCATGGTCCCCAGACCCCATATCCCTGCTACTCTGTCTCTCAAAGTATTTGATTGTATTGAGGAAACTTCTTAGCTTTGGTTTAGTTCCGTTGTGCTGACTTCCCCTGTAGTGTGTGCTGTCCTTCTGTCCTTCTCTTCACTAAGATCATTCTTACCTACTATCTACTTAGTGAATAACCCTCACCCTCCCTCCCCACTCCCGTAACCATCAGAGAATGTTTTCTTCTGTGTTTAAACCTTTTCTTGAGTTCTTATAATAGTGGTCTTATACAGTATTTGTCCTCTGTGCCTGACTAAATTCACTCAGCATAATAAGTTCTAGCTTCCACCAAGTTATACGATGATTCACAGCTTCATCATTGTTCTTTATTATTGTGTAATACTCCATTGTGTGGATATACCATAGTTTGTTTATCCATTCGTCCATCAGTGGGCACTTAGGTTGCTTCCATCCTTTGGCTATTGTGAACAGTGTTGTGATGAATATGGGTGTGCATATATCTATTCGTGTGATGGCTCTTGTCTCTCTAAGATATATTGCAAGGAGTAGGATAGCTGGATCATATGGTACTTCTATTTCTAGCTTTTTAAGGAAGTGCCAAATCAATTTTCCAAAGTGCTTGTACCGTTTTACATTCCCACCAACAGTGTATAAGTGTTCCAGTCTCTCCACACCTCTCCAGCATTTGTTATTTTGTGTTTTATGGATTAATGCTAGCCCTGCTTGGGTGAGATGATATCTCATTGTAGTTTTGATCTGCATTTCTCTGATGGCTGATGATCGTGAGCATTTCTTCATGTGTCTGTTAGCCGCCTGAATATCTTCTTTGGTGAAGTGCATGTTCATATCCTTTGCTCATTTTTTAACTGGGTTATTTGTCTTTATGCTGTTGAGGATTTGGAGTATCTTGTAGATTTTAGAGATTAAAAGCTGATCGGATTTGTCGTAGCTAAAAATTTTTTCCCAGTCTGTAGGTTGTCTTTTCACTCTTTTGGTGAAGTCTTTGGATGAGCATAAGTGTTTGATTTTCAGGAGCTCCCATTTATCTAGTCTCTCTTCTGGTGCTTGTTCATTGTTACTTATGGTTTGTATTGTGTTCATGCAATTTATTAGGGCTCCTACCCTTGTTCCTATTTTTTCTTCCATAATCTTTATCGTTTTTGATTTTATATTTAAGTCTTTGATCCATTTTGAGTTAGTTTTTGTACATGGTGTGAGATATGGGTCTTGTTTCAGTTTTTTGCATATAGATATCCAATTATGCCAGCACCATTTCTTGAAGAGACTGTCTTTTCCCCAATTAATGGACTTTGGGCCTTTATCAAATATTAGCTGCTCATAGGTGGATGAGCTTCTATCTGGATTCTCAACTCTGTTCCATTGGTCTGTGTATCTGTTATTGTACCAGTACCAGACTGTCTTGACTACCGTCGCAGTATAATAGGTCCTAAAATCAGGTAGCGTAAGGCGTCCCACTTTGTTCCTCTCCTTGAGTAGTGCTTTATTTATCCAGGGACTCTTCCCTTTCCATACGAAGTTGGTGATTTGTTTCTCCATCTCATTAAAAAAAGCTGCTGGAATTTGGATCTGGATTGCATTTTATCTGTAGATTGCTTTGGGTACAATTGACATTTTCACTATGTTGAGTCTACATGTCCATGAGGAAGGTGTATTTTTCCACTTATGCAGGTCTCTTTTAGTTTCTTGCGGTAGTGTCTTGTAGTTTTCTCTGTAAGATCTTTTACATCTCTGGTTAGATTTATTCCTAAGCATTTTATCTTTTGGGGGGCTATTGTAAATGGTATTGATTTGGTGATTTCCTCTCGAGGTTCTCTTAGTTGGTGTAAAGGAATCCAATTGATTTGTGTATGTTTAACTTGTATCCTGAAACTTTGCTGAAATCTATTAGTTCCAGTAGTTTTCTAGTGGATTCCTTGGGGTTTTCTGTATATAAGATCATATCATCTGCACAGAGAGGTACTTTGACTTCTTCCCTACCTATTTGGATGTGCTTTATTTCTTTTTCTAGCCTAACTGCTCTGGCTAGGACCTCCAGCACAATGTTGAATAATAATGGTGATAAAGGGCATCCTTGTCTGGTTCCTGTCCTCAAGGGGAATGCTTTCAAAGTCTCTCCATTCAGGATGATATTGACTATTGGTGTTGTATTAATGCCCTTAATTATACTGAGGTATTTCCCTTCTATTCCTATTTTTTTGAGTGTTTTTATCATGAATGGGTTTTGGAGTTTGTCAAATGTCTTTTCTGCATCAATTGATAAGATCATGTGGTTCTTGTCTTTTGTTTTATTTATGTGATGGATTACACTGATTGTTTTTCTAATGTTGAACCATCCCTGCATACCTGGCATAAATCCCACTTGGTCGTGGTGAATTATTTTTTTGATATGTTGCTGAATTCTATTGGCTAAAATTTTGTTGAGGATTTTTGTGTCAATGTTCATGAGGGATATCGGTCTGTAATTTTCTACGTTTGTGGTGTCTTTACCTGTTTTTGGTGTCAGGGTTATGCTGACTTCATAGAATGAGTTTGGGAGTATTCCATCCGTTTCTATGCTCCGAAATACCTTTAGTACAAGTGGTGTTGTCTCTTCTTTGAAAGTTTGGTAGAAATCTCCAGTGAAGCCATCCAGGCCAGGGCTTTTTTTTTGTGTTGGGAGTTTTTTAATAACATTTTCAATCTCTTCTTTTGTTATGGGTTTATTTAGTTGTTCTACCTCTGTTTGTGTTAGTTTAGGTAGGTACTGAGATTCTAGAAATTTGTCTATTTCCTCTAGGTTTTCAAATTTGTCAGAGTACAATTTTTCAAAGTATTCTGTTATGATTCTTTTAATTTCAGTTTGGTCTGTTGTGATATCACCCGTCTCATTTCTTATAGAGGTTATCTGCTTCCTCTCCAGTTTTTCTTTTGTCAGTTTGGCCAATGGTTTATCAATTTTGTTAATCTTTTCAAAGAACCAGTTTTGGTCTTGTTAACTCTTTCAATTGTTTTCCTGTTCTCTATTTCATTTAATTCTGCTCTAATTCTTATTATTTTCTTCCTTCTGGCACCTGTAGGCTTCTTTTGCTGCTCTCTTTCTACTTGTTCCAGTTGTAGGGTTAGTGCTTTGATTATGAGACTTTCTTGTCTTTGAAGGTGTGCATTTATTGCTATAAACTGACCTCTGAGCACTGCTTTTGCTGTGTCCCAAAGGTTCTGGTAGGATGTGTTTTCATTCTCATTTGATTCTATGAATTCCTTTATTCCATCCTTAATTTCTTCTATAACCCAGTTGTTTTTGAGCAAGGTGTTGTTCAGTTTCTATGTGTTTGATTATTTTCCTTGCTTTTTGTGTTGTTGATTTACACTTTTATGGCTTTATGGTCAGAAAAGATGCTTTGTAGTATTTCAATGTTTTGGATTTTGTTAAGGCTCACTTTATAGCCTAATATGTGGTCTATTCTGGAGAATGATCCATGTGCGTTGGAAAAGAAAGTATACTTGGTTGCTGTTGGGTGCAGAGTTCAGTATATGTTTATGAGATCAAGTTGGTTGATTGTAGCATTTTTCTCTTCTGTGTCTTTGTTGAGCTTCTTTCTGTATGTTCTGTCCTTCACCCAAAGTGGCGTGTTGAAGTCTCCTACTACTATTGTGGAGCTGTCTACCTCTTTCTTCAGAGCTGTTAGAATTTGTTTTATGTATTTTGGAGCCCTGTTGTTGGGTGCATAAATATTTATTATAGTTATGTCCTCCTGGTGTATTGACCCTTTAATCATTACATAGTGCCCTTCCTTATCTTTTGTATTAGTTTTTACTTTAAAGTCTATTTTGTCAGAGATCAATATTGCCACTCCTGCTCTTTTTTTGTGTGTTGTTTGCTTGATATATTTTTTTCCATCCTTTGAGTTTTAGCCTATTTGTGTCTTTAAGTCTAAAGTGCATCTCTTGTAGGCAGCATATAGATGGATCTTGCTTTTTTATCCAGTCTGCCACTCTCCGTCTCTTTATTGGTGCATTAAGTCCATTTACATTCAGTGTAATTATTGATAGGTATGAGTTTAATGTTGTCATCCTGATATCTCTTTTTGTGTGTTGTTCACAGTTTGTTTGTTCTAGTCAATTTTCTGTGCTTAGTCATTTTTCTTTATGTATTTTTTTTCATCTTTTTCTTTGTTGTAGATTTTGTGTTTGCTGGGTGTTTATGTTTTTCTACTTTTTTATTTTGATTTGTAGGATTGTTAGATTCCTTTGGGGTTACCTTAATATTTACCCCTAATTTTCTAAGTTTATACCAGTCTTTCTTGCTTTATATCGCCTTAACTTCCCCTCCATACAGAAAATCAATGTCTCCATTTTTTAAGTCCCTTTTTTTTTGTTTTAATATTATCCTCTTTTTTTTTTTTAATATATATTGATATCTGTTTCCTTATTTTCAATGTTTTAGCTTTGATGTAATTTCAATTTCCATATCTGTGTCAATATCTGGTTGCTCTATCCTGTGTATCTAGTGTATCTACTCTTGGGTTGTTAGCTGGTGTTATTGATTATCTAACCGTAGGACTCCCTTTAGGATTTCTTGTAATTTTGGTTTGATTTTTGTAAATTCCCTGAATTTCTGTTTATCTGGAAATGCCCTAATTTTGCCATCATATTTGAGAGATAGTTTTGTTGGATATATAATTCTTGGCTGGCACTTTTTTTGCTTCAAGGCTTTATACATGTCATTCCATGGCCTTCTAGCCTGCATGGTTTCTGCTGAGTAGTCTGACTTATTCTAATTGACTCTCCTTTGTAGATGACTTTTCTTTTATCCCTAGCTGCTCTTAAAATTCTCTCTTTATCTTTGATTTTGTTAAGTTTGATTATAATATGTCTTGGTGACTTTCTTTTGGGATCTACCTTATGTGGGCTTCGATGAGCATCTTGGATAGATGTCTTCTCATCTTTCATGATATCAGGGAAGTTTCTATCAACAAATCTTGCACAATTTTCTCTGTATTTTCTGTTATCCCACCCCCCGCCCCGCCCCAGCCTCCGTTCTGGTACTCCAATCACTCGTAGGTTATTTCTCTTGATAGAATCCCACATGACTCTTAGAGTTTCTTCATTCTTTTTAATTGTTTTATCTGATTTTTCCTCAAATAAGTTGGCATCAGGAGCTTTATCTTCAATGTCACTAATTCTAACTTCTACTGCCTCAATTCTTCTCTTACGACTTTGTATTGAGTTGTCTAATTCTGAAATTTTATTGTTAATCTTCTGGATTTCTGATTGCTGTCTCTGTATGGATTCTTGCAGCCTATTAAATTTGTCATTATGTTCTTGAATAACTTTTTTAAGTTCCGCTACTACTGTGTCTGTATGTTGCCTGACTGTTTCTGCATTCTGTCAAATTTCATTTCTTATTTCTAGAAGAGTTCTGTTTATTAATCTTCTGTAATCTGTCTCTGATTTTTCCAGAATTTCTCTTCCTCCAGAGAATTTATTGATTCTTTATTTTGGGAGCTTGCTAAAGCCATCATGGACTGCCTTTTTATGTGACTTGATATTGACTGTTGTCTCCGCACCATCAATAATTTATTATAATTTTATTTTAAGTTTGCTTAGTGAGACCTAGCTTCTTATTTTGTTTTGTTTTGATATGCCCAAATAGGCTGCTCATGTGCACTAGTCTGATTTTTGACACCTTTTGATCTCTAATGTCTTGTCATCAGGTAGTTGGTTTTGTAACTAAGTATGTGCATGCCGAACTTCTTTAAAATTTCTTATATGGGATCAGCTCAGGTGTGCAGGCAGTCGATCTTCAAATGTGTGATGCAGGCTCTCACCCCCAGTCCTAGAGAGGCATGGGTGATTGGTGCAGGCACTGGACTCTGGCTGTGGTGTGGGATCACGCACTGAGCCAGGCAGGGGGCGACGGCTGCCCCTGAGAGTCTGAAAGAAAAGCGTGTCCTTATTCTCTAGGGTGAATAGGTAGGTGAGTTTTGCAGCCAGGCTAAGAGCACCCCACTATGTTGGCTGCAAAGACTTGAGGGAATCACTTTTTCTTGAACTCCTGAAGCAGGTGACTAGGCACTTCTCCTTCTCTTTGGCTTTCCTTTTTATTTTATGAAAAGGTTCTTTTTAAGAGAAAAATAATTTAAGTTTGATCAAGTCCAATTTCTCAGTTTTTTTTATGGTTTTTGCTTTTTGCATCTTATCTAAAAAATCCTTACAACACAATGTCACAAAAAATTCTCTTATGATTCTTTCTAGAGGTTTTAGAGTTTTTGCTCTTATATTTAAGTCTGTAATACATTTTTAGTTAATTATTGTATGCTGTGAGGTAAGATTTATGGTTTTTTTTTTTTTTTTTTGGAATTTCTCCAACATCTTTCATTGAAAAATTACAGATTACTCTTTTCTCAATCAATTTCCTTAGACTTTTGTTGAAAATCAAATATATAGGTAGATCTATATCTGGACTTCTATTTTGTTCCATTGACCTATATGACTATCTTTATGCTCATATCACACTGCCATGGATACTATCATTTTATAATAAACCTTAAAATCAACTGCAAGTTTGTTCTTTCACTTTTTTTTTTAATTTTATAGATTCCTTGAATTTCCATATACATTTGGAATCAAACTGTCTATTTCTATACAAAAAGACTGTTGGAATTTTGATAGAGATCATTTTGAATCTATAGATGTCTTAGTTATTTAGTGCTGTTATAATAGGAAATACCACAAATAGATGGCTTTAACAAACAAAAATTTATTTTCTCACAGTTTAGGAGGCTAGAAGTTTGAATTCAATGTGCAAACTCCAGGGGAAGGCTTTCTCTCTCTATTGGCTCTGAGGGAAGGCCCTTGTCATCAATCTTCCCCTGATCTAGCAGCTTCTCAGCACAGAGACCCCGGGTCCAAAGGACTTGCTCCACTCCTGAATCTTCTTGCTTAGTGGTAATGAGGTCCCTCTCCTCTCTGCTTGATTCTCTCTTTTATATCTCAAATGAGATTGATTCAAGACGCAGTCTAATTCTGTAGATTGAGTCCTGCCTCATTAACATGGTTGAGGTTAGTATTTACAACACATACGATAATCAAAGCAGATCACAAAATGGTGAACAGTCACACAATACTGGTAAACATGGCCTAATCAAGCTGATAAACATTTGGGGGAGACACAATTCAATTCATAACATTCCATCCTTTGGCCTCCAAAAATGCATCGCCTTGCCACATGTAAAACACATTCACCCCATCATATCATCCCAAAAGTCTTAAATCAATTCTAAGTCCAAATTCCAAAAATTCCTCTTCATCTGTGAAATCTAGAACACAAGTTATATGCTTCCAAAGTATGGTGGTGGAACAGACACAAGCTAGATATTTCTATCACAAATGGGAGAAATCTGAGGGAAAGAAGGGATAACAGATACCAAGCAAGTCAGCAGAACACATTACATTAGCTCTCAAGGCTTGAAAATAATCCTCTTTTCTCTGAGACCATTTAGGCAAAGGCCCTGTCCTCCAGACTCTGGGTATTGGCCACACTCTCTGGATTCTGGGTGGAGGCCTCTTGGCCCTGGACTTTAGCTCTGCCTTCCTGGTCCACTGGTACAGCAATGCTACACCCTCAGACTTGGGCAGCCCCATTCTCCTAGTCTGTCTGGAGTGGTGACCCTAGCCCCTTGGACCCAGCAGGCCCCATTCTTCTGCCCCTTGGGCATGGCAGACTCACACTCTGGAACTGAGTTCATGAATAACCGACACTTTGAAACCTAGGAGGCTGTAGCCCCACCCTTTGAGACCCAACAGGCCACGGTTACACCCTTTGAGACCACAGAGGTGTAGTTCTACTCTTTGAGACCAAGGCAGCTCTGCTGTTCTCCTTATAAGTGCTAGGAGGCACCCTACTCCACCAGGAAGCTTCCTGCCTGAAGGCAGTCAGCTCTCTTTCTCCATAGGTGGCTCCTCTGCCATCTAGCACCTGTTTCCTGATTCTGCTTGCTACCATTTCTCTGGGGCTGTTCCTCACTGTTTGAACTATCTCTGGTGTCACAGCTCCCCTGACATCCTTCTGAGCCCTCACCAGAATTGTCTTTGATGTTACAATTCCACCAACAGTCTGTTAAAGGCAATCTAAGCTTTTACTATTACATGCTTTAAAACTCTTCCACCCTCTACCTGTTACTCAATTCCAAAACTACTTTCACGTTGTAGTTATCTGTTAAAGCAGCACCCTACTCGTGGTACCAAACTATGTCTTCGTTGTCTAGTGCTGCTATAACAGAAATACCACAAGTGGATGGCTTTAACAGAAATTTTATTTTCTTATAGTCTAGGAAGCTAGAAATCCAAATTTAATGTGCCAGCTCCAGGGGAAGACTTTCTCTCTGTTGGCTCTGGGGGAAGGATCTTGTCAGCAATATTACACTGGTCTAGGAGCTTCTCAGCACAGGGACCTTGGGTCCAAATGATGTGCTTTGTTCCTGGCTCTTCTTGCTTAGTGGTAATGAGGTCCCTTTTCTCTCTGCTTGGTTCTCTCTTTTATATCTCAAAAGAGACTGACTCAAGACACACCCTAATCCTGTAGATTGAGTCATACCTCATTACATAACTGTCTTTAATCTTGCCTCATTAACATGACAGAGGTTAGGATTTACAACACATAAGATAATCACATCAGATCACAAAATGGTGGAAAACCACACAATACTGGGAATCATGGCCTAGCCAATTTGCTACACATTTTGTGGAGACACAAGTCAATCCATAACAATGGATTACATACATTAATATTAAGAATTCCAATCTAGAACATGTTGACTTCTTCAATATGTGGTTTAATTAATAGCTCTTGGTGGTGTTTCATTATCAGTGTATGGATCACACATACATTTGATAAACTTGCCCTTAAATGTTTAACAGTTATGAGTGCAGTTTTAAATGGAATTTTTCCAATTTCTGTTTTTTCATTACAAGTATATAGAAATACAATTAATTTTTTTATGTAACTTTGTATCTTGGTACTTTACTAGACTCGCTTCTTTGTTCTAGAAGGTTTTTTTTTTTTTTTTTTTTTTTTGGTAGATTCCATAGGATTTTGTGCATAGATAATAAATAAATATATTTTTACTTCTCCTTTCTACCTGCTATGTCAGTCATTTATTTTCCTTGGCTTAGACTACTGAATATGACTTACAGTACAATGTTGAATAGAAGTGGTAAGAACAGACATCCAAGTCATTTCTGTACACAGCCATAATATCATTAAAAGATGAAGGGTAAATGTATTTTGAGATTAACAAAAACTGAGACTGAACATATCCTCAGTAAATGACATTCTAAGAAATAAACTTTAACATAAATAAGATTGATTTGATTGAAAGAGAAATTTCTGAAATGAAATCCAAAAGAACAAAACAAAGTGTAAATATGTGGGGAAATACAAATGAATTTAGACTCTGTCTAACAGTCTGTGTAAAACAAATCAGTGAGATTAAAAATAAAGTTCACCTCACCTCAGAACCTACAATACAGCTACAGAAGTCAAAACAGCTTAGTAGATCTTGGACTCCTATCAGAAACCAGCAAACAGTGGGTACAAGAAAGCAGCTTCAAGGAGCATCCAGCAGGAGACCAAACAACCGGTAATTTGTGATATACGCTTTCCCACCCCCTGCCCTTCTTCACCCCACTCGGCCTCCTCTGCTTCTGGCAGCCACAGTCTCTTGTCCGGGAAGCACTGGCTGCTTGGATTCCACCCACCTGAACGGGCCAGCTCTCTAGTTATCATTTTGTTGGCTGCTGGTGTTGCTTTTTTCCACTTCTTTTGATTTCTACCTTAACTCTCACCACCTCCCACTGTTTTTTGCTCAAATACCTAACTCCGTGCACTATCTTTGCTTCTTCCTGAGGGGCTGTGGAGCTCCATTCGGGTGTGGAGCTGCTTTCCGGTCTGGGCTGCTGCACTGGTGGGATCCCAGGGCTTTTGTTCATTTGTTTTGAATTGTTTGTTTGTTTTCTTTTCCTTTTCTTAAGTTGGGAGCCCTTTGTGGCCAGGCGGTACTGCGTGGCTTGAAAACTACCCCTTCGACTTACACAGACGTGCAGAGGGATCCCTGAGGGCATTTCTTTTTTGGTTAGTTCCCCCCCCCCTGCTTTTTTTGGGGCTTTTCTTGTTCTTTTTTTTTTTATTATTTGCTTTTTTAATCTTTTCCCTGTTTTTCCCTTTTTGTCTTTCTTCATTACTCAGTTTCTCATCTCTCTATATCTTCCTTCTCTTTCTGTTCCCTGAATACCTTGCGTTGTATACCTCTATGCCTACTAGCCAGGCTGTACTGCAACACCTGAGGACAACTTCCCCAGACCTCATAGCTGCACCGGTGGGATCCCTGGGAACTTTGTGGTTCTTTAACCTTTCTGATCCTTATTTATTCATTCTTTTCCCTTTCTGTTTTTCTCCATTTCATAGCCTCTCATCTCTCCACTCCAATGGCAAGCTCCCTTAGCATTCTTTTTTGTTTGCATGTTTTTGGCTCCTGTTCCTATCTCCTCTCTCCCATATCCATCTTAGCTCCACACATAACAATCTCCCTGCTACATCCTGCCTACCTGCACTGTGCACTTAACAACACACCACCAAGCAGCACAGGCATGGCCTAATGGAACCTACCCTGAAATGATTACCAACCCACCCTGGTGGCTGTAGTAAGTGCCACAAACAACCCCTTCCAGTAACTCCTCTTCAGCTACACCTGCCCTGCTATACCATGTCTGAGTGAATGACCCTGACAATTGGAGAAGGAGGAAAAAAGTATTGTACCCATAGATGAGCAAAAAACAAAGAACACACAGCCTGCCTGCACAGACATAGCTAAAATAAAAAATAAAAGGGATGAAACAAACAAATCTACAATCAATAAATGAGAAAAATAACTACTGAATGCCCCAAAGACAGCAGACAATATCAAAAACATTTACAAAAACAGGACAGGATGATTGCAGTAGGCATCCAAAATAAAACACCAGATGACTTTCAAGTGGAAGAAAAGGCACTAGAACTACCTGATAGGGAATTCAAATATCTAATACTCAGAATTCTCTAAGACCTGAAGGAAAAAGCAGACAAAAATGAGGAAAAAATAGACAAATTCATGGAAAATACAGACAAAAAATTGGAAGAATTCAGGAAAATAGTGCAGGAAAAAAATGCCAAAATAAATTCACAACTAGAAATTATACAAGGACAGCAATTAGAAATCCAAAATATAAACAATAAGATTTCAAAAATAGATGGTGTCATAAAAGGGCTGAGAAGCAGATTTGAAATGGTGGAAGACAGGATCAGTGGAATTGAAGACAAACACTTGGATACAACACTGTTTGAGGAAAACTAAGAAAAAAGAACAGAGAAAAATGAGGAGACCCTGAGAGTTCTGTGGGATACACTCAAAACCAAAAATTTTCGAGTGATTGCAGTTCCAAAACAGGGAGAAAACAGAAAACACAGAGAGGATCATCGAAGAACTGTCAACAGAAAACTTCCCCAATATCATGAAAGATGAAAGCCTGGCCATTCCAAGCAACTCAACGAACCCCATATAGGAGAGACCCCAAAAGACACTCACCAAGGCATATCATAATCACACTCACCAAAACCAAAGGCAAATGAAGAATCCTGAGAGCAGCTCATGAAAAACAGGAAGTCACATACAGAGGAGAAACAATAAGACTAAAGTCACATTATTCAGCAGAAAACATGCAGGCAAGAATGCAATGGGACAACATATATAAAATCTTGAAAGAAAAATATTACCAGCCAAGAATAATATATCCTGCAAAACTCTCTTTCAAATATGATGGTGAAATTAGGTCATTTCCAGATAAACAGAAACTAAGGGAATATGTAAAAGCCATACCAAACTTACAAGAATTATTAAAGGGCATTCTTCAATCTGAGAACAAACAGCTTCAGCTCACAGGTAGAGTCTAGGATGCAGGATCATACAAGCCAGCTACCACTCTGGGAAACAAACTCTCAAGGACTATCTAAAACCAAAATAAATACAACAGGGTATCAGAGCAGTTAATCAGTAAATGACAACAACATCAAAACAATAAAAGAGGGAATAAACGGCATAGGTATAGAAACTTCTAATGGAGAGGAAGGCAAGGCGATACCAAGTAAAGGTAGACTGTTTCAAACTTAGAAAGATAAGGGTAAAATTCATGGTAATCACAAAGAAAGTTAACAAACATACTCATAAAAATAAAGAGGAAAAACATAAAGTCTCAGTAAAAACCTACAAAAGAAAAAGAAATGAAAAAAAAAATCAACAAACACAAGTAACTCAGCACAAGAGAGAAAGAAGAACAAAGAAAACGTCAGCACTACAAAAAAAAAAAGCACTACAAAATGACAGCAACAAACTCACATCTATCAATAATTACACTGAATGTAAATGGACTCAATGCACCCATAAAGAGATGAAGAGTGACAGAACGGATAAGAAAACAAGATCCATAAATATGCTGTCTACAAGAGACACACCTTAGAAACAAAGGTGTGAATTTATTAAAACTCAAATGTTGGAAAAAAAACGTATAAAGCTAACAACTACGAAAAAAGAGCAAGAGTGGCAATACTAATCTCAGATAAAATAAACTTTAGAACAAAATCCACCATAAAAGACAAAGAAGGATACTATATAATGATTAAGGGGAAGATCCATCATGAAGACATAACCATAAAAAACGTCTACGCACCCAACGACAGGGCTCCAAAATACATAAAACAAGCTCTAACAACACCAAAAACAGAAACTGACATTTCCACAATAATAGTAGGAGACTTCAACACACCACTCTCAGTAAAGGACAGAACAACTAAGAAAAACTCAGCAAAGATACAGAAGACCTAAAGGGCACAATCAGCCAACTTGACCTCATAGACATATATAGAACACTCCATCCAACCACTGCAAAGTACACGTTCTTTTCAAATGCACATGGAACATTCTCCAGAATAAACCACATCTTAGGCCACAAAGCAATCCTCAATAAGATCCAAAAAGTTGAGATAATTCAAAGTATCTTCTCTGACCACAATGCCATCAAGGTAGAAATTCAAAACAGAAAGAGCAAGGAAAAATAATCAATTAAATGGAAACTGAATAATACCCTGTTTACACATCACTGGGTAATAGAAGAAATCAGAGATGGAATCAAAAAATTCCTAGAATCAAGTGAGAATGAAAACATATCATACCAAAACCTTTGGGACACAGCAAAGGCAGTCCTCAGAGGACACTTTATAGCAATAGATGCACATATCAAAAAAGAAGAAAGGGACAAAATCAAAACATTAACTACACAACTCAAACAAATAGAAAGAGAACAGCAAAAAAAGCCCACAGCCACCAGAAGAAGGGAAACAGTAAAGATCAGAGCAGAGAAAACTGAAATAGAGAACAGAAAAACAATAGAAAGAGTCAACAAAACCAAAAGTTGGTTCTTTGAAAGAATGAACAAAATCGACAGACCACTGGCTAGACTGACAAAAGAAAAACAGGAGAGGACACAAATAACCCAAATAAGAAATGAAATGGGGGATGTTACAACAGACCCAACTGAAATAAAAAGGATTATAAGAGAATATTAGGAAAAACTATACTCCAAAAAATTTGAAAACCTAGAGGAAATGTATAAATTTCTAGAAACACACTACCTACCTAAACTACAACAAAGTGATGTTGAAAATCTGAAAAGACTAATAACAAGAAAAGAGATTGAAAAGGTAGTAAAAAACTCCCAACAAAAAAAAAAAACCCTGGCCCAAATGGCTTCGCTGGAGAATTCTACAAAACATTTATAGAAGAACTTGTACCAGTACTACTCAAGCTATTTCAGAGCATAGAAAAGGAAGCAACACTTCCAAATTCATTCTATGAATCTAGCATAATGATGATACCAAAACCAGGCAAAGAGAAAGAAAGAAAATTACAGGCCAATATCTGTCATTAATATAGATGCAAAAATTCTGAACAAAATTCTAGCCAATACAATTCAGCATCATATCAAAAAAATAATACACCACAACCAAGTAGGATTCATACCAGGTATGCAAGGATGGTTCAACATTAGAAAATCAATCAACATAATCCACCACAAAAATAAAAAGAAAGAAAAGAATCACATGATCATCTCAATTGACGCAGAAAAGGCATTTGACAAAGTCCAACACCTATTCCTGACAAAAAACTCTCAATCAAAAAGGTATAGAAGAGAAATTTCTCAAGGTAATAAAGGGCATCTATGCAAAACCAATGGCCAACATCATTCTTAATGGAGATAGGCTGAAAACATTCCCCTTGTGAACAGGAACAAGACAAGGATGTCCTTTATCACCACTCCTATTTAACATTGTGCTGGAAGTTCTAGCTAGAGCAATAAGGCAACAAAAAGAAATAAAGGGCATCCAAACTGGTAATGAAGAAGATAAACTGTCCCTGTTTGCAGATGATATGACACTATACATAGAAAACCCTAAAGACTCCACAAGGAATCTACTGGAACTAATAGAGAGATTCAGAAAAGTCACAGGATACAAGATAAACATTCAAAACTCAGTTGGATTCCTATACACCAATAAGGAGAACGATGGAAAGGAAATCAAGAAAACAATAGCATTTATAATAGCCCCTAAAAACATAAAATACTTAGGAATAAACCTGACCAAGGATGTAAAAGACCTATACAAAGAAAACTACAAAACACTACTGCAAGAAACCCAAAGGGATCTACATAAATGGGAAAACATACCATGCTCATGGATAGGCAGACTCAACATTGTGAAAATGACGATTCTACCCAAAACAATTTACAAATAGAACGCAATCCTGATCCAAATACCAACAACATTCTTCAAAGAGATGGAAAAACTAATCATTAACTTTATATGGAACGGGAAGAAGCCTCGAATAAGCACAGCACTACTGAAGAAGAAGAATAAAGATGGAGGACTCACACTACCTGACTTTAGAACCTATAATACAGCTACAGTATTCAGAACAGCCTGGTACTGGTACAACGACAGACATATTGATCAATGGAACAGAAATGAGAACTCAGATGTAAATCCATCCACCTATAGTCACCTGACCTTTGACAAGGGACCAAAGTCTATCAAATGGGGAAAAGACATTCTTTTTAACAACTGGCACTGGCAAAACGGGATATCCATCTGCAAAAAACTGAAACAGGACCCATACCTCACGCCATATACAAAAACTACTTCAAAATGGAGCAAAGACCTGAATACAAAGCCTAAAACTATAAAGTTCATAGAAGAAAAAATAGGACCAACACTACAGGCTTTAATACATGGCATTAACAGGATACAAACCATAACCATCAATGCACAAACCCCAAAAGATAAGCTAGATAATGGATCTTCTAAAAATCAAACTCCTATGCTCTTCAAAAGACTTCACCAAAAGAGTAAAAAGAGAACGTACAGACTGGGAAAAAATTTTTGGGCAGTACAAGTCAGAAAAATGTCTAATCTCCATAATGTACAAGAAAATCCAATACTTCTACAACAAAAAGACAAATCCTATTAAAACATGGGCAAAGGAAATAAACAGACACTTCACCAAAGAAGACATTCAAATGGCCAGCAGACACATGAGGAAATACTCGTGATCACCAGCCATTAGAGAAATGCAAATTAAAACCACAATGAGATACCATCTCACCCCGGCATTACTGGCACGAATCAAAAACACTGGAAATAACAAATGTTGGAGGGGCTGTGGGGAGACGGGAACTCTTATGCACTGCTGGTGGGAATGCAAAATGATACAACCATTTTGGAAAATGATATGGCGCTTCCTCAGAAAGCTAGAAATAGACATACCGTTGATCCAGCAATCCCACTCCTAGAAATATATCCTAGAGAAATAAGAGTCATCACTCGAATAAACATGCACACCTATGTTCATGGCAGCATTGTTCACAATAGCAAGACGATGGAAACAACCTTGATGGCCATCAACAGATGAAAGGATAAACAAACTATAGTACATACACAATGGAGTACTATGCAACGAGAAAGAACAACAATGAATCTGTGAAGCATCTCATAACATGGATGAAAATGGACGACATTATGCTGAGTGAAATAAGGCAATCACAAAAGGACAAATATTGTATGAGACCTCTATTGTAAAAACTCACGAAAAAGTTCAGACACAAAATGTAACAACCTTTGTTGGTTACCAGGGGTGGAAGGGTTGAGGGGGAAATCTTAAATAGGCAATAGGTAAGTGGTATCTTGGGTGAAGGTTGAGACAGTACACAATACAGGGGAAACCAGCACAACTTGTATAAGGAAAGGTCATGGAAGCCCCATAGACACATCCAAACTCCCTGAGGGACTGAATTGCTGGGTGGAGGGCTGTTGGGACGGTAGTCTGGGAGAACATCTAGCTCAATTGGCATAACACTGTTTATAAAGACAAAGTTCTATATTCTACCTTGGTGAGTAGCGTCTGGGGTCTTAAAAGCCTGTGAGCAGCCATCTAAGATACTCCTCTGGTCTCATCCCTTTGGGAGCAAGAATGAAGAGAACAGGATACAAGGAAAAGATTAGTCCAAAGACCTAATGGACCACAGCTACCAAGGCCTCCACTAGACTGAGTCCAGTACAGCTAGATCATGCCCGGCTACCACCACTGACTTCTCTGACCAGGATCACAACAGAGGGTTCTGAACAGAGCTGGAGAAAGATGTAGAACATAATTCTAACCCACAAAATAAACAGCAGATTTATTGGCCTAAAGGAGACTGGAGAAACCCCAAGAGTATGGCCCGCAGACACCCTTTTAGCTCAGTGGTGAAGTTACCTGCGAGGGTCACTGTTCAGCCTTGGAGTGGACAGCCCCATAAAACCAAATGGGGCTAATGAGTTACAGTAGTCCGGGGACAAGGGCCAGAAGGCAGAAGGGAACAAGGAAGCTGGTGATAGGGAACCCAAGGATGAGTAAGGATAGTGTTGATGTGTTGTGAGGTTGTTAACCATTGTCATACGGCAACATGTGTACTAACTGTAAAATGAGAAACTATTTTGTTCTTTAAGCCTTCATCTAAAGTGAGAATAGCAGCACAATTGGAAGAGCATAGTCGATTTCACTGAACTGTGCACGTAGAAATTTTTGAAATGGTGTATCTTTGGCTATGTATATTTTCACCAAAAAAAAAAAAGATAGAGAAGGGAGAGGGTTGACATTGTGGGGTCGTTAACCAATCTCATAAAACAATATGTGCACTACTGTTTCATGAGAAACTATTTGTTCTGTAAGCCTTCTCCTGAAGTACAATGAAAAAAAAAAAAAAAAAACAGCCTGGTACTGGTACAACGACAGATACATTGACCAATGGAACAGAATTAAGAACCCAGATATAAATCCATTCACCTCCGGTCACCTGGTCATTGACAAGTGCTCAAAGTTCTTCAAATGTGGAAAAGACAGTCTTTTTAAGAACTGATACTAGCAAAACTGGCTCTCCATCTGCAAAAAAATGAAACAGGATCCATACCTCACACCATACACAAAAACTAATTCAAAATGTATCATATCCCTAACTATGAAACAAAAAATTATAAAAATCATAGAAGAAAAAATAGGATCAACACCAAAGGCCCTAATACACGGCATTAACAGGATACAAATCGTAACTAACAACATGCAAACTCCAGAAGATAAGCTAGGTAACTGGGATCTTCTAAAAATTAAACACTTAATGCTCATCAAAAGAATTCACCAAAAGAGGAAAAAGGGAACCTACAGACTGGGAAAAAATTTTTGGCTATTGCAAATCAGACAAAGCTCTAATCTCTAAAATCTACAGGAAAATCCAACACCTCTACAACAAAAAGACAAATAATCTTATTAAAAAATTGGCAAAGGAAATGAACAGATACTTTACCAAAGAAGACATACAAGAGGTTAACCAACACAAAAGGAAATGCTCGCGAGCAATAGCCATCAGAGAAATGCAAATTAAAACCACAGTGAGATACCATCTTACCCCGGCACTACTGGCGCATATAAAAAAAACCCAGAAAGTAACAAATGTTGGAAAGACTGCAGGGAGACTGAAACTCTTATGCACTGCTGGTGGGAAAGCAAAATGGTACAATCATTTTGGAAAATGATTTTGTGCTTCCTTAGAAAGCTAGAAATAGAAATAACATATGATCCAGCAATCCCACTCCAAGGAATATCCTTTAGGGAAATAAGTGCCGTCACAGGAATAGACACATGCACATGCATGTTCTTTGCAGCATTGTTCACAATAACAAAAAGATGGACACAATCTAGATGCCCATTAACAGATGAATAGATAAACTATGATACATCCACACAATGGACTATTACACAATGAGAAAGAACAATATGAATCTGCAAAGCATCCCACAACATGGATAAATCTGAAGGGCATTATGCTGAGTGAAATAAGTCAATCACCAAATATTGTATGAGACCACTACTATAAAAACTCATGAAAAGGTGTACATGCAAAAAGAAACCATCTTTGATGGTTATGAGGGAGGGGATGGATGAGGAGGGAAAAACAGTAAATAAACAATAGTAAGTGGTAACATTGGTGAAGGATAAAGTAGAACACAGTACTGGGGAAGCCAGCACAACTTGTACAGGGCAATGTCATGGAAGTTCCATAGACACATCCAAACTCCCCAAGGGACTGAATTACTAGGCTGAGGGCTGTGGGGACCATCGTCTCAGGGAACATCTAGCTCAGTTGTCATAACATAGTTTATAAAGAAAATGTTCTACGTTCTACTTTGGTGAGTAGCATCTGGGGTCTTAAAAGCCTGTGAGCAGCCATCTAAGGTACTCCAATGGTTTCACAACTTCAGCAACAAAGGAGAATGAAGAAAACTAAAGATACAAGGGAAGATTAGTCCAAAGGATTAATGGCCCACAACTACCATGGCCTCCACCAGACTGAGTCCAGTGCAACTAGATGGTGCCCAGCTACTTTCATGACTGCTCTGACAGGGATCACAATATAGGGTCCCGGACAGAGCTGGAGAAAAATGTAGAGCAAAATTCTAACTCACAGTAAAAGACCAAACTTACTGGCCTGACAGAGCCTGGAGAAACCCTGAGAGTATGGCCCCGGGATACCATTTTAGCTCAGTAATGAAGTCACTCCTAAGGTTCACCCTTTAGTCAAAGATTAGAAAGGTCCATTAGTAAAAAAAAGAAACAAGACTAAAGGGGCACACTAGGTCAGGGGCAAGTACTAGAAGGCAGGAGGGGACAGGAAAGCTGGTAATAGGGAACCCAAGATCGAGAAGGGAGAGTGTTGACATGTTGTGGGGTTGTTAACCAATGTCATAAAACAATATGTGTACTAACTGTTTAATGAGAACCTAGTTTGTTCTGTAAACCTTCATCTAATGTACAATAAAAAAGAATAAAAATTAAAAAATAAAGTTCAAAAAACAAACAATACTTTCTTAAAGTATTTTTAAATTTCATATTATCCAGGAAGAGAATAAAGCTTTAGACTAACTTCAGATATAAGTTAAATAGGCCTGTTTTGTTTTATATATACGTACATATTGTTGTTGTGTTATGCAAAGTCAATTCCAACTCATAGTGACCATATAGGATAGAGGAGAACTGTCCCATAGGGTATTTTAGTTTGTAATCCTCACAGGAGCAAATTACCAGGTCTTTTCTCCTGCGTAGCCACTGGATGTGTTTGAACCATGACCGTTCAGTTAACAGTCTAGCACTTTAACAATTGCCCCACCAGGACTCCTATACGTATATACAGGAGTTGTCTATAGTTATCTTAGTTATACATGGATCACTGAGACAGTATATATATACAGTTTATATATATATATATATATATATATATATATATATATTGTCTTAGTTATCTAGTGCTGCTATAACAGAAATACCACAAGTGCATGTCTTTAACAAACAGATATTTATTTTCTCACAGATGAAGTGTCTAGAAATCTGAATTCAGGGCATCAGCTCTAGGGAAAGGCTTTCTTTCTCTGTTGGCTCTGAGGGAAGGTCCCTGTCTCTTTCAACCTTCTGTTTTTTGGTCCCTTGGAGAGCTTATGTGGTGGGGCATCTATCTTCCCCCATCTGTGCTTGCTTGCTTCCTTGCTTAATCTGCTCTTTTATATCTCAAAAGAGATTGATTTAAATTATGCCCTATATTAATACTGCCTAATTAACATAACAAAGAAAATCCATCCCCAAATGGGATTATAACCACAAGTATACAGGTTAGGATTTACAACACATATTTTGGGGGGACACAATTCAATTCATTATATATATATATATACACACACATATATGTATACATATATCCATACAAATACACACATACACACACACACACACACGTATATAGATACATATTTGCTCTCTTAGTCATTTTTAAGAGCTACAGCGGCTAACCAAAAGGTCAGCAGTTTGAATCCACCAGGCACTCCTTGGAAACTCTATGGGGCAGTTCTACTCTGTCCTATAGGATCACTATGAGTCAGAATTGACTCAAAGGCAAAGAGTTTAGTTTGGTTTTGGTTTATTCAGTGACATTAATTACTTTTGCCATGATGTGCTACCATCATGCTATCCATTTTCAAAAGTTTTACATCACCCTAAACAGAAATCAGTAGCCTTTAAGCAATAATTCCCATCCTTCCTTCCCTCCATCTCCCAGTAACCACTAATAAACTTCAATGTCTATTAGTGCCTATTTTGGATATTTCATACAAGTGGGATCATACAATATTTGTCCTTGTTGTGCCTCACTTATTTCATCCAGAATTATGGTTTGAAACTTCATCCATGTCATAGCATGTATCAAAATTTTATTTCTTTTTATAGATGAATAATATTCTATTGTATGTAGGTACTATGTTTTGTTTATTAATGTGTAGATGGGCACTTGGGTTGTTTCCACCTTTTGATTATTGTTAATAATGCTGCAATGAACACTGGTGTGCATGTCCTGTTCGAGTCCCTGCTTTCACGTCTCTTGGGTATACACCTAGAAGTAGAATTGTTGGGTCACATGGTAATTCTATGTCTAACTTTCTGAAGAACCACCAAACTGCTTTCTACCACGGTTCCACCATTTTACCTTCCTACCAGCAAAGCACATCCTCTCCAAAGCTTGTTAGTTTCCATTTCTCTAATAATAGTCATCCTAGTGGGTGTGAGGTGGTATCTTATTGTGGTTTTGCATTTCTCTAATGACTAATGATTTTGATAATCTTTTCATGTGCTTATCAGCCATGGGTACATCTTCTTTGGAGAAATATCTATTCAAGTCCTTGCCCATATTTTAATCTGGTTGTTTGTCCTTTTTTGTGTGTTGTTTTGTAGGAGTTGTTTATATATTATGTATGTCTTACTTATTTTGAGGGGACACAATTCAATCCATAACATGGGATATCAAACCTTTATCAGACATATCGTTCCCAAATATTTTCTGGCATTCTGTATATCTTTTCACTTTCTTGATAATTCCTTTGATGCAAAAAAATTTTTCATTTGGATGAAGTCTAGTGTTACTATTTTTTCTTTTGTTGCTTGTGCTAAGCATTTGCTTGGATATTCTGACCCTTTGACTGGTTTCCAAAGTTCTGAGACTATTGATTCCATCGATCAAACTTATTTTTTTCTGGTTTTCTTTTGGGTAGTTGGAGCGCCCTACTGCTTAAACTGTCATCCGGCTCCACCTTCAGGCCAACCCTGTTTTAGTTCATTGAGTAACCAATAAAAATAGGGAAACAAAGTACATAAGTTGCAAGGCAATAAAAGGAAACACTGAATTTAAAAACTCAGTCAATTGAAAAGACGGCAAGATAAGAAAGAAAAATAATCATAGAAAAGGGTGGGACAAATAAAAAAGTGCAAAGAAAAGTGAATTTAAACTCAAATGATTGAGAAATTATATTAAATGGACTAAATTATTTAGCTATAAATCAAGGATTTTCAGACCAAATACAACTTTCATGATGAGAATTAAGTATGTGCATAAGATTCGACTTTATTATTTTAAATAATATTAGTAAATGGAGGAAAATATCACATTTCCATTTTTTATAAAAACAGTAATATTTCCTCTATTTGGTGAGCAAATATTGTGAATGCTATTTCTTTTTTATTCCATAACTTATTGTCTATTCCTGCATTAACTGCATCAATTATTTTGAATACTGCAGCATGTGCATTATAACAATGGCAAATATATATAGTAATTCATAAATTTTATAAATTTCAAAGCTATTTTAAGCCTTCAACTACCTCATTTATGAATTAGGATGGTTGCCCTAGGATTTTTTGAGTATACGTGATGCCTACATCCATCATCTGAGAAAAGCTGACCGTGGGACCCTGCCAATATACCCATCATATACAGGAAAAAGCTCCAGACCCAAGAGAACTCAACTGAATTTTTTTTTTTTAATCTAGTGGTATGGAATAAGCGCTCTGTCCATAAGTGAAAATGTATCTAATCTTAACAACTGAGTCTTCTTTGGAAAGATCCAATTTCTAACATGTTGAATGAATTACACATAAGTAGAGAAAGAACAGAAACCGTATGACACATACAGAAATGCCAAAGCTGAGGCAATAGTACGTGAGGAGCTAGCAGTCATGGATAAGCAGAAGCTGTGAATAAATAGAGCTACAAAGTAGAAATGGTCACTATCAGCAAGAATAGTAGAATCAGAACCAAATATTAGAAAAATGATAACATTGGAGTAAGAAACAATGGATGCATGACTTTGAGTAAAAAAAAACAAGGTTTCTTTTGATCCTCAAAATCTGCTTTAGCATTGCTAGAAATAATTCTTTGTCCTCAGCAGTATTCTAGATCTGGAAACTCTTTCTGTGAAGATGATCTTATGTTCCTTTTTCTTTATTTAAAAAATAAATCATAAAAATTCCTTTTATTCAGGTAATGTGAGCAACCATCTTGCAACCTGAAATAACCTAAAACAGATAAATTATCTGATGCTTCTTCCTATTCACATAATTCTTAGAAGAGGCAACTCAGCAGCTGATCTTTGAAGATTAGGCAGGAGTTAGCCAACAAAAAATTTATTGAAAGCTTATGGAACAGCAAGCCTGAATGTCTAGAAGCAAGAGAATGTATGGTATTCAGAAGCAGTGGAAGAAACACAGAATCCTCCCACTGTGTGAGTAGGAAATGAGTTGAAGAGAAAAGTAGAGTGCCTGATTGTAAAGAATTTTGTATGCTATCCGATTGCATTTACATTTTATTCTGTGAACCAAAAGGAGACACTGAAGGGTTTTCAACAATGGGCATACTTCTGAATTTTATAGAAACAGGTTTGATAATCATGTGGAAAAGGAATCACGAAGACTTAGGTTACACCGAACACAAGTCAGAAATTTGTTGTTGTGATTGAGGTAAGAAATTATACAACCCTGGATAAGATAGTGAAAATAAAAATGAAAGAAACTGAGTAGTTGCTATTAAGCAGATGTTCTGCTGGATTTTTGGCATACAAGGATTAAAAATAACAATCCTTTGAGAGGCAGAGCCAAGATGGTGGTGTAGTCAGACGCTTCCTATATCCCTCTTACAACAAAGACCTGGAAAAACAAGTGATTTGATTATATATGAATATCTAGGAGCCCTGAACAAGGCAAAGTCAAGGAATTGGACTGAGTGGAGGGGGGAGAGGGAGATGGTTTGGAAGAAGACAGCAGCACCAGAGTGGCGGCAGCGGGAGGGCAACTCTTCAGCCACACCAGCAACTCCGCAGCTGTGCCAGGTCTGCAATGAAGCAGGCAAACAACTGCTTGCACACTCAGAAAGCAGTTTCCACACTGAGAGAAATCCAGCAGCAGAGATTCTTCTTGGACACTCTGAACCAGTGAAAAGCAGCTCCCAAGTGGCTAAAGATAAGTACATGCATGCAGCCTTTAGCAGGGATTTAAAAAAAAAGCCCATTTTGGAAAAACCTCTCTCACTTTTACCGCCTCCCTCCACGCTCTGCACCGGGAGTCCACTAGGCCAGAAGTAGATCCCAAAAGGTGCCCTGACCCATTCTCCCAGCCTCAGAGAGGGAAAAAATAAGCTACTGGCTCCCCTAAGGCAGGAACTCAGAGTCAGCACAGCTCCTTTGCTAGACACAAGCATAAGGGGACTGCAGACTCTCAGTGCCTTACACCCCTGTAAAGACTTGTGGGGACCCATCTCAACAGCATTAACCCTCATTCACAGTACAACAGGACAAATACCTGAAGTTTAACTTCAACTGTTTCAGCTGTGAAGTGGCAGATTAGTGACCCCTGAAAGAGCCCTGCCCCTTAATTAGGCACTATTATCAATCCGCTACAGGGGCTTGAGGACTGGTGGCATCACCTAAACTTCCTAGTCACCTGCTACAGGAGGCCAAGAAAAAGTGGTGCCCTCAAGTCTTTACAAACAACAGAGTGGGGTGCTCATAGTCAGGCTGCAAAACTCACCTACCTACTCACCCTAGAGAATGGGGAAACGCTTTCCTTTCAGACTCTCAGGAGCAACCATCAGCCCCCTGCCTGGCTCAGCACATGATCCCATACCACAGCCAGAGTCCAGTGCCTGCACCAATCATCCATACCTCTCTAGGACTGGGGGTGAGAGCCTACACCACACACTTGGTGACTGACTGCCCAGTCACCAGAGTTGAACCCATATAGGAAAATATAAAGGACTCCAGTGGGCACATACTTAGTTACAGAACTAACTACCTGGTGACAGGAACTTAGAGCCTCAAAGGTGTCAATAATCAAACTAGTGCACACGAGCAGCCTACTGGGGCATATCAAAACAAGAAGCTAGGACTCACTAGACAAATATAAAATAAAATTATAATAACTTATTGATGGCTTGGAGACAACAGTCAATATCAAATCACATAAAGAGGCAGTCCATGATGGCTTCAGCAAGCTTCCAAAACAATGAATCAATAAATTCTCTGGAGGAAGAGAATTTCTGGGAATTACCAGAGGCAGAATACAAAAGGCTAATACAGAACTCTTCTAGAAATTAGAAAGGAAATTTACAAAATGTAGAAACTACAAGGGAACACACAGACAAAGTAGTAGCGGAACTTAAAAAAGTTATTCAAGAGCATAATGCCAAATTTAATAGGCTGCAAGAATCCATACAGAGACAGCAATCAGAAATCCAGAAGATTAACAATAAAATTTCAGAATTAGACAACTCAATAGAAAGTCATAGGAGCAGAATTGAGGCAGTAGAAGTTAGAATTAGTGACATTGAAGATAAAGCTCTTGACACCAACTTATTTGAGGAAAAATCAGATAAAACAATTCAAAAGAATGAAGAAACTCTAAGAGTCATGTGCGACTCTATCAAGAGAAATAACCTATGAGTTATTGGAGTACCAGAACAAGGAGGGATAACAGAAAATAAGAGAAAATTGTGGAAGATTTGTTGACAGAAAACTTCCCTGATATCATGAAAGATGAGAATACATCTATCCAAGATGCTCATTGAAGCCCACGTAAGGTAGATCTCAAAAGAAAGTCACCAAGATATATTATAATCAAACTTACCAAAATCAAAGATAAAGAGACAATTTTAAGAGCAACTAGGGACAAAAGAAAAGTCATCTACAAAGGAGAATCAATTAGAATAATCTCAGACTACTCAGCAGAAACCATGCAGGCTAGAAGGCAATGGGATGACATATATAAAGCCGTGAAGGAAAACAAGTGCCAGCCAAGAATTACATATCCAGCAAAACTACCTCTCAAATATGATGGCAAAATTAGGGCATTTCCAGATAAACAGAAGTTCAGAAATTTACAAAAACCAAACCAAATTTACCAGAAATAGTAAAGGGAGTCCTACAGTTAGATAATCAATAATATCAGATAACAATGCAAGACTAGAACAGAGGACAGAGCAACCAGATATTGACTCAGATAGGGAAATCGAAAATACATAAAAGCTAAAACATTGAAAATAGGGAAACAGATATCAATATGTAAAAGATGACAACATTAAAAAAGAGGGACTTAAAAAAGGCAGACATTGATTTCTCATATGGAGGGGAAGTTAAGGTGATATAAAGTAATAACAGATTGGTATAAACTTAGAAAATTAGGGGTAAATATTAAGGTAACCACAAAGGAATCTAACAATCCTATAAATCAAAATAAAAAAATAGAAAAACATAAAGACCCAGCAAACACAAAATGTACAACAATGAAAAAGATGAAAAAAATACATAAAGAAAAACGAGTCAGCACAGAAAATTAAGGGGAACAAAGAAACTGTGAACAACACACAAAAAGATATATCAGGATGACAACACTAAACTCATACCTATCAATAATTACGATGAATGTAACTGGACTTAATGTACCAATAAAGAGATGGAGAGTGGCAGATTGGATAAAAATGCATGATTCATCTCTATGTTGCCTACAAGAGACGCACCTTAGACTTAAAGACACAAACAGGCTAAAACTTAAAGGATGGAAAAAAATATATCAAGCAAACAATACTCAAAAAAGAGCAGGAGTGGCAATATTAATCTCTAGCAAAATAGACTTGAAAGTAAAATCCACCACAAAGGATAAGGAGGGGCACTATATAATGATTAAAGGGTCAATAAACAAGGAAGACATAACTATAATAAATATTTATGCACTCAACAACAAGGCTCCAAAATACATAAAACAAACTCTAACACCTCTGAGGAGAGAGATAGACAGCTCCACAATAGTAGTAAGAGACTTCAACACACCATTTCGGTGAAGGACAGAACATCCAAAAAGAAGCTCAACAAAACACGGAAGAGCTAAATGCTACAATCAACCAACATGATCTCATAGACATATATCGAACACTGCACCCAACAGCAGCCAAGTATACTTTCTTTTCCAACACACATGGAACATTCTCCGGAATAGACCACATATTAGGCCACAAAGCAAGTCTTCACAAAATGCACAACATCGAAATTTTACAAAGCATCTTTTCTGACCATAAAGCCATAAAAGTGGAAATCAACAACATAAAAAGCAAGGAAAAAAAATAAAACACATGGAAACTGAACAACACCTTGCTCAAAAACAACTGGGTTATAGAAGAAATTAAGGATGGAATAAAGAAATTCATAGAATCAAATGAGAATGAAAACACATCCTGCCAGAACCTCTGGGAAACAGCAAAAGCAGTGCTCAGAGGTCAGTTTATAGCAATAAATGCACACATCCAAAAAGAAGAAAGGCTCATAATCAAAGCATTAACCCTACAACTGGGACAAGTAGAAAGAGGGCAGCAAAAGAAGCCCATAGGTGCCAGAAGGAAGGAAATAATAAGAATTAAAGCAGAATTAAATGAAATAGAGAATAGAAAAACAATTAAAAGAGTTAACATGTCCAAAAGCTGGTTCTTTGAAAAAATCAACAAAATTGATAAACCATTGGCTAAACTGACAAAAGAAAAACAGGAGAGGAAGCAGATAACCCGTACAAGAAATGAGACTGGTGATATCGCAACAGACCCAAGTGAAATTAAAAGAATCATAACAGAATACTATGCAAAATTGTATTCTGACAAATTTGAAAACCTAGAAGAAATGGACAAATTTCTAGAAACTCACTACCTACCTAAATTAACACAAACAGAGGTAGAACAACTAAATAAACCCATAACAAAAGGAGAAAATGACAAAAGGTAATTAAAAAACTCCCAACAAAAAAAAGCGCTGGCCTTGGATGGCTTCACTGGAGAATTCTACCAAACTTTCAGAGAAGAGGTAACAAATACTAAAGATATTTCAGAGCATAGAAAAGGATGAAATACTCCCAAACTCATTCTATGAAGCCAGCATAACCCTGATACCAAAACCAGGTAAAGACACCACAAAAAAAGAAAACTACAGACCGATATCCCTCATGAACATTGACGTAAAAATCCTCAATAAAATTTTATCCAATGGAATTCAGCAACGTATCAAAAAAATAATTCACCATGACCAAGTGGGATTTATACCAGGTATGTAGGGATTGTTCAACATTAGAAAAACAATCAGTGTAATCCATCACATAAATAAAAGACAAGAACCACATGATCTTATCAATCCATGCAGAAAAGGCATTTGACAAAGTCCAACAGTCATTTATGATAAAAAAATCTCTCAATAAAATAGGAATAGAAGAGCAATTCCTCAATATAATTAAGGGCATTTATGCAAAACCAACAGCCAACTTCATCCTGAATGGAGAGACTTTAAAAACATTCTGTTTGAGGACAGGAACCAGACAAAGATGCCGTCTATCACCACTATTATTCAACATTGTGCTGGGGGTCCTAGCCAGAGCTATTAGGCTAGAAAAAGAAATAAAGAGAATCCAAATAGGTAGGGAAAAAGTCAAAGTATCTCTATTTGCAGATGATATGATCTTACACATGGAAAACCCCAAAGAATCCACAAGAAAACTACTGGAACTAATAGAAGATTTAAGAAAACTTTCAGGATACAAGCTACACATACAAAAATCAATTGGATTCCTTTACACCAACAAAGAGAACCTTGAAGAGGAAATCACCAAATCAATACCATTTACAATAGGCCCCAAGAAGATAAAATACTTAGGAATAAATCTAACCAGAGATGTAAAAGTTCTATACAGAGAAAACTGCAAGACACTACTGCAAGAAATGAAAAGAGACCTGCATAACTGGAAGAATATACCTTACTCATGAATAGGTAGACTCAACATAGTGAAAACGTCAATTCCACGCAAAGCAATCTACAGATACAATGCAATCTCCATCCAAATGCCACCAGCGTTTTTTAATGAGACGGGGAAACAAATCACCAACTTCATATGGAAAGGGAAAAGGCCCCGAATAAATAAAGCATTACTCAAGAAGAAGAACAAAGTGGGAGGCCTTACACTAGGACCAATTATACTGCCACGGTAGTCAAAACAGCCTGGTACTGGTACAACAACAGGTGCATAGACCAATGGAACAGAGTTGAGAATCCAGATACAAGCTCATCCACCTATGAGCAGCTAATATTTGACAAAGGCTCAAAGTCCATTAAGTGCGGAAAAGACAGTCTCTTTAGCAAACGGTGCTGGCATAACTAGCTATCTATATGCAAAAAACTGAAAGAAGACCCATACCTCACACCATGTACAAAAAGTAACTCAAAATGGATCAAACACTTAAATATAAAATCAAAAACGATAAAGATTATGGAAGAAAAAGTAGGGACAACACTAGGAGCCCTAATACATGGCATAAACACAATACGAACCATAAGTAACAATGCACAAGCACCAGAAGAGAGACTAGACAAATCGGAGCTCATAAAAAGCAAACACTTATGCTCATCAAAAGACTTCCTCAAAAGAGTCAAAAGACAACCGATGGACTGGGAAAAAATTTTTGGCTATGACAAATCCGATTAGTGTTTAATTTCTAAAATCTACAAGATACTGCAAAACGTCAACAACAAAAAGGCAAATAACCCAATTAAAAAATGGGCAAAGGATATGAACAGGCACTTCACAGAAGAAGATATTCAGGCAGCTAACAGACACATGAAGAAATGCTCACGATCATTAGCCATTAGAGAAATGCAGATCAAAACTACGATGAGATATCATCTCACCCCAACAAGGCTATCATTAATCCAAAAAACACAAAATAATAAAAGCTAGAGACGTTGTGGAGAGACTGGAACACTTACACTCTGTTGGTGCGAAAATAAAATGGTACAAGCACTTTGGAAATCGATTTGGTGCTTCTGTAAAAAGCTAGAAATAGAAGTACCATACGATCCAGCTATCCCTCTCCTTGGAATATATCCTAGAGAACAGCCGTCACATGAATAGATATATGCACACCCATGTTCATTGCAGCACTGTTCACAACAGCGAAAAGATGGAAGCAATCTAGGTGCCCATCAACGGACAAATGGATAAACAAACTATGGTATATCCACACAGTGGAATATTATGCAATGTTAAAGAACAACAATGAAGCTGTGAATCATCTTATAATATGGTGGAAGCTGGAACTTATTATGCTGAGTGAATTTAGTCAGTCACAGAAGGACAAATACTGTATAAGACCACTATTATAAGAACTCAAGAAAAGGTTTAAACACAGAAGACAACATTCTTTGATGGTTACGGGTGTTGGGAGGGAGGGTGAGGGTCATTCACTAAGTAGAAAGTAGATAAGAATCATCTTAAGTGAAGGGAAGGACAGCACACCCTACAGGGGAAGTCAGCACAACTGGACTAAACCAAAGCTAAGAAGTTTCCTGAATACAATCAAATACTTTGAGAGACAGAGTAGCAGGGGTAGGGGTCTGGGGACCATGCTTTCAGGGGACATTTAGGTCAATTGGCATAACAAAGCTTATTAAGAAAATGTGCTGCACCCTACTTTGGTGAGTGGCGTCTGGGGTCTTAAAAGGTTGCAAGAGGCAATCTAAGATACATCAATTTGTCCCAACCACTTGGAGTAAATAGAATGAAGAACACCGAAGACACAAGGAAAGTATTAACCCAAGAGACAGAATGGGCCACATATACCAGGGACTTCATCAACCTGGGACCAGAAGAACTAGATGGTGCCCGGCTACCACCAATGAACATCCAGACAGGGAACACAACAGAAGGTCCCTGATGGAGCAGTAGAAGGATGGAGTGCAGAACTCAAATTCTAGTGAGAAGACCAGACTTAATGGTCTGACTGAGACTTGAGGTACCCTGGAAAGCATGGCCTGTGGACTCTCTATCAGCCCAGAACTAAAACAATTTCCAAAGCCAACTCTTCAGACAGGTATTGGACTGGACTGTGGGACATAAAATGATACTCGTGAAGTGTGCTTCTTAGTCAAGTAGATACAAGAGACCAAAGGGGCGGCTTCTGTCCAGAGGTGAGATGGGAAGGCAGAGAGAGTTAGGAGCTGGTTGAATGGTCAAGGAGGAGTGTGATGTCGCAGAATGGAGTGAGCAATTAATGTCTCATAACAATGTTTGTTAAAAAAAAAAAATTTGTATGGGAGACTAACTTGAAATGTAAACTTCGTTTAATTACAACAATAAAAAAAAAAAAGAAAACAAACAAAATAACAATCCTTGAATAATACAAAAAACTCTGTATGATTGGTAGAAACCAACAAGTAAACAGACAATATAGAGTGAGAAGTATTAATTAGATTTTTACATATGATACTATAGAAATAAACAGAAGTAAAATTTAGCTTAGAGTAGAGGGAACAGCATGTTTAAAGACACTGGAATGAGAAAGAAAGGTTTTTTTTTACAGTCTTGCTCCCATCAAGCAGGTCTACTCATTCTCTCCATCCTATATCAGATTCATTGTCTACTATGTAATGTGTTTCCGAATTGTGCATCTGCTCTCTCATCCATTCTCACTTGTAGAAAAGTAGTCCAAGTTCTGTGAACTCTATTTCATATTTCATCAACATCTTGGAATTAAACATGGATTCCCTAGGTGTTACAAATGGTTAACGCACTTGGCTACTAACTGAAAGATTGGTGGTTCGAGCCCACCCAGAGGCACATCAGAAAACCCTATGGAGCTCTACTCTGACACACTTGAGGTTGCCATGAGTAGGAGTTGACTTCATAGGAACTCCTTTTTTTTGTTTTATTTTTGTTTTTTTTTTGGTTTATCACTAGCTATTATGCAAGTTTTGTCTTCACTGTTAATATCTAAAGGTTTTCAGTGAAGGTATCATATTTTTGATTCTTTCCACAGAGCTTAGTACTTCACTGGTTATGTAGTCCGCAATCAATGTACTTGATGAGTAAATGAAGAGATGGATGGATGAACGTAAAAAGAACCACTGGTTTATCATACAACTAATCCTGAGTATCATTGATTTATACTAAATAAGGTAGAAAAAAATCTTATAACAATGTGATTGTCATCAGAACTATAAAATAAGTTGGGTTCTCAAGATTTTATGAGCATTTTGCAGTACAAGCATTCACATTCTTTAAAACTCAATCATTTACTGGGTTGTTAAACAAAACTACAGCAAATACATTAAAGGCATCACTAGAGGACCAGCCTCCTGGGTAGTGAAAATGGTTAAGTGCTGGACTGCTAATTGAAGGGCTGGCAGTTCTAACCCACCCATACGTGCTTCAGAAGACAGGCCTGGCAGTCTGCTTCCAAAAGGTCAAAGCCTTGAAAACCCTATGGAGCAGTTCTACTCTGTGCATATGGGGTCACCGTGAGTCAGAGTCAACTTGACGGCAAGCAATATAGCAACATAATACTGAAACTCTAACATATTTTACAAAAGAAGTCTTATTGTCCTGAAAGTATTCTGGACCTATAATGTATCTGTGCATCATGCTCCCTCAAAATCTTTACATCACAATATTCTTCCATTGGGAGACAATTTGTAACATCCCTAATTTGGTGCTGTGTCCCTTAATCTATTGTTCTGAGTATTTTTCCCATAATTTGTACTCCCTATCCTCTTTATTATCTAAGGAGACCTTCTTACTTCGATAGATTAGAATTATTATGCATGTGAGACTCAAGCAATTACTGCTTTGAATGTTAATAAGTATTTATTCTGATTTTATTAAGAATAATATTATGGTGTTGAATTATAGGAATGTGTGAATTGGTAATTGGCCTCACAAAACAAAGCCTCTGAAATTATTGCTGAAAGCAAAAACAAACAAAGCTAGTTTCTTTAAAAATTCCTTGCTAAAATAAACATAGAAACATTGCTAAATAAAAGTACTAAGGCAAGGTTTCAACTACAGTGACAGTGTTAGAAAGATAAAGAAATGTGAAATTCACTCTAACATTTCTGGGTAAAAAATTGTTCTAAGAGCCCCTAAATATACTCTTCTTGTGTTTGCTTTTCTTTAAAAGAATGTTCCAGAACCCTAGCTTGGAGTAACTATGATTCCTTTTCTTTCCCCTAGAGATGGTAGATAAATGATTATAACAGAAGAAGTAGTTTGTTCCATGACCTAAGAGCATGCTCAGACACACAGGTTACCAAAAAGGTCAGACTGATATCCACGTAAGAGACTTTAAGTCATGTATGTGAATAACAATTGGTCTCAAAAAATCGATAAAATGTAAGACTAGTGACAAAGGTGATGGAGCTGGAGTTAATAACACCATGACTGGCCTTAGAGCAAGTGAGTTGTTGTACATGAGAATTTTCATTCAAATGAAGTGTTTGATTAAGTAGTCTAGTTTGGTCCCAGTAGTAAACATGATGCCAAGTTACCAAGTCAATAAGTTTACACATCACCAATTTACAAGGAGTCTTCGATAAAAGAAATTTATAATGCTTTCCCAATCACTGACATAGATAGTAGTTTTAAAAATTTGAGCTAATAAATAAAATTTGAAGGGATTTCTGTATTGCCCTCTGCTAATGACTACTGTGAGGTCTTTATTGAAGTATTTTAACCTCTCTGCACCTAAGTTTCTTAATTTGTATGATGAAAATGATAATGATGAATAATCCCTGAGGACACAGCAGTTAGCTAGCATTTATAAAATGCTTTAAAGAGGGTGCCTTGTGAAAGCAAACTATTTAATATAAACCAGTAGATAGTTTATCAGCACACCATCTGAATGGGAACTCTGCATCCTCTGTAATAGCCGAAAGAAATAAAAAGAAACAGCTGGAATTTAAAAATAAAAATTTAAAAATCTGGCAATTAATCCAAAACTTTTAGAACATACAGATATATAATTATCATCTGGAAACCCTGGTGGTGTAGTGGTTGAGAGCTACGGCTGCTAATCAAAAGGTCAGCAGTTTGAATCCACCAGGTGCTCCTTGGAAACCCTATGGGGCAGTTCTACTATGTCCTATAAGGTCGCTGTCTTAGTCATCTAGTGCTGCTCCAACAGAAATACCACAAGTGGATGGCTTCAACAAAGAGAAGTCCATTCTCTCACAGTCCAGTAGGCTACAAGTCCAAATTCAGGGCATCAGTTCCAGGGGAACGCTTTCTCCATCGACTCTGGAGGAAGGTCTGTGTCATCAATTTTCCTTTGGTCTGGGAGCATCTCAGCACAGGAACCTCAGGTCCGAAGGACGCGCTCTGCTCCCAGTTCTGCTTTCTTGGTGGTTTGAGGCTCCCATGTGTCTCTGCTCACTTCTCTCTTTTATATCTCAGAAGAGATTGGATTAAGACACTATCTAATCTTGTAGATGTCATCAGTATAACCTCATCATAGTGATAGAGTTTACAACACATAAGGAAATCACATCAGATTGCACAATCATACAATACTGGAGAATCACAACCTAGCCAAGTTGCTACACACATTTTTGGGGAGACACAATTCAATCCATGACAGTCGCTACGAGTTGGAATCAACTCAGTGGAAACGGGTTTGAGTTTTGCTCTTCAAAGCACATTATAACAAGCTATACACTTTATTTTGCTGGTTGTTTTTAGTGATTTGGCTTCCATACACAGAAAACAGAACAAAAGAAAGATCATCCAATCAGTCAGCTGTAATAATAACCATCTTCCCAGACAGTGATTTAAAAAATATATTCAAGACCCTGAGGGACTGAATTACTGGGCTGAGGACTATGGGTACCATGGTCTTGGGGAACATCTAGCTCAATTGGCATAACATAATTTATAAAGAAAACATTCTACGCTCTACTTTGGTGGGTAGCGTCTGGAGTCTTAAAAGCCTATGACTAGCCATCTAAGATACGCTGCTGGTCTCACCCCTTCAGGAGTAAGGGAGAATGAAGAAAACTAAAGACACAAGGAAAGATTACTCCAAAGGCGAGTAACGGACCACAACTACCGTGGCCCCCACCAGACTGAGTCCGATACAACTAGATGGTGCTTGGCTACCACCACTGACTGCTCTGACAGAGATCACAATAGAGGGTCCCAGGCAGAGCTGGAGAAAAATGTAGAACAAAATTATAACTCACAAGAAAAGACCAGACTTACTGGGCTGACAGACACTGGAGAAACCCCAAGAGTATGGCCCCTGGACACCCTTTTAGCTCAGTAATGAAGTCACTCTTAAGGTTCACCCTTTAGCCAAAGATCAGACAGGCCCATTAAAAAAAAAAAAAAAAAAAAAAAAAAACAAGACTAAAGAGGCACACTAGCCCAGGGGCAAGTACTAGGATGCAGGAAGGGACAGGAAAGCTGGTAATAGGGAACCCAAGATCAAGAAGGGAGAATGTTGACATGTTGTGGGGCTGTTAACCAATGTCATAGAACAATACGTGTACTGTTTAATGAGAAGCTAGTTTGTTCTGTAAACATTCATCTAAAATACGATAAAAAAATTACAAAGAAAAATATATATATATATTCAAGAGAAGGTTATGCAGGTAGAAGAAGTAGGTAAACAATGAACTAAGAGACGAACAAGAAGTAGATAAACAGAGAGAGAGACGGAGAGGTGACTTCCTCTTTCAGATGGATGCCAAAGGTGATATATAGAGGCTAACAGATCTGGCAGCCAACTTCAGTAACTAACACCCCAGAAAAAGTGACACACCGTGAGTCAGTAGACCGGGTCCAAATAGGCTGAGGAAGAACATTCTATAAGTGCCCTACCTCTCTCCCATGTCGTCTTGAGCAGAAAATTGCCTGCTGTCTTGCCACCAAGGAGCAAGTAACAACGTTAAAGAGCAACCCCAGAGCAGTACCATGGGGTGCCCTGATGGAGTGGAATGCATATGACAAGAAGCACAGACGGGTTGACTGGCTCTGAGAATTCCCTTCTGTCTCCTTACCGTTTTCTGACTTGTGGACTGGTTAAAAAAAAAAAAAAAATGGTGCCAACACCCAGATAAAAGTATTCTGTCAGAGGAAGAGGCACAAGAGCCATTCCTTGGGAAACAAGGTTAATGCAGCCTGTTAGATAGAAATTGATCAATTTGTGACTGCAACACTAAAGTCTTTCTTCCTTGAGTCATGCTCTCTTTCCACAATTTCATACATTAAATTTATATGTTAGCATTCAAATTACAATTTTAACTTTCAGTAAGGGAAAGAAATTGATTGATAGGGCAACTAATAGTCCTATAGGAACAAAATTTCATAAAGAAAATTTCCAAAATAACTGAAGAGCCTACGCACTATGAAACAAACGTCACAAGTGCAGTTATGCATGCTAATATAACAAGAGTAAATGAAACAAAGCAAATAAGAATGTAAATAACATATTAAATATACTCATAAATATAAAAGACATTACAAGCATTAGGCAGAACTAAACTGTAATGAAATAGAATAAAATGGATAGAAAGAAGATAAATTTCAAAATATATGAAGCAAATACCACAATATACGAATTTATTAAAATAAATATATTTATTTTAAGTAATTTTCCACACTGTTGTGAGGCTATGTACAGGTTTCTCATGAACACAATTAAGTGTTCTGGAATTCCCATTCTTTGCAATATTATCCATAATTTTTTATGATTCACACAGGCAAATGCCTTTGCATAGTCAATAAAACACACGTAACATCTTTCTGGTGTTCTCTGCTTTCAACCACGATCCATCTGACACTGGCAATGATATCCTTGGTTCCATTCCCTCTTCTAAAACTGGCCTGAATTTCTGGCAGTGCCTTGTAGATATACTGCTGCAGCCGCTTTTGAATGATCTTCAGCAAAATTTTACTTGCATGTGATATTAATGATACTGTCTGATAATTTCTGCATTTGGTTGGATCATCTTTCTTGGGAATAGGCATAAACAGGGATCTCTTCCAGTCAGTTGGCTAGGTAGCTGTCCTCCAAATTTCTTATTTCTTAGCATAGAAGAGTTAGCACTTGCAGTGCTGCATCTGTTTGTTGAAACATCTCAATTGATATCCCGTCAATTCCTGGAGCCTTGTTTTTTGCCAATGTCTTCAGTGCAGCTCGGACTTCTTCCTTCAGTACCATAATTTCCTGAGCATATGCTGCCTTTTGAAATGGTTGAGCATTGACTAATTCTTTTTGGCATGACTCTGTGTTTCCTTCCAACTTCTTTTGATGCTTCCTGTGTCATTTAATATTTTCCCCGTAGAATCCTTCACTATTGCTACTCGAGGCTTTAATTTTTTCTTCAGTTTTTTTAGCTTGAAAAATGCCAAGTGTGTTCTTCCCTTTTGATTTTCTATTTCCAGCTGTTTGCACGTGTCATAATATTTTACTTTGTCTTCTCGGGCCGCCATTTGAAATCTTCTGTTGACTTCTTTTACTTCATCATTTCTTCCTTTTTTTTTAGCTACTCAGCATTCAACAGCAAGTTTCAGAGTCTCTTCTGACATCCATTTTTGTCTTTTCTTTCTTTCCAGTCTTTTTAATGACCTCTTGCTTTCTTCATGTATGATGTCCTTGATGTCATTCCACAACTTGTCTGGTCTTCAGTCATTAGTGTTCAACACGTCAAACTTATTCTTGAGATGGTCTGTAAATTCAGGTGGGATATACTCAAGGTCGTACTTTGGCTCTCATGGACTTTTTTCTAATTTTCTTCAGTTTCAGCTTGAACTTGTATATGAGCAATTGATGGTCTGTTCCACAGTTGGCTCCTGGCCCTGTTCTGACTGATGATATTGAGCTTTCCCATCGTCTCCTTCCACAGATATAGTTGATTTGATTCCTGTGTATTCCATCTGGTGAGGTCCACGTGTATAGTAACCATTTATGTTGGTGGGAAAAGGTATTTGCAATAAAGAAATCGTTTGTCTTACAAAATTCTATCATGTGATCTCCAGTATCGTTTCTATCACCAAGGCCATATTTTCCAACTACCAACCCTTCTTCATTTCCAACTTTCACATTCCAATCATCAGGAATTATCAATGCATCCTAATTGCATGTTTGATCAATTTCAGATTGCAGAAGCTGGTAAAAATCTTCAATTCCTTCATCTTTGGCCTTAGTGGTTGAAGCATAAATTTGAATAATAGTCGTATTAACTGATCTTCCTTGTAGGCATATGGGTATTATCCTATCACTGACAGCTTTGTACTTCAGGATAGATCTTGAAATGTTCTTTTTGACAATGAGTGCAACGCCATTCCTCTTCAAGTTGTCATCCCCGGCAAAGTAGAACATATGATTGTTGAATTCAAAATGGCCAATACCACTCCATTTTCAGCTCACTAATGCCTAGGATATAGATGTTTATGCATTCCATTTCATTCTTGATGATTTCCAATTTTCCTAGATTCATGCTTCATACATTCCACGTTCTGATTATTAATGAATGTTTACAGCTGTTTCTTCTCATTTTGAGTCCTGCCACATCAGCAAACGAAGTTCCTTAGAGCTTGATTCCATCCATGTCATTAAGGTCAACTCTACTTCGAGGAGGCAGCTCTTCCCCAGTTGTCGTTTGAGTGCCTCCCAACCTGGGGGGCTCATCTTCCAGTGCTATACCAGACGATTTTCCACTGCTATTCATAAGGCTTTCACTGGCTAATTCTTTTCAGAAGTAGACTTCCAGGTCCTTCTTAGTTTGTCGTAGTTTGGAAGCTCAGCTGAAACCTGTCTGCCATGGGTGACGCTGCTGCTATCTGAATACCAGTGGCATAGCTTCCAGCATCACAGCAACATGCAAGCCAGGACAGTACAACAAATTGACAGGCATGTGGGGGAATAAATTCATATATTGTAGTATTTGTTTCATATATTTTGAAATTTATCCTCTATCCATTTTATTCTGCTTCATTGCAGTTTGGTTCTGCTTAATGCTTGTAATATCTCTTATATTTCTGAGTATATTTAATACTTTATTTATATTCTTATTTGTTGTGTTTCATTTATTGTTGTTACATTAGCATGCATAATTGTACTTGTGACTTTTGTTTCATAGTGCATAGGCTCTTTGGTTATTTTGGAAATTTTCATTATGAATTTTTGTTCACAAAGGCAGTTGTTCAGACAGAACAAGGGGATACTGCGTGGTTTCAAGTCAGGAAAGGTGCACGTCAGGGCTGTATTCTTTCACCATACCTAGTCAATCTGCATGCTGAGCAAATAATCTGAGAAGCTGGACTGTATGAACACAAATGCGGCATTAGGACTGGAGGAAGTCCCATCAACAACCTGTGTTATGCAGATGTCACAAACTTGCTTGCTCAAAGTGAAAAGGACTTGAAGCACTTACTGATGAAGAGCAAAGACCACAGCCTTCAGTATGGATAACACCTCAACATAAAGAAAAGAAAAATCTTCACAGCTTGACTAAAAAGCCACATCATGATTAAAGGAGAAAATATTCAAGTTGTCAAGGAATTCATTTTACTTGGATCCACAATCAACACCCATGAAACAGCAGTCAAAAGACACATTTCATTGGGCAAATCTGCTGCAAAAGTTCTCTTTAAAGTGTTCAAAAGCAAAGATGTCACCTTGAAGACTAAGTGCACCTGACCCAAGCCATGGTATCTTCAATCGCATCATATGCATGCAAAAGCTGGACAATGAATAAGGAAGACTAAAGAAGAATTGACGCCCTTGAATTGTGGTGTTGGTGAAGAATACTGACTATACCATGGACTGCCAAAAGAATGAACTATTCAGTCTTGGAAGAAGTACAGCCAGAATGCTCCTTAGAAGCACGGATAATGAGACCACGTCTTACATACTTTGAAGAGGTTTCCAGGAGAAATCAGTCACTGGAGAAAGACATCATGCTTGGTTAAGTGGAGAGTCAGTGAAACAGATGAAGACCCTCAATAAGATGGATTGACACAGTGGCTGCAACAATGGGCTCAAACATAACAATGATGTGAGCATGGCGTAGGACCAGGCAGTGTTTTGTTCTGTGGTACATGGTGTTGCTATGATTTGGAACCTTCTTGATGGCACCTAACAACAACAACAATAACTTTGTGAGGCTGGAAACTCCAATATTCATAGGGCAGGGTGGCAGACTATAAATAGGTGGGATTGTATACCTCTATCTTGAGGCAGGCTTTTTTCTTCCTCGGGAAACCTCAGTTTTTGCTCTTACAGCCATTAATTGATTGAATGAGGCCACCCATGTCACCCAGGGTAATAACCTTTAAAGTCAAGTGATTGTAGATGTTAACTATATCTACAAAAATATCTTCACAGCAACACTTAGATTACTATTTGATTAAAAACTGTCTACTGTAGTCTAGCCCAGTTGACACATAAGAATAACCATCACAACTTCAAAGTGATTATTGATAGATTTGGATTAATATCTACCATGTCTGTAACTGTTTTCTATTCGTTGCATTTGTTCTCTCTTTTTTCTTCCCTCCCTTTCTGGTTTCTCTGCTTTTTGCAGAGCATTTATATGGTTCTATTTTATCTCTTTATCAGAGCCCTGGTGTCATAGTGGTGAAGAGCTCGGTTGCTAACCAAAAGGTTCACAGTTCAAAACCACCAGCCACTCCTTAGAAACCCCAAGGGGTCTTTCTACCCTGTCCTATAGGGTAGCCTAACAACAACAGCAATTTTCTCTCTTAGCTATTAATTATCCCTGTTTAAAAAAAAAAAAATTAGTGATTGCCCTAGAGTTTCCAATATACATTTTTAACTAATCTAAATTGACTTTCAAATAACACTATACTGCTTCATATATGTTGTTATGTGATGTCCAGTCGGTTCTGACTCATAATGACACTGTGTACAACAGAAGGAAACACTGCCCGCTCCTGTGCCATCCTGACAATCATTGCTTTGTTTGAGCCCATTGTTGCAGACACAGTGTCAATCCATCTCATCCAGGGTCTTCCTCTTTTTCACTGCACTTCTATCTTAGCAAGCATGATGTCCTTCTCCAGGGACTGGTCCCTCCTGGTAACATGTCCAAAGTATGTGAAACAGTCTCATCATCCTTGCTTCCAAGGAGCATTTGGCTGTACTTCTGCCAAGATAGACTTGTTCATTCTTCTGGTATTCCATGTTATATTTAATATTCTTCACCAACACCGATAATTTCAAAGCATCAATTCTTCCTCAGTCTTCGTTATTCATTGTCCAGCTTTCACATGCATATGAGGCAACTGAAAACACCATGGCTTGGGTCAGGCTTACCTTAGTCCTCAAAGTGACATCTTTGTTTTTCAACACTTTAAAGAGGTCTTTTGCAGCAGATTTTCCCACTGCAATGTGTCCTTTGATTTCTTGACTGATGCTTTCATGGGCGTTGATTGTGGATCCAAGTAAAAGGAATTCCTTGACAACTTCAATCTTTTCTCCACTTATCACGATGTTGCTTATTGGTCAAGTTGTGCGAATTTTTGTTTTCTTTATGTTGAGATGTAATCCATACTGAAGGCTGCAGTCTTTGGTCTTCATCAGTAAGTGCTTCAATTCCTCTTCCTTTCTGCAAAGAAGGTTGTATCATCTACATATCTCAGGTTATCAGTGAGTCTTCCACCAATCCTGATGCCGTGTTTGTCTTCATACAGTTCAGCTTCTCAGATTATTTGTTTAGTATACAGACTGAATAAGTATGGTGAAATGATACAACCCTGACACACACCTTTTCTGATTTTGAATCACACTTCATATATAGTTCCTTTTAATAAATTATTTCCGATAACTCCCTTGCTTCCATTATGACATTGCTATCATTCATGTCATTTATCTATATGTGTAGTCACCCAACATACTGTTGCTATTATTCCTTTAAACAAACAGTTAATTTAGATCAATTAGGAATTAGAAAAATAAAATACTTTATTTTACCTTCATTTATTCCTTCACTGACAGTCTTCCTGTCTTTATGTAGATCTGAGTTTCTGACATTTCATTTTTCTCATCCCTAAGAACTTCTTACATAACTTTTTGCAAGAAAGGTTCAGTGGTAATAAATTTCCTCACTTTTGGATTACCAGAGAATGCTTTATTTTTCCTTTACTTTCAAAGATAGTTTTGCAGGGCGTAATTCTAGGTTGGTGAGTTTTTTTTTTTTTTTTCCTTCTTTCCACACTGTTTCACTCCACTCTCTTGCTTGCATGGTTTTTGTTGAGAAGTTTGATGTAATTCTTTTTTTTTTAATTGTTTTTCATTGTACTTTACATGAAGGTTTACAGAGCAAACTAGTTTCTCATTAAACAATTAATACACTTATTGTTTTGTGACATGGTTGTCAACCCCATGTCATGTCAACACTCTCCCCTTCTCGACCTTGGATTCCCCATTACCAGCTTTCCTGTCCCCAGCTGCCTTCTTGTCCTTGCCTCTGGCCTGGTGTGCCCATTTAGTCTCATTTTATTTTATGGGCATCTCTAATCTTTGGTTGAAGGGTAAACCTCAGGAGTAACTTCATTTCTAAGCTATAAAGGTGTCCAGGGGCCAGACTAGAGGTCATTGTAATTTTTGTTGTTGTTGTTGTTGTAGTTAAATTAAGTTTACATTTTAAGTTAGTCTACCATACAAAATTTTTTTACATACATTGTTATGAGACCCTAATTGCTCACCCCATTCTGCGACAGCACACTCATCCTTTCCGCCCCGATTCTCCATGACCATTCAACCAGCTCCTAACCCTCTCTGCCTTTCCATCTCACCTTTGGACAGAAGCTGCCCCTGTGGTCTCTTGTATCTACTTGACTAAGAGGCACACTCTTCACAAGTATCACTTTATGTCCTACGGTCCAGTCCAATCCCTGTCTGAAGAGTTGGCCTGAGAAATTGTGTTAGTTCTGGGCTGATAGAGAGTCAAGGGGCCATGCTTTCTGGGGTACTTCCAGTCTCAGTCAGACCATTAAGTGTTGTCTTCTTACTAGAATTTGAGTTCTGCACCCCATCCTTCTACTGCTCCATCAGGGACTCTCCCTGTCAGGATGTTCATTGGTGACAGCCAGGCATCATGTAGTTCTTCTGGTCTCAGGCTGATGAAGTCTCTGCTTTATGTGGACCATTCTGTCTCTTGGGCTAATACTTTCCTTGTGTCTTTGGTGTTCTTCGTTCTCCTTTACTCCAAGTGGTTGGGACTGATTGATGCATCTCAGATGGCCCCTTGCAAGCTTTTAAGATCCCAGAAGCCACTCACCAAAGGAGGATGCAGCACATTTTCTTAATAAGCTTTGTTATGCCAATTGACCTAAATGTCTCCTGAAAGCATGGTCCCCAGACCCCTACCCCTGCTACTCTGTCTCTCAAAGTATTTGATTGTATTCAGGAAACTTCTTAGCTTTGGTTTAGTCCAGTTGTGCTGACTTCCCCTGTAGGGTGTGCTGTCCTTCCCTTCACCTAAGATGATTCTTATCCACTATCTACTTAGTGAATAACTCTTACCCTCCCTCCTCACACCCATAACCATCAAAGAATGTTTTCTTCTGTGTTTAAACCTTTTCTTGAGTTCTTATAATAGTGGTCTTATACAGTATTTGTCCTTCTGTGACTGACCGAATTCACTCAGCATAATAAGTTCCAGCTTCCACCATGTTATACGATGTTTCACAGCTTCAGCGTTGTTCTTCATCATTGCATAGTATTCCATTGTGTGGATATACCATAATTTGTTCATCCATTCGTCCGTTGATGGGCACCTAGGTTGCATCCATCATGTTGCTGTTGTGAACAGTGCTGCAATGAACCTGGGTGTGCATATATCTATTCATGTGACGGATGTTATTTCTCTAGGATATATTCCAAGGAGTGGGATAGCTGGATCGTATGGTACTTCTATTTCTAGATATATAAGGAAGCGCCAAATTGGTTTCCAAAGTGCTTGTACCATTTTACATTCCCACCAACAGTGTATAAGTGTTCCAATCTCTCCACAACCTCCCTAGCATTTATTAGTTTGTGTTTTTTGGATAAATGATAGCCTTGTTGGGGTGAGATGATATCTCATTGTAGTTTTGATCTTCATTTCTCTAATGGCTAATGATCGTAAGCATTTCTTCATGTGTCTGTTAGCTGCCTGAATATCTTCTTCTGTGAAGTACCTGTTCATATCCTTTGACCATTTTTTAACTGGGTTATTTGTCTATTTGTTGTTGAGGAATTGCAGTATCTTGTAGATTTTAGAGATTAGATGCTGATCGGATTTGTCATAGCCAAAATTTTTTTCCCAGTCTGTCTGTTGTCTTTTGACTCTTTTGGTGAAGTCTTTTGATGAGCATAAGTGTTTGCTTTTTAAGAGCTCCCATTTATCTAGTCTCTCTTCTGGTGCTTGTGCATTGTTACTTATGGTTCATATTGTGTTCATGCCATGTATTAGGCCTCCTAGCGTTGTCCTCATTTTTTCTTCCATAATCTTTATCATTTTTGATTTTATATTTAAGTCTTTGATCCATTTGAGTTACTTTTGGTATGTGGTGTGAGGTATGGTCTTGTTTCAGTTTTTTGCAGATGGATATCCAGTTATGCCAGCACCATTTGTTAAAGAGACTGTCTTTTCCCCAATTAATGGACTTTGAGCATTTGTCAAATATTAGCTGCTCATAAGTGGATGAGCTTATATCTGGATTCACACCTCTGTTCTATTGGTCTATGTATCTGTTGTTGTACAAGTACCAGGCTGTTTTGACTACAGTGGCAGTATAATAGGTCCTAAAATCAGGTAGTGTAAGGCCTCCCACTTTGTTCTTCTTTTTGAGTAATGCTTTCTTTATTCGGGGCCTCTTCCCTTTCCATATGAATTTGGTGATTTGTTTCTCCATCTCTTTAAAAAATGCTGGTGGAATTTGGATGGGGATTGCACTGTATCTGTAGATTGCTTTGGGTAGAATTGACATTTTCACTATGTTGAGTCTACATATCCATGAGCACAGTATATTTTTCCAGTTATGCAGGTCTCTTAGTTTCTTGCAGTAGTGTCTTGTGTTTTCTCTGTATAGATTTTTACTTCTCTGGTTAGATTTATTCCTAAGAATTTTATCTTCTTGGGGGCTATTGTAAATAGTATTGATTTGGTGATTTCCTCTTCAAGGTTCTCTTTGTTGGTGTAAAGGAATCCAATTGATTTTTGTATGTTTATCTTGTATCCTGAAATTTGCTGAAATCTTCTATTAGTTCCAGTAGTTTTCTTGTGGCTTCTTTGGGGTTTTCTGTGTATAAGATCATATCATCTGCAAATAAAGATACTTTGACTTCTTTACTACCTATTTGGATGCCCTTTATTTGTTTTTCTAGCCTAACTGCTCTGGCTAGGACCTCCAGCACAATGTTGAATAATAGTGGTGATAGAGGGTATCCGTGTCTGGTTCCTGTCTTCAAGGGGGATGCTTTCAAAGTCTCTCCATTTAGGATGAAGTTGGCTGTTGGTTTTGTATAAATGCCCTTAATTATATTGAGGAATTTCCCTTCTATTCCTATTTTATTGAGAGTTTTTATCATGAATGGGTGTTCGACTTTGTCGAATGCCTCTTCTGCACCTATTGATAAGATCATGTGGTTCTTGTCTTTTATTTATGTGATGGATTACACTGATTGTTTTTCTAATGTTGAACCATCCCTGCATAACTGGTATAAATCCCATTTGGTCACGGTTAATTATTTTTTGATATGTTGCTGAATTCTATTGGCTAGAATTTTGTTGAGGATTTTTGCATCAATGTTCATGAGGGATATCGGTCTGTAATTTTCTTTTTTTGTGGTGTCTTTACCTGGTTTTGGTAACAGGGTTATGTTGGCTTCATAGAAGGAGTTTGGGAGTATTCCATCCTTTTCTATGCTCTGAAATACCTTTAGTAGAAGTGGTGTTATCTCTTCTCTGAAAGGTTGGTAGAATTCTCCAGTGAAGCCATCCAGGCCAGGGCCAGTTTTTTAATAACTTTTTCAATCTCTTCTTTTGTTACGGTTTTATTTAGTTGTTCTAACTCTGTTTGTGCTAATTTAGGTAGATAGTCAGTTTCTAGAAATTTGTCCATTTCCTCTAGGTTTTCAAATTTGTTAGAGTACAATTTTTCATAGTAATCTGTTATGATTCTTTTAGTTTCAGTTGGGTCTGTTCTGATATCACCCATCTCATTTCTTATATGGGTTATCTGCTTCCTTTCCTCTTTTTCTTTTGTCAGTTTAGCCAGTGGTTTATCAATTTTGTTGATCTTTTCAAAAACAAGCTTTTGGACTTGTTAACTCTTTCAATTGTTTTTTAATTCTCTATTTCATTTAATTCTTCTCTAATTCTTATTATTTCTTTCCTTCTGGTGTCTGTGGGCTTCTTTTGCTGCTCTCTTTCTACTTGTTCCAGTTGCAGGGTTAATGCTTTGATTATGACCCTTTCTTCCTTTTGGATGTGTGCATTTATTGCTATAAAGTGACCTCTGAGCACTACTTTTGCTGTGTCCCAAAGGTTCTGGTAGGTTATGTTTTTGTTCTCATTTAAGTCCATGAATTTTTTTACTCCATCCTTAATTTCTTCTGTAATTCAGTAGTGTTTGAGCAAGGTGTTGTTCAGTTTCCATGTGTTTGATATTTTTTCCTTGCTTTTTATGTTGTTGATTTCCACTTTTATGGCTTTATGGTCAGAAAAGATGTTTTGTAAAATTTGATGTTTGGGATTTTGTTAAGAGTTGCTTTATGGCCTAACATGTGGTCTGTTCTGGAAAATGTTCCATGTGTATTGAAAAAGAAAGTACACTTGGCTGCTGTTGGGTGAAGTGTTCGGTATATGTCTACGAGATCAAGTTGGTTGATTGTAGCATTTAGCTCTTCCGTGTCTTTGTTGAGCTTCTTTCTGGATGTTCTGTCCTTCACCAAAAGTGGCGTGTTGTAGTCTCCTACTACTATTGTGGGGCTGTCTATCTCTCCCTTCAGAGCTGTTAGAGTTTGTTTTATGTATTTTGGAGCCCTGTTGTTGGGTGCGTAAATATTTATTATAGTTATATCCTCCTGGTGTATTGACCCTTTCATCATTATATAGTGCCCTTCCTTATCCTTTGTGGTTGATTTTACTTTAAAGTATGTTTTGTCAAAGATTAATATTGTCACTCCTGCTCTTTTTTGAGTGTTGTTTGCTTGATATATCTTTTTCCATCCTTTGAGTTTTAGCCTATCTGTATCTTTAAGTCTAAGGTGTGTCTCTGTAGGCAACATATAGATGGATTATGCTTTTTATCCAATCTGCCACTCTCCGTCTATTTATTGGTGCATTAAGTCCGTTTACATTCAGCGTAATTATTGATAGGTATGAGTTCAGTGCTGTCATCCTGATATCTCTTTTTGTGTGTTGTTCACAGTTTCTTTGCCCCCCTTAATTTTCTGTGCTGACTCATTTTTCTTTATGTATTTTTTTTTTCATTTTTGTAGATTTTGTGTTTGTTGGGTCTTTATGTTTTTCTCCTTTTTTTTCAATTTGTAGGATTGTTAGATTCCTTTGTGTTTACCTCAATATTTACCACTATTTTTCTAAATTTATACCAGTATTTTATTACTTTATATTGTCTTGACTTCCCCTCCATATGAAAAATCATTTTCTGCATTTTTTAAGTCCCTCTTATTGTTTTAATGTTGTCTTTTTTTTTTACATATTGATATCTCTGTTTCCCTATTTTCAATGTTTTAGCTTTGACGTATTTTCGACTTCACTATCTGAGTCAATGTCTGGTTGTTCTGTCCTGTTTTCTAGTCTTGCGTTGTTATCTGGTGTTATTGATTATCTAACTGTAGGACTCCAGTTAGTATTTCTTGTAATTTTTGTTTGGATTTTGCAAATTCCCTGAACTTCTGTTTATCTGGAAATGGCTTAATTTCGCCATCATATTTGAGAGACAGTTTTGCTGGATATATAATTCTTGGCTGGCAGTTGTTTTCCTTCAATGTCATCCCATTGCCTTCTTGCCTGCATGGTTTCTGCTGAGTAGTCTGAGCTTATTCTAACTGACTCTCCTTTGTAGAAGACTTTTCTTTAATCCTAGCCGCTCTTAAAATTCTCTCTTTATATTTGATTTTGGTGAGTTTGATTATAATATGTCTTGGTGACTTTCTTTTGAGATCTACCTTATGTGGTCTTTGATGAGCATCTTGGATAGATATCTTCTCATTGTTCATGATATCAGGGAAGTTTTCTGTCAACAAATCTTCCACAATTTTCTCTTATTTTCTGTTATCCCTCCTTGTTCTGGTACTCCAATAACTCATAGGTTATTTCTCTTGATAGAGTCGCACATGACTCTTAGAGTTTCTTCATTCTTTTGAATTGTTTTATCTGATTTTTCCTCAAATAAGTTGGTGTCAAGAGCTTTATCTTCAATGTCACTAATTCTAACTTCTACTGCCTCAATTCTGCTCCTATGACTTTCTATTGAGTTGTCTAATTCTGAAATTTTATTGTTAATCTTCTGGATTTCTGATTGCTGTCTCTGTATGGATTCTTGCAGCCTATTAAATTTGGCATTATGCTCTTGAATAACTTTTTTAAGTTCCGCTACTACTTTGTCTGTGTGTTCCCTTGTAGTTTCTACATTTTGTAAATTTCCTTTCTAATTTCTAGAAGAGTTCTGTATTAGCCTTTTGTATTCTGCCTCTGGTAATTCCCAGAAATTCTCTTCCTCCAGAGAATTTACTGATTCTTTATTTTGGGAGCTTGCTGAAGCTATCATCGACTGCCTCTTTACGTGATTTGATATTGACTGTTGTCTCCGAGCATTCAATAAGTTATTATAATTTTATTTTATATTTGTTTAGTGAGTCCTAGCTTCTTGTTTTGATATGCCCCAATAGGTTGCTCATGTGCACTAGTTTGATTATTGGCACTGTTGAAACACTAATGTCCTGCCACCAGGTAGTTAGTTCTGTAACTAAGTACGTGCACACAGGAATCTGTTTAAATTTCCTATATAGGTTCAGCTGAGGGGTCAGGGCAGTTTGTCACCAAGTGTGTGGTGCAGGCTCTCACCTACAGACTTAGAGAGGCATGGATGATTGGTATAGGCACTGGTATTTGGCTGTGGTAGGGGATCACACACTGAGCCAGGCATAGGGCTGATGGCTGCCCCTGAGAGTGAACAGCCAGATTATGAGTGTCCCACTCTGTTGGCTTTAAAGATTCAAGGGAACCACTTTTTCTTGAACTCTTGTAGCAGGTGACTAGGTGGCTTAGGCGACACCACCAGTCCTCAAGCCCCTGTTGCAGATCGGTAAATGTGCCTACTTAAGGGGCAGGGCTGTTTCGAGGGTCACAAATCTGCCACTTCACAGCTGAAACAGTTGAAGTTAAACTTCAAATGTTTGTCCTGTTGTAGTGTGGTAGTGAGGGCTAATGCTGTTGAGATGGGTCCCCACACGTCTATACAGGGGTGTAAGGCACTCAGAGTCTGTGGACCCCTTATGCCTGTGCCTAGCAAAAGAGCTGTGCCGACCCTGAGTTCCTTGCTTAGGGGAGCCAGTAGCTTATTTGTTCCCTCTCCAAGTTCAGGAGAATGGGTCAGGACATCTTTTGGGATCTACTTCCAGCCCAGCGGACTCCCCGTGCAAAGTGGGGAGGGAGAAGGTAAAACGGAGAGAGATTTTTCCCAAAAGGATTTTTTTTTTTTCAAATCCCCGTGAAAGGCCACACACGGTAATTATCTTTAGCCACTTGGGAGCTGATTTTCACTGGTTCAGAGTGTCCAAGAAGAATTTCTGCTGCTGGATCTTTCTCGATGTGGAAACTGCCTCCCAAGCGCACATACAGCTGTTTGCCTGATTCACTGTGGACCTGGAGTGGTTGAAGAGCTGCAGTCCAATTGCCGCAGCTCTGATGCTGTTTGCTTCTTCCAAACCATCTCCCTCTCCCCCTGCCACTCAGTCCAACACCTCAATTCAGCCTTGTTCAGAGCTCCTAGATATTCATATACAATCAAATTGCTTGTTTTTCCAGGTCTTTGTTATAAGAGGGATATAGGAAGCCGTCTGACTACTCTGCCATCTTGGTCCCGCCCTCCACTGTAATTCTTATTGTTGTTCTTCAGTAGGTAAGATAATTGTTTTCCAGTGGTTTTTTTCAAGATTTTTTTCTTTGTCGTTGGCTTTCTCAAAAACCAAAGTTTAAATATGATATATGTAAGAGTTGTTGTTGTTGTTAGGTGCCATCAAGTCAGTTCCAAATGATAGCAACCCAATGTACAACAGAACAAAAGACTTCCCAGTCCTGTGCCATCCTCACAATCACTGCTATGTTTGAGTTCATTGTTGCAGCCACTGTATCAATTCTTCTCATTGGGGATCTTTCTCTTTTTCACTGACGCTCTACTTTACCAAGCGTCATGTCCTTCTTCAGGGACTGGTCCCTCCTGATAACATGTCCAAAGTACATAAGATGAAGTCTCACCATTCTTGCTTCTAAGAAGCATTCTGGCAGTTCTTCTTCCAAGACATATTTGTTTGTTCTTCTGGAAGTCCAAGGTATATTTAATATTCTTCACCAACACCATATTTCAAAGGCATCAGTTCTTCTTCAGTCTTTCTTATTCATTGTCCAACTTTAGCATGCTTATGAGGCAATTGAAAATATCATGGTTTAGGTCAGGTGCACCTTAGTCCTGAAGGTGATATCTTTGCTTTTTAACACTTTAAAGAGGTCTTTTGCAGAGATGCACCTAATGCAATACATGCAAGAGTTCATGAGTACACATACATACACATATATATTTATATATTTGTGTTAATATGTATATTAATTCTCTTTAGAGTTCTCTGAGCTTCTCTGAGGTTTTGGTAAATTATCAGACATTATTTCTTCAAATTTCTTTTGTTCTTTATTTCTTCTCCTGGTATTTCAGTTATGTATATGTTACAACCTGTGATTGTCTGCACAGTTCTTGATTTTTTTTTTCTTTTTTTTGGGAGAAGTTCTATTAAAGTATTTCCAAGCTCCCTAAATCTGTCCTCACCCATGTACAGGCTACTGATAGATGAGCCCATTAAAGTAATTCCTTATTTCTGTTAAACCTTTTTGATTTTTAGGTTTTCTTTTTCTTCTAAGAATTTCCATGTCTTTGATTACATTAACCGTCTGTTCTTGCATGTTGTCTACTGTTTCCAGTAGAACTCTTAATATATTAATCATAGTTATTTTTAGAGCCCTATCTGGTAATTCCAAATTCTGTGCAACATCTGGGTCTGATAGTTAGCATCACTCTGGTTCTGATGTTTGCTTTTTATTCAGCATCTGCCATTATTTCATACTTTTTCCTGAAACCTGCTAATTTTAGTTTGAAAGCACTATGGTTTGTAAAAAAAAAAAAAAAAGTGCAGTGTTCCACCATTTTTTGACATAACATAGTACTTTAAAACTAATTTAGCAGATTTTAGAAAAAATGTGTGAAATATTATCTCAATTTTACTAATTACAATATAATTACCTGTTCTGTAAAATGAATTATATATATATCATATTTATCAAATGCATGGCTCAATTGATAAAAATTTAAAGAGAAAAAGTTAAATTTGGGAACAAATAAGAGTGATGGTTGAACTACATGATGAACATAATTTAATGTTACTGAACTGTACATGTAAGAATGTTGAGATGGTAAATGTTTTGTTACGTATATATTTACCACAACAAAAAGAAGCAGATTATGAAATGGACTCTTCCCTGCAGCCTTAAAAAGGCATTAAACATGTCTCTATCTCAGAGGATTAAAATGAAAAAATAAAATGTGTGTCTTAGAATCAATGAACAATGGTAATGCTGACAGAAGCAAATCTTCTTCCATTCGTAGTGTTTTGGCCTCTAATATGTCTTCCAAGGAAAGCTATAAGTAAGACATTTGTAGAAATTAACCAAAATGGTGAAATAAGAGATGTAGGTCTTTCTGTTCTTTATTCTCCCTTCCTGTGCCTCATTTCCTGGCAGCTAATTTTTCAAGCACCTTTCTGTTTTGTCCTAAATTCTCTTCTGATCAGAGTCTTAGTGAATTTCCATTACTATGATACATCAGCACTGTAGATTCTGTGGTGTTTTTCCATATTCTAAGCTTTGTGACTGATCTGAAATCAGAGACTACGTATGTATGGAGAAGAAATTTCCAGCAATAGGAATATATGTAAATAGCTGACTAGGGAATGAAGTGGCCTGGTGAAAAAAGGTCACCCTCATAAAGGAGACACCTTCACTGTTGCTTCATAAGGGGTCAGTCTACTCCACTAGAGACAACTATTATTGCTTTATAAATACAATTATTGGGAATAATATTTGACTTATTTAAGAATAAGAGAAATTTTTATTTACCCTTTCATATACACAGGTTGTATTCATTGAAACGCATAGATTCACAGGTTAATAGACAGACTGGCTGCTCAAAATACTTTTTTAATATTTATTTTTCACCAATATTCTACTGTACTTGTATAAGAAAATAAAACTTCACTATGTAAAATCCTAGGAAAACTATTTCATAATAGTACAACAAAAATACTTATATATTATTGTATATGTATAATAATTTATAAAGTAGAATCATAATTTTAAAGAGCATTCCTATCAGCAATAGGGTACCATTACAATAAGAAAGCCTTTAATTATGTTATAAAGGTCTGGTATTCCAGTAAAATGTCACTTCAAAATAAACTTCTAACAGTTAATTATAAGTGATATTTAACTTGTACAAAAATTAAATATTACCATATAATCTTATGATCATTTTATTGCTTTTGTAGACATTTCAATATTTTAAGGGTTTTCAAGTAACAAACAAAAAGGCTTGCCACTGGACCCAGTTCTTTGTTTTATGTGAAAAACCATATAACCTCCCTTTGGCTTTGTTTTAAAAATAGACCTTTAAAAAGTTTGGAAAAATAGTGCAATATCACCAAGATATAAACATAAGATTATATAGTTGTACCTTAAGTTGAAAATTTCCAATAATGAGTATTATTAAATATGAAATTCAATACCAAGTGAAAAACGATTGAATTTTCCAGTCCCTGTCAGAGCCTAGCCAAGATCAGGGATGATTGTGAGAACTAATAATAACTATCTTAGAAGTGAAATTCAGTGAATAATTTAAAGTTTATCAAAGTACACATTCTTCAGTTGAAGCAATAAATTATTTGCATTATTTAATCTATTAATATATCATATTACTGAATATAGACTATATTAAAGATTATATAAATAAACATGAAATCTTTTATTGAGAAAGAAAGGCTAAAAATTCTAATTTTTTCCAACAAGTATTAGCAATTTGATTACCTGAGTAGGCCAAACTGAACTCTCCCTGGTAAAGTAGTCTCATCAGAATTTACATTTCTCACATTTCACCCTCATCTTATAGCTTTGAATAACAATACAGCAGTAAAAAATGAAGAGGCATAAGTTATGTACGTATATCAAGTTGTATTATTATTTAACCCTATAGTGCCGCGAGGTACCTCTAGTTACCATGAAATTTTCAGCCACTGGTGTTTATTGGGAAGCTACTGTGCCACTGATAGTGCATGTTGCCTCAAGGCAGAGGCCTTTATGACTGTTTGAAACTGAAGAAACAGGTGCGTGTTGCAAATTCCTGTTTTTACAGGGTATTGTGTGAGGTATCTGAATTTTTGGTAGTAAAAATAGAAATTTTGAAAATTTTTATTTGTTACACATATGTACTAATAGACTCCAGTGGAGATTTTGGGGTATAATTAGTAGTACTTCCTATGTACCAGTAAACACCTATGGTAGGCTTGTGGAAGGGGGCAAGGAAAAAAAATCCATGCTATCTACAAAAAATTCAGATATACTCAATGATTCAGGATGCTTCTATTAATGAAAACATAAGGTATCAACAAAAAATTCAAAGCAGAAAATAATTGGGTCACCGAAGAGTTACAAAGACATTCTGTAACAGATGTAAAATGAATAAACCTGTATATTTTTACTCACAAAATTCAGTTTAATTTAAATGATAGCTATCTGGGTTCAGTGATATTATATAGAATAGCTTGGGAGAAAAATCCTCACATTCCAATCCCACCCACTAATCACTCATGACAGTTTGTAGTGAGTCAATTTTTTGGTTCAGTAGTATTGAGAAAATATACTTTATAATATTTTGATATCAGTGTTAGATATAGTAGCCCATAGTGTAGATATTCCAAACTTTACCAAACCAGTACCTTATTAGTGTCCATTTATACTGATTCCAATTTGTCACTTTTATAACTAGTGCTATAGTGACCAACATGGATTATATATTGTTATGAACATAGGTAAATATATTTATAGGCTTGAGTACTACACATGTACTTTGTTTTGTTTTAAACATTAATATCTTCAAATTGTTCACAAAATGTGAAATAACAAGATACTTTCTCATCAATAATGTACTGAATATCCATTTTCTCAATTCCATAGAAAAAGTCTATCAGCATTAAAAATATTATAACTGTCAATTACTTTGTTGTATAATTATTAAATTGTATTTTCTTTATTAATAAGAAAGTTGTGCATCCTTTAATAAGTTTATTTACTATTTGTATGTCTTTTTTCAGAGGCTTTTTTATGTGTTTATTCTTATCACTTAATACGTATTATTTTTATATTAGCACAATTAATTATTATGTTGGTTATATATGTTCACTGTCTTTTCTCTCAGTAAATTTTATATTTAACATTTATGATTTATTCTACCGTACAGAGGGGATAGAAGCATAAAATCCTAGGTTAAAATGTCCATTACTTGTAACCAGCTAAGTGATTCCACTCTGCTTCAGTTTTCTCATTTGTTAAATAAAATACAATAGAACATAATCAACATAATAAACAAAAGATGATCTCTTAGGACAGAGTAAAGAGGAAAAAAAAATTTTAAAATAAATTAAGACATAGAAATGTTTTGAGAGAAATTGATAATTTGCAGTGATAATCCAAGATAGAGATAATAGGAGTACTTCAAGAAGAACAATTCAGGAGTTCTGGCAAAATGGCGCTCTAGGCAGAAGCACCACACTGTCCTTCCACAGCAAAGATCCAAGAAACTAAGCGGAACCAAGAAAACAACAACCCTGAAACCCTAAACATCAAATGAAGAGATAAAGAACTCAGCCAAGCACCAAATGGAGTGAGAAAACTGACAGAGAACAGAGAGCGAGGAGAGACTCATGCAGAGGTCCTCTACCAGCTAATGCAGCACAGATCCACCATCTTGGACTCCTATCGGAGACCAGCAAACAGGGGGACGAGAACAGAGCCTCACGGAGCGTCCAGTGGGAGACAAAACAACCACTCCACACATAACAATCTCTCCACTGCATACTGCCTACCTACACGGTGTGCTTGACATCACACTACCAAGCAGCGCAGGCACGGCCTACTGGAACCTGCCCTGCACTGATTACCGACCCACTCTGGTGGCTGAGTAAGTGCCACAAACAACCTGTCCCAGTAACTCTTCTTCAGCTAGACCTGCCCTCCGTACCATATCTGAGTGACTAACCCTGCCAATTGGAGAAGGAGGTAAAAAGTATTGTGCCCACAGACGAGCAAACAACAAAGACCACAAGTCTGCCTGCTCAAACATAGTGAAATTAAAAAAAAGGGGGGGCATGAAACAAACAAATCTACAATCAATAAACAAGAAAAATAACTACTGAATGCCCCAAAGACAACAAACAATATCAAAATATTTACAAAAACAGGACAGGATGGTTCCAGTAGGTGTCCAAAATAAAACACCAGATGATTCTCCAGTGGAAGAAAAAGCACTAGAACTGCCTGATAGGGAATTCAAATCTCTAATACTTAGAATTCTTCAAGAGCTGAGGCAAAAAACTGACAACCATGAGGAAAACATAGACAAATTGTTGCAAAATACAGACAAAAAATTGGAAGAATTCAGGAAAATAAGGCAGGAACAAAATGCCGAAACAAATTCACAACTAGAAATTATACAAAGACAACAATTAAAATCCAAAACATAAACAACAAGATTTCAGAAATGGACAGGGTCATAGAAGGGCTGAAAAGCAGATTTGAAACAGTGGAAGACAGGATCAGTGGAATTGCAGACAAACACTTGGATACAACTCTGTTTCAGGAAAATTCAGAAAAAAGAACAAAGAAAAATAAAGAGACCCTGAGAGTTATGTGGGATACAATCAAAAGCAAAAATTTATGAGTGATTGGAATTCCAGAAAGGGGGAGAAAACAGAAAACACAGAGAGGATCATTGAAGAACTGCTGACAGAAAACTTTCCCAATATCATGAAAGATGAAAAGCTGGCCATCTAAGAAGCTCAACGAACCCCATATAGGAGAGACTCCAAAAGAAAATAAACAACGCATATCATAATCACACTCGCCATAACCAAAGACAAACGAAGAATCCTGCGAGCAGCTAGTAAAAACCAAGAAGTCACATACAGAAGAGAAACAAGAAGACTAAGCTCAGATTATTCGGCAGAAATCATGCAGGCAACAAGGCAATGGGATGACATGTATAAAATCTTGAAAGAAAAAAATTACCAGCCAAGAATAATATATCCTGAAAAACTCTCATTCAAATATGATGGTAAAATTAGGTCATTTCCAGATAAATAGAAATTAAGGGAATATGTAAAAGTCAAACCAAACTTACAAGAATTATTAAAGGGAGTATTTTGATCTGAGGACAAACAGCTTCAGCTCACAGACAGAAATCGAGGACTCAGGATCGTACAAGCCAGATACCAATCTAGGAAATGAACTCTCGAGGACTATCCAAAGCCAAAAGAAATACAACAGGGAATCAGAGCACTTAATCAGTAAATGACAACAACATCAAAACAATAAAAGAGGGAATAAATGACATAGGCATAGAACCTTCTAATGGAGAGGAAGGCAAGGCGATACCAAGTAATGGTAGACTGCTACAAACTTAGAAAGATAAGGGAAAAATTCATGGTAACCACAAAGAAAGCTAACAAACATACTCGTTAAAAAAAAAAGATGAAAAACATAAAGTCTCAGTAAAAACAAAACCTACAAAAACAAAAGAAATAAAAAAAAATCCACAAACACAAGTAACTCAGCACAAGAGAGTAAGAAGAACAAAGAAAACTTCAACACCACAAAAAAAGCACTACAAAATGACAGCAACAAACTCACATCTATCAATAATTACACTGAATGTAAATGAACTCAATGCACCCATGACGAGAAAGAGATTGACAGAATGGATAAGAAAACAGGATCCATCAATATGCTGTCTACAAGAGACACACCTTAGAAACAAAGATGTGAATTTATTAAAAGTCAAAGGATGGAAAAAAATATATCAAGCTAACAACTACCAAAAACGAGAAGGAGAGGCAATTCTAATCTCAGATAAAATAGACTTTAAAACAAAATCTACCATAAAAGACAAAGAAGGACACTATATAATGATTAAGAGGATGATCCATCATGAAAACATAACCATAATAAACAACTATGCACCCCATGACAGGGCTCCAAAATACATAAAACAAACTCTAACAACACTGAAAATAAAAATTGGCAGTTCTACAATAAAAGTAGGAGACTTCAACACACAACTCTCAGTAAAGGACAGAACAACTAAGAAGAAACTTAGCAAAGACACTGAAGACCTAAAGGGCACAATCAGCCAACTTGACCTCATAGACATATATAGAACACTCCATCCAACTGCTTTAAGTACACATTCTTTTCCAGTGAACATGGAACTTTCTCCAGAATAGACCACATCTTAGGCCACAGAGAAATCCTCAAAAAGATCCAAAACGCTGAGATAATTCAAAGTATCTTCTCTGACCACAATGCCATCAAGGTAGAAATTAACAATAGAAAGAGCAAGGAAAAAAAATCAATTACATGAAAATGAATAATATCCTGCTTGCACACCATTGGGCAATAGAAGAAATCATATATGGAATCAAAAAATTCCTAGAATCAAATGAGAATGAAAACACGTCATACCAAAACCTTTGGGATACAGCAAAGGCAGTCCTCAGAGGACAATTTGTAGCAATAGATGCACATATCAAAGAAGAAGAAAGGTACAAAATCAAAACATTAACTACAGAACTCAAACAAACAGAAAGAGAACAGCAAAAAAAGCCCACAACCACAGAAAGAAAGGAAATAGTAAAGATCAGAGAAGAAATAAATAAAATAGAGAACAGAAAAACAATAGAAAGAATCAACAAAACCAAAAGCTTGTTCTTTGAAAGAATCAACAAAATTGACCAACCACTGGCCAGACTGACAAAAAAAAAACAGGAGAAGACACAAATAACCCAAATAAGAAATGAAATGGGGGACATTACAACAGACCCAACTGAAATAAAAAGGATTATAACAGAATATTATGAAAAACTATACTCCAACAAATTTGAAAACCTAGAGGAAATGCATAAATTACTAGAATCACATGGCCTACCCAAACTACAACAAAGTGACGTTGAAAATCAGAACAGACCCATAACAAGAGAAGAGATTGAAAACGTAATAAAAAAAAACTCCCAACCAAAAAAAGCCCTGGCCCAGTAGGCTTCACTGGAGAATTCTACAAAACATTTACAGAAGAGCTTGTACCAGTACTACTCAAGCTATTTCAGAGCATAGAAGAGGAAGCAACACTTCCAAATTCATTCTATGAAGACAGCATAACGCTGATGCCAAAACCAGGCAAAGACATCACAAAAAAAGAAAATTACAGACCAATATCTCTCATGAATATAGAAGCAAAAATTCTGAACAAAATTCTAGCCAATAGAATTCAGCATCATATCAAAATAATAATACACCACGACCAAGTAGGATTCATACCAGGTATGCAAGGATGGTTTAACATTAGAAAATCAATTAACGTAATCCACCACATAAATAAAAGGAAAGAAAAGAATCACATGATCATCTCAATTGATGCAGAAAAGGCATTTGACGAAGTCCAACACCCATTCCTGTTACAAACTCTCAATCAAATAGGTATAGAAGGGAAATTTCTCAACATAATAAAGGGCATCTATGCAAAACCAACGACCAACATCATTCTCAGTGTAGAGAAGTGGAAAAAATTTCCATTGAAAACAGGAACAAGACAAGGATGCCCTTTATCACCACTCCTATTTAACATTGTGCTGGAAGTTCTAGCTAGAGCAATAAGGCAAGAAAAAAGAATAAAGGGCATCCAAATTGGTAATGAAGAAGTTAAACTGTCCCTGTTTGCAGATAATATTATACTATACATAGAAAACCCTAAAGACTCCACAAGAAATCTACTGGAACTAATAGAAAGATTCAGAAAAGTCACAGGATACAAGATAAACATTCAAAACTCAGTTGGATGCTTGTACACTAATAAGGAGAACAATGAAAAGAAAATCAGGAAAACAATACCATTTTCAAAAGCCCCTAAAAAGATAAAATACTTAGGAATAAATCTAACCGGGGATGTAAAAGACCTATGCAAAGAAAACTACAAAACACTACCGCAAGAAACCCAAAGGGATCTACATAAATGGAAAAACATACCATGCTCATGGATAGGTAGACTCAACAATTGTGAAAATGACAGTTCTACCCAAAGCAATTTACACATACAATGCAATCCCCATCCAAATACCAACAACATTCTTCAAAGACATGGAAAAACTAAACATTAACTTTATATGGAAAGGGAAGAAGCCCCGAATAAGTAAAGCACTACTGAAGAAGAAGAATAAAGTCACACTACCTGCCTTCAGAACCTACTATACAGCTACGGTAATCAAAACAGCCTGGTACTGGTACAATGACAGATACATTGACCAATGGAACAGAATTGAGAACCCAGATGTAAATCCATCCACCTACGGTCACCTGATCTTTAACAAGCGCCCAAAGTCCATCAAATGGGGAAAAGACAGTCTTTTTAACAAATGGTGCTGGCAAAACGGGATATCCATCTGCAAAAAAATGAAACAGGACCCATACCTCACGCCATATACAAAAACTACTTCAAAATGGATCAAATACCTGAATATAAAGCCTAAAACTATAAAGTTCATAGAAGAAAAAATAGGACCAACACTTCAGGGCTTAATACACGGCATTAAAAGGATACAAACCATAACCATCAATGCACAAACCCCAATAGATAAGCTAGACAACTGGGATCTTCTAAAAATCAAACACCTATGCTCTTCAAAAGACATCACCAAAAAAGTAAAAAGAGAACCTACAGACTGGAAAAAAATTTTTGGACAGTACAAGTTAGACAAAGGTCTAATCTCCATAAGCAACAAGAAAATCCAACACCTCTACAACAAAAAACCAGATAATCATATTAAAAAATGGTCAAAGGAAATGAACAGACACTTCACCAAAGAAGACCTCCAAATGGACAACAGACACATGAGGAAATGCTCGTGATCACTAGCCATTAGAGAAATGCAAATTAAAACCACAATGAGATACCATCTCACCCCAGCATTACTGACACGAATCAAAAACCCTGGAAATAACAAATGTTGGAGGGGCTGTGGGGAGATGGGAACTCTTAGGCACTGCTGGTTGGAATGCAAAATGATATGGTGCTTCCTCAGAAAGCTAGAAATAGACATACCATTCGATCCAGCCATCCCACTCCTAGGAATAGATCCTAGAGAAATAAGAGTCGTCACTAGAATAGACATATGCACACCTATGTTCATGGCAGCATTGTTCACAATAGTAGAACAATGGAAACAACCTAGATGCCCATCAACAGATGAATGGATAAACAAACTATGGTACATACACACAATGGAGTACTATGCAATGAGAAAGAACAACAATGAATCTGTGAAGCATCTCATAACATGGATGAAACTGGAGACATTATGCTGAGTGAAATAAGTCAATCACAAAAGGACAAATATTGTATGAGACCTCTATTGTAAAAACCCATGAAAAAGTTCACACACAAAATGTAACAATCTTTGTTGGTTACCAGGGATGGCGGGGGGGAATACTAAATAGGCAATAGATAAGTGGTATCTTGGGTGAAGGGTGAGACAGTACACAATACAGGGGAAACTAGCACAACCTGTACAAGGAAAGGTCATGGAAGCCCCATAGACACATCCAAACTCCCTGAGGAACTGAATTGCTGGGCGGAGGGCTGTGGGGACCATGGTCTCAGGGAACATCTAGCTCAACTGGCATGACACAGCTGATAAAGACAATGCTCTACATTCTGCCTTGGTGAGTAGTGTCTGGGGTGTTAAAAGCCTGTGAGCGGCCATCTAAGATATTCCACTGTTCTCATCCCTTCAGGAGCAAGGGAGAATGGAGAGAACAGGATACAAGGAAAAGATTAGTCTGAAGGACTAATTGTCCACAGCTACCAAGGCCTCCACCGACTGAGTCCAGTACAGCTTGATGGTTCCCAGCTACCACCATTGACTGCTCTGAGCAGGATCACAAAAGAGGGTTCTGGACAGAACTGGAGAAGGATGTAGAGCATAATTCTAACTCACAACAAAAAGACCAGATTTACTGGCCTAAAGGTGACTGGAGAAACCCCGAGAGTATGGCCCCCAGACACCCTTTTAGCTCAGTGGTGAAGTTATCTCTGAGGTTCACCGTTCAGCCTGGGAGTGGACAGCCCTGTAAAACCAAATGAGACTAACGAGGTACAGTAGTCCAGTGACAAGGGCCAGAAAGCAGAAGGGGACAAGGAAGCTGGTGATAGGGAACCCAAGTTTGAGTAAGGTTAGTGTTGATGTGTTGTGAGATTGTTAACCATTGTCATAGGGCAACATTTGTAGTAACTGTTAAGTGAGAAACTATTTTGTTCTGTAAGCCTTCATCTTAAGTGAGAATAACAGCACAATTGAAAAAGCATAGTCAATGTCACTGAACTGTGCATGTAGAAATTTTTGAAATGGTGTATCTTTGGCTATGTGTATTTCACCAAAAAAAAAAAGGTTGAGAAGTTAGAGGGTTGACATGTTGTGGGGTTGTTAACCAATGTCATAAAACAATATGTGTACTACGTTTCATGAGAAAATATTTGTTCTGTAATCCTTCACCTGAAGTACAATTAAAAAAATAAAAATAAAAAAAGAAGAACAATTCATTTACATTTACTGTGTATTTAAAATAGTGTTGACTATTATAACAAATGAAATAGCTATGAATAAGTATAACCAAGAAGTGCAAGTCCTCTATCTTAAAAATTGAAAGGAAATTGTGAACAGACATTTAAAAAGATCTTATAAATGCTTTTCTATGGATTGAAAAACTAAATATTGTTAAAATATCTATTCTTCCCAAATTTATCTTTAGATTAAATCTGATACTTATCAAATCTCAGCAGGGTATTTTGGAAAAAAAAAAGTCAAGCTGATTATAAAATGTATATGGAAAAGAAACAAACCTAGAATAATTAAAATTATGTCGCAAAAGAACAAAGTGGGTTCACTTACATTATGAGCTTTTAAGACCAAATGTAAATTAAAGTAATCAAAGAAAGTGGGGTATAATTCTGTAGAGTCAAATTGATCGATGGATCTCATAGAGAGTTTTGAGAATGGTAGGGTAGTAGTTTTTGGGCAAAAACTTCTCTGATCTTGCCAAATAAATCTTGAGGTGAACTTTAAAAGTATCAGTTTCTAAGTAATTATATTCCAGAAAAAAAATTTTATGAATATTTAAAGGATTACCAGATATCAAGCATCCAACAGGTAAAATACATAATGACAGGGATACAATAAAAAAGGAACAGACATTCAGAGAAACAGGAAAATGCAAGATATAATGAGGAGAAAAATCTATTAAAACTGTAAAAATAGGACTTCCAGGCAACATAACACCCTAGACAGAAGCACCATAATATCCCTCCATAGCAAAGATCCAAAAAACCAAATCAGAGATACATGTCAATCCTGAAACCCTAAGCATCAAATGAAGAGATGAAGAACTCAGCCAAGCACTGAATGGAGAGAGAAACTGAAAGAGAACAGAGAGTGAGGAGAGATACATGCCAAAATCCCCTATCAGGCAACGCAGCATGGATCTGCCATCTTGGACTCCTGTCAGAGATCGGCCAATGGGGATACAAGAAAGCAGCTTCACAGAGCTTCCAGCAGGAGACAGAGCAACTGATAACCAGGGATATACGCTTTCCTACCCCCCACACTTCTTCACCCTGGCTTGGCCTCCTTTGCTTCCTGCAACAACAGGCTTTCCCCCAGGAAGCACTGGCTTCAACCTGGAGCCACTTGGATTCCACCTGCCTACACTGGCCAACTTCCTAAGTGCCATTGGTTGGTGGCTGGTGTTGCTTCTTTGCACTTCTTTAGATTTCTTCCTTACCTCTCACCACACTCCCCTCCTTTCTCTCAAATACCTGGTTCCATGTGCCATCTTTGCTTCATCCTGAATGGCTGCGAAACATGGCTCTACTGTGAAAATGTTTCCCAGGCCATGCCTCCATGCTGGGGCAACCCCAGGGCTTTTTTTGGTTTGTTAGTTTGTTGTGATTTCTTCTGTTTTTATTTGTTTGTTTGTTTTCCTTTTCTTTCCTCAGCTTGGGAGCCCCTTCTAGCCAGGCAGTACTGTGCAGCTTGGGAGCTACTGCCTTACTCTGCACACACGTACAGTGGCATCCCTGTGGGCATTTCTTTTTTCTTGTTTTTTTGTTTTTGTTTTTTCTGTTTCTTTGCTTTGTTTTTTTCTCTTTTTTCCCTTTTTGTCTTTCTTCATTTCTTAGTTTCCCATTTCTCCATACTTTCCTTCTCTTCCTGTCTCCTGAATACCTGGGGCTGTGTGACACCTTTACCCCTTCTAGCCAGGCTGTACTTCGCGGCCTCAGAGCAACTGCCCCAGTCCTCGCATGTGCACTGGTGGGATCCCTGGGGGCTCTTTTTTTTTTTTTCTAATTTTTATTTATTCATTTTTTCCCTTACATTTTTCCTTTTTTTCTTTCTTTTTGTTTTCCTCCATTTCTCAGTCTGTCATCTCTCACTCCAATGGCAAGCTCCCTTAGCACTTTTTTTTGTTTGTTTCCTTGTTTGTGTGTACATTTATGGCTCCTGTTCCTCTCTCCTCTCTCTCTTCTTTCACATACACATCTTAGCTCCACACATCACAATCCCCCCCCCCTTCTTCCTGCCTGCCTGCACTGTGCACTGAACATCAAACCCCCAAGAGACACAGGCACAGTCTACCAGAACCTGCCCTTCACTGATTCTTGCCCCATCCCATCGGCCCAAGTATGTGCTACAAACAACCCATCCCAGCAACTATCCTTCAGCTGGACCTTCCCTGCTGTACCATACCTGAGCAAATGACCCTGCACATTGGAGAAGCAGGTGAAAAGTATCATGCCAACAGATGAGCAAACAACAAAGAACACAGAGTTTCCATCACCAGATATAATCAAATCAAACAAAACAGCAGGACAAAACAAACAAATCTAAAATCAATAAATGAGGAAAATAACTAACAAATGCCCTGAAGACAGCAGAAAATATGAAAACATATACAAAAACAGGACAGGACAGATCCATTAGGCATCCAAAAGAAAACAACAGAAGACCTTACAGTAGAAGAAAAGGCACTAGAACTACCCAATAGGGAATTCAAATCTCTAATACTCAGAATTATCCAAGAGTTGAAGCAAAAAGCAGACAAAAATGAGGAAAAAATAGACAAATTCATGGAAAAGGCAGAAAAATTCATGGAAAATACAGACCAAAAAATGGAAGAATTCAAGAAAATAATACAGGAACAAAGTACCAAAATAAATTAACAACTAGAAATCATACAAAAATAACAATTAGAAATCCAAAAGATAAGCAATTGGATTTCAGAAATGTACGGTGTCATAGAAAGGCTGATGAACAGGTTTGAAATGATGGAAGATAGGATCAGTGAAATTGAAGACAAATATTTGTATACAACTCTGTTGTAGGAAAAATCAGAAAAATGAACAAAGAAAAATGAAGAAACCCTGAATATGATGTGGGATACAATCAAAAGCAAAAATCTGTGAGTCATCAGAGTTCCAGTACACGGGGAGAAAACAGAAAACAAAGAGAAGATCATTGAAAAACTGCTGACAGAAAACTTCCCCTATATCATGAGAGATGAAAAGCTGACCATCCAAGAAGCTAAACGAACCCCATATAGGATAGACCCCAAAAGAAAGTCACCAAGGCATATCATAATCACACTCACTAAAACCAAAGACAAACAAAGAATCCTGACAGCAGCTGGAGAAAAACAAAAAGCCACGTATAGTGGAGAAACAATAAGACTAAGCTCAGATTATTCAGCAGAAACCATGCAGGCAAGAAGGCAATGGGATGACATATATAAAACCTTGAAAGAAAAAAAATTTCCATCCAAGAATAATATATCCTGCAAAACTCTTGTTCAAATATGATGGTGAAATTAGGTCATTTCCAGATAAACAGAAATTAAGGGACTATGTAAAAACCAAACCAAAGTTACAAGAATTATTAAAGGGAGTCCTTCAATCTGAGAACAAACAACTTCAGCTCACAAGCTGAATCTAGGACACAGGATCGTACCAGCCAGATACCAATCTAGGAAATGAAGTCTCAAAGACTATTGAAAACCAAGAGAAATACAACAGGGAATCAGAGCAGTTAATCTGTAAATGACAAGACCATCAGAACAATAAAAGAGGGAATAATCAGTGTAAGTATAGAACCTTCTAATGGAGAAGAAGGTAAGGTGATACCAAGTAATAATAGACTGATTCAAATCCAGGAAGATAAGGGTACATTTCAAGGTAACCAGAAAGAAAGTTTAAAAAAAACTACTCATCAAAATAAAAAAGAAAAACATAAAGTCTCAGTAAAAACAAAACCTACAAAAACAAAAGAAATGAAAAAAAATCCACAAACAAAAGTAATTCAGCACAGGAGAGTAAGAGGAACAAAGAAAACATCAGCACCACAAAAAAAAAGCACTGCAAAATGATAGCAATAAACTCACGACTATCAATAATTACACTGAATGTAAATAGCCTAAATGTACCCATAAAGAGATGGAGAGTGACAGAATGGATTAAAAAACAGGATCCATCAATATGAAGTCTACAAGGGACACACCTCAGAAACAAAGACATAAATTTATTAAAAATCAAGGGACGGAAAAAATATATCAAGAAAATAGCTACCAAAAAAGAGCAGGAGTGGAAATACTAATCTCACATAAAATAGACTTTAAAACAAAATCCATCATAAAAGACAAAAAAGGACACTACGTAATGATTAAGGGGATGATCCATCAAGGAGACGTAACCACAATAAACATTTGCACACCCAGTGACGGGGCTCCCAAATATATAAAACAAACTCTAACAACACTGAAAAGATAAACTGACAGTTCCAGTATAAAAGTAGGAGACTTCAACACACCACTCTCAGTAAAGAACAGAACATCTAGAAAGAAACTCTGCAAAGATACAGAAGACCTAAAGGGCACAATCAGCCAACTTGACCTCATAGACACTTATAGAACACTCCACCCAACAGCTGCAAAGTACACATTCTTTTCCAGTGCACATGGAACGTTCTCCAGAATAGACCACATCTTAGGTCACAGAGCAATCCTCAACAAGATCCAAAACGTTGAGATAATACAAAGTGTCTTCTCTGACCACAACACCATCAAGGTGGAAACTAAGAACAGGAAGATGAAGGAAAAAAAATCAAACACATGGAAACTTAATAACACCCTACTTACAAAACACTGGGTAATAGAAGAAATCAGAAATGGAATGAAAAAATTCCCAGCATCAAATGAGAATGAAAACGCATCATACCAAAACCTTTGGGACACAACAAAGGCAGTCCTCAGAGGACAATTTATAGCAATAGATGCACACATCAAAAAAGAAAAAAGGGACAAAATGAAAACATTAACTACAGAACTCAAACAAATAGAAAGAGAACAGCAAAAAAAGTCCACAGCCAGTAGAAGAAAGGAAGTAATAAAGGTCAGAGCTAAAATAAATGAAATAGAGTATAGAAAACACTAGAAAAAAATCAACAAAACCTAAAGTTGGTTCTTGGAAAGGATCAACAAAATTGACAAACCACTGGCCAGACTGACAAAAGAAAAACAGGAGAGGACACAAATAACCCAAATAAGAAATGAAATGGGGGTCATTATAAAAGACTCAACTGAAATAAAAAGGATCACAACAGAGTATTATGTAAACTATGCTCCAACAAATTTGAAAACCTAGAGGAAATGGATAAATTTCTAGAAACACACTACCTACACAAACTACAACAAAGTGATGTTGAAAATCTGAATAGACCCATAACAAGAGAAGAGATTGAAAAGGTAATTAAAAAAAAAAAAAACTCCCAACAACAAAAAGCCCTGGCCCAGATGGATTCACTGAAGAATTCTACCAAACATTCAGAGAAGAGTTTATACCAGTACCACTTAAACTATTTCAGAACACAGAAATGAAGTGACACTTCCTAATTAGTTCTATGAAGCCCGCATAATGCTGATACTGAAACCAGGCAAAGATGCTACCAAAAAAGAAAATTACAGAACAATATCTCTAATGAATATAGATGCAAAAATCCTCAACAAAATTCTAGCCAATAGAATTCAGCATCATATCAAAAACTATAATACACCCCATCCAAGCAGAATTCATGCCAGGTACGCAAGGATCGTTCAACCTTAGAAAATCAATTTAATCCACCACATAAAAAAAAGAAAGTAAAGAATCACATGATCATTTCAACTGACACAGAAAAGGCATATGACAAAGTCCAACACCCATTCCTGTTACAAACTCTCAATAAAATAGGTATAGAAGGGAAATTTCTCAACATAATAAAGGGCATCTATGTAAAACCAATGGCCAACATCATTCTTAATGGAGAGAGGCTGAAAACATTCCTCTTGAGAAAAGGAACAAGACAAGGATGCCCTTTATCTCCATTTCTATTTAACGTTGTGCTGGAAATCCTAGCTAAAGCAATAAGGCAAGAAAAAGAAATAAAGGGCATCCCAATTGGTAATGAAGAAGTTAAATTGTCCCTGTTTGCAGATGATGTGATACTATACACAGAAAACCTTAAAGACTCCACAAGAAAACTACTGGAACTAATAGAAAGATTCAGCAGAGTAGCAGGATACAAGATAAACACACAAAAATCAGTTGGGTTCCTATACACCAATAAAGAGAACGATGAAAATGACATCAGGAAAACAATATGATTTATAACAGCCCCTAAAAAAATAAAATACTTAGGAATAAATATAACCAGGGTTGTAAAAGGCCTATACCAAGTAAACTACAAAACACTACTGCAAGAACCCCAAAGGGATCTACATTAATGGAAAAACCATGCTCATGAATAGGTAGACTCAACATTGTGAAAATGACAATTCTACCCAAAGCAATTTACAAATACAATGCAATCCCGATCCAAATACCAACAACATTCTTCAAAGAGATGGAAAAACTAATCATTAACTTTATATGGAAAGGGAAGAAGCCCCAGATAAGTAAAGCACTATTGAGGAAGAAGAATAAAGCAGGAGGACTCGCACTACCTGACCTCAGAAACTGCTATGCAGCTACAGTAGTCAAAACAGCCTGGTACTTGTGTAATGACAGATACATTAACCAATGGAACAGAATTGAGAACCCAGATGTAAATCCATCCACCTATGACCACCTGATCTTCGACGAGGGCCCAAAGACCATCAAATGGGGAAAAGACAGTCTTTTTAACAAATGGTGCTGGCAAAACTGGATATCCATCTGCAAAACAATGAAACAGGACCCATGCCTCACACCATACACAAGAACTAATTCAAAATGGATCAGAGACCTAAATATAAAGCCAAAAACTATAAAGTTCATAGAAGAAAAAATAGGATCAGTGCTAGAGGCCCTAATGCACAGCAATAACAGGACACAAACCATAACCACCAACAAAGACTCCAGAAGATAAGCTAGATAACTGGGATCTTCTAAAAAATTAAACACTTATGCTCATCAAAAGACTTCACCAAAAGAGTAAAAAGAGAACCTACTGGCCAGGAAAAAAATTTTGGACATTAAAAGTCAGACAAAGGTCTAATCTATAATCTATATGAAAATCCAACACAACAAAAGGAGAAATAATCCAATTAAAAATGGGCAAAGGTAATGAACAGACACTCACCAAAGAAGACATTCAAGCGGCCAACAGACACATGAGGAAATGCTCGCGATCACTAGCCATTAGAGAAATGCAAATTAAAACCACAATGATACCATCTCACCCAGGCATTACTGGAACATACCAAAAAAACTGGAAATAACAAATGTTGCAGAGGGTGCAGAGAGATCAGAACTCTTATGCACTGCTAGTGGGAATGCATAATGATGCAACCATTCTGGAAAATGATATGGTGCTTCCTTAGAAAGCTAGAAATAGAAATACCATAAGATCCAGCAATCCCACTCCTAAGAATATATCCTAGAGAAATAAAAGCCATCACACAAATAGACATATGCACACCCATGTTCATTGCAGCATTGTTCACAATAGCAAAAAAATGGAAACAACCTAGATGTCCATCAACATATGAATGGATAAACTATGTTAGACACACTCAGTGAAGTATTTCACAATGATAAAGAACAATGATGAATCTTTGAAGCATCTCATAACATGGATGAAACCGGAGGACATTATGCTGAGTGAAATAAGTCAATCACAAAAAGACAAATATTTTATTAGACCTCTACTGTAAAAACTCATGAAAAAGTTTACATACAAAAAGAAACAATCTTTGTTGGTTATGAGGGATGGGATGGGTGGGGGAGAATACTAAATAAACAATAGATAAGGGGTAACTTTGGTGAAGGGTGAGACAGTACACAGTACTGGGGAAGCCAGCACAACTTGTACAAGGAAAGGTCTTGGAAGCTCCATAGACATATCCAAACTCGCTGAGGGACTGAATTGCTGGGCAGAGGGCTGTGGGGACCATGGTCTCGGGGAACATCTAACTCAATTGGCATAACATGGTTTATAAAGAAAATGTTCTACATTCTATCTTGGTGAGTAGCATCTGGGGTCTTAAAAGCCTGTGAGCAGCCATCTAAGATACTCCATTGGTCTCACCCCTTCAAGAGCAACAGAGAATGAAGAAAACAAGATACAAGGAAAAGAGTAGTCCAAAGGACTAATGGACCGCAACAACCAGTCCTCCACAAGACTGAGTCCAATACAACTAGATGGTGCCCAGCTACCACACTGACTGCTCTGACCGGGATCACAACAGAGTGTCCCAGAGAGAGCTGGAGAAAGATGTAGAACAAAATTCTAACTCACAAAGAAAGACCAGATTTACTAACCTGACAGAGACTGGAGAAACCCTGAGAGTATGGCACCCAGACATGCTTTTAGCTCAGTAATGAAGTCATTCCTAAGGTTCACTGTTCAGCTAAAGATTAGACAGTCTCAAAAACCAAAACAAGGCTAATGGGACACAATAGTCCAGAGACAAGAACTAGAATGCTGGAGGGGACAAGAAAGCTTGTAATAGCGAACCTAAGTTTGACAAGTGGCTCTGGGATGAAGCTGGTGCTTCCTGGCCAAGAAACATTTGCTGCAGGAAGCAGAGGAGGCCAAGTGGGGGTGAAGAAGGGTGTTGGGTGGGAAAGCATATATCACTGGTTACCGTTGGTTCTGTCTCCTGCTGGAAGCTCCGTGAAGCTGTTTACTCACACTCCCAGTTTGCCAGTCTCTGATAGGAGTCCAAGATGGCGTATCTGTTCTGTGTTGCCTGATAGGGGACCTTTGCATGTATCTCTCCTCGTTCTCTGTTCTTGGTCAGTTTCTTATTCCATTCAGTGCTTGGCTTTATCTGTTCGTTTGATGCTTAGGGTTTCAGGATTGACGTGTCTCTCTGTTTGACTTATTTTTTCAGCTCTTTGCTGTGGAGGGATGGAGTGGTGCTTCTGTCTATAGTGCCATGTCCAAAACACAATGTCTTATATGAACAATACAATAGATCATATTAACAGCAGATTAGAAATTGCAGATTAATAAACATGTAAAAACAAAGACACTATGCAAAAATAAACACAAGGATTAAAAAAAAAAGAAAAATGGACAGAACATTTGTGAACTCTAGGAAAATTCAATCAGACTAATCTTTCTTTGGAGTTCCTAAAGAAAGGTAATGAGAAAGGAGGACAGAAAAAAATTGAACTAATAGTAACTGAAAAATATCTAGATCTGATGAAAACTATAAATCCCTAAATCAAGAAGCTCAACAAATCCTGAGCATAAGAAACATGATGAAAACTACCAAAGCAGATTATGAACATATTACTAGAGACCAGTGAATAAAAGAAAAAAGATACATTATATACTGAAGAACAAAAACAAAAATGACAACAGAGTTCTCATTGAATACAATAAAAGTTACAAATAGGATAGGAATAATATCTTTGAAGCATTTGGTGGTGGGGAGTTAACCTAGAAATCTTCTCCCAGTGAAAATATCTTTCACAACTGAATGTGGAATAAAGACCTTTTAATACAGACAAAACTGAAAGAAATCATCAGAAGCATATCTATGTTACAAGGAATGTTAAAGTAGGTACATCATGCCAAAATAAAATGATGCAGATGATAATCTGTAAATACATGAAAAATATGAAGAGCACTGGAAATAGTAAACTTGTGACTATAAAAATATGAGGAAAATCATTTCTTCAAATTTTTCAAATCTTATGATAATAAAATTACATTGCAGTGTTTATAACATAAGTGGAAATACAATGTACAGCAATAATTTCAAAAAGGCTAAGAGGGAATAAATGGAGTCATAGATTCTTATATATCAAGAAGTTTATATTACTGGAACAAACCAAAAAAACTGAACCCACTGCCGTCAAGTCGATTCCAACTCATAACAACGTTATGTACCGTAATAAGTTAAAGAGTCTTCTATAATTTAGAAAAAAACATTGCCTTCCAGTCAAATCTGACTCATAGATACATATAGGGCAGAGCATAAGTTCCCAATAGGGTTTCCAAGGAACAGCTGGTGGATTCCAACTGGCAACCTTTTGGTTCACAGCCAAGCTCTTAACCTCTGCGCCACTAGGGCTCCTAAGCTAGAAAGCAACGATTAAAAACAAAACATAACTTTAGCTAATAAGCCCAAAAAGGAGATAAAATCAAATCATAAGATTGAATATTAAATAATAGGCAGTAAAAGAAAAAAGCAGAAACAAAGAACAGATGGGACAGACAGAAAGTAGCAAAAGGCTAAATTTAAAAATAATCGTATCAATAATTAAATATAAATGATCTGAACAACCCGTTTAATGACCGAGATTGTCAGATTAAATTAAATAAAAACAAGCTCCACTTATAAACTCTGTATAAGAAGTCCATTTCAAACAAAAGTACACAGTTGAACTAAGACTGTGGTAAAAGATGTACCTTTTTGCATCTAAACAAGCTGGATTTGCCCTTTTACTATTAGACAAAGTAAATTTCAGAGCAAAGAATATTACTAAAGATAAAAAGGGTCATTTCATAATTATAGTCAGTTCATAAAGAGGACATAACAACCCTTCATGGAAAACTTCATGGATAAGAATCAGGATGAATCTAATTCCCAAAATATGGAGATTGACCCAGTCTCCACCTTCCCATTTCTCAGTCATTTCTGACACCAGCTGCCCTTGTGGCACTCTCTCTCTCTCTCTGATTCTAGCCACCTGAAGTTTGAGGAGATCTAATAAGTTAAAAGACACCATCCTTTAGACTGCCAAATAGGCAGATCCCAGCTGCATGTTTGGGAGTCCACATGACACCATTACTTTCACCTGCTGGCTTCCCCCTCTTCTTTGGGTTTGATAATTCACTGGAATGACTCACAGAACTCACAGAAAGTGCTATACTTACAATTATAGATTTATTATAGTAAAAGTACAAAAATCAGGACCATCATAAGGAAGAGATGCACAGGTGAGGACTGGGAAGATCCCCAAAGTGAAGCTTCCACGTCCCAAAGTACATGCAACCCTCGCAGATGCATGGAAGTCTTTTAGCAAACAGAAGCTCTCTGAGCCTTTGTGTTCTGGACTTTTATTGACCATTCCTGCATGATAGGCTAAATTAAGCCTTCTGAGGCTAGTTTATATTAGCCTCCCAAGTGAGTCTTCTCTGCTCTGGATGGCCCTTACTTGCCAACAAAAATCCTCGGCTGTGGCCTGGAAGTCCCAGACCAAGGGACTCCAGTTATCCCAAGGGTTATTTCTCAAAAATCAAAGACAAAGATCACTTTGCTTTGTTGTTGTTGTTAGGTGCCGTTGAGTTGATTCCAACTCATAGCCACCCTGTGCACAGCAGAATGAAACACTGCTCAGTCCTGCATCATCCTCTTGATGATTGTTATGCTTGAGACCATTGTTGCAGCCACTGTGTCAATCCATCTTGCTTAGGGTCTTCCTCTTTTTTGCTGACCCTTTACTGCACCAAGCATGATGCCCTTCTCCAGCAACTGATCCTTCCTGATAACATCTCCAAAGTATGTGAGAGAAAATCTCGCCGTCCTTGCTTCTAAGGAGCATTCTGGCTGTACTTGTTCCAAGACAGATTTGTTCGTTCTTTTGGCAGTCCACGGTATATTTAATATTCTTCGCCAACACCATCATTCAAAGGCATCAATTCTTATTTGGTCTTCCTTATTTAATGTCCAGCTTTCACTTTTCTTTAGGTAAAGCTAAATTAATTACTCCACAAATCCAAACATATGTGCAACTAATAAAATAGCTTCAGAATACCAACAGAAATATTAGAAAATCAAAAATTGATAAAATCCCAAGAATCATTATAGTCAGATATTTCAACAACTCTGAGTAGTTGATAGAAAAAATAGACAGAAAATCAGTTATGATATAAAATAATGGAACAATGCTTAAAACAAATTAACTTAATTGATTTTTCCAGAACATTGTGTACAACAATAATAGAGTACACATTGTTTTCCAGTGCACATGGAACATACTCTGGGTCATAAAAATTCTAAACAAATTTGAAAATATTCAAATTATATAAATTATGTTTTCATACTACTGTGGAATTTGATTAGACATCAATAACAGAATATCAGAACAATGGAAAATCCACATATATTCAGTGACTAAATAATACACTTATAAATAATACAATTTAACTTATGTTGAAAAAATTAAAAGGGAGACTCATTTCAAAATAATAAAGTATTTTGATGTGAATGATAATAAATATGCAATATGTCAACATTTGTGGGATGCAACCAAAGAAATGTGTAGATAGATATGCATAGCACTAAACATCTATATTAGAAAATAAGAAATCTTTATTAAAAAAAAAAAATTTAGAAATGGAAGAACAAATCAAACCCCAACTAAATAGACAAAAATAAAAATAATGAAAAGACAGCAATAAAAAAAGAAAAAAATGTAAAAGCATAAAGAAAAATCAATGGAATCAAAGTGGCTCTTTGATAAAATCAATAATATTGATAAACTTCTAACCAGATAGATCAAAAAAAAGGGCTGAAACACAAATTACCAATTTCAAGAAGGACACAGTTATATCAATACAAATTGCATAGATAGTCAAAGAAAGTAAAGGAATATAATGACACATTTATGCAAAAATTTCACAATTTAGAAACCTTGCTTAAAATAATAATAATAATAATCTATAAATGCTCATGCAAGAAGAAATATATAATACTAATGGCATTATACGCATTAAAGAAATTGATTGTGCCATTGAAAATTTTAGCAAAAAAAACCCCATATTTAGATAGTTTCCACTGGTGAAATCTACTATACATTTATGGGGAAAAAAAATACCAATTTTAAACCAACTCTTCCAAAATATTGAAGAGAAGGGAAGTATTTTCAAATCATTTTATCATGTCAATATTAACCAAAAACATTAAAAGAAGAGAGAACTGTAGACCAATCTTGCCGTACAATTTTGAATTTAAAAATTCTCAAGTTGATTTTAACAAATTAAATCCATCATCTATAGAAAGAATAATACATGACCAGTGGAGTTTATCCTAGAAATAAGGGTTGTTTTAATAGTTAAAAATAAATCAACATATCTCACCATATCAACAGATTTTAAAAGAAAGAAAAATGATTGCGGTATGATTAATTACTTTTGTGTATGGCCTTTCTAGCCATGATCTTTTAACTCCCACCTAGGTGATTGTGTGATAGGGTAATTGTGGCCTACCAAGGGGATTGGTCAGTTTTGTCTTAAAAGACAGCCAATTCCAGAGCAGGAAGAGGAGACCACCACCACCAAAGAAGGAAAGACCTGCAGGAGAGACCCAGCAGCAGAGACCTTGAAGCAGAAGAGGGCACAGTCGGCTTCCCATCCCATGGAGAGAGAAAGCTGAGTGCCTTTGGGCAGAGGCTAAGGGCCAGGGAGAGGTGTGCCTGTGAGCACAGCTGGCAAGAAGCTATCCTGATGGAAGAACTATATCCTGAGTTTTCTTGAGCCTGAAATGTAACTGTGATTTCCCTAATAAACCTCATAATTGTGAGTATGGTCTGTGAATCCTGTGTGGTCATTGTAATGACTTAACGAACTCAGTAGAGAGTGCTGTGAGAGGGACAGTTGGTGTCAGAATTAGTAAAGATGGAAGAAAAAGGAGGCTTATCTGACCTCCACCTCATGGGAGTCAGCCTTGTGCTGTTGATCTTGGTTCCCCTTCCCCCTTGTGGGGTTGGAGGAGATCAGACACCTCCCCCATGCCATTTTTACAGTGATAATCTCAATAGAGGCAGAAAAAAATTGACAAATCTAATATCAATTTCTGATTATACACACACACACACACAGTAGAGCCTTGTGGTGCAGTGGTTAAGAGCTCAGCTGCTAACCAAAAGGTCAGAAGTTTGAATCCAACCACCACTCCTTGGAAACCCTAGGGGGCAGTTCTACTCTGTCCTATAGGATCACTATGAGTCACAATCAATTCGACAGCAATGGGGTGTATATATATACATACATATATATATATCAGTAAGCTGCAATAGAAAGATATTTCCTCAACCTGATAAAGGGTATCTATGAAAAAAAATACGTAATGATGAAAGACTGAATGTTTTCCTCTTAAGATCAGAAACAAGGAAAGGATGTCTTCTCTTAACCACTTATATTCAACGTTATGTTGGAGGTTCTAGCTTGTGCAATAAGACAAGAAAAGAGACATAAAATGCATTTATATTGCTAAGAAAATTACAGTTGTCTTTATTCACAAACAATGTGATTGTGTATGTCACAGGTATTCATTTTGGGCTGATTGTGCAACCACAAATAGGGGAGAGGATGCTAATGGAATCTGGTGGGTAAAGCCCAGGGATGCAGGTAAACATCCTACAATTCAAAAGGTAGTCCACACAACAAAGAATTATCTACTCAAATATGTTCATAGTGTCCAAGTTGAGAAACTCTGGTGTGTGCAGAAAATCTGATGGAGTCTAAAAAAACCTACTAGAATGAATAAGTGAATTTAAAAAGGATATAAGATACCAGATGAATGTACAAAAATCAATTGTATTTTAATATACTAATAAACAATGACCAGAAATTAAAATTTAAACAAAATATCATTTACAACAGCATCAAATATAGGAAATAAAACACTGAGAGATGAATTAACAAAAATGTATAAGACTTGTGAAGTGAAAACACAAAACTTCACAGAGAGAAATTCAAGAAGACCTACAAAAATATAGTGATATACTGTATTCATGGGTCAGAGAATCAGTATTGGGAAGTTGTCAGTTTTCCCACATGGATTCATTGATTCAAAGTAATTCTAATAAAAATCTTAGCAGTCTATTTTTGTAGAAATTAACATGTGATTCTGAAGTCTATGTTAAAATGCAACAAACTAAAAATAACCAAAACAAATTTGAAAAAGAAAAACTTGGACAACTTACATTACCTGATTTTAAGACTATTTTAAAGCTACAGTTATCAAGACAGTGTAGTGTTTGATTTTTAGCTTATGTTCTCTCAACTGTAGAATCCAGAAACAAATATTTTCCAGTATTAGGAATTGACTAATTCTAGGAGAGATATTTTAACTTTCCTTTTTTTTTAACACTGAAATATTGTATACGTGCATGTATGTGCATAATACTTATATGTACAATTAAATAAATAGTTGAGAAAAAAAACATCTGAGTAATTACCACAAAGGAAAAAATAAAACACAGAGAAATAGGATAAAGGAAAAAATGACACATAGAGAAATAGGAGAAATAGATAATTTCAAAATGTCTTTGCCCATTACAACTTCCTTCCTCTCCCCTGAGGAAATTACTTTGACCATACAGATGTTAATAACATTTATGTTGCTTACTGCCTTCCTTTTGTTCTTATTCTGTCAACTATGTAGGCTTAGATATCCTATTTTTAACTTTATGTAAATGGAATCATATGTATTTTTTTGTACATTATTTTTTCCATTTAAATTTTGTTGTCAAGGTCTGTCCATGGTGTTGCATGTAAATATAATTTTTTTCATTTTTATTTTTTGTAAAATATTTGACAGGTACGTATCTAGATATTGTGATGAACACTTAGGTGATCCCAGAGGGGCAATTATGGATAAAGTGGTCATGAGTTCAAGATAATTCAGGGCTGATCAAGAAAAAAGACGTGACCATTTGACCACAAGATAGCTTTGCACAACGAGCTATTTACTGAGGCTGATGTATTGACATCCACATGCCGAAGGGAGTCCCTTACAGCAAAAGGTCTTCCAGGGGCAAGCAGTGCAGAGATGAGAGCATGACAAACCCCCTCATGGGAAGAGGAGAAGGGTGTGTGTCGAAGAGACGGGAAGAGAAGAGGAAGAAGAGGAAAAGGGTGTGTGTGTGGTGGGGGTGGGGGTGTAGGGTGGCCTGGCTTATGTGCACCTTGCTGGATACCCTCCTGCAGCAAGGTGGGAGTCTCAGGTCAGAGAGCTCTAAAGGCAGCAGCACCTTAGGGTCTTTATAACTACAGGATTTTAACTCATCTAAGGTTAAAGGGTCAGCAGAAAAAGAGAAAAACCCTCAATGAGATGGATTGACACAATGGCTGCAACAATGGGCTCAAGCATAACGATTATGAAGACGGTGCAGGACCAGGCAGTGTTTCGTTCTATTGTGCATAAGATCACTATGACTCGGAACCGACTCAACGGCACCTAACAATGGGGTTAGCAGATGCTGGGTGCAGTTTCGTGGGGTATGTAAAGCAGGCAGGGTCTAAATCATTAAAAATATATTTATTTGGGCTATTTTTATGACAATTGGCTGTATACAAATTTGGGTTTGGCCCCAGCAGGCTTTTTCAGGGCTAAAGGGCCTCAGTTTTCTATGAAGAAGTAAACAATTTAGGGCCAATACATGGAGACCGTTTTGAACTCAGTTATATAACAAAGACCCTATTACCTTTCTTACGGTATGCCTTGATGATATGTAAATGAGTTGTTCTACATTATGTTCCTGTGAATGGAAATTTTGTGTCATAGACCATGTGCATCTTCAACTATACTGGATAGTGCTGAACAGTTTCGCAAAGTTGTTTTTGTCAAGTTATATTCCCACTAAAGTTGTGTACACATTGCTTTTCTTTTATACCCAAACCTGTCTTTCAAATAATCATGTTAAAAATATTTTCCCTCATCTGTAGGATATGTGTTATTTTTAAATTTACTTTTCTTTGCTTAATCAATGATATTAATTAAACAATTTATCATATATATATTGACCATCTGAATTTCTTCTTCTATGAAATGTTTGCTCAGATCTTTTGCCCATTTTTAGTATTGGTAGCATCTGTGGAGATATCTCCTTTATTATTTCTTCTTTTTGTATCCTAAGAAATATTTGCATACTCCAAGTTTGCAAAAAACTATATTTTCCTCAAGAAAATTTACAGTTTTAACTTGTATGCTTATGTCTATGATTCATCTTGCAATATTTTTTGTATATTGTAATTTAGTTGTCAATTTATTTTTTCCCATACACTGTTATTCCAGTACCATTTTTTGAAGGCTTTCCTTTCCCCAATGAATTACTTTGGCACTTTTGTTAAAAATCACTTCATCATAATTTGGTAGTCTATTTCTGTACTCTATCCTGCTTTATTAATCTATTGTCTTGTCCATTACCTTTTATAAATGGTAAGTATTGTTTGAAAATATGTGCCTTGTATTTTTAATATCTTGATCCATGTTAAGTATGTTTCTGTTGTCTATAATTTCTGCAAGTTTTTGATTATATTGTTTGTTCATTTTTTTCCCTAATTATTTTTGTCTGCGTTTTGGAAATCTCTTAAAAATATCTCTTTGAGTTCTCAGATTTTCACAATTAAGATTTATTATTTCAATATATAAAAACGTGGTAGAAGAAATATAAAACACACAAACGATAAATTTGTTGAACTCCTTTCTGAAGTGTTTCCCTTTAGGCATTGAGTATTCAGTAATTAGTCTGCTGTAATTAAGTCAGGGTTTTGCCAAAGATAAATACACACCTAGTCTTGTCAGAATGCTTTTTTTATTACAATATGCAAAAAACTTGGTATCCAAATTTAACGGAATCTTAAGATCCTTCATTCAATCTTAGGAATGTGCCATTTCAAAACTGTATTTTTAAACTATAAAGAAGTTTAAATGTAAAGAAAATAAAACTTGTTCAAAAACATCCAGTGTATCTCTTACGATCAATTGCATATTCTTTTGTAAAACCTGAAAAATGTCCCTGTGAAGCATATAGATCTAATATATTTGTTATTTCCTTTTGTTTTCCTTAGTTATCTGTATGAGTTTCAAAAAACATGTAATTGCGAGATTCAAACAAGCAGAAGAGCAAAGGGAAAAGGCACTGTGTAGATGGCACATTTAGGGTTGAATTACCAAAATGTTTCTTTAAGGGTCACAGGTTCCCACTTTTGCAGACTAACTTTTTGCAGACTTTCAGGGATGTGTTTAAATTTTCTTCTGTCATGTACATACATGATTAAAAGTTACGGGCCACCCTAAACTAAATTCATGTCTTGAGGTTCATAACCAAGTCAGATTTTTATGCAGGGTCCAAATTTATGTGATAATGAATATTCTGATACTGACATATCTCAAGGATTTTTCCTTAAGTCTTTTTATCTTGATCTTCCCAGTACCATGGCAGCCTTATTTACTGTTTCTTGGGACTGGTACAATTGCTGTGGAGTCATTTCCAACTCATAGCAACCCTATAGGACAGAGCAGAACTGCACCACCAGGGCTACCTGGGGCTGGTAGCGGGGTTACATTTTTAGTTACAGTTCACCTTTACCAGAGACTGTAGGCCTTGATCTAGGGACAGGAGGTTTCTATAAGACTCCCTGTGTTGGCTGGACCCAGAGTCTTAATTTCTGTATTTTTCTTTCTCCGCTATTGTAGCTATGTCAACACATAGCCTTGAATTTTCAAAGCAAATTCATGTGAATCAGAAATGTTACCCAACATAGGTCTTTAATGAGAATTCAAAGGCCAAAAGAGACATATAGGTACAAACATAGTATTCCTTTTTTGAGCAGCCTAATGTTTCAGACACATCTTCCTAATTGTCCCTTCCCCTGAAGTAGAAAACATTTCAATTTCAAAACAACAGGTGATTTCTCAGCAATGTGTGTAAACATTGCTCACAAAGGAAGCTCTTTTAATTTGGGTGTGTCTCAATTTATATTCCAATACTTACAAAGATAAACATATTCATGTGACTAACAGTCTGCAGCCAGAAGTGTTCTATTATTTACAAGTGTATTTATAATAAGCAATTTAAAGAGGCCAGCTATCTCTTTCTAAAAAGCTCCCTTTTTAGGATAATGACTTCCTTCTATCTCTGCTGGTAAATATTAAAAGCATGCATACAAGGAGGAAGAGTTGAGGTTAGTCATTCCTTAGATAATACTGGAGTATGATGGGGCTAAGTCTCAGCTCTACTGTTAAACCTTTCCTTACCAGTGAACATTTAACCAAAGTCCAAAGGTGAAGGACTGGAAAAGTTCTTATGAAGTAAGCACATTCAGTGCTCCAATAATTCTTATACATTTCTGGTTACAGGTTTCCATGCAAAAAATTGGCCAGGGGATTTTCCTTTTTAGATATTCAGATATTAAGTTAATTTTTAGAAGCATTTTAATACTTTCTTTCATTGTTTTGAGCTGGAAGCTTAATACAAATAACCTAGCATTCCATTAGAGAAACCATCACCTAGAAGGAACATAAAAAGCTTTCCTTTGTTCTGTCTATCTGAAGCTGCTGACACACCAACCAACTTTCCAAACTCAAATTCACTGCTTTACTGGACAAAGAATAGCTGAAATAAAAATTATAGTTGTTCTCATTGTCCATGGGTATATTTTCATTGTGTTTTATTTCTGGTTTCTTTTATCTAATCCTTTTATGACTTACACTGATTTCTGATTATATGAAATCAATATTTAGGATTCAATATTCTGAGGACACTTTCCTTATTAAAGCAAGGCACATTGGTATAGTGAATTAAGATCTTATAAAATAAGACCAATACTCGATTAAAGAAAAATACAGCTAAAAATCTGAATGGAGGGAAATTTATGAGGTATCCAGAAGATCAACACACGTAGCAAAGTATTACGTTCTCACCACCCGACAAATACAAACAGGACGTTTAATGAGCAGCCAAAAACGTGTCAAAGCCTAAGGAGAAAGATCTCTTTTCCCGTGCCTCTTTTCCCTCCCATTTGATTGTAGCCCAGACTGGAGACTATAAACCGCTATGCTGAAGTGCCAAACTGTTGTCTCTCGTGTTAGATAATCTTCCTCCATCATTTCCTGAACAGTTTCTATACTCCCTGGAGTTCCACAGCTGTATATGTTCCAGACTAAAGCTAGCCTCAGGAAGCCAAGCCCTCTGCATTAGCCTTCCAACTCCTGGTAATGAAGATTTCCAAAAGGAATTAGTTATGACAAGGAAATGCAGCTGCAGAATGTTCACGTTTGCTGAAATGAAATTTGAAAACCGTGTTGTTTCTTCCATTCATTTAAATTCATTTATCCCACAAGACAAAGGTGGATTATGTCCAAGGTTCTTAAGGATGAGGTGAGGAAAATATAACAATGATAAAAAAACAAAACAAAACAAAATGAGCAAACCACAAACCTGTATATATTTAGCACTTTTATCTCTCTATGTACAAATAAAAATTTATTTTTAAATGCCCCTTGGGTATATGTCTTTTTTTCTCTTTTCACTTCTTTTTTTTATAGGACCCATTATTTCCTCTCAGTCATATTTGCTTTTCTTTTTTAGCTAACTTTTTTTTTCTCAGAAGCAGTAATGATATTTATAATTCTCAAGTATAAAAGGTCAGTGATAAAAATGTGAAACCATATAATTTACTTAACTGAAGTGGTTATTGGTAGGTATATTAGCATGTTACATTTTAAGTTAAATGGTGAGGAACATTGCATTTTTTGCTAGCGCTCTAAATGTAGGCACTAGAATGTATCTTGGTGAATACCACCTATGAAAAATTTTAGGAGTAATCAAGGGCAGAAGATCTCATAAAATGAGAAATTGATTATGAGAAGGAATACTTTACTACAGGAGAATTTTCTGTAAACATCACTTCCTGAATTCAATGAATTCAGACCTTTCTTTTCATTCACTACCTATCTACTGAGCCCTTTCCTCAAATACTAGAAATTACTTGTACATTTACTAAGTATGTGGGGCTTTTAAATTAAGCAGATCTAAGTACAAATACTTAGAAAAAATGAAAAGCCTATTTAGAGTTTCTCTTCATGATCAGTGACTTATAGACGACAACAAATTATTCAGAGAACTACCAGTTCTTCTATAGGTGAATTTCACTTCTTTTGTGTAAATATTCATGGCAGCTAATTGATATTCCCAAAAATTATATTCATAAAAAGTATGCTACTATAGAAAGCCTTTGACCTTCAACATAAGCTCTGACTCAACAGTTTAACTCATTATTTATAACTGCTAAAGTTTCATTTTTTTGTAGAGTCTTTTAACCTTAATAATATAGGAGTTATGCTCTTTTCTTCCAAAAATATATAACCTAATATTTGCATTGAATTTTACGGTTTTCAAAGTGGTTTAACATATATTAGTTTCTTGAATCTCATCAACAATTTCATGAGGTGGGAAAAGCAGAAGTTTTAAGCCTCAATTTACAAATAAAGACACCAAGAATAACTGAAGTGACTTTCATAAACTACTATCGACTATATATCAGAACTGGGGAAAATAGTTTTTCCAGTGTTTGATATAATATTTTTAAGTGGAATTAGCTTGTTTCTTAGTGACTTGACTCAATCAAGACACTGTGTTGTACACATACTGAAACTCCTTTGAAAAATCTTCTACCCCTAGACTTCTATGACATATGATTAGGTAACTGTTCATATGTATCCTAACATATTACTGAATTGCTACCTACTCTATTTTTCAAATATGTGCATTTTAAAATACTAGATTTCATCTTAAATTTGTTATTGCATACGACTTGACCAAGGCAAGGTCATGGAAGCTTCATAGACGCATCCAAACTCCCTGAGGGGCCAAATTACTGCAACTCAGGGCCAGAGATCATGGTCTCAGGGGACATCTAGTTCAATTGGCATAAATAGTTTATTTAAAAAAATGTTCTACATCCTACTTTGGTGAGTAGCATCTGAGGTCTTAAAAGCTTGTGAGCGGCCATCTAAGATACTCCACTGGTCCCACCCCATCTGGAGCAAGGCAGAATGAAGAAAACCAAAGACACAAGGGAAAGATTAGTCCAAAGGACTAATGGACAACAACTACCACAGCCTCCAGCAAATTGAGTCCAGCACAACTAGGTGGTGTCTACTACTACTGACTTCTCTGACAGGGATCACAAAAGAGGGTCCCAGACAAGAGGGAAAAACTGTAGAACAAAATTCTAACTTACAAAAAAAGACCAGACTTACAGGTCTAACAAGACTAGAGGAACCCTGAGAGTATGGCCCCAGACACCCTTTTAACTCAGTAGTGAAGTCACTCCTGAGGTTCTCCCTTCAGCCAAAGATTAGGCAGACTCATAAAACAAAATGAGACTAGATGGGCACACACCAGCCCAGGGGCAAGGACGAGAAGGCGGGAGTGTATAGGAAAGCTGGTAACGGGGAAACCCAGGTCAAGAAGTGTTGACATGTTGTGGCATTGGCAACCAATGTCACAAAACAATATGTGTATTGTTTTAACAAGAAACTAAATTGTTCTGTAAACCTTTATCTAAAGAAAAAAAATTGTCATTGCAAAAAGAGATATGTTTTAAAAGATCAGGACAATGTCTATGTAGTAGAATCAAAATAGAATTTTGAGTACAGTGGACATTTGTGTTTTTTACATGCACAGATTCCTGTTCAAATTTATTATATTTTGACCGATTCACATTATCAGTCCATTTAGTCCAGTTTGGTCTCCTAAACTGTTATACGGGTTAATAAATGAGTAAGTTCTGACCAATTTGAACCACGTACCCATCTGGCTCTAGCACTTGTTTCAGGATGGGCATGTGAGCTATGACATGCCGATCACAGTCTGAAAGCCTTGGCTAAAACTTGTGGGAAGTAGGTAGTCTCTTCTTTTCTGAGATTGATAGAGATATAAGCATAAAATCAAACCTGTGGTAATTAAGTCATCTTTGGTTCCAAACCAAAATATCTTGCCTCCTGTTAAAACCAACATATAGAAAAGTAAAACTGAGAGACTGAGATGAGGACTGAGCAGAGAGAGAACTGAAGACAGGGATTCAATCATTTCTAAAGTTGTTTGTAACTTTATAATTTGCAGTTAAATGAGAAATATCCATTGTTTCTTAAACTTGTTTGAACTGTGGTTCTTCAAAAGAGTTCTGAGCACTATGAGATTTGGCAGGTGCTAAGTCTCTTCACATAGATTTATAAATAGAAAAATAAATCCAAAAAGAGAAGGATTTTTACTTAAACAAATCCCAAACTGCTTGTAATTTTGAGGCTGGAACCCTTATCTTCCACTCTGAGATCATTTTTGTTTTCTTTCATCTTTTTGTTCTTTGGTCTATTATATGGAACCTAAAGCAGCATGAAAAGCAAATGCCTAATGAATGTTTATTCTAGATGATGTTGTAATACTGTAGAATTGAGTTATGTGAGTCCCAAAGCACAAGTAGATAATCAACAATTTTCCACCCTATCTAGGACTACTTTGAGTGGAGAAAATAAAAAAAGAAAGAAAATTATTCTCTTAAAGGATGTACGTTTCAATAATAATGTTTCTGTTCTAGAATTAGAGGGAATACAAGGAAGTATAGAATCTTGGGACATAGCTAGAATCAACCCTGTTATTTCCCATTATATGGCGCTTACTGTGAAGCAGCTCATCCTGCAACTAATCCTCCAGTCAGGGAAGCAGGTTTCAGAACATACCCAGTCTGACAATTGGAGTTCACACTTCGGTAGTAAGTCCAGTAGCTACATAATTTTATTAGGTTGGGCTCTTGGTTGAAAGTTATAGGAAACCACCTAAGCTGATTAAAATGAAAATGTTCATTCAGTATAAGGGCACAGAGGGATCTGATAGAATCCAAGGGCAAAGATGCATATGGACGGCAGGAACAGAGTGAAAGCAGAGACGAATGTCTATAGAAAACCCCATGAATATGCTGTATTTTGCTGATATTAATGTTAAATTGCTGGTGCTTTTCTGTTCACATCTGCTTCCTTCTTATCTCTGCTATAGACCAGCTTTCTCTGACAACTCATGGGAAAGGGCTACCACCAACAGTAACCTTTCTTCTGTTCAAGAGAGTTTCCAATAGCTCAGACTTCTTAGTCCCAAATTACAATTTTATTGGGAAGACTGATTGTTTCGGTTTTAATCACATAAACATCCTAGGATAATTCACTTTAGCCTAAAAGGATTATCTGACTACTTCTTCTATTACCTGTGTGGATAGAAGTGAATGGAAGGAAGTTTTTAGATTAGAGAGAGTTGTATGAGTGGATAGGCAGACAAAATAAACTTTTTCTAGTGAACATTACACATTTCAATATATATGAGTGGGGTATGCAAGGTAACTGCAACATGGATGATATGAAAATGGTGAGGGGTAATATTTGACACATAGGCAAGCAGGCAAAGTCTATCAACAGAGAGCCTGGGCTCATGAATCAGACTACGGTTTCTGAGAGAAAAGAGTCAGCATGATGAAAGGCAAGAACTGTAATATCAAAGTGGAGCCTAGTCATAGAGGTCGAAAGATAGGTTGCTACAACCAGCATCCTTTCAGAGAGAATACAATCCATAAGCCTGAGATCAAGAGAAGACTAACACAAACTAGGATTTCTTTATGTGTCCTGGACTGCTGAGCTAAAAGGCACAAATAATTTCTTATTAGGATCAGGATTGTTCTCAGAGAATAGGGAGCAGATCTGAATTTACATTTGGGGATTAAGAGGTTTAGGGTTGGAAACAGTTGGACACTGAAACAGGGAACCAGACAGCTCTTGGTTCTATAGTAGTTTAAATAAGGAGGTCATGGAGTGTGTATAAGAGGAAGATACAAAGATGTACCTTCCTGGGTACTATATCAGACACATGAATAACATCCCCTATTCATGCCAATGAAGGTGACAAAATCTTATAGTTCTGCTTTAGGTAAATAATTTTCTAGAGATCTGAACAACCTAGACACAGATGGGCAAGAAAAGCAAAGCTTTACCGAAACACATGACTCCAGATAGTGGGAGAAAAACCCCAGGATCTGTCACTTCTGTGAAGTTTGTGGGGTCTATTGGTCAATAGTATATCAGGATATCGTCTTCAAAATAAAAAAGAAGTTGTCTTGTATCCCTTGCCAGAAATCCTCTGTATCACCCAGTACTCATCTTGGACTTCTGAGGGCAACACATTCCATACTTGGAATACTTTTCTGACCCAAACACTAGGTGACATAGAAAGCTGCCAGATTTGAAAAGAACCTGGAGCAGCAGAAGGATCTACAGTACGTCCAGGCTGGTTCTTGGGTCCTAAGATTCAGCAAAACCTATGGCGTTGGATTGACAGATGATGAGAAATGACATAGTGTGGATATTATGGCAAGGATCAGTGGGAGAATCAAAATGCAGGCCTTTGGGATTCTGGATTAAGACCTTTCCAACCACAGTAGAGACCTATACAATTTTGAGAAACAGCTCCTGGCTTGCTACTATACCCTAGAAGAGAGAAATGCTTTACCATACGGTACAAAATAACACATGTCCAGACTTCCCATTATGAACTGGGTTTTGCCCACTAAGTAATAAAGTAAAAAAGGCTCAGCAGCAGACCATTTTATGATGTTGATGGTCATATGCACAGTGAAGAGTTTTATATCATATGTAAATTCCAACCAGAGAGCATCATAATAGAAGCAGCGCTGAATAATCAAGTAGACAAAACAACTTGATCAGGTGGTGTTAGGTACCCTACTTTATTATCACCTTAAACCTTGGTCTGATAGACACATGCACAGAGTGGTCATGGTGACAGAAACAGAAGACTTGTATGGGCCTAAATGTATAGATTTCCATTTTTCTAGTCTTATCTAGCGGAGTCCTGGTGGTGCAGTGGTTAAAGTGCTCAGCTGCAAACCAAAAGTTCAGTGGTCTGAACCTACCAACTGCTCTGCAGGAGAATGATGTGGCAGTCCACTTCCGTAAAGATTTACAGCCTTGGAAACCCTATGGGGCAGTTCTACCCTGTCCTTAGTATTGCTATGAGTTGCAGTTGATTAGATAGCTATGGTTTTTATTTTTATTTTTTTGGTTTAGGCCTATCTAGCTACTACTACCTCTTTAATTCAGTAACAGAAACAAATGACAAGCTCTCAGTATGTCACTATTCCTTGAGCCCTTTCCATCCCAAAATGTCCTGTAGTGCATGCTTACAGGAATAGATACCTATTCTGTGTTTGGATTTCCCTTTTCTTACTCCATAGCCTCAGCTAGTGCTATTGTCCAGGGACTTAAACAACATCTAATGACAAGTATGGAATCTCACATGGCATAACATTTGATCAAGGGATCCACTTCACAGTGAAGTGGGGTGTAGGAGTGAGCCTATGGTTACAGGATCTACTGGTTCCATCACACCACACCATCCAGAAACAGCCAGCCTCAAAGAGTGATGACACAGTCTTCTAAAAACAGAGCTGAATCAACAAATTGGACATAATGCCCTGAAAAGATGGGGTATAATTCTTGCAGATGTAATATATAAATCAAAGTAGCAACATCTATGTTATACTGTCAACATGGATCCATAAAACAAGAAGTGAAAGTGAGAGTGGCCTTATTTAGCATTACTCCTAATGGCCAAATAATGCTTTTTTGCTTCCTGTGCCCACAAGACTGGGCTCATAGGGTTGAAGTCATCATTCCTAAAGGAAGTACACTCTTAACCAGAGGACAGAGAGGGTGTTCCTACTACAAATTATGACTATCACTAGGGACTTTGGTAATGCCAATGACTCCTTTGTCCAGAAACCATTGGTCAAAGAAAGGAGTCACCGTAGTGGTTAAGATAGTTGATCTTGATTGTAGGAAGATGTAAGGCTGCTTCTACACAGTGTGGACTCTGAGAAATACTGCAGAACCCACTTGTTCCGCTGTAATTGTGAATGGACACGTGCAGCATTGCCAACTTTAGAATAATTTAATCACCATGGGATCATGGAGATTTGGGATACACTTCCAGGTAAACCACCAAAATTTATCAAATTGATATGCGAAAAATACTATATAATTTAGAATGGATAGTGGTGGTGGATGAAGATAAGGAACAATTACATCCCCAAGATCTATTGCAGCAGCATGTGATTTTGTTTGTCTTCTTAACCACAAACTTATAAATTTGCCTTCAGTAAGACAGGTCTCCAGACCAATGGAGGAACTGTTTCCCAAAATTGAGGTGAAGTAGATCTGTGTGAAGCCCTGGTGGTGCAGTGGTTAAGAGCTTGGCTGCTAACCAAAAGGCTGGCAGTGTGTGATGTAAAAGGGTAAACTGTGGTGGCTATAAAGATGCACTTTTCAGATTTCCTGCTGTGGGGTATATAATTTATCAGTGACCCTATGTCTTACTCCTCTGGGCTCTTCACTATGTTTCTATTAAGACCATTCTTCTCACTGGCCACTCTCAGTCAACAACTGAGTACAGCGTTTGAACTAATGCAGGCCAACCCCTGCACTGGGATGTCTCCAGTAGTCAACTGTAGCTCAAGGACTACCCATCACCCTGGATAAACCATTTTTGGAACTGCATTGCATTCTAAGGTTTTTTCTAGCATATCCTCCTTCCTTTCCCTTTGCATCACAGGTGTCAGACCTGTACCACACTCCAAAGTCTCTCCCTCCTCTTCTTTGGCTCCCTTTGCTTTGAACTTTACAGGTGTTTTCCCTAGTAAATATCTTCCATATATAATTCCTTCCTGGTGTCTGAATCTTGAAGGACCTAAGCTAGCACAAATTTGATCAGTCAGTAATCGAACTGTCCAGAAAAAACAAAAGCAAGATACATGGGAGAAAAATAACTGAATGAAGATTCTACAGAATAGCATCTGAAAGATTCAGTATGCAAGCAACATATATTAGACCATTAAAGAGGAAAATACAATCTATGGTCAAGAAAAGCAGCACCCAAATAAACCAACCTCAACCAAAAATGGCCTAGATGCTGGATTGAACAGAAAAAAAAAAAGTTTGAAAATGACTGTTATAAATATGTTCAATATATTCATATGGAAAATAAAGAAAATTCAATTTTTTAAAATAAACAGCTACAAAAACTCAGCAGAGAAATTGACACCATAAAAAATAATCAAATGAATATTTTAGAGCTAAAATACAATAACTAAAATAAGAAATTCACTAGTTTAACGGAAATTTGGAGCTAACAGAAGGAAAAGTCAATGGATATGAAGAAAGAGCACTCAAAAATACCCATTTTGAAGAATATAGAGAAAAAAAGGTAGAACAAAAATATAGGTAGTCCTAGATTTACTACGTACTCGAGTTACAATGAACTGCACTTATGACCATCTTTTTTTCTTTTTGTACATTTTGTTAGTAGTACGTACTACATACAGTGTTGCAGGGTGTAATTTGCTGATAAGTTTACTTCTTAAGTTTATTTCTTAAGTTTATTTGTAATGTTTCCAATTCCCAAAGACAAATAAAGATTGGATATATAAAGACACTGATAATAAAAGGCACTTTACTATTTAAGAATAATAAAAATAAAAATAAAAAAAAACAGTGAGGTATTCGACTTAAGTTGGAACTGACTTATGACAGAGTCATCAGAACAGAACCCCATCATGATTTGAGGGCTACCTGTATACAGAGCTCGTAAACCGATGGGAAAATACCCTACACTTTAGCATACATGTAACTGGAGTGTCAGGAGAAGAAGAGAGGATGGATCAGAAAAAAGTATATATTTAAAGAAATAATGATCATACCTTTCTCACATTTGATAAAAAATCTCAATCCAAGAAATGCATCAAGAAACTATAGTAAATACACATGAAACCACGCCTTGTCACATGAATTGTGAGAGAAAATGCAGTGTGGTGCTTTTGCCCAGGCCTAGTGGAAGAATTTCAGTGTAAGACCCTGCTGAATCTAAAAGCCTGAAAGAAAGAAGATAAAGACACACTACGTACTAGAGAACAAAGCCAAAAATTATATCTAATTCTTATCAAAAACGGTGGAAACTAGAAGACAATTTAATAAAACTTTTAAGGGCTGAAAAAAAACTAAGAACACAAAACAAAAAATTTCTTTACTCAGTGACAATCTTTCAGAAACAATGATGAAAATGGCACGTTTTGAAATGAACAAAAGTTGAGAGAATGAATTGCTAACAGAAATCCACTATAAGAAATGCTAAAGAATATTCTTCAGACTGAAGGCAAATGACAGCAGATGAAAATGAATGAAGAGCATATTATAAATACATAATATAAAATTTTTATAAAATATTTTTTAAATATATTATTTTTTCAATTTGAAATTTTTCTAAAAGACAACAGGATGCTTAAAGTCAAAATAATAAAATTGCATGGTAGATTTTATAACATACAGAGATAACATATATGATAAAAATAAAATAATAGGGTAAGTAAGTAAACACATTGTAGTTTGTTTATTATTTTCTTTTAAATTTTTTATTGTTGTAATTAAATGAAGTTTACATTTCAAGTTAGTCTCCCATACAGAATTTTCTTTTTTTAACGTACATTGTTCTGAGACCCCAACCGCTCACCCCATTCTGCGACAGCACACTCCTCCCCTCTGCCCCTGATTCCCCATGAACATTCAAACAGCTCCTAACTCTCTCTGCCTTCCCCTCTCACCTCTGGACAGAAACTGCTCCTTTGGTCTCTTGTATCTACTTGCCTAAGAGGCACATTCTTCACAAGTATCACTTTATGTCCCACAGTCCAGTCCAATCCCTGTCTGAAGAGTTGGCCTCGGAAACTGTTAGTTCTGGGGTGATGGAGAGACCAAGAGCAACACTTTCCGGGATGCCTCCAGTCTTACTCAGACCATTAAGTCTGGTTTCCTTACTAGAATTTGTGTTATGCATCCCATCGTTCTACTGCTCCATCAGGGACCCTCTGTTGTGTTCCCTGTCAGGACGGTCATTTGTGGTAGCTGGGCACCATCTAGTTCTTCTGATCTCAGGCTGATGAAGTCTCTGGTTTATGTGGCCCATTCTGTTTCTTGGGCTAATATTTTCCTTGTGTCTTTGGTGTTCTTCATTCTCCTTTACTGCAAGTGGTTGGGACCAATTGATCCATCTTAGATGGTCACTTGCAAGCTTTTAAGACCCCAGACACCACTCACCAAAGTAGGATGCAGAACATTTCCTTAATAAGCTTTGTTATGCCAATTGAGATAGATGTCCCCTGAAAGCATGGTCCCCAGATCCCCCATCCCTGCTACTCTGTCTCTCAAAGTATTTGACTCTATTGAGGAAACTTCTTAGCTTTGGTTTAGTCCAGTTGTGCTGACTTCCCCTGTAGGGTGTGCTGTCCTTCCCTTCACCTAAGATGATTCTTATCTACTATCTACTTAGTGGATAACCCTCACCCTCCCTCCCCACACCCATAACCATCAAAGAATGTTTTCTTCTGGGTTTAAACCTTTTCTTGAGTTCTTATAATAGTGGTCTTATACAGTATATGTCCTTCTGTGACTGACTAAATTCACTCAGCATAATAAGTTCTAGCTTCACAGCTTCATCATTGTTCTTCATGGTTGTGTAATATTACATTGTGTGGATATACCATTGTTTGTTTATCCATTAGTCCATCGATGGGCACTTAGGTTCCTTCCATCTTTTGGCTATTGTGAACAGTGCTGCGATAAACATGGGTGTGCATATATCTATTTGTGGGATGGCTCTTGTTTCTCTAGGATATATTCCAAGGAGCGGGATAGCTGGATCATATGGTACTTCTATTTCTAGCTTTTTAAGGAAGAGCCAAATCAATTTACAAAGTGGTTGTACCATTTTACATTCCCACCAACAGTGTATGAGTGTTCCAGTCTCTCCACAACCTCTCCAGCATTTGTTATTTTGTGTTTTTTGGATTAATTCTAGCCTTGTTGGGGTGACATGATATCTCATTGCAGTTTTGATCTGCATTTCTCTGATGGCTAATGATCGTGAGCATTTCTTCATGTGTCTGTTAGCTGCCTGAATATCTTCTTTGGTGAAGTGCCTGTTCATATCCTTTGCCCATTTTTTAATTGGGTTATTTGTCTTTTTGCTATTGAGGTTTTGGAGTCTCTTGTAGATTTTAGAGATTAAACGCTGATCGGATTTGTCATAGCCAAAATTTTTTTCCCAGTCTGTAGGTTATCTTTTGACTCTTTTGGTGAAGTCTTTGGATGAGCGTAAGTGTTTGATTTTTAGCAGCTCCCATTTGTCTAGCCTTTCTTCTGGTGCTTGTGCATTGTTACTTATAGTTTGTATTGTGTTTATGCCATGTATTAAGGCTCCTAGAGTTGTCCCTATTTTTTCTTCCATGATCTTTATCATTTTCAACTTTATGTTTAAGTCTTTGATCCATTTAGAGTTGGGTTTTGTACAAGGTGAGAGATATGGGTCTTGTTTCAGTTTTTTGCATGTAGATATCCAATTATGCCAGCACCATTTGTTAAAGAGACTGTCTTTTCCCCAGTTAATGGACTTTGGGCCTTTGTCAAATATTAGCTGCTCATAGGTGGATGAGCTTATATCTGGATTCTCAACTCTGTTCCATTGGTCTATGTGTCTGTTGTTGTACCAGTACCAGGCTGTCTTGACTACCGTGGCAGTATAATAGGTCCTAAAATCAGGTAGTGTATGGCCTCCCACTTTGTTCTTCTTCTTGAGTAGTGCTTTATTTATTCGGGGACTCTTCCCTTTCCATATGAAGTTAGTGATTTGTTTCTCCATCTCATTAAAAAATGCTGCTGGATTTGGATCAGAATTGCATTGTATCTGTAGATTGCTTTGGGTAGAATTGACATTTTCACTATTTTGAGTCTACCTATCCATGAGCAAGGTATATTTTCCCACTTATGTAGGTCTCTTTTAGTTTCTTGCAGTAGTGTCTTGTAGTTTTCTCTGTAAAGATATTTTACATCTCTGGTTAGATTTATTCCTAAGCATTTTATCTTTTGGGGGGCTATTGTAAATGGTATTGATTTGGTGATTTCCTCTTCAATGTTCTCTTTGTTGGTTTAAAGGAATCCAACAGATTTTTGTATGTTTATCTTGTATCCTGAAACTTTGCTGAAATCTTCTATTAGTTCCAGTAGTTTTCTTGTGGATTCCTTGGGGTTTTCCGTTTATAAGATCATACCATCTGCAGAGAGAGGTACTTTGACTTCTTCCCTACCTATTTGGATGCCCTTTATTTCTGTTTCTAACCTAACTGCTCTGGATAGGACCTCCAGCACAATGTTGAATAAGAATGGTGATAACGAGCAATCTTGTCTGGTTCCCGTTCTCAAATGGAATGATTTCAAAGTCTCTCTATTTAGGATGATGTTGGCTGTTGGCTTTGGATAACTGCCTTTAATTATGTTGAAGAATTTCTCTTCTATTCCTATTTTGTTGAGAATTTTTATCATGACTGGATATTGGACTCTGTCAAATGCCTTTTCTGCATCGATTGATAAGATCATGTGGTTCTTGTTTTTTGTTTTATTTATGTGATGGATTATACTGATTGTTTTTCTAATGTTGAACCGTCCCTGCATACCTGATATAAATCCCACTTGGAAATGGTGAATTATTCTTTGATATGTTGCTGAATTCTATTGTCTGGAATTTTGTTGAGGATTTTTGTGTCAATGTTCATGAGGGATATCGGTCTGTAATTTTCTTTTTTTGTGGTGTCTTTACCTGATTTTGGTATCAGGGTTATGCTGGCTTCATAGAATGAGTTTGGAAGTAGTCCATCCTTTTCTATGGCCTGAAATGCCTTTAGTAGAAGTGGTGTTATCTGTTCTCTGAAAGTTTGGTGGAATTCTCCAGTAAAGCCATCCAGGCCAGGGCTTTTTTTTTTGTTGGGAGTTTTTTTACTAACTGTTTCAATCTCTTCTTTTCTTATGGGTTTATTTAGTTGTTCTACCTGTGTTTGTGTTAGTTTAGGTGGGTAGTGAGTTTCTAGAAATTTGTCCATTTCCTCTAGGTTTTCAATTTGTCTGAGTACAGTTTTTCATAGTATTCTGCTATGATTCTTATAATTTCAGTTGTGTCTGTTGTGATATCACCCATCTCATTTCTTATACAGGTTATCTGCTTCATCTCCAGTTTTTCTTTTGTCAGTTTGGCCAGTGGTTTATCAATTTTGTTGATCTTTTCAAGGAACCAGCTTTTGGACTTGTTAACTCTTTCAATTGTTTTTCTGTTCTCTATTTCATTTAATTCTGCCTAATTCTTATTATTTCCTTTCTTCTGGCACCTGTAGGCTTCTTTTGCTGCTCTCTTTCTACTTGTTCCAGTTGTAGGGTTAATGCTTTTATTATGAGCCTTTCTTGTTTTTGGATGTGTGCATTTATTGCTACAAACTGACCTCTGAGTACTGCTTTTGCTGTTTCCCAAAGGTTCTGATAGGATGTGTTTTCATTCTCATTTGAGTCTATGAATTTCTTTATTCCATCCTTAATTTCTTCTATAACCCAGTAGGTTTTGATCGTGGTGTTGTTCAGTTTCCATGGGTTAGATTTTTTTTCCTTGCTTTTTATGTTGTTGTTTTCCACTTTTATGGCTTTATAGTCAGAAAAGATGCTTTGTAGTATTTCAATGTTTTGGATTTTGCTAATGCTTGCTTTATGGCCTAATATGTGATCTATTCTGGAGAATGTTCCATGTGCATTGGAAAAGAAAGTATACTTGGCTGCTGTTGGGTGCAGAGTTCGGTATATGTCTATGAGATCAAGTTGGTTAATTGTAGCATTTAGCTTTTCTGTGTCTTTGTTGAGCTTCTTTCTGTATGTTCTGTCCTTCACTGAAAGTGGCGTGTTGAAGTCTCCTACTACTATTGTGGAGCTGTCTATCTCTCTCTTCAGAGCTGTTAGAGTTTGTTTTATGTATTTTGGAGCCCTGTTGTTGGGTGCATAAATATTTATTATAGTTATGTCCTCCTGGTGTACTGACCCTTTAATCATTATATAGTGCCCCTCCTTATCTTTTGTGGTGGATTTTACTTTAAAGTCTATTTTGTCAGAGATTAATATTGCCACTTCTGCTCTTTTTTGAGTTTTGTTTGCTTGGTATATTTTTTTCCATCCTTTGAGTTTTAGCCTATTTGTGTCTTTAAGTCTAAGGTGTGTCTCTTGTAGGCAGCATATAGATGGATCATGCTTTTTTATCCAGTCTGCCACTCTCCGTCTCTTTATTGGTGCATTAATTCTGTTTATATTCAGTGTAGTTTTTGATAGGTATGAGTTTATTGCTGTCATCCTGACATCTCTTTTTGTGTGTTGTTCACAGTTTCTTTGTTCTCCTCAATTTTCTGTGCTGAGTCTTTTTTCTTTATGTATTTTTTTCCATCTTTTTCTTACTGTAGATTTTGTGTTAGCTGGGTCTTTATGTTTTTTTACTTTTTTATTTTGATTTGTAGGATTGTTAGATTCCTTTGTGGTTACCTCAATATTTACCCCTAATTTTCTAAGTTTATACCAGTCTTTTATTACTTTATATCGCCTTAACTTCGCCTCCATATAGACAACCAATGTCTCTATTTTTTAAGTCCCTCTTTTTTTGTTTTAATATTAGCCTTTTTTTTTTTTTTTTTACTTATTGATATCTGTTTCCCTATTTTCTATGTTTTAGTTTTGTTGTAATTTAGATTTCTGTACATGAGTCAATATCTGGCTGCTCTTTCCTATGTTCTAGTCTTGCGTTATTAGCTGTTGTTATTGATTATCTAACCGTAGGACTCCCTTTAATATTACTTGCAACTTTTGTTTTTGTAAATTCCCTGAACTTCTGTTTATCTGTAAATGCCCTAATTTCACCATCATATTTGAGAGACAGTTTTGCTGGATATATAACTCTTGGCTGATAGTTATTTTCCTTCAAGGCTTTAAATATGTAATCCCATTGCATTCTAGCCTGCAGGGTTTCTGCTGAGTAGTCTGACTTATTCTAATTGACTCTCCTTTGTAGATGACTTTTCTTTTATCCCTAGGCACTCTTAAAATTCTCTATCTTTGGTTTTGGTAAGTTTGATTATGTCTTGGTGACTTTCTTTTGGGATCTACCTTACCTGGGGTTCGATGAGCATCTTGGATAGATATCTTCTCATCTTTCATGATATCAGGGAATTTTCTGTCAAGAAATCTTCAATAATTTTCTCTGTATTTTCTGTCATCCTCCCCTGTTCTAGTACTCCAATCACTTGTTGGTTATTTCTCTTGATAGAGTCCCACATGACTCTCAGAGTTTCTTCCTTCTTTTTAATTCTTTTTTCTGATTTTTCCTCAAATAAGTTGGCATCAAGAGCTTTATCTTCAATGTCACTAATTCTAACTTCTACTGCCTCAGTTCTGCTCCTATGACTATCTATTGAGTTGTCTAATTCTGAAATTTTATTGTTAATCTTCTGGATTTCTGATTGCTGTCTCTGTATGGATTCTTGCAGCCTATTAAATTTGGCATTATGTTCTTGAATAACTTTTTTTAAGTTCTGCTACTACTGTGTCTGTATGTTGCCTGACTGTTTCTGCATTCTGTCAAATTTCATTTCTTATTTCTAGAAGAGTTCTGTATATTAATCTTTTTTATTCTGCCTCTGGTAATTCCAAGAAATTCTCTTCTTCCAGAGAATTTATTGATTCTTTATTTTGGGAGCTTGCTGAAGCCATCATAGACTGCCTTTTTATGTGACTTGATATTGACTGTTGTCTCTGAACCATCAATAATTTGTTATAATTTTATTTTGTGTTTGCTTAGTGAGACGTACCTTCTTATTTTGTTTTCTTTTGATATGCCCAAATAGGCTGCTCGTGTGCACTAGTTTGATTATTGACACCTTTGAGGCTCTAAGTTCCTGTCACCAGGTAGTTAGTTCTGTAACTAAGTATGTGCCCACTAGAGTCCTTTATATTTTCCTATATGGGTTCAGCTCTGGTGACTGGGCAGTCAGTCACCAAGTGTGTGATGCAGGCTCTCACCCAAAGTCCTAGAGAGGCATGGGTGATTGGTGCAGGCACTGGACTCTGGCTGTGGTAGGAGATCATGTGCTGAGCCAGGCAGGGGGCTGATATCTGCCCCTGAGAGTCTGAAAGGAAAGCGTGTCCCTATTCTCTAAGGTGAATAGGTAGGTGAGTTTTGCAGCCGAGCTAAGAGTACCCCACTCTGTCGGCTGCAAAGATTCAAGGGCAACACTTTTTCTTGAACTCCTGTAGCAGGTGACTAGGCACTTTAGGAGCTATCACCAGTCCTCAATACCCTGCTGCAGATCGATAAAAGTGCCTACTTGAGGGGCAAGGCTGTTTCGATGGTCACAAGTCTGCCCTTTCACAGCAAAGTGGTTGAAGTTAAACTTCAGATGTTTGCCCTGTTGTACTGTGGCAGTGAGGGCTAACTCTGTTGAGATGGTTCCCCACAAGTCTATACAGGGTTGTAAGGCACTCAGAGTCTGCAGACCCCTGGTTTCTGTGGCCAGCACAGGAGCTGTGCAGACCCTGTGTCCCTGGCCTAGGGGAGCCAGCAGCTTATTTGTTCCCTCTCCAAGGCTAGGAGAATGGGTCAGGGCACCTTTTGGGATCTACTTCTGGCTCAGTGGACTCCAGGTACAGAGTGGGGAGGGAGGAGGTAAAAGGAAGAGAGCTTTTTCCCAAATCCGGTGCAAAGCACAGAGGTAGAAGGTAAAAGGGAGAGAGGTTTTTCCCAAATGGGCTTTTTTTTTTTTTTTTTTAATAGCCACGAAAGGGTGCACACATGTACTTATCCTAGCCTCTTGGGAGCTGCTCTTCACTGGTTCAGAGTGTCCAAGCAGAATCTCTGCTGCCAGGTCTCTCTTGATGTAGAAACTGCTTCTCGAGCTCATGCACAGCACAGCTGTTTGCCTGCTTCACTGTGGACCGGTGTGCTGGTGTCTCTGCAGTTTTGCCACCGTGGCTCTAGTGCGCCTCACCTCTTCCCAACGGTCTTCATCTCCCATATGACTCAGATGGATTTCTTAACCTTGCCTTGTTCAGGGCTGCCAGACATTCACGTAGAATCAAATCACTTGTTTTTCCAGGTCTGTGTTGTAAGAGGGATATAGGAAGCATCTAACTACTCTGCCATGTTGACCACGCCTCAGAAAAGTACTCTTCTGTTTATTATTTTTGTAATCAGATCTGAAGTATAAATTTCAAAGTGGGTAATGTCAAGTATATGGTAAAAATTACAGACTGTGAAGTAGCAAGTTGGTAGTGTCATGTGTGGAACGTGAAGAGGAACAATACTGAGTCTAAAAATACTCTAAGTTAAAGATGCATATTTTTAGCCTTCAAGCAAACAGTAAAAAACAACCCCCCAAAAGTTTAATCAATAAGTCTGTAATGGACATAAAATCAAATATTAAAATATATATTAATGACTTCTGGATATGTGAAGAAAACAGCTGACACCCAAGTCTGTGTCTTCATATACATTCAAGAAAATTCTAACAAAAAGAAGGACAGAAAATCTATACACACACACAGATACACACACACACACACACACACACACACACACACACCACCCTTGCATAACTGGCAAACACAGAATGGAAAATGTTTCAAATAAGTTAATGAAAATTTTAAAAATATCACTATCTCTGCAAGCCATTTTTTACATACTTTCTGCAAAGAAGAGTTGTCCAAGGAAAACTATAGGAAAGAGAGAAATGAAGAACTAGAAGCCGGCCTAAAATTTTTCTAAAGCTATCATCAGAAAGAGAAAGTCACCTTAACTTTTGGAAATGTATCCTTGTAAATAAGTGCACTAAATCAAAGGAAGGGGCTTTATAAAATGTGTGATTTACACTTTTTTTTAAATGAGCTGCTGGAGGAGGAAAGGGCCAAAGAAAAGGAAAAATCACATTTATCACTTTATCATTTGGGTGGTGAAGTGAAAAAAAAAAAAGCAAATAGGGAAATTTTAGGATGCTGACAGAGAAAAAAACAACACAATATTTGTGGATGCTCAATACGTCATCACAGAATAATAAAGATACCAAGGAAATTGGACTTTACTACTAAAAGAATAGGAAATCAATAAACAAGAATTCTTACAAACCACTCAAAATCCAGAAAATAAATAGAAGAAAAATTTTATATTTATAAAAAGTCACTACAAAAAATATGAAAATAAGAATTCTTCCATCTCAGCTGCTCAACTCCCTTTCCTCCCTCCTATCTAAGTAAATCCAAAAAAAAAAGTAAGACAATGCCCTAAACTGAATAAACTAAAAGAGGCATTTAGAGATATGGAAAACTACCTTGAACCAGAAATGCAAAAACTAAGAAAAGAAACAAATATTTTAGATTAAATCCAGAAAAGATATGGAAGAATATGATGAAATAAATTCAGAAACTAAAAATAAATTACAAGATATCTAAAGGAGAATAGATTTAAAAGATAATTCAATGTGGAGAATTTAAGAAAGATAGGAAATCAACCAAAAACATGAAAATGAGATTAAAAAAGTAAAAAAGAAGTAAAATAGGTCACAGAGAAAGTGGTTGAAGTAGACAACAAAAGAACAACATACATATAATTGGAATCTTCACAGAAGTAAAAACAAGACAATTAAACAGAACTATATATTTAATTCTATAATCAAATAACACTTTCCAGGTATAAAAGAAGATTTATATCTATGTATTGAAAGGGCCCTCGGGGAAATTTGATCTGGAGTAATAAGATCTAAGACAGATCCAAGTACAACCTTTAAATCTCAAAGAAAAATAAAAACTCTTAATACTTGAAGGCAAAAAAAAAAAAAAACCTTATAAGGGAGAAACTTACACTAGAATCAGACTTTTCCAAAACAGTATATACAGAAAAGTAACAGTTGAGCAGTATTAAAAAAAAAAAAAAAATGGTGAAATAAAGTGTGAGCTAAGAATTTTATATTTCAGCCAAACTGTCAGGTAAGTATTCAGGTTATAAAAAAACAGTTTTCAACAGACAAGAACTTAGGGACTTTTGTACCCATAAGCCTTTCTTGAGTAATCTACTAGAGTATGATCTTCATCCAACCAAGGAATAACTGGAAAATCTTGAGCAAACTAATTCATGGTGAACATTTGCATGTATGTACAATGAAACCTGTGAAAGCTAGAACTAGATGGGAGTGCCTTGTTTTTCTGGGTCTCACAAGTTTTCTGCCTTTTACAGGGTGTAGTCTTACCACTTTTCTATCACTTGTTTTAGTGGAAAATATTTGAGTTTTTCTTTTCTCACAAGTTTCTGCCTTACAAAGTTTCCAGCTTTTTCAGGTTTTAATGTAATTATAACTGTAAGGCTAAAGCAAAGGATGGATAAACAGGAAGCTAATGTACAAATGTTATATGTTGCATCAAAGTGAAAACAATACAACTAAAATTAGGGAGGGAAAAAGGAGGAAATGAGGCAAAATAGAACAGGCTCCTTAACTATTAGGTAGACAATATGTGGGAGTCAAAATATGCTATTAAAAACAGACAAATTGCATGGTAGAAAGTCAAATAAGAAACAGGGCATTAAAAAGTTGTAGGTATAAATGTAACTTAAATATATAAATTTTCTAATTTAAAAAAATATTAACTATAAAAGAATAATGAACCCATATTGTAAACATAAAATAATGTACAAAATTATAAAATTTTGTGATAGATTAAACACTGAATATGTCAGTCAGGCCAAAAAGTGTGAACAGACATAACTCACCCATTTAAAAAAAATAAAAAAAATTTGGCTCACAAAGTAAAACTATATGCTGTAGACAAGAAATGCATTTACACAAAGTCATTCAGAAAGACAAAATAAATGAATGGAAAAAGGTACTGTAGATGAATGGAAACACTATGAAAATAAGTGTTGGGATTCTTAAATTAGACAAAGTACAAGTCAATCAAAACAAAATTAAACATGATAAAGAAAAACAAATTTTAATTCTAAAAGCTACAATTCACAATGATCTTAGATATGACTATCTGTGTGCCAAATATCAGTAAACATCTCATGAAGCAAAACTATAGGAAACAAAAGAAAATATTTGAGGTACACTAGTATTAGATGACTTTCAGTGTAAGACAAATATATTGAACAAAAATAAGTAAGAATATAAAAGATTTAAATAACACAATATGATGGATCTTGTGAAAATACATAAAACTTTACATAGTAATCATATATTATGTCACAAAAAATCACCATTTATACTCAATAAAGTAGAAGAATTATAAAGGATAGCCTCTAATCTAAATATAATAAAATTAGACTTATTAAGATAATAAAAAGTAGTCTCTTCCTCTTGCTATTAAACAAGTCTACATGAAGGGGAAATAAAAACTAAAATTAAAAAAAATTCATAAATAATGATAATAAAAAAAAACCTTCACGTCAGACTCTCTGGCAGTGATCCAATGAAGATTCATAGTATAAACATTTTCATCAATAAATATAAAACAATGACAACAAATGAACTAAATTTGAAACTCAAAAAACTAAATCAACAAAGTAAACCAAAAGGTATCATGAAGAAAAACTAAAGATAAAAGCAGAAATAAATGGATGTAGAAAATAGAACAGTAGATTTAATTCCAGAATCAAAATCCTATCTTGGGGAAAAAATAAACAAAACAGAAAAAAAAAAAAGACCTAACTTGATTAGAAAAAACATAAAATACATGAAATGACCAAAAATGAGAGGAAAATAACCATTGAAGCAGAAGATACTTTAAAAATATCTTGAGACTACTTCGCAAACCTCCATACAAGTCCACGTGAAGGCCTAGATTAGCCCCACTAGAGATAGAAAGCTTGAATATAACAATTTCCATGGAAGCAATAGAGACAGTTATCAAAAACCCCTATTGCCTTCGAGTGGATTCCAACTCAGAGCAACGCTATAGGACAGAGTAGAACTGTCCCCTAGGGTTTCCAAGGTGTGGCTAGTCAATTACAACTGCCAGTCTTTTAGTCAGCAGCCGTAGCTCACCGTAGCTCTTAACCACTTTGCCACCAGGGTTCCATTCTCAAGGATTATTAAAAAATCCTGGGAGTTTGCACAGCCCACTTTCCCAATATGCAATAAATTATTCTGCAGCATTGAAAACAGTTTTATAACATTATTATTTAAATCTGATAATATCAATACAGAAAATAAAGCAATCGTTCTACATCATTTGTGAATATCAGTGCAAACACAGTCCAACACTGTATTAAACTAATGATACACCATAAATAATTGGAATTTATTCTAGAGTTTAAAGATACGACAATGTAGGAAGTTCATTACTGTAATACACTGTTTTAATAGAGTTTTTAAGGAAAAAATCATGACTATTTGCTGAAAAGCTTTTAAAGTAATATAACATGTATTCTTGAAAAAAAAAAAAAAAACACTGAAAATATAGACATTGGTAGATACTTTCTTAGCAACAAAAAGGCCTGAGGCCCAAAGCCAGCATTTTATTTAATGGGAAACACTAGAGGAATCTTTTCTAAGATTAGGAACAATGCAAGTGTACCTACTATTTCCATTACCATTCAACATTGCTGTATAAAACTCACTGCTATCGAGTCAATTCCAATTCATAGTGACCATATAGGACAGACTATAACTGCCCATAGGGTTTCCAGAGAGCTGCTGGTGGATTGAACTGCCGATATTTTGGTTAGCAGCTGAGCTCTTAACCACCGCCCCAAAGAGAAAACAATTAATCATACTATTGTTAATGAAGAAGAAAAATTATAGCAACAGGCGCAGTTACACACTTGCAGATGATATGACTGTATACCTGAAAACCCCCTGAGAACCAATAATAAAACTTAATCAATAAAATAATTCAGTAAGGTAGCATGATAAAAACTTAATAAATAGAAACAAGTACATGGCCTTTATATAAAAAATGACCAGTTATTGGACATATGATAGAGAAAACTCCAACTACAATAACAACGATACTTTATCACTTGGAGATAAATCTAGCAAGAAATGTGCAAAGCCTTTATAAGGAAAATTTTAAGAATTCCTGAATGCCGTAATACTAGATTTGAACAAATCATGTTTCTGGCCAGGAAAATTCAACACCATCAAGATGTTAATCCTCCCTAATCTGTAAATGTAGTGAAATTCCAATAAAATACCAAAAAACATTTTTATGGGGCTAGACATACTGTTAAAAATCTTCTTTGGAGAAAATAAAAATTCAGGAACGTTCAGAAAATCACTTAAAAAATAAAACAACTCCAAAGGAGACTAACTCTAGCAGACATTAAGACATACTATAAAGTCTCATAATTAAAACACAGGGACACTGAAGCATGAGCAGCCAGGTGACCAGAGGAATAGAAGAGAAATTCCAGAAATAAATCCAAAAACAAATAATCAACGGGGCATCTCATATCAGAGAGGCAAAGACATTCTTTTAGTTAATGGTTTAGGGAAAATGGAGAACCATTTGGACAAAGATAACATTAGATGCATACCTAACACTATATGTAAGAATAAACTCCAAATTCTGTCTCTTGGGTATCAGCTAAAATTTTGGTTATGTTCTTTTATCTTTGCCTGTGATGCTTTTAGTTTCCTGCACATTCAGCGTCATGGTCAGCTATAGACTTGACAGAGCTATATGCAAACTTGGAGGTTATGTCTCTGACTCTCTCGGTTACCAAGCCCCTCCCCACCCTGCCATTGGGCTACTTTCCAGTGACTGATTTCTCTGAATTCTGTCTTCTTATTCTCAGACCAGAAAGACTGTGGGTTTTCTAACAGAGTTTTAACTGCTTGGCAGCGCTAAGTTAAAAATGCCAAAATTTTCTTAGAATATTTATATATTTCTAAGTTTTTGTTTTATTGTTTTCTGTAAGTACTATTATGGTATGAGGATGACCTAACTTTATAATTATCCACATGCAAATTCAGTTGTCCCAGGACTATATATTGAATAATCCATTGCAAATGCCAATATTTGCCTTTCAATAGCCTTTTGTGTGATGCCAAAAAACTGTTGCCAAAGAGTTGATTCTGACTCATGGCGACCTAATGCGTTACAGAGTTGAACTGCTCCATAGGTTTTTCTTGGCTTTAGTCTTTAGGGAAGCAGATGACCAGGATTTTATCCCATGGTGCCAGTGCGTGGGTTCAAACCACCAACCTATAGGTTTGTGGTCAAGTACAAAAGGGACCTTTTATAAGTTTTGGTTTTCATTTTTTTTTTAAAGTATGATTATGGTATGAAGGATGATCTAATTTTTTAATTACCTGAATGGAAACTTAATTGTCCCAGGACTATTTCAGGGTCTATTTCTCATTGTATGAATTTTTAGTTTTATCTGTGTTATTCAGAAAACTATTCAATATGTCCCTCCTAAATTTTCAAAACATGAATGATTTATTTTAGATAATAATATAAAGTTGCAATAACTGCTATGTTAATTTCTTTAAATTTGTTTCTCTTATAATTTTATTGTACATATACAGTGTAGTGTAGAATCTTCTAGAGAGTCAGACCCAATGTGTTATCTTCTATATTTCACAACTTTTCATCTTCCTAAGGTTCAGAAAACTTTATACAGTACGTTTAACAAATGCATCTAAAAATCAAATTCTTCTTCTCCATACATTCAGAAAATCATTTAAAACTCTTAGATGATAGATTAGAGATAGATAGATAGATGGACAGACAGATAGGCAGACAGACAGACAGGTAGGTAGATAATGAACGGTTAGGTGGGTAGATGGATGGATGGAAGAATGGATGGATGATAGAGCTGTTTCCATCTTAAAACAGGCAATTCTACAATTACCCTATTAGAATGTTATAAGTCACTTATCAAATACAATGTGTGACACAACTATAAAGTGTATAGTGACAAACATAAAGTATAATCAAAGTATAAACTGTGATACAAATATTTAATATAAGCCAGAAATCTAGCCTTGCAGATGTCCAGAGGTAAACAAAAAATCCAAATAAATGTGCTGCGCTGGGAAACATCTTCTTAGTGTCCCACTGGGCTGCCTGAAGATATAAAATATGCTGGCTCTTATCTTACCATGGAACTACACCTGCTGTGATTGTTCCTTAACGAACTAGCCCTTAAAAAATTCAACCCAGTGATTCAAAGTTGACTGGGAACTGAATGGAGAATAGCCCCTCTAATTTTCTCTAAATTTAACAGCCACTAATTGCTTTGAAAGACCGTCCCCCCCTTTGATGATTACCTTTAACTGCTCCATGAGATAAGGTGCTAATGAGATTTTCTTTTCTTTTTTTTATTTAATAGCACTATTAATTCATGTGCATTATGCAAGACTTACTCTACTAACTACAGGCCTGTCTATGTTTCTTTTCATGTGGATACAAAAGGTGATTCTATTTTATGGAAGATGAGTATTAATCCTCAAGTGGAGATGCTTTACTTCTATCATTAATAAACAAATTGCTTTTTCACAGGGCTTAGTTTAAGAGATTAGCTGTACCTTTCTGGTTATTTAGAGGCCCTTCAGGCCTTCTTTGGGGATCTCATTACTTTCTACAGCACTTCAAAATGAGATTAAAGAGTCCTAAATGATGCTAACATACACATAAACCTGAATATGTTATTCTTCTTAGGAAGAGAATAAGGAAAGGAATGGGAGGTATGTTGTTTAGAGGCATATAAAAACCTAAAATATTTTACCTATGTGAGGGTTATGGTACCTAATTCCACTAGTAAACATTCATGGATAATTTGCCTCATTTATTGGGCTTCAAAAAAACTGGTAGATGATATAGAAACAGGGATTTGTGTGTGCATGTATCCATGTAATTTTCTTTATTATAAATTCATGAGTGACTATGCATCATGATTTCATTCAACATTAAAATTATCATCATCATTATCATAATGGTTAACATTTACTGAAAAATTACTATATACCTAGCAGTATGTTAAGTGATTTACATACTTCATCTCATTTAATCCATTAAATAACCTCATAAGATCATTAATACCATTATCCCCATTTTATAGATGAGGAAAATGAAGGTCACATAGTGAACAAATCGTGAAGGTATAAATGGAAGTCAGGTCTGTCTGATTGGAGTCCACTATCATGCAGCATTCTACCTTGCTTTGCTTTTGTGGACGGAAATTCAAAAGTTATCCTGTAGATGCATTGACTGAGACTAAAGTCACTGAACCATACTTTTTGGTGTTAATCAGTTACAGTCCATTTGGAGGCAAATTTTATGGCAGCCAATTACTAGGTTGGTTAAGCAAATACATAGTTTGATTAAGCAGGAAGTATATTTGATGACTTTATTTTATTCAAATTTAATGATCCTTAGTTTGTGGACTGTAACATCAGAACTCCTTATCTGACAGTAATACCACCTCCTTTTCCACGAGGGATCTCAGTCAGGGTCTTCATTCTCAGGATTGATTTATTTCGTGTTTATTATGTACCATGAACTTTTCTAAATACTTTTATCGATGTTTTCTTACTTGTAGATTCAATAACTTTATATGGTAACAATATTATCAACTTATTTTGGCACACAAGTGAAACAAAACACAGAAAAAGTAGGTAACTTGTTCAAGATAACATGGTGAATGGCAGAGCTAGGATTCTCACCCAATCAGACTGGGTCAGACAGTATTACTGTAGGCTGTCTCTCAGTTGATGATAACCCCATCCTTCCATTTGTTCATGTCAAATTTTTTGGAGTTATCTTTAACTCTTTTTTTCTCATATCCCACATTTAATCCAACAAAATTCTATTGTCTCCAACATCTCCAGAATATGAACATTTCTTACTACTTCCATTGCCCACACTCTGATTTGAGTATCATCATTTTCAACTGAGTTTTCACAACAGCCTCCTATTTCTACCTTCCTGTTACACTCTTACCTTGCTGTAGTCTATTCTAAACACATCAACCATATTAACTAAAAAAAAAAAAAATACCAATTCAGAAAATTTTTAGAAGTTCAACAAATACTCATATATTGACTGTAATGGTTAAGATTGTGTGTCAGCTTGGCTGGGTCATGATTCTCAGTGTTTATATGTGATCACTCCCATGGTTGAATATGCTATGAGTAGCCAATCAGATGAAAGGGAGTTTCCTTGGGGGTGTGGCCTGCATCTGAATCTAAGCAGACATTCTGGCTTTCTGCTCACTTTGGATCTTGTGGCTCCCTCCTGTCATGTTACCTCTGGTTCTTGGGATTCGAGCTGTCAGCTTATCTGCCGAGCTTGGGATTCATCGATCTTCACAGCCTGAGTGGAGCCCTGCTCTCTGACCTGCTGATCTTGGATTTGCCAGCCCCTGCAGTTGTGTGAATCAGAAGAAACTTTGCAGACTTGCCTGCCAGTCTTGCAATTCATCAACCTTCACAGCCTGTGAGCGGAAGCCCTGCTCTCTGACCTGGTCACCAGCTTCTGTGGCCACGTGACTTGGGAGAGGCTTCTACCCTGATCCATGGACTTGGGATGTTCTAGCCTCTGCAATCACGTGAGCTGTTTCCTTGATGTAAATCTCTATATGTATATTTATACTCTTTACTGGTTTTGCTCCTGTAGAGAACCCAGCCTAAGACTCTGACTAACTGAAGTCTAGATGATTTTCCAATATCACAGAAAATCAATGTAGTGATAAGATTCCAGGTGGCCTAATGCCTTATGTTAAATTTCTCATTATTTATTCTAATGAACATTCTTGTTTCCTATTCAGGATCCTTTTGGGACAGTATTCTAGCCATTATTATCATTTTTCTGTTAAAATGAAATCTTGATAAAAAATAACTACAGTGATTAGAGGGTTTATCTGTATAGTTTATACAATTTTTATATAATTTTTCTTTTCCCTTAATGATATACTCAGATTAGCCTTTTATTTAACAAATCTGTTCTAACTAAACTGAGGTCATAGCAAACCCAAACCACCTGCTTTTGAAGATCCAAATCAATTGTTTCCTGTTCTACCCCCTCTTCACTACATCCCACACTAAAATCAACATAACTTACATATGCTTTAGTCTTCTAAACACTCACCACACAAAGAGCCATACACAAAAGATGAGCAATTTATCTTGAAGTCATTTTCATGTGATCACATTGTAGGCCAAAGTACAGTACTCAGACCTTTGGTAGAGGCATTTAATGACTGAAACTGGCTTCTGAGCAAGATTTACTAAATAGCAGGATTCTGGAGATCTAAAACAGAAGATAATATCCTAAAGTATATAATGCAGATTTTCAGAATACCTATCATTGAAAATAATATGGCACTACATGAATAATAGCCTATCAAAATAATGATCAAAAATTTTGTAAGAAAAAAAGAGTGAATAGAACATTGATTTTCTAATTTCTACTATACATATGTATACATACTTTCACCCATACACACATATAGTAACTAGATATATAGCTAAAATGTAATATGTTCATTTATGAATAATGATATGCATATATTTATGTATCTGTAATATTTCAGTGCATTAGAACCAAGTATGGGTGTATTGATAAATTATAGAATGAGTTTTTCTTAGCTCGCCCTCTATCATGTGCTTTCATTCTACTCTAGGTTTCTACCAGGACAATCTCTGTTACATGAAGGTTACAATCTTCAGTGTCAGATCTTTTATTTCAATATGTATTGCTATGATCAAGAGAAGAGAAAAAGTCTACTGTTTCTTGGTATTTATTAATAACTGCAAATACAAACGGGAGGCTTTATAGGTGTTGGGAGTGGTGTAGTGTAGGTGTTGGGGAAAAGTTATTAGTAATGAAAGTTACTATCAGTCCAGAAAACCTCTCCACAAAAAAATAGAAAAGAAAGTTTTACTATTAAATAAGCATTATCGGAATGTGATGCATCACAGACAATCCGCTAAAGAGATTGCAAAGACAGAAAGGTAAAATCATTACATTCATATTTGAAAGATAATTGTTAATTTTATAATATTTCTGGCCCAGAGATAAGGCCAGCCAGTTGAGTTTATGCTAATCTTCTTCCAGGAAGAACAGTAAGGTAGAGGAGAATTACCTGAAGCTATACTTACATATCTTTTAGAAACACAAAGAATTTGCAATCACAAGCTAAACTGTTTTCTAAAGAAAACAATGCCCGAAGGGAGCTCCTTCCCCTATTTTCACCAGGGAAATCTACCTGTTTATTTTCCATTCATACTTTTCCTTAGATAGATCAGTCTACATTTTGGCACGTTAACTTTCTAATATCATCAGACAAATTAGTCAAAGTGGAAGAATCACTCTATTTGTGTCGAGATTTATAGACTGCATAGTGAAAACAGACACCAAGACACTGTAAAGACACAAAGCATCACCAAAATCCAGCTTGTTTCTAATTATACTAATTTATTCATTTGTATCCAAAAGATAGATTATTTCATTTTGACTTTGTAAAAAGTTGTAGGATGTAGAACTCTGAGACTATGAAGGCAGTTCTACTCTGTCCTATAATGTCACTATAAATCAGAATCTACTCAATGGCAATGGGTAAATAAGGATTTCTATCTAGACCTGACTAATTAAAATAATATATTGTGACCCCTCCTTCTTGAAGTGAATTTGTCAAAGAAGAAAAGCTCATACTCTGTTAGGAATGAAACAACAGGGAATTTTATTGAGGAGTAATACAACTTGAGAAAGGCAGTACTAAGTAAAAATACAAAGCACTCCACTGTTAGTGCAGAGTGGGAGGTTTTTATACACAGAGAACAAAGGAGACGTGGGGGCTAATGACTGATTACAGATAAGAGCAGCTTCATCTTTGACCTCCTTGGGTAGTTAAAGGTCAGCCATTTGGCTAGGAGGGAGTGATGATACTTTCTGGGTGAATTACACCAGTTATACATGATTGGAGCCATAAACACATGATTGGAGCCATAAATACATCCTTTCATGAATAAATTGTTTATATCCTGACGTTTTGCTCCCTGGGAATGCATGTTGACCCTGCCTTTCTTAAATTTTGAAGTGAATGTCTCTATTTTGAAACTTCCCATTTACCTATTTCACTTTATTTTTGAAACTATCAAAATAATACATAAACATGGCTAGAAAAAACATATCAATAAGCTTATAAGAATAAAAGCCATTTGCTTACCCACTCGTACTTGTAAATTGCAATAGCATTTTGTTTTTAGTGAATTGATCATCTTTTTTAATATAAATTAGTTGGGCTGCACATGGCAAAATTTTGAAAATCTATAAAAGGGGATAGTAAAAATTAAATCTCCTTTCTCACAGTACTTTTCTCACTCTCACCGGAGGTAATTATAGCTGACTTTTTTTTGTGTGGAGATTTTTACAGTGATATTTTATGCATTTACACCTATATACACTGTATGCATATAGTTTTTTTTCTTAACATGAATTATAAAATACTATTTTTCTATTTTTTTTCAGCTTTTTTATATAAAATATATACTGGAATATATATAGCTGCTTACTAAATTTTAACAGCTTCATTGGATTATAGAATAAGCAGCCTTAATCATTTGCTAACTGCTGTGTATTTAGATAGTTTCCAGTCTTTTGTTAGTCACAAAGTGACAGTTGTTTGGTTCATAATATGTGGATATCTGACACTTTACTATATGATGTCATTTTTTTTTTTCTATATGGATATGGACCCCTGGTAGCACAGTGGTTAAGAGGTCAGCTGCTAACCAAAAGGTTGGCAGTTGAATTCCACCAGCTGCTCCTTGGAAACCCTATGGGGCAGCTCTACTCTGTCCTATAGGGTTTCTATGAGTCAGAATTGACTTGACAGCAACTGGTTATATAGACATACCAATTTATACCATTCCATGACCTTCTTCAGACTTGATATTGTCGGAATTTTTTGCTAAGCTCCTGGAATTACAATGGTTTCCTATTATGATTTTTTGATATTTCTTGATTATCAATGAGCGTGGCCATCTTTTTATGATGATTATAGGACTTTTAGATTCCTTCTTTTGTGAAATGCCTCTTTATTACTTGTGTCTATTTTTCTTTTGTGTTGGTGATCATTTTATTATAAATTTGTAGAAGTTCTTTCTTACTTATTGTAGATAGCAATAATTATTTGTAGACTTTTACAAAGTTCTTTACAGTTTATTTTGATTAACAGATTAAAAAAATTAATGCAGCCAAGTTTATCAGTTGTTTCTGTTAAGATAGATGAAGTTATTTTTCTGTTTAAGAAATCTTCTCTTACTCAAATATAGTGAAGATATTTGCCTGTTTTTTCAAAATATTTTAAAATTTTGCTTTTGATATATCAATATTTTATCCATTTGTAATTAATCTTGTAATGTGAGAATCCAATTCCATTTTCTTTCCTTAAAAGAAATTAATTGCTGCAGTCTTATTCACTAAATTGTCCATTCTTTCACCTTGCTCTAATATGTACATAAACCCATTTTTGAGGCTATTTTGTTGCCTACCAGCAATTGTGTGCTAAGATAAATCTTGACGTGGAGGGCAATTTCCTGTCTCCTCTTCAAGGGTGTCTTATCTATGTTCTTCCATATAAATTTTAAAATTAGATCTCAAGTTCAACAACCACTCCCCTAATATTTGGAAGTTTGATGAATATTACATCAGCTCTGTAGATTAATTTGATGAAAATTGATATATTTAAAATATGTCTATAAACATTTCTTCATCATTTAGGTTTACTTTCAACAAAATATTACAATTTTACCTGAAAAGTCTTGCCCATCTTTTGTTAGATGTATTTATGACACTTATTATATAATATATGGTATGTGATATATAATACATAATAAAACATATATAGAGAATATGTATGACTGTAGATAACAGATGTCTGTTTTGAGAGAACATATATTTTAACAAGCATATACACTTGCTACTATAAATTATATACAAACACACATATGTTTCTAGAAATTCAAAAATAACTTCTAAAAATTTTTTCTAACACTTTGTGGCACTGCATGCAGTGCAATTAATACTTTATATTGCTCATATTTCTAGCAATCTTGCTAAACTCTTATTCTGTCTAAACATTTTGCCAATTATTTTGTATTTTCACATAGGCAATCATATTATCTGGGAGTAACAGTTTTGGTCCTTGCTATAAAATCTTCACATTATATTTACTTTTCTTAGATTTACTGCATTATCAAACAGAAGTGGTGAGATTAGCCTTCTTTTCCTTTTTCCCACATTTAATCAAATGTCGTGTAAGGGAGTGTGACTCCTCTGTTGAAATGGGACAATCTTTCATCTAACCATAACGCTAGTTTTACTTAAACATGCTATATAACATGCATGGTATTCAGTTGAACACTTTTTTCTTTTATAACACTTCTAAAAACCTATCTCCTAGAGCCCTGTACTCTTTTGCTCCCTTTCTTAGCTGGTTTCTGGTACTTCACTGCTTTCCTTGATATAATATACCATGGCCTGGTTCACTTGTCTTTCGTTTTCTTGAATCACTTACTTTATTTTAATGAAAGATTTTGTTAAACGTAAACCTTTTTCCTTTTCATTTCTAAAAATATCTTTATTCTCTCTTACGCTTAGTTGCTAATTTAATTAAATATAAATTTACATTTTCACTGGATTTGAAGGCTTTGATTCAATATTTCCCAACATCCAATGATGGTTTGCAAAAATGTGATGTCATTATAACCCCTTGTCCTTTATAAGAAACACTTTACTTCTCTTTAAAATGAATTACAACTTTTTTTTAACCTGTGGAGCTATGAAATGTAGTGTAGAAGTTACCTAAAAAAAAATTATCTTTAGTTTCCTCTTCAGTTTGTATGCAGTTTATGTGTAGAAATATATTTTTTATGGTATGAATGTTTTTCATTTTCTGAATCTTTTGATCTTATTAACCATGTAAACATGAATTTACTTTTATATGTTGTGCTTTAACTTTGAAAAACATCTCACACAGGAAACCACAGGAATAAAATTAATAAAATAATGGGCTGCTAAGAGATAACATCTTAACCATCTTGCATAAATTCATTCCAAAGAGAGCTTTATTTGCAATTAGATGTTGGTAGGAGGTGAAACATACTAAAGACACACAAAAAAGGAAAATCATTACAGTTTTTCTTTGTCAAAATTATGCCCTTCTCTTTGAAAAAAGATAAGCGTTCTAAAAAAAACCCAAAACCAAATCAGTTGTTGTCGAGTCAATTCTGACTCACAGCGACCCTCTAGGACAGAGTAAAACTGCCCCATAGTGTTTCTAAGGAGTGGTGATGGAGTCTTAACTGCCAGCCTTTTGAGTAACAGCCGAGACCTTAACCACTGTGCATATCTTTTAATCACAAGACTGTTGAAAAATATTTTTGCAAAGTTGAAAGACAATTAAATGTTCCTTCTGAAACTGGTGTTTGTATTACAGACTGTTTCTTTAGTTTGGTTCATTAAGAATAACATCATTGTGGGAAACAGAAATGATAAAACATTTTAAGTCTTTCAGACTGTGCAACAATATTCTCTTCCTCTCATTGGTTTGGTTTTTGTATTATTACTATTTACTTTTTCTATATGTCCACTTGTTAAGGCATAGGACACTTACATCATTCACTGAAGAACTCTTTATAATTCGAGGCTGTATCCAAATAACCCAATAGTGGAATGAGATACCTCTGCTGAAATGCAACAATCTGCCACCTAGACATAAGGACATCAGACCATTTTTCTTCCCATTTTCTTTCTAGTTTGTAGTTTTCCTCATATCCAATAACCTTGTTAAAATGTCTAAGATCTATTGTCATGCTAGGAATCTTATGCATCTGTCATAAAAAAGGATTATGGCCTTTATTTGTGTAGGGATAAAGATGACTTATCTATGATGACAGTAGGAAGGCACTCTCTGAATTTTATTCTACCATATTGAATGTTCAAAGCGTACAAAAAAGTCTTTTGTAGATTGGTTCAACCTTTTTCTTAAGCTTGCTTGATTTAATTTTCCTACAGGAAGAGCAAAATATATATATATTTTTTTTGTAAAACATTGTCCTTATTGGTAAAAAGCCAATCTCCTGGCAAGAAAAAATTACCTAAGGGATGAACAGTCACATGATAACTGGCAGTCTTTGGTTGACTTGATTGTACTAGTCAAAACTCTGCTTAAGTTTTTGTAAACTTTTCCGATTGTCTACAAGTAACATTCAGCTCACAAGAAGTATATTTATTAGAATGAAGTTTGGGAAAACAGTTGTTAGATAGCCAGAATAGTCATCCTTCCACTCATTAATCATTCTGTCATTTAACAAACCTATACTTCTAAAATAATGAAGCATTTATTTTACATTTTTATGCAAGTCTAAATTTAAAAACACTCATTAGTGCCATTTAACCCTTTTGTGTTTCTTGGGACAGAATGTATCTACAAGTATTTTTGGGTTCTCAAGTTTCTTGGAAGTCTGCTTGTCCCACTAAAAATATATGTTGCTCTCCAGTGAGGGCATGTGTAACAGTAAAAAATGAAAGAAATTTTCTTTGGTGAAAATTCACTAAGGTAGAAGGCTCAGGTATGAAGCAGTGCATCCAGGAAGTGTGATTGGGTCAAACTTTTATCTCTTTTGACTTCCGTATGGCTAGATATAGCTAGATATTCCTTATAAGCATACTTACGGCTTCCTGTGTGATAGAGAGCCCTGGTGGGTTTGGTTTGTGTGTGTGTGTGTGTGTGTGTGTGTGTCATATTTAGCAAACTAATGTAACAAAATGGAAGACACCACACTCCAGAGATCCTCGGGACAGACGGAGCCCACTAAACATGCCACTAGATTTCTACCAATGTTTTGTTAGAAAATGTATCCCCACATAAAATTTTTCAAAATCCATGTTACCAACCAAAAATTTGAATAGGCTCAATTAGTAAGCATGCATTCCACTACTGAATACACATAACATCATCAAAAAATTCAAATCTTGGAGCTTAATATATATTCTTGAAAGGCTTCAAGTTATTTTAATAACTGCTAAGGTATGAAGATTTCAAAAGGTGGCTTGAGAAGACAAAGTAAAGTGTTATAATGAAATTTACAAAGACCTGAAGAAACCCAAAAGGAAAGAACATGGTTGGCATTTCTCAGAATGAAAGAACTGAAGGGAAAATTCAAGCGTCGAGTTACAATATTGAAGGATTCTATGGGGGAAAATATTAAACAAAGCAGGAAGCACCAAAAGAAGACAAAAGGAAAACACAGAGTCACTGTGCCAAAAAGAAATGATCAACATTCAACCATATCAGGAGGTAGCATATTATCAAGAACCAACGGCATTAAAGGAAGGAGTCCAAGCTGCACTGAAGCAATTGGAGAGAAACAAGGCTCCATGAACTGAGCAGAATATCAACTGAAATGTTTCAACAAATGGATGCAGCACTGAAAGACCTCACCTGTCTATGCCAAGAAACTTGGAAGAGAGCTACCTGGCCAACAGACTGGAAGAGATCCATAATTGTATACTGATTCAAAGAAAGGTGATAGAACAGAATGAGGAAATTATCCAACAAATATCGTACACAAGTAAAATTTTGCTGAAGACCATTCAAAAGTGGTTTCAACAGTAAACTGACAGGAAAATTCAAGCTGGATTCAGAATAGTACTTGTAACAAGGGATATCATTGCTGATGTCAGATGGATCTTGGCTGAAAGCAGAGAATACCAGAAAGAAGTTTACCTGTATATACTGACTATGCAAAGGTATTCAACTGTGTGGATCGTAACAAATTATGGATAACATTGTAAAGAATGGGAGTTCCAGAACACTTCATTGTGCTCATGAGGAAATTGTACTTAGACTAAGAGGCAGTTGTTTGAATGGAAGAAGGGACACTGTGTGGTTTAAAGTCAAGTAAGGTGTGTGTCAGGGTTGTATCCTTTCACTATACTTATTCAATCTGTATATTGAGTAAATAATCCTAGAAGATGGACTATATGGAGAAGAAAATGGTATCAGAATTAAAGGAAGACTCATTAACAACCTGCAATATGCAGATGACACAACCTTGTTTGCTGAAATTGAAGAGGACTTGAAGCACTTACTGATGAAGGTTAAATACTACAACCTTCAGTATGGATTACACCTCAACATAAAGAAAACAAAAATCCTCACAACTGGACCAATTAGCAACATCATGACAAACGGAGAAAAGATTGAAGTTGTCAAGATTTCATTTGGATCAACAATCAACATCCCTGGAAGAAGCAGTCAAGAAATCAAATGAGCTAGTGCATTGGGCAAATCTGCTGCAAAAGACCTCTTTAAAGTGTTAAAAATCTTAGATGCCACTTTGAGGACTAAGGTGAACCTGACACAAGCCATGGTGTTTTCAATTGCCTATTATGCATGTGAAAACTGGACAATGAATAAGGAAGACGGAAGAAGAATCGATGCCTTTGAATTACAGTGTTGGGAAGAATATTAAATATATCAGGGACTACCAGAATAACAAACAAATCTGTCTTGGGAGAAGAATAGCCAGAATGCTCATCAGAAGCAAGGATGGGGAGACTTCATCTCACACACTTTGGACATATTATCAGGAGGGACCTGTCGCTGGAGAAGGACAGCAAGGTAGGTAAAGTAGAGGATCAGGGAGAAAGGGGAAGACCCTCACTGAGATGGATTGACACAGTGGCTGCAACAATGGGTTCAAACATGACAACGATTGTGATGATGGCGCACAACCAGTAAGTATTTCGTTCTGTTGTATGTATGGTCACTATGAGTGGGAACTGACTCAACGGCTCCTATCAGCAACAACAAGGTATGAAAAATTCTCTGTTCTCAAAAAAATACATTGTAATTGAAGAATCAAGTCATGTACATAAAAAAGAAATAACACTGTAAGACCACATACCCAAAATGAAGAACAAGTGTCACGACCATTTAATGCTATACAATTCAGCCAAACAAAATACATTTAAGAAAACTGGGAAAATTCATTTTCGGAACTGGAAGTTGGCCAAAAAGGAAAATTATAATGGAAAATGTTATTTCATTTCAATAAGCATGAAAACAAATGTATGTATACTTTTTAAATTTACATAATGCAGTTTTCCAACTCAATACACTTGTCTGTTAGCATGTTTGTATGTTTTCCTAAATATAGTACAATACATGAAAAGGGAAATGACTAAGTGTTATAGTCATACTTAGGGTATGGAACTATAGACAGTGGCTATGAACAGCCACGTTTTATTTGAAATAATCTTTTATTGTTTGATTTTATTTTAGAACATTTGATAAAACATAAAAACAATAAAAATCTATACAGCTATTAAAATGATGCTGAAGATATATGTATCTGAATGAGAGTGATTTAGCCATTTACATTTAAATAGTATCATTGAGTTTAAATTTACCATTTTTCTGTTTTCTATTTTTCCATACATTTCTTTGCATCATTTTCAGAAACCTGGTAGTGTAGTGGTTAAGAGCTACTGCTGCTAACAAAAAAGCTCAGCAGTTTGAATCCACCAGGTGCCCCTTGGAAAGTCTATGGGGCAGTTCTACTGTCATATAGGGTCACTATGAGTTGGAATCGGCTCGATGGCAACGGGTTTGCTTTTTTTTTTTAATTACTACATCTTCCAATTTACTGATCTTTTTATCTGCATTGGTTAATCAGTTGTTTATCTCATTGAGAGAACTGTTCATTTGAAGTATTTTATTTTTTCACTCTAGAAGTTCCATTTGGTTTGTTTCTATAACTTTCATTTTTCTCCTCATTATGTCTATATTTTTCCTTTAAATACTTTTATGTAATTATAATAGCTGTTTTATCCTGGTTTGCTAATTTGATCATTTCAACTATTTCTGTGTCTGGTTACACTGAATGGTTTTCCTACTTGCTATGCATCATATTTTCCTATTTTTAGCATTTCTAACAACTTTTTTTGGGATGTTAGAGAGTATTAGTATTATGTTGTACAGTGTCTAAATTCTGCTGTCTTCCTTTAAGAAGTGTTGGACTTGGTGTCTTTACAGGAAGTTAATTTACTTGCAGATTGATTTGATCCGCATGGTATACTTGTTAGTGTGCATCTAGAATAACCTTTTTTCCACATCAACATATTACTAAGGCCTGGCTTTTCTAAGTCTCCACGGTATTTCTCAGGGGACCATTGAATACACTCCACTCTTACTGGCCAGGGCTTGGCTGTCTCCCCAACTTATTTGAGCTCTGGGAATTAATTATCTTATAACTCTCAGTTTTATTTTTGCAGTTTTATATAATCCCATTCCAAATGCATAGTCTCAACAAAGAGTTTAGAGGATGCCTATGAAGATGTATGGAGTTCTTTCTCTGTTTCTATCTACAAATAGTGTTTCTACCTACAAATTCAAGCTGCCTTGGTCTCCAAGAACTACTATTTCTGCTTCCTCAGAAATTGGCGGTTGGGCTCTTTAGGATTTCCTGCCCAGCAGTTGCCTCAGGAAGAAAGCCATCATGATTGTAAGGCTCATCTCATTTTTTTCTTTCTCTCAAGGATCAAAATTCTGCTCTACTGATTGTCCAATCTCTGAAAGCATTTGTCATCTTTATTTTTGTCCCATTTTTACTTGTGTTTTGTGGGAGGATTATTTCTGGTCCATGTTACTCCATGTTATCTGAAAGTGGAAATCTGTTAAGTCTTTTAAGTTATATTTTATTTATAATTATTATGTGTTAGACTGGGCTAGGTACAGTGGTTTATAATTGTACTCACAGTGTCTGAGGACTAAGTCTGTGTTATGACACAAGATTCATTTCAATGTTTAATAGATGTTGATTTATTTAAATACAAATTTATTGGCAACTATGGACTGTCCGAAGAATGAACAAGTCTGTCCTGGAAGAAGTACAGCCAGAGTGCTCCTTCGAAGCGAAGATGGCAAGACTTCGTCTCACATGCTTTGGGCAGGTTAACAGGAGGGACCAATCCCTGGAGAAGGACATCATGCTTGGTAAGGTAGAGGGTCAGCGAAAAAGAGGAAGACCCTCAACAAAATGGATTGATACAGTGGCTGCAACTACAGGCTCAAACATGCAATGATTGTGATGATGATACAAGACTGGGAAGTGTTTCATTCTGTTGTACCTAGGGTCACTGTGAGTTGGAACCGATTCCATGGCACCTTACGGCAGCAAATCCTTACTAGGATATAAAATCAAGGTGCAAATTGTATTGATATTTTACCAGTGCCTAAAACAAAGTATGCTTAGTGATTAAAATGATTTAGTCCTACTAAACTATCTAGTACACTCTTCTGTTAGTCATAATATTCACATGTACTTCTATCAGTATCACTTTTTGACAAACTAAATATATACCTTTTTAATCTTAATTCCCAATTACTTTTCTAGATTATTTTCAAATAACCATTTTATATTTGCATTTGTAATAAAGATTTAACTATTTTTTTTAACTTACGTTCTATCTAACAGGTATATTTAGAGTGTTGACTACTTACAGTATTTTAGAAATTACCCCAATAATATTAGCAGTGCTCTTGGAAGAAGTATATGCAGAATGTTTTTTAGAAGCAAGGATAGCAGGACTTTATCTCACATACTTAGGACATGTTATCAAGAGGGACCAGTCCCAAGAGAAGGACATCATGCTTGGTAAAGTTGAGGGTCAGGAAAAAAGAAAACCCTCAACAAGATGGACTGACACAGTAGATGCAGAAATGGGCTCAAGCATAACAACAATTATGAGGATGGCACAGGACCGGGCAGTGTTTCCTTCTGTTGTACACAGGGTCGCTATGAGTCGGAACCAACTCAACAGCACCTAACAACAACAACATTAACAGTGCACTTCTATGAGGAGTAAACTGTCTTTATTTAGGAACATATTAATGGATGTGTTTACTCATTAAAACGATGTCTTCTGTTGTTGGCTTTCAATAACAGACTCTGCATTGGAAGTTAACAGTGAGCAGAAAAATAGGAGGGGATGTATACTTATGGGGAAATGGCAATAATATATTCATAGTGGAGGGGGGAGCATGGGAAACTTTAATATAGATGTGTTTAACAATCCATTTTAAGTTGTTGGGTGAGTGGTACCATAATATAACTTCCATTTGTCCCTTCAAGTCTGCAAGACATCAAATTGCCTTGTGTGTGAACAGCACATTTTTGACTATCAAGAAAAACACTCTGTGAACCTCATCGGTTTTAGCACAAATGATAGAATAAGGAGTAGTCCCAAGGCAGTGGATAGGTACAAGTTGTATCAAAAGATTAGAAAAGGAAATTACTAGAAAACTGTAAATCCTTGGGAATTCACAGAATCCTGGATAATGAATTGAAATTATCTCAAATGTTTAAATTCTAGAGAACACATCGACTTCAAATGACATCTGAATGAGTTAAGTTTTGCTTAATAATATTTCTTTCGATGGCTTCCATTTTATATTGATTTTTGTTATTTTTCATTTGCAGATTTTATGTCCTCATTTCTAAATTCTGAGTGTTCACATTTCTGTGAACTGACTACATGTAGTTTCTTTTTTTTCTGTTTTGATTACAGAAAAGGAAAATTAAAATGCCACAATAGTCAAGAAATACACAGTTTAGTTAAAATGAATATCTTGCACCCCTTATGAGGAAATGATAAAAATTTAAATTTTGAGGTTATGATCCAGTTTCATTATTTGCTCAATTGTATATATAATAATTATCCTTTGTGCTTTAGTTTTTCCTCTGTAAAATGAGTAGAAACATCATCATTTTCAGAAATGGAAGTTTTATGAAAATATTTTTTAAAAAATATACTCTTGTGGAACACTAACTTCTTAAATTGTTTGTGTAACACGACTGAGAAAAGCTTCTTATTATATCCTCTTCTAGAACATTTACAATGCATATTGGCATATTAAAGGCTCTGTGAATTCCTGTAGTAAAATGTAGCTTTCTTAATTTTTTTTTTAATGCAGTGCTTGCCAATCTCGCCTGAACATGATAATAATTATTTCAGGTAATACCTAAAAACATTATGAAGAACTATGTTCTGACTTGGTTGGATAGAATTTGGGAATTTTGGGTCATAAGCATTGTGAAACAATCTGTCATCAAGGTCTGTGTCTGTATGTAACATATCACTATTGCCTTCTTTTGTTGTTGTTCAAGTTTATTTCTCTTTCAGAAGTCTTTCCCTATGATACTTTCTGTCACTAATTCTTCTAAGGTACTGTTGATACATGTCATTTAGAAACTTACAAGTTGTGTGTTCATAAATTTGGATTGAATTTTCCCTCTTCTTTGATCAAAGGTATGTTAACAACTGCATTCTTAGTTCCAGATAATTCAGTTAGTGAGCACAAGGTTTCCCTAAGCTGTCTAATTTCTGTCCTCATTGCTGGTAATATCATTTGTCCAAACACTGGAAGCATGAAGAAAAAGAATTCACAGGCTATTAATACTACTATACTAAAAATATTCCTTTTCAAGTAACATCTTAGTTTCAGGAAGCACTTACTGTATTAGTTAGTCACCATTGTTATATGCCAAAAATTGGTGATTGATGACATTCCTTGCTTAACAGTACACAGTGAAGGAGAGCATAGGAAAATGTTTTCTCAGATGAGTATATTTTTGTTCTCCATAGAAGCCAAAGCAGCCATGCCAAGATTCTTTGTTTGACATACATTATAATCAGAATATCAACTCAAAGTTTCAGATGTTCTCCCTTTTAATGTTGACAGCCATTCTGTCAGTGTTATGTGAGGACATCATGGAAAGTTTCTACTTGAGATGTTACCGATTATAACTGTTGGTATAAAATTAAATGGAAAGATGGAAATGTTACAGTAACATTTTAAAATTTCAAATGTTTGAAGTTACATATAGAAAAATTGATTAAAATTATACTTTAGGCAAGAAATTTTCTATTTAATTTTTCTATTTGTTTTTACACACTGTATCTTCTGTAAACATATACCACAGCAAGTGTGTGAGAACACCATTAATATGGCAATGATTTCGCTAGCTATATATGGCAGTTAGACTTTCATAACTGTTTTTATTTTTGGCCTGTAAAAGTAAATAATTTATCCTTCAAATCTTTTTTTCTTTTTTGGACCCTGAATACATACATCATTGTAATTTTAACATTGAATATCCAACAATACATAACTTAAAACACATTTTGTACCTACTCCAGTGTCACAAAAGGTATTTTTGCAATTTTTTACATTTTTCATTCCATATCAATCAGAAAAGTTTTAGAGGTAACATTTGCTTTGAGGAAGAATTCACACTTTCATATACATATTGGACATATATATACATATATATATATAGAAAATAAATTTAATATATATTGAAATCCGAAAATTGTTTTTCATAACCCAATATGACTTTCAAAGAAGATATGTTATCATTTTTGCCTATCCTAAGAATAGTCAGCCAACAGTTTAATTTTAATTTGACATCTTTTTATATGAATTGTTGACATATTAGTAATATTGTTGAATATTTTGTTTTGATACTTCACCCTGATTTTATTTTAAAAAATAAGGTGAAATGAAACAATGAGAATATTAGTACCAGTGTCTATTTACTAAGTACAATTCGAACAAAAGTAGAACTCATTATGGAAAAAGTGACAAATATTTGGTCTTAATCTAAAGCTTCTAAAAGAAATGCCAGACATATTTTGTCAAAGATTATACCTAAATATACTGTATAAATAGATATTTTGGCTCTTGGAACTATCACTTTCTTGTATATACCCAACTTATAATCCATAAATTGTTACAGGTTTGACTTTTAATATATTGTAGGAAAGCTTTATAGAGAAAATGAATGTTATTTACAGCAAATATTCCATAAAAGCTAAAAGCAGAAACTCTTTGATATCTACTAATGTATTTATTTGGTTCCCCTTTCATTTTTTGCTAACTTAATTGATACAATTAATTTTAATGAATTAGTGCTAAAGAAGTTACTTTAAGAGAATATATGTATATTTGTCTCAAAAATGTTGACAATGAAGAGGTGGAGCCAACATGGCACTATAGACAGATACACCACACCATCCATCCACAGCAAAGACTCAAAATACTAGGTAAAACAGAGACAAAAGTCAATCCTGGAACCCTAAGTGTCTAATGAAGAGATAAGGAACTCCACCAAGCACTGAATGGAATAAGAAACTGACAGAAAACAGAGAACCAGGAGAGTTATGAGCAGACGTCCCCTATCAGCTAATGCAACACAGATCCACCATCTTGGACTCCTGTCAGAGATCAGTGGACAGGGAGTATGGGAAAATTGATTCATGGAGCTCCCAGCAGGAGACAGAGCCCCAGTAACCAGTGATGCACGCTTTCCTACTCCCACCCTGCCTCCCACTGCTCAGCCTTCTCCTCTTCCCAGCAGGCCAAACTGCAGCTTCCTAGCATGCAAATCAGCTGCTTCCTGGTGGGTCATGACTGTGGTATGGGAGGCATCAGTTCTATGCCATGTGGATTCGCCCCGCCCACATTCTTCAGTGCCATTTCTTTGTTGCTGGTGTTGCTTTTTTTGGTCTCTTTTGGTTTCTTCTCTGCTTCTCACCTGCTCCCCCTCCTTTCTCTCAAACATTTGACTCCGCGTGCCATCTTTGCTTCTTCTAGACAGGTGGTGAAACACAGCTCTGCTGGGGAACTGCTTCTCCAGTCCACAACATCATGCTGGTGGGATCCCTGGGGGCTTTTTTTTCTTTTTCTTTTTTTTTGTTATTTGCTTTCTCTTCCTTTTTTCCTTTTTATTTATTTATTTATTTTTCATTTCTAGGTTTCATAGCTCTTTCTACATACCTTCTTTTCCTGTCTCCTGAATACCTGGCACTGTGCTTCATATCCACTCTTTCTAGCAAGGCTGTACTGCACAGCTTGGGAGCCACTTTTCTGGTCTGTATAGCAATGCCAGTGAGCTATCTGGGGGCATGTTTTAAAATTTTTATTCGTTTTTATTTTCTCTTTTCTTTTCCTTTTTGTTTTTCTTCATTTCTCTGTTTCTCATCTCTCCACTCCAATGGCAGGCTCCCTCAGCATTTTTTTTTTTTTTTGCCTCCTGTTTCTCTCTCCTCTCTCTTCTTTCCCATACCCAATGTAGGTCCACATATTACAACCTTCCAGTCCTGCTCCCTCCTGCCTGTCTGCACTATATGCTGAACACGGCACTCCTGAGCAACACAGCATGGCCTATTGTAACCTGCCCTGCCCTGACCCTGGCTCACCTTGTCGGCCCCAGTACATGCCACAAACAATCCATCCCAGCCCCTCCCCTTCAGCTAGACCTGCCCTGCTGCACCATAGCTGAGCAACTGGCCATACCCGTTGGACAAGGAAGTGAAAAATACCATATCCACAGATGAACAAACAATAAAGAATGCACAGCCTGCCTGTTCAAACATAACCAAATAAAACAAAAAGGAAGGATGAAATAAACAAATGTACAATCAATAAATGAAGATAATAACTACTAAATGTCCCGAACAGGACAATATCAAAACATATTAAAAAAACAGGAGAAGAGATTCCAGTAGGCATCCAAAATTAAACATCAGAAGACTTTTCAGTAGAAGATAAAGCACTAGAACTACCTAATAGGGAATTCAAATCTCTAATATTCAGAGATATCCAAGAGTTGAAGCAAGAAGCAGATAAAAATGAGGAAAAATAGACAAATTCATAGAAAATACGGACAAAAAAAGGAATAATTCAGGAAAATAATGCAGGAACAAAATGCCAAAACAAATCCATAACTAGAAATCATACAAAAACAGTGAATGGAAATCAAAATGATAAACAACAAGATTTCAGAAATGGACAGTCTCATAGTAGGGATGAGGAGCAAAATTGAAGACAAACACTTGGATACAAGTTTGAGGAAAAATCAGAAAAAAGAACAAAGAAAAATGAAGAATCACTGAGAATTATGTGGGATACAATCAAAAGAAAAATTTGCAAGTGATAGGAATTCCAGAACAAGGGGAGAAAAGAAAAGAGCAAAAGAAGCCCACAGCCACCAGAAGAAAGGAAATAATAAAGATAAGAGCAGAAATAAATGACATGGAGAATAGGAAAACACTAGAAAGTATCAACAAAACCAAAAGTGGGTTCTTGAAAGGCTCAACAAAATCAACAAACCGATAGCCAAATTGACAAAAGAAAAACAGGCGAGGATGCAAATAACTCAAATAAGAAATTAAATGGGGGATATTACAACAGATCCAACTGAAATAAAAAGGATTATAGCAGAGTATTATGAAAAACTGTATTTCAACAAATTTGAAAATCTAGAGGAAATGGACTAATTTCTAGAAACAAACTACCTACCAAACTATCACAAATTGATGTTGAAAATCTGAACAGACCAATAACAAGAGATTGGAAAGATAACAAAAATGCTCCCAGCCAAAAAAAAAAAAAAAAAGCCCTGGCCGTGATGGCTTAACTGGAGAATTCTACCAAACATTCAGAGAAGAGTTTACACCAGTACTACTCAAACTCTTTCAGAAAATAGAAAAGGAAGTGATACATTCAAATTCATTCTGTGAGGCCAACATAATCCTGATACCCAAACCAGGCAAGGATATCACAAAAAAAGAAAATTACAGATCAATATCTGTCATGAATATAGATGCAAAAATTCTCAACAAAATTCTAGCAAATATAATTAAGTATCACATCAAAAAAATAATACACCTCAACCAAGTAGGATTCATACCAAATAGGAAAGGATGGTTCAAGATTAGAAAATCAATCAAAGTATTTCACCACATAAATAAAGGAAAAGGAAAGAATCACATGATCATCTCAATCAATGCAGAAAAGGCATTCAAAAAAGTTCTACACTCATTCCTGAAAAAACTCTCAATAAAATTAAGTACAGAAGGGAAATTCCTCAACATAATAAAGGGCATCTATACAAAAACAACAGCTAACATTATTCTTAATGGAGAGAGGCAGAAAACATTCACCTCAAGAACAGGAACAAGACAAGGATGTCCTTTATCACCATTACTATTTACCATTGTGCTGGAAGTCCTAGCTAGAGGAATAAGACAAGAAAAAGAAATAAAGGATATCCAAATTGATAATGAAGAAGTAAAAGTGTCTGCTTTCGTAGATGATATAATACTATATACAGAAAACCCAAAAGACTCAAAGAGCAAACTACTGAAACTAATAGAAAGATTCAGCTGAGTCGCAGGGTACAAGATAAACATACAAAAATCTGTTGGATTCTTATACACCAATAAAGAGAATGATGAAAAAGAAATCAGGAAAACAATACCATTTATAACAGCCCTTAAAAAATAAAATATTTAGGAATAAATCTAGCTAGGGATGTGAAAGACCTGTACAAAGAAAACTAAAAAACTACAAAACTACAAAATGCTAGGAGCATTTTCCACATAAATGGAAAAACATACCATGCTCATGCATATGTAGACTCAACATTGTGAAAATGACAACTTTACCCAAAGCAATCAACAAATACAACACAATCCCAATCCAAATACCAACAATATTCTTTAAAGAGATGGAAAAGATGGAAAAAACAATCATTACGTTTATATGGAAAAGGAAGAGTCCCCAGATAAGTAAAGCACTATTGAAGAAGAATAAAGTAGGAGGACTCACACTACCTGACCTCAGAACCTACTATACAGCTACAGTACTCAAAACAGCCTGGTACTGGTACAATGATAGGTAGATTGACCAATGGAACAGAATTGAGAACCCAGATGTAAATCCATCCGCCTACAGTACCTGATCTTTGACAAAGGCCCAAAGTCCACCAAATTGGGAAAAGACAGTCTTTTTAACGTGTGGTGTTAGCAAAACCAGATGTCCATCTACAAAAAATGAAACAGAACGTATACTTCTCACCATACACAAAAACTAATTCAATGTGGATCAAAGACCTAAGTCTAAAACAAAAAACTATAAAGATCATAGAAGAAAAGATAAGATCAATGCTAAAGGCCCTAGCACACGGCATTAACAGGATACAAACCATAACTAACAATATACAAATTCCAGAAGATAAGCTAGATAACTGGGATCTACTAAAAATTAAACACTTATGCTCATCAAAAGACTTCACCAAAACAGTACAAAGAGAACCTACAGACTGGGAAATAAAATTTGTCTATTACAAATCCGACAAAGTTCTAATCTCTAAAATCTACAGGAAAATCCAACACCTCTACAACAAAAAGACAAATAATCCAATTAAAAAATGGGCAAAGGAAATGAATGGATACTTCACCAAAGACATTCAAACGGCTAACAGACACATGAGGAAATGCTCGCCATCACTAGCTATTAAAGAAATGCAGATTAAAACCACAAAGAGACACCATCTCATGGCAACATTACTGGCACAAATCAAAAAACTGAAAATAACAAATATTGGAGAGGTTGCAGAGAGATTGGAACTCTTATTCAATGCAGGTGGGAATGCAAAATGGAACAACCATTTTGCAAAACAATCTGGCACTTCCTTAGAAAGCTAGAAATAGAAATATCATACGATCCAGCAATCCCACTCCTAGGAATACATCCTACAGAAATAAAAGCCATCCCATGAATAGACATGTGCACACCCATGTTCACTGCAGCATTGTTCACAGTAGCAAAAAGATGGACACAACCTAGATGCCCATCAACAGATGAATCGATAAACTATGGTACATAGTGCAATGGAGTACTATGCAACGATAAAGAACAATGATGAATTTGTGAAGCATCTCACAACATGGATGAATCTGGAAGGCATTATGCTGAATGAAATAAGTCAATCACAAAAAGGTCACTACTATAAAAAATCATGAAAAGATTTACACACAAAAAGAAACAATCTTTGATGGTTATGAGGGAGGTGAGCGATGGGGGTGGAAAAACATTAAATAGACAATAGATAAGTGGTAGCTTTGGTGAAGGTTAAGACAGTACCCAATATTGGGGAAGCCAGCACAGCTTGTTCAGGGTCAGGTCATGGATGCTTCATGAACAAATCCAGACTGCCTGAGGGACTGAATTACTGAGCTGAGGGATATGGGGACCATGTGAACATCTAGCTCAATTGGCATAACATAGTTTATAAAGAAAATGTTCTACATTTAACTTTGATGAATGTGTCTGGGGTCTTAAAAGTCTGTGAGTGTCCATATAAGATACTATACTGGTCTCACCCCTTAGGGAGCAAGGGAAAATGAAAACAACTAAAGACACAAGGGAAAGATTAGTCCTTTGGACTAATCGACCACAGCTACCACGGCCTCCACCAGACTGAGTCCAGTACAATTATATGGTGCCCACCTACCACCAGTGACTGCTCTGACAGGGATCACAATAGACGGTCTTAGACAGAGCTGGACAAAAATGCAGAACAAAATTCTAATTCAAAAATGACCAGACTTACTGGCCTGACAGAGACTGATAAAACCCTGAGAGTATGGCCCCTGGACACCCTTTTAGCTGAGGAATGAAGTCACTACTGAGGTTCACCTTTTAGCCAAAGATTAGACAGGATCATAGGACAAAATGAGACTAAAGGGGCACACCATCCCAGAAGCAAGGACTAGAAGGCAGGTGGGGACAGGAAAGCTGTTAATAGGGAACCCAAGGTCAAGAAGGGAGAGTGTCGTGCGATTGTTAACCAATGTCATAAAACAGTATGTGTACTAACTGTTTAATGGGAAGCTAGTTTGTTCTGTAAGCCTTCATCTAAAGTACAGTAAAAAAAATATTTCACAATCACTTGCCTGAGAGTGATGTGAGTTAAAAATGTCATAATTATAATACTTCTCTTTTCTTTGAAAATAAAAATTAAAATGATATTGAAACACAGCACTTAACTACTCTAAAAAGTAGTCTTTATTTCACATATAAGAAAACTGAGAGAGGTTAAGTTACTTACCATGGATGACACAGTTTGTGAGTGTAACTACTGAAACCTGAATCTGGGTTATCTAAATCCAGTGTCATTGCTCATACTTACTATATTATCCTGCCTTCTGCATATATACCTGGAAATATACGTTTTAGTGAAACTGAGTAAAATATGATATCATGAATGAATATATATCACCTTCAGGTGATACAACCAATATAAAATTTTTAGCAAGCACTCTTAAACTGTGCTTAAGTATATAATTGCAAATAAACTCCATAAAAGCTAGAGAAACTATTCTTTATGCATGTCTAAAAGACATAAATAAGTGCATACGTTCTAGGAAATAAAATGTGTGACCTGAATTTTAGTAAACACATATTGCTAATTATTGACCTAACAAAAGAACCTTAGCAAGACACTACATGAATAAATACAAAACATCACTCGCAAGTACCCTCAGACAGAATAAACTTTTGCCATAACAGTAAATCTGAAAATAAAATCTAGACTCAAACTTTTAGTAAAGAACGGAGATTCTGGTTTCACTTTACAGTTGATTTACGTGGAAGATAAATGTATTGATTATCATCAATCACTATTATATTAAATTCATTTAAACAAACCTGTTTCTGTTTTATTTTAGTAAATGTGATAAAATTTCTAATGCTAATATTTTATTATAATTATGACAAATGATAAATATGTTCCCCATGTGTCTATCAGTTTGTCATACTGTGGTAGCTTGTGTGTTACAGTGATACTGGATGCTATGCCAACGGTATTTCAAACACCAGCAGGGTCACCCATGGTGAACAGGTTTCAGCTGAGCTTCCAGACTAAGACCAGGAAGAAGGACGTGGAGGTCTACTTCTGAAAAAAATTAGCCAGTGGAAACCTTATCAACAGCAGCAGAACATTGTCTGATAAAGTGCCAGAAGGTGAGCCCCACAGGTTGGAAAACACTCAAAATACTACCTGGAGAAAAGCTGCTTCCTAAAAGTAGAGTTGAACTTAATGACGTGAATGGAGTCAAACTTTCAGGACCTTCATTTGCTGATGTGGCACAACTCAAAATGAGAAGAAACAGCTGCAAACATTCATTAATAATCAGAAAGTGGAATGTAAAAAGTATGACTCTAGGAAAACTGGAAGTCGTCAAAAATGAAATGAAACTTTTGGAGATAGCTATCATAGATATTAGTGAGCTGAAATGGACTAGTATTGGCCATTTTGAATCAGACAATCATATGGTCTACTACGCTGGCAATGACAAATGGAAGAGGAACGGCATTGCATTCATTGTCAAAAAGAACATTTCAGGATCTATTCTGAAGTACAGAGCTGTCAGTGACAGGATAATATCCATACACCTACAAGGAAGACCAGGTTACATGATTATTATTCAAATTTACACACCAAACACTAATGCCATGATGAGGAAATTGAAGATTTTTACCAACTTCTGCAGTCTGAAATTGACCAAACATGCAATCAAGATGCGTTGATAATTATTGGTAATTGGAATGCAAAAGTTGGAAAGAAGAAAGAAGGATCTGTAGTTGAAAAATATGTCCTTGGTGATAAAAAATAATGCCGGAGATCAAGTGACAGAATTATTCATCAATTTATTCATTCAGTGACTTATTCATTGCAAATATCTTTTATCAACAATATAAATGGCAACTATACACATGGACCTCACTGGAAGGAAAATATAGGAATCAAATCCACTACATTTGTGGAAAGAGACTATGGAGAAGTTCAATATGATCAATGAAAAAAAAGTCAGGTTTGACGGTAGAACAGTCTATCAATTGCTCACATGCAAGTTCAAGCTGAAGAAGAAAAAAATTAAAACAAACCCCTGATAAACAAAACACAGTCTTGAGTATATCCCATCTGAATTTGGAGACCATCTCAAGAATAGATTTAACACGTTGAACCCTAACGACAGAAGATCAGATGAGTTGTGGAATGACATCAAGGACATCATACATGAAGAAAGCAAAAGGTCATTAAAAAGACAGGGAAGAAAACTTAATTAATTAATTAATTAATTAATTAAAAAGGAAATAAAAGACTAAAATGGATGTCACATGAGACTCTGAAACTTGCTTTTGAAAGTAGAGTAGCTAAAGTGAAAGGAAGAAATGATGAAGTAAAAAAGCTGAACAGAAGATTTCAAAGGGCATATGGTCAAGAACCACTGGTACTGAAGGACGAAGTCCAAGCTGCCTTGAAGGCTTTGGCGAAAAACAAGGCTTCAGGAACTGACGGAATACCAATTGAGGTGTTTCAACAAAGGGATGCAGTGCTGGAGGTGCTCACTGGTCTGTGCCAAGAAATTTGGAAGACAGCTATCTGGACAACCTACAAAAAAAGATCCATAGTTGTGCCCAACATAAACAAAAACCCTCACAACTGGACCAGTAAGCAACATTAATAAGCAAAGAAAGGTGATTCAGCAGAATGTGGAAATTACTGAACAATATAATTAATATCACATGCAAGTAAAATTTTGCCAAAGATTGCTCAAAAGTGACTGCATCAGTACATCGACAGGAAACTGCCAGAAATTCAAGCTGAATTCAGAAGAGAACCTAGAATGAGGGATATCACTGCTGATGTCAGATGGATCTTGGCTGAAAGTAAAGAATACAGAAAATATATTTATCAGTGTTTTATTGACCATACAAGGGCATTCGAGTGTGTGGATCAGAAACAATTATGGACAACATTTTGACGAATAGGAATGCTAGAACACTGCATTGCACCCATGAGGAACCTGTACATAAACAAAAGATAGTCTTTTGAACAGAACAAGGGGATACCGCGTGGTTTAAAATTAGGAAAGTTGTGCATCAGGGTTATATTCTTTCACCATATTTACTCAATCCGTATGCTGAGCAAATTTTCCAGTAGTCCAAGAAGCCAGACTATATGAAGAAGAACAAAGCATCGGGAAGACTCATTAACAACCTGTGAAATGCAGATGACACAACCTTGCTTGCTGAAAACAAAGTGTACTTGAAGCTCTTACTGATGAAGATCAAAGACCACAGTCTTCGGTGTGGATTACGTCTCAACTCAAATGAAATGAAAAATCTCACAACTGAACCAATAAGCAACATCATAATAAATGGAGAAAAGATTGAAGTTGTCAAGGATTTCATTTTACTTGGATTCACAATCAACGCCATGGAAGTAGCAGTCAAGAAATCAAATGATGTATTGCATTGGGAAAATCATCTCCAAAAGACCTCTTTATAGTGTTGAGGAACAAAGATGTCAACTTAAGGACTAAAGTGTGCATGACCCAAGCCATGATATTTTTAATCACTTCATGTGCATTCAAAATTTGGACTATGAGTAAAGAAGACCAAAGAATTGATGTCCTTGAATAATGGTGTTGGTGAAGAATGTTCAATATATCATGGACTGTCAGAAGAACATATAATTCTGGCTTGGAAGAAGTACAGCCAGAGTCCTCCTTGGAAGCCAGGATGGCACGACTTCATCTCACATTCTTTGGACATGTTATCAGGAGGAACCAGTCCCTGAAGAAGGACATCATGGTTGGTAAAGTGGTGGGTCTGCGAAAAAGAGGAAGACCCTGGACAAGATGGATTGACACAGTGGCTGCAGCAATGGCTCAAACATAGCAACGATCGTGAGGATGGCGCAGGACTGGGCAGTGTTTCTTTCTGTTGTACATAGGTTCACTATGAGTCAAACCGACTCAACAGCACCTAACAACAGCAACAATAAATATCTTTAATGATTTTCTATTTGTCTATAAATATAACATGCAGTGTTTTACTAATTTTCTGATCTATACAGAACATGAGCATTTATGTTTTCAGTTCAAATACCTGCATTTCAGTTATGTGCTTTAAGTTACTCTCTCACAGATTTAACAAATATTTTTGGAGTGACTACTGTATGTTAGAAGAAATCTAGCAGCACAGTAGTTAAGCACTCAGCTGCTAACTGAAATGTCGATAGTTTGAACCCACCAACCACTTCACCGGAGGAAGATGTGGCATTCTGCTTCCATAATGATTACAACCTTGGAAACCCAATGGGAAGTTCTACTCTGTCCTATAGGGTCACTATCAGACATAATTGATTTGAAGGCACACTACAACAGCAGCATCTATATGCTAGACACTTCCAGGCACTAAGGACAAGGCAGTAAACAGACAAGATCCTTGCTCTCATGAAGTATAAATGTAATAGAGATACAGGAAATGAATACAAATTGAAATATAATTGTATTACACTCAGTAATAAGTATGTATGAAGATAAAAGGAATGGTGACAGAGTGACTGAGATACAGAGAGGAGTTGAGCTCAGAGGGGTGGGATCACGTTGGGACTTGCAGCCACCATAGAGTGTGAAAGGAAGTCTCTGGGGGAATTTTGCACAACAGAGTGCTGAGGTCTTATAACTCTCCTTAAAAGATTCCTCCTGACCACTCTGTGAACAGATTATAAGAGTTGACGTGTGGTTGGACGATAAGCGCAGAAGCAGGAATATCAGTTGCGGGTAACAGAGTAGGCTTTTACTGCAATATAAGCCAATATTTTCAATTTTATTGCCACTCTATTTTTGTAAAAATTATCCATTTTATTACATTGCCCTTTCCCCCATGTGATTTATCCATTTATTCAACATTTATTGGACATATCTTAATGCCAGGTACCGTGCTAGCTGCTGGGGATACAGAAATAAAATATAGTAGCTGCTATCATAACTTCTATAAAAACTGCTGAAATTCTAGTGACCCAAATGGAAGCCTGGTGGTAACTCATTTCCAATGATAGCTTAATAGTGTATATTTCTTTCTGTGACTCCAAAGAGAGTATAATATCTACCTTATAAATTGACGAGATCATCAAACTTAAACAGAAATGGAACTTCAAAAGCCTCTATTTTTTTGTATACAAACAAATAGCAAGGCTCTAGAGCCACATAAAACACGTATAAATTACTTTTAAAATATTGAAACAAGTATTGAGTGCTTACTCTCTGAAAGGCTAGGAGTGAATCAGGTGATGTTACTGAAAATTGAAAAATGACCAAGCCATAGGTTCAGCACTTCCTTACAGAAAGGTAGACAAAATTTATATAAAAATTAATTAATAAAGGCGAGGCCAAGATGGAGGAGTAGTCAGATGCTTCCTGTGGTCCCTTTTATAACAAAGACCTGAAAGAACATGTGAATTGACTCTATATGACAATCTAGGAGCCCTGAACATCAAAGACAAAGTTATGGAGTCAGACTGAGTAGCTGGGGGAGGGAGAGACAGTTTAGAAGCAGTGAAGATTTGCCAGACCTGACCTGGCTGGCACACTGCAGGCTGGATCAGCTGGAGTGTGAAGGCTGAGGCAAGCAGCAGTTCTCTGGACATGTTTTCCACACTGGGAGAAACCAAGCAGTTAAGAGTCTGTTCAAGCCTCCAGAATCAGGGAGAAGTGGTGCTGAATTGGTGAAAGTTAAGTATAAGCTTCTAATCTAGCTCATCGGATCAAAATTTGCTTCGACTCTCTGGGAAGTAACTCTTTCCTATTTACCTGCCCACTTCCCACCCTGATCCCTGACCCTGGTCTGGCTTCAGCTATTGCTGTACCCCCTGAGCCAGAAGTAGGAACTGTCATGCTCCCTGAGCCATTCTTCTGGCTTTGGAGAGGGAACAAATTAACAAACAGGAAAAAATAATCTGTCAGCTCCCCTAAGCCAGGAACTCAGGGCAGACACAGCCCCTTTGCCTAGGCACAGGCATAAGATGTCCACAAACTCTGAATGTCTTTCACCCTGTCTAGACCTTTGTGGGCCCCTTTCAACAGCATAGGCCCTCATTAGCACAGTATAATAGGGTGTATATCTGAAGCCTATTTTCAACTGCAACAGATAAGGGAGAGTGGCAGATTCATGACATTTGACACTACCGTGCCCATTAAGCAGGTCCTAACCTAACCACATCAGGGGCCTGGGGACTGGTGGTTCCACTGACTCCAACTAGCCACCCGTGGCTGGGGTCCAAGAATAAGTGGTGACTCCCAGTCCTTATGGTAAACAGCACTGGGTGCCTAAAGTCTGGCTGCAAAACCTATCCACCTATGTGATCTAGGGAACAGAGACATGCCTTCCACCCAGGCACTCAGGGGCAGCTGTCAGACCCCTGCCTTGCTCACCACATGACCTACTACTGTGGCCAGATACACTTGCCTACTCAAATCACCCTTGCCCGTCTAGTACCGTAGGTGACAGCCTGCACCAGACACTCAGTGACCCATGACCTGGACAACTGAGTTGAATCCACACAAGAAAAGTAAACAGACTCCTGGGCTCACATACCTACAAACAGCTCTAACCACCTAGTGACAGGATGTGAGAGCTTCAAAGATGCCAATAATCAAAGTAGTTCACACAACCAGCCTACTTGGTCATATCAAAAGAAAACAAAATGAGAAGCTAGGACACAGTAAGTAAACATAAAATAAATAAATATAATAACTTATTGATGGCTTTGAGACAAGTCAATATCAAATAAAATAAAGAGGCAGACTATGATGGCTTCAGCAAATGATCAAAAGAAAGAGCCAAGAAACCTCCCGGAGGAAGAGAACTTCTTGGAATTACTGGAGGTAGAATTCAAAAGATTAATATATACAGCTTTTCAAGATATCAGGAAGGAGATCAAGCAAAATGCAGACCAAGCCCAGGAACACACAAACAAAGCAACAGAGGAAATTAAGAAGGTTATACAAGAGCATAAGGACAAATTTAAAAGGTTAGAAGAATCCATAGAGACACAGCAAACAGAAATCCAGAAGATTAACAATAAAATTTCAGAATTAGAAAACTCTATAGAAAGACATAGGAACAGAATTGAGGCAATGGAAGTCAGAATTAGTGAGATTGAAGATAAAGCACTTGACATCAATTTATTTGAGGAAAAATCAGATAAAATAATTTTTAAAAAATGAAGAAACCCTAAGAATTATGTGGGACTCTTTCAAGAGGGAAAACCTAGGAGTAATTGGAATACCAGAACGGGGGTGAGGGGGATAACAGAAAATACAGAGAAAATTGTTGAAAATTTCTTGGCAGAAAACTTCCCTGATATCATGAAAGATGTGAAGATATCTATCCAAGAAGCTCATCGAATCCCACACATGGTAGATCCCAAAATAAAGTCACCAAGACATATTATAATCAAACTTGCCAAAACCAAAGATAAAGAGAGAATTTTAAGAGTGGCTAGGGATAAACAAAAAGTCATCTACAAAGGACAGTCAATAAGAATAAGCTCTGACTTATTCAGCAGAAAAACCATGCAGGCAAGAAGGTAATGGGATGACACATATAAAGCCTTGAAGGAAAAAAATTGCCAGCCAAGAATTATATATCCAGCAAAACTGTCTCTCAAACATGATGGCAAAATTAGGGCATTTCCAGATAAACAGAAGTTCAGGGAATTTGCAAAAACCAAACCAAAATTACAAGAAATACTAAAGGGACTCCTCCCGTTAGAGAATCAATATCAGATAACAACCCAAGACTAGAACACAGGACAGAACAACCAGATATGAATGTAAATAGGGAAGTCACAAAAATAAATCAAAGCTAAAACACTGAAAATATGGAAACAGAGATGTGAATACGTAAAAGATGAAAACATTAAAACAAAAAAGAGGGGCTAAATAATGTAGTCATAGATCTTTCATATGGAGAGAAAGTCAAGGTGATATCCAGAAATAAAAGATTAGTTTAAACTTAGAAAAACAGAGGTAAATATTAAGGAAATCACAAAGAAAACTAATGATCCTATACATCAAAATAAAAAACAAGAAAAACATAAAGACTCAGCAAATACGAAATCAACAACAATGAAAAAGATGAAAAGAAAATAAAGAAAAATGACTCAGCACAGAAAACTAAGTGGAACAAAGAAACTATCAACAACACACAAAAAATACATGAAAATGACAGCACTAAACTCAAAAACCTATAAATAATTATGCTGAATGTAAATGAATTAAATGCACAAATAAAGAGACAGAGAGTGGCAGAATGAATAAAAAAAATGATCCATCTATATGCTGCCTACAAAAGACACATCTTAGACTTAAAGACACAAACTAAAATTCAAAGAATGGAAAAAAATATATATCAAGCAAACAACAGTCAAAAAAGTGCAGGAGTGGCAATCTTAACCTCTGACAAAATAGACTATAAAACAAAATCCACCACAAAGGTTAAGGAAGGACACTATATAATGATTAAAGGATCAATACACCAAGAGAGCATAACCAAGATAAATATTTACACACCCAACAACAGGGCTCCAAAGTACATAAAACAAACTCTAACAGCATTGAAAAGAGAAATAGCTCCACAATAATAGTAAGAGACTTCAACGCACCACTTTTGGTGAAGGACATAACAGCCAGAAAGAAGCTCAATAAAGGCATGGGAAATATAAATGTCACAATCAACCTAATAGACTTATATAGAACACTCCACCCAACAGCAGCCAGTAGACTGTCTTTTACAATGCACATGGAACATTCTCCAGAATAGACCACACAATAAACCACAAAGCAAGCCTTAACAGAATCCAAAACATGGAAATATTACAAAGCATCTTTTCTGACCATAGAGTAATGGAAGTAGAAATCAATAACAGAAAAAGTACGGAAAAAATCAAACACATGGAACCTGAACAACACTTTGCTCAAAAACTACTTGGTTATAGAAGAAAGTAAGGATGGAATAAAGACATTCACAGAATCAAATGAGAATGAAAACACATCAACCAGAATCTTTGGGACAGAGCAAAAGCAGTGCTCAGAGGTCAATTAATAGCAATAAACGCACACATCCAAAAACAAGAAAAGGCCTAAATCAAATCATTAATCCTACAACTCAAACAAATAGAAAAAGAGTAGCAAAAGAAGCCCAGAGGCACCAGAAGAAAGAAAATAATAAGAATTAGAGGAGAATTAAATGAAATAGAGAACAGAAAAACAATTGAAAGAGTTAACAAGAACAAAAGCTTGTTCTTTGAAAAGATCAACAAAATTGATAAACCATGGGCCAAATCGACAAAAGAAAAACAGAAGAGGAAGCAAATAACCTAGATAAGAAATGAGGTGGGTGATATCACAACAGACCCAACTGAAATTAAAAGAATCATAACAGAATACTATGAAAAATTGCACTCCAACAAATTTGAAAACCTGGAAGAAATGGGTAAATTTCTAGAAACACACTACCTAACTAAATTAACACAAACAGAGGTAGAACAAGTAAATACACCTACAGTAAAAGAAGAGATTGAAAAGGCAATCAGAAAATTCTCAACACCAAAAAAAGGCCCTGGCCCTGATGGCTTCTTGGAGAATTCTACCAAACTTTTAGGGAAGAATTAACACCAGTATGACTAAAGGTATTTCAGAACACAGAAAGGAGGGAATACTCCTGAACTCATTCTATGAAGCCAGCATAACACTGATATCAAAACCAGGTAAAGACACCACAAAAAAAAAAAAAAAGAAAATTACAGACTAATATACCTCGTGAACATTGACACAAAAATCCTCAACAAAATTCTAGCCAATAGAATTCAACAACATATCAAAAAAAATAATTCACCATGACCAAGTGGGATTCATACCAGGTATGCAAGGAGGGTTCAACATTAGAAAAACAATTAATGGAATCCATCACATAAATAAAACAAAAGGTAAGAACCACATAATCTTATAAATTGATGCAGAAAAGGCATTTGACAAAGTCCAACATCCATTCATGATAAAAACTCTCAGCAGAACAGGAATAGAAGGGAAATTCTTCAACAAAATAAAAGGCATTTATACAAAGCCAATAGTCAACATCATCCTAAATATAGAGAGTCTGAAAGCATTCCCCTTGAGAAGAGGAAACAGACAAGAATGCCCTTTATCACCACTCTTATTCAACATTGTGTTGGAGGTCCTAGCCAGAGCAATTAGGCTAAGAAAAGAAATAAAGGGCATCCAAATTGGTGAGGAAGAAGTAAAAGTATCCCTATTTGCAGATGATATGATATTATACACAGAAAACCCCAAAGAATCCATAAGAAAGCTACTGGAACAACAGAAGATGTCAGCAAAGCATCAGGATACAAGACAAACATACAAAAATCAGGTGAATTCCTCTACATCAACAAAGAGAACTTCGAAGAAGAAATCACCAAATCAATACTGTTTACAATAGCCCCCAAGAAGATAAGATACGTAGGAATAAATCTAACCAGGGGCACAAAAGACCTATACAAAGAAAACTACAAGACACTGCAGAAAGAAACCAAGAGAGATCTACATAAGTGGAAAAACATACCTTGCTCTTGGATAGGAAGACTCAACAGTGTGAAAATGTTAATTTTACCCAAAGCGATCTACAGATACAATGCAATTCTAATCCAGATTCCAATGGTATTTTTTAAGGAGATGGAGAAACAGATCACCAACTTCATATGGAAAAGGAAGAGTCCTTGGATAAGTAAAGCATTACTGAAGAAGAACAAAATAAGAGGCCTCACACTACTTGATTTTAGAACCAATTATAGTGCCACTGTAGTCAAAACAGCCTGGTACTGGTACAACAACAGATACATAAACCAGTGGAACAGAACTGAGAATCCAGACATAAATTCATCCAGCTATTAGCAGCTGATAATTGACGAAGGCCCAAGGTCGGTTAATTGGGGAAATGATATTCCCTTTAACGAATGATGCTAGCATAACTGGATATCCACCTGCAAAAAATTGAAACAAGACCTCACACCATGCACAAAAACTAACTCAAAATGGATCAAAGACCTAAATATAAAATTGAAAACTGTAAAGATCATGGAAGAAAAAATAAGGCAATGGTTTGAGCCCTAATACATGGTATAAATGGAATACAAAACATTACTAACAATGCACAAACACCAGAAGAGGAACTAGATAACTGGGAGCTCCTAAAAAATCAAACACTTTTGCTCATCAAAAAACTTCACCAAAAAGGTAAAAAGACAACCTACAGACTGGAAAATAAAAATTGGCTACCACATATCTGATCAGGGTCTCATCTCTAAAATCTACAAGATGCTGCCAAACTTCGACAACAAAAAGACAAATAACCCCAATTAAAAAATGGGCAAAGGATATGAACAGGCACTTCACCAAAAAAGACATTCAGATGGCTAACAGATACATGAGGAAATGCTCAAGATCATTACCCATTAGAGAAATGCAAATCAAAACTACAATGAGATACTATCTCACCCCAGCAAGGCTAACATTAATCCAAAAAACACAAAATAATGAATGTTGGAGAGTTTTGGATAGACTGGAACACTTATACACTATTGGTGGGAATGTAAAATGGTACAACCACTTTGGAAATTGATTTGGTGCTTCCTTAAAAAGCTACAAAGAGAAGTACCATACAATCCAGCAATCCTACTCCTTGGAATATATCCTAGAGCTTTCACACAAAAAGATATATACACACCTGTGTTCATTGAAGCACCGTTCACAATAGCAAAAGGATGGAAACAGGATAGGTGCCTATCAATGGACAAATGGATAAACAGATTATGGTATATTCACAAAATGGAATACTACGCAACAATAAAGAACAATGATGCATCCGCGAAACATCTCACAACATGGATGAATCTGGAAAGCATTATGTTGAGTGAAATTAGTCAGTCCCGAAAGGACAAATATTGTATAAGATCACTATTATAAGAACTCAAGAAATATTTAAACACGGAAGAAAATATTCTTTAATGATTATGAGAGTGGGGATGGAGGGAGAGGGGAATTCACTAACTAGATAGTAGACAAGAATTATCTTAGGTGAAGGGAAGGACAACACACAATACAGGGCAAGTCAACACAACTGGACTAAACCAATAGCTAAGAAGTTTCCGGAACACAACCAAACACTTTGAGGGACTGAGTAGCAGGGGCAGGGATCTGGGGACCATGGTTTTGGGGGACATCTAGGTCAATTGGCATAACAAAGTTTTTTAAGAAAATGTTCTGCATCCCACTTTGGTAAGTGGCAGTTGGGTCTTAAAAGCTTGTGAGTGGTCATCTAAGATGCATGAATTGATCTCAACCCACCCGGAGCAAAGGAGAATGAAGAATACCAAAGACACAATGAAAACATTAGCCCAAGAGACAAAAGGGCCACACAAACTAGAGACTTCATCAGCTTGAGGCCAGAAGAACTAGATGGTACACGCCTAACACCAATGACCACCCTTACAGGGAACACAACAGAGAGTTCCTGAGGGAGTAGGAGAAAAGTGAGGTGCAGAACTCAAATTATAGTAAAAAGACCAGATTTAATGGTCTGACTGAGACTAGACTAACCCCAGAAGACATGGCCCCTGGACTCTCTGTTAACCCAGAACTAAAACTACCCTGGAAGCCAACTCTTCAGACAAAGATTAGACAGGAATATAAAACAAAATAATACTCGTGAGGAGTGTTGTTACTGTTAGGTGCTGTTGAGTTCATTTCAATTTACAGTTGACAAAACGGCCATCCTTTTGGATAGCAGCCAGGTGCTTAACCATTGGGTCGCCAGGAAGCTTTTGGAGTATTTTAACCAGGGTAATAACATAAAATTTGCATAAGAAGGATCACACTAGCTAGCATCAAGTATACAGAGTGGACTGGTAGGGCTCCAAAATAGGGACAGGGAAACTAGTTAAAAGGCTATTACAATAATCCATTCTTTTCAATAACTGAATTTACTACAAAATATTCATTTTGTCCAAGGCCCAATGCCACGATTACTTGTAAAAAAGAGTGTCTAAAATATGACTTGTCATTCATGTTACTGTATTAGAAATGGTGACCATGATTTCATTCTCATTTCTTCCATTCTGTCGTCTTTCCCATGAAGTGGATTCACAGTTAAATTTGAATAATAAATTTGTTATCCATGTTGTTTAGTCTCTTAGGTAGACTTTTAAAATGTCAAGTTTCTTATTGTGCTTTATTAAAATCAGTCGTGGAGACTAATCAGGAAGCGAAGAAGCTTCCAAAGCACATACCACTGTAGCAAAATAAAGTAAAAAATATTTTCCACTTTTAGAGTGAGTTTTTGATTTGATAATGCTTTTCTTCTTAGGTGGAGAACATAAAAGACTGGCAGCTTTAAATTAGAGGTTATGCAAAGAGCATTTGGGAGGAAAAAAAACTAAATGACTTTTGTTTAAAAACAGAATTAGAACGAGGGACAAGAAGTTTATGCCTGATCCAGGAATTTGGGACTTGCCAGTCTCCATAACCGCTTAAGCCATTTCCTTTATATGGTTCCTGAGTTCTGTGAGACATTGCAGTGAATTAGGGAATCAAAGGACAGGAGGGAGAGTAATGAGGTGAGAGGGAGTCGTTGATGTTAGAGATGATGAAGTGGTATAGCAGCTTGCAAAAATTAAACATTTGGGACATCTTTAACCTCCGCCTCATAGGAAACAGCTTTGTGCTGATCCACATAAAAGAAATTGTTTGTTTAGCACCTGACATTGATACCTGATTACACATCTAAGAAAAAATATGCTTCCTGTGGCGATATGGACACCAGGGTGAGAGTTCCAAGACAATCTTCCAGAGCAAACTTAGTTTGTCTGTAATCTTGAACAACACACTAAAACTTACTGGGCTTTATTTTCTTCATTTGTATAATGGGAATTTTGATCTTTGTTTCATCGAATTGTTGGGAAAATAAAATATGATAATATATGTGAAGACACTTTGAAATCTGTATGGCTTACTTAAGGTTACATTTGCTAAAGAGAGAAGAATTAGTCCCATGAGATAGTCCATAAAAAACAACTTTGGGAAGCACTCCATACCACAAATGTAAAACCTTTTAGAATACCGATAGTTCTGAAAAATGCTTAGAGAAATAAAATCCATTTGACTTTACTACATTCAGAATTTCCCTGAAACATTAGAATTTTTTTTTTTTTTTTTTTTACCTAACGCCTACTAACATCTCAAGGACTCATTTTTCAGAGAACACACTTTGGGAATACTGACATTACTATAATTAACACTTTATTTTTAATACTCAATTTTTTACTTTTTATTTGAGTTACTGTTTAAAAACTTGAGTCTAAAATCTTGTTTGGAGTACTATTTGGTACTTAACTTTTTTCTTTCTACATATGCCTTTAGGAGAGAGAGAAAGAAGAAAGTCACTATATAGCAAAGAAATAGCACTAGGCTTGTTCAGAACTAAAATGAAAATGTCAGTTTTCTTTTCATATCTTTAATTTCCTTACCTCTGATTAAGTTGAGGAGCATCACTTAACTTCTAGTGCTTGTTGTTATTGTTAGGTGCCCTCGAGTCAGTTCTGATTCGTGGTGACTGTCATGATTAAGATTGTGTGTCAACTTGGCTGGGCCATGATTCTCAGTGTTTTAATGTAATCACTCCCATGAATGAATAGACTGTGAGTAGCCAATCAGATGAAAGGGAGTCTCCTTGGGGATGTGGTCTGCATCTGAATATAAGCAGACATTCTGGCTTTTTGCTCTCTCTGGATCCTGCGGCTGTTTCCTGTCGTCTCATCTCCCGTTCTTGGGACTTGAGCTGTCAGCTTATCTGCTGAACTTGGGATTCGTCGATCTGCACAGCCTGTGAGCCTTGCTCTCCGACCTGCTGATCTTGGGCTTACCAGCTTCTGCAGCTGTGTGACTTGGGAGAGGCCTCTACCCTGATCCATGGACTTTGGAAGTTCTAGCCTCTACAATTGTGTGAGTTGTTTCCTTGATATAATCTCTCTATATATATATTTATGCACTTTAGTGGTCTTGCTTCTCTAGAGAACCCAGCCTAAGACAGTAACCCTATGCACAACAGAATGAAACACTGCCCGGTCCTGCACTATCCTAACAATCATTGTTATACTTGAACCCAATATTGCAGCCATTTTGTAAATCCATCTCCTTCAGGATCTTCCTGTTTTTGCTGATTCTCAAGCTTACCAAGCATAGTGTCCTTCTCCAGGGACTGGTCCCTTCTGTTAACATGCCCAACTTATGTAAGACAAAGTCTCCCTATCCTCACTTCTAAGGAACATTCTGGCTATACTTCTTCCAAGACAGATTTGCTCATTCTTCTGGCAGTCCATGGTATATTCAATATTCTTCGCCAACACCGTAACTCAAAGGCATCAATTCTTTGGTCTTCCTTATTTATTGTCCAGCTTTCACATGCATATGAGTTGACTGAAAATGCCATGGCTTGGGTTAGGCGCACTTTAGCCCTCAAAGTGACATCTTTGCTTTTTTAACACTTTAAATAGATTTTTTGCAGCAGATTTTCCCAGTGCAATACCTCATTTAATTTCTAGACTGCTGCTTCCTTGGGTGTTGATTGTGGATCCAAGTAAAACGAAATCCTTGACAGCTTCAGTCTTTTCTCCATTTATCATGATGTTGCTTATTGGTCCAGTTGTGAGGATTTTTGTTTTCTTTATGTTGAAGTGCAATCCATACAGAAGGCTGTGGCCTTTGATCTTCATCAGTAAGTATTTCAAGTCCTTTTCACTTTCAGTAAGCAAGGTTATGTCATCTGCATATCACAGGTTGTTAATGAGTCTTCCTCCAATCCTGATGATGCATTCTTCTTCATACAGTCCAGCTTTTTGGATTATTTTCTCAGCATAGAGATTGAATAAGTATGGTGAAAAGATACAACCCCGGCACACCCTTTTCCTGATTTAAAAACATGCAGTTTCCCCTTGTTTTGTTTGAACTGCTGTCTCTTGGTGTATGTACAGGTTCCTCATGAGCATAATTAACTGTTCTAGAATTCCCATTCTTCCCAATGTTACTCAAAATTTGTTTTGATCCACACAGTCAAATGCCTTTGCATAGTCAATAAAACACAGGTAAACATCTTTCCAATGTGCTCTGCTTTTAGCCAAGATCCACCTGACGTCAGCATTGATATTCCTCTTTCCACATCTGCTTCTGAGTCCAGTTTGAAATTCTGGAAGTTCCCTGTTCATGTACTGCTGCAACAATTTTTGAGTGATCTTCAGCAAAATTTTACTTGTGTGTGATGTTAATGATATTGTTTGATAATTTCCACATTTTGTTGGATCACTTTTCTTTGAGATGGGCATAAATATGGATCTCTTCGGTTAGCTAGATAGCTGTCTTCTAAATTTGTTGTTTTAGACAAGTTAGCACTTCTTGAGTTGCATCCATTTGATATAACATCTCTATTGGTATTCTGTTAATTCCTGGAGCCTTGTTTTTCACCATTGTCTTCAGTGCAGCTTGGGATTCTTTCTTCAATACCATTGGCTCTTGATCATATACTACCTCCTAAAATGGCTGAACGTTGACCATTTCTTTTTGATACCATGACTCTGTGTATTCCTTCCATCTTCCTTGGATGCTTCCTGTGTCATTCAATATTTTCTCCATGTAATCCATCAGTATTGCAACTTGGGACTTCAATTTTCTTGTCAGTTGAGGAATGTTGAGTGTGTTCTTCCCTTTTGGTTTTCTAACTCCAAGTCTTTGCACATTTCATTATAATACTTTACTTTGTCTTCTCAAGCCGCTCTTTGAAATCTTCTGTTCCGCTCTTTGACTTCATCATTTCATCCAATCACTTCAGCTACTCTGCATTCAAAAGCAAGTTTCAGAGTCTCTTCTGACATCCATTTTGGTCTTTTCTTTATTTCTTGCTTTTTAATGACTTTTTGCTTTCTTTATGTATGATGTCCTTGATGTCATTCCACAACTCATCTGGTCTTCCATCATTAGTGTCCAATGTGTCAAATCTATTCTTGAGATGGTCTCTAAATTCAGGTGGTATATATTCCAGGTCATACTTTGGCTTTCATGGAATTTTTAAAATTTTCTTCCTCTTCATCTTGAACTTGCATATGAGTAAATGATGGTCTGTTCCACAGCTGTCCCAGGCCTTGTTCTGACTGATGATATTGAGCTTCACCGTTGTCTATTTCCACAGATGTAGTCGATTTGATTCCAATGTATTCTATCTGGTGTGGCCCACATGTATAATCATCATTTATGTTGTTGAAAAAAGATATTTACAATGAATAAGTCAGTCTTAACAAAATTTTGTCATGTGATCTCCAGCAATGTTTCTATCATGAAGGCCATATTTTCCAACTACTGTTCCTTCTTCCTTTCAACTTTCACATTGGAATCACCAGTAATTATCAGTGCATCTTGACTGCATGTTTGATCAATTTCAGAATGCAGAAGTTGGTAAAAATCTTCAGTTTCTTCAGATTTAACATTAGTGGTTGGTGCATAAATTTGAATAACAATCATATTAACTGGTCTTCCTTGTAGGCTTATGGATATTATCTCATCACTGACAGTGTTGTACTTCAGGGAAGATCTTGAATTGTTCTTTTTGATGATGAATGTGAAGTCATTCCTCTTCAATTTGTCAATCCCAGCAAAGTAGGTCATATAATTGTCCGATTCCAAATGACCAATACCAGTCCATTCCAGCTCACTAATATCTAGGATATCCACTTTCAAGCATTCCATTTCATCTTTGATGACCTCCAATTTTCCTGGATTCATACTCTGTAAATTCCACATTCCGGTTATTAATAGATGTTTGCTGCTGTTTCTTCTCATTTTGAGTTGTGCAACAACAGCAAATGAAGGTCCCAAAAGCTTGACTCCATCCACTTTATCAAGGTTGACTTTACTTTAAGGAGGCAGCTCTTCCCTAGTCTTATTTGGAGCAACTTCCAACCCGAGGGCCTCATCTACTGGCATTATATCAAAAATATTCCACTGCTATTCATAAGGATTTCACTGGCCAGTATTTTGGAAGTAGCTCTCTGGTCTTTCTTCCTAGTTTGTCTTAGTCTGGAAGCTCTGCTGAAACCTCTCCACCGTGTGTGACCCTGGTGATATTTGAAATACCTTTGGCATAGTTTCTAGAATCACAGCTACACGCAAGCCACCACAGTCCTACAAACTGACAAATGAGTGGTGGAAAAATCAAGCAGCAGTCTACCAGACGTGGTGTTTAAACCCACACAAAACATCAAATCCATTGAATTTTAAGTCCAATGCCTTAACCACTCAGTCATCCTGGTACCTGCTAATAGTTACCTGCTTAGTTCTTTGTTAATAGTCACACCTGTTTGAATACCTGTATTACCTGTTTGTTTGTTTTCTAACCTACAACTAAACATCAACAGTTTCACTGAATAAAATGTTAACCAGAAAAAAATGAAAAAATTATCACAATCGTACTCCTAATAATAATAAATATCGTATGTATAATATAGCACAGTTATTTTAGACATTTATAAGCATCTGATTAATTAACACCAAAGACACTATATTAGTGAATTCAAATGGTAGATTAATAGTAAATTTAACAAATGTAACGAAAATATTTAAAGGACTTTTTAAATATAATGTGTTTTAATCAGTGGTTCTCAAACTTTAGTATTCATCAGATGCACATGAAGGGTTTTTTAAGGCAAAAAATGCTGGACTTCACTCCCAGAGTTTTTTATTCAGTAGGTCTGGGATGGGGCCTGAAAATTCATGTCTAAAAAAGATCTCATTAGTGCTAATGTTGCTACTGTTGCATTTTGAGAAAAAATAATTTAAATGATCAAACTTGGGAAAATTCAGTAACAGAGTATCATCTATCTTCTGTTGAAATCATTCTCAAGCATTCTAGCTACCTTCATGAATATCAGATTATCTTAGGTTAGGTTCTCTAGAGAAGCAAAACTGGTAAAGTATATATATATATATATATATATATATATAGATGTATATGTATATAAAGAGAGATTTACATCAAGGAAATAGCTCACAAGGTTTTTAGAGTCTGTAAGTCCCAAGTCTGTGAGGTAGAAAAGTGATTTCTTCTTATTCACAGAGCCGCAGGGGCTAGTGAACCCAAGACCTGCAGGCCGGAGAGCAGTGCTGCCACAGGCTGTGAAGACTGATGTACCTCAAGATTGGCAGGTAAAATGGCCAGCAGACTGCTAGCCCAAGTCCCAAGAACTGGACGTCATATGAACGGGAGCCAGCTGCAGGATCTGGAACAAGCAAAAGCCCCGGCAATGCAAGCATGAAGGAAGTAGGCAGAAGAGGGGGGAGAGATGAAGGCTGAGGGGGTGGTGAGCTGCCACAGGCCTTGTTCCCACCAGTACCACTCAGCAATTCCATCATGGGAGTGATCACATATAGAATTTCAACAGGAAAGAGATCACAACATTATACAACTACCAAAACATGGAGAATCATGGCCCAGCCAAGTTAACACACAATCTTAACCATCACTGTCCACCTCTTGTCAACTTGGCACCTGTACACATCTCCCCAAATCATACACACTCTCTGGATAAAGACAATTACAAAGTCATACTGAGCCTAACATGATACAAGTAACACAAGTACAACCAAAAATGCACTAGCCCCGTTTACATCTTATAAGTGAAGAAAACAAAAATATTTGATGCACACGTACAAAGCAGAAATAATCATAACAATTACAGTCATCGTTTCTGCAACTGGTCACATGGCTGTAACTGGTATTTAGAACTACCTTCTTCCACTACCCATTCCATATTCCCTTTGCCTTCAGTAGGCACCTCAGCTGGTCGTGGTTCATTGCATGGTGGGGTAATCCAGACCTTCTTTCCTGAAGGATCTGAGCCATTAGTAGTCATATCAAAATTGGGTTGCTGCAGTCTTCCATTGACCTTAATCACAGGGCATGGTAGTACTAAGAGATGTCCTAAGGGATCTCTGCATTCCAGACATACCCTTCTTTACTTCCATTATGTAATATCAATCCGATTTCCTCTTGGTAATCAGATCAGTCACATCAGCCAGTATTGTAACTCCTTTCTTTGCTCGTCGATCCAGAGGCATAAGGAGCCCAAAGTGGCCAGGTGATATTCTTAGCTTCCAGTTCAATGTAATCAGTGATGTGTCTCCAGGTGGGAGCATTCCTCCCTTTGGAACTAAGACCTCTAGACCTGTGTAGCATAAGGTCATGGGACCATTAAAAAATAAAAATAAAAAACAAACCCTTGCCGTCGAGTGGATTCCGACTTAATAGCGCCCATTTAGCACAGAGTAGAACTTCCCCATAGAGTTTCCAAGGACTGCCTGGTGGATTCAAACTGTCAACCTTTTGGTTAGCAGCTGTAGCTCTTAACCACTACGCCACCAGGCTTTCTAGGTCATAGGAGAGGAAGTAAAAATCTTGCAAGTGGATCACTAGGGATAATAGTGAGTGGTGCCACTCCCATTTGTATCCCTTCATTCCTGGACAAATGAATCCTGGCTATGGGAGATACAGTACCGTATATCAGAAGCTGGTTTAGAGCATATATAGACTCCTGGAAAACATTGCCTCAACCTTGCAGGTATTGCCACCTAGCTGTCACTGTAATTGTTTCTTCAGGAGGCCATTCCATCATTCTATCAAGCCAGCTGCTTCAGGATGATGGGTAACATGGTAAGACCAGTGAATTACATGAGCATGGGCCCACTGTTGCATTCCTTTGCTCTGAAGTGAGTGCCTTGATCTGAGGTAATGATGTGTAGGATACTATGATGGTGGATAAGGCATTCCTTAAGTCCAGAGATGGTAGTTTTCGCAGAAGCATTGTGTGCAGGAAAGGCAAATCCATATCAAGAATAAGTGTCTATTCCGGTAAGAACAAAATGCTTCCATTTCTATAATGGAAGTGGTCCAGTGTAATCAACTTGCCACCAGGTTGCTGGCTGATCACTGAGAGGGATGGTGCCATATCGGGGACTCAGTGTTGATCTCTACTCCTGGCAGATTGGGTACTCAGCAGTGGCTGTAGCCAAGTCAGCCTTGGTGAGTGGAAGTTCATGTTGCTGGGCCCATGCATAACCTCCATCCCTGCCACCATGGTCACTTTGTTCATAAGCCCATTGAACAATGACGGGAATAGCTGGGGAAAGAGGATGACTGGTTTCCACAGAACGTGTCATCCTATCCACTTCACTGTTAAAATCATCCTCTGCTGAGGTCACTCTTTGGTGAACATTCACATGAGACACAAATATATTCACTTCTTTGGTCCATTTGGAGACGTCTATCAGCCTACCTCTTCCCCATAAATCCTTGTCTCCAATTTTCCAATCATGTTCCTTCTATGTCCCTGACCATCCATCCAAACCATTGGCCACAGCCCAAGAATCAGTGTACAATCTCATATCTGGCCATTTCTCCTTCTAAGCAAAGTGAACAACCGGGTGCACTGCTTGAAGTTCTGCCCATTGAGAGGATTACCCTTCACCATTGTCCTTCAGAGACGTCCCAGAAAGGGCCTGTAGTGTTGCCATTGTCCACTTTCGAGTGGTGCTTACATATTGTGCAGAACCATTTGTAAATCTGGCACAAGTTTTCTCTTCTTCAGTCAATTGATCATAAGGAACTCCCCATGAGGCCATAGGTGCAGACTGGGAGATGGAAGGTAATGTGACGGCGGTGGAAACCATAGGCATTTGGGCCACTTCCTCATGCAACCTACTTGTGCCTTCATGTTCTGCTTGGGTCCGATCTCTAATATACCACATCCATTTAATGATGGAGTGCTGCTCTGCACGTCCAAATTTATAACTCTGTGGGTAGGTCAACACCCAGTTCATGATAGGCAGCTCAGGCAGTATGGTGACTTGGTGTCCCGTGGTTAAACGTTCAGTCTCTACTAAGGCCCAGTAACAAGCCAAAAGCTGTTTCTCAAAAGGAGAGTAGTTATCTGCAGAGGATGGCAGAGCTTTGCTCCAAAATCCTAAGGGTCTGCGCTGTGATTCACCTAGGGGCCTGCCAGAGATTCCAAACAGCATCTTGATCTGCCATAGACACTTCAAGCACCATTGGATCAGCCAGATCATACGGCCCAAGTAACAGAGAGGCTTGCACAGCAGCCTGAACCAGTTGCAGAACTTTCTCTTGTTCTGCGCCCCACTCATAACTAGCAGCTTTTGAAGTCACTTGATAAATAGGCTGGGGTAGCACACCCAAATGAGGAATATGCTACCTCCAAAATCCAAAGAAACCTACTAGGCTTTGTGCTTCCTTTTTAGTTGAGGGAGAAGCCAGGTGCAGTAACTTTTCCTTCACTTTAGAAAAAGTATCTCTACATGCCCCACACCACTGGACCCCTAGAAATTTCACTGAGGTGGAAGGTGCTTGAATTTTTGTGAGACTAACACGAGTTAAGACTTCATTAATAACCTGACCTCCATAAGCCCCCACTTTCACTGGTGGGTCACAGTGACGTTTTGGGTCTCTTGGAATTAGTGTCAGTTCAGAGCCAGTATCCAGTAATCCTGAAAAATCTGATTATTTCCTTTTCCCCAATGAATAGTAAGTCCCAAGTCTGTGAGGCAGGAAAGAGATTTCTCCCAATTCACGTAACCACAAGGGCTGGTGAACCTAAGATTGACAGGCCGGAGAGCAAAGCTGTCACAGGCTGTGAAGATCGACATATTTCACAGCCTAGGGAAGGCTGAGAGAAAGATTAACAGTATAAGTTTTTGACAGTGTAGTGAGGTCTTCCTCAAAGGGACCTAGCTTCCTCTTCATTCAAGGGGTTGCGGATCTGTAAACTTGCTCAATTCTAGGAATGGATTGAGTGGCCATGACTCTCTATACTAGCGCTCCAAGTTAGACTGCTGTTCACTTGACCTAGAATTCATGCAGTTGTACAGATCAAGTAAATATTTAGTAGATTTCCTATCTATTTCACTCCTAGGGACACCATGATTATGTAGCCAACACCATAAGTCCATACGAGTCAGACTATTCTGATTACTGCTTTGACTCTGCTGTCCATTATGGTAACCATGCATACTTTGTCTTGTTGATTGAGTGCTGCAACTTGGCCCCGACCACCACAGGCTCCAATCAGCCCTATTGTAGTTAGGTGTCTCAATTCATTTAGGGCAGTTCCCACTGTCTAATCTGACTTACATAAAATAGCAATCACAGCACTCTTCAAAGATGCTAGGGCTCCCTTCACAAATTTGTTCCTTACCATTATCGTAAAAGGTGTGTCCTCTGGGCACTCCATGTGTGGGTCTGTGGGTCTAACCTGATAAATCCACTCTAGCATGCCAATTTCTCTAAGCCTTTCAATACCTTCTTCTACAGTATACCAAAGCAGTTTTGGTATTTCAACTTGCTTCAGGAACTCAACCAAATAAACTATTAGATACTTTCCTAACTTCTAGAGCTGAAACATTGGATGGAGAATCTATGCTTAGTGAGCCCATATCAATAAACTCAGACTGATCCATCTTTATATTCCTTGCACCATTATCCCACACTCTTAATAGCTATTCTCACACATATTCCCCAGGTTTCTGTTTGTACATATTAGAAAAGTCAAGCAGTTCTTTTGGTGTGTAGCATACCTCCTTTGGGCTATACTTTGTACCTCACCTTTTGGAGCTTGCTGGCATTTAAGTCTAGTTATAGGTCTAGAAGCCAAAATCAATGGGGAAATGTTTTGAGAACATTCAGCATAGTCTTGTAAAGCATCTGCCTCCCAGGCAATAACTGAGGCAAAGGCATTTTAGAGATAGCTGGGTTAATCTCATTAGATGGGAGTGGAGGGACTAATGGTTCTGTTGGCAAAAGTGATTCCGTGGAATTTAGGGGCTCATTGCCTCCAGCTTCCTGATTTTCTGCCCATATGTCCTCATCCCAGGTGTCAGGATCCCAATTGTTCCCAATCAATGACCTCACTTTAACTTCAGACACCCCTCAAGATTGGCAGTTGAGTTGGCATTGTAATTCAGCCACTCTTACAATAAGACTCTGGGTTTGGTTTTCAGCAATATCAGCACTGTTACTACAAGAAATAAGGCTTTCTTTCAAGGCACAAGTGGAAACTTTGAGGTCGTTTATGCGGCAGTTGAGTTTTGGCTCTGAAGCCCTGAGCTCATCTCTTTCACCAGTTTGTCTACAGAAAGTAGGACCAACAAGCTTCCTTATACTTCTCATTATGACAAAATTGTAGAAAGATTTCATCCATGTAGTCACCCAGAGCCTCATCTTTCACCAATACCTGATCTATTGGTGGTGATATTTTGTGTATTTGAATTGCCACGTCATGCCATGGATTAGCAGTGCCCTCTTTACTACTGGAAGCAGAGTCATCAACATCTTTAAAACTAACCAGACCTGCCTGAAAACCAATTTAGAAAATTCAGCCTTACAATTTTGTTGCTCTAGATCCCACTCTCAGTACCAAATGTCTTAGGCTGGGTTCTCTAGAGAAGCAAAACCAGTATAGCATATATATACATATATATATATATATATATATATGTATATATATGAAGTGAGATATGTATCAAGGAAATGGCTCAGCAGTTTTTAGAGGCTGTAAGTCCCAAGCCCATGAGGCAGGAAAGAGATTTCTCCCAATTCACGTAGCCACAAGGGCTGGTGAACCCAAGATTGACAGCCTGGAGAGCAATGCTGTCACAGGCTGTGAAGAGCAACATATTTCAAGATTGACAGGCAAGACTGCCAGCAAACTGCTAACCCAATCCCAAGAACCAGAGGCCAGACAAACGGGAGTCAGCTGCAGGATTTGAAGCAAACAAAAGCCCCGGCAAGGTCAGCAGGAAGGAAGTAGGTGGAGGAGGGCGGGGAGATGAAGGCTGATGGGGCAGTAAGCCGCCACAGGCCCCGCCCCCACTGGTACCTCTCAGCAGATTCTATTATGGGGGTGATCACGTATCAAATTTCAACAGAGAAGTGATCACAACATTATACAACTGTCAAAACACTGAGAATCATGGCCCAGCCAAGTTCACACACAATCTTAATAATCATACAGATGTAACAGCATAATTCTTCTGAATCTTTTGTTGGTTTGTTTTTTTCTCTCTTTTATAATGCTTTCATTCTCCCATTATGTCAAATCTCTGTGGTTCTCCTGCTTGTGTGCAGTTCTGAAATTCTTGTTTGAATTTTTAAATGACAGAATCCATGAACATTAGAAAATGGTTGTTTTATGCCACTAAGTTTGTTATTCAGAAATAAAAAAAAGAAAGATACTGGAAAAGAAATGTTATCATAACAAAAAAAAAAAAAACAATAACATGTGGTTTCTGTTTGAGAACTGGGTGGCAGGCAGAAGTTTTGACAGGTTTGAGGACACTGTCAATGAGCATTTGAAGGAAAATAAGAATGATATTGGAAGCTGGAGGAAAAGGCATCCTTTCACATTGTATTGGAACTTTAATAGCTCTGTCACATGTCATAATGTGACAAACAAGGAATGAAGTTGATCTTGCTAAGAAGACTTTCCGGCAGAATAATGAAAAGACTACCTAGCTTTTGCTCACTGCTTATGAAATGAATTGAACTAATGCTAGTTGTAATGGAAAGAGTTGAACTAATGAACAAACTGTTTTGTTTTCTAATACAATTTGGAGGGTATATAGAGAACAGTCTTTCCAGCCAGCACACTGAATTTTAAGTAAGGAAGGTCTTCAAGGATAAGATCAAGATGGATTCATGGTTATGAATGTAAAATCTTTTATTAAGAAAGATCTTACAATGATCTCAGATAGTGCCACGTAGCTCTTTTTCAGCGAGACAGAAGGCCTTCTAAGACTCTTAAGACTGTGCCTTGCAGACCCTCTATGATATAAGCCGTAAGAATTCAAAAAATTTTAAGGACATCATCCTACAAAAGCATCACAAATAGTCAAAGTAGAGAAGGGCATACATGGAAGAGATTTGTAGGTGTGGCTTTTGCCTAATGGAGTATATTATAAATTGTTCTATAAGAAACCTACAAATTTTAGAAATTTTACCAGGTTGGAATAAAGAGGGCAGAGACAGTCCAAAATTAAAATGACCATCTGGATCTGAAATTTTGGGGGCAGGAGGTAAGATCAAAAAATAAAAATAAAAAAAAAATAAACAAACCAGAACGAAACTATGCAGCTGCAAACATAGGGTTTTTTTTTTTTTTTTTTTTTTATGGTAAAGGAAGAAAACATGAAAGCACATTTCAAAGGGAACATGAGATTAGTGGGCAAAGCCATTAGACACAGAGAACATTTCCCTGGGAGCAGTATGGTACTCTTAAGAAGGAGATGCTAATATGCATCTTGCTAGATTTAATATTGCAACAGACCAGTGACTGCCATGTACTGTCTGCTTTTCCTGCTTTTGAATGGAATCAGCTATTTCTGCATACCACGCCTAATGCATTATGGTATGGTGGGCCTGTGGAGAACAAATAACTTGTCTTTTTGGTTAACAGACTTTTAAAACAAGGTAAACCATACCTAAGCATATGAACCAAAGGGGCTTCAACCACCCCTGGACTTGATACAGATGAACACATCTTGGACCTTAAGCCTGAGCTTGCTGTCATAGCAGGATGAGACTTGTGAAGGTCTTAGGAGGGAGGTGAGTGTGTTTTGCATAAAGAAGGAATGCAAATAATTTGGTGTCAAAGTTAAGACTGTGGAAGTTTGTGGTCATTGAAAACAGAACCACAACATCATTGGCACTATTCCCATTAAGATATGAGGTAAATATTTCCTCTCCTTAAATCTGAGCAGGCTTGTGTCTTCTTCGACCAACAGAGAATGCCAGAAGTAACCAATGGAGTATGACAGAAATGATCCTGTGGGACTTTTGAGCTTAGGTCATAAAAGACCATGAAGCTTCTGCCTTGTTCTTTGCAGCATTCCACTAGGAGCTCTGATCCACTATATAAGTAAGTTGACTACTCTGAAGTCATCATGCTGAGGAAGCACAAGTCACATGTATTTTTTTCTCTTATGCTACAGTTCTTTCAAGGGAAGAGTGATGCTGACTAACTAGTTGGAGGAATTTGGAAAACATTTGAATGTTACTTTTTTTGTTTTGTTTTCTGAATTGAGTTTTAGATCAGCTCTCGTCTGGAATAGGTATTCAGTTTCACCAAAAGAAGAGCCAAAAGGCTGTGAAAGCTGGACAATGAAAAAAGAAGACAGAAGAAGAATTGATGCATTTGAATTGTGGTGTTGTTGAAGAATGTTGAATATACCATGGACCGTCAGAGCAGCCACCACTTGTCTGTCAGAGAAGTTTTACGTGTTGCTATGATACTGAACAGAGTTCAGCAGAACTTCAGAGCTGTGACAGACTAGGAAGAAAGGCCTATCACTTCCTTGGAAGTGGATCACTTCCGAAAATAAGCCAATGAAAATCAATGGATCACAATGGTCTCATGCCTATTGTGCATGGGATCACCACAAACCAGGGGCCAACTCTAAGGCAACTAACAATAACAAATGGACTGCTAGAAAAAAGAACAAATCAGTCTTAGAAGAAATACAACTGGGATGTTCCTTAGAAGTGAGGATGGTGAGACTTCGTCTTTCTTACTTCGGACATTTTATCGGGAAAGACCAATTGCTAGAAAAAGACATCATGGTTGGTAAAATAGAGGGTCAGCAAAAATGAAGAAAACCCTTAGGAGACGGATTGACACACTAGCCACAACAATGAGCTCAAACATCAAAGATCATGAAGATGGCACCTAACTGGATAATGTGTAGTTTTATAATACATGAGGTTGCCATGAGTCAGAGTCAATTTAATGGCAACTAGTTTGGTTGGATATAGGAGATGCATTAAGTCAGAGTTTTTTTTTTTTTTTAATGTAAGTGCTATGCATAATGTGAACACCTTTGAGCATGTTTCCTTGGTTCTTTGCCCAAGAAACAGATGGTATTGTTTATCCCTAAAATGTATTTCTTTGATGTTCTTGATCATTTAGTACTAGTAAAGAATCTAAATTGACCAATTAAACTCATTATTTTTATCAAAAGAAAAGGGTGGACTTTAGTCCTGGCAATACCTCTAATTGGACCACATAAAATAATAGTTTTTTTTTTTTTCTAAATGAGAATAACTATACCTTTCATAATCAAGAATGCAAGCTACATGAAGCCAGTAATTTTAGCAGGCTTTATTCATTGTTTTATTTTACCAGCACTTAGAATGGTGCCTGGTTTATAATAAGTGTTAAATAAATATTTGGAAAAAGAATCAATGAAGAATATATTTAGAAATTAAATACAAACAAGGAAAGCAAGTAAAAGAATATTAACGGAAAAGGCGTTTCATTTTATTATCCCACCTATCTTTTATGTCATTCCATGGAAGTCTTCATGCTAACTCAAATTCAGAGTTTAAACTACCTTCAGAAGAATTGAAAATTGAAATTGTTGATTAAAAAAAAAGCATCCACCACACAAAAACACAGAGGGTTTAATATTGTTGTGTTCTGTTTCTCAAATTCTAAGAAACTACCCAACTGCCAAGAGGTAGTTGTTCAAATAAAACAAGGGAATACTGCATGGTTTAAAATCAGGAAAGGAATGTGTCAGGTCTGTGTCCTTTCACCATCATATGCTGAGCAAAAATCTGAGAAGCTGGACTATGTAAAGAAGAATGTGGCATCAGGATTGGAGGAAGACTCATTAACAACCTGAGAGATACAAATGACACAACCTTGTTTCCTGAAAGTGAAGAGGACTTGAAACACTTACTGATGAAGATTAAAGACCATAGCTTTCAGTATGGATTATACCTCAACATAAAGAAAACAAAAATCCCCACAACTGGACCAATAAGCAACATCGTGACAAATGGAGAAAATATTGAAGTTGTCAAGGATTTCATTTTACTTGGATCCACAATCAATGCTCATGGAAGAAGCAGTCAAGAAATCAAACGATGTATTGCATTGGGCAAATCTGCTGCAAAAGACCTTTTTAAAGTGTTAACTTTGAATACTAAGGTGATCCTGACTCACTCCATGGTATTTTCAATCGCCTCATATGCATATGAAAGCTGGACAATGAATAAGGAAGACCAAAGATGAAATGATGCCTTTGGATCATAGCGTTGGCAAAGAATATTGAATACACCATGGACTGCCAGAAGAGCAAACAAATCTGTCTCGGAAGTACAGCCAGAATGCTCCTTAGTAGCAAGGATGGTGAGACTTCATCTCACATTCTTTGGACTTGTTATTAGTAGTGACCAGTCCCTGGAGAAGGACATTATACTTGGTAAAGTAGAGGGGAAAAAACAAAACAAAACAAAACAAAACAAACCCATTGCCGTCGAGTCAATTCCAAATCCTAGAGACCCTATAGGACGGAGTAGAACCGTACTCATAGGGTTTCCAAGGAGCAGCTGGTGGATTTGAATTGCCAACCTTTTGATTAGCAGCCAAACTCTTAACCACTGCGACACCAGGGCTCCAGTAAAGTAGAGAGTCAGTGAAAAAGAGGAAGACCCTCAATGACATGGATTGACACAGTGGCTGCAACAATGGGCTCAAACGTAGCAACGATTGTGAGGAAGGTACAAGACCTGGCAATGTTTCTTTCTGTTGTACATAGGGTCACTATGAATTGGAACCTACTCAATGGCATCTAACAACAACAACAGCAACCTAACATAAATAATAACCACTACCCTGTCATAGGTATCAGTGTTGAATCATTTGGATGATGATAAATTCTTATTTAAACACTGTAATCTGCAGTTATTATTTTGTCTTTGTAATGTGTACAGGAAAATGAGCAATAACACTGTAAGAACACACATCCTATGAGTGTATTCCTATTAGAGGTAGCCCATAGGATTTCATATGTTATTGGCCAAAACATTTTCAAAATTACTGGAAATAGTATGTAGGAGAAACACAAAATCTGCACTTGGAAGATTTAAAACCATTTAACTTTAATTAATTCCACTAACTGATTTTATAACTAGAAAGACATGTAAAATGTGAGGATATTAAGTATTAAAGTAACTATGGATATTTGGGGCTGAGCGCAATACATTATTAGGAAATAGATATTATGACACACTGGAAACTGCAGTTGAAGTAGGAACTTCAATCAAACAATGACAATGACAATTAATAAAAATTGAGGAAGCAGAGGTTATAAAGGAAAAAGAGAGTATGTTAACAAAACATTTATCAAACATAAAAAGTTCCTATAATCATCTTAGAACTGTTATAGATAAAATATTCTACAGTTCAGCAAACACTCTCCTTGCCCCCTTGACATTAGAAAGATATATAGAACAAGTTAACATAATAAATAATGGGTCAAATGGAGCATGTTAAAATCAAGTCAAAAAGTTATTGAGTCCTTTTCAAGCTAACTGTTGTAAATCAACTTGTAATACATTTCATTGTGGAACTTACTCTAAAATTATTCTGTGGGAATTCCCTTTTCACTTTCCAAAATAAAGAACAACACCAAGTATACAAATACAGGTTGCATTGAGGAACACACGAGTCTAGTTTCAGTTAGGTCATCAAGCAATAACAAGACTAAAGAGAACAATTAAAAATGTCCAATGTCCAGGCAGTATGTAACAAAATAGGAGGCAGAAGAGAAGCACTAAACATGTTATTAGGCCAATTAACTGGAACGTCCCATGAAACCATGACCCTAAACCTTCAAACCAAGGATTCAAATCCCATGTTTTTGACTGTAAATAAGCAACCTTAGCAGCTACTCTTTTTTTTTGACTTTGTTGTAAGTATATCGATCACACAACTTTTTCCAATTAAACTTTTTACAAGTATTCAACTTACTGAAAACAATTGCAATCATCACCTGCTCAACACTACCCTTAATGTGATTTTTTCATCACTGTTAATCCTCCATTTGCCTTCTCCCCTACCCCCTGCGCTGGTAACCACTAATAAACTTTGCAGTTAATCACTATTTGCCTGGAACAACAGAAGAGGAAGGAGAGCCAGGAGTAAGAGAAGGATATGGAATGTGTGGCTAATTGCCTCCATGAACATCTGCCTCCTTTGTGGAATGACATCAAGGACATCATACATGAAGAAAGCAAGAGGTCATTAAAAAGACAGGAAAGAAAGAAAAGACCAAAATGGATGTCAGAAGAGACTCTGAAACTTGCTCTTGAACGTCGAGTAGCTAAAGCAAACAGAAGAAAGGATGAAGCAAAAGAGCTGAACCAACGATTTCAAAGGGCAGCTAGAGAAAACAAAGTAACATATTATAACAACATGTGCAAAGACCTGGAGTTAGAAAACCAAGAGGGAAGAACACGCTTGGTATTTCTCAAGCTGAAAGAACTGCAGAACAAAATTCAAGCCTTGAGTTGCAATACTGTAGGATTCTATGGGGAAAATATTAAATGACACAGGAAGCATCAAAAACATCGGGAAGGAATACACAGACAGAGTCACTATACCATAGAGTATTGGTATACGTTCAAACATTTCAGGAGGTAGTGTAACCGACAGGGTTCAACTGGTCCCCCTTCTGAAATGTAACTGACAAGGTTAAACTGTCCCCCCTCCTCCCATCACCTCCCTCTCCTGGCCTCAGAGTTCCTGATAAGGCATTTCTGTGTTACAGCCCAAGGTCATATTACTGCTTCTCTGCTCAAGGCCGATTCACTACTCACCAACTGCCCCCCACCCCATTTTGTACATGAGCAGTAAACCACAAAGTTGTCCTTAGATTAACTTTAGGCGTCATACATGCCCCCAGCCACCATATCGCACCCCCCACTGTACCCCCATACATGTTAATTAGTTCTTGAAATTGCCTGTATATTCCCAGAAAGTTCATGAACTATGCATAAGTTCCCTATCCTGAACCCTGTAGCTGCCTTAGAATCCCCGACCTCGGGGAGGTTGATTTGAGACTTAGTCTCTGAGCTCCTTGCTTGACCGGCTTGCAATAAAGTCCACTTTCTCTTTCTCAAGGGCCTGGTGTCTCTCAGTTGACTCAAGGGGTCGCAGTGGGCAGGACCCATTTCTATCAGGTTACAGTAGCATATGATCAGGAGTCGATGGTACTTAATGAAGAGGTCCAAGTAACACCGAAGGCATTTGTGAAAAACAAGGCTCCAGAGGTTGATGGAATAACAATTGAGATGTTTCAACAAACAATGAAGCACTGGAAGTGCTCACTTGTCTACGCCAAGAAATTTGGAAGACAGCTACCTGGCCAACCAACATGAAGAATGGACACCTTTGAATTATGGTGTTGGGAAAGAATATTGAATATACCATGGACTGCCAAAATAATGAACAAATCTGTCTTGGAAGAAGTACAGCCGGAATGCTTCTTAGAAGCAAGGATGAGGAAACTATGTCTCACATACTTTGGATATGTTATCAGGAGGGATCAGTTCCTGGAGAAGGTAAAGTACAGGGTCAGCAAAAAAGAAGTTGACCCACAGTAAGATGGATTGACACAGTGGCTGCAACAATGGGCTTAAGCATAACAACGATTGTGAGGATGGCACAGGACCAGCCAGTGTTTCATTCTGTTGTACATAGGGTTGCTATGAGTCAGAACTACTTGACAGAACCTAACAACGACAACTACATATATATTCTGTCACAATTAAATGAAAAAAAGTAATTCTATTAAAATGGCATTTAATAAAATTAGTAACACCTACCTCATTGCTGTCGAGTTGATTCTGATGCATAGTGATCTTATAGGACAGAGTATAACTGCCCCATATGGTTTCCAAGGAGCAGCTGGTGTATTCAAGCTGCTGACCTTTATGGTTAGCAGCTGTAGCTCTTAACCACTGTGCCACTAGGGCTCCACTAATAGTAACAATACTACTAATAAAGTACAACTAGCAGTTTTAATGCGTTTACTGTATTATACAGTTTTAACCATTTTAAACTTATTAACTTCTTTAATCCTAAAAACTGTCTTATGAAAGAAGAATTATAATTACCTTCCTATTGCAAATGATTTAGCTGAGGCACAGAGGTCAAATAATTTTATGCAATCCTACATATTTATACAATCATTTTTTTCATTTCAAGAATTATTTGAAGAGAATTTTAAGAAATATATAGTAGCTCTAAAAACAGAAAATTCTAGGACTATGGACATATAAATTAGAATAGAAAGTCAAGACTTCAAGGTTTATTGGGAAAGAGGCAGGGAGATAGCAGCAAGAAGAACATGATAACTAAGGGCATTTGACTCTCCTTCTCAACAGAAAAAGAAAAACCATATGAGATGACCATAGGCTGACACACTGACCCACTTCTGGAAGAATAGCCTGGGAGTTCAAGGTCTGGAAAAGTTTCTCTTACCTGAAGTTGTAATCACGAAATAATGAAATGAAGGGAGCTTGCAGAATTGGAAATTAAATGAGGAGAGGGAATGAGTTTGTTACCACCAATCCACTGCAATAAATACCACTAGAAGCAGGTATCAGACACTTAAACATAAAGCAAAGGTCAAGGAGCCAGGGTGATTAGAACAGAAAACCATGAATGAATGATTTGAAGAAAGACAAGGGCACCTTTCCGGAACAAGTGATGGTCCTAATTGTAGACGTCTTAGGACTATGTGTGATGTCATGAGTGGGAGAGAGGCACGCAGATAATAATATTTATATAAAAAAGATACTATCCATTCATTATTTTTATCATTTAGAAAATGTTATTGTAAGATCTATTTTTGCTATGTTTTGAGTGAAATAAAAAAGAAGATACTCTCAAGATAAAAGGCTATAGAGTCAACAAAGGAAGAAGCCTTAATAATGTTTATTTTCTCCCATATGTCTAACACTGTGAATAAAGTAGGCATTCAACAACTATTTGCTGAAATGACTGAATAAATAAAACTTAATACTGAAATAAAATTCAGTAGGGTAGGAATAAGCAGACATTCATAAACAGCTATAATACAGGATGTATACAAAATGTCAGGAGCTCAGAAGTAGAAAGAAATCATTTACACCTGGAGTTATAAACTGAAACTTCATGACAGAGGTAAAATTTGAGTTATGTCCTGTCCAGACCCATTAATCACTAATTTCTAAAGGTATTTATGCTTTGACATGTCATTTCTTTTTCCTTGCATCAACTCCATTCCTTAAAGATAATCTGTGCAAAGATTCATAGCTTTTTCTCAGTGTTTTTATTTGAACCTGAACATATGACATTATTTCTATCACAGCCATTTTAGGTTAGTTCAGCTGAGCAATAGCGTGGAACAGCTTCTATGTATCCATACTCTACTTGATAACTGAGTGGTTTCAAAAAAAAAAAAAAAGATGTTATTAAACACTCCCATTTGTAAGTTGAGATATTTGGATCATAGCTACTAAAGTCCTATTATTATTGCTATTACTGAAGTTTGATTTTAGTTAGGGTATAAAATGGGCATATCAGAAACACTGTAATACTAAACCAATGAACTCTTAGTACAGACTAACTGAATTAAGTTGAACAGATGCAGCCCAATTTAACCACTTCGTCCCAAGTTTACATGATGGCTATAGAACTATCCATATTAGAACAGAAGCATTTGGTGAGCCTGAATACCCAGAGAATTGTTAATGATAAGTGGAGTAAGGAAACTTACAGATTGAAGAAACATCACATAGGCAGGTAACCAAGACTTTTTATAATTACTATGCTTTGTTTAGATAAATTCATCTCTCTTGTTTTAATAATTTAAAAATCGTGCAGTTGGAGCAATGGTACATCAAGTTCTCTGTCAAGAGCTTTGATGAGAAGGCACTTATTTTATATTAATTTTATATTATATATTCTAAGCTTACTTTTTAATTACATTTGACAGATTTTATTAAGTATGTATGCTCAGCACTGATTACTGAAGGCAGTACAAAACCCAAAATGTGTTTAGCAACAAATATAAAGGAAAGCTTCTTGGGGATATAAACCTTATCTTAGATATCTTTGGATACTAAAAAACATAGCACGGTAGTTCCTAAATAATGGGTATGTCTTAGGCTGTGTTCTCTAGACAAGCAAAACCAGTAAAGCATATATAAATAAATATATATATATATTATATATATAGAGAGAGAGAGAGATTTATATCAAGGAAATGGCTCATGTGGTTGTAGGGGCTGGAACACCCCAAGTCTGTGAATCAGGATAAAGGCTTCTTCTGTTTCATGTAGCTGTAGGAGCTGGTGAACCCAAGATCAGCAGGTCAAAGAGCAAGGCTCTTGCTCACAGGCTGTGAAGATCCCAAATCCCAAGATCAGCAGGCAAGACCGCAGGTAAACTGCCAGCTCAAGTCCCAAGAACCGAAGCCAGACGAACAGGAGCAAGCTGCAGAATCCAGAACAAGCAAAAGGCCCAGAGCCTTGCCAGAATGTCCGCTTATATTTGAATAGAGGCCACATGCCCAAGGAAACCCCCTTTAAACTGATTGGCTACTCACAGCAGATCCCATCATGGGGGTGATAACATATCAAATCTCAACAGGAAAGTGATCACAACGTTATATGACTGCCAAAACACTGAGAGTCATGGCCCAGCCAAGTTGACACACAGTCTTAACCATCACATGGTGTATCTTCTATTCTCTTTTGTTTAGGACTCAGCTATGCATTGTATATCTTTCATCTAATCGGTGAGGCTGAAACATTTAGAGGGATATAACATGGGTCATGAATACAAGAAGCCATATAATACATTGTATTTCTATACAATTCTATTCTAATGCTGAATTCCCTGCTTATGTGATGGCAAAGCTATAAATAATTATTATTTTTCCTCCATACCTGTGATTTGGAACAATATATTGATGTAAATTTCTTTTTGTTTGTGTATGGATTTTCTGTATTCAGAATCATCTGCCCCATGCATAATGGACAGTTGGCTCTCTATTATTTAGCCCTGATCCATCTGTAGCACATAAAAATCATGTTTAGGCTATCAAGTATCTGTTCCTTCTAATAAGTAGGAAAAGCTCCATGAACTCTGATTCAACACAGCAATCAGACAGTTTACATTATTGACCAGGGTCATTTAGAATGGTACATATCCTCTTACACTTGGGAAATTAATGTTGCTTTGAAATGGATTTTTCCAAAGTTTCAAATGTATCTAATTTGATTACACAACTACATGGGTAAACACTTTCCAACTGCAGCGGAAACATTTTTGCCAAAGACATGAACATGTGATGTATATCTAGGAAAAGTAAATCAACCAGCAGAACTTAGTAAATGATCTGCAAACACCTGGATTCCAGGAAGATATCATTCACACTAGAATAATTGACTTGAAATTTTTTTAGTGTGAATCTAGACTTTCTTGTAGACTGTGAATCCCAGTTCATACAAGAGCACTTGACCAGGTAGCTGGCATAGGTCAAATACAGTCTAGCATCATTTTAAATGAACAATAATTCATTTATATCTAATACAAAAAGAAAAAAAAAAAAAGTAAAAAACAAGCTTTTATCCAAAGGCTTTAAAAAAGATGTAACAGCAATGTTTATATTCATATTGTTACTTGACACGTCAAGGCATCACTAATATTTCATGTTTTTGGAAAATTATTTTTAGAGGAGCACTGTTCACAGGAAGAGAATTAGTCTGTATATGGCTAGTACTTATGTCTCTTACCTTCTTTGGGAAAGCTGAGAGAGATGAAGGTGTACAACCAGGTGTTCATTTGGAAGCCTCCTTTACTGTGTAGATCTCTACCACTAACTAACTGGAAGTGATGGGTCCCCTGGGAGGAATGGGTAGTGTTAGTAAATTGTTAAATCAACAAAAATTCTGACTTGCTCAGAAGGGGGACTATATATTTACTATGAACTGTGGTTGCTTATTGGGTCAGGTGCTTTTGCAATAAGAATGGCTTTGAAAAATATGCTGATTTCATCAGAGGCAACCTGAAAATTGTCTGTTTCTCAGCAGTGGCATCTTTAGGCATACACCAGTTGTTTAGCACAGTTGCAAAATCTTCTGTTTCCTGGCCATTTATAAATGGCAGGAAGCTTCAAATAAGGCTGTCTTCCCTCTGAGCTTTAGTTGGCTTCATGCAGCTTTAACAAGATGCTTGAAGAACCCAATTCAAAGAGATAAATAGATGTGCATATGAACATCTGTTTTATGAATAGATAGGAATCAGTGCCAAAAGTGTTTCCTAGGTATTTTAAGAAAATTTAAACAACAAGCACAGTCTCATGCTGAGTCTTCCCTGCAAAATGCAGTCATTTTGAAAATCTAAGTATATAAAAACAATTAGATATTTGTACTATAAAGTGCATCAAATCTTTAACAATAAAACCAAAATCATAAAACATCTTTGACAGGATTCCCAGGCAACCTTGGAAAAGACGTTTCCCTAATGAGTCTCTTACTAAGTTAAAACAAACAAATAATAATCAACAAGATTTTCTGCAAGTTGTTAGCTACCAAGATCAATTTATACGTTGGGAAGATTTAGCATGTTGTGTCCATCTGTTTTGGGTGCATCTCTGACACCAAAGACTAAATAAACAGCAAAAAATACAAAAAAAAAGTGGCGTCAGCACCATGTCTCTATCATTTATAATGTTTACACCTCACAGACAGTGGAAAACGCAGTAAGGTCCATTCACTGTGAAGAGTGTATCAAGGCTTCTTCCCTTTTGTGAATAATGGTGATTATTTGAAATGTTTAATTTTTTGACATAATCATCAAAAATATGGGTAAGAAAACATGACATTAGGTGCAGAACATTTCAAGGAAGAGAAATGAGTGGTTATGAGGCACCCAGTATATGGTGGAGTGAACTGAAGGTGAACAACTATGACAAATTTTCAGCACTGATAGCACCTATGACAATGTGGTGACCAGCACCTATGAATGATTACCAAGGAAGACAATTTAAAGAAGTGCTTTGGTCTGGAACTTTTCCTGTGTCCAATTTCATGCTGGCTTATTGAAAAGAAGAGAGAAGCTATACCTACAACAATGTATGTATGTGTATGTGTGTGTGTAGTTATGACTTTGAATTACTATGAAAAAAACACTTGTTAGAAGTTTCCAGATCAAATCTTCAATGCATCACAGGCAGATCAAGACTGAGGAAATATAAGAACCTGGTGAGACAGAAAAAACACCCCTGCTATTATATTGGAGGGGGTCCTCTGGCAGACAGTGGCATGTCTATAGATAAAGTTGGGGATAGTCCACTTAATTGTGGAGCTTCCATTCTGACATTTCCACTGAGATGGTATAAGCCATTGAGGGGAGAGAGTCATCTTACATGCATGATGAAAATATTCTGTCCAGGATCTAGAACACAGAGTCAGCCATCTATATCTGCTGGTTCCACATCTGCAGATTAAACCAACCTCAGAAAGAAAATATTAGGAAAAAAAAATTCCAAAAAGCAAAACCTGAATTTGCCGCATACCCAGCACTGCCCTGAATCCACATGAATGAAGTAATGTAGAGGCATCCCTTGCTGTAGCCTCCCACCATTTCACAGATCCTAAGTCTCTCTTCCACACTTATAGTCTGAGCATTGTTCACCTCCCGAGTTGTCAGTCCCTAAATGATACAGTACTGTATAACAGTTATTTACATAGTATTTACGTTGTATTAAGTATTACAGTAATCTATGGAAGATTTAAAGAATACAGGAGGATGGATGAGGTTATCTGTAGTAAATATTACGCCATTTTATACAAAGGACTTGAGCATCCACAGACTTTGGTATGGAAGGGAGGTGTCCTGGAACAAATCCCCCGTGGATACTGAGGGACAACAGTATTACCTGAATGTATTTAAGTAAATTACCAGTGTAATGGAGCTAACAGGTGGCTTACCAGTTATCAGTTTATTGGCTCTCAACTCCTAATCCACCTTTTATTGTCTGCCCGTAATACTGGAACATTTCTCTCTTGCCAGCAGGCATGATGTAAGTAGATGGTGCTAGAGGGACACTGGAGGAAAAAGGGGCTTCTTCTGGTTTCCCTGTGCTTTACTTGCTTCTTGTCCTGTGTCTCTGAGCTGGTGCTAGTGTCAGCAATGGAGCCCACTACCTTTGAGTTTCAGCAGCACCCCTAGTGACTTCACAAGTTCCACAGGTAACCCAGCTGACTTCCCAGTGGCTTCCAGGTATTGACTTCCCAGTAAGTCAAGCAGATTCCCCAGCTAGCTCTTGGGGCAGTTCAGCAGCAACCCTCCCCCCACCACTAGGTCTCCATAGGCAACTTTCTGGTAAATTTCATTGGCATTCCAGCAGACTGTTTCCTGACTGCCAATCTCAGCCACCAACCCTGGAACAGCTCTGGCCTGGAGCAACTCAGCAAACTCCACCACCATCTAGTAGGCTGCAACCACACTCTCCCAACAAAGTTTGAATCCCAGCCTCCCCTTCCACATTCGTTCCTTCCTTGGGTGCTCACTCTCAGCCCTGTTGTTGTTGTTATTAGGTACCTTCAAGTCAGTTCTGACTCATAGCTACCCTATGTACAACAGAATGAAACACTGCCCTGTCCTGTGCCATCCTCACAGTTGTTGTTATGCTTGAGCCCATTGTTGCAGCCACTGTGTCAATCCATGTCATTTAGGGTCTTCCTCTTTTTCACTGACCCTCTACTTTACCAAGCATTATCTCCTTCTCTAGAGACTGATCCCTCCTGATAACATGTCCAAAGTATGTGAGATGAAGTCTTATCACCCTTGCTTCTAAGGAGCATTCTGGTTGTACTTCTTCCAAGACAGATTTGTTTGTTCTTTTAACAGTCTGTGGTATATTCCATATTCTTCACCAACACCACAATTCAAAGGCATCATTATTCTTCTCTTCCTTATTCATTGTTCAGCTTTCGAATGCATATGAGGCCATTGAAAACACCATGGCTTGGGTCAGGTGCACCTTAGTCTTCAAGGTGACATCTTTGCTTTTTAATACTTTAAAGAGGTCTTTTGCAGCAGATATTGCAATGCGTCTTTTGATTTCTTGACTGCTGCTTCCTTGGGTGTTGATTGTGGATCCAAGTAAAATGAAATCCTTGACAGCGTCAATATTTTCTCCATTTATCATAATGTTGCTTATTGGTCCAGTTGTGAGGATTTTTGTTTTCTTTATGCTGAGGTGTAATCCACATTGAAAGCTGTGGTCTTTTATCTTCATCAGTAAGTGCTTCAAGTCCTCTTAACTTTCAGCAAGCAAGGTAGTGTTATGTGTATAACACAGGTTGCTCTCAACCCTAGAGTATCTTTAAATTTCTCTTTTATTCCCATTTAGTAATTAATTTTATCTACATAGTTAGTTCTTCTTTAAGTTAAACATTTCCTGTTCAAATCACTGAGTGGTCTCTGCCTTCTGACAGGACCCTGACTAATAAAGGAAGAAAGGAGACATCTCACCACTTTCCATATCCTTTCTCCTTATGACAGTTTAGCTTAGTCTAGAGAAGTGTGCATAAGCTTTGCTCACAGTTTGATACTACATCTAGGCCTGCAGACCTGGTTTCTTATTTAGTTTATATCTATCTACTGTTCCTAAGAATTTAGCATTTCATAATAAAGTCTGTTTAGCCTCCTGCTCCAGAATAATTTAATCTTTGCAGTTGAGTCAAAATAAACCCTACATGGTATCCAAACACCACACAATGAATTTCTGAATAGTATGACTGTTTGGAAGTTTGCAATCCCTTGTACTGTTTCCCTGGATGAATATACCAAAAAAGAAAAAGAAAGGAAATAGGACTGCTGTGTGTCTCACATTAGCTGAAATTTATGTTAAGATTTCCTTCCATGATCAAATCTCCACTATATGACTGTCTTAGACTGGGTTCGCTAGAGAAGAAAAACCAGCACAACATATAAATATATATAGAGAGAGATTTATAGGAAGGAAATGGCTCACGTTGTTGTAGAGGCTGGAAAGTCCCAAGTTTGTGGATCAGGCTGGAGGCTTCTCCTGACATAAGTAGCTGCAGGTGCTGGTGAATCCAAGATAGGAAGATCAGACAGGAGGCCTCTGGCTCACAGTCTGTGGAGGTCGATGAATCCCAAGATCAGCAGATAAGATGACAGGTAGGCAGCTAGCTCAGATCCCATGAACAGAGGTCACATGAACAGGTACCGGCTGCAGGCTTCAGAACAAGCAAAATCCAGTGAGCCGTGCCAAAAAGTTCACCAATATTGGATGCAGGCCACACCCACAAGGAAACTCCTTTTCAAGTGATTGGCTGCTCACAACCAGTCTCATCATGGAGGTGATCACTTCATATCAGATCTCATTATGGAGCAGATTACATCATTAAAAAGCTGCCAAACTACATCATAACTGTCAACCCACTAAGGATAATGGCCCAGTCAAGTTGACACACAAATTTAACCACCAAAATGACTGAACCCCTTAGTGAATATGTGGGACCCTGCTCTGTGTTACCAAGTTCCCAGTGATGATTCTTGGCCAAGACAATTAAGTGACAACCAACAACCCTAGGAGCCCAATGCTGCTTGTTGGTTTGTCAGTTAAGGTTCTACCTTCAACACTATTTAAAAAAGTGTTCACAAAGGAGAATATGCCTGGCTTTCCAATGCAGTGCAAATACAGGAAACACACCCTGCATTCCTCTCTCCACAATCCCTTCCACCTGAATTTGTACCAAATAATTTATGCTCTTCATAAACTGGTCAATCTGATATAAGTATTATGCAACCATATCAAAAAACAAGGAGTCCCTGAGTGTTGCAAACAGTTAACGAGCTCAGCTGTTAATCTTGAAGGTTGAAGTCCACCCAAAGGTGCCTCAGAAGAAAGGCTTTGCGATCTATTTTCAAAATATCAGGCATTAAATACACTATGGAGCACAGTTCTACTCTGACATCCATGGAGTTGATATAAGTAGGAATCCACTTGATGGCAACTGTTTTTTCTTTCTTTCTTTTTTGGTTGTATTTCTTTTCTTTTCCCCCTTTTTTTAAAAATATATTACCATCTTCAAAGGACAATGGGGTCTCGTAACCAGAAGCCCATTTTTGACAGCATGGGAATGCAAGCTTGGAAGAGCTAGCATGGTATCTCCCTATTTTAGAAAAGGATAAATGAGATGAAGGATGGAAGAAGATTAATTTGGGAGCTGCACAGGTCAATGAAATGAGACATCTTAAATGGAAAAATGAAAGTGACTGGGGTTTCTGCCCCCATCAATTTGGCACCAGAGACTTGGGAGAAGAAACACCCTGTGAATATTCTATGATAATTTGCTGTGAGGGATAACAAAAAATATCCTTTATCTCTCTTTCTAAATCTTCAGTGAATTCTATATTGTTCACCAGGACTTCTAGAGCCAAGGAACCATTTTAGAACAAGTCATACTGGTATTGAATTCGCTTCTGTTTTGGCTCTGGATGAAAATCACCTCCAACCAGGGACAGCCCCATATCTGGCCGTATAACATAAGGAGGAAACATAGCATGGAATTCTAACCTAGTTTTCTCCCTGGGTAGTTGATAAAACAAGTCACTTAATCTCTCTGTGTCTCAGTTTTAATTTTCTTATCCATAACAAGAACAAAATAATAATCTCATAGTTGTAAGAATTAAATGTCAAGACACATGTTGTTGTTGGTTGCCATAGAGTCATCCCTGAATCATGGCAACCCTATGAACAAAGGAACAAAATACTGCCTGGTCCTGTGCCATCCTATGATTGGTTGCAGATCAGTCCACTGTGATCCACAAGGTTTTCACTGGCTTATTACTGGATGTAGATTTCCAGGTCTTCCTTCCTAGTCCATCTTAGTCCGGAGGGTGGCTCTGTTCAAAACTTTTCAGCATCCTGTTGTTGTAGGTGCTGTTGAGTCAGTTCAAACTCACAGCAACCCTATGTATAACAGAAAGAAAGAATGTTCAGTCCTGCACCATCCTCACAATCTTTGCTATGTTTGAGCCCATTGTTGTAGCTACTGTGTTATTCCATCTCATTGAGGATCTTCCTCTTTTTCATTGACCCTCTGCTTTACCAAGCATGATGTCCTTCTCCAGGGACTGGAGAAATAGTAAAAAAAAATATATATATATATTAATTTGTTTATTCAGTGAACCTTCTCTCTGTGCCTAAGATCTTGATATTTTGCTAACTATTATTACATCAGGTTGTGTTTCTTAGAAATTGCTCTGATGATTGTATTAAATTAAAATACAAGTTAAATCTTAAGTAGAACTACCTTGGTTTTGCTAAGTTTGGAAAACTTAATTTAGCAAAACCAACAGTGAGAAACTCATCTTGTTAGGAAAAAGGAAAATAAAACCAAAACTAATTCATTGAATACATTTTAATGTTTACATGGGGCTTGATTTAATTGAATGCTCACAAGAATCTTATGGGGGAAAATATTGTCACATCTATATTACAGGTTTGAGAAAACTGGGTTCCTTAGCTTTAAAATTAGGCATCCAAGCACCATATGAGAATAGCCCCTGAAAGAGGGTCTTTGGATATGCTGAACACTTTCTCTTGATTCCTGTGTTTGTTTTCTTCTTGTTCCAGTCCATCATTAACACACCTCCTAATTGTTTGGCTTCAGCTTCTGTTTTCAGGAGCTCTTCCTGTATAATGTAATAATATACTTGGCTTCTCTGGTTCTGACCCTCTTCATGAAAAAGTGAACATTTTTCTCTCCATCTGTTTCTTCATGGATCATCTGAGTAGCCACATAATCATTCCCCAGGGCCTTACTACTGTCAGTCCATTTAGATAATTTTTTGACTGAGTATCCTGGAACTCCTTCCAAGAAAGAATAGAGAAGACATCAAAGATCATCTATGAAATACCAGTTGTATGGTAACCTGTACGGATTTTTAAGATAGCCAAAATGATTAGATTCTCTTTGTCATATATGCCCAATTCTAAGTAGAAAAATGCCTCTAAATATGTGACTCATTGGCACTTTTACATTTCACATGGCAGCATATAAATTCCTTGATAGTAAGTTGCCAATATGTGTGACTAAAGGATTAAATAACCTTAAAGACTAAATCTGATCCCCAGAGTCATATCTAAGAAGGATGGTTTGTAAAGTTGAAAATGTTGAAAGTTATTTTCAATGAACGCTCAAACCAAAGGGAACACTAAAATAATAATAATAATAATAATAAAACAAAAGCCCAACAGCATATGATTCAATAACTTTGGTTAAAGAAATATGTTAAAATGTTAAAAGCATTCATTTTATCCTGATGAGGTATTTTAATCTGCTTGAAAATGGGAACACTGAATTCTTCCTTCTAATTTCCATCCTTTTCTGGAATCTAGGATAATTTTATCTCTAGGCAGGAAATACATAGGTGGCATTCATTTATTTTACCTGTAATATAATCTCAGCAAGATTGCAAAACCCAGGAATGCAGCAATATGGCAAAGTGAGTTGTCACTCCCATTGATCTTCCAGCAACTAACTAACTGAACAACAAATAAAAACAAATATGAACTGAGATCTCAGAACTCTGGGCAGCAGCTGAGGTGTAGGGGAGTTAAAGTGAGTCCAGAAACAATGGAGAGCAGCATCAAAGGTGGGGCACCACAGTAGTTGGGAAAATCTACCTAGTAGAATCTGGAGCACTCACTCACTGCAGCCATTTTGGGATGGGGTCAGGCAACACCCCAAACAAAGAACACAGAACAGGAGCTAAACTGAGGAAGCTGTAGCTCAATTTCTAAGGCTGCACAAATTGACTGTGGGAGTTTGCAGATCATGGAATTGAAAGGAGGTGAAGGGAGATCATGGCACTGTGATAGAGTGCTGTTAAATCTAACCAAGACCTCATACATAAGGGCAGTAGGACCAGGAGGAGCTGAAAAGGCACCAAGATGAGGGGATACTCCAGATGGACAACACAGGAAAATGCTGACTCCCTGCTCACTGCAGGACAGTGTGGGAGAACCTGTGCAGGAGTGCCCAAGAGAGAAAGACATAGAGTGCTCCCCATCATTGCCACAGGAAAGCTGGACACCACCACTTATGTCAGCATCTGCAGCCAGCTAAGATTCACTATACGTGCTTATTGAACTCTAGACCCTCAGCATCCAGAAGTCCTGAATCAGCACTGAAAAAAGTTAAGACTGCGCTCTAGTGGTTATTTGGAGAATATAGAAGAGCAAAAGAAAATAAGTATAACCAGAAGATTTTCCCATGAAAATCAGAACAAAATTTAAACTACTAAAATAAAAAAAGATATCAAAATGGCCCAAGTTCAACAAAAAATAGTAAAACACACAAAATCACAAAAGAAGAAGGATCAATCAAAAGGAAAACATGGAGAAGAGGAAATTTCTCCTATGGAGGCCAAGTTAATGCAAAAAATAAAAAAAAACTTCAGATGATGGTGCTAAGTATGTTTAAAGAAAGCAAATAAAAAAAAAGCACACAGAAAACAAGATAACGGAGATCAGGAAACAAATGGAGGAACAAAAGGAGAGACTCAACAAGGAAATTAAAACATCAAAAAACAAAACAAAAACAAAAATAAATAGAACTACCAAAACTAAAGAATAAGGTATCTGAATTAGAAAAAGCAAGAGAAACACTCAGCAATAGAGTTGAAAAAACAGAGGATAGGCTGAGTGAACTAGAAGACAGAATAACTGAACTTATCAAGTCTCAAGAAAAACAAGAGAAAAGAAAAGCAAACAAAGTCAAATGGTAATATGAGATTTAATTAAGAAATCTAACATTAGAAGTATTGGAATTCCAGAGCACCATGACAACAACAAAGGCATAGAAATAATTTTCCAAGAAATAATCAGAGAAAATTTCCCAAACCTGGAGAGAGGACTAAGCCTGCAAATAGAGGAAGCTACATGAAGTCCAACTGGAAGAGATACAAAAAGATAAACTCTGTGCCGAAGCCTAATATCATTCTTGAAAACCAAGGAAAAGGAGAGAATTCTGAAAGCAGCAAGAGAAAAACACAGTATAACATACCAAGTGTCCTTCATAAGCATCAGTTCAGATTTCTCCCCAGAAACTCTAGAGGCCAAAAGACAATGGAGTAACATATATAAAATATTAAATGAAAACAATTGCCAAACAAGAATTCTTTACCCAGCCAAATTTTCATTCAAAAATGAGAGGGAAATCAAGACATTCCCAAATAAACAGAAGCTCTGGGAATTTGCCACTACTAGACCAGCTCTGGGGCCCTGGTGGTGCAGTAGTTAAGAGCTCGGCTCTTAACCAAGAGGTCACAAGGGAGTTCTCCAAATGGAAGGCAAGAACACTAAACAAATACTCAAATCTATACACCTAGGGAAAAAATAATAAGAGAGAGAGACCTCCAAAAAACACAACAACAAGAGTAATCATAAAGCCCAAGTACATGATTTCAGGGAATATACACAATAACATAATCCTGCAAATAATACAACATCAAGATTGTAAGAAATAGGTACAAAGAAAACCTACTGGATATAGGATGTACAATGATGTTAATGGAAACTCATCAACAGAAATGTGGGAGGGATGACCATATCAGGAATAGATTTAGTATGTTAAGGTTGCATGTTACCTGTTGTTCATATGTTAAACACTGTCATAATTGTAAGTCATGTAATGTAATACGTGTGGTAACCACTAAGAAATCACTGAGAAAAAATACACAGTTGAAAAGATGGAAGAAAGCAAAAAGACTCATCACAAGAAGGAAGCCAAATTCAAACAAAACCAGAAAATGAGAATAAAAAAATGAAGATATGAAACACTCAAAAAACAAATAGCAAAAGACTGGTTCCTGAAGCCACTTTTGAGTCAAAAAAATGGTCCAGATAAACAAGTAAGTCTGTTTTGCTCAGGGTGTTGTGCTGTTTGAAGAACTTAGTCTGTTTTGGGAAACTGACTAAATTATTGACTGAAAGATCACACCTGGAGCTATATTGAAGGTAAATCACTAGTTATGTTAGTTGGTATTCAAGACAGTGTTATATGGAATAATTATCTAATGTTTGTAATCAAATTGAATCCCCTGTGCTATGCAGAAAATAATGTATCTTAAAGAAACCTGGTTCTCAGAGGAGAACTCACCTTGAGTTGGCCTTTTGGGAAACCAAGGAGTTCCTACAATGTGGCCTTGCCCTGCACTTACCCTAATTTAAAATCACAGAATCAGAGTGTCTGAGCAGAATAATATACACTTATAATAGTAATCAGAGAATTCATATGAAAATTCTTGATTGGAAGAAGGGAATATATGAATAGACCCTGAAACTGAAGCCCTTGGCCTAACTAAAATGGCTAACGTAAAGTCTGGGTCAGACCCCATTTTGTCTTAGGCTCCACTTCTGCTTCTGAGAAAGTTATCTATTACTGTTAATAGATAAACCAGGGAGGAGCAGCTTGTACTTGGGAAGAACACTTAGTATGTTTTAAATAGATTAACCAAAGTCCTCCAACAGAAGGGGTCGATACTGTGTTACCTTGCTCATCATGTATTCTCTAATAAAAATCTGGTTGTCACACGTTAAAAAAAAAAAAGAAAACCAAATAGCAAAATGAAAGAAGTCGACACTTCATTTTCAGTAATAACCTTAAATATAAGTGGTCTAAACTCCAATGCAAAAGGAAGACAGTGGCAGAATGGATTAAACAAAACAAAAATCATCCATCCTTTTGCTGTCTACAAAAAGAGGCATCTCAGACGTAAGGACACAGACTGAAAATAAAAGGGTTAAAAAAATATTCCATGCAACCAGTAAACAAAAAATTAAGGATGGCAATAGTTACATCAGATAAAATAGATTTTAAATCAAAATCTATTGCAAGAGATAAAGGACATTACATAATAATAAAAAGGTTCAATCCAGCAAGAAGATATAACAATTATAACAGCAATCCCCTAAAATACATGAAACAAATACAGACTAATGTGAAAGGAGAAATAGACAACTCCGCAATAATAGTAGGCGACTCCAACATACCACTTTCAATTCTAGACAGAACATCTAAAAAGTGATCACTAAGAACACTGAGAACTTATATAAAACCATTAGCCAATTGGACCTAGCAGACATATATAGAACACTCCATCCAGCATCAAAACAATACACATTCTTCTCCAGAGCACATGGATCGTATTCCAGAACAGACCATGTGCTAGGACACAAAACAAGCCTCAACAAATTTAAAAAGATTGAAATCATACAAAGCATCTTCTCAGATCATAACAGCATGAAACTAGGAATTAAAAACAGGAAAAATGAATACATGGAAACTAAATGACTCACTACGAAAAAACTATTGGGTCATAGAAGAAATCAAAAGTGAAATTTAAAAAAAAATTCTTAGAAACAAATGAAAATGAAAACACAACATACCAAAACCTTTGGAGGACAGCAAAAACTGTGCTCAGAGGGAAATTCATAGCAATAAATGCCTACATTAAAAAAGAAGAAAGATCCAACATCAATAACTTAAACCATCAACTTGAACAAATAGAAAAGGAAAATAAAAAGAAAAAGAAACCCAAAGGTACCAGAAAAAAGGAAATACTAAAGATAGGGGGAAAAATCAGTAAAATAGAAAGTAGAAAAACGATAGAAAGAATCAACAAAACCAGAAGTTGGTTCTTTGATGGTATCAATAAAATAGACAAACCTTTGGCTAGACTTGCAAAAAATAAAATAAAAATAGAAACAGAAGAGGCAAATAACAAAATTAAGAAATGAAACTGGATAAATTACAACCAATCCAACCAAGATAAAGGAGGATCATAACAGATACTATGAACAATTGTACTCTAACAAATTTGAAAACCTAGATGAAATGGACAAATTCCTAGAAAAACACTATCTAAACTAACACAGACAGAAATATGAAATCTAAACAGATCCATTACAAAAGAAGAGATTGAAGATGTCATCAAAAAAGTGCCAACAACAACAAAAAAGCCCAGGACCAGATGACTACACTGGGGATTTCTACCAAGTATTCCTAGAAGAGTTGACACTAACTCTATTCAATCTCTTCAAAAACATAGAAGAGGAAGGAACACTACTGAACTCTTTCTATGAAGCTAGCATAACCTTGATACCTAAATCAGGCAAAGACATTTCAAAAAAAGAAAATTACAGACCCATATCCATCATGAACATACATGCAAAAATGTTCAATGACATTCTCGCCAACAGAATTAAGTGCATATTAAAAAAATCATACACCATGACCAAGTGAGATTCAAATCAGTATTACAAGGGTGGATCAACATTAGGATATCAATCAGTATAATCCACCACATAAATGAAACAAAGGAAAAGAACCATATCATAATATCAATTGATGCAGAAAAGGCATTTGATAAAATTCAACACACTTTCCTGATAAAAACTGTCAACAAAATAGAAATAGAAGGGAAATTTTTCAGTTCAATCAAGTGTATATACGGAAAACCAACAGCCAATATTACACTTAATGAAGAAAGACTGAGAACCTTCCCTTTGAGAACAGGAATGAGACAAGCATGCCCATTGTCACCACTCTTATTCAATATTGTACTGGAAGTCCTAGCCAGAACAATAAGGCAAGAAAGAGAAATAAAACGTATCCAAATTGGAAAGGTAAAAATAAATCTATCTCTATTGGCAGATGACATGATCCTACACATAGAAGGTCCTAAAGATTCCACGAAAAGAAAAAATAGATAACTAAATAAATAAAATAAAAACTGCTGGAGCTAATGGAAGAATTCAGCAACAATGCAGGGTATAAGATCAACACACAAAAATCAGTTGAATTTCTTTACACTAACAAAGTACTCTGAAAAAGATATCAAGAAAACAATAACATTTACAATTGCCCCCCAAAACTATAAATACCTATGAATTAACTTAACCAGGGACATAAAAGACTTATGCAATGAAAATTATAAAACACCACTACAAGAGACTAAAAGAGACCTACGAGAATGGAAAGATACCTCATGCTCTTGGATTGGAAGACATAATATAGTGAAAATATCAATTCTACCTAAAGCAGTCTACAGAGACAATGCCATTCTGATACAAATCCCAACAACATTATTCCTGAAATGGAAAAATTAGTAACCAACTTCATATGGAAGGGAAAGAAACCCTGAATAGCCAAAGCAATACTGAAGAAAAAGAACAAAGCAGGAGGCCTCACACTTCTCAATATCAAAACAGACTATGCAGCAACTGTAATCACAACAGCCCTGTATTGGTTCAGCAATAGACACACAGACCAGTGGAATAGAATTGAGAATGCAGAAATAAGTCCAGCCACCTATGGACAAATGATTTTTGACAAGGGGTCAAAACCCATTCAGTGGGGAAAAAATAGTCTCTTTAATAAGTGGTGCTGGCAAAACTGGATATCCACTTGCAGAAAAATGAAACAGGACCCATACCTCACACTATACATAAAAATTAACTCAAAATGAATCAAAGACCTAAATGTTAAACCTAAAACCGTAAAATTCCTGGAATAAACAGAGACAGAAAACTATGGGGCCTAATCTTTTGTAAAAACAGAATAACAAACATAACAAATACATGAATAGAAGAAGACAATATAGATAAATGGAACCTCATAAAAATTAAAAACTTCTGCTCATCAAAAGACATTATCAAAAGAGCAAAAAAGAACTACGGACTGAGAAAAAAATCTTTGGAAACAACATATCAGATAAAGGTCTAATTTCACAATTTATAGGAAACTTCAACAACTCAACAACAAAAAGATGAACAACCCAATTATAAAATGGGCTAAGGACATGAACAGAACCTTCATCAAAGAAGACTTACAAGCAGCCAACAAACTCATGAAAAGATGCTCACGATCACTAGTCAGTAGAGAAACAAAAACAAAACTACAAGCAGATACCATCTCACTCCAACTAAAATGACACAGATTAAAATAACTGATAACAACCAATGTTGGCAAGGATGTCAGGAGATTGGAACCCTTGTACATTGCTGGTCAGACTGTAAAATTGTACAACCACTGTGGAAAATAGTATGGTGTTTCCCCAAAATACTAGAAATAGAACTACTCTATGATCCAGCAGTCCCACTTCTAGTGATATACCCTAGAGACCTAAAAGTAATGACCTGAACAAATATATGTACTCATGTCTTCAGCTCGGCTGATAACCAAAAGGTCGGCAGTTCAAATCCATCAGCCACTCCGTGGAAACTCTATGGGCAGTCCTATTCTGTACTATAGGGTCACTGAGAGTCAGAATCAACTCGAAGGCAACAGATTTTTTTTCTTTTCTTTTTTTGTATGTTCATTGCAGTTTTATTCACAATAGCAAAAACGTGGAAACAATTGAAGTGCCTATCAGTGAACGAATGGATAAGCAAAATGTGGCACATACATACAATGGAATACTATGCAACCATAAAGAACAATAATGAGCCCGTGAAACATTATAACATGGATGGACCTGGAGGGCATAATGCTAAGTGAAATAAGTCAAGCACATAAGGACAAATATTGTACGGTCTGTTTTTTATAAGAAGACAAGCATAGACATGTATAAAGAGACCAATGTTCAATGGTGATTACCAGGAGGAGGAGGGGTGGGAGGGGGCAGCATGCTTTACATGGTAAATACCAGTTATTTTTGGTAACAGGCAAAGTGGCACTGAGTATGAGTGCAGGGAGCACAGCATGACCAAAGTAAATGATGCTGCTGAGAAGCAATCATGAGAAAAGGATGCCTCTACCAAAGAATTCGACATATATAAGAGGGCAACAAATCCAACAAAGTACAAAAAAATTAGTCTAGGATCGCATAAGGATGGGTATAGGCATATAGGTATACGAGTAGGTACAGGTGTACACATATGTGAGAATAGATAGAAGTATCTACATGTACATGTAAATACAGATATGTGTAGGCAGACACATGTATTCATTGAAGGCACAACTACAGATACTCCTCAGACATAACCAAACACCTTCCAAGATCAGTTTTCTGGGATTGAAGACTTAGGACCATAGTCTCATGGGACAACTCAGTCAATTGGCATAATATAGCTTACAATGGATGATCCTGGTTAGAACAGGAGAAAAATGCAGAACAAAACTCAAATTCTTAAAAATGGCCAAACTAATTAGACCACCTCATACCAGAGGAGTCTCTGAGACTATCACCCTTAGACGCTCTTTGACTTTCTTGAACCAAAACAATCACCAGCGATCAACTTCTAACAGAAAAACAGAGTGACACACAAAATAAAAAACATTACCTGTTAGATCAGTGCTCTACTAAAAAAACGCCTGCATGAGTACAGAAGGTCAACATTTAATTTACACCAAAGATGAGAAAATAAGGGGACTGGGAAACTAGACTACAGGAAATGGAACAACCAGAACACAATTGATGAGAATGTTGATAAAATGTGAAAAATGTAACCGATGTCATTGATCAATTTGTTTAGAAACTGTCAAAGAGGAACTTAACTTGCTGTGTAACTTCCACCAAAAACACAATAAAATGTTTTTTTTTTTAAAGAAAAAAAGATTTCAAAGCCCAGTTAAGGATTAAATATCAATGAGAATGACAACTCATTGACATGGTAAATGATACCTTACTTAATATACTGTTAAACGAGCAACCAAGTACTAAAGTATATGGATCAGATGAAAGGTACAAGCGAATAGATAATAACCCCTCATTACTTTCTTAGACTTTCATGAAGCCAGTCCTAAATTTCAGTTGTCGATGGACCCTACGTTCCGAGTAAGGGGAACCTCAGAACCACTGGCTTCCTGCCAATTTTACCACTAAGTAGACTGAGGAGGAGGCCATAGCAGTACTCAAGTCTCTACCAGAAGCCATAAAAATATATGCAGGCTGTGCTGAAGTTACCTACTACCAGGTACTACTGTTATGGAATCATTGGACTTACAGCAGGCCTGTATAGAGCTTATCACACTAGAAAATCGGTCTCTATCTTGTACCTGAGACCAAATTTCCACCCAGTACTTCAATTAATTTAATTACATTCCTATCCTGTCACTTCAAGTCTGAATGCCTTTCTTAGTAAGTAACTTACTATCCCAATACTTCTAGGAATAGCATTCAGTTCTTGTCCTCAATTCTTTCTGCCTATCTCACTTCTGGGAACTGGCATCCTAGCCATAAAACCAAACTTGTGCTGCTGTCCCTCTGTTTGTTGATAAATGCAAGCCAGCTTCTTGCTTTTCATATCTGCAAGTGAGGCCTCTATTAGAGGACCAATTACGCCAGGCTTTGATACAGGAAGCTCACCTGTACCACACCATCTGTATCTTTCCAGATCTCCAAAGTCCTGCCTGGTGCCTGAACTTTTTGACTGGCTTGTAAATGAACCCACCACTTCAGATTCACAGTGGGTTTGTACAACTTATTATTTGTTTTTCCCCTCATCTTCCATAACTAGCAAAAATTATACCCATTCCTTCCAGGAGAAAGGGTCACTAAGCCATTCATAATAATATCCTTCCTTTTTTGCCCTTAAAAAAATTATTTGTACAGTTTACCTGTTCTTTTTTCCATTTTTCTTGTAACATATTCACTATGGTATTTGACTATGCAGAAATAAAAGTTGAGAACTTATGGGTAACAGTATGGAATCAATAAGTGAGTGGCAAATTTAGCTCTGAATTCATCTACTCATTCTGACAATCTTATTGGACAGTATGTGATAGGTATTGTGTTAGGCACTGTGGGCATAACAGTAAATGAGACATGGCCCCAACTTTCAAGACACTTTCCTCTAGTAGGAAAGACAGATAAATAAATAGGCTCTACAAGCTAGGTAAGTGCCATAATGTTGTTGTTGTTGTTATGTGCCATTACGTTGATTCTGAGTCAGTGACCCTATGCACCACAGAATGAAACACTGCCTGGTCCTGCGCCATGCTCACAATCGTTGTTATTCTTGAGCCCATTGTTTTAGCCATCTCGTTGAAGGTCTTCCTCTTTTTCACTGACCCTGTACATTACCAAGTATGATGTCCTTCTCCAGGGACTGATCCCTCCTGACTACATGTCCAAAGTATGTAAGACATAGTCTCGTCATCCTTCTGAGGAGCATTCTGGTTGTACTTCTTCCAAGATAGATTTGTTCGTTCTTTTGGCAGTCCATGGTATATTCAGTATTCTTCACCAACTCCACAATTCAAAGGTGTCAATTCTTCTTTGGTCTTCCTTGTTCATTGTCCAGCTTTCACATGCATACAAGGCAACTGAAAACACCATGGCTTGGGTCAGACCCACCCTAGTCTTCAAGGTGATGTCTTTGTTTTTCGACACTTTAAAGAGGTCTTTTGCAGCAGATTTGCCCAATGCAATGCATCTTTTGATTTCCTGACTGCTGCTTCCATGAGTGTTGATTGTGGATCCAAGTAAAATGAAATCCTTGACAATTTCAATCTTTTCTCCCTTTATCATGATGTTGCTTATTGGTCCAGTTGTGAGGATTTTTGTTTTCTTTATGTTGAGGTGTAATCCATACTTAAGGCTGTGGTCTTTGATCTTCACCAGTAAGTGCTTCAAGTCCTCCTCACTTTCAGCAAGCAAGGTTGTGTCATCTGCAGATTGCAGGTTGTTCATGAGTCTTCCTCCAATCCTGATGCCCCTTTCTTCTTCATATAGTCCAGTTTCTCAGATTATTTGCTCAGCATACAGATTAAATAGGTATGGTGACAGGATGCAACCTTATGCACATCTTTGCTGACTTTAAACCACGCAGTAGCCCCTTGATCTGTCCAAACAACTGCCTCTTGATCTGTGTATAGGTTCCTCATGAGCACAATTAAGTATTCTGGAATTCCCATTCTTCACAATGTTATCCATAATTTGTTATGATCCACACAGTCGAATGCCTTTGCGTAATCAATAAAACACAGGTAAACGTCTTTCTGGTATTCTCTGCTTTCAGCCAGGATCCATCTGACATCAGCAGTGATATATCCCTGGTTCCACACTCCCTTCTGAATCCAGCCTGAATTTCTGGCAGTTCCCTGTCGACATACTGCTGCAGCTGCTTTTGAATGATCTTCAGCAAAATTTTACTTGCAGGTGATATTAATGATATTGTTTGATAATTTCCACATTCGGTTGGATCACCTTTTATGGCACTTAAGTGCCATCCATAATAGTGGTGATTATTGGATGCTGTAGGAAGTAGGTGACTATGGTCTTTACTAGAAGGTTACCAGAACATTTCAAATGTAAATGGAACTGGGTCCAAAAGTATAATGAACTTTTAACTTTTCCAAGGTAAAAAATGCTGAGGTTTAACAGTCTATCAAAAAAGAGTAAAGTCTTCACCTTACACCCCTGTTATATACCTCTTACCTGAAAGCATCATAAAGCCTGAAACTATCATATAAGTGTGTCTTCTCTTCTTGGTCTCCATCCCAAATGACTTCTTCTCATCCATTGGCCTGCCTTTGTGTCAAAATCTCTGATCTTTAGGGTGTTTTGTTGTTGTTGTTAGGTGCCATTGAGAAGGTTACAACTCATAGCGACCTTATAGGACACAGTAGAACTGTCCCATAGGGTTTCCAAGGAGTGTCTGGTGGATTTGAACTGCTGACCTTTTAGTTAGCAGCCAAGCTCTTAACCACTACTCCATCAGGGCATCCATCTTTAGAGTAGTGGAATTGAAATGGTGCCTTAGAAAGCATTAGTTTTAAAGTCAGGCAGAGATGAATTTAAACACTGTATCTATCCCCTATGGTTTGAACAATTTCCCTAACCTTTTAAACCTCAGTTTCTTCACATTCAAATGAAGTTAATAATGAATACTTATGAGATAAGGCATCAAAAGGCATAGCATAGTGCTGATACATACAGGATATGTAATAATTATTAGTTTCCTTTTCAAATTAGGGTGGTTGAACAGATGTGCAACCAATTCTTGGAAATGATCTTCAGACCAAAACCCCTCCCAGACTTTCAGAAAATAGAGCATTCTTTGACATTAATAAATAGGATTGCAGGACAACCTAAATGGCATAATTTGCAAAATCTCACACATGGCATGTTTTATGCCACTGTGACTTTGCATCTGCTGTACAACCAAAGAACTGTTACTTGTGCTTCAAGGTTCAATTTAAACATCAAACATCTAAGATGCATTTCCTAATCTGCCCTTTCATCTCCAGGTAAAGTCACTCATTTCCTTCCCAGTCTTTGCTAAATAAGTTTTTCTCAAAATATGACCCATCTGCATCTTATACTTTGTATAATATTTTTGTTATACATATCAAACTATATTTCAATTATTTTATGTATCTACATGGAAAAGTTGCATTTTCTTTCCTGTCCATGTGCAATATCTAGCTCCATGCCTGATAACTGCTGAATAAATATGTGAGTAGGTGAATGAGCAAATGAATGAAAAAATAAATGATTGAATAATTACAGAAAGTGAATTCTTACTTGGTGCAGAGCTCTAGCCAGAGTTTGAAAGAAGAATTAGACACAGTATCTTTGATTATATGACAAATACAACCAATACTTGATAAATTCTATTTTAAATCAAAAGTAATGGGTATTCAGAATTTCAAATTTTGAATCTGTAGATTATATACACGGGTTTTATGTGTTGAGCTAGTTTCTAATGTAAATTGATCCCTCGTACTGAATTTGGGAAGTTTTTTATTGTTGTTGTTTGTTTTTATATCAGCACAATATCATTTAGTCAGTTTGTTACTATGACATAAGGAAAGCTAAGCTATATCTACCGGATTATTATAATGAGTCACACAACTGATCTCAATAACTGCATGTCAAAATACCTCTTTTTCCAGTAGCTGTTTTGTACTATTTTTTAGTTAGATCTTAATGACCATTCTTGAGTCAGGACAATATATTATACTATGTATTAAGACAATTTATTTCATAATGATTTTTAATGAAATAATTAATAGTGCTGTCTGGATATTTTTTCTGCATGTCCTCAGATAAAGCACTTCTTTTGCATCTTTTTCAGACAACTTAGGGCTTCAAATAAAATGGACTGATATGTACAAAACCGATGTCTTATGAATTAAATTAATAAAGCAAGACAATCTGAATTTAGCTTAAAAAGCAAACCAAAGTGAAGCAGCTGTGTCCCATTAGTTTCTGATTTTCCACAAAACGGAGGGGCAATGGGATATACAAAAACAACGTCTAAAATTGAGCAGCTTGTGGTTATGTTGTCATAGCTACCAGAGGTCTTTTTGGAGGCTTTATTGGGTTGGCAAAAAAATAAACCATTAGGAGTAGTTGTGCTAAACACTGTTATTCACTGAAATAGTGTTGACATTTGACCATGAAACTTCAGTTCCTTCACAGAGTTAAAGCATGTATATAAAAGGAAAGAAAAAATCTCAAATTTCTTCACAAGCATTAGATCCATTTTCTTTCAGCCAAAGGAGGGAAATCCTGCAGTTGAGGGACAAACACGAGGGTAGAAACACTCCAAATCACTTATATGCAACTTCCAGAAAGCTGACTTGGTACCTCTGAAGAAAAATAAACCTATTTAGGAGGCTATTTTGGAAGTGAAATCTATAGCAAGAAAAGATAATGATACACAGAATAGGAAAATTGTCTCAAAGAAACCCCTTTCCTTAAGGAACTCTTTGTAAATGTATATGGTGACATCAAAGAAACTGCATCAACTAGTTTGGCTCTGTCTCTGTAATGAGAAATATGTCAAAAAGAAAATAATCAAAGTTAGAGAGAAGACATAATTGCTCCATTCCTTAAAAATTGCAAAGATTAAATGTTATTTTTTCCAGGCATCTCAATACCCACTGTCTTAGTTATCTAGTGCTGCTATAACAGAAATACAACAAGCTGATGGCTTTAACAAAAAAAAGTTTATTCTGTCACAGTGTAGGAGGCTAGAAGTCCAAATTCAGGGTGCCTGCTCTAGGGGAAGGCTTTCTCTGTCAGTTCTAGAGGAAAATCCTTGTCATCAATCTTCCCCTGGTCTAGGAGATTCTCAGTGCAGAAACCTCAGGTCGAAAGGACACACTCTGCTTCTGGCTCTGCTTTCCTCGTAATATGAAGTCCCCTTGTCTTTCTGCTTCCTTCTGTCTTTTATATCTCAAAAGAGATTGACTCTAGATACAGCCTAATCTTGTAGACTGAATCCTGCCTTATCAACGTAACTGCCTCTAATCCTGCCTCATTAATATCATAGAGGTAGGATTTACAACACATAGGAAAATCACATCAGGTGACAAAATTGTGGATGGACAATCATACAATACTGGGAATCGTAGCTTAACCAAGTTGACACACGTTTTTGGGTGACACAATTCAATCCATAACAATCCAGCCTTTAGCCCCCCCAAATTCATGTCCTTGCCACATATAAAACACATTCACTCCATCATATCACAGCAAATGTCCCAAATCAACTCCAAGTCCAAAATTCAAAAATTCCTCTTCATCTGTGAAATCTAGAATAGAAGTTATCTACTTCCAAAGTACAATGATGGAACAGGCACAAGCCAGACTTTTCCATTACAAATGGGAGAAATTGGAGGGAAAGAAGGGATAACAGGCACCAAGCAAGTCAGAACACATTACATTAGCTTTCAAGCTTTGAAAATAATCTTCTGAGACCAATTAGGCAATGGCCCTGCCTTCCAGACTCTGGGTGTTGGCCACGCTCTCTGGATTCTGTGTGGAGGACCCTCAGCCCTGTTCTTCAGCTCCACCTTCCAGGCTCACTGGAATGGCAACTCTGCTCCCTTGGCTTTGGGCGGCCCCATTCTCCTAGTCTATCTGAGTGGTGACTCTACCCTCTCAACCCTGGCAGGCCCCATTCTTCTGCTCCTTGGACATGGCATCCCCACCCTTTCAGCTTTGGGCACAGATCCAGCCATATCCTGCTGGCACTTGTGAAGGCAGCCTCCACTCCAGTACTGAGTTGGTGAAGATCTGACTCACAAACCTAGGAGGCTGTGGTCCCACTTTTTGAGGCCCCAGAGGCCAGGGTGCCACCCTTTGAGAACCCTGAGGTCGTAGCCTTACCTTTTGAGACTGAGGCAGCTTTGTTTCATGTGTTTCTTTTATCTTCAGCTTTTGCTTCCCAGGTCCTTGGCCTCTTGGCCCGTTGGCCTCTCTGCCTGCATCTGCCTGCGTGGCAAGTGTTCCAAAAGCTCTTTAGCTCCACCAGTAAGTGCCTGGAGGCACCTCACTCTGCTAATAAACTTTGCCTGGAAGGCATTCAGCTCTGTTCCACCATGGGTCAGCAAGACCAGCTCCACTGATAAGTGCCTGGAGGCACCTTGCTCCACCAGGAAGCCTCCCATGCAATGCTGTCTGGCTCTGGTTCTACTACTGCTTCTAGCTGTCTGCACCATCTCCAGTGTAACAGCTTTCCTCATTTCCTTCTGAGTCCTCCCTAGAATTGTCTTCAATGTCCGTAATTCCACCAACAGTCTTTTCAAAGCAATCTATGCTTTTACTGTTAGGCACTTTAAAACTCTTCCAGCCTCTATTCATTCAGTTTCAAAACCACTTTCATATTTTAGGTATCTGTTAGAGCAGCACCCCACTCACGGTACCAAATTCTACCTTAGTTACCTACTGCTGTTATAACAGAAACACCACAAATGGATGGCTTTCACAAAGAGAAATTTATTCTCTCACAGTTTAGGAGGCTAGAAGTCCAAATTCAGGGTGCCAGCTCTAGGAGAAGGCTTTCTCTGTCTGTTGGTTCTGGGGGAAGATCCTTGCCATCAATCTTCCCCTGGCCTAGGAGATTTTCAGTGCAGAAACGTCGGGTCCAAAGGACAAACTCTGCTCCTGGCTCTGCTTTCTTGGTGGTACAAAGTCCCCCTGACTCTCTGCTTGCTTCTCTCTTTTATATCTCAAGAGATGGACTCAAAATACAACATAATCTTATAGATTAAGTTCTGCTTTATTAACGTAGTTGCCTGTCTTTACTCCTGCCTCATTAATATCATAGAGGTGGAATTTACTACACATAGGAAAATCACATCAGATGACAAAATGGTGGATGGACAATCATACAATACTGGAAATCATGGTCTAGCTAAGTTGACAGACATTTTGGGGGGACACAATTTAATCCATAACAGCCACATATATGTTTTATTTTTTTTAATGAAACTTAACTTTCTGGAGGATCATGTCATGATAATAGAGAAGGCATACTTATTCTTAAGAATAATTTGGAGTATATTATGTTCTTTTGGAGGAGGCACCAATATTACCTCTGGTTTTCCATTTGTTTCTATAAGAGAAACAACTTAATTTTTTAAATAAGAGCAAAAACAGCAACATCAAAAAAGCCACTAAGAATTTAGCCTGAGAAGGAGACTCTAGGCTGTGAAAGGGAAGGGCCATATAGCTCAGAATCCATTTCCCTTCAAGTTGCCTTTTCTGTGAGTTTTTCCACTCTGATTAAAATAGTAAACGTCGCAGTGGCTGCAAGACAGTTTTCTTTTTAAGGTTCAGTGTCAAGTATGAGCAACTCCTTGGCACACTACATTTCAATACACTTTTGCAAAATAAAAGAATTATGAATGACAGTATTCATTCTTAGGTCAATTCTATAAGAACAATTCCCATATACCTGCTTTCTCAGCTGAAAGGCACTCTTCTTTCTAGGATTTTGGAGATTCACCCAGTGAATGACTTCACCTTTCCCTTTGACACAGAGAGTATGATTCAGTTCCTTTCAGAACCAACAGAGTAAAGAGCATCCAGCTATCGCTATAATATTCATAGGATAAGAATGATACCTATAGGCAAAGAGTAGAGTTATCTCAGTGCAATCATCTTGCTTGTCTGGAGTGATATCAGTAGCTGCATGCACCACCAGTAAATACAGCTGCCTTAGTTCCATGATCCATTGTCATTCCAGAATTGGGAATTTAAAAAAAACCCTTGCCGTTGAGTTGATTCCAACTCTTAGTCACTCTATAGGACAGAGCAGAACTGCTCCACAGGTTTTCCAAGGCTGTAATCTTTATGGGAGCAGACTGCCACATCTTTCTCCTATAGAGCGACTGGTGTGTTCAAACCATCAACATTTTAGTTAGCAGCCGAGTGCTTACCCATTGTACCACCAGGGATCCTGGGAATAAAAAGACAAGAAATAGAATTTTTATATTTTAACTTACACAATAATGGTAAAATCACAGTCAAGTCTACTTGCCCATAGGAGTTGTGAGAGCATCTACGTTTAAAATATAATTCTAATGCATAGTTCAAAAGTTTTATTTTGATTAATTTTCTAGCTAAAGATACCATAGCAAAAATAAATAAATAAATAAGAAAGAAAATAGAAAATTTAACTAATGTAAAGAAGATCATTATTGGAAATATTCCAGAAAAATTTAGCACGCTATATTGGTACTGTATTATCCATTTCTCAATAGATAAATTATGTGATGCTGGGGAAATTACTTGTAATTCTGTCTTTATTTTTTAAATCTAAGAGGAAGTAACTCATGTAAAATTTTGCACCCAACCATAGCAATGACTAAGTCAATGCAGATATACATAAACTGTATATGCTATTATTTTCTTTCCTTTTTCAAAATAATTGTTAATGAAGCTAATACCAATGAATTATTACAGCTTGTAAAAAGCTCCATGCTTGAATGACTATAATATCATAAGGGTGCTACTTTTTACAACAACAAATAGTTGAAAGCTTATTTTGTCGGCAAATATGCCGCTGGTAAAATGTTGATTTAAATATATGCATATGTGTTACATTAATGTTTACTATTCACTTATCAAGTAAACTTAAAAATGTTGCAAGTAAAATGTGGCTATTTCACAGCAATGTTATAATTGTTCTACTGGGATATAATTTTTCAACAACAGAGATTCTGTTTTGGCAACCTGATATTTGTATGTGAACCACATCACATTATCAGACAATGTAACTAACTCTAAAATTACAACATGGAAACAAGTGGAAATGAAGATTCAGGGTAACATTTCAGGGCTTCTAAAACCACGGCTAAAGCAAGCACATTACTGAAAAGTCCATATTTTTTACTTCAGAATAACAATTTAAAAAAAAAAAACGGCTCTTTAGGTAAAATGAATAAATAAAGCTAAAACAGAAGATTGAAATGTCTTTGCTTATGGGGTGTGTGTGGGTGTGTGTGTGTGTGTGTCTGTCTGTGTTGTTCTTAATGTCCTTTACTTGATTCTAGCAGAAGCTGTTAGGTGACCCAGAGCAAAGAAGTCAATGTTGAATTATTTTATTTCCTGTCAGTGTGTTTCAAACTAACATGGAGAAAAAAAGAAAAACAACAAAAACAACACTACAGATCTTAGCTCTACTGGTTTGAAACAAGACATTAGAGTTTCTGTATGTCCTTGATGTGGTCCACTTTTGCTTTTGTTGGTAAAAAAACGGCCATGAGTATTTTAAATTGCCAGGCATATAAAATGTTGTAAAAGACAGAATCATAATATGCTATTTCTCATATGTCTGCTGTGTTTTCAGCGCATGAGTGCAATAAAAGGGTTGGCATAATAGGTGTAAAGTTAGATCTCAGTTTTGTCTCCATTACTTATCAGTTGTGTAATCTTGGGGAAGTTACTTTTACTCTCTAAAACTTACTGTCCTTAATTGTGAACCAGGAATAATGAATATAGGTCTTACTTCTCAATTGATATATATCAAAACTGCAAGAAAAATGTAAATCGCTAAAGAAGTAAACGCCTTTGTTTTCTTTATTAGGTGAATAGAAGAAAAAGTGCTTTTCTATAGCCGTATTCAGGCAAGATATTCTCTCATTGCCAACATTGCATGTTTTGATTATTTTCTCTATTTCAATGCATACTGGACTCTATAGGTACTTTTGAATAAGCCAAAAAAAATTTTAAAAAGAGAAAGGAGAAATCAAGGGGGAAGGGATGAAACAGAGTGGTAGGGATGCCTCCTTGCTCCTCCATTCTCATGCTTCAGTATTCTCGCTCAAATATAAACCTGGCAGTGATCCAATAATGAGAATCAATATTTTTAGTTGTATGAAACTATAACATTCTTCCTTTCTGCCATTGACTTTACAAACCCCAAAACTGAGGAAAAAATTGTAACGGAAAGAGCATGAGTTAGCATAAAGAATCTTTGGAGAGGCTCCTGTTCATAATTAAGTGCCTTTGTGGTGACAGATTTGGTATATCTTACAGACTTTCAGAGTCAGACACAATGCTACAGACTATAGTACTCAGCAAAGGAGATGTGGGCTGAGTAATAGACATGGGCTGAGTTATAGTGATAGCTATGTCTACTTTCCCTCAGAAGTAGGTAGAGAGACAAGGATTCAAGAGAAAATAGTATATTTGGAAGATGATTCCAGAAAAATCTGTTGAAGAGTAGGAAAGGTAGATTGGAAATGAAGTCAATAAAGTTACCAACCAATTTACCACTGTGGACAACTGGAGCTTGATCCCACTGAGGAATCTTTGGTGACAGTACGATACATGTGCTCGAGAATTATACCACCTAAGGAGTGAAGGAGATGGAATATTACCAACCAATATCTGCTCTAATACATTTGAGGGCAGCTCCAGAGAGATGCGAATTCCCTGACACTTCTAGCCTGCCCAGTGAACCCTCAGAGAGGACTCTCACAGCCTGAGAGAGCTCTCAAGTACAGTGTGACAAGTGCTGGCAGTGGAAAGTTAGCCTGGCCTGCCCAGAAATTGTATGTGTAGAGAGGAGATGGGTAAAGCACTGATTATGTTTAATATAATTTATCTTTTCACAGATCTTATCATGGATACTTGGTGGTTAGTCACAATTTAAAAAAGAAGAAGACAGAAGAGGGGGAGAAGGGGAAGAAGAAAAGCAAAAAGAAGAGATAGGAGGAAGAGGAGGAAGAGGAAAAAGAGGAGGAGGAGAAGAAGCTGCAGAAGCAACATAAATGAGACAAACTAGTTTTTTACTTCCGCAGTTGGTACCAAGGCTGTAACTGACATTCATCTTCTCTGTCCCATACCATTCATTCCAGATTTTTTCTCACACTCAGTCGGCATTCCTATTGGTCTAGTTTCTTTGTCTAGTGTGACCTCCATCCCTGAGAGATCTGAGGCCCCTGTTGCTATCCTCTTGTCAGGCCACAGTTGCTGCAATTGCTCAGTAAAGCTTATGACAAGACCTGGAAGTAATAAAGAGACTCTCCAATGAACCCCTGAATTCTAGACACATACTTCCTTGTCCCCACTGTGTAGCAGCACCCCTACCTCCTTTTGATAATTAGTGTCAATTAGCATTTCAAGTATAATAGTCGTTGCTTTCTTTGCCTACTGTTCTCTATTGGGACAGGAAAATCTTCAGGTTAGATGGAACCTTAACTATGACCTCTTACTATATTCCTTTGTGAAAAGGTTTCCAACTTCCAGTAACCAGAACTTCTAGACAATCAGACACAAATTTGCAGGGTTGGAAAGCACAAATACCCCAAGTAGGTCAAAGGGATTTATGGTAAAATGAGCTACTTTTATTTCAATTACTTGGATCCATGTATTTTAGCTAATGGGGACCCTACAACATATAACGGCAGTTGGTTTAGAGTGTATACTACATCTTGAAGTAGAGTGGCCCAGCGCTTCAGGATGTTATCTCTAAGCTGATATGCACACTTCTCTGAACATTATAACCTTTTCATCATTACTCTGCCAAGGTAGTTATGTCGCCTTATTTACTGTCAGCACTTTCTTTTGTTCATTAATTTGCCATTCTAGCATCTTATTTGAACTGGTTACAGGTGTTCTAGCCTGAAGGTTGAATCCTGAGTCATGGAAAAGTGTCACTATGTCAATGAAACCTCCCTTATCTGGCCTTATAGTCTACCTCTCCCTGGTACAGTTTCCTGAAAATCCACATCCAGATATGTTCTCCCTGTTCCTGACAGTATATATTCTCCAAGATCTGAAGTTATTTTGGTAAATAGTGTCTTTCTACACCAGCAAGGACAATGCTGCCGTCTGGGCACTCCGAGACTTTACTCTTTTTTATTTATCTAGAACTCATAAAGGGAGGCAGGGGACAGATCTTGAGAAGAAAAATCATCATATTATGATGTAGAAACCTCAGGTGGGGCAATAATACACAAAATAGAAAATTAAAATGGCCAATAAACATGCAAAAAAGGTGTTCAAATTCATTAATAGTCAGAAAAATGAAAGTTAAAACCACAATACAACCACTGTAACTAAATTATTTTGCAGAAAATGACCACAAATTTACCAGTAAATCAGAGGATTATGAAAGGTTTTTGCATACGTTAGTCTTTGGATCATAAGTCTTAATGACTATAAACAAATTATATTGTCAAAAAACCATATTGATTTATACATTCAATATTTTGCCAGAAAAACTGCTAATTGTGCATACAAAAAAATTCTTGGAGAAAAGTGGTCAAAATATTTCTCTACTGAGTAAGTTATCCTCTTATCTGATATTTTATTATATATACAACAAAAGGATATGTTTCAGAATTATTAACTGAATAATATTTTAAGATTTCTCTTCACCTTCTTGTGTATGACATCATGGCAGAGAAAGATAATTCTTAAGTTTTGTTCTGAATAAAGGTTTCCATTTCTTCCCTTTTAGAATTGCTTCACAGAAACCTAGCCTTTCCCCCCCCCAAAAAAAAAAGTGAGAAAGATGAACACTCCACAACATTAAAAGGCTATTCACAAAGAATTATGAAGAGTAAACATTGAAAATGTTGACCTTTTTTTTCACCAGAAAGACTCATTCCAAATGAAAGTCACCATTTTTAACTTATCTCATCGGAAACGTTATTGTTATTGATGGTGTTTGAAAATGGTCACTGACAAACTTGAATCTTCAAAGCAACGTGCCCTTAGTTCCTCTGACTTTTTTTTTTCCTTTTTTTTTTTTTTTTTTATATATATTTTATTGTACTTCAGGTGAAAGCTTACAGAGCAAATAGTTTCTCATGAAATAGTAGTACACATGTTGTTCTATGGCATTGGTTAACAACCCCACAACGTATTAAGCCTCTAAATTCTCAACCTTTTTTTTTGATGAAAACTACAGATGGCCAAAGATACACTGTTTCAAAAATTTCTACATTCACAGTTCAGTGACATTGACTACGCTCTTCCAACTGTGCTGTTATTCTCACTTAAGATGAAGGCTTACAGAACAAAATAGTTTTTCATTTAACAGTTACTACACATGTTGCCCTATGACAATGGTTAACAATCTCACAGCACATCAAGAATATCCTTACTCCACCTTGTGTTCCCTATCACCAGGGGGCTTCCTTGTCCCCTTCTGTCTTCTGGACCTTGTCAGTGGACTATTGTACCTCTTTAGTCTCATTTGTTTATTTTATTTTATTGTATTTTATTTAAACACCATTTCAAAACTTTTTACTTACACATTTAAGTGATATTGACTATCCTCTTCCAACTGTGCTGCCATTCTCGCCCAAGATGAAGGCTTACAGGACAAAACAGCCTCCCATTTAATAGTTACTACAAATGTTGCCCTATAGCAGTGGTCAACAATCTCACAATACATCGACAGTGTCCTTATTCAATTTGTGTTCCTTATCATCAGTTTCCTACTCTCCCTATGCCTTCTGGCCCTTGTCACCGGACTCCTGTACCTCGTTAGTCCCATTTAGTTTTACTGGGCTGCCCATTCCCAGGCTTAACATCGAACCTCGAAGGTAACTTCACCTCTGAGCTGAAAGGGTGTCTGGGGGCCACACTCTTGAGGTTTCTCTAGTATTCTTTAGGCCAGTAAATCTGGTCTTCTTTCTTTTTTTTGGGGGGGGGAGTTAAAATTATGCTCTACATCCTTCTCCAGCTCTGCCCAGAACCCTCTGTTGTGATCCTGGTCAGAGGAGTCATTGGTGGTAGCCGGGCACCATCCAGCTGTACTGGACTCAGTCCCGTGGAGGCCTTGGTAGCTGTGGACCATTAGTCCTTCGGACTAATCTTTTCCTTGTATCCTGTTCTCTTCGTTCTCCCTTGTTCCCGAAGGGATGAGATCAGTGGAGTATCTTAGATGGCCGCTCATAGGCTTTTAAGACCCCAGACACTACTCACCAAGGTAGAATGTAGAGCATTATCTTTATAAGTAGTGTCATGCCAGTTGAGCTAGATGTTCCTCGAGATCATGGTCCCCAGAGCCCTCCGTCCAACAACTCAGTCCCTTGGGGGGTTTGGATGTGTCTATAGGGCCTCCATGACCTTTCCTTGTGCAGGTTGTGTTAGTTTCCCCTGTACTATGTACTATCTGACCTCTCACCCAAGTTACCACTTACCTATTACCTATTTAGAATTACCCCCCCCTCCCATCCCTGGTAACCAACAAGGATTGTTACATTTTGCATGTGAATTTTTTCATGGGTTTTTACAATAGAGGTCTCATACAATATTTGTCGTTTTGTGATTGACTTATTTCACTCAGCATGATGTCCTCAAGTTTCATCCATGTTATGAGATGGTTCACAGATTCATTGTTGTTCTTTCTCGTTGCATAGTACTCCATTGTGTGTATGTACCATAGGTTGTGTATCCATTCATCTGTTGATGGACATCGAGGTTGTTTCCATCGTTTTGCTATTGTGAATAATGCTGCCATGAACATAGGCGTGCATATGTCTATTCGAGTGATGACTCTTATTTCTCTAGGATATATTCCTAGGAGTGGGATTGCTGGATCGAATGGTATGTCTATTTCTAGCTTTCTGAGGAAACGCCATATCATTTTCCAAAATGGTTGTATCATTTTGCATTCCCACCAGCAGTGTATAAGAGTTCCCGTCTCCCCGCAGCCCCTCCAACATTTGTTATTTCCAGTATTTTTGATTCGTGCCAGTAATGCCGGGGTGAGATGGTATCTCATTGTGGTTTTAATTTGCATTTCTCTAATGGCTAGTGATCGCGAGCATTTCCTCATGTGTCTCTTGGCCATTTGAATGTCTTCCTTGGTGAAGTGTCTGTTCATTTCCTTTGCCCATTTTTTGATAGGATTGGTTGTCTTTTTGTTGTAGAGGTGTTGGATTTTCTTATAGATTATGGAGATTAGACCTTTGTCTGACTTGTACTGTCCAAAAATTTTTTCCCAGTCTGTAGGTTCTCTTTTAACTCTTTTGGTGAAATCTTTTGAAGAGCATAGATGTTTGATTTTTAGAAGATCCCAATTATCTAGTTTATCTGTTGGGTTTTTTGTGTTGATGTTTATGGTTTGTATACTGTTAATGCCATGTATTAAGGCCTGAAGTGTTGGTCCTATTTTTTCTTCTATGAATTTTATAGTTTGAGGCTTTATATTCAGGTCTTTGATCCATTTTGAAGTAGTTTTTGTATATGGTGAGAGGTATGGGTCCTGTTTCATTTTTCTACAAATGGATATCCAGTTTTGCCAGCACCATTTGTTAAAAAGACTGTCTTTTCCCCATTTGATGTATTTTGGGCCCTTGTCAAAAATCAGGTGACCGTAGGTGGATGGATTTACATCTGAGTTCTCAATTCTGTTCCATTGGTCAATGTCTCTGTTGTTGTACCAGTACCAGGCTGTTTTGAGTACTGTAGCTGTATAGTAGGTTCTCAAATCAGGTAGTGTGAGTCCTCTAACTTTATTCTTCTTCTTCAGTAGTGCTTTACTTATTCGGGGTTTCTTCCCTTTCCATATAAAGTTAATAATTAGTTTTTCCATCTCTTTGAAGAATGTTGTTGGTATTTGTATAGGGATTGCATTGTATTTGTAGATTGCTTTAGGTAGAATTGCCATTTTCACAATGTTGAGTCTGCCTATCCATGAGCATGGTATGTTTTTCCATTTATGTAGATCCCTTTGGATTTCATGCAGCAGTGTTTTGTAGTTTTCTTTGTATAGGTCTTTTATATTCCTGGTCAGATTTATTCCTAAGTTTTTTATCTTTATAGGGGCTATTGAAAATGGTATTGATTTCCTGATCTCCTTTTCATTGTTCTCTTTACTGGTGTATAGGAATCCAACTGATTTTTGAATGTTTATCTTGTATCCTGCTACTCTGCTGAATCTTTCTATTAGTTCCAGTAAATTTCTCGTGGAGTCTTTAGGGTTTTCTATGTATAGTATCATATCATCTGCAAACAGGGAGAGTTTAACTTCTTCATTACCAATTTGGATGCCCTTTATTTCTTTCTCTTGCCTTACTGCTCTAGCTAGAACTTCCAGCGCAATGTTAAATAGGAGTGGTGATAAAGGGCATCCTTGTCTTGTTCCTGTTTTCAAGGGGAATGTTTTCAGCCTCTCTCCATTAAGAATGATGTTGGCTGTTGGTTTTACATAGATGCCCTTTATTATGTTGAGAAATTTCCCTTCTATACCTATTTTATTGAGAGCTTTTATCAGGAATGGGTGTTGGACTTTGTCAAATGCCTTTTCTGCATCAATTGAGATGATCATGTGATTTTTTTCTTTCCTTTTATTTATGTGGTGGATTACGTTGATGGATTTTCTAATGTTAAACCATCCTTGAATACCTGGTATGAATCCTACTTGGTCGTGGTGTATTATTTTTTTGATATGATGCTGAATTCTATTGGCTAGAATTTTGTTCAGAATTTTTGCATCTATATTCATGAGAGATATTGGTCTGTAATTTTCTTTTTTTGTGATGTCTTTGCCTGGTTTTGGTATCAGCGTTATGCTGGCTTCATAGAATGAATTTGGAAGTGTTGCTTCCTCTTCTATGCTCTGAAATAACTTGAGTAGAACTGGTACGAGCTCTTCTGTAAACGTTTTGTAGAATTCTCCAGTGAAGCCATCTGGGCCAGGGCTTTTTTTGGTTGGGAGTTTTTTTATTACCTTTTCAATCTCTTCTCTTGTTATGGGTCTGTTCAGATTTTCAATATCACTTTGTTGTAGTTTGGGTAGGCCGTATGTTTCTAGAAATTTATCCATTTCCTCTAGGTTTTCAAATTTGTTGGAATATAGTTTTTCATAATATTCTGTTATAATCCTTTTTATTTCAGTTGGGTCTGTTGTAATGTCCCCCATTTCATTTCTTATTTGGGTTATTTGTGCCCTCTGCTGTTTTTCTTTTGTCAGTCTGGCCAGTGGTTTGTCGATTTTGTTGATTCTTTCAAAGAACCAACTTTTGGTTTTTTTGATTCTTTCTATTGTTTTTCTGTTTTCTATTTCATTGATTTCTGCTCTGATCTTTACTATTTCCTTTCTTCCGGTGGTTGTAGGCTTTTTTTGTTGTTCTCTTTCTATTTGTTTGAGTTCTGTAGTTAATGTTTTGATTTTGTCCCTTTCTTCTTTTTTGATATGTGCATCTATTGCTATAAATTGTCCTCTGAGGACTGCCTTTGCTGTGTCCCAAAGGTTTTGGTATGATGTGTTTTCATTTTCATTTGATTCTAGGAATTTTTTAATTCCATCTCTGATTTCTTCTATTACCCATTGATGTGTAAGCAGATTATTATTCAGTTTCCATGTGTTTTATTTTTTTTCCTTGCTCTTTCTTGTGTTAATTTCTACCTTGATGGCATTGTGGTCAGAGAAGATACTGTGAATTATCTCAGCATTTTGGATCTTGTTGAGGATTGCTCTGTGGCCTAAGATGTGGTCTATTCTGGAGAACGTTCCATGTGCATTGGAAAAGAATGTGTACTTTGCAGCGGTTGGATGCATTGTTCTATATATGTCTATGAGGTCCAGTTGGCTGATTGTGTCCTTTAGGTCTTCTGTATCTTTGCTGAGTTTCTTTTTAGTTGTTCTGTCCTTTACTGAGAGTGGTGTGCTGAAGTCTCCTACAATTATTGTGGAACTGTCAATTTCTCTTTTCAGTGCTGTTAGAGTTTTTTTTATGTATTTTGGAGCCCTGTCATTGGGTGCATAGATATTTATCATGGTTATGTCTTCATGATGGATCATCCCCTTAATCATTATATAGTGTCCTTCTTTGTCTTTTATGGTAGATTTTGTTTTAAAGTCTATTTTATCTGAGATTAGAATTGCCACTCCTGCTCTTTTTTGATAGTTGTTAGCTTGATATATTTTTTTCCAACCTTCGATTTTTAATAAATTCACATCTTTGTTTCTAAGGTGTGTCTCTTGTAGACAGCAAATTGATGGATCCTGTTTTCTTATCCATTCTGCCACTCTCCGTCTCTTTATGGGTGCATTGAGTCCATTTACGTTTAGTGTAATTATTGATAGATGTGAGTTTGTTGCTGTCATTTTGTAGTGCTCTTTTTTGTGATGCTGAAGTTTTCTTTGTTCTTCTTACTCTCTTGTGCTGAGTTACTTTTGTTTGTGGATTTTGTGTTCATTTCTTTTGTTTTCGTAGGTTTTGTTTTTTTGCCGAGACTTTATGTTTTTTGTCTTTATTTTTATGAGTTGGTTTGTTAACTTTTTTTGTGGTTACCATGAATTTTACCCTTATCTTTATAATTTTGAAGCAGTCTACCGTTACTTGGTATCGCCTTGCCTTCCTCTCCTTTAGAAGGTTCTATACCTATGCCGTTTGTTCCCTCTTTCATTGTTTTAATGTTGTTGTCATCCTTTGATTGATTTCTCTGATTCCCTGTTGTATAGCTTTTGTTTTTGGAAAGTCCTCTGTAGTTTAGTTCCTAGAATGGTATCTGGTTCATGTTAACCTGCGTCCTAGGTCCTAGGTCCTGCCTGAGGGCTGAAGCTGTTTGTCCTCAGATCGAAGAACTCCCTTTAATAATTCTTGTAAGTTTGGTTTGACTTTTGCATATTCCTTTAGTTTCTGTTTATCTGGAAATGAGCTAATTTCACCATCAAATCTGAATGAGAGTTTTGCAGGATATATTATTCTTGGCTGACAATTTTTTTCTTTCAAGATTTTATATATGTCATCCCATTGCCTTCTTGCCTGCATGGTTTCTGCTGAATAATCTGAGCTTAGTCTTATTGTTTCTCCTCTGTATGTGACTACTTGTTTTTCACGAGCTGCTCTCAGGATTCTTTGTTTGTCTTCAGTTTTAGCGAGTGTGAATATGATATGTCTTGGTGATTTTCTTTTGGGGTCTCTTCTATATGGGGTTCGTTGAGCTTCTTGGATGGCCAGCTTTTCATCTTTCGTGATATTGGGAAAGTTTTCTGTCAGCAGTTCCTCAATGATCCTCTCTGTGTTTTCTGTATTCTCCCCCTGTTCTGGTATGCCAATCACTCGTAAGTTTTTGCTTTTAATTGTGTCCCACATAACTCTCAGGGTCTCTTCATTTTTCTTTGTTCTTTTTTCTGAGTTTTCCTGAAACAGAGTTGTATCCAAGTGTTTGTCTTCAGTTCCACTGATCCTGTCTTCCATGGTTTCAAATCTACTTCTCAGCCCTTCTATGACTCCGTCCATTTCTGAAATCTTGTTGTTTATCTTTTGGATTTCTAATTGTTGTTTTTGTATAATTTCGAGTTGTGAATTTATTTTGGTATTTTGTTCCTGCATCATCTTCCTGAATTCTTCCAATTTTTTGTCTGTATTGTCCATAAATTTGTCTATTTTTTCCTCATGTTTGTCAGCTTTTTGCCTCAGTTCTTGGAAAATTCCGAGTATTAGTGATTTGAGTTCCTTATCAGGTACTTCTAGTGCATTTTCTTCCACAGGAGAGTTATCTGGTGTTTTAATTTGGACGCCTATTGGAGCCATCTTGTCTTGTTTTTGTAAATGTTTTGATATTGTTTGCCTTTTTCGGGGCATTCAGTAGATATTTCTCTTTTTTATTGATTGTAGATTTTTATTTTGTTTGTTTCGTTCTTGTGGTACAGCTGGGCAGATCTAGCTGAGGAGGAGCCACTGGGACGGGTTGCTTGTGGCACTCATCGCAGCCACCAGGACGGTCGGTAGTCAGTGCTGGGCAGGTTCCAATAGGGCATGCCTGCACCGCTTGGTGGTGTGATGTCTAGTGCACGGTGCAGGTAGGTAGGGTGCAGCGGGAAGATGGTTATGTGTGAAGCTAAGCTGGATATGGGAGAGAGGAGAGAGGAGGAGGAGCAAAAAGTGTACAAACATAAAAGAATGCTAGGGGAGCTTGTCGTTGGAATGTACAGATGAGAGACTATGGGATAGAGGAAACCAGAAGGGGGAAGAGAAAGAAAAGGAAAGAATGACCAAATAAAAATCAGAAAAGTTAAAGAACTGCAAAGTTCCCAGGGATACCACCGATGCAGCTATGAGGTCTGGGGGAGTCGGTCTCAATTTTCACAGCTCAGCCTGGCCAGAAGGTACAGAGGCATACATCACCTGGTATTCAGGGATCAGAAAGAGAAGGAAGAGATAGAGAGACGAGAAATTAAGCAATGAAGAAAGACAAAAGGGAAAAAGAGGTAAAAGATGACAAAACTAATCAAAAAAGGAAGAAAAATAAAATTGAAAAAAAAAAAAGGGCAACACCAGCAGTCAGTGCCTACAAATGGGACCCAGAGAGCCCCCCCTCAGGGGTGCGAATTTGAAGAAGCCGGTAGTCTCGGGGTTAAGAGACCGTGGCCACGGGAAGCAGAGGGGCGAACGAACAAAGGCCCCGGGATCCCACCCGCGCGGGAGCCCAGACCTAGAAACAGCCACAAGCTCGAACGCAGCCCTACAGCCCCGCAGGAGAGAGCAAAGACGGCACTCAGAACCAGGCACCCAGGCAAAAGGAGGGGGAGGCGGCAGAAAAAGGTTCGCTAGCTGCCAGCAAACGGCTCCCAGAAAGCCGCCAGCCCAGGCACTCAGAATCCAAGCACCGGCACCCCCCAGCCCAGGGACCCTGGCCACGGAAAGCAGGGGATCCCCAGCTGAGGCAGAGAGGGGTGGGTGGTGGGAGAGCGCGCACCACAGTTTACCAGTCGTTCTGTCTCCGACCAGATGCTCTGCAAGTCTGCTCTCCCGTTTGCTGGTCTCTGATAGGAATCCAAGATGGTGGATCCGCGCTGCGTTAGCTGGTAAGGAATCTCTGCCTGAGTCTCTCCTCGCTCTCCGTTCTCTTTTAGTATTCTCACTCCGTTTGGTGTTTGGCTGAGTTCTTTATCTCTTCATTTGGTGTTCTAGGGTTTCAGGATTGTTGATTCTCTGTTAGGCTTAGTTTTTCGGATCTTTGCTGTGGAGGGACGGCGTGGTGTTTCTGCCTAGAGCGCCATCTTGCCCCTCCCTTCCTTTTTTTTTTTTAATTGTACTTCAGGTGAAGGATTACAGAACAAATAGTTTCTCATGAAACAGTAGTACACATATCGTTTTCTGACATTGGTTAACAACCCCACAACATGTCAACCCTCTCCCTTCTCGACCTTTTTTTTTTTTTTTTTTTTTTGGTGAAAATATACATAGCCAAAGATACACCATTTCAAAAATTTCTACAAGCACAGTTCAGTGACATTGACTATGCTCTTCCAATTGTGCTGTTATTCTCACTTAAGATGAAGGCTTACAGAACAAAATAGTTTCTCATTTAACAGTTACTACAAATGTTGCCCTATGACAATGGTTAACAATCTCACAACACATCAACACTATCCTTACTCAACCTTGGGTTCCCTATCACCAGCTTCCTTGTCCCCTTCTGCCTTCTGGCTCTTGTCACTGGACTCCGGTACCTCATTAGTCTCATTTGGTTTTACAGGACTGTCCACTCCCAGGCTGAAAGGTGAACCTTGGAGATAACTTCACCACTGAGCTAAAAGGGTGTCTGGGGGCCATACTCTCGGCGTCTCTCCAGTCTCCCTTAGGCCAGTAAATCTGGTCTTTTTTTTTTTTTGTGAGTTAGAATTATGTTCTACATTCTTCTCCAGCTCTGTCGAGAACCCTCTGTTGTGATCCTGGTCAGAGCAGTCAGTGGTGGTAGCTGGGCACCATCTAGCTGTACTGGACTCAGTCCGGTGGAGGCCTTGGTAGCTGTGGACAATTAGTCCTTCGGACTAATCTTTCCTTGTATCCTGTTCTCTTCATTCTCCCTTGCTCCCAAAGGGATGAGACCAGTGGAGTATCTTAGATGGCTGCTCACAGGCTTCCAAGACCCCAGATACCACTCAGCAAGGTAGAATGCAGAGCATTGTCTTTATAAGCTATGTCATGCCAGTTGAGCTACATGTTCCCCGAGACCATGTTCCCCACAGCCCTCTGTCCAGCAATTCAGTCACTCAGGGAGTTTGGATGTGTCTATGGGGCTTCCATGACCTTTCCTTGTACAAGATGTGCTAGTTTCCCCTATATTGTGTACTGTCTCACCCTTCACCCAAGATACCTATTTATATGCCTTTTTAGTATTTCACCCCACCCCTTCTATCCCTGGTAACCAACAAAGATTGTTACATTTTGTGTGTGAACTTTTTCATGGGTTTTTACAGTAGAGGTCTCATACAATATTTGTCCTTTTGTGGTTGACTTATTTTGCTCAGCATAATGTCCTCCGGTTTCATCCATGTTATGAAATGCTTCACAGATTCATTGTTGTTCTTCCTTGTTGCATAGTACTCCATTGTGTGTATGTACCATAGTTTGTTTATCCATTCATCTGTTAATGGGCACCTACGTTGTTTCCATCGTTTTGCTATTGTGAACATGCTGCCGTGAACATAGGTGTGCATATGTCTATTCGAGTGATGACTCTTATTTCTCTAGGATATATTCCTAGAAGTGGGATTGCTAGATCGAATGGTATGTCTATTTCTAGCTTTCTGAGGAAGCGCCATATCATTTTCCATAATGATTGTATCATTTTGCATTCCCACCATCAGTGCATAAGAGTTCCATCTCCCCGCAGCCCCTCCAACATTTGTTATTTCCAGTGTTTTTGATTCGTGCCAGTAATGCCAGGGTGAGATGGTATCTCATTGTGGTTTTAATTTGCATTTCTCTAATGGCGAGTGATCGCGAGCATTTCCTCATTTGTCTGTTGGCCATTTGAATGTCTTCTTTGGTGAAGTGTGTGTTTATTTCCTTTGCCCATTTTTTAGTAGGATTATTGTCTTTTTGTTGTAGAGGTGTTAGATTTTCTTGTAGATTATGGAGATTAGACCTTTGTCTGACTTGTATTGTCCAAAAGTTTTTTCCCAATCTGTACGTTCTCTTTTTACTCTTTTGGTGAAGTCTTTTGACGAGCATAGGGGTTTGATTTTTAGAAGATCCCAGTTATCTAGGTTATCTATTGGGGTTTGTGAGTTAATGGTTATGGTTTGTATCCAGTCAATGCCATGTAGTAAGGCCTGAAGTGTTGGTCTTATTTTTTCTTCTATGAACTTCATAGTTTTAGGCTTTATATTTAGGTCTTTGATCCATTTTGAAGTAGTTTTTGTATACGGAGTGAGGTATGGGTCCTGTTTCATTTTTTTGCAGATGGATATCCAGTTTTGCCAGCACCATTTGTTAAAAAGACAGTATTTTCCCCATTTGATGGACTTTGGGACCTTGACAAAGATCAGGTGACCGTAGGTGGATGGATTTACATCTGGGTTCTCAATTCTGTTCCATTGGTCAATGTATCTGTCATTGTACCAGTACCAGGCTGTTTTGACTACTGTAGCTGTATAGTAGGTTCTCAAGTCAGGTAGTGTGAGTCCTCCAACTTTATTCTTCTTCTTCATTAGTGCTTTACTTATTCACGGCTTCTTTCCTTTCCATATAAAGTTAATGATTAGTTTCTCCATCTCTTTGAAGAATGTTGTTGGTATTTGGATCGGGATTGCATTGTATTTGTAAATTGCTTTGGGTAGAATTGTCATTTTCACACTGTTGAGTCTGCCTATACATGAGCATAGTATGTTTTTCCATTTATGTAGATCCCTTTGGGTTTCATGCAGTAGTGTTTTGTAGTTTTCTTTGTATAGGTCTTTTACATTCCTGGTCAGATTTATTCCCAAGTATTTTATCTTTTAGGGGCTATTGAAAATGGTATTGATTTCCTGATCTCCTTTTCATCATTGTCTTTACTGGTGTATAGGAATCCAACTGATTTTTGAATGTTTATCTTGTATCCTGCTACTCTGCTGAATCTTTCTATTAGTTCCAGTAGATTTCTCGTGGAATCTTTAGGGTTTTCTATATATAGTATCATATCATCTGCAAACAGGGAGAGTTTAACTTCTTCATTACCAATTTGGATGTCATTTATTTCTTTCTGTTGCCTTATTGCTCTAGCTAGAACGTCCAGCACAATGTTAAATAGGAGTGGTGATAAAGGGCATCCTTGGCTTGTTCCTGTTTTCAGCCTCTCTCCATTAAGAATGTTGTTGGCCATTGGTTTTGCATAGATGCCCTTTATTATGTTGAGAAATTTCCTTTCTATACCTACTTTATTGAGAGTTTTTATCAGGAATGGGTGTTGGACTTTGTCAAATTCCTTTTCTGCGTCAATTGACATGATCATGTGATTCTTTTCTTTCCTTTTATTCATGTGGTAGATTATGTTGATTGATTTTCTAATGTTGAACCATCCTTGCATACCTGGTATGAATCCTACTTGGTCGTGGTGTATTATTTTTTTGATATGATGCTGAATTCAACTGGCTAGAATTTTGTTCAGAATTTTTGCATCTATATTCATGAGAGATATTGGTCTGTAATTTTCTTTTTCTGTGACGTCTTTGCCTGGTTTTGGTATCAGTGTTATGCTGGCTTCATAGAACGAATTTGGAAGTGTTGCTTCCTCTTGTATGCTCTGAAATAGCTTGAGTAGTACTGGTACAAACTCTTCTGTAAATGTTTTGTAGAATTCTCCAGTGAAGCCATCTGGGCCAGGGCTTTTTTTGGTTGGGAGTTTTTTTTATTACCTTTTCAATCTCTTCTCTTGTTATGGGTCTGTTCAGATTTTCAACATCACTTTGTTGTAGTTTGGGTAGGCCATGTGATTCTAGAAATTTATTCATTTCCTCTAGGTTTTCAAATTTGTTGGAGTATAGTTTTTCATAATATTCTGCTATAATCCTTTTTATTTCAGTTGGGCCTGTTTTAATGTCCTCCATTTCATTTCTTATCTGGGTTATTTGCATTCTCTCCTGTTTTTCTTTTGTCATTCTGGCTAGTGGTTTGTCAATTTTGTTGATTCTTTCAAAGAACCAACTTTTGGTTTTGTTGATTCTTTCTATTGTTTTTCTGTTCTCTATTTCATTTATTTCTGCTCTGATCTTTACTATTTCCTTTCTTCCAGTGGTTGTAGGCTTTCTTTGTTGTTCTCTTTCTATTTGTTTGAGTTCTGTAGTTAATGTTTTGATTTTGTCCCTTTCTTCTTTTCTGATATGTGCGTCTATTGCTATAAATTGCCCTCTGAGGACTGCCTTTGCTGTGTTCCAAATGTTTTGGTATAATGTGTTTTCATTCTCATTTGACTCTAGGAATTTTTTGATTCCATCTCTGATTTCTTCTATTACCCACTGCTGTGTAAGCAGGGTATTATTCAATTTCCATGTCATTGATTTTTTTTTCCTTGCTCTTTTTATTGTTAATTTCTACTTTGACGGCATTGTAGTCAGAGAAGATACTTTGAATTATCTCAACGTTTTGGATCTTGTTGAGGATTTCTCTGTGGCCTAAGATGTGATCTATTCTGGAGAACGTTCCATGTGCATTGGGAAAGAATGTGTACTTTGTAGCATTTGGACGGAGTGTTCTACATATGTCTATGAGGTCAAGTTGGATGATTGTGCCCTTTAGGTCTTCTGTATCTTTGCTGAGTTTGTTCTTAGTTGTTCTGTCCTTTACTGAGAGTGGTGTGTCGTCTCCTACTATTATTGTGGAACTGTCAATTTCTCTTTTCAGTGTTGTTAGGGTTTGTTTTATGTATTTTGGAGCCCTGTCATTGGGTGCGTAGATGTTTATTATGGTTATGTCTTCATGATGTATCGTCCCCTTAATCATTATATAGTGTCCTTCTTTGTCTTTTATGATAGATTTTGTTTTAAAGTCTGTTTTATCTGAGATTAGAATTGCCAGTCCTGCTCTTTTTTGGTAGTTGTTAGCTTGATATATTCTTTCCAACCTTTGACTTTTAATAAATTCACATCTTTGTTTGTAAGGTGTGTCTCTTGTAGACAGCACATAGATGGATCCTGTTTTCTTATCCATTCTGTCACTCTCCGTCTCTTTATGGGTGCATTGAGTCCATTTACATTCAGTGGAATTATTGATAGACGTGAGTTTGTTGCTGTCATTTTTTAGTGCTTTTTTTTTGTGGTGCTGAAGTTTTTTTGTTCTTCTTACTCTCTTGTGCTGAGTTACTTTTGTTTGTGGATTTTGTTTTCATTTCTTTTGTTTTTGTAGGTTTCGTTTTTTTGCCGAGACTTTATGTTTTTCGTCTTTATTTTTATGAGTATGTTTGTTAACTTTCTTTGTGGTTACCATGAATTTTACCCTTATCTTTCTAAGTTTGAAGCAGTCTACAATTAGTTGGTATTGCCTTGCCTTCCTCTCCATTAGAAGGTTCTATACCTATGCCGTTTATTCTCTCTTTTATTGTTTTGATGTTGTCATTTACTGATTAACTGCTCTGATTCCCGACAGTATTTCTTTTGATTTTGGATAGTCCTTGACAGTTCATTTCTTAGATTGGTATCTGGCTGGTATGATCCTGCGTCCTAGATTCTGCCTGTGAGCTGAAGCTGTTTGTCCTCAGATCAAACAACTCCCTTTAATAATTCTTCTAAGTTTGGTTTGACTTTTACATATTCCCTTAATTTCTGTTTATCTGGAAAGGACCTAATTTCACCATCAAATCTGAATGAGAGTTTTGCAGGATATATTATTCTTGACTGGCAATTTTTTTCTTTCAAGATTTTATATATGTCATCCCATTGCCTTCTTGCCTGCATGGTTTCTGCTGAATAATCTGAGCTTAGTCTTATTGTTTCTCTTCTGTGTGTGACTTCTTGTTTTTCATGAGCTGCTTGCAGGATTCTTTGTTTATTTTTGGTTTTGGTGAGTGTGATTATGATATGGCTTGGTTATTTTCTTTTGGGGTCTCTCCTATATGGGTTCGTTGAGTCTTGGATGGCCAGCTTTTCATCTTTCATGATATTGGGGAAGTTTTCTGTTAACAGTTCTTCAGTGATCCTCTCTGTGTTTTCTGTTTTCTCCCCCTGTTCTGGAATTCCAATCAGTTGCAAATTTTGGCTTTTGATTATATCCTACATAACTCTCAGTGTCTCTTCATTTTTCTTTGTTCTTTTTTCTGAGTGTTCCTGAAAAAGAGTTGTATCCAAGTGTTTGTCTTCAATCCCACTGATGCTGTCTTCTGCCATTTCAATTCTGCTTCTCAGCCCTTCTATGGCACAGTCCATTTCTGAAATCTTGTTGTTTATTTGTTGGATTTCTAATTGTTGTCTTTGTATAATTTCTAGTTGTGAATTTATTTTGGCATTTTGTTCCTGCATTATTTTCCTGAATTCTTCCAATTTTTTGTCTGTATTTTCCATGAATCTGTCTATTCTTTCCTCATGTTTGTCAGCTTTTTTCCTCAGCTCTTGGAGAATTCTGAGTATTAGCGATTTGAATTCCCTATCAGGTAGTTCTAGTGCATTTTCTTCCACTGGAGAGTCTGGTGTTTTATTTTGGATGCCTACTAGAACCATCCTGTCCTCGTTTTGTAAATGTTTTGATATTGTCTGCTGTCTTCAGGGCATTCAGTAGTTTGTTTTTTTTTTTTTTCTCATTTATTGACTGTAGATTTGTTTGTTTTGTCCTTTTTTTTTTTTTTTAATTTGACTATGTCTGAGCAGGCGGACTGTGTGTTCTTTGTTGTTTGCTCGTCTGTGGGCACAATAGTTTTTGCCTCCTTCTCCAATTATCCAATTATACGGCAGGGCAGGTCTAGCTGAAGAGGAGTTCCTGGGATGGGTTGTTTGTGGCACTTCCTACAGCCACCAGAGAGGGTCAGTAATCAGTGCACGGCAGGTTCCATTAGGCTGTGCCTGTGCTGCTTGGTGATGTGATGTCAAGTGCACAGTGCAGGTAGGCAGGATGCAGCAGGGAGATTGTTATGTGTGGAGCTAAGATGGGTATGGGAGAGAAGAGAGCAGAACAGGAGCCAAAAACATACAAACAAAAAACAATGCTAGGGGAGCTCGCCTTTGGAGTGGAGAAATGAGAGACTATGAAATGGAGAAAAACAGAAAGGGTAAGAGTAAAAAAAAGAAAAGAATGAATAAATAAAAATCAGAAAGGTTAAAGAACCCCAAAGTTCCCAGGGATCCCACCTGTGCACCTATAATGTCTGGGGAAATCGCTCTCAGGTTTTGCAGTATAGCCTGGCTGGAAGGCGTAGAGGTATACAACGCCAGGTATTCAGGGAACAGAAAGAGAAGGAAGATATAGAGAGGTGAGAAACAGTTGTTTTGTCTCCCGCTGGACGTTCTGTGAGGCTGCTTTCTCGTACCCCCGTTTGCTGGTCTCTGATAGGAGTCCAAGATAGTGGATCTGCTCTGCATTAGTTGATAGAGGACCTCTGCATGAATCTCTCCTCACTCTCCATTCTGTGTCAGTTTTCTCACTCCATTTGGTGCTTGGCTGAGTTCTTTATCTCTTCAGTGGATGTTTTATGGTTTCAGGATTGTTGTATTCTCTGTTCTGCTTAGTTTTTCGGATCTTTGCTGTGGAGGGATGGTGTGGTGCTTCTGCCTACAGCACCATTTTCCCAGAACTCTAGTTTCTCTGATTTTATATCTAAGAATTTTTTCCTAAGAAAAATATTGGAGAAGGACATAAGGATGCATTTATAAAGTATAAGTATGTCTAGGAAGTGTTGCTTATAATAGAAATATTTTTAAATTTCTCTTGTCTCCTGCAAAAACAATAAAAATTGCTTAAATGATTATGTTTATCTATACAATGGTATAATATGCAGCCTTTTACATGGTCATGTGTTTTATACTTGTTGAAATAGAAAGATATTTACTTTATAGTAAATGAGAAAAGTAGATTGCTCTTAATATCTATACCATATATCTGAGAACAATGTCTTAGTTACTAAACAAATGTTTCATATATGTCTTTCCATCTAACACAATCATAAGTTTATTATGAAAGTGAATGTGTTTTTTTTTTTGTTATTGTATATTTTACAATTTTCATTCCCAGTCCTTGTATCATAATGAGTGTATGCAGAGTAAATTCATACAAATGAACACATACACACATACATATAGCCATACATCTCACTCACACATAGGCAGATGCATCCTCTCTTTAGACAGTCAGATCTTTTTTCTTATCAGTTTTGCTGAGGAAAGGCTTCTATTTTTCCTCTCATAGAATTGCTTATGGAAAATTATTTTTTCCAAAATAGGAAAGTGAGAAATTATAACTTGATCTAAAAAAGAGAAGTCATCAAGTCAAAATAATAAGACAAATTCTTGCTAGGCTCTACCACAGGCTTGGTATGCAGCCAGAGGGTTGGGAGAAAGATGAAAAATTCTTTCATGTTAGATTTAAGAATAAATACACAACTGAAGGAAGAAAAAGATTAAGAAAAAAAGGGAAAAAGCAATAAAATCCTTACCAAGGAGCAACTCTGAAAAGTTTTAGAACAGAACATAAAATATTCTGTCAAGAAAATTAAAAAAAAAAAAAACCTCTCCCTCAGCATATGGCATCCTCAGCTGGAGGAGAAGTTACGATTTAGAAATATAAGAATGTATAACTTCTGAAAAGTATGGTAAGAGATGCTCAGTAGAGGATTTTGTTTCCTCTCAAAACACTCACATGAGATTAGAATGCCTATTATACGACTCCCAACACACATTTCAAACAAAACCAAATAAACAAAAAAACACATACAAAAACAAATCTCCTAAATCCCCTATGTTAAAAGACATATAATAGGTATAGACTTTGCCATTAAATATTTACTCTTATGAACCATTGTTTTATAACTGCTCTAAAATCAACAATTTGTGTTCTATATGTTTAAAGATCAACTGAGATATATAGTTTTGCACTAAGTTAGGGGAATTCAAGAGAAGTCAGCAGTGTTTATTGACAACAAATAATCTACTTATATTTTTAAACGTCTCTCAGAAAGTTGAATATTGGTGAAAGATAAATAATATAAAATTTTGAAGATGAAAGGGACCTGGGAGATTAATCAACCTTTCATTCCTTCTTCCTTCCTTCCTTCCCTCCCTCTCTCCTTTTCTTCCTCCCTTTCGCCTTCTTTCTTTCTTTCTTTGTTTTTTTCCTAGATTGATGAGACAAAATCATTTGCCCAAGATCTCATAGACAGTTATAGGAGTATGTGTGGCAAAAACTTAGCTTCAGTGACTCACAGCTCTGATTTATTTCTATTATGTCATAACTATAATATCAAATTAGAGCCTTAGTTCAAAAATATTTTGAAGGTAATCAAGGAGTTTTAATTGTATAATTTCTAAGTAACAAAATTGTGTGAGAGGCTATGGAGGCATATAAGTAAGTTAACATGAGATCTTAATCACTCTCAAAGTTGAGATATAAAAGTAATGAGAGGTGGAAGGTAATAATTGTAATTATCGAAGTTGAATAGGAGTTTAAACTACAAAATATATATTTTTTCCAAAATCGCCATAATATGTTTCATTGTATATTTTATAAAAGAATTGAAAACTTAGATTTTCATAGATATCTCTAGGGGTAAGATAAGAACAAATAATAATGAAAATGCTAAACTACATCTGTTATGAAAAAGAATTAATTGTTCACCTGTGAGTTTGTATATGTCTCTCCACGTTTGTTAAAGTTATGATCAGAGAAATCCTGTGATAATGTGCCTTATAATAAAGCAATTTCTAATATAATGTGATTGGTCATTGATTGCTAGCTTCTTCCACACATTCTTCTCTATCATTTCATTAACCTCATGATAGTACAATGTTCTATTTTACATGATTGAATTTTTTTGGACCTTACTTAGACTGGTACATAGGTTTTACACACAAATAGATTTATTTTTGTTGTTAATATGAATGCTATTACCACTGTTAAATTTTCCTAAGTTGAAAGATAAAAGCCAAGTCCATAGAAGGAATAATAAACCTCAATCAAATTTGATGGTCAAAACATTAGAAAATAAGTATAATGACTATATGATACATGTCCTCAGCAGTCTAGTATCATGCATTACATTGATCCAAGAGCATTGTTTATCTGTTTTGGTGAAACTACATGTCCAACAACAGAAGATTGATTGACACTAAAATGAAAATTCAATTCAGAAAAATACTGCCTGCTTATGTTCCTATTGATCTTTTGATTATATCTTCACAACTTAAAGAATGAGTCTTGTCAAATTTCATGAAACACCACTGTTTTCAGTGGTTAGAAAGACTTGCTAGAATGAAAACTCAGCTGACTCTTATCATATTTCTTCCTTCCTGATATGACTGATAATGTTTTTCTCTACTCACTGGCGTGAAAGTGATAAGAAAATCATACAAGACTATTGATATCGGAGAAAAACACGAGACTTTCAAAAGGTCCCCATGATATAAAAAAAGAACACAGTGAAATGATAGATTATTTTTTGATACCTGGGAACATATGAGGATTATATAAAAGGATATTGCTCTCAAGAAAAGCAATACATATGTTTGTGAAGTATCTGTCATTATTATTCTGTTACATAATATATATTTTCTTATTTGACCTTTAAGGTAAGTATGCTTACCTTAATTTACCTACTAAAAGTCTATAATGGAACACTAAATCACCTCATATATAACGGTCAGTAAATGAAACTAAACAAATATTTAAGCTAATATTATGTGTAAGACAATGCTAGGCCCTCACGGAGGTAAACAGGAAAAAATAAGAATTTTGTATGAAACATAAAATATAGGAAAAAATAACTCTAATACGAAGAAGAATATGCTACCCACAATGCAAGTGATGCAAATAAAGTAAAAAGCCAAAGGAGAGAAAGCTTAACTTTACCTTGGAAAATCAAGAAAATGTTCACAGAATAGTTGAGGTGGAGTTGGGCATAAGCATGAGTGAGGCTCAGCAAACAGATATGTTGGGTGATGACAATGCCAAGAGCTGTCCCTTTCTTTGTCCGGTACCACAGAACAGAAGTCAGCATGGATGCTTACGGATAGAAGTTGTCAGAGGTACAGAGTGTTCTGTGTTTTTGTTGCTGTTGTGTGTGGTTCAGTTGATTCCAACTCACAGAGACCCTATAGGACACAGTAGAACTGCCGCATAGGGTTTCCAAGTCTGTAATCTTTACAGAAGCAGACTGCCACATCTTTCTCCTATGGAGTGGCTGGATGAGTTGGAACCGCTGACCTTTGGGTTAGCAGCTGAGTGCTCAACCACTTTACCACCAGGGCTACTTAGAGTGTTCCATAGTTCCTTCAAATATCTCATTTATGTTTTGGAATCATATAATCTTTTGTGTATGTGTAAGAAAAGTCAGTTCTTCTCTTCTAGTTGCATCTAACACCTGTCCCTTCTCCATGTATTTTCTTCTGGAAAATTCCTAGTGATTATTCTGTATCTGCGTAAGTATTCTGCCCCCGTAATTCACTTAGATAGACTTGACTTTACCTTCTCTGTTCCTATAAAGGAGTCCTGATGGTGCAGTGGTTAAGCACTGGACTGCTAACTGAAAGGTTGGAAATTTGAACCCACCAGCTGCTCCTCAGGAGAAAGATGTGGCAGTCTACTTCTGTAAAGATTACAGACTTGGAAGCCCTGTGGGGCAGGTCTACTCTGTCCTAGAGGGTCACTATGAGTAGGAATCAACTCGATGGCAATGGGTTTGGTTTCAGGTTTTTATGTTCCTCTAGTAAATTTTATTTTCTATATAACTTAAAATATTGTGTTGTAATTACTTATTTGTATATTTATGTCCCCATTGGACTATAAACTCCTTGAGCTAAACAAGCGAATATTGTTCATTTTTGCACTCTCACGTCCTAACTTATAGCCTGACACATTGTAAATTTTCAGTCAGTCTTCTTATTTAATGGAATGAAAGAATGAATAAATATAGAGGCGTTTTTAACCTCCTACCATTGAGTTTTTGTTTATGATGGTAGTATATTGGCTCTTTCTTTACAAGAAACATGATTATAGCTGTATGTATCCATTCTATCTTGAGTTATATCCCTAGCTGTATTTTTCCTGAAGCCTTTTTTTATAACATAATTTATTTTGTAAGATGAAAACACGAAGATTTGAAAGACTTTATCAAACAACATAAATTGTTCAAAGTTATTGAAGAATTCATGAAGACACAACTTGAACATTTCTTTTTATTGCTGATTATCTAGCAAAGGCTATTCCTCCTCTCATATCAATGATGTATGGAGTAAAGGTGGTATTTTGCAGGTTAGTGATACTATCTCGTAATACTATTGCCATGTTCAATGAAAGAAATACTGCAGTCATTTTCTACTCCAAAACATAAATGCCTCTCTAAATGCAACATTTAGTTACAAAAATTTGAAATTCTTTCAGCTGTCACACATTCATGTGCCTAATACACAAAACAGAAATAACTATAAATAGATACGAGTGTATAACATCAGATTTTTAGACTGCATGATCTAAAATATAATGAAATTCATGGTGATGATATAAACTTTATCACATATGATTCTTCAACCATTCATAATCTATAGAAATGCTTGTAGCACTGAAATAGCAATTAACATGAACATTAATATCTGCTAAAAATTACCCTGCTGAGAAAAACAACAATTTAGAATTCAAAAAGGAAAAAAAAAACTAAGTGATTGTATTTGTACATGGCTGAGACTTAGGGATTTTCATGCTGCAATAATACTACAGTGCTATTATAAACTATAGAAATTGTTATTGTTTTATGCCCTAGACACTCTCTTCAAATTTGTAACACTATTAAAATAGTCCCTTAGGTTTCCAACAACAAAGAAGGTTGATCTAATGAATAGACACTGTTTTTTTTTTTTTCAAAATACCAGGAATACATGAATGATTGTTATAAAATATTCAAACAATATAAATATATAGTGCAAAATATTGAAATTTCTTTTTTATAAGCATCCTTACCAATTTAATCCAATCCTGACACTTGAAACAATTTTGTAACTCCTTTCAAATAGTGTTTAAATGTATACATACATATATTTATGTATATTAATATGTGGTAAATGTGTATAGTCATGTTTAAATTAATATATGTATAGATCATAATGTACATATCTTTATACAGTTGCTTTTTTTACCTAACAAAATTTCTTGGGAATAAAGAAATATAAATGTGTTTATCCTATATTCAATTATTTTAAGTGTTGCCTGTAAATCCGTAGTTTTAACCTTTTTATGTATGAATTAATTTTTTTAAAATTTTTTGTTGATACCATGTTTTCATTAATGGAAAGTATGCTGAAACAAGGAACATTTCTAAAATTTTGCTATGAAATATGCATTTTGGCACATGTTATGTAGGGCATATATGTCCCTCTAGACTCTGGACATAGGATTATGTGGGACACATATGTCCTTCTGGGCTCTGCATTGCCTTCTAGATCCCTTGACAGGTGTGCACAAAGCATGACAGCTGAAAATGAAGTATTCACAACAACGTGGAATCATCATAAGAAACACAGCTTCCAAATAACACACAAGAACTGGGAAATGTACTTACAAGGCTTATCTCACTGTACAAAATCCAAGAAACAAAAGTGTTGTACAAACACCTCCAGGATGCAACATTTCATACAGTACCCTTTAAAAACAGTAATTTGTGGCATATGCCTATTTCTTCTGTGTAAAACAGTTAACAGGTCCTCACCTGGCAGAAGCACATACTAAAGGTGAGAAAATAACTTTCCAAGAAACCTGAGAGGTGGGAAATGTAGATGGGTGAACGTATATCCCATTACCATGAAAGGGTGTTAATATACCATAACAGTTTAAAATTATTTTTCTAATCATCGACATTTAGTTTATAGCCAATATACACCTATTAAGGAGCCCTGGTGGTGTAGTGATTAAGCATGCAACTGCTAACTGAAAGGTTGGTGGTTTGAAATCACCAGCTGCTCTGAGGGAGAAAGATGTGGCAGTCTGCTTCCGTAAAGATTACAGACTTGGAAATCCCATGGGGCAGTCCCTACTCTGTCCTATATGGTCTCTATGAGTCAGAATAAACTTGATGGAAATAAGTTGTTTCTTTGTTTGTTTCTATATAGCTATTAAAATTAATACTAGAATCCCTATTCTGGCCATGATAAAATAACAGAGAGAAAATTTACCCACTCACATTAGAAAACTAGAAATGTAAAGAAAATATATAAAACAGCCTTTTCAGATATTGAACAACAGGCAGCCCAGGTCAGTAATCCCCAAAAGAAGAGAACCAAAGATGGTGTTCCTTTGAATCTGATGAATACTAAAAATGCATGAATTGGGTAAAATTATATGAGGTTGGACAATGTGCATCTGAATATCCCCAAGAACTATTTCAGGACTAGAAATCATTAGTTTTCCCACAACCCAGAGTAAAGAGCCCTTGTCATTCCCTCAGGGTATACAGTAGAGATGTCTAAGAGAAATATGTCTTACATCTAAACTATCCCTACAGAAAATGCTACCCTAGATCTGCCAAAAAAGAATAGAGGACAAGTCTCAAATTTATCAGATTTAACATGAAGTTATATAAGAACCTATTAGAACAAATGAAAACATCCTATAGGGATGACAATAATATCCAGACATTGCACAACATAAAATACATAATATCTAATACTAGGAGTCAGAATGGACTTGATGGCAACTGACTTAGTTTTTTGGTAACATCAAATCAAAAATTACTATTCATGCCAAGAGTGGGAAAATGTGATCCATAACTGAGAGAAAAAATCAGCAAATATGAACAGAAACTATCAAAAACATAAATAAATGAAACAGAAGTGATGGAATTGGCATAAAGTGATTTTAAACAACCATTATAACTATGTTCAGTTCTACGAAGGAAAAAGTGACTTTAATGAAGACAGAAATACAAGATAAAAAAATGAATTTAAAATTCTCAAGATGAAAAACGCAATGTCTGAAATGAAAATTTTTCTGGGAAGAGACGGAGACAACATGGCATTATAGACAGAAGCACGACACCATCCCTCCATGGTAAAGACCAAAAAAAACTAAGTAAATCAGAGACATACTTAGTCAATCCTGGAACCCTAAGTATCAAATGAAGAGATAAAGAACTTAGCCAAGCACTGAATGGAATAAGAAACAGAGAACAGAGAGCAAGGAGAGATAAGTGCAAAGGTCCCCTATCAGCTAACACAGCATGGATTCACCATCTTGGACTCCTGTCAGAGATCAGCAGACAGGGAGTACGAGAAAGCAGCTTCATAGAGCTCCCAGCAGGAGACACAGCCCCTTTCCCACCCCTGCTCTGCCTCTGCTGATTCCTGCTGGCTGCAGTCTCTTGGCCAGGAGGCACTGGCTCTGGCTCCGTGCTGCTCGGATTCACCCAGCCCACACTGGCTGGCTCCCTCAGTGCCATTCCTTTGTTGCTGGTGTTGCTTTTTTCCACTTCTTTTGGTTTCTTCCCTCCCTTTCACCTCCTCACCCTCCTTTTTCTAAAACACCTGGCTCTGTGTGCCATCTTTGTTTCTTTTTGAAAGACTGTAAATTGCTGCTTGGCTGCAGAACTACTTCCCTGGTCTGCACTGCCATACTGGTGGGATCCCTTGGGACTATTTTTTGTTTTGTTATGTTTTGTTTTGTTCAGTTCTATTTTGTTTTGTTTGTTGGTTTGTTTTCTTTTTATTTTCACAGCTTGGGACCCCCTTCTAGCTGGGCTGTACTGTGCACTTTGGAAGTCACTACCCCAGTCTGCACAGCAGCATTGGTGGGATCCCTGGAGGCATTTCTTTTTCTTTTTTCTTTTTTCCTTTTTGTCTTTCTTCATTTCTCAGTTTCTCGTCTCTCTATATTTATCTTCTTTTCCTGTCTCCTGAATACCTTGCACTGTGTAACATCTCTGTCCTTTCTAGCAAGGCTGTACTGCACTGCCTGGAAGCCACTTCCCCGGTCTTCACAGCCACACCAGTGGGTCCCCTGGAGGCTTTTCTTTTCTTTTACTTTTTTTTCTTTAATTTTTATTTATTTTATTTTCTCTTTTTTCCTTTTTGTTTTTCTCCATTTCTCGCTTTCTCATCTCTTCATTCCAACAGCAAGCTCCCTTGGCACTCTTCTTTTTTGTTTGTTTTTTGGCTCCTGTTTCTCTCCCCTTTATCTCTTCTTTCCCATACCCATCTTAGCTCCACACTTCACAACCTCCTGCTTTCTTCCTGTCTACCTGCACCATGCACTGAACGTCACAACACCTAGCAACACAGGCTCAGCCTACTGCAACATTCCCTGAAGTGACTCACAGCACACCCTGTTGGCCCTGTTATGTGCCACAAACAACCCAGCCCAGCCCCTCCCCTTCAGCTGGAGCTGCCCTGCTGTGAGATAGCTGAGTGAATGACCCTGCCCATTGGACAAGGAGGTGAAAACTGTCATGCCCACAGACAAACAAACAACAAAGCAGGCTCAGCCCACCTACTCAGACATAACTAAATAAAACAAAAAATAAGAATGAAACAAACAAATCTACAATCAGTAAACAAGAAAATAACTACTGAATGTCCCAAAGAGCATATAATAGCAAAACAAATAAAAAACCAGGACAGGATGGTTCCAGTAGGCATCCAAAATAAAATACCAGATGAATTTCCAGTACTAGAAAAGTCACTAGAACTACCTGATAGGGAATTCAAATCTCTAATATTCAGAGCTATCCAACAGTTCAAGCAAAAAGTAGACAAAAAGGAAACTAATTCATGGAAAATGTAGACAAATTCACAGAAAATACCAACAAAAAAATGAAAGAATTCAGGAAAATAATACAGAAACAAAATGTTAAAATAAATTCACAACTAGAAATCATACAAAAACAACAATTAGAAATCCAAAAGATAAACAACAATATTTCAGAAATGGACAGTGTCATAGAAGAACTGAGGAGCAGGTTTGAAACAATTGAAGAGAGGATCAGCGAAATTGAAGACGAACAGTTGCATACAACTCTGAGGAAAAATCAGAAAAAAGAACAAAGAAAAATGAAGAAACCCTAAGAATAATGTGGGTTACAATCAAAAGCAAAACTTTGCCAGTGATCACAGTTCCAGAAGAGGGGGAGAAAACAGAAAACTTCCAGATGATCATTGAAGAACTGCTGACAGAAAACTTCCCCAATATCATGAAAGATGAGAAGCTGACCATCCAAGAAGCTCAATGAAACCCATGTAGGATAGGCCCCAAAAGAGAATCACCAAGGCCTATCATAATCATGCTTGCTAAAACAACAGACAAAGAAAGAATCATGAGAGCAGCTTGAGATAAACAAAAAGGCACATATGGAACGGAAACAATAAGACTAAGCTCTGATTACTCGGTAGAAACCAAGCAGGCAAGAAGGCAATGGGATGACATATATAAAATCTTGAAAGAAAAAAATTGCCAGCCAAGAATAATATATCCTGCAAAACTCTCATTCAAATATGATGGTAAAATTAGGACATTTCCAGTTAAACAGAAATTAAGGGAATATGTAAAAACCAAAGCAAACTTGCAAGAATTATTAAAGGGAGTCCTTTGTTTTGAGAACAAGCAACATCAGACCACTGCCTGAATCTAGGATGCAAGATCATACCAGCCAGATACCAACCTAGGAAAAGAACTCTCAAGGATATACAAAAGCAAAAGAATAACAACAGGGAACCAGAGAGGTTAATCTGTAAATGACAACAACGTCAGAACAATAGAAGAAGGAACAAATGGCGTAGGTAAAGAGTTGCTCAGTGAAGAGGAAGGAAAGGCGATGTCAGATAATAATAGACTGGTTCCAACCTAGGAAGATAAGAGTAAATTTCAAGGTAACCAGAAAGAAAGTTAACAAAACTACTCATCAAAATAAAGAAGAAAAACATAAAGTCTCAGTAAAAACAAAAGTACAAAAACAAAAGAAATGAAAAACAAATGCACAAACAAAAGGAATTCAGCACAGGAGAGTAAGAGGAACAAAGAAACCATCAGCACAACAAAAAGAAAGCATTACTAAATGACAGCAATAAATGCACACCTACCAGTAATTAAACCAAGTGAAAAATGGCCTAAAACACCCCTAAAGAGAAAGAAAGTGAGAAAATGGAGAAAAAAAAAATAGGATCCATCAATATGCTGTCTACAAGAGCCATATTAGAAATAAAGACAGAAATTTATGAAAAATCAAAGGATGGAAAAAATATATCAAGCTAATAGCTACCAAAAAAGAGCAGGAGTGGCAATACTAATCTCAGATAAAATAGACTTTAAAACAAAATCCACTGTAAAAGACAAAAAGAAGGGCACTATATAATGACTAAAGGGATGATCCATCATGAAGATATAACCATAATAAACATCTACACACCCAATGACAGGGCTCCTAAATACATAAAACAAACTCTAACAGCACTGAAAAAAAAATTTACTCAATAATAGCAGGAGACTTCAACTCACCACTCTCAGTAAAGGACAGAACATGTAGAAAGTAATTCAACAAAGGTACAGAAGAACTAAAGGACATAAACAGCCAACCTGACCTCACAGACATATGTAGAACACTCCACCCAGCAACTGCAAGTTACACATTCTTTTCCAATGAACATGGAACATTCTCCAGAATAGATCACATCTTAGGCCACAGAGCAACACTCAACAAAATCCAAAACATTGAGATAATACAAAGTATCTTCTCTGACCACAGCACCATCAAGGTAGAAATTAACAACCAGGTAAAGCAAAGAAAGAAACATCAATTACATGGAAACTGGATAACATCCTGCTTACAAACTACTAGGTAATAGAAGAAATCAGAGATGGAATAAAAAAATTCCTAGAATCAAATGAGAATGAAAACACATCATGCCAAAACCTTTGGGACACAACAAAGGCAGTCCTCAGAGGTCAATTTATAGCAACAGATTCACAAAGTAAAAAAGAAGAAAGGGACAAAACCAAAATATTGGCTATATAACTCAAACAAATAGAAAGAGAACAGCAAAAAACATCACCCAGACAACAGAAGAAATAAATGAAATAAAGAATAGAAAAACAATAGAAAGAATCAACAAAATCAAAAGTTGGTTCTTTAAAAGGATCAACAAAATTGACAAACCACTGGCCAGAATCACAAAAGAAAAACAGGAGAGGAAGCAAATAACCCAAATAAAAAAATGAAATGGAGGGTATTACAACAGACCCAACTGAAATAAAAAGGTTATTAACAGAGTATTATGAAAAATTATATTGCAACAAATTTGAAAACCTGGAGGAAATGGACAAATTTCTAGAAACACACTACCTACCTAAACTAACACAAAATGATGCTGAAAATATGAACAGACCTGTAATAAGTGAAGAGATTGAAAAGATAATGAAAGAAATTCCCAATCATAAAAGCCCTGGCCCAGATGGCTTCACTGGAGAATTCTACCAAACATTCAGAGAAAAGTTTACACCAATACTACTCAAACTATTTTAGAAAATAGAAAAGGAAGCGATACTTTCAAATTAATTCTATGAAGCCAGCATAACCCTGATACTAAAACCAGGCAAAGACATCACAAAAAATAAAATTACAGATCAATATCTCTCATGAATATAGATACAAAAATTTTCAACAAAATTCTAGCCAATAGAATTAAGCATCACATCAAAAAAATAATACACCATGTCCAAGCAGAATTCATACAAGGTATGCAAGGATGGTTCAACATTAGAAAATCAATCAACGTATTCCACCACATAAATAAAAGGAAAGAAAATAATTACATGATCATCTCAATCGATGCAGAAAAGGCATTTGATAAGGTCAAACACCCATTCCTGACAAAAACTGTCAATTAAATAGGTATAGAAGGGAAGTTTCTCAACATAATAAAGGGCATCTATGCAAAACCAATAGCCAACATCATTCTTAATGGAGAGAAGTGTAAAACAGTCCCCTTGAAAACAGAAAAAGACAAAGATGCCCTTTATCACTACTCCTATTTAACATTGTGCTGGAAGTCCTAGCTAGAGCAATAAGGCAAGAAAAAGAGATAAAGCGCATCCCAACTGGTAAAGAAGAAGTTAAACTGTCCCTATTTGTGGATGATATGATACTATGAACAGCAAACCCAAAAGACTCCAGGAGAAAACCATTGGAACTTTTAGAAAGATTCAGCAGAGTAGCAAGACACAAGATAAACATACAAAAATCAGTTGGATTCCTATACACCACTAAAGAAAATGATGAAATGGAAATCAGGAAAATAATACCATTGATAATAGCCCCTAAAATAATAAAATACTTTGGAATAATCCTAACCAGGGAAGTAAAAGACCTATACAAAAAAAACTACAAAACACTACAGCAAGAAACCCAAAGAGATCTGCATAAATGGAAAAACATACCATGCTCATGGATAGGTAGACTCAACATTGTGAAAGTGACAATTCTACTCAAAGCAATTTACAAATACAATGCAATTCCAATCCAAATACCAACAACATTCTTTAGAGAGATGGAAAAATTAATCATTAACTTCATAGGACAAGAAAGAAGCCCTGGATAAGAAAAGCAGTATTGAAGAAGAACAAAGTAAGAGGACTTGCACTACCTGAGCTCAGAACCTACTACACAGCTATGGTAGTCAAAACAGCCTGGTACTGGTACAATGACAGATACATTGACTAATGGAACAGAATTGAGAACCCAGATGTAAATTCATCCACTTACAGTCACCTGATCTTCGACAAGGGTGCAAAGTCCATCAAATGGGGAAGACAGTCTTTTTAACAAATGGTGCTAGCAAAACTGGATGTCTGTCTGCAAAAAAAAAATGAAACAGGACCCATACCTCACCCCAAACACAAAAACTAATTCAAAATGGATCAAAGACCTAAATATAAAGCAAAAAAATTTAAAGTTCATAGAAGAAAAAATAGGATCAACACTAGAGGCTCTAATACACAGCATTAACAGGATGCAAACCATAATCAACAACACACAAACTCCAGAAGATAAGCTAGATAACTGGGATCTTCTAAAAATTAAACACTTAATGCTCATTGAGAGACTTGATCAAAAGAGTCAAAAGAGAACTGTCTTAGTCATCTAGTACTGCTCCAACAGAATTACACCAAGTGGATGGCTTTAACAAACAGAAGTTTATTCTCTTACTGTCCAGTAGGCTACAAGTCCAATTTCAGGGCTTCAGCTCCAGGGGAACACTTTGTCCATCAGCTGTGGAGGAAGGTCCATGTCATCAGTCTTCCCTGGGAGCTTCTCTGGGCAGGAACCTCAGGTCCAAAGGACGCACTCTGCTCCTGGCACTGCTTCCTTGGAGGTATGAGGTTCCCATGTGTCTCTACTCAATTCTCTCTTTTATATCTCAAAAGAGATTGCATTAAGACATTATCTAATCTTGTAAACCTCATCAGTATAACCTCATCACAGTGTTAGAATTTACAACACATAAGGAGATCACATACAACCTCGTCATAATGATAAAGTTTACAACACGTAAGGAAATCACATCAGATTACACAATCATACAATACTGGGAATCATGACCCAGCCAAGGTGACAGGTATTTTTGGGGGACACAATTCAATCCACGACACTTCATCCTTTGACCCGCAAAAATTCATGTCCTTGCAACACGCAAAATATACTCATCTCATCATATCACAGCAGAAGTCTTAACTCCAACTCCAAATTCCAAAAAATCCTCTTCGTCTGTGAAATCTAGAGTACAAGTTACCTTCTTCCAAAGGTACAATGGCAAAACAGGCACAAGTTAGACATTTCCATTACAAATGGGACAAACTGGAGAAGAAGGGATAACAGGCACCAAGCAACTCAGCAGAATACATTACATTAGCTCTCAAGGCTTTGAAAATAATCTTCTGTTCTCTGATGCAACTTACACAATAGCCCTGCCTTCCAGTCTCTAGGTATTGGCCAGTCTCTGAATTCTGTGTGGAGGCCCCTCGGCCCTGGGCTTCAGCTCTGCCATCCTGGCTGACTGGGACAGCAACTTTGCTCCCTTGGCTTTAGGCACACAATTCTCCTAGTCCATCTGCGTGACAACTCCACCCTTAGAAACACCAGAGGCAATTGCTCCACCCTTGGAAACCCCTGAGGTCATGGCAATACCTTTTGAGACTGAGGCAGCTGAGCTTCTTGTGTTCCTTATCTCTTCAGCTTCTGCTTCCTGTGGCCTCTCCACCCTCGAGCCTCATGCCTGCATCTGACCTGCTGGGGCAAGTGTTCCAAAACTTGGTAGCTCCACTGATAAGTGCCCAGAGACACCCCACTCCGCCAGGAAGCCTCCTGCACACAGGCACTCAGCTCCCTCGCTCTGTGGGTGAGAAAGCCTAGCTCCACCGATAAGTGCCTGGAGGCACCCCACTCAGCCAGGAAGCTTCTGGCACACAGGAACTCAGCTCTCCTGCTCCGTGGGTCAGCTCCAGCTCTGTCTAGCCCTGGACTCCTGGTTCTGTTGCTGCTGGTTCTCTGACACTGCCTCTCCTCTGCTGCTGCAGGTTCTCTACTGCTGCTGGTCCCCTGCCACTGCCACACCTCTATCCATTCAGTTTCAAAACCACTTCCACATTTTAGGTATCTGTTAGAGCAGCACCCCACTCTCAGTACCAAATTCTGTCTTAGTCATCTAGTGCTGCTCCAACAGAATTACCTCAAGTGGATGGCTTTAACGAACAGAAGTTTATTCTCTCACAGTCCAGTAGGCTACAAGTCCAAATTTAGGGCTTCAGCTCCAGGGGAACTCTTTCTCCATTGGCTGTGGAGTAAGGTCCATGTCATCAGTTTTCCCTTGGTCTGGGAGCTTCTCTGCACAGGAGCCTCAGGCCCAAAGGATGTGCTCTGCTCCCGGCACTGCTTTCTTGGTGGTGTGAGGTTCCCATGTGTCTCTGCTCACTTCTGTCTTTTATAACTCAAAAGAGATTGCATTAAGACACTATCTAATCTTGTAAGCCTCATCAGTATAACCACAAGACAGTGATAGAATTTACATCACATAATGAGATCACATCAGATTACACAATTATACAATACTGGGAATCATGACTCAGCCAAGCTGACACATATTTTTGGGGGACACAATTCAATCCATGACAAGAACCTACAGATAGGGGAAAAAAAATTTGGTTATTACAAATCCAACAAAGGTCCAATCTCTAAATCTACAGGAAAATCCAACACCTCTACAACAGAAAGACAAATAATCCTATTAAAAAATGGGCAAAAGAAATGAACAAGACACTTCACCAAAGAAGACATTCAAGCAGCCAACAGACACATGAGGAAATGCTTGCGATCACTAGTTATTAGAGAAATGCAAATCAAAACCACAATGAGATACCATCTCACTGTGGAATTACTGGCACGAATCAAAAACAAAAATAATAGGAAATAACAAATGTTGGAGAGGTTGCAGGGAGATTGGAACTCTTATGCACTGCTGGTGGGAATACAAAATGACACAACTATATTGGAAAATGATATGGTGCTTCCTTAGGAAGCTAGGAATAGAAACACAGTATGATCCAGCAATCCCACTCCTAGGAATATATCCTAGAGAAATAAGAGCTGTCACACAAATAGACATATGCATACTCATGTTCACTGCAGGATTTTTCACAATAGCAAAAAGATGGAAACAACCTACATATCCATCAACAGATGAACGGATAAACAAACTCTGGTACATACACACAATGGAGTATTATGCAATGGTAAAGAACAACGATGAATCTGTGAAGCATCTCATAACATGGATGAATCTGGAGGGCATTATGCTGAGTGAAATAAGTCAATCACAGAAGGAAGAATATTGTATGAGACCACTACTGTAAAACTCATGAAAAGATTTACACACAAATAAACTTTGATGGCTATGAAGGAGGGGAAGGTGGAAGGAAAAACACGAAAAAGACAATAGATAAGTGGTAACTTTGGTGAAGGATAATACAGTACACTATACAGGGGAAGCCAGCACAGCTTGTACAAGGAAAGGTCATGGAAGCTCCATAGACACATCCAAACTCCCTGAGGGACTGAATTGCTGAGCTGAGGGCTGTGGGGAACATCTAGCTCAATTGGCATAACATAGTTTATAAAGAAAATGTCCTGCATTCTGCCTTGGTGAGTTGTGTCTGGGGTCTTTTTTAAAAGCCTGTGAGCAGCAATCTAAGATACTCCATTGGTCTCACCCCTTCGGTAGCAAGAGAGAATGACAAAAACAAAATACAAGGGAAAGATTAGACCACAATTACGTCAGCCTCCACCAGACTGATTCCAGTACAGCTAGATGGTGTTTGGCTACACCAACTGCTCTGACAGGGATCACAGTAGAGGGTCCTGGACAGAGCTGGAGAAAAATGTAGAACAAAATTCTAACTCACACACAAAAAAAAAGGCTTACTGACCTGACAGAGACTGGAGAAACTCTGAGAGTATGGGCCCTGGTCACCCTTTTAGCTCTGTAATGAAGTCACTCCCGAGGTTCACCTTTCAGCCAAAGATTAGACAGCTCCATAAAACAAAACAAGACTAATGGGGCACAACAGTCCAGGGACAAGGACTAGAAGGCAGGAGGGAACAGGAAATCTGGTAATAGGGAACCCAAGTTTGAGAAGGGACCGTATTGACATGTCATGGGGTTGTTAACCATTGTCATAAAACAATATGTGTACTAAATGTTTAGTGAGAAACTATTTGTTCTGTAAACCTTCATCTAAAGTCCAATAAAAAAAAAAAGACTAAACTTACTGTTCTGACACAGACTGAAGAATCCCCAAGAGCATGGCCCCCAGACACCCTTTTAGCTCCCTAATGAAGTCACTCCTGATGTTCACCCTTTAGCCCAAGATTAGACAGGCCCATAAAAAAAATGAGACTAAAGGGGCACACGAGCCCAGGGATAAGGACTAGAAGACAGGAGGGGACAGGAAAGCTGGTAATGGGGACCCCAAGGTCGAGAAGGGAGAGTGTTGATATGTCATGGAGTTGTTAAGTGAATGTCAGAAAACAATACGTGTACTAACAGTTTAAAGAGAAACCAGTTTGTTCTGTAAACCTTCATCTAAAGTATAATAAAAAAATTTTAGTGGATATGATTATGTGCAGATGAAACAATTCAGAAGAAAGATTAATGAACTCAAAGAATACCAATACAAAGCAGGCAAATGAAACAGAGAGAAAATACAAAGTGAAAAAAAAAAAAATGAACAGAACCACAGTAACCAGCAGAGTACTATCAAGTGATTGAATCCAGGCATAATTTAAGTCCCAGAAGAAGAGGAAAGGGAGAGGTTTGAGCAGAAAACAATTTGAAGAGATAATGGCCACAAATTTGTAAAATGTGATGAAAACTCTAAATTGACAGGCAAGAAATTTGACGAACACCAAGCAGGATAAACACACACAAAATAAAATTACATAAAGTTATATAATAATAGGTAATGCAGAGAAATTCTTAAAAAAGAGTGAGGAGAAAAAACGCACGTTCACATGGATGAACAGACAAGAAAATTTTACAAACTTTTTTTAAAATTTAGTTTATTTTTTGTTGTTGTCATTGAGAATATGCAGAGCAGAACATACACCAGTTCAGCAATTTCTACATGTACAATTCAGTGATATTTATTATATTCTTCAAGTTGTGCAACCATTTTCACCCTCCTTTTCCAGATTATTTCTCCCCGCTTAACATAAACTCATTGCCTCTTAAGTTTCCTATCTAACGTTTTGAGATGCTGTTGTCAATTTGATCAACTATAAATAGTTCTTAAAAGAGCACTGTCATGGTTTGAATTATGTCCCCCAAAAAATGTGTGTAGCAATTTGGCTACGCCATGATTCCTGGTACTGTTGATTTTCCTGTATGTTGTAAACCTGCCTCTATGATGTTAATGAGGGAGGATGAGTGGCAGTTGTGTTAGTAAGGCAGGACCTGATCTACAAGACTGGATTGTGTCCTGAGGCAATCTCTTGAGCTATAAAAGACAGAAGTAAGCAGTGAGACAGGGGGACCTCATACCACCAAGAAAGCAGTGCCGGGAGCAGAGCACGTCCTTTGGACAGGGGTCCCCGCGCCGAGAAGTTCCTAGTCTGGGGGAACACTGATGAGAAGGCTGAGAGAAAGCCTTCCCCTGGAACTTACACCCTGAATTTGTACTTTTAGCCTACTTTGACTGTGAGGAAATAAACTTCTCTTTGTTAAAACCATCCACTTGTGGTATTTCTGTTATGGCAGCACTAGATGACTAAGACAAGCACAATGCTCAAGGCAGATATTCTTTACTAGCTAAGCTAAACTACTATTTGGCTTTAATAAGATTTCAGGGAATATTTTTGGTTTAAGGTTTAAAGATTATCTCAGGGCTATAGTTTCAGGGGTTCATCCAGCCTCCATAGCTCCAGAAAATCTGGATTCCAAGAGAATTTGAAATTCTGTTTTGCATTTTCTCCCCTTTCATAAGGATTCTTCTGTATAATATTTGATCAAAACATTCAGTAATGGTAGCTGGACACTCTCCCATTCTGGTCTCATGGAAAAGGAGGCAGTTGTTCATGGTGGCAGTTAGCCATACATTCCATCGCTTCCTCCAGCTCCTAACTCTACTTCTTCCTCTGTTGCTACATGCGAATAGAGACCACTTTTACCTTGGATGGTCACTTGCAAGCATTGATAGAAATACTATAAACCAGTAAACAAAAGTACTAAAACATTAAAATGCAAGAACAAATTTCTAACTTAATAATATGTACTCAGTGAAAATATATTGAATAAATGAAGGGTAAATAATGATTTTTATCAACAAAAGTTTACAGAATTCATAGCCAATAGTTCTACAAAAAATGTGAAAAGGAAATTCTTGAAGGTGAAGGAAAATGATGCAAATGGAAACTTAGAATTTTACAAACACCAGAAATGATAAATACATGGGTAAATTATCAGATATTTGAAAATGTAAATTAAAAAAAAATTAATCACAATGGATTATGATATTTAAAAGTATATAAAAATAAAATGAATAACAATAATAGTATAAAAGATGAAAGGAGAAAAAGGGAGAATAAAGTTGTAGATTTTTATAGTATATGTGAAGAGGTAAAATATCATTTGCAGGTAGACTTTCAAAAGTAAAAGCTGCATATTGTAAACCCAAGGGCATAACATTATTTTATGTAAAAGTATAAACACAAATGTATACCTAATAAGCCAATTGTGGTAATTGAGTGTCAAAATCACTCAATCCATAAAAGCCTATGCAATCTGCCTTCTTTTCTTCTTTCTCTCCTTTAATAAATATCAGACATATTGCACTCTGAAGATTCCTCTCACCTGTTCCAATCCCTTCTTTCTTTATTTTTCATAGCTAATACTCCTCAAAAAAATTTTGAACATAAATCCTACCTTCACCACTAATTCCCAGAAAGCCAAGAGTGATATACATATAGAAGACTTGAACATCATTAACCAATTTAACCTATGTGACAATTATGAAACACTCCAACCAACAACACAGTATACATTCTTTTCAAGTGCACATAAAACATACACTAAGATAGACCACGTGCTGGGTAATAATAATTTTAAAAAATCTCAAAAAATTTAAATTTGAAATCAGAAAGTATATGTTGTCTGACCACAGTGGAATTAAAATAGAAAACAACAAGAAGAAAGAAAAATCTTGTAAATCCCTAAATATTTGGAAATTAAATAAAACAATTCTAGTTAAACTAGGGGTAAAAAAAGAAGTCACATGAGAAATTATCATTTTCTTAAATACAGAAAAATTTAAAAACATAAAAATTTGTGTGAAACGGTAAGCAGAGCTTAGAAGGAAAATTATAGCTTTAAACACTATCGTTAGAAAAGTAGAAAAATCAAAAACTCAGTTATATAATTTCCTCCTTAGGAATCTATAAAAGAAAAACAAATTATACTAAAAGTTAATATAAGAAAGGAAATAATATTATTTCTGTATTTCATCTAAATTACAAATAATTATATCTGCTATCTGTACCTTGTCTTGTTTATTTGATCAGTCTTGGCAAGGGTTTATCAATTTTATTAGAATTTTCAAATAACAAAATTTTATCTCTGAAAATCTTCTCCACTGTTTTCTGGTTTTGAATTAATTAATTTTTGCTCCTTTTTTCCGGTATTTCCTGTATTTGATTTTCTTTGAGTTAATTTTCTATTTTTTATTTCATTGTAATATGTTATTGTGAGGCTGTAAATGTATCTTTAAACATGATTTGAGATACATTCCATTTGTTTTTTTCTGGAGTTTTTTGGTATTTTTAATGTAATTTTCATCAATTTTTTTTTCTAATATTCATTGTGATTTAGAAGTGCAATGTAAAAATTTCCATGCCCATGTGAATTTTTTAGTTTTCTTTTTGTTGCTGATTTCTAAATTCATTCCAATTAGGGAAATAAAATAAAATTTAGAAAATAAAATAAATGAAATGAAATGAAAGCAAAATAACCTTAATTATTTACAAAAATTGTGAGATGCACTTTAAGGCCTCAGCAAGTCAAAATTTTTTAAGTGTGTCAACCTTTTTTTGAAATGAATATAGGTTTGAGTTCATTGGATAGAGTATTCTCTACATGTCAGTTATGTAATGTTTTTAATATAGTTCAAATCTTATATAGATCATCACTTATTCTCAGTCTGACTGTTTAATTGGCAACTGGAAACAAGAGGATGAAATCTCCCAGTACAATTTTTAAATTTCTCCTTAAACATTTGTCAATTTTCATTTTACGTATGTAAAGTCTATGACATTAAGTATGAATAAATTGAGCTTTACTCTATGTCCGTACCGAACATATTAGCTGAGAGGAGAAGAAAGAAAATCCAGGCTAAATTGTCCCCGACACCTACTTTTCATACCGAAGCTTAGAAGTTTTTCTTGAGTAAATGCTTTCACTTCGTTGTACACTCCAGGGTCCTGGAATGAATGTTTTTGACAATTTTATCTAGTTTTATTTTTACTTTTGGAGAAAGGATTTGTCAAGCCCCTTATTCTGTCTTTCTGGAAGTCTATTTCTTTTAAATATTTATCTCCTTTGTCCTTGCCTAGGACTTAGTTCATTTGGGATTTTACAATTCTCAAGATATTTTAAAAAGTATAGATATAGCTATATAGGTAGATAACTTCAGAGCTAAATTTCAAATAAAGTTCATTCTGTGTGTCCCTATTTGAAAAAGGGGAAAAAAACCTTGTAAATTTTAACTTTAAATGTTGAACTTGTTAAATGGTTAAATGTAAGATTTTTATAAATTTCTAATTCTTTGAATTAAAAATTATTAAATCAACTCTGAAAAAGAATGAATCTCAATTTAATGGAGAGCAAAGTATTTAATTTTTATCAAGTTTGTATATTTTAAAGTTTAATGCATTATGAATACAGAAATTCTATCAGAAATTTCTACCTAGAAAAAGAAGTATTTCTGCTAAAATTAGATTGTTTTCAATTATCATAAAAATAAATATAAGGCATAAGTATATGTATACCATGGAATATAGCAAAATATTTATACTTTATAGTTTTCATTAGCTTATAAATCACTCATGCTGCATTATTATTCCTTGATTATTTGTTTTAACAATGTATGTTTGAGTAATCAAATGATAAAGAACATTTCACTCTATTTTTAATTTGTTTTAAAAATTAGTAAATAGAAGCAGAAATACCAGGTATAATTTTATTTTGCATTCACATAAGAAAATTCAATAATAAAATATGGTCATTTCATTGTGTAGTTAACATTGTAGGCTTTTTCTTTTTATGCTGTTTACTTTTGTGCTTTTGTAACCCTTTCTGTGTACCACTTTCTTCCATAAAACTGACCAATAAAATTTTTCCAATTAGTAGTAAAATACAATCATACAAGAAGGAGTGCAAACAATGATATAGGTATTAAATGGCTAATGATTTTCTATTGACTATCTCCTAGTTTTGCTATTTGTCATTGCTGGTAAAATTTTGCAGTTGCATTTTTAGATGACCTAAGATGACTGGTGGCACAGTGGTTAACAGCTTGGCTGCTAACCAAAAGCTGGGTAGTTCCAATCCACCAGCCGCTCTTTGGAAACCCTATGGGGCAGTTCTACTCTGGGAAGTGACTCCACAGCAACGAGTTAAGACCACTTAAAAAGAATAGAGAGGAAATAAGAGTGATATTACACAAGCATTTTTATTATCTATTTTAGACTGGAAATGGGTTAATTAAAACATATTTACTTCTTTCAAAATTTCTTTTAATTTGTAAATCAGATACACACCAGAAACCAAAGTAATAGTTTCCTAGATTGAATTAAGTTTAATCAGGTGGATGGGGGTCCTGATTGTGCAGGGGTTAAGCATTTGGCTGCTAACCAAGAGATTGGCAGTTCAAATCCACCAGCTGCTCCTTGGAAACCCTATGAGGCAGTTCTCCTCTGTCCTGTAGAGACTCTTTGAAGCGGAATCAATTTGATGGCAACATGTTTGGTTTGGTTTATGCTTAGAGGAGAAATCTACCTGCTTATATAGAATTCCCTACCCATTATTTCTATATCATTTCATACCAATCGTAAATATAACCATTAATTTTCCCTGTTGAGAAATACTTCCTCAAATGAATAAAAATATTTTTCTCAAGGTTGCCCTGAGAATAATTGCTTGGTTGAAGACGTATAGCTAGTAAATATTATGAAAATATTGAGTAGGCTGCTATGTATTCATTGACTCCTTCCATTGTTCCCCTGTGGAAAATATAAGCGTCTCTACCCTTTTATCTGTGGGTTGAAGCTAACTATTGAGTGTCCTTGTTCCTAGCCACCAATATATAATGTAATGGGAAAGCCAGTAGACTGCTGTAGTTAGGACTTTATAGGGTGTTGTCCCTCAGACAAACAAAAAATTATACATACAGTGCACAGATTTGTAGAAATAATAAAATAAATTTAAAAGTTTTATTTATTTATTTATTTATTTACATTTATATTGAGATCTTTTGTATAGATGATTTACACTAGAAACTCAATAAATTGTTTTGGGTTATCAAAATGTTTCTCGAGCAAAGGCAACAGCTCCTATCAGTGGCCTCTTTCCAAAGTTACTAATTTCAGATTTAAGTAACAAAGACTTTGCCTTGGGCCTTTAGGCCTAATTGTTGGACTCCCTTGCAGAACTCCCTAAACTTTGCTCATAACTTTGTAAACTGTCGTTCTGTTACATTTTGTGATGTTCTCCTCAGTTACATCATATGACTGGCCATCCATTTCCTGCCTAGACGCTCAGTGATGTGGCATACCAATTGGCTTCGCCCACCAAATTTCAAACTAGTTGTGGTAAGCTTAGTAATGGACCCCAAATATGCCCATGTCCTTGTCCTTGGAACCTGTGAATATGTTAACCAACCTGACAAAAGGACCTTTGTAGATGTCATTGAATTAAGGATCTTGAATTGAGGAGATTATCCTGAATTATCTGGTGGGCCTGATGCAATCACAAGGGTTTTATAAGATAAAAGCAAGAAGGTCAGAGTAAAAGAGAGAAGACATAGGGATTTAACCAAAGGTCAGAAAGGAGAGAAGATACTGTGCTTGTGACTTTGAAGATGGAGGAATAGGCCATTAGCCGAGGAATGTTGGCAGCCTCTAAAAGCTGGAAAAGGCAAGGAAACAAACTTTTTCCTGAAGCCTCAAAAAGGAATATAGTTGTGGCAACACCTATATGTTAGACTTCTGACATCCAGAAATTATTTAATTTATTTGAGAATAAATTTTTGGTGGTTTACACTACTAAATTTGTGGTAATTTGTTGCAGCAGCAATAGGAAACTAATACATGAGTCTATTCTCTTCCAAGACAATTCTTCCTTTTAGTACATTTATCGATTATGTTAAAAAAGAGATCTGTGTCTTAATGTAATATGTAGTACCCTTCATTTGTACTCCATATTAGAAAGTGTAACCTTTATACTTGTATAAAAATTTCTAGTTGTATTTAGGAAATAATAGAGAGTAATCATTGCATGCAAGAAGTCAGTAGTACTACAGAAATTCCATTGAGGAGAATTACACATGATCATCATAAATTTTGACAAATCACACAGGAAATAAATTTTGTGTTTTAAGAAGCCTTTACCTAACTGAGAAATGAATGTTAAGGAACATTTCTGAATATTATTCCCAGTTTACATATTTATACATTTAGTTTTCTGAACTCAGTATTGAATCAGATATGGCCATTAGGACATATCTTACTAAATGGCATGGAATTGTCTTCTACAAACAAACTGCGCCCAAGCCATAATAATGGCCTAATTTTCAGTTATGGTTCAGCAAAGAAAATTGATGCATGCTTAAAGTCTTGGGATATGTTGTCTACATGCATCAAAAAACATTATGTAAGTGAGCAGAACTATTAGCAGATTCCAGAGCTGTTCCATTTGCAGAGCAATAGATCTGTTCAAAAGTCTCATTGTTATTTCATTTGAAGAGCGTCACACACTCCCTGACAAAATGCTAGTCCAGACTGAGGAACTCCACCGACCTACTCTCTCCTCCCCTAAACGTTTTTACATGTGCATTTCATGCCATATCCTGAGATCAGAAATCATATCTGACATACCAGTATTTCTCACCTGTGGAAGCTTGCAGTGCCATTTAATAGGTGCTCATAATACATATGAGAGAAGAAATTTTGTAAATTGTTTGACAAACTAAAGTTTGCACAAGAGCTTTATTTAGGATATACAGTATCTAACAATTCTGTTACAATCTGTCTGGATATTTTAAAGGAAGAAAAAACCCCATCAGCTTTGACTGACACACCTGCGATCTATGTGATCTGCCTTATACAAAATTAAGACAGAGAATCAACTGGACTTGACGCAACGGTAAAATCTTTCAAGTCAAAGGACCCAAAGTAATATTATTACATCCTACATTCTGTGTAGGAGTGATTTGACTTAGGTATGCCAGCTATATTACCTGGACCCAGGCCTGGGCATTTCTAGGTATTTTAGACTTTAGTCATAATTTAATTCAGATGCAATAATGTATTTTAAATGGAGGAATCTTAGAATTTAGAAGACTACTTAGCTATTACCCAGAATAGCATATTCCAAATGCACAGCCTCGTCCAGATGGTATAACGTGTGTTTTATATATTTTGACATCTGTGAATAAAAAGCTTTATTTGTTACCAAATTAAGTACATAAAAATAAATTTCATATGTCCTTGAGAGAAAAAAAAATTATAATAGAGATACTTTTCTTACATGTAGAGAAGAGCTAAGAAGAAATAGAATGAGAGAGAGGGAAGAAAAAAACAGTTAGGCAGAAAGATAAATCTAGAGCTAAGAAAAAAGCTGAAATAGGTACAAGAGTACATTGTAATTAGAATGATTGCTCCTAAAACATTAGAATCACTGGTCTGTTTTAATCTTTAGTGTTGTCTTTGTTGCTGGTTTTTTTTTTTTTTCCTTTTCCAAAGCATTATTTAACTTATGAGCTCAAAGTGGCACAAAAAATTTGCCAAGCACGTATAAATAGAGATGTTCAAATTCCCAGGAGTAAGACTTGCCTTTATGTTGTTTCTGGTTATATTAAGTATTCAGTTTGCAGGTAAATGTTGAGTTACCTGAAATAAGCCGTCATTTAATTGTCTCCAATACACTGTGATTAAAGGCTTTTAACTGTCTCTTGGAGGCCCAGGAAATAACTGACTTAAAATACTAAAATAGAGTTGAATTGATAAAGTAACCATTCGAGTGAAATTTACATTTAAAGAAATGATAAGTGTGAGACTATTACTACATTTTTACTATACAAAAATGTTCTTGCTGTTTCCTTAAATAGTAACTTTCTCTTCTCCTATGTCTAGGCATCTTTACTTACCCACAGGCATCTTAAAATGTTCTCAGATCTTAGTTGTGCTGGCATTTTCTAGGATTCTTTAAGTTCTGTAAAACAGTATTTGTAGTTGCTCTTCAACCATCATATTGTAATATATCACCTAAGACAACCACTAGAGAGATGAAAAACTGATATGGCAAGATCCTGCATTTTAGAAGGCATCGTATTGTCAGGATGCCTTATATAAAATAGGACACTTTTCATTGTTTCTTGAATCAATACTTTTTACAATGCAATGTCATATGAGTCTCTAACCTACAGAAACACATCATTCTAAATCTATAATATAGGTACTTTTCTAAGAAACCTTAGACTCAGAACTAGGTTATTTTAGTTATAGAGACATGTTCATGTTGTATATATATCAATATTCATGCATAAAATCAATATAAAAGGGAAATTGGAATTATATCCACATAACCTTTCCAGTTTTTGTAAGCAATGTGCTTGAGAGTACTTAAGCCTAGAATTCAAAGAGGAAGACTGAACAGAAGTGATATTTTGAATAGTAGTTTACGGCTAAATTGCTCAAATCAGTCTATCACTTAAGATACCTTAATTACAAATAAAAGAAATTCTAGACTTAAATTGCTTAAATAATTGAGAGATTTACTGTTATACTTTAAGAAGACCCAAGGCAAAGTATTTACAGGATCGGTTAATTCAGTTGCTTAATGTCATCACCAAGAATCAAAATGTCTTCCATTTTACAATCTTTCATTATCATTGTTGTTGACTTTATTTTTTGTTAACCCCCTCCTATTTGAAAGACTTCCATCAAAGTTCTATGTGGACTATGCAGGCACATTAATGTCCAGCAGAAGAAAGTCCTTCTCTTCTCTCGGGTCTCTTTCGATTGGTGAAGAGATTTTTCCCTAAGTCAACCTCACACTTCTACCCATGTCTCATATGCCAGGTAGGTCCAAGTTCCCATTCCAAAGCAATCACTGGCAAGGGGAATGGAAACACCGAGTGTGGTAAACATTATGTGATTAAGCACATGGCTTCAGGGGTTCTATTGCAAAGGAGGAAGAAGATGGGAATGGGTATTAGGAGAAAAAAATTACTATATGCTCAGCAATGTTATTTTACAATTTACTTGTTATAAAATGAATAGCTTGTGAAGAGTATTAACTATATTTCAAATGATATTTAAAAACTGTATGGTTTCTTCCAGCTTATAAAACTTACAGTTGCTTATTTTATATACACAGTTATTTCTCAAAACCCTGACTAATAAAAAGCATTAAAGTGGGAAATTTGTGCAAAGATAACTGAATAATTAAGACAACCTTAGATTAAAATATCCTCTAACAGAACATAGATTAAAATAGCTAATTTATCCTTGCCTCTCTCAACATTTACCCTTCTTCCATCTCAACTGATCAGAAAGTGTCTTATCTAATGCTCTAGTATCAAGCATTAGATCCATTAAAAAGAAAAAAAAAACACTTTGATGTTTTACAGGCTAACATTCTATCCATTACAATCAAGCTTTGCTTTCCCATTAATTCTTTCCATTAGTTGTTCATTATCACAAATATATTAGAATGTTTCATAATTTGGGGGAAAATTCTGGCAAATACATATTTCTCCAGGGTAAAATTGAAGGCAAATAAAATATTTATTATGTGCATTGTATAAACAAGGGGAATGATTTGTTAAACGTAAGTCTGTTTAAATGACTTTTCTTTAAAGGACATGAAATCAGAAGTACATACTTTTACAACTCTGCTAACACTTATGTTTTAACACTGAAAGAACATGTAGCTCTGCTTCATCCATATTTTTTGTTGTTGTTGTTAAGAAAGGAGGAGGATATCCTATTCATATCATCTGAAGGCAATTTTGAAAATTTTTTCCCACAAATGATGATATTTTAGCTAAATCCAAACTTTAACATTCAACATAAATTCCTTTTTACTTCTTGAAAATACATGGATCTCAACTTTTACAATTTCTCCCTCAAGGTCTTTCTCATGAAAAAAATATAGTATGAGTGAAACTATTGTTTTTACATCAAAGATGCCATTTTCAAAATCCCAATAGCCTACATGTAATGTTGGGTCAACAATAAATATAGTTTTACAGAGATTTTTCTCCTTCCTTATAAGTTTAAAATAGTTCAAAAAGAGATTGAATGTAGTCCTGGCATCTATGGCTCAGTGATTGGTGAATGATGATATATTCTCTAAGATTTTCATTCTTAATCGGGAGTAATTTTTAATACTCTCACATTGTATTTGAAAATTTGAGATATGACTCAGCCTAAAATATATAAATATATATGTGCCTCATTTTCTCATTTAGTTTTCTCCCTCACCATACCTCAAGTATTGGATCAAAATTATCAGCTGAAAGGAAAGTTCTTGCATTGTATTATGAGAAAAGGTAGATGCTCCCAAAATCAAGCAACTTTTTACCAGAAAAATAGGAATTTTCCTGCTCTCGTGCAATTAAAACTATCGAGGAGAATGAAGAAAACCAAAGACACATGGAAAATACTAGCCCAAAAGACTAAAGGACCACATTAACCAGAGACTCCACCAGCCTGAGACCAGAAGAACTAGATGGTGCCCGGCTACCACCAATGATCACCATGACAGGAAATACAGCAGACAAAGCAGGAGAAAAATGTTGAACAGAATTCAAATTCACATAGAAATACCAGACTTATTGGTCTTACAGAGACTGGAGGAACCTCCAAAACTATGGCCCCCAGATGCTCTGCTAATCCAGGACTGAAATCATTCCTGAAGTCTACTTTTCAGAAAAAGATTACACAAGCCTACAAAACAAAAAAAAAATAATACACGTGAGGAACATGCTTCTTAGTTCAATCAAATATATGAGACCAAATGGGCAGCTCCTCTCCAAAAGGATGAGAAGGCAGGAAGGGACAGGAACTGGATGAATGGGAATCTAGGGTGAAAGGGGAGCATGTTGTCACATTGTGGGGATTGCAACCAATGTCACAAATCAATGTTGTTGTTTTTAGGTGCCATCAAGTTGGTTCTGACTCATAGTGACCCTGCATACAACAGAACAAAATACTGCCCAGTCCTGCACCATCCTCACAATTGTTGCTACGCTTGAGCTCACTGTTGCAGCCTCTGTGTCAGTCCATCTTGTTGAGGGTCTCCCCCTTTTTCGCTGACCCTCTACCTTACCAAGCATGATGTCCTTCTTCAGGAACTGGTACTTCCTAATAACATGTCCAAAGTATGTGAGATGCAGTCTCCCCGTCCTTGCTTCTAAGGAGCATTCTGGCTGTATGCCTTCCAAGACAGATTTTTGTTTGCTGTTCTGGCAGTCCATGGTATATTCAATATTCTTCGCCAATACCAAAATCCAAAGGTGTCGATTCTTCTTCGGTCTTCCTTATTCATTGTCCAGCTTTTGCACACATATGAAGAGATTGAAAACACCATGGCTTGGGTCAGGTGCCCCTTAGTCTTCAAGGTGCCATCTTTGCTTTTTAACATTTTAAAGAGGTCTTTTGCAGCAGATTTGCCCAATGCAATGCATCATTTGATTTCTTGACTGCTGCTTCCGTGTATAAATATTTGAATGAGAATATTTCACCTAAAGCACAATTTAAAAAAAAAAAAGAACTATTAAGGTAAAAATATTTTTGTTGGAGATTTAAAAATTAAACATCTAAGGTTTTTCATTTTCCTTGTGTTCTTAGAATTTTTTTTTTTTTTAAACATAAAATGTTCCCCCCTCAAATATCCTCATTTATATTGTGGAGAAAAGAGAGAAGCTGTTTGACTGGATTACTCACTTGCAAATTTTCCCCTTCTTCTGTTTTACCCACATGGTAAAGTAAAAGCCAGTATAAGTAAAGCATCTAGGCCCTTAGTCTGGATTATTTGTAATGAATCACACTAATAAAAACAAAAGAAAACAAAAAATAGAAATGTGTTTGAATTCAAATGTTCTAGGAGATACTAGGCTGCCTTTTTTTTACGTATGCCTTTTCAGAAAAGTACAAGAATATTACGCTAATTCAGAATTTATTTTCCTCCATTCTTTTTGTATCTTTCAATAAATGCATCAACATTATTCTTAATAGTAGTAATATTAGTATTATTATCATAATTACTATCATTACCTTACACAATATTGTGGTGGATTATCTCAGAAAATGTGAAAATAAACATGAAGAAAAGCCTACCCTGAAGGTCCCAAGCTAGGAGTACTCAGTTATCCAATCCTGAAGGAAGCTTGTATAAAAACCATTTGTTGGCAGGACCTAACTTTATGACTATAATTCTTTTGCTTAAGGGCGCTTACAGCAGGAGCCATATAAAATATTTTCTTGGAGATATCATGTGGTCTAAAACCAGCCTTGTAGAGTCTTTAATTCAATGAATCAGTCAGCTAAGCCCTGGTTGGGGAAAAGAGGAAAAATTAGCTCACAATAAGACAATGAAGACCTGGAGAATATTGTCTACTTCACAAACAGCTTCTTTATATGATGCATGAGTAGTTGTTTTAAAATTGCCATACGATTTTTAATTGTGTTCTAAATAATTTTTTTTAAATATGTCACTCTGTTTTTCCTATTTAGCAAAGCCATCTGAATGATATGCTGGCTCATTTTTATGTTAAATATTTTAACAAGAATGGCATCCTGACATCAGGGAGTCAGTCAGATATAATGGAGTTGTTATAAATCCCCATAAAAATACAGAGAAGACATAATAAATCTGACTTATATACTTCATACATAATAAGTTAAAATTTGGAATAATTAAGTACCTAACACATTACTACATGCATAAACCATTAAGAACTTGACTCAAACAGAAAAAAAAAAATCAACCCAAATTAAAAGCTGATATTTCATTCTCAAATCACCAAGTGTCTATGCTGACACATGGCCATCCTAACTACAGTATAGAGTCCTAAGGGTAACTGTTGGAATTACGACGAGTTCCTGGAGTTCTTTGGGTAGTTGGCTAGATAAACAGAAGTGATAGTGAGTAGTTTCGCCACAGCTGGTCTGGGCATTTAATTAGGGTATTGCTATCAATCCTTGGTTAAAAGATTAAATGGACATCCTATGAATTATTAATAGCTCTGGGTGCTGAAAATGTGCCTGGCACTTTGCCTTAGGGGCAGAAGTTTGAGGAAGCAATGAATAACTAAGAATAGTTATTTCTTTGGTTTCTGAACACATGATGATTTCTCTACGTGAGGATGATTCACCTGAGGTGAATCCCACAAAGTTGAGCCGCTGATATAAAACCTGATTTTCCCCAAGGTCATGTATATTCAAGTAATATGCATAATATCATAGAATTTCAAAGTCAAAATTGTATATTGAAAGTAAACAATAATTTCAGTGTCAAGGTTATTTGCATTTTCATGGTGCTTTTTATTGAGAACCCAAAAACATTTGAATCTCTTCAAAAATTAAAAAAAAAGAACTCTTTAAAGAAAATAACTGACCTTTAATTAAAATTCTTCTATTTTTCTTACCCTGATGTTAAAGTTTGTTAGTCCCACATTCAAACTTAAAATATTTTACTTAACAGACTAACCACTCACAGTATACCGTAAAAGTTACTCAGGTTTTCTTTCATATACATATATTCAAATAGGAATTATTTGAATATACAATTATTCAAATAGGAATTCACTTGTTCAAAATGTTTAGAAAAGATCAATATTTGCTCATTAAACATTACATATAAATTGGAAGACAGTTATTTAGGGTGTGAGTATAAATATTGATTCATTCATTTTACCAACCCATTTCTAACTGCCAAGACTAAGCTTGACTGGATACTGCCAGAGTTTTAGCTGATTTATAGGTGAAGGGATATTACTTACAGGCTACATGACCAAAAGATAAAATAGCTTCAAACCTTCCATTTACGTATTTTTCACTGCCATGTTCACTGATGCATTTACATAAAAAGCCTAGCCTACAATCATACAAGAGACTAGAGCTAGTCAAAAGCAAAGGTTGCAAAAGTATAAATCAATTTTCTCATTTTATATTTTTTTCCATTTTATTTTTCAACCATTAGTACAGAATCCTACTCAATTCTAACTCATCACATTTTAGCAAGTAGTTAAAAGAACAAATTAGAGAATAAGCCTTCCTGGGTTTGAATCTTAACTCTGCTTCTTAAAGGCTTATGTAAACCTGGGAAAGCTACTTAAGCACTTTATGTCTCAGTTCTTTCACGTGTGAAATGGAGCTAGCAGCTCATAAAGCTCTTAGGAGTATTCAGTATGTTAACATTAAGTACATAGCACAGTGCCTCCCGAAGACAATTGCTCAGCAAACATTAACTATTGTTATTGAAATGATTATTATTTCACAAGTATGAAGTTTTTTACTAATTTTTACAGAGACATGGGGAAGCAAATGTAAAAGCAAAATATATATTAAATAAGAGTTTATGGAGCAAAGATTTTGTTTGCATAGCATCAGTTTTAGACAGTGATGGCTTTCTAGATATTTTATGTGTTAGTGTTTTAACATTATTTTTCAATTCTCATTTAAATTGTATTTAAAATGGATTTTCATTTGTAAACAATTATTTTTTAATTTTTATTTTGACCTTACTTATATCAGACAAAGCCTGGTGGCAAGGTGGTTGAGAGCTATGGTGAGTTATAGCTGCTAACCAAAAGGTCGGCAGTTGGAATCCACCAGGTGCTCCTTAGAAATTCTGTGGGGCAGTTCTACTCCATCCTGTAGGGTCGCTATGAATTGGTATCAACTCGATGGCAATGGGTTTGGGTTTTGGGTTATATCAAACTACCTTGTAAAACTTCCTCAAAGTTTATTAATAAATTTAGAGGTCATTATATTCACAATCATATCATTTGTGAATAATGTCTGCTTCACTACTTCCATTACTATCGTTATGTCATTTACTTATTTTTTATACCTTACTTCACTTGCTAGGACCTTTGATATGGTGTGGAATTGAAGTGGTGGTCATTGATACCCTTGTGTCTTAATTGTCTGGTGCTGCTTTAACAGAAATACCACAAGTGGATGGCTTTAACAAAGAGAAGTTTATTTTCTCAATCCAGTAGGCTACAAAGTCCAAATTTAGAGCATCAGATCCAGGAGGAGGCTTCCTCTCTCTGTCAGCTCTGGAGGAAGATCCTTGTGATACATCAATCTTCCTTTAGTCTGGGAGCATTTCAGCCCAGGAGCCTCAGGTCCAAAGGACGCGCTCTGCTCCTGTTACTGCTTTCTTGGTGGTATGAGGTTCCCATGTGCCTCTGCTCACTTCTCTCTTTTATATCTCAAAAGAGATTGGATTAAGACACTATCTAGTCTTGTAAACCTCATCAGTGTAACCTCATCATAGTGACAGAGTTTACAACACATAAGGAAATCATATCAGATTACACAATCATGCAATACTGGTAATCATGACCTAGCCAAGTAGACAGATATTTTGGGGGGACACAATTCAATCCATGACACCTTGTTTTGTTCCCAATCTCAAAGAGAAAGTTCAACATTTCACAAAAATGTATATAAATTTTATCAAAGGATTTTCCTCCTTGTTCTTGTTTGCTAAGAGTCTTTATCATGAATGTATGTGAATATTAAATGCCTTTTTTGTATCTATTGAGATGATCACATAATTTTCTTTAATAATTTGTTAATGTGTTAAACAATTAGGGCCTACATGTTTGCTACTATATATATTAACATATTTTGTGTATTATAAAATATAAATAACAAATTATTAAGATTGAGATAAAGGATATTTTAACAAAAAATAATTGTAAATCTGCTTTAGAGTTTTTTTTAATTATTAGTAATAAAAAAGATTTTGATAATCTCTTTAGTAATTTCAACATTAACAATGAATTGAGAACTGTGATGGCTAAGATTGTGTGTCAACTTGGCTGGGCCATGATTCTCAGTGTTTTAATGTGATCACTCCCATGACTGAATATACTGTGAGTAGCCAATCAGATGAAAGGGAGTCTCCTTGGGGATGTGGCCCGCATCTGAATATAAACAGACTTTCAGTCTTTTTGCTCACTCTGGATCCTGCAGCTGCCTCCTGTTATCTCATCTCTGGTTCTTGGGACTTGAGCTGTCAGCTTATCTGCTGAACTTGGGATTCATCGACCTTCACAGCCTGTGAGCAGAGCCCTCCTCTATGACTTGCCTATCTTGGGTTCGCCAGCCCCTTCAGCTATATGAATCAGAAGAAACTTGTCGTCTTGCCGGCCGATCTCGGAATTTGTCAACCTTCACAGCCTGTGAGTGGGAGCCCTGCTCTCTGACCTGCCGATCTTGGGTTTGCCAGCTTCTGCAGCTGCATGACTTGGGAGATGCCTCTACCCTGATCCATGGACTTGGGACTTTCTAGCCTCTACAATTGCATGAGCTGTTTCCTTGATATAAATCTCTCTATATATACATATTTATAAGCGTCACTGGTTTTGCTTCTCTAGAAAACCCAGCATAAGACAAAGACATACAAAGATGCTATATAAATTTAAAATATCATGGGTAACTTTATATCAATATATTTAAAAATGTATATGAAATGGACTAGGAATTATTTTTAAAATGTAACTTGCCAAATTTCACATAAATTTAAATAGAAAATTTGAAGAATTTTATACTTAGAAAATAATTAGATCTATAATTATAGACCTTTTCTCAAAGAAAACTCCAAGCCCAGTGGTCATCAGTGATTTCTATTCTATATTTTTAAACAATATACTGCCCACTGTATGCATTTTCCATTGCTTCCATAATTAGGTACCACACATTCAGAGCCTTAAAACAACACAAATATATTGTTTTATAATCTTGTAGGTCAGAAATTTGACACAAATCTCACTGGGTTAAAATCAAGGTGTCAACAAGGCAAGTTTCTTTCTGGACCCTCGAGTGGATAATGTATTTTCTTGTCTTTTTCAGCTTTTAAATGCTGCTCATATTCATTAGCTTATGGCCCATTTTTTCCATCTCCAAAATCAACAACTGTAGGTCAAATCCTTTTCATGCTGACATTACTCAATGATCTGGAGCTGGTAAAAGTTCTCCTCCTTTTAGGAGTTATGAGACTAGATTCGGCCCACCAGGATAATCTAGGATAATCTTTTCATCTCAAAATCCTTACCATAATCACAACTGCAGAGCCTCCTTTAATATATACATAAACATATTCACAGGTTCTGAGGAATAACAAATGGACATCTATAGAAGGCCATTGTTCTGCCTACAAGAAGTATCTCTCCAAACATTTCCAGAAAATAGAAACATACAGAACAACGATTGTCTTACAGTTCTATAAAGAAACACAACCAGTGATTACATATATATGATTCCATACACACAGAGATTTACTTCAAGAAATTAGCTCATGCAATTGCAGGAGATGGACAAAAACAAGATCCATAGGTCAGGTGACAAGCTGGAGATTCCTGCAGGCCTAAATCCCAAAATCTGTAGCTCAGGTGATGAGAAGATTGAAGAGTAAGAGTGTTCTGGAAAGATGTCTATTTATAGTCTGGAGGCACAACACATTCTAGGGAAACTCCTTATTTGCTCTTAGGGTCTTCAGCTGATTGATTGAGGTCCACTCACATCATGCTTTACTTGAGATCAACTGATTTAATCACCGATAACTACCTCATGGAGCCCTGGTGGTGCGGTGGTTAAAAGCTTAGCGGCTGACCAAAAGTTCAGCAGTTCGAATCCACCAGCTGCTCCTTAGAAACCCTGTGATGCAATTCTACTCTGTTCTGTAGGGTTGCTATGAGTCAGAATCAACTCAAAAGCGATGCGCAATGGGTAACTACTTCATAACAATAACTAGACTAGTGTTTGACCAAACAACTGGGCAGTATAGCCTAGTCAGGTTGACATATAAAATTAGCCATTGCAATAGCCATCTCCTTTTACAAGTCTAGCATAATCTGGATACCGAACCTTTACAAGGAAATTATCAAAAAGGAAAGTTACAAGCTAATATCCTCATAAAAATAAATGTAAAGTTCTAAAACAAAATATTAGCACACTAAACATAATTATTTATAAAAAGTTTAATAAACTAAACTGAAAAAGGTTTTATTAGAGTAATGCATGTTGGGTTTAATATTTAAAAAATTAACAAAATAACCATTACAATTATAGAAAAATGTGAAAAAGTATATTATCAACTTGATACCGGTACCAGCTGCCAGGTCATCAGTTCCAGCTCATGGCATCCCCATGTGTGTCAGAGTAGAACTGTGTTCCATAGGGTTTTCAGTGGCTGCTTTTTCAGAAGTAGATCACCAGGTCTTTCTTCTGAGGTGCCTCTCTGTGGACTTGAACCTCCAATCTTTCAGTTAGAAGCCCTCTGTGTTAACCGTTTGTACTACCCAGGCACTCCAAACAACTCAACAGAGGCCAAAAATTAGTGTTTAATTATACTCAACATCCAATCAAAATAAAAATTATTTTGCAAACCTCGATTAGTATAGAACTCTTTCAAAAGGAAAAAAATTCACGCTAAAAATCTTACTGAAAGTAATAAAAGTTATGGTGAAATATTGAAAAACTGTAATTTTGAAGATAAAGAAAAAGAAAAAAGAGAAAGACCTGAACTAACACCATAACCACTCAACATTGTACCAGAGATATTAGTCAGTGTAATTAGGCATTAAATTAATTGAAATTATAAGTTATAGGAAGGAAGTATTAAAGCTCCTTCTATGTACATAAAATTCAGAACTTGACGGATAAATTATTAGAATTAGTAAGTGTAGCTATTCTGTTGACTATAAGGTCAATATTTTTATTTCCTTATGTTAGTAGCAGAGAGTTACAAAATTAGATTGGAATAAAAACTCAGTAAACAGAGACAAATATGGGTAGAATGTTTACGCAGATGACTCTAGAACTTTCTCGAAAAAAATTAAAGACGACTCAAATAAATGGTGGAATGTCCCCTGTCTGTGAATGGGAAGATTCAGTATTATAAACATTTAACTCTCTCAAAATTACTTATTGATTTAATGTAATCCCAAATTAAATACAAGTAAAGATTTTTGTGGAAATTGATGTGATCAATCTAAAATTTATATAGGTGAAAATATCAAAAATGACAAGAAATTCTTGAAGTAAAAGAATGTGGATATAAATATTTTTTTAAAAAAACAAAAAATTATGATTGAGAGATTAGGATATGGTACAAGGATTAAATATAAGTAGATAAATGGAAAAGAATAAAGACAGCAAACTCATACTCACAAAATTGTTTAAGCAAAATATTGGGAAATGGATAGTACTTTCAATATATGATCTTAGCACAATTAGATATCCAAATATTAAAATAAAATAAAATTAATCTCTAAATAACATCATATAGAAACTTTCATTCCTAGGGAATTACAGATCCAAATATGCAAAGTGTAACAACAAACTTTTAGAAAATAACATAGGAAAAGTTATGGAAATATACATTAAACAGGATGCAAAAAGAATTGACCATATGGGGGAAAAATGAAAATCTGAACAAAATAAAAATTAACTAATTATCTTTATTATAAGACAACATTAATAGAGTGAAGGTACAAGCTACCTCTGTGGGAGTTTTCAGGACTGACCATAGGCAATTACAAAGGTTTTACCTGGCAGACCTCAGCAAAGCTTCGCTCCCCAGCCAGACTTGGTACACAGCCTCTGAATTGCAGTCTCTGAGGGGAGTTGCAGTGAAGGCCTCAACATCCCCTACCAGCCATGCTTTTTTGCACATCTGCATTCGCAGACTTGGTGTCTCCATATGAGGCCTCTTTTTCAGGACCTTCAGCAGAGGCCTTCCTCAGGTGCCTCTGTTGAATTCTCCTTATCAGGGGAAAGGGATGGAACCTTAAAGACAGTGCTTTTCCATTACTAGCCCTTCTTCCTCAGCCTCCTCCCAACTTTGGGGTCCAAAAAACTGCAGAAGCCTATTGTTCAGGGCGCCCTTGGCAGTGAGATGGTTTGCACACCTATGCTGATCCACCTGACCATCACCTAGGCACTGTTCTTGGATAAATATGGGACAGAAGAGAGACAGCACCTTCTTCTCCAGCTTTAACCTCTTGTTTATACCATCTCGGTAAGTGATTAAAGGCTTGACAATTACTTTCATTTTGACTCATTGTCTTAATCAGTTACTCCAACACCTGAAAGCTCAGCTCAGCTCCCTTACAATAATCTAACAGAAAAATTCACTGAAACCAGAATAAGCACTTCATAAAAGAGACTATCAAAATGATCAATAAACATAAAAAGTTGCTTATATTCATTAGGTGTTGGGTAGTTGCAAGTTTAATTTACAAAGAAATATGACTATATACTCAACACCCTACCCCAAAAAATAGTCAATTCTGGCTCATAGTGACCCTATATGACAAAGTAGAACTGATTCATAGGGTTTCCAAGGCTGTAAATCTTTACAGAAGCCAACTACCAAATCTTTCTCCCAAGGAGCAGCTGGTGGGTTTGAACCGCTGATCTTTTCAGTTAGCAGCCAAGTGTTTAACCACTACACCAACAGGGCTCCTCAGGATGTCTAAGTGCAAAAGGCAGACAATGTTAGCCAGAATTGGATAAATGAAAAGTCTCATATACATGTATATCCACTTCTGAATCTATTTGGCATTATCTACTTATATCAAAATATGAATTGGCTAAGACTCATCAATTCTACTCTCTGTACATGTCTAACAGAAATGCATGCAGATCTGCTCAAAGAGACATGCACAAAAATGTTCATGACAGCATTGTCCATAATAACAAAACATGAGGCACCAACCAAATACCCAGCCAAATATATTATGCTAAAATCAGTAGTAGAAGAATGCATACATGTAAGAAGTAAATGAACTGCTGATAGACCAATGTGGTTGATTTCTACATAATCTTGAGCGGAAAAAGTCAGTAAAAAATGATTGATTCCATTTGTACAAAGATAAACAAGTAGAAAATACTAAACTTCTGTGAGGGGATATATGCTTATGTGGCAAAACAAAAAACTTGGCAGAAACCAAGCAATGAAGTAACTACCGTAATATTCAGGATAGCGGTTCCTTTTATTCATGAGAGTGCATAGTGTTTGGGATGGGCAATTGGGAAGCTTCTGGGTGTACTGGCAACAGTTCTATTTCTTGACCTTGGTGGTGGTTACTAGAATATTTTCTTTGTAGTTATGTATTTTGAGGTAGATTTATGTTTTAGTCCATTTTATGTATGTGTTTTACTCTATATTAAGAAATGTGCATTTTTGTCTGTTTTGCTTTGCTTGTTTTTAAAGAAGAATAAAAAATATACTTAACAGTTATAATATTTTTTCTTCTTTCTTAGGGAAAGATTTCTCTCTTGAGCCATTCTCCATCACCTCAGAGGGAGAGATAAATGATTGTTGGAGGGTGTTTCTTAGACTATATATATATATACTCAAATGTTTTTGAGCTCTCTCAGGTCCAGATCAGCCTTATGAAAATTTAAATTGCTTGGTAACTCTTAAATTTAAAAACGTTGGTATAAATTTAAATAAATATCTCTCAAAAACTATTACAGAGTTTCTCTTCTGTATATGTTATGTGGGCCATTAGAACACCATTTGGGAAAAAATGTGTAACTAAAGGGAAGAATGGCCAGAAGTCATGTGACAAGGCTTCTAGTGCGATGTTAGAATTGAATTTTTTCGGTCCTGAATAAATCCCAAGGATAACAGCTGTACTGTCAATGAAAATGAAGTCAGCTGAAAATTATTTATATTATAGTTCATTTATGTATTTACCTTTTCAATTCTATATGCTGAGTTATCTGCCAGAAAAACAAGCAAATCTGTCTTGGAAGAAGTACAGCCAGAATGCTCCTTAGAAGTAAGAAAGGAGAGACTTTGTCACTTGTCCTTTGGACATATTATCAAGAGGAAGCAGCCCCTGGAGAAGGACATCATGCTTGGTAAAGTGTAAGGTCAGTGAAAAAGAGGAATACCCTCAATGAGATGGATTGACATAGTGGCTGTAACAATAGACTCATATATAACAAGGATTGTGAAGATGGTACAGGACCAGTCAGAGTTTCGTTCTGTTGCACATAGGGTTGCTATAACTTGGAACCAACTCGCTGGTATCTAACATCAATAAAGATAATAAGGGAAAGTTGTTATTAAATTTATGTCAATAAACTTAAAAAACTTGTTGCTGTTGAGTTGATTCTGACTCATAGCGCCTGTATTGAACAGAGTAGAACTGTCCCATACGGTTTCCAAGGATGTAAATCTTTATGGAAGCAGACTGCCACATACTTCTCCCTCAGAGCAGCTGGTGGGTTCAAAACGCCAACATTTAGGTTAGCAGCCAAGCACTTTAACCACTGCACCAACAAATAAGACAATTTAAATAAAATTGGCAAATTTCTTGAAAGGCCAAAATACCAAAACTCAATCAAGGAGAAAAGGGTAACCTAAAGAGTCCTACATCTTTAAAAAAAGAAGAAAAAGAATTTGTATTCATTCAAAACCTTCCCATAAAGAAAAAAAAAATGGCCTAGATAGTTTCAAGAGAAGAAATAATACCATTCTACATAATCTCTTCCAAAAAATTGAAAACAAATAATTGCTTCTTACCTAATTAATAAGACCTGATTACCTTGATACAGAAACCAGATAAATACATCACATGGGAAGAAAACTACATACCAATAACTCTAATGAACATAGATGTAAAAATTCCAACCAAGATTTTGAAATATTGAATCCAAAATATATAAAAATCAATATATCATGAGCAATTTTAGTTTATTCCAGAAATTTCAGGTTGTTTTACCATTCAAAGATCAAGTAGTGTAATAAATCATCCTAGCAAAATAAACATTAAAAACTATTTGACCATCTCATTAGATGCAATAAATGTATTTAACATAACCAAACATCTATTCCTATAAAAATATTTTAGCAAGTTTATAATAAAAGGAAGGAGTCCCTGGAAGGCACAAATCATTAAGCACGCAGCTTCTGAAAGGTTGGTGGTTCGAACTCACCCATAGGCACCTCAGAAGAGAGACATGATACTCTGCTTCCAAAGGTTCACTGCCTTGAAAACCCTAAAAAATGCTGTTAGACTATGAAATAAATGGGGTCGCCATGAATTGTAGTCAACTCAACGGCAATTGTTTCAATGATAAAAGGGAAATTCCTCAATCTGATGAAGGTTATCCATAAAAAATCTATAATGAATATATGTATAACATTGAAAAACAGTACTTTCACCCTAAAATCTAACACAAGGCAAAAATGTTTGCTCTTATCAGTTCTATTTAGAGATTCTAAACAGTGTAATTAGGCAAGAAAAAGAATTAAAAGGCATGCAGATTGAAAAGGAAGAAGTAAAACTGTATTTGCAGATGACATGATCATTTATGCAGAAAATCTGAAGGAATCTATAAAAAACCTTTTATGAATTTCAACTGTATTTCTATATAGTCTAAAAAAGATTATAATTTAAATAAAAATATCATTTAAAAAGAATCATAAATGAGGAATATTTAGGAATAAATCTCATAAAAAAGTAGAAGATCTACACACTGAAACTTATAAATCTTTGCTGAGAGTAATTTTAAAAGATCTAAGTAAATGTTTACCATGTGCTGTACATGTACCATGCGTACCATAAACATTTATGACATGTTAATAATGAATTAGAAGACTTAATATTGGTAACATATAAATTCTCTCCAAATTGATTTACAGATTCAAAACAATCCCAACCAAAATCATATCAGGCTTTTTTTTTTAAATTGACATAAGGATTTGAACATTTGTACAGAAACCTAAAGGAACTGAGGAGTCCAGCTCCAGGTCAAAATCCTATGTGTGATCTTTCAAGCTCAAACATATGCAATAACAGGGCTTCACACAGCAGGCTTCATGGGAGAAGCTGTCTTCCCCACACCATACTTGGTGGACAGCCATTGCATTGTAGATTTCTAGAGGGACTGCGGTCAAGGATTTATGCCCCCAGGGGCCAGCCATGCTTGTATGCATATGGGCATTCCCAGTCCAGCTGATTCCATCAGGAGGCTTCCTTACTGGGGGCCTTGGCTGAGGCACTTTTCTTCACTTTGACTCAGTACCTTTCCACTTCTAGCCTTCTTCCTCTCCTCACCTCCTAGCCCATGGGTCCATACAGTGGCTAGAGACTCACGTTTGGGGCTCCTCAGTAGTGAGACAATTCTGCCAGCTGCACTACATACCTGACCCTTGCCCAGCACCATTCCGGGGGAAAAATAGAACACTGAGGAGCTGACACCTGTTTTTTGCCTCTTGTTGGCCCTGTCCAGTAAGTGAATAAAGGCTTGATTGCCCTTTTTACTTTGGCTTATTGTCTTAACTGACCATCTCAACACCTGATTGCTTGACAGACCTACAGTAGCCAAAAAATAAAAACTTTGAAAAAGGAGAACATAATTGGAGAGCTAACAAAACCTGACTTCAAGACTTACTATAAAGCCATAGTAATAAAGATAGTGTGACACTGATGTCAAGATAGGCAAATGCTCGGTGAAACAGAACAGAGAATACAGATATAGACTCACGTAAATAAGGACAGCTGGTTTTTAATAAAGGCACAAAGACAATTCAATGGAGAATAAATTATCTTTTTATCAAATGATGCTGGAACAATTGAGTATCCATATGCAAGAAAATGAATTTGGATTCAATCCTCAAACCATATGCAAAAATTATCTCCAGGTGGATCATATACCTAAATTCAAAGTTACAACTCTAAACATTTGTGAAGAAAATATAGGAAAAAAAAATTATGATCTTGAGTTAGGCCAGTTGTGCACAGCTAGGGGAAATTTCGTCCTTCAGGGGATATTTGAAAATATCTGGAGACATCTTTGTTTGCCACGAGTAGACAGTGGATGCTACCGGCATTCAGTGGTAGAGGCCAGGTATGATGCTAAACATCATACAAGGCACAGGATAGTTCCTGATGACAAAGAATTATCTGGATCAAAAGTCCATAGTGACACTGTAGAGAAATTCTGAGTTAGGCCAAGTTTTTTCTTAGATATAACACCAAAAGCACTATCCATTAAACAAAATGATAAATTGGATCTCATCAAAATTAAGTACTTTTACTCCTTAAAAGACACAAAGAGAATGAAAACACTAACCCAGATGGGGAGAAATTATTTCCAAGGCATATATCTGAGAAAGGATGTATACAATATATAAAAATAAATGTAAGAGTCAATAATAAATAAACAGAAAAAAACAATAAAAATGAGTGAAAGATATTAACAGACACTTCATCAAAGAAGATTTAAAAGCAAAACCCATTGCTGTCGAGTCTTTCAACTCATAGGGACCCTATAGGACAGAGTAGAACTGCTCCGTAGTGTTTCCAAGGCTGTAATCTTTACTGAAGCAGACTGCCACATCTTTCTCCCTCAGAGTAGCTGGTGGGATAGGGATCATAAGTAGCTACTTAAAAATATTCAACATCATTAGTCTTAAGGGAAATGCAAATAAAACTACAAGATCCTACTACACACCTCAAAATGGTAAAACTTTAAAAGACTGACCATATTAAGTTTTGGCAAAGATGTAGAAGAACTGAAACTCTCAAAGGCTGCTTTTGGGAATACAAAATGGCCCAAATACTTCAAAAACTGGTAGATTCTTAAAATATTATGCATATACCTCCCATATGATCCAGTCATTCTACTCTTACCTAAGAACAATGAAAACATATATACACACAAAAACATACTTAAATGTTCATAGCAGCTTTATTTGTTAGAGATCAAAACTGGAAACAGTTGATGAATGGATAAACAAACTGTGGCACATGCATACAATGGAATACTTCTCAGTAATTAAAAGGACTAAGCTACTAATATACATTACAACATGCAAAGAATTGATCACTGGATGAGGAACAGGTGACAGGATGGGGAAGGGCAGTGGAAAGGGGTTATAAAGAGACAAGAGGAAACATTTTGGGGTTATGGATATGTTTATTCTTGTGGTTATGGGGATGGTATCACAGCTGTATACATATGTCATAACTTATCAAATTGTTTATTTTAAATATGTGTACTGTCTTAGTTATCTAGTGCTGCTACAACAGAAATAACACATGTGTATGGGTATGACAAAGAGAAATTTATTCTCTCATAGTCTAGGAGGTTAGAAGTCCGAATTCAAGGCACCAGCTCAAGGGGAAGTCTTTCTCTTTCTGTTGGCTCTGTGTGAAGGTCCTTGTCATTGATCTTCCCATGGTCAAGGAACTTCTCAGCTCAGGGACCCTGGGTCCAAAGGATGCACTATGCTCCCAGTGTTTTTTTCTTGGTGGTATGAGGTCCCTACATCTTTCCGTTCACTACTCTTTTTTCTAACTGAAAAGAGATGACCTCAAGACACAATCCAATCTTGTAGATTGAGTCCTGCCTTATTAACATAACTGCCACTAATCCCATCTCATTAACATCATAGAGATAGGATTTATAACACACAGGAAAATCACAACAGATGACAAAATGGTGGACAATCACAAAATATTGGGAATCATGGCGTAGCTTAATTGATACACATATTTTGCGGGACACAATTCAATCCATTGTATGTCAGTTATACTTTGATAAACTGTAAAAAAAAAAAAAAAAGCAAAAAATAAACTTGCATTGAAATTTGTATTTAAACTACTATCTCAGTTAGCAAAAAAAAAAAAAAAATCACATATGTGGGGAAGCTGCATCCTTAAATGTAATGGGTAGAAAGTGTCACTGTTCCATAGCTAACATCCATTTTCTCTAAGGCATGGAATTTCATACCTAGAACACTTCTACATTCAATGAGCACAAAAGAATATAATTGCTGTTCAATTTCATGCCTGCAACACAGCAGAAACATCACAGTTAAAAACTGTATAGCAGATAGATAGGACTGTGGTTTAATTGGAAACCATACCCATCCATTGTGAACAAGCCCTATCAACAACACCATCTGCTCCACAAAGGGAAGTTGCTGATTATTGCAGCTCTGAGTGAAGCTGGTTCTCTCTCATGATAGCAGAAGGTGAGACACAGGGAAAAACATTTGGGGAGCTCATGCTTGTTTTTAAGGTTGATGATTTTTCTGTTGACAGTACTGGTTTGTGAACTCATCCATGCTGATTAGCAGAGGCACTTCTACAGACCTGAAGCAGCCTGGGAGCAAAACAAAAAAAAAAAAAGAACTTCCTTCTCTTCTCCTCCCTAGCTTCCTACACTGCTTCCCAACAAACATCTTTATGAAGATTTAATGTAATTGCCTATGTGTACAGCAGCAGCTCCAAGGGATATTTTATAGTGTTTAGCCCAGCACAACACACATGAGACAATTTAAGTAAATGTTATTTCATGGTATTTTCCCTATTCACTCTATTTTGCTGCATCTAAGTTGGGAGAAACGACATGTGCTCTGCAGGAGAAATGAAATAATATTTTAAAATTCTCCAATGTAATTATGTAGCAATGAATAACTTAAATTGATAGGTACTGAAAAATGACACAAACTGATGAAATATGGTTGGCAAGACTTTGGCATCCCAAATCTGACCTAGAGATATTTCATTAGGCAAGATGCTCAATGTCTCTGAGCTCTAAATTCTATACCTCTAATGTCAGAAGATATATGATAGTGCCAAGAGTTCTGCAAAGAAAAACACATTTATTTGTCTCTGCTTTAGGAAGGAGTTGGTTGAATTATTACACTGTGCAGAAACAAGGGCTTCTGTATAATATTTTATAGCTTAGGTACAAATTTATAATTTCTTCTTTTTGTTCTGCACATATTGGAATTGAACCAGCTCTTGACATGTTTAAAGAGCCAAGAAAAAAGAGGCTTGACAAATCCTCATGATGTGAGGGCACTATAAAGAATTTTTAAATGTGGCAAGCAGTCACTTCTCTTTCCAGGAAAAGTTTGCAAAGTAAAAGTTATAATCAAGGGTCATAGTTAACACCCAATATCTCTCTGTGATAGTTTGATTCTTATGTTCAGAGCAAGATGATTTATAATTTATTCATGGATATGTTGTTTATATTAACCTAATTTGAGTATGAACTGAAACTGAAATCCTTCCTTGGAGAAGTAACAGAAAATATCAATATTCTACAGAAAGTAAATTACCATCATAAGCAATCCATTAATTTTGAAGGTCTTCACAATTCAGTGTATTTATGTGTGTGTGTATACACATATGCACACATACATATCCTAAAAAAAGTGGGAATAGATACGTAGGTAGATAGACAGAAGACAGACAGACAGACAGACAGACAGTGAGAGAGAGAAGAGAGAAAGAGCACTCTGGTGGTGCAATGGTTAAGTCCTGGACTGCTAACCAAAAGGTTGTTGGTTAGCAACTTGCCAGCAGCTCCAAGGGAGAAAAGACCAGTTGAGCTGCTCCTGTAAAGATAACAGCCTAGGAAACTCTATGGGGCAGTCCTACCTTGTCCTATAGGATTGCTACAGGGCCACTATGAGTTGGAATCGACTGGACAGCATACAACAACGACATATATAAATTAAGGATCTTCAGCTTCTTGTGTAATTTTCCAAAATTTATTTGTCCTTTAAAATATTTATCAATGATTTATTATTCCTCCCATACTGGTCCTTTAACAAGTAGGAAATCTTGAGCAAGTTACTTTATCTTTCTCTCACTCTTTTTTCATATGTAAAAAAGGGATTACAATCAGGAGCCCACATCAAAAGAAAGTGCTAAAGAGTAAGTACATTAACAGAGGCAAAGGACTTAGATAAGTGCCTGGAATACAGTAAGTTTTCAAAAGGTTTAGTTAAATCGCTAAATGTGGAAGTGCTATAGTGTAATGAGACGGATGTACTCCCTTACTTTCAGAATGTAGAGATATAAAAAACAACAGTGGCTATTTATTATTAGAGCTGTCTTTGTACTACTAAATATTATTTGGATGTAAACTACGTAAAAAGCAAGAAGGCAAATATGAAAACTTATTAAATACTGTTACCTTACAGTTTTGTGTACGGAACTGGTATGAGGATGTCCAAATGCAGATTGTAAGTCATAAAGCATCATAATGTGTGATACCAGAAGAAAGCACTGTGGTTTACAGAAAGGAAACTCTATGTTCCATTGGTATAAAAAAAGAACAATTTTATGGAGGATGCAGAGATGAGTAAGGTTGCAACTTAATTTCTAAACATGGTCATTGTAGGTCTTCCCAGGACTGAGATCACAGGATTTGAAGTAAATATTCTGAGATGACCACCAGGAATCCCAGAAAGAAAGTTCCAATTAAAACTATGTAGTTGTTGTCTTGTGCCATCGAGTCCATTCAGACTCATAACAACCCTATAGGACTGAGTAGAACTGCCCCGTAGGGTTTCCAGTGAGCAGCTGGTGGATTTGAATTGCTGACCTTTTGGTTAGCAGCCTGAGATCTTAACTACTTCGCCTCCAGGGCTCCATAGAATATTGTAGGCAACAAAATCATTATTAACAAATACCAATATTATTCACTTTTTCTCCAGGAAAATTAGGTAAAAATTTATTAGGGTGGACTCCAAATCGGCAAGATTGATTTAATTAAATATTTTGTTAAATGAGATGGACACATTAAACTCATACACATTGTATATGCTAAATAAATATATATCCTGGCATAGCGTTAGATGGTTTCCCATATAACTAATGAAATTCTCATTTCCTTTGCCTTTAGTTTGTCCTGAGGGTAGTAAAAGCATTTTGCAAACTGTGCCTAGTTCTTTTTGAAGCAATCTCCTGGCCAGTTTAGAAATATTGAATGTATACTACCAAGGAAAAAGAATTTTATTTATCTATATGGACCAGGTAATTGTTTTTAATTTTCTTTTAAGTGTGGTAGTACGTACTTAATTGTGAAATGGGCATGCGCCCTGGTGCTCAGAGGCTCTCTCAAACCACAAGGTAACGAGTCTCAGGAGAACAATGAGAGAGATTACATTCTAAAGTGTTGGATCAAATGAACACATGTTCATTCCTTCTTATCTGGAGGTGGCATTCATATGCCTAACTGCAGATATATCATTTTTTCACAGACAAGACATTTGGCTCATTACTCAGCTGCTTACTTGGGAAGGCTGTTAAGTTGGCAGCTATAACCATTTTTCATTATCAGAAATGAATAAAATTGCAAGTTCCAGGATGATACTTAAAAAAAATAAAACAAAAAAACGTTTTTCTTCTCTCACCATACACACATGGAACATTGGAAGAAAAGAAGTGTTTTCCTTCCCTTTCTAATTAAGCTTTCATGCATCTCTGGCCTCCATTAAGCTAGAAAAACAGCGACCTATGTAATGAGATTACATACGTGAAAGTAATTGGAAACTGGAAAGCATTATACCATTCTAAGCCATAATCACTAAGCAAATATCATAGGTTCTTCCATCATTTCCGATAAGTTATCACTAGCTTTCTCAGCATATAACATACCCTCCTTCTTTTAAATCTCATTACACCTTTAGTCTTGCTAGTCATTCCTTAAAACAAAACGTGCATTTCATACCAGTAAGAATATGTTGACTCTGTTTCATCAGCATGGATATATTCCATCCTTTCTTTGCTTATATGAAATCATTTCATTCAATTGTTTAAAATACTTACTGATCTCCTACTATCTACCAGACATTGTTCTATGTCATGGAATATAGAAACGAACAGGGCAGAAATATTTCTGCTTAGAAAGCTTAGATTTTTGTTTCCCTGGAGGCCAGCAGGCTGATATATGGTGGGCTAAGATGGAGAATGATTACAGATGAATTTGGAACAGCAAGCAAATTCTGCCACATGGAGAACTTTGGAGGCCATGGAAAGCCATATGGATTTCATTTTAAATGCGATGGAAATATATCAGAAGATGAAGCAACAGAGAACAGTGGCTTTATTTATGTTTTTATAAGATTATTGTATTTCTTCTTGTTGTTACTTGCCATCGAGTCAGCTCCGACTTATGAAGACCTTATGTATAACAGATCAAAAGGTTGCCTGGTCCTGCACCATCTTCCTGATCTTTGGCATGTCTGAGCCTGTTGTTGGGGCTATTGTGTCTATCCGTCTCATTGAGGATTTAACCATCTCTTGTTTTTGTTGGTCCTCAACTTTACCAAACCATGATGTCCTTTTCTAGCAATTAGTCTTACCTGATGACTTGTTGAAAGTGAATACTTTGGACACTCTTTCCACTAGTACCACCTTTATATTCCACCAGCAAGGAATACTCTGCTCTGAGCCTCATCATTTTAGAGATCTCCAAGTATCACACACACAAAAAAATGAATGTATTAAAGAAGACATCTATGCCTCTCTCAACTGGAAGGTGAGAATTACCACTCACAGAGCACAACACATAATTCCAAGTATCCATTCTTGAGACAAACAATGTTTAGACCCCAAGGAAATGTTACACCTTATCTCTTGTCCTAAAAACTAAGGAGGTTTGTTTTTGAATGCCGTAATGTTTATGTGTGTACCCATGCCAAAGTAAAAAACAGATGCCACTCCAGTGTGCAAGGAGGATTTGAGGAGCAGCGATACTTAAGATATAACACAAGTACAATTACTAAGCAAACCTATTTTCTCAGATAACATGATTGCAATAGATACTTGCATACTGAAATGCCATTTTCCAGTAGTGCCGTATGTTCATTTTCTCACATCTCTTTATCTTCCAATGCATGTGTCTGGGCATACTTACAAATCAATGTACTATTTGTAGTCGTTATACCCGCAGTCAAGGGATATTTTGCAGTTTTGAGTATATCCTGTATTTTTGAATGTGTATAAATGTATATCTAGATCAGCAGGCAGGGTGGCAAACTAGAGCTCATGGTCAAACTCAGTCAACAGTTTGTTTATATTGTTGTTGTTGTTGTTGTTGTTAGGCTCCATTGAGTTGGTTCCAACTCATAGTGACCCTATGTACAACAGAATGAAACATTGCCTGGTCCTGCACCATACTCATAATCATTGTTATGTTTGAGTCCATTGTTGCAGCCACTGTGTCAATCCATCTCATTAAGGGTCTTCCTCGTTTTTGCTGACTCTACTTTACCAAGCATGATTTCCTTCTCCAGGGACTGGTCTCTCCTGATAACATGTCTCACCATCTTCGCTTCTAAGGAACATTTTGGATGTACTTCTTCCAAGACAGATTTGTTCGTTCTTCCAGCAGCCCATAGTATATTCAATATTCTTCACCAGTATCACATTTCAAAGACATCTATTCTTTTTTGGTCTTCCTTATTCATTGTCCAGCTTTCACATGCATATGATGTGATTGAAAATGCCATGGCTTGAGTCAAGTACACCTTAATCCTCAAAGTGACATCTTTGCTTTCTAACACTTTAAAGAGGTCTTTTGCAGCAGATTTGCCCAATGCAACACACTGTTCGATGTCTCCACTGCTGCTTCCAAGGGTGTTAACTGTGGATCCAAGTGAAATGAAAGCCTTGATAACGTCAATCTTTTCTCCTTTTATCATGATGTTGCTTATTGATCCAGTTGTGAGGATTTTTGTTTTCTTTATGTTGATGTGTAATAATTTTATTGGAACACAGCCATTTTATTTGTTAACCTATTGTCTATGCTTGTTTTTGAGCTATAACAGCTGAACTTCATTGTTGCTACTTAGATTCCATGGTCCCCAAATCCTAAATATTTATAGGAAAGCATGACAGTAGAATGGAGATGTAACCAGTCAATTAATGTGTTCTATTTTTCATCCCCGGCTATATTCACAGGCTCTTTATCCCTTTTTTTCTATTATTTTGAGTACAGGCTAAGAGGCTGGACTGAAAATAACCAAAAGCAAAGTAGCTTGAAAAAGATAGATTTTGTTTTCCTCTTTCACATAACAGCCCAAAGGTAGACAAAGTTTTCATGGAAAGAAGTCATTCCTAACCCAACAAGACTGAGTTATGTGCCCCTTCTGTATATTCCCACAGTACTCTATACTTACACTTTGCTTCCTCTAGGGTTCCTTCTATCTTGTTGTTTTGCCATTCCCAAGGGTATTGTGCTTGACCTTATATTCAAAGCTGGTTCACAATCACATGAACATCTCATCCCTTTAAGAAGTAACATAGAAGGTGTATACATCACTTTTATTCCTATTGCATCAGTAATAATTTGCTCATGTGATGAACCCTTTAGCTGGAAATCATAGTCTTTATCTGAGTGCCCCTGTGCCTGCTAAAGGTGATGTAGTATCAGGGAGTCCATTATCAAATGTGAAGGGTGGAATAGAGAATGGACACAAGTAACAATTTCTGTCATATCCTTTTACTGATATTTCTCTGGTTAGCACATTTCAAGGCACCGTGTCCTTGAGGAATCCATCCCTAACCCAGTAAGACTGTGTTATACAACCGTTCTAGACATTCTCACAGCCCCCTATTTGTAAATTTTGCTAACACTTGTCATACTATTTATTCATCAGTATCTTCCTCTATACTCTACCATTTGGTAAATTCACAAACATTTATTACAGAATATATGTATGAAGGCATAAATAATTGATGAGTCTCTTTTTATTTTAGCTGTAGCTCAATAGGTTCCTTGCTCATTCCTTCTCTCTTTTTTTCCTTTAAATGCTCTATTTATTCCCTTTTTCTTCTTCCTGCCCATAATGATAATCTCCCGTGAAGTAATATACATTTGAATTTAAATAAATAATAAGTTCTAAAGGTCAGTATCTGTTAATATAAACATGTTGAACATGTTAATATTAAACATGAATACTAATAGTATAATATGGGTTAAAATCAGTTAGAAACAAAGTGAACTTGAGGTGTAAGAAATTATTTCATGGAGGAGGCAGTTAAAATAATTGGAAAAAAGTCAGACGGTAATTTAAGCAAAGAGAACTCTCAAAATATTAGTATATGCATCAATTAATACATTTATTTATTTTCTCGTTAAGCATTTATTGGCTGCCTACCACATGCCAAGTCCTGAGCCTTTATAATAGTTACACAGGACCTATTCATTCTCTCTATATATGCTGAACCCACCTTATAAGATTTAATTAGTGGTTTGTAAAATTAATACAAAACAATGGGAAGAGATTCAAAACTTGAAATGCTTTCTATTCAAATGAACTTCATGGATCATGTATTATTTCTTATTCCAAAAGATCCCTATCTTTTGGTATCAACAATAAATCAGCATTTTCAAATTGTACCAATCATTTTATGCCTCTTGAAGCAACTACAAAGGACACTATTAGCAGGCTTTCAAATATATCCCAGACCAAAACAATAAAAATAAATAGAAAAAAACAGTATAATCTTTCTGACATTTTCATGAAAATTGAATGCTCTTCTTCGACAAACACAGAGGAGCAGTTTCATTATTGAATGCCAAAGAACACATATCCATAAAACATCAAGAGATTTTGCATGTCATTCAATCACACAGCTGACAATCTTCAAGAAAAACTGCTTTTCGGTGAGATGGAATGCTTTAATGAACTAATCAGTTAGCTTAGGAAGGTGATTCCGTGACATTACTTATAGAATTACCCAGAAATCTACCTATTCTTACTGTTAATTTATAATAAATTATATTACCTTATGGATCTAACTCTAATATTTGCCTTAAAATGTGGATCTTATTAAATAGCATTTTTTTTCTGCTTGGCAGCATATTGATTTATATAATGTAGTGATTTCAATATGTTCTCTCTGAAATATTTCATTCTGTTTAATGGAGTATAATCAGCTCTACCATCAGTGCAGAAATTTCTGGTTTATAGATCATCTCTAATAATGTGTCAAGGTAGAAATAAACTGAGTCCTGATAATCATGTTTGCACAGCTTCTTAGTCTCTTTTTCATACTTAAACATTACAGTACTTTTAAGGGTATGGCGGATAACAAACATTACATTGCTTATTTCCAGCTTTCTGACAATATCACAAAAGACTTGGCACATAAACAGCATTTAGAAAAGAAGGCTGACTAAACCAAATGCTAGCAGTGAAAACAAAAACCAGTTCATGATTCTCCGTAGCCCTGTGTGACATCGCCCTTTGACTTGCTACGGTAAACCAAAACGTGCATTGGGGTCGGTTTTGGGTGTGTCTAAAAACCAGGGAAAACACAACCAAGTACAAAAAGCTAGGGGGCTAGAGGAAGGGGCTAGGTTTTTGAGAATTGAGCTGAATAAGAACAGGATGTGTTATACTAGGGAAATTTCTCTGAATGGGGTTGTTCTGCCTGGCACACGTGGATGACCAAGAAAATGTTTGCTGTTTAGCTAAGCTACTGGATTAAAGAGACATTGCCTTTAACTCATTACTTGTCCCTCATCCTCGTTGAATTTTTCAACAAAGCAACTATTAATTTTTCTCCTAGTTGGCATTTTCACTCCTCTTTTCCCTCATACATGCTGCTTCTCTTGTACTGCAATGACTGTCTTTCTCTATCTGATCAAGTCTTACTTAGGGTGTAAGACAAAGATTTAGCAATTTCTATTTAGTAACTCCTCTTCGTCAGAGTAGTTGCTACAGGTTCCATAAATTACTCTTCCTGCATATATATTATACTGTAATATAGTATATAATTTAATAATATGATAAAATATCCATTATTAGACCTTCCCCTGTGTTAGTTATTCATCAATGTATTTGTCATCCTTACTGAATAGTGAGCTTCTTAATGTCCGGAACATGTTTTGGTTTCCATTGTCTCCTCAGTTTCTAACTTAATGCCTGAAATCAGTAGGCACTATTAATGCATGTTAAATTAACATACAAATCAAAGCTGTGAAGCCCTACCAAATTTAAAAAAAAAAAAAATCTATCTCAATGCCTAGAAGATAATGGTGCTGAACTCCAGACAGACTAGTCGAACAATACTGATAGAGTGGGTTGAAGCATAAATTTTATAAGCAATAAAAGATCAATTAAATAAGAGCCAGACTTCATATGACAGGGTGTGGATCCCCAGTTCAGAGAAGAATACGAGGAAAGTTTAGCCACTGTGGTAGGCTCTCTATGAAAGCAAGACCACATCTGAATTATTCATCATTCTGTATACTTATATTGGATCCACTCTAGGCTCTGTCATAAGTAAGCATTCTGCTTATTATAGTTAAAGTATTAAAATGTGTGCACATCAAAATTATATATTATTATATGTGTTAAATACTGTTAAAGGCAGAGAAAATCTGACACCCATTACTACACACAAAATACATGCTGGCATCAATTGCTTTCTATGTTATTTAAAGAGTAAATGAGAATCTGTAACCTAAAACACACACACTTTAGAAAAAAATAGTATTTTTTTAACAACCCAATGACTACTACATTATACGATAAAAATATATACAATCAATTTCTAAATCTAGTGTTAGAAAAAGCAGCATTTTAATGAAGGATTAAAGATATTTTAACAAACCCATTCCTAGTGCTTTTGTATTATTTCGATGTTTTCAATTTATGCTTCACAAACACTTTCTATTTAATTTTAATCTTAATTTAATCTTAATATTATTTAAAACTTTAACTTGTTTAGGGATTCTTTTGTTAAGTTTATACGATAGAAAAATCAGTTTCACAGTCACAATACATAAAATAAATATTTATAGATATTACGTGTACATCTTAATCGATTAGCTTGTCCTTGGTACTTTAAATTGTTATATTGTCTTATTAACAGCTAATTTCATTACTTTTAACAATTCACTCCTGAGGGAAGATGTTATCAATTTCTGCCTAAATAAAATAAATAAACAGAAAACAATATTCCAAGTTAAAGATGGTTATGTTTTTACAGAGAAAATAGAGTGGAAAGTAAAGTGTTTATATGTATGATTCATGCAATAAATGTACTTTGTTTCAGTTATTTGAGCAACCTCAGTCTCTTCCTTGAATTATCAGACTAATTCTCTACATTTTACTTAACGGACAAAAGTATAGCTTATGTTCAAGTCACATTGTGAGGAAACGTTTGATTCTACTTTCTGATTGTCAAAATGGTGACAAAATTTCCATGAAATTTGTTAATATTCTCTTCTAATAATTTACATAAAATCACAGACTCTTACCTCAGAGAAAAGTCTGTATAATTTATTGTCTAATTTTTAAATTATTGCTTCAAGAGTTCCACAAAGGGGAAAACTAACTTCTACTGAAATATCAGTAGAAATAGAAAGATCACTAGTCCCTGACAAGGCTCACTCTAGACAATTCCAGCTGTTAGAAGTTGTTCTTAACCAAAATCATCTCTCCTGCGTTTACCTCCTAACTTTAGTTCCAGATTTGCCTCTTAATGGCTACATCCAGCCTTTTATGCAAATGTACACCTCTAGAGGAAATGTTAAAATTTAATCCTGCCAGATTTGATAGTCAAGCTGGAAGGGAATTCTACCTCAGATAGTTGAAGCAAGGAGATCCAGAAAGACACATCCAAGGAAGGTCTGAGAAGGAGCAGAGCCCAGAAGCTAAGTCCTGTACAAAGGACATGAATATTTTGGGGGCTGGATGCAAACTGAAAAGAAGTCTGGAGAAAGCTAGATGTATCTGGAATGATTGCTTCTAATACAGTTGAGTATTGCAGTTGAGTACCCTGACATGTATGAGGCGTGTGTGGAAGTGTTGAGATTACTGAACTGTATAGAGTCAAAATAAATTTTTTCTAGGGATTCCTCACTTTCTAAGATGACAATTTCAAGGCAACTCAGTCACATAACGGCTATGTTGAAATATGCCCCACTTTTTCATCGTCCTGAAACTGTATCATGGGGTACAGACTAACCAGTGCAGACTGGTATTAGCACTTTAACTGAACAAGACACCTACTACTATAAATAAAGCCTAAAATTATATTAGCTTATTTTGGGGAACTTACTGACATATGCTGAGCCTAAAATCAATTACATCCAAAACTGTATATTGCTTCTTTTAAGATCCCAAGTGTAAAACCTACATTGTTTTTTCTGGTAAATTTAATCCTGCCAGATTTGACCCGATATTCAAGACTACAGAGCTTGTTTTAAATTCTGATTCTGTGACCCAACATGCTAACTATCTCTCCTAGCTTTATGTCATCTACAATTTTGATAAGTACATGCATTAACTGACAGAAAGTTCAAAGTATAATTGCAGTAGTTTCTCACAGCACAGGATTTCCCCAACACTATTTCCCCTATATTACCTAGGCTTTCTCAATTTTAATGGCTTATTGTGTCTTTTCATTACAATTCTTTTAAGAAATAATTATGTCTCTCATAATTAATACTAAAATAATGTGTAAGCTTTTAATCATTACTTCATACAAATAAATATAACAAGCATTTATACTATAGTTGTATTGTTACTGTTGTTGTACACCATTGAGTAAATTCTGACTCACAGTGACCCTATAGGACACGGTAGAACTGCCCCATAAGGTTTCTTAGACTGTAATCTTTATGAGAGCAGACTGCCAGGTCTTTTCTCACTCAGACTGGCTGGTGGGTTTGAACCTCCAACCTCTTGGTTAGCTGCTAAGTCCTTTAACCATTGTATCACCAGGGTTCCTTATATAATATTTACAAGTAATAATTATTTAATCCTTAAAGTGATTCTATGTGGTATGTACACACTATTGTTAATCACATTTTACAAACAAGGAAACCAAGGCATAGAAGAGTTAAGTGAATTGCTCAAGGTCATGGAGCCAAGTAAGTTGCAGAGCTGGATCTGAACCTAGGATGCCTATTTTCAGAGTTCATGCCGATACCACTGCCCTTTACTGACTTGTACATTAACATAATTGTTTAATAAGACAAGTTTAAGGAAGAGCCCCCAAAGTCAGCTTCTAAAATATCTCCACTCTGGATGAAGCAAATTTGCTAATCATCTTTGTTGTTGTTGAATGCCATCAAGTTGATTCCTACTCATAGCGACCCTATAGGACAGAGTAGAACTGCTCCATAGGATTTCAAAAGAACAGCTAGTGGATTTGAACTGCTAATCTTTGGGTTAGCAGCAGAACTCTTAACCACTGTTTATTTGACCAATTACAAACTCATTGATCCCATGATCTATACCTTGTCCAAAACTTGTCCACAGTTTTATATGCTTTGCTGAGATACAAGTATCTCCTGATCTAACACACTGATAATTCTCTTAAAATGCAAAATAAGCGAAATTGTTGCTAGAATATGTTTCCTTATGTGGGAATTTGTACCTTTTTTTCTCACTTATGCTTGCGAGATACCTAGAACATTGATTAGTGCTTGGTAATTACCAGATTTTTATGCAAATAACACTCACCTTCTACGTTTGTTTGCCAACTGTGCCCTTCCCCTCAAAGTATTTTCGTAAATGTAGCTATGCCAATTTTTTTTTTATATGTTGCTGTAAAAAAAAAATTAGCATAGCATGTTTACAAAAATACCTTGCAGGAGGAGGGTGCGGTTGGCAAACAAACATAGAAAGTGCACATTATTTGGGTAAAAATATGGTGTTTGATAAATATTTGATGAATTAATTAATTTAACATGATTTTAATTTTCTAATTGCAAACCTGGTATAGAACCAACACCAACACACACACACACACTCCCCTTTTTAGACACTGTGTGCGATACAAAAATGAAAGAGATACAAAATCTACTTATAAAGAATACAGCAGTAAGATGTAGCACAGTGGCTCTCACACTTTGCCTCAGGACCCTTCACATTATTAGATAGTATTGAGGACCCCGAAGAACTTCACCTTATGTGCGTTATGTCTATCAATATTTACTCCACTAGAAATTAAACTGAGAAAAATTTCAAACATGCATAAATTAGTTCATTTTTGTATAATAATAATAAACCCATCACAGGTTAACACAAATAACTTATATTTTATAAAACATAACTCCATTTTCCAAAGAAAAAACACAGTAATGAATATTGCTAATTTTTACATTTAAAAAAATCTCTTTAATATATATCATAATAAAAGGTAGCTGGATTCTCATATCTGCCTATGTATTCAATCTCTTGCAATATGCTAGTTGGGCTCAAATAAATTAAAAACTATTCTGGCCTCACACAGATGTTAGTTGAAAAAAGGGATGAATAGTTTAATAATGTTAATAATTTTTTTAGATAACCGAGAATATTATTATTTGATACTACACTTAAACACAAGTGATAGTATCTCACATGTTTGTTGCAATGCAGAATCTAAAACAATATAAATAAGCTGTTCATATCCTGTTACATTAAAATCCATTTTTTCTACTTTGCACTTTTTTTTTAACACATGCATGCTTATAGAGTCCCTGAGTGGTGCAAACAATCGACATGCTCAGAGGCTAACTGAAAGTTTGGAGGTTCAAGTCTACCCAGAGGCACCTCAGAAGAAAGGCTTTGCGTCCTACTTCCAAAAAATCAGCCATTGAAAACCCTGTGGAGTACAGTTTTACTCTGACACATATGTGGCTGCCATGAGTCAGAGCTGACTTGATGACAACTTGTATGCTTGTGGAACATAGGTTGGAAAGTATTTGTTCACTGAGTTATCCAGATCTTCAAAATGTTGACATATTTCGTATAACAAAAAAAGTGTTAGTATTACTATTGGTCTCATCAAATAGTCTTTTTTGACAGTGAGAAGCTGTCAAGCTCACAGTGGCATGTAAAAGTTTTCTCAAATTCAAATCTTTTCTTGAAATCTCTAATTTTATCATTGACAACAAATACCATCAGTTGTCTTTCTTGAAGTGACCAGCTTCCTTCATTTTTGAGAAACAGCCTCTAAATACCCAATGCTGAATAACCATAGTTTGTCCTTTAGTTGTTGCTTTAAGTTAAAATGGTGTTCCATTGAAACCACGGCTAGTTCAGCTCACAACTCAAACAATCATACACATGCCTGTCTCAAGGTGTCTATCATACTTTGATACACAGCAGAAATGTTTTAAGTGGAATTCACGTTTTGTCCCATAAAATGCTTTTTTAAAAAAGATGTATATGAAAGTTAATATTTAATAAAAATTATTGTACCTGCATGTTATTTTTTCTGTGACTGTATAGCAGTGAAAAATACAATTACTATTTATAATTTAAAGGTACTGCTAAGGCAGCGGCTGTTTCACCCAACCATTGCTTTGATACCATCAGTGAAAATGTCAACACAGTTGTTATGGGATAAAACATGAGATTCAATAAAGTTATTCAAAACTGAATATTTCAGCACCATTTTTGCTTTTTGCCAAACATTAACTAAATAATGATCTTCTTCAATGATAGTTTGTGCTTATACCACATGGATACAAGTAAAACAAGTTAGCCATGTGTATAGATTCATCCGTTTGTAAAACAAAAATGTATTTCTGCAGATGCTATATTAACTCACTTTTCACATTTGCAGCTATTATCTTTCTTGTTACTGTATTGTTGAAAGTGGCACTGCCATGATTTTCTTTCATTCCCATTTCATCCAGCAGGCAGCCAACAATGTAAAGTGTTCACAGATTAATTAGTCACTCAACTATTGAGCACATTTCTTAAGCCAAAGCAATATAACATCCTGTAAGATACTACAGAGGAGTTTATATTTCTAGTTTTAAGAGCCGTAACAATCGGTTTTTGGTTTTTAAAGCACACCTAATAAAATTTAAAGTTCTATAAAGGTTTATTAAATGCCTTGGATTTGATAAATACAAAGGTTAAACACCTCCATATTTTTTTTAATCTCCCTTTTCAGCAAAAAATTTGATTTAGTTTTGCATAGTCAAAAAGGTCACCAAAAACACATGATAAAGCCAGCTTTACAATGAAAGGAAAAACTAATATCAAAGATGCAAAGTCAAAATAAATAAAATGATACAAAAAACAACTTTACACCAATAATGTGAGAACCTAGATAAAATACATGAAGACACAGAAAACTTGAATACACCTAGGAATAGGGAAGGCATTGAACTTCCCCAATAAAAATTCCCAAGTACAAAGACTTGTATGTTCTACCCAAATTTCAAGATACAAATAATTCCTAAACTTTGCAAATTATTACAAAAAATAATAGAAAAAGATAGAAAGGAAATAGTTTTTTAAATCTCATAGCTAACTGAATCCAAAAGGATACATAAAAGCTTAGTCATTATAAACAGGAGGGTTAATTTTGTGACTACCAGGGCAGTTTAACATCAATCCATCTGTTAATGTAATTTCTCATATTAGTGCACTAATGTGGAAAAAATCACAATAATGCCCCCTAAAAAGCATTTGATAAAGTTCAATCTTTTTATATGGGGGAAAAAAAAAACCTCAACTAAAACAGCAATAAAAGACAACATTTTAACTTGATAAAAGAAACTTTTGTATAAGAACAAAATAAGGCAAAAAATGAGAAAGTAGAATTTCATTAAATTTCGGAAAAATGTGAGGAATCAAAAACTTCATGCATTCTCTGAGAATGAAGACCACCAAAGCTATTCTGGACAGCATTCATGTAGTATTAAATTAATAAGGGCTTGACCCATCATTAATCAATGCAATTCCTGGATATCTCTAGAAAAATTGTACAGAGGTCCACAAGGAACAACATACAAAGATATTTAGCATGCCTTGATTGTGTTAAGAGGAAGTTGCTGATAATCTGTGACTTCCATTTGCTGTCACATTGATTCCAACTCATGGCAACTCTATGTGTGTCAGAGTAGAATTGTGCTCCATAGTTTTTTTAGAAGTAGATTGCCAGGACTTCCTTCCAAGGTACCTCTGGGTGAACTTGAACCATCAACTTTCAGTTAACAGCTGAGCACATTAATTGTTGCACCACCTAAGGACTCCAACATATAACTAGGTGTTTGTTATTTATTGCTGTGTAACAAACTGACACAAAACAATAATCATTTACTTTTGTCCATGATTCTGTTGAAGTCAGCTCTGAAGCTCTGCTTCATGGAGTGTCATACAGGGTACTCAGGGGCTACATTCAGCTGTGAATTCAACTGAGCCTGGAACGAAAGACAGCCTCACACTCATGTCTCCTCCGAGTGACCTCTCTCCCTGTAGTCTTTTCTCATTCGGTAGGCTAGCCCAAGCTCCTTTATAGGAAGGCTGCCTTCCAGGAGGGTAGAAGTGAAAACAAACAGGCTTCTTAAGGCATAGGCCGGTAACTAGTGTAATATCACTTCCACCACATTCTATTGGCCAAAAACACAAGTACTGCCCATACACGAGGAGAGGAGTACTAAACTCCACTTCCTGATGAGAGTAGCAGCACACATGCAAGTGGATGAGAGAAAACGTTGGCAGCCATCTTTGGAGAAAATCTACCATCTATGGAGACAGATAAACAAAATGAGGAGCAGGCACATCACGGATGTAATAAACTAGTTATCCGTAGGGCACAGGTGATGATAATCTATCTGAAACAATAAGGGTGGATGAAAAGAAATAAGAAACAGAATGAGATACATTGTATAGTATCAATTATTGAAATTAAGAACATACGTACCAAAACAAAAACCTAACTAGTTGCCATTGAGTCAGTTCTGACTCACAGTGACCCTTTAGGTTAGAGCAGAACTGCCCCATAGTTTTCCAAAGAGCAGCTGGTGGATTCAAACTGCCAACCTTTTGGTTAGCAGCCGAGCTCTTAACCACTGTGGCACCAGGGATCCCACATACATACAGATACAAAAAAATGAGAACATACTGTCAAATACAAATTCATGTCTAAAAACATTTTTAAATATGTCTTCAGGAGAGAAAGCAAGGAAAATGTGTATAAGTATAAAGTGCAGAGAGAAAGTAATTAAATAAAATATGAAAGAAACACATAGAGATAAATGTAGTGTTACATAAGTGATAAACTCATATTTCAGCACCTCAGCGACCAAAAGGAGAGAAAGAACAAACAACAAAGTAAAAGAAAGAAAAATAATAAATATATGACCAATTGATTGGTCATTAAGATTGAAATGGAAATATTTGTTGCTGGACTCTATTGTGATTACAGAATGGCCGTATGAGCAAAAAATGTTAGAGATCTAATGGAGGATGGTTTTAGTATCTATATTTTTAACTGGAATGACTTGAGAGTATCTTTGGGAAACATCTATATTGTCATTGCAGCCTTAGTTTGATTCTCCGATTTTGAGCGCTGCAAAACAAAAACAATGAGATTGTGTGTTATATTGTTACTGTCAATTCAGCTTCTCTCCTGAAAGACTCATGTGTGGGTGTGCTAGTGCACTTCTCTCAAGGATGGATGCTGAAATGGTTGATGAAAAGATGCCAAACAACATAGGAAAAGGACACAGGTTCCTTAATTTAAGTATAGGATGCTTGAACTTAACTACTTCAAGGGGCCTTGGAAATTTCTAAGATAGCCAGAGACCTGGTTGCCCATGATACCTCATGATCTGTAGGAAGTTTCTTTCTGCTACATCTCTCTCTGTCTCTCAATCTCTCTTCATATGTGATATGCTGCAGTTTGACTTTGGCTAAATTTTTACCTCTCCACTAAGGGAAAATAATGGTAAACACCCCAACATATTCCTGAGTGTTTACTAGGAAAAATAATGGATTGAAGGCCCATTTTCCATGCACTCACTCATCTCTAGAAGACCCAGACTTTGAGCCTGTTGATTTGACTTCCATGAACTTCCCTTATAAATAATTATAGACATCTTTATGTTGTCTCTAGTGCTCCAGATTAAATATTGAATAGTTTACAACTTTGTATCCGTCATTTCACTTTATGTGGACAATGTTCACAAGAAAATGCTCTCGTATACCGCTCTTACTAAATGCTCCTGTAAAAGAACTACAGCATGCAGAGAATGGTGACAATTATTCCGGACCTTGTAACTGGGAGGGTGCCACAATTTTCAAGTGGTCAACTGGTGGCATGTATGTACATACACAATAAGTCTTCAAATCTCTCATCGCTCTTTCATAGCTATGTAATAGTAAAACCACTAGACTTGGTGAAATCAGATACATGTCTTAAGCCAAGTTCTTCCACTTACAAGTTATATGTCCTTACATCTGTCTATTAAGTCTGTTATAGGTTAAGAAATCTGGGGCCAAAGTTCCTGAGTTTATATCCTGGCTATGGAACTTGCTAGCTATGTGATTTTGGGAAAAGTACTTAAACTCGTATTTATCATCAATAAAGTGAGAATAATATGAGGATATACTTTACGTGTTATGAGGTTTAAATAAGTTAATATTTGCAATTCTCTTAAAGCAGTCTTCAACACGTAGTAAATGCTGTGTTAACTATTGCATATATGTAAAAAGGGCATTAAGTGTCACGTCTTGGCTAAATTGCAGACTTTTTATATATATCAAATGTGATTTATAAATAAGTGTGATATAACTTTAAATATTTTAAATAACTACAGGGCTGCAACGTACTATTGTTTGAGTCACTAAAACATCAATGTAAGTGAATACATGCTTCTTTCCTCACATGTACCTCTTAATTAATATTATGTTAATCATACAAATGCAGCAAGCTTTTTATGCAGTAGTATTGTCTTTGCGATTACATTTTGGCTTTACGATTTCCTATGCTCATTTTAATATGTCTTCAAATTTACCCATTAACCTTGGTAAATTTGCTAATGATTTGGAAATCTGGTGCCATTTGTCTTTAGACTTGAATCATCCCCTGGGAATAACTCTCCCTGACTGTGGGCTCTCTCTCCTAACTATTCATATTATTATCATCAAATATTATTCCACTAGTTAAATATATTCAGTGAGTTACAAATAAACGAGAAAAATGTGCTTTCTGCCATCTGGGAGGATCCAGTCTCCTTTCAGATCATTTTAGAGGTAATTGGTAAGCATTAGGGGAAAATTAATACAAACAATATTATAAAAAGTAATTACTATGAATTCTTTTTCCTACAACTATTGCCATATGGTGGTAATACTGATTTAAGTGTGATGTCATTTTCTAGTATTTCTGTGTGTTTTTCTGTGTGTGTGTTTTAACGTTCCTACTGGGATAAGTAAAAGTACTTAATTAATCAGATGCTAGCATTTACATATGCCAATTTCAAAATTTTTAAGTGAACTTTCCTGAAGGAAGCTTATTTTTATTTTCAGTGACGATATTCCACACAAATGAGCACCGACTACACTATCAGAGTAAATCGCAGTGTTTGCAAAGATGAAATTTAAACTAGGCCACACCATTAGCAAAATTTGGAGGGGATGGAAAGTTTGTGCCCAAAACTCCATGAAAGACTCTGTGAATATACAAATATATTTTAAAAGGTTTATGCTTTCAGCCTTATTTTTTATCTTTTAATTACTAAGAAGGTGGGGTTTTTTTGTTTGTTTTCTTTTTTTTTGTTTTTAATTTGGGTACAGAAAGACCATATGTCTCTCTCTACAAAGGAGAATGATTCATTAAAAACATTAATTCTGTTCCAAGCTGTAATACAGCAAATTAGACACCATTCTCTACTTAGAGGACGATTTCACTCAAATTATTAGAGATTTCCTGCAAGGCAAGTAAAAGGAAAGCTCTTATAAATAGCCATCCAGAATGTCATGCTTTTATATTTATATACATATATATACCTACAATTTGGTACCCCACAAGAGGTAATTTCACTCCTATAGATGGAAAATGTACTCTAAAAAATACCTGTTTTCCTTGGCTCAACATCAAGACAAACTTCAAATTCACAAATGCTAAGAAATTTTTTTTAATATTTTAAAAATTTCTACTAAAACTTCAATATTTATTTTTTAAAATCTTTACATGAGGGCACTGGCACTAAATGACATGGTCACTTAAATAACCCCCTTATTTATGCCTTTTACATCAAATTATATTTTATGTAAAATGTTATATGTTTTAAAAGTTATTATTCTATTTTTTATTCTCATATGCATTTCTAAATAAGGATAATTTGAATATTATTTTCTTTTAAACTCATTTTATACCCATTGTATTTTGAATAAAATTTTCTATATTTAAAAATTATCTCAATTATTATTTTGCCAGGCATACCTTTTTCCTACTCTTGCTTTTTCATTAAAAACAAAATAAAGAAACAAAACTATTGTTGTTACAAATGCATACCAATATCTCATATTATAGAAAAAAAAATCTAAGCCCAAACTTACATCTCACAGCCCACTTAGTGGGTTATATGAAGAAGTAAGTGAACTAGATAGAACAAATTATTTCATGTGCCTGGAGAATAGAACTAAAAGAAATTTTACCATAGTCATCCAATACTAGAAAGACTGTCACATGGAAAAGGCCCTGCTTTTCAAAACTATCCTAAGATAAATTTGCCAGAAGTTAGAAATAGAAAGTGATTGAGTTGAATGAGGGCTGAGGGGCACTACGTAGTTCCTCATTGTTAAAACTATTCACATAAAAGTCAGTTGTCCAGGAGGACTAGGGGGCAAGATGGCGCTGTAGGCAGAAACACCACGCCGTCCCTCCACAGCAAAGATCCGAAAAACTAAGCCTAACAGAGAATCAACAATCCTGAAACCCTAGAACAGCAAATGAAGCGATAAAGAACTCAGCCAAACACCAAACGGAGTGAGAATACTGGAGGAGAACGGAGAGCGAGGAGAGACTCAGGCAGAGATTCCTTACCAGCTAACGCAGCGCGGATCCACCATCTTGGATTCCTATCGGAGACCAGCAAACGGGAGAGCAGCCTTGCAGAGCACCTGGTCGGAGACAGAACGACCGGTAAACTGCGGTGCGCGCTCTCCCACCACCCACCCCTCTCCGCCTCAGCTGGGGATCCCCTGCTTTCCGTGGCCAGGGTCTCTGGGCTGGGGGGTGCTGGTGCTTGGATTCCGCGCGCCTGGGCTGGCGGCTTTCTGGGAGCCGTTTGCTGGCAGCTAGCGAACCTTTCTCTGCCGCCTCCCCCTCCTTTTGCCTGGGTGCCTGGTTCCGAGTGCCGTCTCTGCTCTCTCCTGCGGGGCTGTAGGGCTGCGTGCGGGCGTGTGGCTGTTTCTGGGTCTGGGCTCCCGCGTGGGTGGGATCCCGGGGCCTTTGTTCGTTCGCCCCTCTGCTTTCCGTGGCCGGGGTCCCTGGGCGGGGGGGCGCCGGTGCTTGGGTTCCGCGCGCCCGGGCTGGGGGCTTTCTGGGAGCCGTTTGCTGGCACCTAGCGGACCTTTTTCTGCCGCCTCCCCCTCCTTTTGCCTGGGTACCTGGGTCCGGGTGCTGTCTCTGCTCTCTCCTGCGGGGCTGTGGAGCTGCGTGCGGGCGTGTGGCTGTTTCTGGGTCTGGGCTCCCGCGTGGGTGGGATCCCGGGGCCTTTGTTCGTTCACCCCTCTGCTTTCCGTGGCCGGGGTCCCTGGGCGGGGGGGCGCCGGTGCTTGGGTTCCGCGCGCCCGGGCTGGGGGCTTTCTGGGAGCCATTTGCTGGCACCTAGCGGACCTTTTTCTGCCGCCTCCCCCTCCTTTTGCCTGGGTGCCTGGTTCCGAGGGCCGTCTCTGCTCTCTCCTGTGGGGCTGTAGGGCTGCGTTCGGGCGTGTGGCTGTTTCCAGGTCTGGGCTCCCACGCGGGTGGGATCCTGGGGCCTTTGTTCGTTGGCCCCTCTGCTTCCCGTGGCCACGGTCACTTAACCCCGAGACTATCGGCTTCTTGGAATTCGCGCCCCTGAGTGGGGGCTCTCTGGGTCCCATTTGTAGGCACTGACTGCTGGTGTTGCCCTTTTTTCCTCAATTTTATTTTTCTTCCTTTTTTGATTAGTTTTGTCATATTTTACCTCTTTTTCTCTTTTGTCTTTCTTCATTGCTTAATTTCTTGTCCCTCTATCTCTTCCTTCTCTTTCTGATCCCTGAATACCAGGCGATGTATGCCTCTGTACCTTCTGGCCAGGCTGAGCTGTGAAAATTGAGACCGACTCCCACAGACCTCATAGCTGCATCGGTGTGATCCCTGGGAACTTTGCAGTTTTTTAACTTTTCTGATTTTCATTTGGTCATTCTTTCCTTTTCTTTCTCTTCCCCCTTCTGGTTTCCTCCATCCCATAGTCTCTCATCTGTACATTCCAACGACAAACTCCCCTAGCATTCTTTTATGTTTGTACGCTTTTTGCTCCTCCTCCTCTCTCCTCTCTCCCATATCCAGCTTAGCTTCACACATAACCATCTTCCCGCTGCACCCTACCTACCTGCACCGTGCACTAGACATCACATCACCAAGCGGTGCAGGCACGCCCTATTGGAACCTGCCCAGCACTGACTACCGACCGTCCTGGTGGCTGCGGTGAGTGCCACAAGCAACCCATCCCAGTGGCTCCTCCTCAACTAGATCTGCCCAGCTGTACCACAAGAACGAAAAAAAAAAAAAAAATCTACAATCAATAAACGAGAGAAATATCTACTGAATGCCCCGAAAACAGCAAACAATATCAAAACATTTACAAAAACAAGACAAGATGGCTCCAATAGGCGTCCAAATTAAAACACCAGATAACTCTCCTGTGGAAGAAAATGCACTAGAAGTACCTGATACGGAACTCAAATCACTAATACTCGGAATTTTCCAAGAACTGAGGCAAAAAGCTGACAAACATGAGGAAAAAATAGACAAATTTATGGAAAATACAGACAAAAAATTGGAAGAATTCAGGAAGATGATGCAAGAACAAAATGCCAAAATAAATTCACAACTCGAAATTATACAAAAACAACAATTAGAAATCCAAAAGATAAACAACAAGATTTCAGAAATGGACGGTGTCATAGAAGGGCTGAGAAGTAGATTTGAAACCATGGAAGACAGGATCAGTGGAACTGAAGACAAACACTTGGATACAACTCTGTTTCAGGAAAACTCAGAAAAAAGAACAAAGAAAAATGAAGAGACCCTGAGAGTTATGTGGGACACAATTAAAAGCAAAAACTTACGAGTGATTGGCATACCAGAACAGGGGAAGAAAACAGAAAACACAGAGAGGATCATTGAGGAACTGCTGACAGAAAACTTTCCCAATATCATGAAAGATGAAAAGCTGGTCATCCAAGAAGCTCAACGAACCCCATATAGAATAGACCCCAAAAGAAAATCACCAAGACATATCATATTCACACTCGCTAAAACTAAAGACAAACAAAGAATCCTGAGAGCAGCTCGTGAAAAACAAGAAGTCACATACAGAGGAAAAACAATAAGACTAAGCTCAGATTATTCAGCAGAAACCATGCAGGCAAGAAGGCAATGGGATGACATATATAAAATCTTGAAAGAAAAAAATTGTCAGCCAAGAATAATATATCCTGCAAAACTCTCATTCATATTTGATGGTGAAATTAGGTCATTTCCAGATAAACAGAAACTAAAGGAATATGCAAAAGTCAAACCAAACTTACAAGAATTATTAAAGGGAGTTCTTCGATCTGAGGACAAACAGCTTAAGCCCTCAGGCAGGACCTAGGACCTAGGATGCAGGTTAACATGAACCAGATACCATTCTAGGAACTGAACTACAGAGGACTTTCCAAAAACAAAAGATATACAACAGGGAATCAGAGAAATCAATCAAAGGATGACAACAACATCAAAACAATGAAAGAGGGAACAAACGGCATAGGTATAGAACCTTCTAAAGGAGAAGAAGGCAAGGCGATACCAAGTAACGGTAGACTGCTTCAAAATTATAAAGATAAGGGTAAAATTCATGGTAACCACAAAAAAAGTTAACAAACCAACTCATAAAAATAAAGACGAGAAACATAAAGTCTCAACAAAAACAAAACCTACAAAAACAAAAGAAATGAACACAAAATCCACAAACAAAAGGAACTCAGCACAAGAGAGTAAGAAGAACAAAGAAAACTTCAGCATCACAAAAAAAAGCACTACAAAATGACAGCAACAAACTCACATCTATCAATAATTACACTGAACGTAAATGGACTCAATGCACCCATAAAGCGACGGAGAGTGGCAGAATGGATAAGAAAACAGGATCCATCTATTTGCTGTCTACAAGAGACACATCTTAGAAACAAAGATGTGAATTTATTAAAAATCAAAGGTTGGAAAAAAATATATCAAGCTAACAACTATCAAAAAAGAGCAGGAGTGGCAATTCTAATCTCAGATAAAATAGACTTTAAAACAAAATCTACCATAAAAGACAAAGAAGGACACTATATAATGATTAAGGGGATGATCCATCATGAAGACATAACCATAATAAATATCTATGCACCCAATGACAGGGCTCCAAAATACATAAAAAAAACTCTAATAGCACTGAAAAGAGAAATTGACAGTTCCACAATAATAGTAGGAGACTTCAACACACCACTCTCAGTAAAGGACAGAACAACTAAAAAGAAACTTAGCAAAGATACAGAAGACCTAAAGGACACAATCAGCCAACTGGACCTCATAGACATATATAGAACACTCCATCCAACCGCTGCAAAGTACACATTCTTTTCCAATGCACATGGAACGTTCTCCAGAATAGACCACATCTTAGGCCACAGAGAAATCCTCAACAAGATCCAAAATGCTGAGATAATTCACAGTATCTTCTCTGACCACAATGCCATCAAGGTAGAAATTAACACTAGAAAGAGCAAGGAAAAAAAATCAAACACATGGAAACTGAATAATAATCTGCTTACACATCAATGGGTAATAGAAGAAATCAGAGATGGAATTAAAAAATTCCTAGAATCAAATGAAAATGAAAACACATCATACCAAAACCTTTGGGACACAGCAAAGGCAGTCCTCAGAGGACAATTTATAGCAATAGATGCACATATCAAAAAAGAAGAAAGGGACAAAATCAAAACATTAACTGCAGAACTCAAACAAATAGAAAGAGAACAACAAAAAAAGCCTACAACCACTGGAAGAAAGGAAATAGTAAAGATCAGAGCAGAAATCATTGAAATAGAGAACAGAAAAACAATAGAAAGAATCAACAAAACCAAAAGTTGGTTCTTTGAAAGAATCAACAAAATCGACAAACCACTGGCCAGACTGACAAAAGAAAAACAGCAGAGGGCACAAATAACCCAAATAAGAAATGAAATGGGGGACATTACAACAGACCCAACTGAAATAAAAAGGATTATAACAGAATATTATGAAAAACTATATTCCAACAAATTTGAAAACCTAGAGGAAATGGATAAATTTCTAGAAACATACGGCCTACCCAAACTACAACAAAGTGATATTGAAAATCTGAACACACCCATAACAAGAGAAGAGATTGAAAAGGTAATAAAAAAACTCCCAACCAAAAAAAGCCCTGGCCCAGATGGCTTCACTGGAGAATTCTACAAAACATTTACAGAAGAGCTCGTACCAGTTCTACTCAAGTTATTTCAGAGCATAGAAGAGGAAGCAACACTTCCAAATTCATTCTATGAAGCCAGCATAACGCTGATACCAAAACCAGGCAAAGACATCACAAAAAAAGAAAATTACAGACCAATATCTCTCATGAATATAGATGCAAAAATTCTGAACAAAATTTTAGCCAATAGAATTCAGTATCATATCAAAAAAATAATACACCACGACCAAGTAGGATTCATACCAGGTATGCAAGGATGGTTTAACATTAGAAAATCCATCAACGTAATCCACCACATAAATAAAAGGAAAGAAAAAAATCACATGATTATCTCAATTGATGCAGAAAAGGCATTTGACAAAGTCCAACACCCATTCCTGATAAAAACTCTCAATAAAATAGGTATAGAAGGGAAATTCCTCAACATCATAAAGGGCATCTATGCAAAACCAACAGCCAACATCATTCTTAATGGAGAAAGGCTGAAAACATTCCCCTTGAAAACAGGAACAAGACAAGGATGCCCTTTATCACCACTCCTATTTAACATTGTGCTGGAAGTTCTCGCTAGAGCAGTAAGGCAAGAGAAAGAAATAAAGGGCATCCAAATTGGTAATGAAGAAGTTAAACTCTCCCTGTTTGCAGATGATATGATACTATACATAGAAAACCCTAAAGACTCCACGAGAAATTTACTGGAACTAATAGAAAGATTCAGCAGAGTAGCAGGATACAAGATAAACATTCAAAAATCAGTTGGATTCCTATACACCAGTAAAGAGAACGATGAAAAGGAGATCAGGAAATCAATACCATTTTCAATAGCCCCTAAAAAGATAAAATACTTGGGAATAAATCTGACCAGGAATATAAAAGACCTATACAAAGAAAACTACAAAACACTGCTGCATGAAACCCAAAGGGATCTACATAAATGGAAAAACATACCATGCTCATGGATAGGCAGACTCAACATTGTGAAAATGGCAATTCTACCTAAAGCAATTTACAAATACAATGCAATTCCGATACAAATACCAACAACATTCTTCAAAGAGATGGAAAAACTAATTATTAACTTTATATGGAAAGGGAAGAAACCCCGAATAAGTAAAGCACTACTGAAGAAGAAGAATAAAGTTGGAGGACTCACACTACCTGATTTGAGAACCTACTATACAGCTACAGTACTCAAAACAGCCTGGTACTGGTACAACAACAGAGACATTGACCAATGGAACAGAATTGAGAACTCAGATGTAAATCCATCCACCTACGGTCACCTGATTTTTGACAAGGGCCCAAAATACATCAAATGGGGAAAAGACAGTCTTTTTAACAAATGGTGCTGGCAAAACTGGATATCCATTTGTAGAAAAATGAAACAGGACCCATACCTCACACCATATACAAAAACTACTTCAAAATGGATCAAAGACCTGAATATAAAGCCTGAAACTATAAAATTCATAGAAGAAAAAATAGGACCAACACTTCAGACCTTAATACATGGCATTAACAGGATACAAACCATAAACATCAACACAAAAAACCCAACAGATAAACTAGATAATTGGGATCTTCTAAAAATCAAACATCTATGCTCTTCAAAAGATTTCACCAAAAGAGTTAAAAGAGAACCTACAGACTGGGAAAAAATTTTTGGACAGTACAAGTCAGACAAAGGTCTAATCTCCATAATCTACAAGAAAATCCAACACCTCTACAACAAAAAGACAACCAATCCTATCAAAAAATGGGCAAAGGAAATGAACAGACACTTCACCAAGGAAGACATTCAAATGGCCAACAGACACATGAGGAAATGCTCGCGATCACTAGCCATTAGAGAAATGCAAATTAAAACCACAATGAGATACCATCTCACCCCGGCATTACTGGCACGAATCAAAAACACTGGAAATAACAAATGTTGGAGGGGCTGCGGGGAGACGGGAACTCTTATACACTGCTGGTGGGAATGCAAAATGATACAGCCATTTTGGAAAATGATATGGCGTTTCCTCAGAAAGCTAGAAATAGACGTACCATTCGATCCAGCAATCCCACTCCTAGGAATATATCCTAGAGAAATAAGAGTCATCACTCGAATAGACATATGCACACCTATGTTCATGGCAGCATTATTCACAATAGCAAAACGATGGAAACAACCTCGATGTCCATCAACAGACGAATGGATACACAAACTATGGTACATACACACAATGGAGTACTATGCAACGAGAAAGAACAATGAATCGGTGAACCATCTCATAACATGGATGAAACTGGAGGACATCATGCTGAGTGAAATAAGTCAATCACAAAAGGACAAATATTGTATGAGACCTCTATTGTAAAAACCCATGAAAAAATTCACATGCAAAGTGTAACAATCCTTGTTGGTTACCAGGGATGGGGGGGGGGAATACTAAATAGGTAATAGGTAAGTGGTAACTTGGGTGAGAGATGAGATAGTACATAGTACAGGGGAAACTAACACAACCTGCACAAGGAAAGGTCATGGAGGCCCTATAGACACATCCAAACCCCCCGAGGGACTGAGTTGTTGGACGGAGGGCTCTGGGGACCATGATCTCGGGGAACATCTAGCTCAATTGGCATGACACTACTTATAAAGATAATGCTCTACATTCTACCTTGGTGAGTAGTGTCTGGGGTCTTAAAAGCCTATGAGCGGCCATCTAAGATACTCCACTGATCTCATCCCTTCGGGAACAAGGGAGAACGAAGAGAACAGGATACAAGGAAAAGATTAGTCCGAAGGACTAATGGTCCACAGCTACCAAGGCCTCCACGGGACTGAGCCCAGTACAGCTGGATGGTGCCCGGCTACCACCAATGACTCCTCTGACCAGGATCACAACAGAGGGTTCTGGGCAGAGCTGGAGTAGGATGTAGAGTATAATTTTAACTCCCCAAAAAAAAAAAAAAAAAAAAAGAAGACCAGATATACTGGCCTAAAGAATACTAGAGAAACCTCGAGAGTGTGTCCCCCAGACACCCTTTCAGCTCAGAGGGGAAGTTACCTTCAAGGTTCGATGTTAAGCCTGGGAATGGACACCCAGTAAAACTAAATGGGACTAACGATGTACAGGAGTCCGGTGACAAGGGCCAGAAGGCAGAGGGAGAGTAGGAAACTGATGATAAGGAACACAAATTGAATAAGGACACTGTCGATGTATTGTGAGATTGTTGACCACTGCTATAGGGCAACATTTGTAGTAACTATTAAATGGGAGGCTGTTTTGTCCTGTAAGCCTTCATCTTGGGCGAGAATGGCAGCACAATTGGAAGAGCATAGTCAATATCACTTAAATGTGTAAGTAAAAAGTTTTGAAATGGTGTTTAAATAAAATAAAAATAAATAAATAAACAAATGAGACTAAAGAGGTACAATAGTCCACTGACAAGGTCCAGAAGACAGAAGGGGACAAGGAAGCCCCCTGGTGATAGGGAAAACAAGGTGGAGTAAGGATATTCTTGATGTGCTGTGAGATTGTTAACCATTGTCATAGGGCAACATGTGTAGTAACTGTTAAATGAAAAACTATTTTTTCTGTAAGCCTTCATCTTAAGTGAGAATAACAGCACAGTTGGAAGAGCGTAGTCAATGTCACTGAACTGTGAATGTAGAAATTTTTGAAACGGTGTATCTTTGGCCATCTGTAATTTTCATCAAAAAAAAAGGTTGAGAATTTAGAGGCTTAATACGTTGTGGGGTTGTTAACCAATGTCAAAAAACAACATGTGTACTACTATTTCATGAGAAACTATTTGCTCTGTAAGCTTTTACCTGAAGTACAATAAAATATATATTAAAAAAAAAAAAAAAAAAAAAAAGTCAGTTGTCCATCATTTAAGGGTGCTTTAAAAGGAACGGAGGGAGTCCCTGGGTGGTACGTCAGGTTAACACACTCAGCGGCTAAAACTGAAAGGTTGGAGGTTTGAGTCCACTCAAATGTGCCTCAGAAGAAAGGCCTGGCAATCTCCTTCTGAAAAATCAGTCATTAAAAACCCTATAAACACAATTCTACTCTGACACACGTGGGGTCTCCATGAGTTGGAATTAACTCACCAGCAAATGGTAATTGTAAAGGGCATATCTGCAACAAAAATTGAACTATATGAACCTTTAAAGCAACCTTAAATGATGGACATCTATCTTTCATGTGAACATTTTATGCGTGTAATAAAACATGGATACACACACATACGAAAAAATATATTTTAATTCTGCTTTGAACTATAGTATTCTAGACACAAACTCTAGGTATGGCATTGTTAGGTCTTTTGCTAAGGGCCTGTGGTCTTTAGCAGGTACATGAGGCCACAACAGCATGTGCTTTCCATGAAACTACAGGGCTTGATCTGCCTATTCCCCCCCCGCAAAAAACATTACATATTTTTGTATAGCCAATTAAATTCATTTTTACTCTGCCCCTTTACAAAAATATTTGAGGTTTATAAAAACATGCAATACAAGGTTGTACAATGAAAGAAAAGAGGAGTCGGGAAAAGTGGAACATAGGAGTAGACAGTAGCATGAAGCAATAGCTTAGTTTAGAGAAAGTATGCAAAAAGATCTTACATATTAACTAATGATCTTACATAAACTACTGAAGTTAGGCCAGAAATGCTACTTTGACTTTCCTAGCAAGGGTGAGAAGATGACCATTTGCAAAAGTCACTTTTACAAAATTGCATTTGATTAAAAGAAGTCAAGTTATGTTGATGCTGAGGCATGTGAGAAATACCACTGCCTCACCCCGGGTTTTCCTAATGGGGGCAGACAGTAAGCAATACGGCAGACATAGTCTCGATAGCAACTATGAAAGAGACACACAATAGCAAGTTTATGTGTAATTACTGAGTTCCATTTTCTGTAAGGAGACATGAGAGGGTGGGATCATGGAGGAGAGCTGCTGACAGTTGAGAAACATTGTCTTGAGGTCCAATAAGTAAATTTTCTGGTGGCCTCATTTAATCCAGGAGTAAAATCATGTATATTTTGGGACCTAGTTTGAACCTACGCTATGTCCCTAAGTGGGTGTCAAACAGATCTGGCAATTTGAGAGGGACAGTATCATCAAAATCCTATTTGCAGGAGAAAACGAGGAATTTAAAAAAAAATCTTATTATGATGAAAGACACTGAGAAACATAACTGTTTGGTCTACTAACAAAACTCCATCTACAGGGAGAAGTAATTCTGAATAGAGCATATTGCATAATGTGTGGAGTATCCCACCTCCCAGCCATGACTAGACATATTCCTGAGGCATAGACATAAACTCTTCTGTTCAGTTTTACGTCTTGGTAGCAAGAAGAGTTGGAAAAGCAATAAAGAAATAGTCTGCAATACACAGAAGCAGAGTTTTGTTTTGGAATCTTTACAGCAAAGTGTCACACAAAGGAAGAGGAACTTTTTCGTAACTTGCAAAATCATCAGACGGCTTTATAATCTAAGAAGCTCCATTGCTTTTACTTAGGCAAGAGATGAGCATTCCAGTAAGGACATAGAAGTGGTACAGGGTTCTGGAGTATTCACTGGAAGGCACTAGTGTATGAAGAGAGAGAGTGGTGCCTGGTGAACATGTGTGTCCAGAAAATCCACAGAAGTGGCCAGCAAGACAAGAATAGCTACCAGTTTATTCTCTCTACTGCTGGGCCTCCTTCAGAACAGCTGAGTATGCTAGACACTAGGTGGAGCTGATCAGATACCTGACCAGACTTGATTCTAAGTACATGTAAATAGCCCCAAGCCTCCCACCCCAAATCACATGAAGAAGGCCTCTTAAGGGATCAGGTATGGCAATTGTTGATGTTGGAAAGAGCAAACGCAACATAGATCACACTGGGATATATAGAAACATGGGAGGCTAGTTTACTTTTCAGGAAATATTTTAAAATACTCTTTTACAGGAAAGCATTTAATGAGATTTGAGCAGCAACAAAAGTGGCAGTTATATTGCCTGCAAACAGTATAGGTTGCAGGTCCTCCATGTGCCAATTAACGGCAGATCTGAGAAAGTTAAAACTCAACCAAGTGGAAAATAGGATTGACACACTCATTAAAAGTAAAGCATTTAACCCACACTCTCATCTGAATGAAAGGACAACTTTCCCAAATAGTGACTACAGGCAGAGTGAAGATTTTAACCCCTGTGGGTCTTTCTCTATATACAAACATAGAAATGATTGAAGCCTCAAAGTGGCTATAGCTATGATTTTGGACTTGAAAATATTTGTCCCCTTAGCTTAATTTAAAAAAAAAAAAAAAAAGGGACACTTCCAATAATGCATCAGGAAGCACCTAAATGAATAAGCAATGAGGCAACCTGAAAAGTTCTCCAAAATCACAGTTGAAAATAGTTGACAGCAACTGCTTTAGATAAACAGTGTCTATAAGCCACTCACATTTTAAAATGTATCTAATAAATATCAGATTTTTAATTTTAGCATAGTTTAGGTCCCCCCCTCAAGAATTATATACATACCTAGACCAACCATATTTGAGCCTACTTCAGATTTGTTATAATAAAACCATGCCTCTTAGTTCCAAAAAAAAAAAAAAAAAAACCTGCCATTAACAGGTCTATTTCGACTATAGCAACCCTATAGGACAGAGTAGAACTGCCCCACAGGGTTTCAAAGGAGTGCCTGGTGGATTCAAACCGTCGACCTTTTGGTTAGCAGCTGTAGCTCTTAACCACTACACCACCAGGGTTAGTAGAGGGTATTGTTTATCTAAGGATAGGTGGGGGAAGTGGAGGTACTCAGTACATTCAAAATCATCACAAAGTATAAAGCACTAATTGAGAAAAAATGTGGAGGTGGGAAGAACAAAACCCATAATCCTAAATTACATTATTCAAAACGATCTGATTCGCCAGGGGATGTTTCTACCTACCCTGACGCTGACACTGATAGGCAGGGTCAGGTTCTGGTTAAACATCCTGATGTGTTTGATGAGTTCACAAAACTTAGACCATAGTAAGTTCCTTTCTTCCAATTCAAAAATGGAAGAACAACATAAACGCAAATAATTGAGTCAATTCAGATAGATTTTGTCATTTATATGGAAAAATATTGGCATCATTTCAAATTTGAGCTTCTGTAATCTCATCAGATTCATATACTACATTTGCTCTTATTTGTCATCTAAGAAGTATAAAGCATTGTTTTATTACTTGAGAAATTAAACTCTTAATGTTCACAAGGAAAGCAAAATTCCCTACAATTTCATACCACGATTACAACCTTCATAAATAGTTTGTAATAACATTCTATTTTGAAATAAGTATGCTTAAAGCCTTCCTGCTTCTCATGCAGAATGTTAGCTAGATAATGACTCACTTTCAGTACATCAGTGAGGATCCTGCCTTATAGTTAAAATAGGAGATAAATGGAAGTCTCCCTTCCACCATGTGTCCCACTGGAACCTGGCATTTTAGACTCAGTAGTTTTTTGTTTTTTATTTTACTCATAAAGGGATACATCACTTTTAATACAAAAATAAAGGATCATATTAGTAAAGCCAATGTGAGTTCAAAAAATCAAGGGGACATTGTATAATGGTTTTCTAATATGTCAGTTTGGCTAGGCTACCAAAAAAAGAAAAAATTGTCATCCAGTAGTTGACTCTGTATGTCAGAGTAGAACTGTGCTCCATAGGATTTTCAAGGCAGTGACATTTCAGAAGCAGATCACAAAGCCTGATTTCTGAGGCACCTCTGCATGCGTTTGAACCACCAACTTCTCAGCAAATTGTCAAGTGTTTAACCATTTGTGCCACCCAGGGATTGCTATATATCTATTTAAATGCAGGAATAGCTTTATTAAGTCACAGAACTGTTACACTTTTTCTTTCAACAGCTCTGTGGAATACTCAAACATTTTTAAATGACTCAGAAAACAACTAGCACATCATTGGTAAAAGTGTATTTCACTTTCACAGTTTTCTCTGTCCCCATTCCCATGATCAGCTACAGATATTCATTTAATTTCTTGTTTAGTATACATTTTTTTCACAGAAATTTGTCAAGGATTTTCTTGTGAAAACATATTTTTAACAATTTTGTGTATATATATATATATATATATATATATATATATATATATATATATAAAGAGAGAAAGACAGAGGTAGAGATATACATATATAATACATAAATACATATATATAAAAACAAACAAACAAACCCATTGCCATCCAGTCCACTCCAATTCATAGCAACCCTATGTATCTCCTACTAATTCTGCTTCTCTGGTTGAACCTTGACAGATACGTAGAATATATAAAAATGGTAATGCTAAATCTGCTCTTATCATCTATTCTAAAACCAACCAAGGACCTCTAAAAAAATATATTAGATTTAGGGTCTGCTTTTTTTGTTGGGTGGAATATGGGTGGGTTAGTTTATTTTAAGTTGACTTTTGATAAACTTCTATGGGACTCCTTTTAACCTATTCAAGAACTTCAAGGCAAACTAAAACTGTTCTCCTGACCCATAACTCAAAGTATGAGACCTAATTTTGTTCTATCAAGATGCATTTAAAGTCCATTATAGATGGTTGAAAATCTTAGTTTGTATGATAAAAAGTTAAACCATTATATAGTCTGTAAATATTAAAACAATGATCAGAATTTTAAAAAGTATTTTTTTTCCCCATTTGTCAGATTCAGTGCAAGGTATTTATGGTTATGATTATTATTGATGATTCCAAATCAATACATATTTATTATAAAATATTATATGTAGTTATGAATTATCAAAAGTGAATGACAAAATCAGATATTATTTTTTCACTTGGCAGTTTAGCAAAATTGTTAAGTATTAGGTAATATTTTATATCGGTGAGAGTAATAGAAACATTAGAACTCTCATAGAAAGCTAGTGAAAGGAAGCCAAAGTGGCCATTCTGGGGGGGGAATTGACATAAAGTTTCAAAAGAGTACACACTTTGTAATATAAAGAATTATACTATATTATAAAGAATGCATTTTGGGCTTTTATTCTAAGAAAAACAAACATAGGCAAGGAGGCACAGAAAAGGCTGTTTACTGCAGCATTGTATGTAATAGTTTAAAAAATAGCAACAATATAAATGCCTATCTTATAGGGTTGGTTTAACAGTATTATCATAACACACATTGCCGTACATCAGTTACAAAGCATAAAGTATTACTTATGTAATGAAATTCTATATGTTTGTAAGGAACTGAAAATCCTCCCAGAAATTTCATGCGTCTCTTAAAACTAATATAGCAGTTTGATATTAGTCTTCTAATTTTTACCTTACTCTACATTTACACTAACATTTAGGAGGTGTAGTAATACCAGTAGAAGTAACAGCGATTTAATTTTAAAATCTGAATGAGATTATTCTATATTGTCCAATAAAACATCCTTTTCACCCAATATGTTTTGCACAATTTTCATGTAAATACACACACACAGCATATTTTGTCATATAGATTCATGTCACTTTTGATAAGAATTTAGGTTGTTCTTAACTTCTTAGCATAACAAACAAGTATACTTTTTTATAGATATGTCTATAAATATTTGTTGGATTGTCTTTGTTGTGACATTGTTATTTCCTTGCCCACTGCAGGTAAGAATGTAATCTCATTGATACCCCATCCCTCAACATCATTCTATCAGAAAAACAAGCACATACACATTTTGAGATTTTAAAACAGGTTGTAATTGTTCTGTCAAATGTCATATACCTAGGACCTAGGGTGAAATGTAATACACTAAGGATGAAGTATAAAAGTGACAGTATTTGCCTGTCTATAGTTTTCTACCCTCCACGTGTCTATCAGTTTGTCATACCGTGGGGACTTGCGTGTTGCTGTGATGCTAGAAGCTATGGCACTGGTATTCAGATACCATCAGGATCACCGATGGTGGACAGGTTTCAGCTGAGCTTCCAGACTAAGACAGACTAGGAAGAAGGACCCAGCAGTCTACTTCTGAAAAGAATTAGCCAGTGAAAACCTTATGAATAGCAGCAGAACATTGTCTGATACAGTGCCAGAAGATGAGCCACCCCCCAGGTCTGAAGGCACTCAAAAGATGGCTGGGAAGAGCTGCCTCCTTACAGTAGAGTTGACATTATTGACGTGGATGGAGTCAAGCTTTCAGGATCTTCATTTGCCAATGTGGAATGACTCAAAATGAGCAGAAAGAGCTGAAAACATCCATTAATAATCTGAATGTGGAATGTATGAAGTATGAATCTAGGAAAATTGGAAATCGTCAAAAATGTTATAGAACGCATAAACATCAATATCCCAGGCATTAGTGAGCTGAAATGGACTGGTATTGGCCATTTTGAATTCAACAGTCATATGGTCTATTATGCTAGGAATGACAACAAATAATCTGAGAAACTGGACTATATGAAGAATGGGGCATCAGGATTGCAGGAAGACTTTTAACAACCCACGTTATGCAGATTGCACAACCTTGCTTCCGGAAAGTGAAGAGGACTTGAAGCATTTATTGATGAAGATCAAAGACCACAGCCTTCAGTATGGATTGTACCTCAACATAAGGAAAACGAAAGTCCTCACAACTGGACCAATAAGCAACATCATGAAAAACGGAGAAAAGATTGAAGTTGTCAAGGATTTCATTTTACTTGGATCCACAATCAACACCCATGGAAGCAGCAGTCAAGAAATAAAAAGATGCATTGCATTGTGCAAATCTGCTGCAAAAGACCTCTTTGAAGTGTTGAAAAGCAAAGATGTCACCTTGAAGACTAAGTTGGGCCTGACCCAAGCCATGGTATTTTCAATCGCATCATATGCATGCGAAAGCTGGACAATGAATAAGGAAGACAGAAGAATTGACGCCCTTGAACTGTGGTGCTGGAGAAGAACATTGACTATACCATGGACTGCCAAAAGAACGAACAAGTCTGTCTTGGAAGAAGTACAACCAGAATGCTCCTTAGAAGCAAGGATGGTGAGACTGTGTCTTACATGCTTTGGGCATGTTGTCAGGCAGGATCAGTACCTGGAGAAAGACATCGTACTTGGTAAAGTACAGGGTCAGCAAAAACGAGGAAGACCTTCAACGAGATGGACTGAGACAGTGGCCTCAACAATGCGCCCAAGCTTAACAACAATTGTGGGGCTAGCACAGGACCCGGCAGTGTTTTGTTCTGTGGTACATAGGGTCGCTATGAGTTGAAACCGACTCAGTGGCACCTAACAACAACAACAAAATAGTTTTCTACTCTGGGTTTGACACTTGTTACTAAGTAAGAGTTCACCAATTTACATGACCTAGTCAGTTATTTATGCAAAACTAAGTAAAAGATGTATAGGAAATAACTTGCAATTTAAGCAAGATCAGTAGGGCAATGTCTTGAAAGCCTATAGTTTAAAGAGTAAGTGGTGCTAATTCTCAGATAACTTTATCCAGGGCATGATTAGCTTCATTATTTTTTCATGAACAAAAATTGAGTAATACTTTGTAATTTTGACTATGTAAAGGAGAAGGGGAGAGCAGGAGGGGGATACAAAAGGAGAGAAAATGATATGCCTGGGACTCCTTTATAAACCACCTCAAGGGAGATAGATAATTATTATTATTCATAATAGTGGTGTTGATAATGTTGTTCTGTTTAAATGATCAAAGTACTTTCCAATATGTCTTACTCTTCTTCACTACAATTCCAGGTGCATATATTCCAAAAACAGAGACACAAATAATTTAATATTGGGTAAAAACTGAAAAAAAAATCCACACAATTTTTCTAGCAGTTCCAAATTGGTTTACTTTAAGTCACATTAATTTGAATAAATGTACTATTCAACTTTTCAGGGCTCAATAAATGGGTAAAAATTGAGTTCCCATAATTAACACATATTTGAAATAAATTATTGGATAGTGCTAAAATGCACTGTACACAAACAAAATGAACTTTAACAAAAGATGAATAACAAACATCCAATTACAAAGACATTAAAGTAATGTAATAATTGTGCGACAGTACATCAAGAAGAAGAGTAATTTCTGTTTTGGTACTACAGGCTATTAAGGCACGTATGTTTATGAAAATTTCATTTCTTCTGATGAAGGCTTTAATTGTACTCATTTAAAAAGCTAGACTAGAGGATTTCACATTTTCTATAAAGAGAAGAAATATGAACCTTTTTGTGGGAAGGTGGATTTGAACTAATTTTGAAATAAACACTGACAAATGTGATTCAAAATTAAATAACTGTTTTCACCATGTTAAAGAAGTCACAATTAATATTAGATTATTTGGGTTCTGAATGTCAGCTAACTCTCAATTTATTGTAAGCCTACTGTTGAGAGAGAATGCAAGAATGATAGTTTTGCATCAGTGTTGCTTCTCTGTATCATTTAACAACATGTTAACAACACATATGCAGTAGCTTTTAGTAGTTACCTCCTTTGAAACACATTGCCATGGGAAAAAATACTGAAGCATTTAATCAAATGTTAACAAGGTAGCTTTGGTCATGAATAGAACTATAATTTATTTGCTTGAAAACAACTCCATGAGATAAGTCTTTTACTGGCCTTGTTTTCTAGAGATATTATATTGCAAAAAATCACATTCACAAGAGAGGTAAAGGCTGGATTTGGCTTTAAGGACTTTGCTTAGAAAAAGGATAAATATTCAGTGACAACGCACATAAAAAATTAATTAGCATTCAACCTATTTTTAACTTAAACATTTAAACTGAGTCCTCATTACCACCAAAGCAATTACACCAATTGTGTAAATTAGCTAGACCCAAAAGCTCTGGGATTAATAGAAATCAGAATTTTTAATATAAAAAATTGTGATTTTGTACAGTTTATCCCTTTACTTGCTTCCCTTTAATGATGCTCATGTCAATGAAAAGAGTTACTTTCATCACTTATCTATTTAAAATATTTTTTATTTTACTGATTATGAAAATGAATGTCTTTGTTATACAAAGCTTAAAAGATATAGAAAAAAGTACAAAGAATAAAAATAAACAACTAATTTCACCAACAAGAAAAAATTCAGTTAAAATTGTCATTCACACACTCATACATACACACACAAAATGACAGAGAGTTTTCTAGCCTATTTTCTCAATCTGCACAAAAAGATAAAGTACCTGACTGTCATGGATTGAATTGTGTCCCTTAAAAATATCTGTCAGCGTGGCTAGGTCATGATTCCCAGTATTGTATGATTGTGCAATTTGATGTGATTTCTTATGTGTTGTAAATCCTATCACTATGATGAGGTTATATGTGATCTCCTTAGGTATTGTAAACTCTATCACTATGATGAGGTTATACTGAAGACGTCTGCAAGATTGGATAATGTCTTAAGCCAATCTCTTTTGAGATATAAAAGAGAGAAGTGAGCAGAGACACATGGGAATCTCACATCACCAAGAAAGCAGTGCCGGGAGCAGAGCATGTCCTTTGGACCTGAGGTTCCTGTGCAGAGAAGCTTCCAGACCAAGGGAAGATTGATGATACGGACCATCCTCCAGAGCCGACAGACAAAGCGATCCCTTGGAGCTGACGCCCTAAATTTGGACTTGTAGCCTACTGGACTGTGGGAGAATAAACTTCTCTTTGTTAAAGCCATCCACTTGTGGTATTTCTGTTATAGCAGCAATTGATGACTAAGACACTGACAGTGCCTAAGTGTTTATTAAATTGATGAAGTTATCTGATTTAAAACATGGGTGTTTTAGGCATTTACATCCTATTTCCTGTATGATTAATTTACCAAACGTATTTGGAAGCACAGAAAATGTTTTCAAGAAAACTTAGAGGTCATATAATACGCCTTCACTTTACAGGCCATAGGAAATAGTAAATTTCTCTAGCCAATGCAGTTAATTTATAGTGGAACCCCAAGTATATATGCAGCTCTCCTTATTCCAAATCCAATTGTTTTTAAAATATTATTTTAAAAGATACTTACTCTGATTATTTTCACAAAGGATTGTTGCTATAAATGTTTTTTTCTGACAGTCTAACTAGGAAATTGACAATTCTAGACATGAGAATAGATGCCTTTGAATTATGGTGCTGGCAAAGAGTATTGAATATACCATGGGCTGCCAAAAGAATGAACAAATCTGTCTTGCAAAAAGTACAGCCAGAATGCTCTTTGGACACATGGATGGCAAGACTTTGTCTCACATACTTTGGATGTGTTATCAGGAGGGAGCAGTCCCTGGAGAAAGACATCATGCTTGGTAAAGTAGAGGGTCAGTTAAAAAGAGAAAGACACTCAGTGAGATGGATTGACACAGTGGCTGCAACCATGGGCTCAAGCATAACAACAATTGTGAGGATGGTGCAGGACTGGACAGTTTCATCCTGTTGTACATAGGGTTGCTATGAGTCTGAACTGACTCGAGGGTACCTAACAACAACAACAGACATGAGAAAAAAGAATTTTCTGTCAGACTCTCTCCCATAGTTTCTCTAGTTAGTTTTTGAGTGGCAACACCATATTGACAAGATCTACTTGACTGTTTCAGTAAAATCACTTTCAGGGACCCATAGAATAGTGCTTGTACCAGTATGTGTATTAGGGCATTCTTTTCAGTCCAGATTATTTATTAAACTAGAACAGGGATATCCTTGCTATTTCCAAAGATGATCAAACAACACAACCAAAATTTTTCACCAAGTGTCCTAACAAGGCAACAGCAAAAAAAAAATAACATTTGCTGATAGACCATATCAAAAAAAAAAAAAGAAGCAAAAAACTAACATGTCTAAAACCAGCAAACAGCATCAGAATGTGTAAGAATGTAAAATGCTTAGCTATTAACAATTGCACAGACACCCACACACAAAAATGGAAAGTAATAGACTAGGAAGCAAAAACTTGTGAATAATTTTTTTTTTAAGTTGTACCATGTGCAGAATGTCTCTATGATGAAAATAGTGAAGCATTTACATTTTAACTTTTCGAGTGAACTTAATAGTCTCAATTGTGCTATAGATATTTTGATCCAAAGTGTCAATAAATAAGGTTTTAGTTATGTGATTTCGTACGAAGAAGAGAAAACGTAGTTATTTGCCTAAATACAAACGACAGTTTTCTAGTTTCTGGTTCTATTTAGCAACATTCTACTCCACTGGATTTTAAAGATTGCACTTGTTATTAAAGCACTTAATTATTACAGAAAATCTAACCACTAGCCTAATAGTTTCCCACAATTTTTTAGTTGATAATCTTAAAACAAACAAACAAAAGCACATAGGAAGTTTGAAGACTGGAATCAAGATCTGTTTAACTTACAATGTCCCGTACACAGTATTAAAAAACAAAACAAAACATTGTCTTTGTGTGATTTTGACTCATAGCAACCCTATAGGACAGAGTATAGCTGCCCCATAGGGTTTCCAAGGAGGGGCTGGTGGATTCAAACTGCCCATCTTTTAGTTAGCTACCCAGCTCTTAACCATTGAGCCACCAGGGCTCCAGGACACGGTATCCCCATTGCTACTGAGTCAATTGTGACTCATAGTGACCCGATAGGACAGAATGGAACTGCCCCATAGGGTTTCCAAGGAGCAGCAGGTGGATTCGAACTGCTAACTTTTTTGTTAGCAGCCAAATGCTTAACCACTGTGCCACCAGGGCACCAATAGTATGCAGTAAATATATAAATGTTGACTGACTGAATAAGTAAATTAAAACTTTCTCAATGAGTATTTTGTGTTTCCTTTCTAAAACTATGCTGCCTCTTGAAGTTCAAGGTGCTCATTTGACTGTTACGTTTCGTGAAGCATTAAACATTGTGATTCTAACCTGAACTATACAAACAGCCTAAATAAAAGGGATCTTTAAATGTTTTTCTCTCCAGCTTAAGTTTATGTTCTTTAGAATTTTGGTATTTCAAAAGTTTGTGCTTTCAAATTATATATCCTTCTCATTGTTTCCTTTCTTGTTCCTAAATTTATTCAACCTAGAGAGTCTCTTCCTCCCTTCCTTCCCTCCTTCCTTTCTTCCTTCCTACCTCTCTTCTCTCCTTTCTTCTTTTCTTCCTTTTTTTTTTTTTGACAGATGACACGCTTCAGAGTCTCTAAACCTGTTACCGCAAATCGTAGATCTGAGCCACCTGCTGCAAAAGCCAATACTAAGGCAGGGGATAAGGTGAGCAGCAAGAGGGTTTTATTGTATATCAGTATACAGGAGACAGAGGGAATGAGTTCCTTCAAAAGACCTGTCTCCCAGACTGGAGACTGGTTGAAAGTTTTATATGGACAGGATTATACTTTTTCTTCACCGTGGTCACATTTCTCACGTCTCGTATGAGTTAACCTCTTACTTGCAATCCTTGAAGATTTTCTAGCGCTGTTAGTCAGGATTATCACATCACAGGTAAGTTAATCCTAGTCGTTAAGGTTTATCAATTTGTTCTGCCATCCTCCAAGGAGAAAATTTAGTTAATCTTACTGGAATAGAAGGAGGGAGAAAGAAGAAAAAAATATCATGAGACAAAGTGGGGGATAGTAATGGTGGGAATCAATTATTCAGCAATGATGGTAATTGAGCTTATGCAGCCTGTTCCAAGCCCAGCTAAATGAAATTGACAAGAATAACTAGAAAAAAGGGCATAATGATGCTCTAGGCAGAAGCACCACGCTGTCACTCCACAGCAAAGATCCAAAAAACTAAGCAGAACAGAGAATACAACAATCCTGAAACCCTAAAACATCAAATGAAGAGATAAAGAACTCAGCCAAGCACCAAATGGAGTGAAAAAACTGACAGAGAATGGAAAGTGAGGAGAGATTCATGCAGAGGTCCCCTACCAGCTAATGCAGCACGGATCTGCCATCTTGGACTCCTATCCGAGAGCAGCAAATGGGGTACAAGAAAGCAGCCTCACGGAGCTTCCAGCGGTGACAAAACAACCGGTAACTGGTGATATACGCTTTCCACCCTCCCACACTTCTTCACCCTGACTCAGCCTCCTCTGCTTCCCACGGCCACAGTCTCTTGACAGGGAAAGAGCGGCTGCTTGGATTCCACACACCCAAATGGGTGGCTTTCTGAGTGCCATTTGTTGGCTGCTAGTGTTGCTTTTTTTTTTCCTGCTTCTTGTGATTTCTTACTTGCCTCTCGCCACCTCCACCTCCCTTCGCTCAAGTACCTGGCTCCTTGCGCCATCTTTGTTTCTTCCTGAGAGGCTGCGGAGCTCCGTTCGAGTGTGGAGCTGCTTCCCGGTTTGGGCTATCCCGCTGGTGGGATCCCGGGGCTTTTGTTCATTTGTTTGTTTTGAATTGTTTGTTTTCTTTTCCTTTTCTTCAGTTGGGAGCCCTTTCTGGCCAGGCTGAGCTGCGTGGCAGGGAGACTCCCCTTCAGCTTCCACAGACATGCAGAGGGATCCCTGAGAGCATTTCTTTTTACTTTTTTTTTTTTTTCTTCTTCTTTTTTTCTGTTTCTTTGGGGGCCTTTCTTGTTGTTGTTGTTGTTGTTTTTTAATTTGTCTTGTTTTGTTTTTCCTCTTTTTCCCTTTTGGTCTTTCTTCATTGCTCAGTTTCTCGTCTCTCTATATCTTCCATCTCTTTCGGTTCCCTGAACACCTGGCATTGTATACCTCTACGCCTTCTAGCCAGGCTGTACTGCAACACCTGAGAGCAACAGTCCCAGACCTCATAGCTGCACCAGTGGGATCCCTGGGAAATTTGCAGTTCTTTAAACTTTCTGATTCTTATTTATTCATTCTTTTCTTTTCTTCCTCCTCCCCTTTCTGTTTTTCTCCATTTCATGGTCTCTCATCTCTCCACTCCAATGGCAAGCTTCCCAGCATTATTTTTTGTTTGTTTGTATGTTTTTGGCTCCTGTTCCTCTCTCCTCTCTCCCATATCCATCTTAGCTCCACACGTAACAATCGCCCCACTGCATCCTGCCTAACTGCACCGTGTGCTTGACATCACACCACTAAGCAGCAAAGGCACAGCCTACTGGAACCTTCCCTGCACTGATTACTGACCCACTTTGGTGGCTGTAGTAAGTGCCACAAACAACCCATCCCAGTAACTCCTCTTCAGCTAGACCTGCCCTGCCATACCATATCTGAGTGACTGACCCTGCCAGTTGAAGAAGGAGGCGAAAAGTATTGTGCCCACAGATGAGCAAACAACAAAGAACACACAGTCTACCTGCTCAGACATAGTCAAATTTCTTTTTTTTAAAAAAAGGGATGAAACAAACAAATCTACAATCAATAAATGAGAAAAATAACTACTGAATGCCCCGAAGACGGCAGACAATATCAAACATTTACAAAAACAGGACAAGAGGTTCCAGTAGGCGTTAAAAATAAAACACCAGATGACTCTATGTGGAAGAAAATGCACTAGAACTACCTGATATGGAATTCAAATCTCTAATACTCAGAATTATCCAAGAACTGAGGCAAAAAGCTGACAAACATGAGAAAAAAATAGATAAATTCATGGAAAATACAGACAAAAAATTGGAAGAATTCAGGAAAATAATGCAGGAACAAAATGCCAAAATAAACTCACAACTAGATATTATACAAAGACAACAATTAGAAATCCAAAAGATAAACAACAAGATTTCAGAAATGGACGATGTCATAGAAGGGCTGAGAAGCAGATTTGAAACGGTGGAAGACAGGATCAGTGGAACTGAAGACAAACACTTGGATACAACTCTGTTTGAGGAAAACTCAGAAAAAAGAACAAAGACAAATGAAGAGACCCTGAGAGTTATGTGGGACACAATCAAAAGCAAAAATCTGCATGTGATTGGAATTCCAGAACAGGGGAGAAAACAGAAAACACAGAGAGGATCGTTGAGGAACTGCTGACAGAGGACTTCCCCAATATCAAGAAAGATGAAAAGCTGGACATCCAAGAAGCTCAACGAACCCCATATAGAAGAGACCCCAAAAGAAAATCACCAAGGCATATCATATTCACACTCGCCAAAACCAAAGACAAACAAAGAATCCCGAGAGCAGCTTGTGAAAAACAAGAAGTCACATACAGAGGAGAACAGTAAGACTAAGCTCAGATTATTCGGCAGAAACCATGCAGGCAAGAAGGCAATGGGACGACATATATAAAATCTTGAAAGAAAAAAATTGCCAGCCAAGAATAATATATCCTGAGAAGGTCTCGTTCAAATTTGATGGTGAAATTAGGTCATTTCCAGATAAACAGAAATTAAGGGAATATGTAAAAGTCAAACCAAACTTCCAAGAATTATTAAAGGGAGTTCTTCGATCTAAGGACAACCAGCTTCAGCTCACAGGCAGAACCTAGGATGCAGGATCGTACCAGCCAGATATCAATCTAGGAAATGAACTCTCGAGGACAATCCAAAACCAAAAGAAATACAACAGTGAATCAGAGCAGTTAATCAGTAAATGACAACAACATCAAAACAATAAAAGAGGGAATAAACTGCATAGGTATAGAACCTTCTAATGGAGAGGAAGGCAAGGCGATACCAAGTAATGATAGACTGCTTCAAACTTAGAAAGATAAGGGTAAAATTTATGGTAACCACAAAGAAAGTTAACAGACATACTCATTAAAAAAAAGAGGAAAAACATAAAGTCTCGGCAAAAACAAAACCTACAAAAACAAAATAAATGAAAAGAAAATCCACAAACAAAAGTAACTCAGCACAAGAGAGTAAGAAGAACAAAGAAAATGTCAGCACCACAAAAAAAAGCACTAGAAAATTACAGCAACAATCTGTCAATAATTCCACCGAATGTAAATGGACTCATTGCACCCATAAAGAGACGGAGAGTGACAGAATGGATAAGAAGACAGGATCCATCAATATGCTGTCTACAGGAGACACACCTTAGAAACAAAGATGTGAATTTATTAAAAGTCAAAGGTTGGGGCCTTTACTTCGCTGAATTGCTGGGAGCTGGTGCCAGAAACAGGGAGGCCTGGCCTCACACCCCACCAGCCTTTTGCCGAGTTCCCATCCTAGACTGGTCCGAACCACATATCTGGGGCCCAGATTTCAAAACACAGTCTCAGACTCCTAATTCCTACCGTTCATGTTGATGCCTAAAGCCCAGCTGATTTCTCTTCATTTCTGCAAAGTTACTGTGCCATGGCAGGCCAAGGCTTCCTTCCACAGATACGCAGAGAAGGCACTGGCTTCCAGAAAATTCAAGAACCTCCAAAGAACCTTGAAGAATTCTTAAAGTCTCAAAACTGGTTTCTTCTGGACAATTGAAAAGACACAAGAATTTTATAAAGAAATACCATAAGAAAAAGAAGATTATGCTTTCAGATGATATGGAGACAAAGAAGAATATAGAGGAAAAAATTTTTAAAATTTGGAAGACTCATTTTCTCTCAGAAGCCTCTATTGCTCTTTTGCATGATTCCTTTTGGTAGTGGTTTCTCTACAAATTTAAGCCTGACAGAGAAAATCAAGATTTCTTGGTTGATAGAATTTCAGAAAGTTATGTGGCGCTTTTTATGAGCATACCACTAATTTGAAAAGATGCATTCTTACAGATCTTTTGATTTAAGAGAATGTAACAAGTTTATGCAGTGCCTGAGGACTCAGTACCTGTTATATGTGTATCCTGATTGTTTGGCACAAGCTATCTATGCGACATTTCAGGAAGCATTTCCAGAATCCAGTAACCTCTTTAATGATGGATTTAAAGAAGATCTATGGAATAACATTTTTCTTTGGTTGACAGGTTTAAAACCTCCAAAAGGCTTTTGGACCTACTGGAAACTGAAAGGACTCACCACAACAACCATACATGGTAGCAAGAAAACACCTGAAAAATCTATAAAGGAAATGATTGCAAGCAGTCAAGAATGCATAATGGCTATGCACCTATGATATATGTTTTAAAAATAGATGTTAAATTTGAGTTTGAATGAAAAATGTCATTCAATCAACCTGTGTTTCTCAAAGAAGGTGAAGAAAATAATTCAAAATTTGTGGAAATACAACCGTCACAAACTGCTTTCGTAGTTTCAGAAGATCCCCTTCAAAACTTATGCTTAGCATCTCGAGAAGTTCTTCAAAAAGCTCAGCAAAGTGGGAGATCAAAATGTCTCAAGTGTGGTGGTTCAAGAATGTTCTACCGCTATACATGTTATGTCCCAGTTGAAAATGTGCCTATTGAACAGATTCCAGTTGAAAAGCTTCCATTGAAGATTGACATCATTAAACATCCAAATGAAACAGATGGGAAAAGTACTGCTATACATGCAAAACTCTTAGCACCTGAATTTGTAGATATTTACACGTATCCTTGTATTCCAGAATATGAAGAAAAAGACCATGAAGTTGCACTTGTTTTTCCTGGACCTAAGTCTTTCTCAGTAAAAGGTATTTCTTCCCTCTGCAAAAAAGGATTCAAAATACTGTTACAGGCAAAAATGATGACCCTGACAAACCATCTTTTAAACGCAAGAAAACTGAAGGACAGGAGGGTTGTGATTTGAATGACAGCAAGTGGAAAAGCACAACACTGAAAAAAGTTATATTTATAGATAATACCTGGAACCAAACAAACAAAATATTCACTGATGAGCAACTTCAAGGGTTGTTACAAGTTGAGTTGAAATCAAGAAAAACTTGCTTCTGGCGCCATCAAAAAGGAAAGCCAGATACCTTCCTTTCCATAAGTGAAGCCATTTACTATTTTATAGTAGACCACCATACTGATATATTGAAAGAGAAATACATAGGACACTATGACAATCTTGTGTTTTTCTATTCTTTTATGTACCAGTTGATAAAGAATGCCAAATGGTCTGGAGACAAGGAAACAAGAAAACTTATCCATTGATTTTCAAGAGATATTTCTGTCATTTTATTTTCCTAAAATTAATAAACTTTTAACTGTGAAAAAAAAGTCAAAGGTTGGAAAAAAATATATCAAGCTAACAACTACCAAAAAAGAGCAGGAGTGGCAATTCTAATCTCAGATAAAATAGACTTTAAAACGAAATCTACCATAAAAGACAAAGAAGGACGCTATATAATGATTAAGGAGATGATCCATCATGAAGACATAACCATAATAAACATCTACACACCCAATGACAGGGCTCCAAAATACATAAAACAAACTCTAACAGCGCTGAAAAGAGAAATTGACAGTTACACAATAATAGTAGGAGACTTCAACACACCACTCTCAGTAAAGGACAGAACAACTAAGAAAAAACTCAGCAAAGATACAGAAGACCTAAAGGGCACAATCAGCCAACTTGACCTCATAGCTATATAGAACACTCCATCCAACCACTACAAAGTACACATTCTTTTCCAATGCACATGGAACGTTCTCCAGAATAGACCACATCTTAGGCCACAGAGCAATCCTCAACAAGATCCAAAACTTTGAGATAATTCAAAGTATCTTCTCTGACCACAAGGCCATCAAGGTAGAAATTAACAATAGATAGAGCAAGGAAAAAAATCAACTACATGGAAACTGAATAATACCCTGCTTACACATCAGTGGGTAATAGAAGAAATCAGAGATGGAATCAAAAAATTCCTAGACTCAAATGAGAATGAAAACACATCATACAAAAACCTTTGGGACACAGCAAAGGCAGTCCTCAGAGGACAATTTATAGCAATAGATGCACATATCAGAAAAGAAGAAAGGGACAAAATCAAAACATTAACTATACAACTCAAACTAATAGAAAGAGAACAGCAAAAAAAGTTCACAACCACCGGAAGAAAGGAAATAGTAAAGATCAGAGCAGAAATTAATGAAATAAAGAACAGAAAAGCAATAGAAAGAATCAACCAAACCAAACGTTGGTTCTTTGAAAGAATCAACAAAATCCACAAACCACCAGCCAGACTGACCAAAAATAAATAAATAAATAAAAAACAGGAGAGGACACAAATAACCCAAATAAGAAATGAAATGGGGGACTTTACAACAGACCCAACAGAAATAAAAAGTATTATAACAGAATATTATGAAAAACTATACTCCAACAAATTTGAAAACCTAGAGGAAATGGATAAATTTCTTGAAACACACAGCCTACCCAAACTACAACAAAGTGATGTTGAAAATCTGAACAGACCTATAACAAGAGAAGAGATTGAAAAGGTAATAAAAAAACTCCCAACCAAAAAAAGCCCTGGCCCAGATGGCTTCACTGAAGAATTCTACAAAACATTTGGAGATGAGCTTGTACCAGGACTACTCAAGCTATTTTAGAGCATAGAAGAGGAAGCAACACTTCCAAATTCATTCTATGAAGCCACCATAACGCTGATACCAAAACCAGGAAAAGTTGTCACAAAAAAAGAAAATTACAGACCAAGATCTCTCATGGATATAGATGCAAAAATTCTGAACAAAATTCTAGCCAATAGAATTCAGCATCATATCAAAAAAACAATACACCACAACCAAGTAGGATTCATACCAGGTATGCAAGGATGGTTCAGCATTAGAAAATCAATCAACGTAATCCACCACATAAATAAAAGGAAAGAAAAGAATCACATGATCATCTCAATTGATGCAGAAAAGGCATTTGACAAAGTCCAACACCATTCCTGATAAAAACTCTCAATAAAATAGGTATAGAAGGGAAATTTCTCAACATAATAAAGGACATCTTTGCAAAACCAACGGCCAACATCGTTCTTAATGGACAGGGGCTGAAAACAGTCCCCTTGAAAAAAAGAACAAGACAAAGATGCCGTTTATCACCACTCCTATTTAACATTGTGCTGGAAGTTCTAGCTAGAGCAATAAGGCAAGAAAAAGAAATAAAGGACATCCAAATTGGTAATGAAGAAGTTAAACTGTCCCTGTTTGCAGATGATATTATGCTATACACAGAAAACCCTAAAGACTCCATGAGAAATTGACTGAAACTAATAGAAAGATTCAGCAGAGTAGCAGGATACAAGATAAACATTCAAAAATCAGTTGGATTCCTATACACCAGTAAGGAGAATGATGAAAAGGAAATCAGGAAAACAATACCATTTTCAATAGCCCCTAAAAAGATAAAATACTTAGGAATAAATCTGACCAGGTGTGTAAAAGACCTATACAAATAAAACTACAAAACACTACTACAAGATATCCAAAGGGATCTATGTAAATGGAAAAACATACCATGCTCATAAATAGGTAGACTTAACATTGTGAAAATGACAATTCTATCCAAAGCAATTTACAAATACAATGCAATCCTGATCCAAATACCAACAACATTCTTCAAAGAGATGGAAAAACTAAACATTCACTTTATATGGAGAGGGAAGAAGCCCTGAATAAGTAAAGCACTACTGAAGAAGAAGAATAAAGTTGGAGGACTCACACTACCTGACTTCAGAACCTACTATACAGCTACAGTAGTCAAAACAGCCTGGTACTGGTACAACGACAGATACGTTGACCAATGGAACAGAATGGAGAACCCAGATGTAAATCCATCCACCTACGGTCACCTGATCTTAGACAAGGGCCAAAAGTCCATCAAATAGGGAAAAGACTGTCTTTTTAACAAATGGTGCTGGCAAAAGATGGATATCCATCTTCAAAAAAAATGAAACAGGACCCATACCTCACACCGTATACAAAAACTACTTCAAAATGTATCAAAGACCTAAATATAAAGCCTAAAACTATAAAGTTCATAGAAGAAAAAATAAGACCAACACCTCAGGCCTTAATACATGGCATTAACAGGATACAAACCATAACCATCAATGCACAAAACCCAATAGATAAGCTAGATAACTGGGATCTTCTAAAAATCAAACACCTATGCTCTTCAAAAGACTTCACCAAAAGAGTAAAAAGAGAACCTACACACTGAGAAAAAATTTTTGACAGTACAAGTCAGACAAAGTCTAATCTCCATAATCTACAAGAAAATCCAACACCTCTACAACAAAAAGACAAATAATCCTATTAAAAAATGGGCAAAGGAAATGAACAGACACTTCACCAAAGAAGACATTCAAATGGCCAACAGACACACGAGGAAATGCTCGCGATCACTAGCCCTTAGAGAAATGCATCTCACCCCAGCATTACTGGCACGAATCAAAAACACTGGAAATAACAAATGTTGGAGGGGCTGTGGGGAGATAGGAACACTTATGCACTGCTGGTGGGAATGCAAAATGATACAACCATTTTGGAAAATGATATGGCGCTTCCTCAGAAAGCTAGAAATAGACATACCATTAGATCCAGGAATCCCATTCCTAGGAATATATCCTAGAGAAATAAGAGTTATCACTCGAACAGACATATGCACACCTATGTGCATGGCAGCATTGTTCACAATAGCAAAACAATGGAAACAACTTAGATGTCCATCAACTGATGAATGGATGAACAAACTATGGTACATACACACAATGGAGTACTATGCAACGAGAAAGAACAACAATGAATCTGTGAAGCATCTCATAACATGGATGAAACTGGAGGACATTATGCTGAGTGAAGTAAGTCAATCACAAAAGGACAAATATTGTATGAGACCTCTATTGTAAAAACCCATGAAAAAGTTCATACACAAAATGTAACAATCTTTGTTGGTTACCAGGGATGGGGGGGGGGGAATACTAAATAGGCAATAGATAAGTGGTATCTTGGGTAAAGGGTGAGACAGTACACAATACAGGAGAAACTAGCACAACCTGTACAAGGAAAGGTCATGGAAGCCCCATAGACACATCCAAACTCCCTGAGGGACTAAATTGCTGGGCGGAGGGCTGTGGGGACCATGGTCTTGGGGAACATCTAGCTCAACTGGCATGACACAGCTTATAAAGACAATGCTCTACATTCTACCTTGGTGAGTAGTGTCTGGGGTCTTAAAAGCCTGTGAGCAGCCATCTAAGATACTCCACTGGTCTCATTCCTTCGGGAGCAAGGGAGAATGAAGAGAACAGGATACAAGGAAAAGATTAGTCCAAAGGACTAATGGTCCACAGCTACCAAGGCCTCCACCAGACTGAGTCCAGTACAGCTAGATGGTGCCTGGCTACCACCACTGATTGCTCTGACCGGGATCACAACAGAGGGTTCTGGACAGAGCTGGAGAAGGATGTAGAGCATAATTCTAACTCACAAAAAAAAGACCAGATTTACTGGCCTAAGGGAGACTGGAGAAACCCCGAGAGTATGGCCCCCAGATTCCCTTTTGGCTCAGTGGTGAAGTTACCTCTGAGGTTCACTGTTCAGCCTAGGAGTAGACAGCCCCAAAAAACCAAATGAAACTAACGAGGTACAGGAGTCCAGTGACAAAGGCCAGAAAGCAGAAGGAGACAAGGAAGCTGGTGATAGGGAACCCAACGTTGAGTAAGGATATTGTGGATGTGTTGTGAGATTGTTAACCATTGTCATAGGGCAACATTTGTAGTAACTGTTAAATGAGAAACTATTTTGTTCTGTAAGCCTTCATCTTAAGTGAGAATAGCAGCACAATTGGAAGAACATAGTCAATGTCACTGAACTGTGCATGTAGAAATTTTTGAAATGGTGTATCTTTGGCTATGTGTATTTTCACCAAAAAAAAAAAAAAAAAAAAAAGACGCTGAGAAGTTAGAGGGTTGATATGTTGCAGGGTTGTTAACCAGTGTCGTAAAACAACATGTGTACTTCTGTTTCATGAGAAACTATTTGTTCTGTAAGCCTTCACCTGTAGTACAATTTAAAAAAAAAGAGTAACTTAAAAAAAAACATTTTTTCAACTTAAGATTTCCTGACTTGGCCATACATTCAAGGTCTGCAATACCTACCAATCAGACAGTAGTGCCCTCTAATGACATTTTTCAAAACTATTGTACTACACTTTTGGTTTGTCAGGATGTTAATTCCTTTTCATTTAGGAACTCTATCATCAAAAAATGAAAAGCTTTAAAGATACTTTAACTTCTAAAAAAAAAAAAACTCTTTATTAGCCAATCTTTACAAAATATCCCATATATATATTGTCAGGTTTGTATTTTTTTGTTTTATTTGTTTCATATTTTTTCTGGTACTTGGAAATCACCAAGGTCTAGTATGTTCAGTAAAGACACTTAGTAATAATATTGTGAATTGAAACCAGCCTCATAATAGTTAAACGTATTTATTTCTTTATTAAAATACATACGTAAATTAACATGATCAGGTGAATTTTAAATTTTCTATCTTCAAGATTTCATAAATATCGTATTACTAAGTGTATTTAGAGGACATAGCTATTAACTTCTTTGTTGCATATAAGTTTTTCTTGGTTACACAAATCTATGATTTATCTGAAGTTTGCTTTGTGTTGACAAAACTATCATCTACCACAATTTTAAAAACAATCATTCTTTTAAAGTGTTTGGACATTACAAGATTATATAATGCATAACGGAGAAAACAATGGTCCGTTTAAAGGCAAGTATTTTTGTGGAAGCCTAAAATTTATTAAAACATATGTATCTCTAATCTCTCAGTAATTAGGGATTTCAAAGTTTTCTTACAAAATTCACAAAGACAGAGGGTCAGAAAATGAGTTACTAAAATAATGAGAATTAAATATATGAATGAGGTAAAGATAGTAAGTGTAGAGATAAAGATAAAATAGAATTATGAAATATATTTGAGCCTATTAAATAAATCTAAGAACGGGCAATAATACAAATTTTAAAAAAAGAAATAAATACCCAAAGCGATATCAGCTCTTTAATTTGGTTGTGATGGAAGCAGATAGTGAGAATTAAAAAAGGTCCTAGCAAAAAAAGATAGAAATTTACAGAGAGGGAATTCACTCCACATGTGTATAAGCTGTAACACATCTTGGAAAGAAAAATTTAAACATTTCCTTCTTACTGACAGATTTTGAATTACTTGTAAACTCTGAGGAAAAAGATCTTTGTGTCATGATGGACAAATCAATAAGAATATTTCTTCAATATTCTTCCCATTTCGAATCTCATCATAGGCCCAAGATGTTCTTTTTCTGTGCCTCTAAAGCTTTTTGTGGGTTTTTTTTTTTTTTTTTTTTTTTGCTTTTGCTTTAAGATTAGATGCTCTCTGGTGAGAAATGCAGACTATGTTGATTCATTTGCTTCCTTTAAATTATATCACTGATATATGGTTAAAGCCTACCTACCCATAGGTCAGTTTTCTCTCAACCTAATCTGTGGAAAAAAACCTTAGGAGTACCAGGGAAGCACAAACTGTGAAGTGCTCAGCTACCAACCAGAAGGTTGGTGGTTCAAATCTCCCCAGATGCGCTTCAGAAGAAAGACCTGGCGATTGGTTTCTGAAAAGTCATAGTTGTGAAAACTCTATGGAAAACCGTTATACTAGGAAGAACATGGGGTTGTCGTGAGTCGAAATTGACTCAATGACAACTGGTTGGTTAATCTGTGGTAGAAAGTCTCAGGCCTAAAAATAAGCAAACATATCCTCTACTATTAAGTAGTTGTTCTTAGGCTCACTAAGAAACTATTTACCACTAACTAATTTTAATTCTTCCACCACTTACCTATTAGTTTGTCATACTGTGGTGGCTTGGGTGTTGCTGAAAGCTATGCCACTGGTATTTGACAAGTTTTGGTGGCACTTCCAGACTAAGACAGACTAGAAAGAAAGGCTTAGTGATATATTTCCTTAAGTTAACCAGTGAAAACCCTATGGATCACAACAGAATAATGCCTGATATAGAGCTGAAAGATGAGCCTGTATTTGGAGGCACTCAGAATAAACTGTGACTTCAACAATGTACTTGAACATGTCAATAATTATGCTCCTGCAGGCAATGTTTTGTTCCATTGTACACGGGGTTGGCATAAGTTGGAGCCTACTTGACAGCAACTAACAACAAAAATTTCAGTTCTCACATTATTTCTAACATATTTGTGCAAGACTTACCAGGTCTCACCCTCCATCTTTAACAGTTGAGGGGATTACACTAAATTTTCTCTGGTGGTCCTTTCAGCTCTAATGGTTGAAAAATTATTATCAGACTTCCTAAGTCACAGTAAATCAGAAGCAGTACCCAGGAAAGATGTTGATAATGTCAACAAAGCAAATAAGTGAGAAGGCAAAAATACAGGTAGTCCCCGACTTACAAAATATTCAAGTTATGACGACTGCACTTACAACCATCTTTTTGTTGTTGTTGTTGTTGGTACAGCTTATTGTTAGTAATACATACTACATATAATGTTGCAGTGGTAATTTGCTGATGTTATCATTCTCAGACGTTCACACACAGATGTTCAATTTTATGATTTACTGTTCAAAACACTACCATATAACAGGCTATGGCCTGGTCTACAATGAAGTTGGTGTCAGTGCCTGTCATCACAATGGACTGAAAGTTGGACAATGTTCAACTCTAACAACATATGACAATTGAACTACCATGCACCCAACAGCCATTACGATTCCAACTTCATTGTTACTACGCTGATGCCGACTTCATTGTAAATGAGGCCTATAGTGTGATCTTATTCAGTGCTTTGTACTGTCAGAGCCTCAGTTAACTTCATTGTCGGAGTAAAATTTTTATGATTTTATGATTTGTGTATTTTTGATGTATGTATATATAGGTATTAAAATATGTCTGTAAGTTTATATGTAATGTTTCCAGCCCTCAAAGACAAATAAGGATCAAATTTATAAACATACTGATAATAAGAATGAAAACAAACATGAGGCATTTGACTTATGTCAGAACAGACTTATGATGGAGTCATTGGAATGGAACACTGTTGTAAGTCAGGGACTACCTATATACTAAAATTATTCAAATATAACTCAAAGAGCAATAAAAATTGTTCATAATGAGGAATGTTTCCTCAAGAAAAAGTTATCACATATGTGCTATTCTGTATTTAAAATTTTCTAGAATTTAAGTTAAATTTCTAATTAAAATATTTTTAAGATTTCACTACTGTCTTAGTCATTTTGTATTGCTATAACACAAATACCACAAGTGGGTGGCTTTAACAAAGAGAAGTTTATTCTCTCACAATCTAGTAGGCTACAAATCCAAATTCAGAGCGTCAGCTCCTGGGGAAGGCTTTCTCTCTCTGTTGGTTCTGGAGGAAGATCCTTGTCATCAATCTTCCCCTGGTTTAGGAGCTTCTCTGTGCAGGAACCCTGGGTCCAAAGGACATAATCTACCCCGGTGCTGCTTTCTTTGTGGTATGAGGTCCCCATGTCTCTCTGTTTGCTTCTCTCTTTTATATCTCAAAAGAGATTGAGTTAAAACACAATCTAATCTTGTAGATTGAGTCCTGCCTCATTAACATGACTCCTGCTAATCTCATCGCATTAACATCATAGAGGTAGGATTTAAACACATAGGAAAATCACAAAATGGTGGACTATCACACAATACTGTGAATCATGGTCTAGCCAAATTAATACACATTTTTGAGAGATACAATTCAATCCATAACAACTACTTAAAAAAGAAAACATATTCATTTATATTTTTAAAAATTCATTAAAGGAGAATTACTTGTTTCTTAATAATTCTAGATAAATGACCTCAATTATGGAAAGCACTTTAATCTTCCATACAGCACATATTGTAAAATTTTTTGTATTTGAATTTCATTATTCACATATTATCTTCCTCATTCGTATGTAAACTCTTTGACCCAGATATTATGTTTAATAGCTATACAATTTATTATTTGGTTGTTTTATTTATTTGGCAAATATTTATTGAGCATTACACTATGCTAAACACTATGCTAAACATTGTTGTTGTTGTTAGTTGCTATCAAGTCAATTCTAGCTCATGGTAATCCCAACTGTGCAGAGTAGAACTGCACTCTGTAGGGTTTTCAAGGCTGTGACCTTTTAGAAGATGACCAGGTCCTACGTCTGAGGCATCTGTGGGTGGGTTTGAACCGACAATCTTTCAGTTAGTAATCCAACACTTAACCATTTGTGCCATCCAGGAACTCCCATTAAACATTACTGATAATTAAATGAGACACATTCCCTATCAAATCTGCCTCTAACATTTGATATATACAAGGCAAGAGCACAAACAGATGCTCACCAACAAAACCACATGCACAATTAAAAGTTACACATCAACCAAACATAAATAAATATGTTCTGTCCCCTTATCTTGACAAATAAACCTCCTTACAAACTCTGAAAGTCATGAATCCTCAAACAACTCAGACTTCCTTATCAGAATTTAAGGACTCAAGGAAGCTATCAGAATCCCAGCTCCAGCTTCATCATGCAAACGAAGAATCATTTCCACACTCCCTATGAAGACCCATACTCTGGATACTCTTTTGTCCTTGAAATGTATACACTGAGATGCTTCGACCTCAAGCAGGTAAACCTAGGGAAGACATCTGCTTGGACCTTGTAAGCCATAGTGTTATGCAGACAGGGCATTCCAGGGTTTCAGGTTACTGGAAATGGGTGTATTCTCCCTAGGACTCATTACCTAAATCCTGCATAATTCTTGATCATTAAAGGGACATGGCCAGAGGATCAGAGTGAATGTAGGGGATAAAGAGAGGGGTACAGATCATACAGTATTCGGGGGAAAACTGAGAAGAAATTAACAACTACCAATGGTTGTAATAATGTCTTTGCTAAAAAAAAAAAAAAAAAAATTCTGAGTACTATTTACAACAAAAAGTTTAAACAGTAATAGAAAAGAAAGATCAGAGAGAGACTACCAGGAGAGGTGAGACTTTGTAAGTGTGTTTTGGCCTCAATCCTGGCATAGTCCTTGCCTAGAGGGATTAAGTGTACGTATAATGCTATGGGAAAATTGTTTAATAAGCTTCTATAGAAAAAAAAGATTTATGTATTTGTAAAGTGGGAAGTTTATCCTTATAATGTTACTATATATATGGCATAATAAAAAGCAAAGAAGATGAAATATTGGCAGTTATCATATCAACCTGAACAAATAATATACATTAAAGAATAGTTAAAATATTTATTTAATCCTTTTTTATTGAAAAAATACTTAAAACATTTTAAAAATAATGATATAACTGTGAATTCCACCTAAATGAAGTGTGTATGGTTATTTTTGTGTGTGGTAGTTTTTTTTTATCTTTATTTTTGAAAAATATTCTTAGCAGATAAAGAATTTTAAGTTGACAGTTTTCTTCACTACTTCAGAAAAAGTCACTCCATTATCTTTTGACTTGTATAGCTTTGCACATGGAACCAGCTGTCATTCTTGTTTTCGTTCCTCTGTATATGTCTCTCTTCTCTGTCTTTAAAAGTTTCCTTTTACCATGGGTTTTATGCCATTTGATTATGATGTGTCTTGATGTAATTTTTGAGGGTTTTCTTATGCTTAAGATTCACTGAAGTTCACAAGCCTGTGAGTTACAATTTTTTTTTTCATATGTGGGAATTGTTTAGGTCATAGATCTGGTGGTGCAGTGGTTAAGAGCTCTGGCGTGCTATAGCTGTTAACCAAAAAGGTCAGCAGTTTGAATCCACTAGCTGCTGTTTGGAAACCCTATGGGGCAGTTCTACTCTGTCCTACAGGGCCACTATGAGTCAGAATTGACTTGATGGCAATGGGTTTGGTTTTTTGACAAAGTGATCAATTTACTAAGATGATAAAATTTTCTTAAATTTTTACTAAACTAATGTTAGAGCCTCAATAGATGAAGCAAAAACTCATAGATGTGAAATCAGATAGAGAAACCCACAATTATTACTGGAGAATCCAATACTACCTATTATTAACATCTTGCATTAGTGTGGCACATTTGCTACAATTGATAAACTGATATTGATACATTATTATTAACTGAAGTCTATGGATCACATTAAAACAAACAAACAAAAATAAACCCATTGCCATCGAGTCTGACTCATAGCAACCCTATAGGACAGAGAAGAACTGCCCCATAGGGTTTCCAAGGAGTGGCTGGTGGATTCGAACTGCTGACCTTTTGGTTAGGAGCTGAGCTCTTAACTACTGCACCACCAGGGCTCCTAGATCACCTTAGGGTTCAGTTTTTGTGTCATAAAGTTCTATATACTTTGACAAAAGCATAATGTCACATATCCACTATTACATTATCATACCGAATAGTTTCACTGCAGTAAAGTTTCCCTGTGCTCCACCTATTTATCCCATATGCCTTGCCTTTGAACCCCTGGTGACCGCTAATCTTAGTACTGTTTCCCAAGTTTTGTCTTTTACAGAATATCTTACACTTGAAATCATACTATATGATGTTCACAACACTCCACATCATCACCAGCCTTTGGTGTTATACATGTTTTCAATTTTCACCATTCTAATAGGTGTGTAGTGATATGTCATTGTTTATTTATTTATTTATTTTTTGTTTATTTGTTTATTTTGTAATTTGCAATTCCCTAATGACATATGGGAATTTCAAATTAAAAAAAACTAAAACAAAACCCCGAAATACCACTATGCACTTATTAGAATGGTGAAAATCCAAAACATGTATAACACCAAATGCTGGTGAGAATGTGGAGTGTTGTGAACATCATATAGTATGATTTCAAGTGTAAGACATTCTATTAAACATTACCTAATGGCCTATGGGAGCCCTGGTGGTGCAGTGGTTGAGAGCTACGATGAGCTATGGCTGCTCACCAGAAAGTTTGCAGTTCAAATCCACCAGCTGCTCCTTGGAAACCCTATGGGCAGTTCTACTCTGTCCTATAGGGTCACTATGAGTCAGAATCAACTTGATGGCAACTGGTTTGGTTTTTGGTTTTTTAATGGCATATAATGTTGAACATCTTTTCATATGAGTATCTGCCATCTGTATATCAACAACAACATATCTTCCTTTGTGAGATACCTGTTCAGATTCTGCGCCTATTTGGTAGTTGGGTTGTTTGTCTTCTTATTGTTGACTTTTAAGAGTTATTTGCATATCTTAGATACTAGTCATTTACCAGATCTATATTTTGCAAATATTTTCTTCCAGTTTGTGGCTTACCTTTTCATTATCTTAACAGTGTCTTTCACAGAGCAGAAGTTTTTAATTTAAATGAAGTAGAATTTATCTACTTTTCTTTCATGGATTGTGCTTTTGGTTTTGTATCTAAAAGTCATCACCAAACCCAGGGTCACCTAGATTTTCTCCTATGTTATCTTCTAGAACTTGAATAGTTTTGCATTTTACATGTAGGTCTATGATCCATATTGAGTTAATTTTTCTGAGAATTGTAAGCTCTGTGACTAGACTTTTTTTTTTTATTCTGCACGTGGATGTCCAATTGTTTCAGCACCATTTGTTGAAAAAACTATCATTTTGCTTTTCAATTGCCTTTGTTCCTTTGTCAAAGATCAGCTGACCATATTTGTTTGGGTCCATTTTGGGGACTTCTGTTCTGTTCCATTAATCTATTTGTCTTTTACTGATGTCACACCTCCCTGATCACTGTAGCTTTATAAGTCTTGAAGTTTACTGTTAGTCCAACTTTTTCTTCTTCAGTATTGTGTTGGCTATTTTGGGTCATGCCTTTCCATATAAACTTCAGAATCAGTTTGTTGATAACCACAAAAATCCTGTGGGGAATTTGATTGGGGTTGCATTAAAGCTATTGAACAATGTGGGAAGAATTGACAATAATATTGAGTTTTCACCTTCATGAACATGGAATGTCTGTCCATTTAGTTAGCTCATCTTTTATTTCTTTCATCAGAGTTTTTTTTTCATATAGATATGCCAGATTTAGATTTATACTTAAGTATTTTCAGGTGCTAATCTAAATAGTGCTGTGTTTTTAGTTTCAAATTCCCAGTATTAATTGCTGATATACGGGGAGGCAGTTGACTTTTGTATACTAACCCATTATCATGCAACCTTACTATAATGCTTACCAGTTCCAGAAGATTTTGTTGTTGATTCTTTGGGTTTTCTGCGTAATCAGTCATGTCATCTGTAACAAAGACTGTTGATTTTTTTCTTCCTAATCTATATACCTTTTATTTCTTTTTCTTGTCAAGTTTCATTGGCTAGGATTTCCAGTACAATGTTGAATCAGAATGGTGGGAGGGCACACTTTTCTTTTTCCTGATCTATTAAGGAGGTATCCAGTTTCACATCAGTAAGTATGATGTTAGCTTTAAATTTTTTGTAGATGTTCTTTTATCAAGTTGAGGACATTCTTCTCTATTCCTAATTTGCTGTTTCTTTCTACCATGAAGCATGTTGGATTTTGTCAAATATATTTCTGCATCTAATCTTTTGTCATACCTAACTGCCTTGATCATGGTAGCTTTATGGTAAGCCTTAAAGTTGGGTAGTGCAAGTTCACCAACTTTTTTGAATGTATAGATCAAGTTGGGAAGAACTGACAACTTAATAATATTAGCATGGAATATATTTTTCCATTCCTTTACTTTTAATCTGTGTCTTTATGTTTTTAATAATATTTTATTATGTTTTAGGTGAAAGTTTCCATAGCAAATTGTTGTTGTTTTTAGGTGCCTTCAAGTTGGTTCTAACTCATAGTGATCCTATATGCAACAGAATTAAACACTGCCTGGTTCTGCATCATCTTCACAATTGTAGCTATGTTTGCGCCCATTGTTGCAGCCACTGTGTCAATCCATCAAGTCTAGGACCTTCCTCTTTTTAGTTGATCCTATACCTCACCAATTCTACTCTATCCTATAGGGTTGCTATGAGTCAGAAGCAACTCGACAGCAAAGGGTTTTTTTTTGGTTTATACTTTACCAAACATGATGTCCTTCTCCAGAGACTGGTCCCTCCTGACAATACGTCCAAAGTAAGTGAGACAAAGTCTCACCATTCTTGCTTCTAAGGAGCATTCTGGCTGTACTTCTTCCAAAACAGATTTAAGTTCCCCTTTAACATTTAGGTTTCCCTTTAACATTTTTATACAAATTGTTCAGTGCCATTGGTTATAATTTTTATGATGTATCAACATTCTCATTATTTCCATTCTGTTTGCTCTGTTTCCATTGATCTAGTTTCTCCTCCCCTCCTAGCCTCCTCATCTTTGCTTTTGTTGAACTTCTGGTCTCATATAGACAATTCTTTAAGGGCGCATATTACTCACACTGATACTGTTTATTTTGTAAGCCAATCATTTATTTGGCTGAAAGGTAACCTGAAGAAATAGCTTCAATTCCAAGTTCAAAGGTTATCTTAGGGTAATAGTTTCAGGGGTTCCACTCATCTCTATTGGTCCAGTAAGTCTAGTCTTTTTTTTTTAGGAATTTGGGTTTTGTTCTACATTTTTCTCTCATTCTATCCAGTACCTTCTATTGTGTCCCTGGTCAGAACAGTCAGTAATGGTATCCAGGCACCATCTAGTTCTTCTGGTCTCAGGTTAGAAGAGGCTGTGGTTCGTGTGGGCTATTAGTCCTGTGAATTAGTTTTTTATTTGAGCCTTTGATTCCCTTCATTCTCTCTTGTTCCATGATAGTAGAGACCAATAATTGTATCTTAGATGGTTACTCATAAGCTTTGAAGACCCCAGATGCTCCTCACCAAACTAGGATGTAGAACCTTATCTTTGTGAACTATGTTATGCCAATTGACTAAGCTGTCCCCCAGGATTATGGTTCCAAGTCTTTTAAGCCAGTAAACCATTTCCTCAAGTTGTTTGGGTGTATCTAGGAAACCTCCTTAACTGTGCTCCCTATGTGGTTTGTTATATATGTAGATGTATATGTAGCACACATAAACGTGTATATACATATGCATACATATACCTACAGTTATACCATACATGCAAGTGTGTTTATTTGCATATGATCCTTTATAAATATATATGCATCCATACCTACCTTTGTAATCACACACACAGTTTCAGGTTATTTTTACTGTTGTTGCAAAATTGTGGATGTTATAGCATTTACTGAAATTGTCCCTTTTTCTCGTGTACTTCTTAGTGTCTTTATTTACCTTGGTCACATTGTGCTAACATCCCCCATGTTTGATCTTGCCTTTCCCATCACCAAAAGTAACAAGTGTCTATTATCTAGAAAGTGATTAAGTGATTCTCCCATCCCTGGTAACCATCAAAGAACTTTACTTTCTGTGTGTATATCTATTCTTGACTTTTTACAATAGTGGAACCATACAATATTTGTCCTTTTCTGATTGACCTATCTCAGCATAATGTCCTGAAGATGCATCCATGTAATAAGATGTTTTGCAGGCTCTTCATTATTCTTTATAGTAGTATAGTTTCCCATTGTATGTATGTACCACAGTTTGTTCATCCATTCATCTGCTGATGGGCACTTGAGTTGTTTCAATTTTTTGGTATCATGAATGATGCTGCAATGAACACACATGTGCACGTCTACTCTTGTCACTGCTGTTACATTTATTGAATATATACCTAGAAGTGAGATTGCTGGATCATAAGTTATTTCTATTTCTAGCTTTTTGAGGAAGTGCCATACCATTTTCCATAGTGGTTGTATATTTTATGATCCCACCAGCAGTTCATAAAAGTTCCAATCTCCACACAACCTCACTAGCATTTTTTTTTTTTTAATCATTGCCGTTTTTGCAGGGGTGAGATGGTATCTCATGTAGTTTTTTTTCTTCTCTCTGATGGCTAAAGATTATAAGCATCTTTTCATGTATTTGATCGTCACCAGAATGTCATCTTTGGTGAAGTGTCTGTCCATGTCCTTTGCCCATTTTTTTGATGGAATTGTTGAATTGTTTGTCTTTTTGTTGTTACATTGTTGAAGTTTTCTATGTATTATAGAGATTAGACCCTTATCAGATATGTTGTTGCCAAAGATATTTTCCTGGTTTGTAGGTTCTCTTTTCACTCTCTTGGTAAAATCTTTTGACGCTCAAAAGTACTTAATTCTTAGGAGGTCCCAGTTATCTAATTTATCTTCTGTCATCTGTACAATTTTAGTTTTGTATGATGGGCTACACATGCTGAAAATGAGGTCCTCTAGTTTTGACTCTATGTTATCTTCCAGGAATTTTATAGGTTTAGCTTTAACGTTTAGGTCCTGGATCCATTTTGAGTTAGTTTTTGTGCTTGGTGTGAGGTATGGGTCCTGATTAATTTTCCTGCATGTGGATATCCAGTTTTGCCAATACCATTTGTGAAAGAGACTTTCTTCCCATTCAGTGGACTTTTCCCCTTTGTTGAAGATCAGTTGCCCATAGATGAATGGATTTACTTCTGGGTTCTCAGTTCTATTCCATTGTCTATGTATCTGTCATTGAATCAGTATCAGGACATTTTGATTACTGTGGCTTTTGAGATTGGGAGGTGTGAGGACACCTACTTTGTTCTTCTTCTTCAATATTACCTTAGCTATTTGGGGCTTCTTTCCTTTCCATATAAAGTTGGAAATCAGTTTTTCCATTTCAGTAAGGAATGTTATTGGGATTTGGATCAGAATTACATCTATAGGTTGCTTTCGTTAGTATTGACATTTTCACAATATTAAATCTTCCAATTCATGAGCATGGAGTGTTTTTCCATTTATGTAGATCTCTTCTAGTTTCTTGCAGTAGTGTTTTATAGTTTTCCTTATGTAAGTCTTTTACTTCACTGGTTGGGTTTACTCCTAGGTATTTTATCCTTTTGGGTCTATTGTAAATGATATTTGTGATGGTTAAGATTCTGTGTCAACTTGGTTGGGCCATGATTCTGTGTTTATATGTGATCACTCCTGTGATTGAATATGCTGTGAGTAGCCAATCAGATGAAAGGGAGTTTCCTGGGGGTGTGGCCTGCATCTGAATCTAAGCAGACGTTCTGGCTTCTGGATCCTGTGGCTGCCTCCTGTTGTCTCACCTCTGGTTCTTGGGACTTGAGCTGTCAGCTTATCTGCTGATCTTGGGATTCATCGATCTTCACAGCTGGTAAGTGAAGCCTTGCTCTCTCACCTGCAGTTCTTGGGTTTGCCAGCCCCAACAGCTAACTGATTCAGCAGAAACCTTGTGGTCTTGCCTGTCGATCTTGGAATTCATCAACCTTCACAGCCTGTGAGTGGGAGCCCTGCTCTCTAACCTGCCAATCTTGGGCTCGCCAGCTTCTGCGGCTGTGTGACTTGGGAGAGGCCTCTACCCTGATCCAAGGACTTGGGACATTCTAGCCTCTACAGTTGCATGAGCTGTTTCCTTGATATAAATCTCTCTCTGTATATATATATATTTATATGCTTTACTGGTTTTGTGTCTCTAAAGAGCCCAGCCTAAGATAATATTGTTTCCTTGATTTCCTTTTTTCAGAGGTATCTTTTTTGGTGTAAAGGAACCCAACTGCTTTTTGTGTGTTGAATCCATCACTTTATTGAATCTTCCATTAGTTCCAGTAGCTTTCTTGTCAAGTCTCTGGGATTTTATACATATAGGATGATGTCATCTACAAATAACAATAGTTTTACTTCTTCCTTTCCAAACTGGATACACTTTATTTCCCTTTCTTGCCTTATCGATCTAAGTAGGACTTCTAGTACAATATTGAATAAGAGTGATGATAAAGGGCATCCTTGTCTCGTTCTTGTTCTGAAGGAGAGTGCTCACAGTCTTTAGCCATTGAGGATAATGTTGGCTGTTGGTTTTGCATACATGGCCATAATTATGTTGAGAAAGTCCCTTCTATTCCTATTTTTCTGTAAGTTTTTATCAGAAAAGGGTGTTGGATTTTATCAAATGCTTTTTCTACATCAATTGAGATGATCATGTGATTCTTTCCCTTTGTTTTATTTATGTGGTGAGTTAGGTTGATTGATTTTCTAATGTTGAAACATCTTGCATCCCTGGTATGAATCCCATTTGATTATGATGTAGTATTTTTTTGATATGCTTTTGCATTCTGTTAGCTAGAATTTTGTTGAAAACTTTTATGTGAATATTCATGTGGGATATTGTTCTGTAATTTTCTTTATTTAGTGGTGTCTTTGCCTGGATTTGCAGTCAGAGTTATGTTGGCTTCATAGAATGAATTAGGGACTATTCCTTCCTTTCTTATGTTCTTGAATAGTTTGAATAGAATTGGTGTGAACTCTTCTCTGAACGTTTGGTAGAATTCTTCAGTGAAGCCGTCTGTGTCAGGGCTTTTATTGGTTGAGAGTTTTTTTCTTTTTATGATCTATTCAATTTCTTGTTTTGCTATGGGTCTGTTCAAATTTTTTACCTCTATTTGTGTTAGTTTAGGTAGGTAGTGTGTTTCTAGAAATTTCTCCATTTCTTCAAGGTTTTCAAATTTGTTGGAGTATGAAAAACCAAACCCATTGCCATCGAGTTGATTCCAACTCATAGTGACCCCACACAATGGAGTAGAACTGCCCCATAGGGTTTCTAACGAGGCCTAGTGGATTTGAACTTCTGACCTCTTGGTGAACAGCCCAAGTCTTAACCACTTCATAATATTCTGTTATGATCCTTTTTATCTCAGTTGATTCTGTTGTAATGTCACCCATCTCATTTCTTATTTTAATTATTTGCATATTATTATCTTTTTCCTTTGTCAGTTTGGCCAGTAGTTTGTCAATTTTATTGATCCTCTCAAAGATCCAACTTCTAGTCTTGTTGATTCTATTGTTATTCTGTTTTCTAATCCATTTATTTCTGCTCTGATCTTTATTATTTCTTTACTACTGGTGACTCTGTTCTTCTTTTGCCTCTCCTTTTCTATTTGTTTAAGCTGTGGGTTAAGTTATTTTCCCTTTTATTTTGTGTGTGTGCATTTATTGCTATAAATTCTCCTCTGAGCACTGCTTTTGCTGTGTCCCAAAGGTTTTGGAATGTAGTATTTTCATTCTCATTTGATTTCAGGAATTTTTAAATTTCATTTTTAGTTTCTTCTATTATCCAGTAGTTTTCAGGTAAGGTATTATTCAGTTTCAATGTATTTAATTTTTTCTTTGTTCTTTCTGTTATTGATTTCTAGTTTTATAGCATTATAATCAGAGAAGATACTTTGGATTATTTGATATTTTTGAATTTATTGAGGCTTGCATTGTGTCTCAAAATATGGTCTATTCTAGAGAATGATACATGTGCACTGGAGAAGAATGTGTGCTGTGCTTATGTTGGGTGGTGTGTTCTGTATATCACTATGGGGTTAAATTGTTTGTGTTATTTATTTATATCTTCTGTATCTTTGTTGAGTTTCTTTCTAGTTGTTATGTCCATCATCGGAAGTGATGTGTTAAAGTCTACTATTATTGCAGAGGTGTCTATTTCTCTTTTCAGTTCTGTTAGAGTTCTGTTAGGTTGTTGTCTGCTATTGTTAGTTCTCTCTTTGAAGGACTTCCCCTTAATACTTCTTGTAAGGTTGATCTCGTTTTTACAAATGCCCTTAATTCTGTTTATCTAGGAATGTTCTAGTTTTGCTATCATATTTGAAAGACAATTTTGCTGGATATATGATTCTTAGTTGTCATTTATTTTCTTTCAGTGTTTTATATATGTCATTTCATTGCTTCTTTGCCTGTATGGTTTCAGTTGAAAAATCAGCACTTAGTCTTATTGGTGTCCCTTTGTAAGTGATACTTTGTCTTTGGTGTTGAAAAGTTTGATTACTTGTCTTGGTGACTTTCTTTTGGAGTCTATTCATTGGGATTCATTTAGCTTCTTGGATAGTGTCATGAATTGAATTATGTTCCCCCCAAAAATGTGTGTATCAATTTGGCTGGGCCATGATTCCCAGTATTGTGTGGTTTTCTTCCATTTTGTGATTGTAATTTTATGTTAAAGAGGATTAAGGTTAGTTTGTAACATCCTTACTAAGGTCACATCACTGACCCAATGTAAAGTGAGTTTCCCTGGGGTGTGGCCTACACCACCTTTCATCTTACAAGAGATTGAGGGAAAGGGAAGCAAGCAGAGAATGGGGGAACTCATACCACCAAGAAAGCAGTGCCAGGAGCAGAGCACTTCCTTTGGACCCAGGGTCCCTGTGCAGAGAAGCTCCTAGTCTGGAAGAAGATTGATGAGAAGGCTGACAGAGAAAGAAAGCCTTCCCCTGGAGCTGACACCCTAAATCTGGACATTTAGCCTACTTTACTGGGAGGAAGTAAATTTCTCTTTGTTAAAGCCATCCACTTGTGGTATTTCTGTTATAGCAGCATTAGATGACTAAGAAAGATGGAAACCTTCTCATCTTTTATGACATTAGGGAAGTTTTCCACCAATAAATCTTCAAAATGTCTGTCAGTGCTTTTTTTTTTTTTTTCTCCCATTATGGAATTCCAATTACATATAAATTATTCCTTTTGGTAACTCTTAGGCTTTCTTCATTCTTTTTTCTGATTGTTCCTCCGACAAATTGGTATCCAGGGATTTGTCCTCTGTTTTGCTGATTTCTTCTTCAGTTGATTCAATTCTACTTCTATGCCATTCCATTAAGTTATCTATTTCTTTGATATTTTATTGTTAATCTTCTGGATTTCTAGTTATTGTTTTTGAATGGTTTCTAATTGTCTATTTATTTTGTCTTTTTGTTCTTTTTTGTTTTCCTGAATTCTTCTAAGGTTTTGTCTGTGTTTTCCTTGATTTCTGTGAGGATCCCATATACGAGTCTTTTGAATTACTTATCAGGTAGTTCTATTACCATTTCTACCTCAGGAAGGTTTTCTGTCCCTTTATTTTATTCACTTGTTTGATCCGTCTTATCTTGTTTCTTCATGATTTGTTATTGCTGTCTCTGAGGCATTAAGGTGTTAATTTATTTATTTTTATATTTCTTTTTTGATTGTATGTATGTTTCCTATGTGCTGATTTGTTTTGTTTTGATGTATCTGGAGCTTTGTTTCTTCTCTTTCTCTTTAGAATGTCTTTCTTACTTTGTGTAATTTTAATTGTTGATATTTTGTGGTTCTGGTCTATATATGACTGTGGTGGTGTCTGTTGGCTGAGTGTGATTCCCTCTCAGGAGTGGGTATGGTGGGTAACACCCACATGTGAGTCCTCTGTGGGTAGGCTGCTATGTCTTCCCTTACCAGTTTGAGTGGAGGTGGGAGAACAGGTTCTTTCCTTGATATTGCGTGACTAGTGTTGGGTCATCAGGGTCCCTCCACAGCCCTTGTGGAACTGTGGGGTCCTTCTGGGTTGGTGCTATGAGTTAGTGCATTCTCTGGAGGTCAGGGCACTAGATCTCCTTATCCTCTATTAAGGAGTGCTATGCAAATGGACAGTGTAGGCCCATTGTGCATGCACAAATTGGCATCTTAATAGGTAGTGGAGTATCAAGAATTTTCAGTGCAAGTGCAGGTGGCCTGCAGAAACTGTTTGGGTGTGGGATGTGGGATGTTTTGCAACTGGTGGATGTTGGATGTGGCCACCAGGATCTCCTGCTCATAGTTTGGCAGATGTGCAGATGGCATCTGTAAGGATGTGACTAGCATTGTTGGTAAGGTGATATGTCTGTCTGGTCACTAGGGCATGGGTGCAGGGAGTGTTCTCGCTGATCACTGGGTTGGGTACTGTGTGTGTGCACCCTTCAGTGTTCAATCTAATTCTTCAGATTTCTGTTTGCTGTTCTGAGTTCCCAAATATTCATCTGTATCTGTTTCACTTGGTTTCTTGATTCTTTGCTATCAGAGGATGGCATGGTGTGTGTGACAAAGCCATCATCTTGGGCCACCTCTCACTCTGTGTCTTTATTTTTAAGGTAGGTTTTTTGTACACAACATATAGCTGAGTCAATTTTTTTATCCACTCTGATAGTCTCTTTTAACTGGTGCGTTTACACCACTCCATTTAAAGTGATTAATTATATATTTGGATTTATTTCTATCATATTTGTAACTGCTTTCTACAACAGTCCTTATTCTTTCTTTTCTTTTTTTTTTTTTTTTTTTTTTTGTCTTCTTTTTCTGCCTTCTCTGGTTTTAATTGGGCATTTTATATGATTCCATTTTCTCTCCTCTCTTAGCCTATCATTTATACAGCTTTTTCGTAGTTGCCCTAGAGTTTGCAATATACATTTACAACTAATTTAAGTTCACTTTCAAATGACACTATCCCGCTTCATAGGTAGTATGTTGTTGTTGGGTGCTGTAGAGTCAATTCCTACTCAGAGCAGAGTAGTCTTGGCTGCAATCTTTACAGAAGCAGATTGCCAGATCTTTCTCCCACAGAGCCACTGGGTGGGTTCAAACTGCCAACTCTTCTTTTAGCAGCTGTGCTCTTAACCATTGCATCACCAGAGCTCCTTCACAGGTAATGTGAGTACCTTGTATCAAAGTATTCTCAATTCTTCCCTCCTATCCCTTATAACATTGCTGTAATTCATTTCACTTATCCATAAACTATAAACATCCAATATATTGTTTTTATTATTATTTCAAAAAAATTATAATGTGATAGGCCAGTTAAAACTAAGAAAAAAATTTATCTTAATTTATTCCATTTTTGATGCTCTTCTTTGTTGTTTCATTTTTTAATGCAGATCTGAGTTTTTGATCTGTGTTGTTTCATTCTCTGAATAACTTCTTTTAACATTTATTACAAGACAGCTCTACTGGAAACTAATTTCCTCAATTTTTCTTTGTCTGATAAAGTCTTTATTTCTCCTTGTCCTTTTTTATATTTTATTTTTTGTTGTTATTGAGACTATACACAGCAGAATATAAAACCAATTCAACAGTTTCTACATGTAAAATTCATTGACATTGATTACATTCTTCAAGTTGTGCAACCATTCTCACTCTCCTTTTTCAAATTGTTCCTCCTTTATTAACGTAAACACATTGCCTCCTTTGTTTATTATCTAATATCTTGAGTTGCTGTTGTCAATTTGATAGCATATATATCATTAAAAAAGGGTACAATGCTCAAGGCAGACATTGTTTAGTAGATAATCTACAAGGAGAATTGTGCAGCAAACAGAATTCCAGGTTGGTGACTTTTTTTGGTTTTGTTTTCTTCCCCTTTCCACACTTTAATATTTCATTCCACTCTCTTCTTGCGTCCTTGGTTTCCAAAGGGAAATATGATGTAATTCTTATACTTGATCCTCTACAGGTAAGATTCTCCCCTCCCCCGACTTCCTTCAAAATTTTCTCTTCATCTTTTATTTTCTAAAGTTTGACTATGATATGCTGAAGTGTAGATTATTTGTTTTTTATCCTGATTGGTGTTCTCTCAGGTTCTTGGATCTGAGGTTTGGTGTCTTTCATTAATTTAGGTAAGTGCTCAGCCATATTACATCAATTATTTCTCCAGTTTCTTGCTTTGTTTCTTTTACTTCTGTTAATCCCAATTATGCATATATGACACCTTTTGCAACTGTCCCACAGTTCTTGTATAATCTGTTCCACTTTCTTCATTCTTTTATGTCTTTGCTTTTCAGTTTGGGAAGTTTCCATTGGCATATTTTCAGCTCACTGACTCTTAGATGTATTCAATCTACTGATAAGTGCATCAAAGGTATTCAGGGATCATAACTCTTCACTGACTGTTGTACAATGTCTGAAAATTAGTGTTTCATACATTTTGTTTAGTTTTTCAACTGTTTAAATAAGAGTAAATCTGGTCCTGTTACTTCAGTTGGCCAGAAAGAAAAGTTTGATTCTCTGAAATCAGGTTTTTTAAAAATATTTTTTATCTCTGACCTTCCCACTCTTTGATTTCTTTGTAAAAATTTAAATTTAAATTTAATATTAACACTTGTTTAAGAATTATATGTAATCTGAGCATTTTTCTGCTTTAAAATTTACTTAAAGATTTTATCAAATATCCATGTTCTGATTAATTCTAAATATTAAATAAATGATAATTTTGGCCTAATATATTATAAATTCAAGCATTAAAAATAATCTCAACATCTTTTAGATCCTTCCTATGCTAAAACATTTTCAACAAATCCTATACATAAATTCCTGCAGCATTATCAGTGATGTACAATAGACCTGAATGCACCTAAACTATGCATGCAGTCAGTAAAGTTTTAAGTCTAATATGTAATGAGATAAATAATACTATTTTGGTTGAAATCTTACTACACAGAAGGGATATGAAGAGTGTAATTTGGAAGTTTCAGGCCTCTGAGAAAACCTGTTCAATGCTAGTTTCAGCTGATTCTCTTTTCTCCTCTAAGAATATTTCTCTGTAGAAAGTAAAGACATTCATAATTAATTTACTGACTTCTCAACAGCTTAAAATGTAGTGTTAAAGGTTCAATTTCTTTTTCACTAATATGGATGAATATTGTAGCATTTTTCCCACTATAAGTATATTTTCTAAATAAAAGGGAAATAAATCCGTCTCCTCTTTAGCATATCCTAAGTTCATCCAACACTTTTCTCAGTATAAATTCAATAAAAGCCATGGGAAGATAATAATTACCCAGTTTTAAAATACTTCAAACTTAAATTTCCCAGTCATAATAAAACCATGAGAAAATTAATTAGGAAGAGTAATAATCACCATTTGTAGAAAATGTATTTTGTGTTAGACACTGTGTTTAAGTACATTATAAACATTTGTTCATCTAATCTCTGCAAGGAGTCCTGAGGAGCAGTGGTTAAAGCATCGACTGTGGCTTCGAGGGAGAAAGATGCGGCAGTTTGCTTCCATAATGATTTACAGCCTTGGAAATCCTATCATGTCACTATGAGTCAGAATCAACTTGACATCAGTGGGATGGGAATCTTCTCTGCAACATGCATTAGTAGATATTCTCCCATTTTACTAAGAAACTAAGATTCAAAAAAGTTTATATAAGCTGCCAAAGGTCACATAGATAGTAAGTGTGCTTTAATTATATCAATATATCAATATAATTCTAGTGAATTTCTGAGAGAAAGCAGAATCTCTTTCTAATTCTGATGCTGCCTTCAGTAGCCATAAATTAAGTCCTCTTTTTATATTTAAGCATAAATATTCTTACATGAGAATATTCAAACTAACACGAAACTACACATACCTGATGTGTATTTTACATCTGTAATTCTCTGCAAATACGTATGAATGTTTTGTAAGATGTACCTAAACATGTTAAGCCACAGAAATCATTCTAGGTTCCAAAGGTTAATATTCTCAAATTGAGTCTTTTTATGTGGTATAGATATAGTTTGCTCATAGTACTTTTAGATATGATGTTGGCATAGTTTCTTACATATATACTGATAATAAGTGAGTATATGGATGTCAGGAATACCTGGGAGGCCAAACAGTTAAGTACTCAACTGCTAACCAAAACCCACCGAGAGGAATCTAGGATGACAAGACTTTTTTTTTTTTTTTAAATTGTACTTTAGATGAAAGTTTACAGAAAAAGCTAACTTATCATTAAACAATTAGTACATATATTGTTTTATTACATTGGTTAACGACCCCATGACATGTCAGCACTCTCCCTTCTCAACTTTGGTTTCACTGCTATCAGCTTTCCTGTCCCCTTCTACCTTACAGTCCTTGCCCCTGGGCTGGTGTGCCCCTTTAGTCTTGTTTTGTCCTATGGGTCTGTCTAATATTTGGCTAAAAGGTGAACCTCAGGAGTGACTTCATTACTGAGCTAAAAGGGTGTCCAGGCGCCATACTCTCAGGGTTTCTCCAGTCTCTGTCAGGCGAATAAGTCTGGTCTTTTTTTTGAGTTAGAATTTTGTCCTACATTTTTCTCCAGCTCTGTCCGGGACCCTCTGTTGTGATCCTTGTCAGAGCAGTCAGCAGTGGTAGCCAAGAACCATCTACTTGTACTGGACTCAGTCTGGTGGAGGCTGTGGTAGTTGTGGTCCATTAGTCCTTTGGACTAATCTTTCCTTGTGTCTTTAGTTTTCTTCATTCTCCCTTGCTCCTTAAGGGGTGAGATGAGTGGAGTATCTTAGATGGCCACTCACAGGCTTTTAAGACACCAAAAGCTACTCACCAAAGAAGAATGTAGAACATTTTCTTTATAAACTATGTTATGCCAATTGAGCTAGATGTTCCCTGAGACCATGGCCCCCACAGGCCTCAGCCCCGTAATTTGGTCCCTCAGGGAGTTTGTATTTGTCTGTGGAGCTTCCATGACCTTACCCTGATAGGACAACAAGACTTTCAATCTGCATCTGAAAGATTATAGACTTGAAAACCCTATGGAACAGTTCTACTCTGCACACAGGGGGTTGCCATGGGTCAGAACTGACTCGATGACAGCTAACAATAAAAAAATATGCATGTCAAAGAGAATTTTTTGTGTTACTAAAACAAAGATATCTTCAGAGAAGATCATCTATCATTAGATCTGTTAAAACTTAGAAATGCATTTGTGAAGTAGATTTGTTTTCTTTCTTGGATATTCAAAAATGCTTTTATACTCACAGCACATCCTTCACTTGAAGGACAGCAGTATCCAACCTGTACCTTCGCTGTTAGGTGTTTTCGTTTGTTTGCTTGTTTTTGATAGCCAATGTTACATCACTTAAAATTAGCGATGAAAACTACTTGAGAAATGATTGTTTCAAAGTACATTACTGTACACTATAGACAATTCTCAGATGTATGTATCTTTCTTTGCATATAAATTTACACATTCAAATCGGTACACACATGTATAGACACATATATACTCATAAACACAAAATCATGCAAGTAATCAGTTTCTCTGCCACAGATAGTTGAAAGTGTTCATGTTAAACTAAAAATATTCTATTTTTTAAGCAAATTTTTAAAATTTCAGGAAAATATCGTAATTTATCATTTCAACTTTAGTATTGTGATAACCAGTCATCTCACAAGATATCAAATGAAATGATATGTAATACGAAAAAATGATGCGTTAATGGATATAAATAACTCTTTACCACATTCCTTCCATTTTTGGAGAAATTTAAAATTATGTTTGCTAAGAGTAGCTTTTTCTACAATTATCTTTTGAACATGTTCAGAAAGTCTTAAAATTTTCAGCTTTATAGACTACTTTCACATTATCTGCATATGCAAAAAGTCATCTCATAGACCTCATATACAGCTTTCTGTTCAGCAAATGGATTTCATTATCCATACTCCATTCACACTTGCCAAATGAAGACACAGAATGCAATAGAACCTTGGGCCTTTGCTCATTAAAAGTACAGATTTTTTAGCTTGGCCAGTAAGTTCAAGCCAAAAAAAAAAAAAAATAGTGTAGCCTCTTACTTATTTTTGAGCACCTATTATTTATATTTTGAGCACTAAAATCTGCAACTAATACAGAAAACCTGTGTCAATTCCTTTATTCTTTAACTGTAACTAATTGGGCTGGAAACTAACAGAGGCTTGTTTGTAGAAAAGAAGCAAAGATAAAACAAATTATTGTCATACCTATTTTCAAAAAGTATTTTTCAGTCAATGCTCATCTTTGTATGGCATGTTGGCAGGTGATATGCCCAGAGAGAGCTGATCAATAGGTGATTGCTTATGTTGTGGTCTTCCCCTTCTTTAAGCAGCTATCGATTGCCTTGTAAGACTGAAGCTCTTACATTCCAAGAAGTCTGTGTTATATACTTAAGGAGATCAGATTTAAGAGCGCTTCTATTCCATAGTTTAATTTTGATTATTTTCTCTTGAACTCCTTTGACATTGATTATCCTGAAGAGCATAATATATAAGATGACCACAACTTTCAGCTGTGCATGTTTATTTATCTCAATGTTAAATCTTGCTTTTATTCAAAGTCACATATTTCAACATCTTCTCTTTGTGGAAGGCTAAGGAGATTTCCACAAAAGGCCTTCTGGATAAAATAGTTGCCTGTTCCCTTGTTCTCCCTTTACCTCCGCATTTGGAGGCCCTGAGTGACACAAATTGTTAAGCTCCAGAAGCACCTTGGAAGGCAGCCTGGTGATCTGCTTCCAAAAGGTCACAGTCTTGAAAATTCTCTAGAGCAGTTCTACGCTACATACATGGGCTTGCCATGAGTTGGAATCAACTTGACAGCAAATAACAACAAACAACAACAACAACCTCCCTATTTATGGTGTGACATGTTTTATCTAAATAATATTAAATAATTCACGTTCAACAATCATAAAACTAACAGACTTCTAATTGTCTGAAATTATCCTTTGGAATGCAGGACTGTTTGCTTAGCAGAAAGTAGTTATATGTCCATAGGAGCCAAGAAATCTTTTTGTGATAAAAATATTCAGACTCACAACCTGGATTAGTTTTCTATTGCTGCATAACAAATTACCACATAACATAAATTTAACGCTGTGACCTTTCAGAAATAGATCACCAGGTTCTCTTCTGAGGTGCCTCTGGGTGAATTCATACTGCCAAACTTTTGGTTAGTAGCTGAGCTCTTAGCTGTTTGCATCACCAAGGGACTCCTTCATTGTATCACACCAGTATTTAATAGCAAGTGTGTGAGATATAGACAAAAGAAAATGTGGTAGTACATTTATCAGACTCAATATTTCATACCTTCTTAAGATTTGGAAAAGAATAAGAACTTTGATCAAGTTAGCAACAAATTTTCTTTAACAATTTTGAAGATTATACCTTGAGATAACAGATACCCTAATAAATTCACACCACTGGAATTATACCACACATCATGTGTTGTATGCTGATTTTTTTTCACTTATCACATTTTCTGTATTTTTGCCATGTCATTAGTCTCTTACAGGTGTCTTTCAATGGCTGGTGCGCTATTGAGACTTTTATGAAATTTTTCTATTATGAGAATATCCGAATAACCAAAATTTGAGGTAAAAAGAACTCAGTATACCAATCAGGCTTAAAAGTCATTGTTGTTGTTGTTAGGTGCTGTTGAGTCAGTTCCAACTCATAACAACACTATGTACAACAGAATGAAGCACTGCCCTGTCCTGCGCCATCCTCACAATTGTTGTTAACGCTTAAGCCCATTGTTGCAGCCACTGTGTTAATCCATCTCCTTAAGGGTCTTTCTCTTTTTCGCTGGTCCTCTATTTTACCAAGCGTGCTGTCCTTCTCCAGGGACTGATCCCTCCTGATAACTTGTCCAAAGTATTTGAGACGCAGTCTCATCTTTGCTTCTAAGGACCATTCTGGTTGTAATTCTTCCAAGACAGATTTGTTCATTCTTTTGGCAGTTCATGTTATATTCAGTATTCTCTGCCAACATCGCAATTCAAAGGTGTCAATTCTTCAGTCTTCCTTATTCATCACCCAGCTTTCGCATGCATAAGAGGTGATTGAAAATACCATGGCTTCTATCAAGCACACGTTAGTCTTCAAGATAGCATCTTTGCTTTTCAACACTTTAAAGCGGTCTTTTGCAGCAGATTTGCCCGATGCAATGCATCTTTTGATTTCTTGATTGCTGCTTCCATGGGCATTGATTGTGGATCCAAGTAAATGAAATCCTTGACAACTTCAATCTTTTGTCCTTTTATCATGATGTTGCTTGTTGGTCCAGTTGTGAGGATTTTTGTTTTCTCTATGTTGAGGTGTAATCCATACTGAAGGCTGTGGTCTTTGATTTTCATTAGTAAGTGCTTCAAGTCCTCTTCACTTTCAGCAAGCAAGGTTGTGCCATCTGCATAACGCAGGTTGTTAATGAGTCTTCCTCCAATCTTGATGCCCCATTCTTCTTCATATAGTCCAGCTTCTTGGATTATTTGCTCAGGATACAAATTGAATAGGTATGGTGAAAGGATAAAACCCTGATGCACACCTTTCTTAACTTTTAAACCGTGCACTATCCCCTTCTTCTGTTCAAACAACTGCCTCTTGATCTATGTACACGTTCCTCATGAGCAAAATTATGTGTTCTGTAATTCCCATTCTTCATAATGTTATCTATAATTTGTTGTGATCCACACAATCAAATGTCTTTGCATAGTCAATAAAACACAGGTAAACAACTTTCTGGTATTCTCTGCTTTCAGCCAGGACCCATATGACATCAGTAATGATATCCCTGGTTCCACATCCTCTTCTGAATCTGGCCTGAATTTCTGGCAGCTCCCTGTTGATAACTACTGCGGTCGTTTTTGAATGATTTTCAGCAAAATTTTACTTGTGTTCAATACTAATGATATTGTTCAATAATTTCCGCATTTGGTTGGATCACCTTTCTTGGGTATAGGCAAAGATATGCATTCCCTTCCAGTCAATTGGCCAGGTAGCTGTCTTCCAAATTTCTTGGCGTAGATGAGTGAGCGCTTCCAGCACTGCATCTGTGTGTTGAAACATCTCAATTGATATTCCATCAATTTCTGGAGGCTTGATTTTTGCCAGTGCCTTCAGTGCAGCTTGGACTTCTTCCTTCAGTATCATCGGTTCCAGGCTACCTCTTGAAATGGTTGAACGTCGACCAATTCTTTTTGGTATAATGACTCTGTGTATTCCTTCCATCTTCTTTTGATGCTTCCTGCGTCGTTTGATATTTTCCCCATAGAATCCTTCACTGTTGCAACTCGAGGCTTGAATTTCTTCCTCAGTTCTTTCAGCTTGAGAAATGCTGAGCGTGTTCTTCCCTTTTGGTTTTCTATATCCAGCTCTTTGCACAAGTCATTCTAAGACTTTACTTTGTCTTCTCAAGCTGCTTTTTCAAATCTTCTGTTCAGTTCTTTTATTTCATCATTTCTTCCTTTTGCTTTAGCTACTCAACATTCAAGAGCAAGTTTCAGAGTCTCTTCTGACAGCCATTTTGGTCTTTTCTTTCTTTCCTGTCTTTTTAATGACCTCTTGCTTTCTTCATCTATGATGTCCTTGATGTCATTCCACAACTCATCTGGTCTTCAGTCATTAGTGTTCAACATGTTAAATCTATTCTTGAGATTGTCTCTAAATTCAGGTGGGATGTACTAAAGGTTGTACTTTGGCTCTCATGGACTTGTTCTAATTTTCTTCAGTTTCAACTTGAACTCTTATATGAGCAATTGGTGGTCTGTTCCACAGTCGGCCCCTGGCCTTGTTCTGACTGATGATATGGAGCTTTTCCATCATCTCTTTCCACAGATGTAGTCGATTTGATTCCTGTGTATTCCATCTGGCAAGGTCCACGTGTATCGTTGCCATTTATGTTGGTGAAAAAAGGTATCTGCAATGAAGAAATCGTTGGTCTTGCAAAATTCTATCATGAGATCTCTGGCATTGTTTCTATCACCAAGGCCATATTTTCCAACTACCAATCCTTCTTTGTTTCCAAATTTCACATTCCAGTCACCAATAGTTATCAATGCATCCTAAGTTCATGTTTCATGCAAAAGCTGGTAAAAATCTTCAATTTCATCATCATTAGCCTTAGTGGTTGGTGCATAAATTTGAATAATAGTCGTATTAACTGGTAGGCATATGGATATTATCCTATCACTGACAGCATTGTACTTCAGGATAGATCTTGAAATGTTCTTTTCGACAATGAATGCAACACCATTCCTCTTCAAGTTGTCATTCCAGGCATAGTAGACCATATGATTGTTCAATTCAAAATGGTCAATACCAGCCCATGTCAGCTCACTAATACCTAGGATATTAATGTTTATGTGTTCCATTTCATTTTTGACGACTTCCAATTTTCCTGGATTCATACATTGCACGTTCTGATTATTAATGGATGTTTGCAGCTGTTTCTTCTCTTGTTGACTAGTGCCACATCAGCAAATGAAGGTGTCAAAAGCTTGACTCCATCCATGTCATTAAGTTCGACTCTACTTTGAGGAGGCTGCTCTTCCCCAGTTGTATTTTGAGTGCCTTCCAACCTGAAGAACTCATTTTCCAGCACTATATCAGACAATGTTCCTCTGCTGTTCATAAGGTTTTCACTGGCTAATTCTTTTCAGAAATAGACTGCTGGGTCCTCCTTCCTAGTCTGTCTTAGTCTGGAATCTCAGCTGAAACCTATCCACTATGGGTGACCCTGCTGGTATTTGAATACCGGTGGCAGAGCTTCCAGCATCACAGCTACATGCAAACCCCCACAGTATGAAAAACTGACAGATGTGGGAGGCTTAAAAGCCATTAGAAATTTATATTACTTCTTCATCTATCTGCTTATATTTTGGTGATATATTTTAAGAAAAATCATAAGCATCACATCATTTGACCCTTAAATATTTCATTATGAAATTCAAAAAAGGACATTTTCTTAATAACCACAATACCATTTCAATAGCTATCAAAATAACACCTTAATACCACATAATATTCATTTTTAAGTTATTTTTAAAATTTGTTCTTTCAAATCAAACCCTAATCAAACACATTTATTGTAATTTTTTTAATAACCCATAAAAATTGGTAAACCACTAACAGGAATGATCAAGAAAAAATAAAAAAAAATAGAAAATATAAGATTACAAATATCAGGTATGAAACAAGAGACATTACTGATATTAAAAGCATAATAAGAAAAAATTATGACCAACTCTATACCTATACATTTCACAATTTAGATGAGCCGAGTGGAAGCTGAAACTACCCCCACCAAACACACACACCAATGCAGTAAATAAAAAATAATGTCACATCCTGAGAGAGATGGTTGGAGACGAGTGTGACCCTCAGGAATCTAAAGGGTGGACAAGTGTTGGTCACAATCTGAATTTAATTCACCAGTCTGGCCTCCGCAGAAACCAGATGGATTTGAAGGCTGACTCTGAAACACTGAAAAGCTCAACCAAGTGGTTACCCCAATTACAGCCACTATGCCAGAAGTGATATCTTTGCTAATAGTTTAGTAAGCCTCAGATAAATGGCATGCAGCTATTTGTTTGGTAAATCATTTTCTTTCTATCTAAATTAGAAAAGATAATCAATGTTCTCATGCACATGGAACAGAGCACAATTTACAGTTTGTGCAGCCCAGGGCTTCAAAACGGTTCAGTAATTGCCAACATAAACAAGGGCAGTGTATGCGTTGCACAGCACCCAAATCTGTTAACTGTTGGATTTTGACCCAAGTAGGAAGCAGCTGTGCCCTGCTCAAATATGGTGGCCGACATTTGAATGTGTTTGCTTTCCACAATCCTGCCAATAATCCAATCACCCATGTGTATCCCCAAATTTCAGGAGCCTAATGTGGGAGATTGGATTATTGGCAGGATTATGGAGAGAAATACACATTTAAAACAATACGGTCTGCCACCATCTTTGAGCCCGACACAGCTGTTTCTTTCTCGGGTCAAAATCCTACAAGCAATAGATATGGTTGCTGTAGAACACATATGCCACCCTTGTTTACCTGGGCAATTACTGAACTGTTTCTCCCCAGACTTTTCCTACCATTTCTTAAGAGATAGATCCTCCTGTTTTGGGTTCTTTATTTATTTAATTTTTTATGAATGTGCTTTTTATTTCTTTTTGTCTATGAAGCTACCAGTTAGCTGTGTGTGCACCATGTGCAAGAATGAGGGAGGTTGAGGAGAGTTATATCTTCTGTATGTCAGTTCTGCCCCTGACTCTCTATTACTTTCGTTTTACTTGTCAATTCTAGGTCACAAGGACCTCTATGGCTCTGCATAACAGATCTGCTTACTCCAGAGGTATGCCTTCTCCGTCTATAATCCAGGATTCAGCTTCCTGAATCCTGCTTCTTCAATTATCAGATCACCACATTCTTCATAGATATGTTAAAAAACCATTTGTCTATTTCTTTCTTATTCCTATTGCTGCTGTGTATTTATACTATTCAAATATCTTTACTATCATTTTAACAGGATCTCATGAGAAAATGAAGATAGCATACAATAAGCTACTTTGATATTTTTAACCTGAATCCATATCCTTCAATCTTTAATTATTTGAGTTGCTTTGTTTAACAAGAGTCTGATAAAAATTGGTGTTTAACCAGTTTTGAAGCACTTACTGACAAAGATCAAAGACTACAGGTTTTAATATGGATTACAACTCAACATGAAGAAAACAAAAATCCTCACAAATGGACCAATAAGCAACATCATGATAAATGGAGACAATACTGAAGTTGTCAAGGATTTCATTTTGCTTGGATCCACAATCAACACCCATAAAAGCAGCAGTCAAGAAATCAAATGGCATAGTGCATTGGGCAAATCTGGTACAAAAGACCTCTTTAAAGTATTAAAAAGCAAAGATGTCACTTTGAGGACTAAGGTGTGCCTGATCCAAGTCATGGTATTTTCAGTCACCTCATATGCATGTGAAATATGAGCAATGAATAAGGAAGACTGAAGAAGAATTGACACCTTTGAATTTGGTATTGGCAAAGAATGTTGAATATACCATGGACTGCCAGTAGAACAAATCTGTCTTGGAAGAAGTACAGCCAGAATGCTACTTAGAACAGAGGATGGTGAGACTTCATCTTGTGTACTTTGGACATGTTATCAAGAGGAACCAGTGTCTGGAGAAGGACATCATGCTTGGTAAAGTAAAAGGTCAGTGAAAAAGAGGAAAACCCTCAACGAGATGGACTGACACAGTGGTTGCAACAATGGGCTCAAACATAGCAATGATTGTGAGGATAGTGCAGGACTGGACAGTGTTTTTTGATGTTGGACTTGGGGGTCTCTATAAGTCAAGTCGGAACCAACTCAACAGTACCTAACAACAATAACAACAACAACTATGGTATTTTGCTTTTAACAAAGGGTTCAATTAATGTATATTAGTTTTTAACTATCGGTTTGTTCTTCCTTTGTTTATCCTGCTCTTTTTATTTCTTTTTTTTCTTATATTGTTTTAACTGTTCTTTGTTTTTTGTCTTCTGAATGTAGATTATTATTTCTTAATTTTGTTTTCCCAGTGTTTTTGAAGATACACTTTGTTTTTCAAGTTACATATCTACAAAAATATAGCACGTGTGTTTAAAATATTTAAGCTTAAAATTTATTGTTTAATCTACAATTCTTCTGATCATTGAAGTCAATAATAAAACTTTATCTTTTGAGTTCTCCCTTCTTTTAAATGAAAAATATGCCATAATTTGTTTCCTTCTGCTCAATCATCCTTCATCACTGTCCTTGCCAATATCATTTAAAAGTTTAGAAAGATCTTGTTATTTTTATAATATATATTTTTCATTTTAACAATAAGGTTTGCTGTTTATATTTGGTTTTATAATAGATCTTTAATAATTATTTATACAACATTTCATTTAAGTGAATTTAGTGGTGATGACCATTTATTTCACAACCACATATACCCCATTATTCAACTAATAGTTTTATTTCTTCTCAATAACTTTGAACTATAAGCAGGTACCTATTTTAAAAGCTGGCTCTTAAATTATATTTTTGTTGTTCTTGCATAACTAAGAATTTCAGTTGATTTAAAAAAAAAAAAACTCTTCTACCACTGTTACTGAAGAATAATGCTGAAATTGGTTTATAAAAATGTCTCAGAAAAGAAATTTAAAGTAGATTGCTTTAAGTTCCTTAAAAAAATTCATTCGTTCCTTTTATTTTTATTGTTTTGTTTTGTTTTTGCTGAATGTCAGCAGGATTTTTACTTTATTCTTGTAATTCAAAAATTTTGGCTTGCTTTTCCTTATCAAAATTTTATGGGCAGAGGTAGTCTTTTGAACCTACCTAGCTATGCAGTTTTTAATTTTTTTCCTTAAATTTTGTCTGCGATGATTTAGTCTACCTAATTAAGTTAATTTTCCAGAAGAAAAATAATCTTATTTTTCTTTCTGTCCTTCTATTGAAGGAAAAAGGGGGAGATGTTAAAAATTTTCTTTCATATTACTGAGTTTTCTTTTTGGTGTGTGTTCTGTCATTATAATTATTTAAATACTGGAAAATTATTGTGCACACACTAAAAACAAATCAAGCCTTAAAGTAGGGTAAAATATGAATTCCCTTCAATCTTCTCTTAAGTGTGAACAATGGTTTTTTAATATTTTAGATTTTAATATTTGCGTATAAGTTTGTGTAGGTCCTTGGGTGGCACAAATGGTTTGGCAAAGTCTGATGGTTTGAATCTACCCAGCAACACCTTGGAAGAAAGGCCTGGTCATCTACTTCCAAAAAACCAGCCGTTGAAAATTCTATGGATCACAGTTCTATTCTGACACATATTGGGTCATCATGAGTCAGAATCTACCCGATGGCAATGGGTTTGGTGTTTCTATGACTATATGTGTAAATATGTATCCAAAATTCAACTCTTATGTCAGGTTCATATCTTCCTTGAAGGCCTCCATGACCACCCATATCTGCAGTCATTTATCCTTCAACAAATCACATTGTCTAACTTACCTATGAGGTGCTTATGAGTGTATAGGGAAATATGTAACCACTGTTGCACACTTTCTAGAGGAAAGTTTTACAGAATTATAAAAGACAACTGTCACTTTGCTTGACGAAACTAGTACTATTAATTTAAACTAATGCCTCCATTAATGTATAAAGATATTAATTACAAAAAATTGTAAAAAATAGGAGAACAACTAGAACATCTGCCAGTACAAACAACCTGTTGCTGTCAAGTTGATTCTGATTCATAGTGACACTATAGGACAGAGTAGAACTGCCTCTTAGGTTTTCCAAGGAGTGGCTGGTGGATTCAAACTGCTGACCTTTTGGTTAGCAGCCAAGCTCTTAACCACTGTGCCACCAGAGCTTCAGTAGGTTGCCAATTATATGAATTATGGCACAAACTACAACAGAATTGTATTGCATTAGTATTACCGTCACATTCACTTTAAAAAGAAAATGATAGCTAGGTATATCTGACATGTAAAACTTGACATTTCCAAAACACATACACTCACTCTGGGTATGTGTATAATTTATAAAGATACAGAATACTAGGTAAATTAAATCATATATATACATATATGTCTGCATATATACATGCACACATGCATGCATACACATATGTATGTATGTACAGAAAAGGAGAATGAGAATCAAGGGAGAGGATGGTGTGGGGAGGGGAAGAAGGCTTTCATTTTTTTGTTTTCATTTTTGTGTTGTTTACTTCCTGTTAGGTTTGCATTTTCTACTCACATACATAAATGCCATTTATGTATGCATTTAAGTATGTATTCAATGACAACAAGAAGTATCCTGACAGTAATATGATGTGACATTTTTCTCTAACTGCTCTCTATTTTAGAAAATTGGTAACTGTTGTTTCTAAAAGTTTATGCCAATTACAGTTCTCCAATACACAGAAATATTGGAGAAATGTCCCACAGTTTATTTAACGTCGTTTGGAAGCCAGAACTCAACATTTGTCCACATAGGAATGTTATAAGTGCTGCTAAGATGCTCTATGAGTATAAAAACACTTGTTCTCTGATCCAGAGATTTTGTGTTTCTTGTTAGAATAAACAAACAAACAAATAAATAATAAAGATAAACTTAGCAACTATCATCCATCCATGTTTGTGGTAAAAAGTCAAATTTTTCAGATGTTGTTGGAGGAAATGAAATTAGCAATATACATACTAGCTTTTTTGAGATTATCTTGATTTCAAAAGCTAACTATGTCATTACCATGACATAAATCATCAGAGTATCTTAACATTTTAGACTTAGATAGTCAAATGACATCTTCCAGACCCCCTTTCCTAGGAGAAATGGTAAAAAGAACTAGAAAGAACTTCAGGAAGCATGTTAGGATTCACAAGAGTTTCAAGGTCTGGTGAGACTTAAGATCCAGGCAGGTGAGACAAAGCAGAATCCAGTGAAATGGATCAGGCTAGAACACTAACGGAGTTTGAAAGTCTGCAAACTAGAAGTGACGTTCAGTACATTGCTTACTGGGTCTTAAAGCATGCTCATAAAACTGACTTCAAGATCAATTACCTGGAGAAGGTGAAGCGGCTGACTCATATCATTCACTAGTCAAGACTAACTCAGACACTTCTCAATGGGAAAGTGTAGCTATGTGGAACTATAGGCTCCACCTGTGTGCAGCTGAAGAAATTAACCGCTGTTTTATTTTATTTATTTATTTTTTTCCTTCCTTCCTTCCTTAAATTTAAAAAAGATAGAGTGTTATATAAATAAAATCATGCATACAGATTCCTTCCTTCTTTCTTCCTTATATTTAAAAAGATAGAGAATATTATGTAAATAAAATTATATATATTCCTTCCTTCCTTCCTTCCCTCTCTCCCTCCTTCGTTCCCTCCTTCTCTCCCTCCCTTCCTCCTTCCTTCCTTTCTTTCTTTACTTTCCTTCAGGTGGTTGTGGTGATATGATGACGTTCTTTAGCACAGACTAAGAAAACACAAAAGCTTGCCTCCTCTACACCTATCACTGGTAATAGTTATCTAAAGCTACATAAATGAACAACAACAATAACGAAAACAGCAACAATGCCAACGATTACTGTTCCCCTTCTAACCTTCACTGAGAGGAAGAAATTCTTTTCTATCTCTTAGGATTCATTAACAGATGATATACTCCAAATGCAGCAACATCCTGATAATTTATGCAGTAACATCTGCAGTATTCTGCTTTCAGTGTATGTTTCTTATTTTCTAATAATATTATGAGACCCTTAAGGATAGGAATAATAGCTAATAGTAATTTCATGTGCGTTATAATCCTAGGAACAGTGCTAAGGACCTGGAGAAGACTCAATAAATAATTGTTAATTGATATAAAATCACTTAACACAGTCATAAAACAAAAGAAAGTATGTTCATAGGGTTCATAATTTAAAAAAACTGTACAATTTAAAAAATAATAGATTAAAAAAAATTGCTTTGACTCCCACGGGTCTATCAGTTTGTCATATTGTTGGGGCTTGCATATTGCATGTGATGCTGGAAGCTATGCAACCAGTATTCAGATACCAGAAGGGTCACCCATGGTGGATAGGTTTCAGCTGAGCTTCCAGACTAAGACAGACTAGGAAGAAAGCACTACTTCTGAAAAGAGTTAGCCAGTGAAAACCTTATGAATAGCAGAAGAACACTGTCTGATATACTGCCAGAAGATGAGTCCCCCAGGTTGGAAGGCACTCAAAATACGACTGGGGAAGAGCTGCCTCCTCAAAGTAGAGTCAACCTTAATGACTTGAATGGCATGAAGCTTTTGGCACCTTCATTTGCTGATGTGGCAGGACTCAAAATGAGAAAAAACAGCTGCAAACATACATCAATAATTGGAATGTGGAATGTATGAAGTATGAATCTAGGAAAATTGAAAATTGTCAAAAATGAAATGGAACTCATAAACATTGATATCCTAGGCATTAGTGATCTGAAATGGACTAGTGTTGACTATTTGAATCAGACAATCATATGGTCTACTATGCCAGGAATAACAACTTGAAGAGGAATGGCGTTGCATTCATTGTCAAAAAGAAAATTTCTAGATCTACCCTAAAGTACAATGCTGTCAGTGATAGGATAATATCCATAGGCCTACCAGTTAATACGACTATTATTCAAATTTATGCACCAACCACTAAGGCTAATGATGATGAAATTGAAGATTTTTACCAGCTTTTGCATGAAACATGAACTTAGGATGCATTGATAATTATCGGTGACTGGAATGTGAAATTTGGAAACAAAGAAGGATTGGTAGTTGGAAAATATGGCCTTGGTGACAGAAACAATGCCAGAGATCTCATGATAGAATTTTGCAAGACCAACGACTTCTTCATTGCAGATACCTTTTTTCACCAACATAAATGGCAACGATACACGTGGACCTTGCCAGATGGAATACACAGGAATCAAATCGACTACATCTGTGGAAAGAGATGATGGAAAAGCTCCATATCATCAGTCAGAACAAGGCCAGGGGCCGACTGTGGAACAGACCATCAATTGCTCATATGAGAGTTCAAGTTGAAACTGAAGAAAATTAGAACAAGTCCATGAGAGCCAAAGTACAACCTTTAGTACATCCCACCTGAATTTAGAGACAATCTCAAGAATAGATTTAACATGTTGAACACTAATGACTGAAGACCAGATGAGTTGTGGAATGACATCAAGGACATCATATAGATGAAGAAAGCAAGAGGTCATTAAAAAGACAGGAAAGAAAGAAAAGACCAAAATGGCTGTCAGAAGAGACTCTGAAACTTGCTCTTGAATGTTGAGTAGCTAAAGCAAAAGGAGAGTAGAACTGTTCCATAGGGTGTTCAAGGCGGTGACCTTTCAGAAGAATATTGTTAGGCCTTTCTTCTGAGGAGCCTCTGGATGGGTTTGAACTCCCAACCGTTAGGCTAATAGTCTAGCACTTAACCATTTGCACCACCCAGTAGGGATGGAAAAATCTGCACGGGAGTTCTATTCCATTTTGGGAGGGGGTATAGAGTTTCTTCTTTGGATGCTTATTTTCTATATCCATTATTCTAGTTTTTTTTTTTTTGTTTGTTTCCTTCATCATCTTCCTTTGTTACTTACTATACAAGCCTGTGGTACCTACTCTACTCCGTGCTTCTTATTATTTAGTCTTCATTTAAGAACTTGGTTTTTTGTTTGTTTTGTTTTGTTTTTAATTTCTTTCCTGAGTTCTGTACTTCCTGTCTTTCACTTCTTCCTGTTGTCTGGTCATCTCTTCTTTTGTTCTTTTATGTATGTATTTGATTGCTTTGTTAAAGTTTTTTGTTTTATTTCATGTGGAATTTCGCATTACAATTTTTATCTGTTTTGTGTCTCCATTTTTTAAAATTCATTTCCAGTATACATATGAAACCTTTGCATTGTTTTCACTTTTTTTCTAATCATATGTTTTTATTGTTCTGTGCTTACTCTTATTTTGTTATTCAATTCTGAGTGAGTTGGATTTTCCATAAAACTATTAACAGATGTTTCTTTTGGAGGAGGGCGATACCAGTGCATCTCTCCATTATCATGGTTCAAGGGCACCTTCCTTTCTTGCTGCTGCAATGGGCTTTTGTCATGATATCACTCAATTTTGTGCAGCTTCATCTTCTTGAATCACATAACATATCCTGACTCAGGAGAGCTTTGAGAGCTGGTCCAGCCACGTTGCTTTGATGACCATTGCATCCAAGGAACACCACCACTGCTTTCCTAGGTGACATCCTTATCTTTAGAAGGTATACTTTCTGCCTGCATATTCTGAGAGATACCAAATCTGAGTCTCTCTGGGCACTTTCTATGCTTTTTGTTTCTATGCATCCTATTAGTTTTGCCCTGTACCTTCTTCTTTAAAGGGAATATTCATTATCAATTTTTGAGATCACCATTGATTATGTCTCATTGTTTATTAACTACAATATGTTGATAATAATAGTATCTCATAGTGTTGTTATGACATTGAAATCAATTAACATTTGTAAATAACTTAAAACAATACCTGGAACACAATAAGCACTATTTAAGCATTTGTTACATTGAAACAAACAAAAAAACAAACAAATCTGCTACCTCTGGGACCCTTCCTCAATGTCAGTTCTTCCTAGAAGGAATATCATTACTTACTGTTTGGGGTTTTCTAGTCTCAGGTGGTTTTGGCAGCACTCTAATATTATTTGAAACTTGGAGGTTTTCTCTAACTCCTACTTTTGCTGAAGATACAGTTTGTGAGTTTTCTTCTCTTTTTCCTATCCTTTTTTTGTTTCACTTCCTGAAAAAAAAGGTGGGACTACTCAGAAAACATTGCCATATTTCTACAGAAAATTTATTTTCAAGTTATTACTTTAGAGTCATTTGAATTTCCTTCATTTAAGACTGAACTTCTAAATCAGCCTGATGTGGAAATGGGACATCTTTGTTCTTTGCTTCATCTACCCCGTGTGTCATGAGGCACACCTTAAAGGTAGCTAAATGAATCTTCTGTAAATATTAAAAAAAAAAAAAAAAAAAAAAAAACCTGTTGCTATCAAGCCAATTCTGACCCATGGTGACCTAGTGTGTTAAAGAATAGAACTGCTTCACAGAGTTTTCTTGGCTGTAATCTTTATGAAGCAAATCACCAGGGTTTTGTCAGCAGCACCACTGCTTGGGTTTGAATCACCAACTTTTAAATTAATAGCCAAGTGCAAACTGTTTGCAGTACCCAGAAATCACCTATGTCTAAATACTAAAGGGGTTAAATATGAGAAAGAATAAAACTGTTTCCAAATCTTCTACAGAGTAAAAAATCTATTTTCTTAATGGAGATCTATTTTTCATGGGCTTTGCATTTTAATCAATACATCTAGACCCCATATTTCCTGTCCCCTGGAGCCATTTAAATCACATAGTTGATATTCCTGTGGACACATACAACCCAGAGGTCTAAATTAAAATAATATAATGCAAGCTATTTAATCTTTTATTTGTTTCTTAAAATACGACATTTCCCTAGAAGATAATTTAAAAATCACATTTTTCTTTAGTACCCAGGTAACAGTAATGATATATTTTTTCCAAGTTGATTTTAGCAGCCCAGCAGGAACACAGGAGAAGACAGTGTGAAAATTAACAGAAGCACATTAGGCTCATTTGCACACACCCATACACTGAAAGTGCAAAAATTTATAAATTTGTAAAATTACAAAATAAGGGGGGGGGGGGGGCAAGACTGAATTTTTAAAAAAATTAAAGAATTTGGAAAAGAAACAAAATGAATAACAGAACTATTCTAAAAAATTAAATTGTCTATGACCCTAACAGGACTCATACTTTTCAGAGTGTTTTGTTCTGTGAAGCAGAGAAAGATGAAGTCTTTTGTTTGTTTTAAATATCATAAATAGGAAAAACACAAAGAAAACAAAATGAAAACTTGGTAAACTATGGCTGGTGCTTAGGAGGATCTCAAAATATTCCCTGCATCCAAATGAAATATTAGGCAAGTAGAAGCCAAAATATCACTTTAATTATTGGTAAAGCCTAAGTAGAAAGAAGGGCTTGGAATCAGTTCATTCCAGTTCAAACCTCTGCTGAGAATTTGCATTTCTAATGAATTCCCTGCTGATAATCTGCATTTCTAACAAGGTCCTAGAAAGTTATACATAAGAATCACCTGGAGATCTTGTTAAAATTTAGATACTGGTTCAGGATACCTGGGGTGGAAATGCAAATTCTTAGCAGGGAACTTGTTAGAAATGCAAATTCTCAGCAGGGGTTCAGACAGGAACAAACTAGTTAGCAGCTATGGTTGAAAGAAAAAACCCGGAGTAAAGTCAGATGGGATTGCTGAATCGCTACCCTCCAGCTAACACTCCCTAAGACCTTGCACCAAGGAAATTTTGAGTTTATAGAACAGACTAACCAGGTTACCATCTCCATGATTCAACACTTGTTGTTTTTTTTTGTTAGTTACCCTGTAGTTGGCCCTGACTCACAACAACCCCATGTACGACAGAACAAAACTTTGTCTAGTCTTGCACCACACTTACAATCAATGGCATGCTTGTGCTTTCTTGTGGCCACTGCATATTTTGAGTCCCTTCCAACCTAGGGGGCTCATCTTCCAGCACTATATCAGATAATGTTCTGTTGTGATCAATGGGGTTTTCACTGGTTAATTTTCAGAAGTAGATTGCCAGGTGTTTTTTTTTAGTTTGTCATAGTCTGGAAGCTCTGCTGAAACCTTTCCACCATAGGTGACCTGCTGGTATTTGAAACACAGTGGCAAGGCTTCCAATGTCACAGAAACATGCAAGCCACCACAGGAGGGCAAACTGACAGACCGGTGGTGGTTTGATAGAATAAGTCCACTTAAAAAACTGGCACAAATCATTATTGCTCACCAATTAGGTAGCTTGCTCCTCCTCCACAGAATGGAGAAAAGAGAGGGCAAAAGTGTAGGGGGAGATCCTTACCTACAGAAACCAATGGAGTAGGAAGGAGGCACTATCCATCTAACACAAGTGATATTATTTATTTATTTTTTTAACTAGCCTCAAGAACAGATTTGTGGAGACTTACGGCCACATGGTGCTCTAGGAAGAAGCACCACACCATCCCTGCATAGCAAAGATCCAAAAAATTAAGCCAAACAGAGAAAACAGCAATCCTGAAACCCTAAAACATCAAATGAAGAGGTAAAGAACTCAGCCAAGCAACAAATGGAGTGAGAAACTGACAGAACAGAGAGCAAGGAGACATGCATGCAGAGGTCCCCTATCAGCTCACACAGTGAAGGTCTGCCATCTTGGACTCCTATCAGAGACCAGCAAATAGGGGGTATGAGAAAGCAGCTTCACAGGGCTTCCAGCAGGAGACAGAACAACCGGTAACTGACGATATACGCTTTCCCACCCTCCACCCTTCTTTGCCCCCACATGGCTTCCTCTGTTTCCCATGGCCACAGTCTCTTGGCTGGGAAGAACCAGCTGCTTGGATTCTACCCACCTGCCCTGGCCGACACCCTGAGTGCCATTTGTTGGCTGCTGGTGTTGCTTTTCTCCACTTCTTTTGATTTCTTCCTTACCTCTCACCACCTCCCTCTCCTTTTGCTCAAATACCTGGCTCCATGCACCATCTTTGCTTCTTCCTAAGGGTCTGTGGAGCTCCGTTCGAGTGTGGAACTGCTTCCTGGTCTGTGCTGCCATGCTGGTGGAATCCCAGGGCTTTTTTTGTTTGTTAGTTTGTTTTGAATTCTTTGTTTTCTTTTTCTTGTCTAGAGTTGGGAGTCCATTCTAGTGGGGCAGTGCTATGCGGCTTGGTACCTATCCCCTCAGCTTGTGCAGACATGCAGAGGGATCCCTGAGGGCTTTTCTTTTAGCATGTTTTTTTTTTTTTTTTCTGTTTTTTGGGGGCTTTTCTTGTTCTTTTTTTAAAATTTGTTTTGTTTTCTTTTCCCTCTTTTTCCCTTTTTGTCTTTCTTCATTACTCAGTTTCTTGTCTCTCTATACCTTCCTTCTCTTCCTGTCCCCTGAATACCTGGCACCGAATACCTCGACACCTTCTAGCCAGGCTATACTTCAAAACCTGGGAACAACTTCCCCAAACTCACAGCCGCACGGGTGGGATACCTTGTAGACTTGCTGTTCTTTTTTCTTTCTAATTTTTATTTATTCATTCTTTTATTTTCTTTTTATGTCTTCTTCTTCCCCCTTTAGTTTTTCTCCATTTCATAGTCTTTCATCTCTCCACTCCAATGACAATCTCCCCAGCACTCTTTTTTGTTTGTTTGTATGTTTTTGGCTCCTGTTCCTCTCTCCTCTCTCCCATATACATCTTAGCTCCACACATCACAATCTCCCCCCTCCATCCTGCCTATCTGTACTGTGCACTTAACAACACAACACAAAGCAGCATAGGCATGGCCTACAGGAACCTAACCTGTACTGATTACCGACCTGCCCTGGTGGCTGTAGTAAGTGCCACAAACAACCCATCCCAGCAACTCTTCTTCAGCTAGACCTGTCCGGCTGTATCATATCTGAGAAACTGACCTTGCCAACTGGAGAAGGAGATGAAAAGTATCATGCCCACAGACGAGCAAACAAGAAAGAACACATACCCCACCTGCTCCGACATAACCAAATTAAAAAAGAAAGGACAAAACAAACAAATCTACAATCAACAAATTAGAAAAATAACTACTGAATGCCCCTAAGACAGCATACAATATCAAAACATTTACAAAAACAGGATAGGATGGTTCCAGTAGGTGTCCAAAATAAAACACCAGATGACTCTCCAGTAGAAGAAAAGGCACTAGAACTACCTGATAGGGAATTCAAATCTCTAATACTCAGAATTATCCAAGAGTTGAAGCAAAAAGCAGACAAAAAGGAGGAAAAAAATAGACAAATTCATGGAAAATACAGGCAAAAAAAATGGAGGAATTCATGAAAATAATGCAGGAACAAAATGCCGAAATAAATTCACAACTAGAAATTACACAAACACAACAATTAGAAATCCAAAAGATAAACAACAAGATTTCAGAAATGGACGATGTCATAGAAGGGCTGAGAAGCAGATTTGAAACGGTGGAAGACAGGATCAGTGGAATTGAAGACAAACACTTGGATACAACTCTGGGGAAAAACTCAGAAAAAAGAACAAAGACAAATGAAGAGACCCTGAGAGTTATGTGGGATACAATCAAAAGCAAAAATTTGCGAGTGATTGGAGTTCCAGAACAGGGGGAAAAAACAGAAAACACTTCAATTCACTACTGAGGCTTCCAGATCCACCAGATCCGTTGAAACTAGTTTGGTAATGTTTGTAAATTATTGTTGTGGCTATCTGCCAAAGAGTTAGCCCTCAACCCATGGCAACCCTATGCACAGCAGAACAAAATGCTGCCAAGTCCTGCACCATCCTCATGATTGATTGTGGATTGGACTTTGTGATCCATAGAGTTTTCATTGGCTGATTTTCAAAAGTAGATTGCCAGGCTTTTCCTCCTAGTCTGTCTTAGTCTGGAGGCACCCCTGAACTTGTTCAGCATCATAGCAACACACAAACCTCCACTGACTAACAATTTGTAAAATGCATAGGATGTTTTTCTTCTTGACTTGTTTGACTTCTGTGCTGTGTTGATGACATCTTTCTTCAGAGAATTTATTTTTTTCCATTCTTGAGTTCTGAGCAATAATGTATGGTAACTTCACTACCCTCTGGGGAAATGGATACTCTGGTTTTGTAGGAATAGGTTTAGGTCAAGTGACTAGGGTTCTAGTAGAATTGCACAGTTTGATCTATTAGCTGTTCACCCCAAAGAGCCAGAAGCTGGGTCATGATTCCAGTGGATAGGAAGGTAGTGATAACATGAAGAAATAATAAACAAGGGCAGAAGGAGGGAAATGATGGGCCAGGTTAAAGATCACATCCTATATATTTCTGAGCCTTTCTGTGCCTTCTCCTATGTCTATTTCTGACTTTCTCCGTCTCTCTTATAGTTTCATATCTCCTCCTCTCCCTTTTTGTTTTTTCCCTTCTCTGTATTTCCTTGTTTTCCTCTCATTCCTCATATAATTCTCTTTATCCTTAGGTTTTCTAAGGAAAGTTAGGTTCTGTCTTAGACAACAAAATTATTTTATTTTTGTTAAGGCTCAGTTGCCTCTCAGACTCATGAGCGCATGAGGGAAAACCCTGCAGTGATGGTTCTCTAACCTCCTAGTTATTTTAGCGTCAGGCTAAGACAGCAGATTTCATAAGTAATGAAGAAACTTCAGAATAATATATATTTATCAGAAAGACTTGGTTAATAGTTCGATGTTTTCTAGGAAATGAACACATTAATTTTTGTATTAAACTATTGTTTTATGTTCAACACTTCTCACTTGAAGTTTTACTGGGCTAAGACCAAAATTAATAGCTTTTGGGGAATCCTGGACAAACACAAAGAGAAGTTTATATGGCAATGTATGCCACTTAAACAAAGGTCATAATTGCCTATGAAAGATCTTTTGGTCCTTACCTCTTGTTTGGAAACTTATCTGGATGTCTTTTAACCCCTAGGAATGCTCAGTTGGATGACAATGACTGTTTTCATTGGGATTTTAATGTGTTTCACATCTGTCTCCTGAATGTGTGAAATGGATTATTAAATTACATTCGTATCAGAGAAAAAAACTTTAGCACTGATTTACTACTACTTTGTTTAATAGAGAGTTGAAGATATTCTCCACAGCTGATGACTATATTTTATTTTAAGAGAAGAAACGATCTTGAAAGAAATCCCAATGTTTCTAATAAAATGATTATCATCAACAGACTCCTAAAAATTCATAGAAAAATAATCTTTGAAAAATGAAAATCTAAATATTGGGGCACATTCTAATTTTTCTCTTTATTCATTTCATGCCAAGTATCATTGTTACTCTATGTGCAGTTTTGCCAAAGATAAACTCAATTTTTATCAAGAATATACAATTGATGTGATGGTAGAGACTGTATGCCACCTTGGCTAGGCCATGATTCTCAGTGTTTTGGCAGTTGTATAAAGTTGTGATCACTTGCCTGTTGGAATCTGATATGTAATCACCCCCATGATGGAATCTGATTAGCGGTACCAGTGAGGCGGGGCCTGTGGCAGCTCACCACCTTCTCAGCCTTCATCTCTCTGCCCTCCGCTGGCTACTTCCTTCCTGCTCACCTTGGCAAGGTTTTTGGCTTGTTCTGGACACAGCATCTGCCTGTTGTCATCTCACCTCCAGTTCTTGGGACTTGAGCTAGCAGCTTACCTGTCGATCTCAGGATTCGTCGATCGTCACAGCCTATGAGCAAGAGTCCTGATCCCAACCTACTGATGTTGTGTTTGCCAGCCCCTGCAGCTACATGAATCGGAAGAAACCTTGTGGTCTTACCTGCTGATCTTGGAGTTCATTGACTTCACAGCCTGTGAGTGGGAGCCCTGCTCTCTGACCTGCTGACCTTGGGTTCACCAGCTTCTACAGTTGCGTGAATTGGGAGACACCTGTACCCTGATCCAAGGACTTGGGACGTTCTAGCCTCTACAATCGTGTGAGCTGTTTCCTTGATATAAATCTCTCTCTATATATATATATATATTTATACACTTGCTTTTCTAGAGAACCCAGCCTAAGACAACTGACATATTGATTTTAGAGCAAGACTTTCCTTAAAATCACCAGGGCTGGGTACCATGGTCTCAGGGGACATCTAGCTTCTTTGGCATAACATAGTCTATAAAGAAAATGTTCTACATCCTACTGTGGTGAGTAGCATCTGAGGTCTTAAAAGCCTGCGAGCAGCCATCTAAGATACATCTATTGGTTCCATACCCGCGAAACTAAGGAGATTGAAGAAGACTAAAGACACAAGGGAAAGATTAGTCCAAAGCACTAATGAACCACAACTACCACAACCTCCACCAGACTGAGCCCAGAACAACTACACGGTACCTGGTTACTGCCACAGATTGCTTTAGCAGGGATCACAATAGAAGGTCTCTGACAGAACTGGAGAAAAATGTAGAACAAAATTCAAATTTTAAAAAATAAATGAATAAAAAAGGCCAGGCTTTCTGGTATGACAGAGACAGGAGAAACTCAGAGAGTATGGCCCCCGGACACCCTTTTAACTCAGTACTGAAGTCACTCCTGAGGTTCACCTTTCAGCCAAGACTATTGGGCTAGCCATAACACACATGAGGAATGTGCTTCATAGTTCAATCATGTATACGAGACTAATGGTCAAACCAGCCGAAAGCAAAGATGAGAAGGCAGGAAGGGACAGGAAACTGTACGAATGGAAACAGGTAATCTGGGGTGGAAAAGGGGAGAATATTGACACATCATGGGACTGGCAACCAATGTCACAAAACAATTTGTGTATTAACTAAATGATGAGAAATTAATTTGCTATGTAAACTTTCACCTAAATGACAATTTTAAAAAAAGAAAGAAACAAAGGGAAAAAAAAATCACTAGAATCTCTACTTACAATCAAATTTAAAAGTGGCATTTAGGATATATATGTGTCGTAAGAGTATTTACTAGGCCCTATACAAGTTACATACACTTCTTTTAACCTTCGTTTTTATCATCACTCCTCAATAAACCCAGTCTATATAGTAATTAAGAAACAAACGAACAAAAAAACTAAACCATTGTCATCAAGTCAATTCTGACTCATAGTCACCCTAAGAAAAGCAAGTCATAAATATTCCAGGCCTATGTTCAGAAGCTTCACAGATGCTCCTGAAAGTGTTTCAAACCACACACTTATTCTGTTCTAGTTCTACCCACTTACAGATATTGGACATTTCTCTTTTTAGATCTTCTTCTGCCTTTTGAACTTAAAACCTGGTTTAGATCTGTCAAGCTACAACTGTAATATTGGTGCCCTCAGAGTACTAACCCTGTAGCTTCTACCTCATCAAACCTCAGTTCTAGTCCCCAGACTAAGTCCTTTCCCTGCTTCCTCCTTGGGGCTCCATTAAAATAAGTCACTCAAATACCAATCATGTACATTTTTGGAGAAAGGTTAACTTTAACACATGAAAAGAAATGTGACCATATAAACTGATGGCCATTCTACCCAAAATATTTCCTCTAAAATTCTTCAATCATGGTAGCTCTTAAAAAGTTCACTCTGGCAGGGCCAAGATAGTGGAGTAATCAGATGCTTCTGGTGTTCCCTCTTACAACAAAGACCAGAAAAACAAGTGAATAGATTATATATGACAATCTAGGAGCCCTGAACATCAAAGACAAAGTTGAAGAACTGGACTGAGTGGCAGCGGGAGGGAGAGAAGTTTCACAAGCAGGGTAGAGTTGGGGGACCTGACCCAGTGAGAGCCTGATCCCTTCAGCCTGGATCAACTTGGGGGTAAGCGGTGAGGCAGGCAAGCAGCAGTGCTTGGGAGACATTTTCCACGCCGAGAGAGACCCAGTGGCAGAGAGTCTACTCGGCCATCTAGAACCAGTGTGAATCAGCCTTCGATTGGCAAAAGATAAGTACTTGCATCTGGCCTACTACGTGGATCAATACCACCCCCCTTAGGGAAAAAAATCTCTCCCATTTACCTCCCTGCTCCCTGCTCTGCACTGGGTCCCAGACCAGCTTCGGCAACTACTGAGTTTCCTAGGCCAGAAGTAGGACCTGTCACACACCCAGAGCCATTCTCCTGGCCTTGGAGATTGAACAAATAAACCAACAGGGAAAAAAATAATCTCCTGGCTCCCCTAAGCCAGGAACTCAGGGTAGGCACAGCTCCTTTGCCTAGGCAAAGGCATAAGGGATTGACAGAGTTGAGTGCCTTTCCCCCTGCATAGACTTGTGTGGGCCCATTTCAACAGCATGGGCCCTCATTACCGCAGTACAACAGGGTATATACCTGAAGTCCAACTTCAACTGTTTTGCTGTGAAGAGGCAGGTTCGTTAATTTGACACTGCTCTGCCAATTAAGCAGGGTCTTCACCTACCCACATCGGAGGCCCGAGGACTGGTTGCTCCACACACACCATATAGCTTCCTGTGACAAAGGCCCAAGAATAAGAGGTACCCCCTAGTCCTTACAGCCAACAGCATTGGGTGCTCATAGACTTGCTGCAAAACACACCCATCTGTGTTCTTTAGGGAACAGGGACATGCTTTCCTCCTGGACACTCAGGGGTGGTCATCGGCCCCCTGCTTTGCTCAGCCTGTGTTCCTCTGCTGCAGCCAGATGCCTCTTCCTGCACCAATCACCCCTATCTGTCTAGAATTGTAGGTGAGAGCCTGAACCACACATTTGGTGGCTGACAACCTGGACACCTGAGTTGAATTCATACAGGAGGAGTGGGCAGACTCCCGGGCTCACATATTTAGTAACAGGTCTGGCCACGTTGGGCAGGACATTGGAGTTTCAAGTGTGCTGGTAACTGGGCTATCTCACACCAGCAGTCTATTTGGGCATATCAAAACAAAACAAAATAAGAAGCTAGAACACAGTATGCAAACATAAAATAAATAAATATAATAACTTATTGATGGCTCAGAGACAACAGTCAATATCAAATCACATAAAAAGGCAGTATATGACAGCTTCAGCAAGCTCCCAAAATCTAGAACTTTTCCAGAGGAGGAAAAGTTATTGGAATTACAAAGGCAGAATACAAAAGATTAATATACAGAACTCTTCAAGAGATTAGGAAGGAAATTAATCAAAACACAGAACACTCAATAGAGAAAATTAAGAAGATTAGATAAGAACATAATGACAAATTTAACAGGCTGCAAGAACTCATAGAGAGACAACAATCAGAAATCCAGAAGATTAACAATAAAATTTCAAAATTAGACGACTCAATACAAAGTCATAGGAGAGAATTGGGGCAATGGAAGTCAGAATTAGTAAGATTGAAGATAAAGCACTTGACTCCAACATATTTGAGGAAAAATCAGATAAAAGGATTTTAAAAAATGAAGAAACCCTAAGAATTATACGGGATTCTATCAAGAGGAATAATCTACGAATGATTGGAGTACCAGAACAGGGGGGGATAACAGAGAATACAGAGACAATTGTCAAAGATTTGTTGGCAGAAAACTTCCCTATATCCTGAAAGATGACACGGTATCTATCCAAGATGCTCATCAAACTCCACATAAGGCAGATCCCAGAAGAAAGTCACCAAGACATATTATAATCAAACTTACCCAAACCAAAGATAAAGAGAGAATTTTAAGAGCAGCTAGGGATAAAAGAAAAGTCATCTACAAAGGACAGTCGATAAGAATAAGCTCAGACTACTCAGCAGAAACCACGCAGGCAAGAAGGCAATGGGATGACATATACAAAGCCTTTAAGTAAAAAAAATTGCCAGCCAAGAATTATACATCCAGAAAAACTGTCTCTCAAATATGACGGCAAAATTAGGGCATTTCCAGATAAATAGAAGTTTATGGAATTTGCAAAAACCAAACCAAAATTAAAAGAAATACTAAAGGGACTCCTCTGGATAGAAAATCAATAACATCAGATAAAAACCCAAGACTAGAACACAGGACAGAGCAACCAGATATCAACCCAGATAGGGAAGACACAAAAATAAATCAAAGCTAAAACACTGAAAATAGGGAAACAGATGTCAATATGTAAAAGATGACAACATTAAAACAGAAAAGAGGGTCTTAAAAAATGTACACATAGATTTTTCATATAGAGAGGAAGTCAAGACAATATAAAGAAATAAAAGACCGGTATAAACTCAGAAAAATAGGGGTAAATATTAAGGTAACCACAAAGAAAACTAACAATCCTACAGGTCAAAATAAAAATTAAAAAAAAAAAAAACAAGAAAAATGTAAAGACTTAGCAAATACAAAATCAACAATGATAAAAATAAAATACATAGAGACAAATGACTCAGCACAGAAAATTAAGTGGAACAAAGACACTGTCAACAACACACACACACACAGACATCAAAATGACAGCACTAAACTCATACCTATCAATAATTAGGCTGAATGTAAAGGACTAAATGCACCAATAAAAAGATAGAAAGTGGCAGATTGGATTAAAAAACACAATCCATCTATATGCTGCCTACAAGAGACACACCTTAGACTTAAACACACAAACTAAAACTCAAACAATGGAAAGAAGCAAACTACACTCAACAAAGAGCAGGAGTGGCAATATTAATCTCTGACAAAATAGACATTAAAGTGAAATCTGCTACAAAGGATAAGGAAGGACACTATATAATGATTAAAGGGTCAATACATCAGGGGGACATAACTATAATAAACATTTATGCACACAACGACAGGGCTCCAAAATACATTAAAAAAAAAAAACCTCTAACAGCACTGAAAAGAGATAGACAGCTCCACAACAGTCATAGGAGACTTCAACACATCACTTTTGGTGAAGGACAGGACATCCAGAAAGAGCTCGACAAAGACACGGAAGATCTAAATGCTACCATCAACCAACTTGATCTCACAGACGTATACTGGACACTCCAACCAACAGCAGCCAAGTATACTTTCTTTTCCAACGCATATGGAACATTCTCCAGAACAGACCACATATTAGGCCATAAAGCAAGCCTTAACAAAATCCAAAGCATTGAAATATTACAAAGCATCTTTTCTGACCATAAAGCCCTAAAAGTACAAATCAATAACAGAAAAAGCAAGGAAAAAAAAAATCAGACACATGGAAACTGAACAATACCTTGCTCAAAAAGTACTGTGTTATAGGAGAAATTAAGGATGGAATAAAGAAATTCATAGAATCAAATGAGAATGACAACACATTCTACCAGAACCTTAGGGACAAAGCAAAAGCAGTGCTCAGAGGTCAGTTTATAGCAATAAATTGCACACATCCAAAAAGAAGAAAGGGCCATAATCAAAACATTAACCCTACAACTGGAACAAGTAGAAAGAGAGCAGCAAAAGAAGCCCACAGGTGCCAGAAGAAAGCAAATAATAAGAATTAGAGCAGAATTAAACGAAATAGACAATAGCAAAATAATTGAAAGAGTTAACAAGACGAAAAGTTGATTCTTTGAAAAGATGAAGGAAATTGATAAACCATTGGCCAAACTGACAAAAGAAAAACAGGAGAGGAAGCAGATAACCCGTATAACAAATGAGATGGGTGATATCACAACAGACCCAACTGAAATTAAAAGAATCATAACAGAATACTATGAAAAATTGTACTCCAACAAATTTGAAAACCTAGAGGAAATGGACAAATTTCTAGAAACTCACTACCCACCTAAACTAACACAAACAGAGGTAGAACAACTAAATAAACCCATAACAAAAGAAGAGATTGAAATAGTTATTAAAAAACTCCCAACAAAAAAAACCCTGGCCCAGATGGCTTCACTGGAGGATTCTACCAAACTTTCAGAGAAGAGAAAACACCACTTCTACTAAGGTATTTCAGAGCATAGAAAAGGATGGAGTACTTCCAAACTCATTCTATGAAGCCAGCATAACCCTGATACCAAAACCAGGTAAAGACACCATAAAAAAAGAAAATTACAGACCAATATCCCTCATGAACATTGACACAAAAATCCTCAACAAAATTCCAGACAATAGAATTCAGCAACATATCAAAAAAATAATTCACCATGAACCAAGTGGGATTTATACCAGGTATGCAGGGATTGTTCAACATTAGAAAAACAATCAATGTAATCCATCACATAAATAAAACAAAAGACAAGAACCACATGATCTTATCAATCAATGTAGAAAAGGCATTTGACAAAGTTCAACACCCATTCATGATAAAAACTTTCAACAAAATAAGAATAGAAGAGAAATTCCTGAACATAATTAAGGGCGTTTACACAAAGCCAACAGTCAACATCATCCTAAATGGAGGCTTTGAAAGCATTACCCTTGAGAACTGGAAACAGACAAGGATGCCTTTTATCACCATTCGTATTCAACATAGGGCTGGAGGTCCTAACCAGAGGAATTAGGCTGGAAAAAGAAATAAAGCCATCCAGATTGGTAGGGAAGAAGTCAAATATCTCTATTTGCAGATAATATGATCTTATACACAGAAAACCCCAAAGAATCCACAAGAAAACTACTGGAACTAATAGATGATTTCGGCAAAATTTCATGATACAAGATAAACATACAAAAATCTGTTAGATTCCTTTACACCAAAAAAGAGAACCTCAAAGAGGAAATCACCCAATCAATACCATTTACAATAGCCCCCAAGAAGATAAATACTTAAGAATAAATCTAACCAGAGATGTAAAAGACCTATACAATGAAAACTACAAGACACTACTGCAAGAAACCAAAGGAGACCTGCATAAGTGGAGAAGCATACCTTGCTCATGGATAGGAAGACTCAACATTGTGAAAATATCAATTATACACAAAGCGATCTACAGATACAATGCAATCCCTATACAATTTCCAGCGGCATTTTTTAATGAGATGGAGAAACAAACCACCAACTTCATATGGAAAGAGAAGAGGCCACAGATAAGTAAGCATTACTGAAAAAGAACAAAGTGGGAGGCCTCACACTACCTGATTTTAGAACCTATTATACCACCACCATAGTCAAAACAGCCTGGTACTGGTACAACAGACACATAGACCAATGGAACAGGATTGAGAATCCAGACATAAATTCATCCACCTATGAGCAGCTGATATTTGACAAAGGCTAAAGTCTGTTAATTGGGGAAAAGACAGTCTCTTTAACAAATGGTGCTGGCATAACTGGATATCCATCTGCAAAAAACTGAAACAAGACCCGTACATCACACCATGCACAAAAACTTTGATTTTACAAGGGTGGGGAGGGAGGGGAGGGCTATTCACTAACTAGATAGTAGACAAGGATTATCTTAGGTGAAGGGCAGGACAGCACACTCCACTGGGGAAGTCAGCACAACTGGACTAAACCAAAGATAAGAAGTTTCCTGAATACAATCAAACACTTCAAGGGACAGAGTAGCAGGGGTGGAGGTCTGGGGACCATGCTTTCAGGGGACATCTAGGTTAACTGACATAACACATTTTATTAAGAAAATGTTCTGTATCCTACTTTGGTGAGTTGCATCTGGGGTCTTAAAAGCTTGCAAGGGGCCATCTAAGATGCATCAATTCGTCCCAACCACCTGGAGTAAAGGAGTACGAAGAACACCAAAGACACAAGGAAAGTATTAGCCCAAGAGACAGAAAGGGCCAAATAAACCAGAGACTTCATTAGCCTGAGACCAGAAGAACTAGATGGTGCCCAACTACCACCAATGACTGCCCTGACAGGGCACACAACAGAGAGTCCCTGATGGAACAGGAGAAAGGTGTGGTGCAGAACTCAAATTCTAGTAAAAAGACCAGACCTAATGGTCTGAGACTGGAGGACCCCGGAAAGCAAGGCCCTCAGACTCTCTATCAGCCCAGAACTAAAACAATTTCTGAGGCCAACTCTTCAGACAAAGATTGGATTGGACTGTGGGGCATAAAATGATACTAGTGAAAACTGTGCTTCTTAAACAGATACATGTGACTAAATGGGCAGCTTCTGTCCAGAGGTGAGATGAGAAGGCAGAGAGGGTTAGGAGCTGGTTGAATGGACGTGGGAAATCAGAGGTGGAAAAGAGGAGTGTGCTGTCACAGTACAGGGAGAGCAATTAGGGTAACATAACAATGTATGTATAAATTTTTGTATAAGAGACTAACTCGAAATGTTAACTTTCACTTAAACTACAACAAAAACAAACAAACCAAAAAAAGGTAATTCCTTGGAATAGAGGCAATAACCCATCAGCTACACAGTATGATTCAGCTCAATGTGCTTTGTCTTTTTTTTCTTTATTTTTATATTGTTGTAATAAATGAAGTTTACATTTCAAGTTAGTCTCCCATACAAAATTTTTTTTTACATACATTGTTATGAGACCCTAATTGGTCAACCCTTTTTGCAACAACACACTCCTCCTTTCCGCCCCTGATGCCCCATGACCATTCAACCAGCTCCTAACTCTCTCTGCCTTCCCATCTCACCTCTGGACAAAAGCTGCCCCTTTGGTCTCTTGTATCTACTTGACTAAGAGGCACACTGTTCAGGAGTATCACTTTATGACCCACAGTCCAGTCCAATCCCTGTCTGAAGAGGTGGCCTCGGAAATTATTTTAGTTCTGGTCTGATAGAGAGTCTAGGAGCCATGCTTTCTGGGGTGACTCCAGTCCCAGTCAGACCATTAAGTCTGGTCTTTTTACTAGAATTCGAGTTCTGCACCCCATCCTTCTACTGCTCCATCAGGGACCTTCTGTTGTGTTCCCTGTCTGGACGTTCATTGTTGGTAGCTGGGCACCATCTAGTTCTTCTGGTCTCAGGCTGATGAAGTCTCTGGTTTATGTGGCCCATTGTGTCTCTTGGGCTAATACTTTCCTTGTGTCTTTGGTGTTCTTCGTTTTCCTTCACTCCAAGTGGTTGGAACCAATTGCTGCATCTTAGATGGCCGCTTGCAAGCTTTTAAGACCCCAGACACCACTCACCAAAGTAGGATGCAGAATATTTTCTTAATAATCTTCGTTATGCCAATTGATCTAGACGTCCCCTGAAAGAATGGTCCCCAGATCCCCCATCCATGCTACTCTGTCTCTCAAAGTATTTGATTGTATTCAGGAAACTTCTTAGCTTTGGTTTAGTCCAGTTGTGCTGACTTCCCCGGTGGTGTGTGCTGTTCTCCCCTTCACCTAAGATGATTGTTAACTACTATCTAGTTAGTGAATAACCCTCACTTTCCCTCCCCACCCCCGTAACCATCAAAGAATGTTTTCTTCTCTGTTTAAACCTTTTCTTGAGTTCTTATAATAGTGGTCTTATACAGTATTTGTCCTTCTGTGACTGACTAAATTCACTCAGCATAATGAGTTCCAGCTTCCACCACGTTGTATGATGTTTCACAGCTTGATCATTGTTCTTTATCATTGCGTAATGTTCCACAGTGTGGATATACCATAATTTGTTTATCCATTTGTCCTTTGATGGGCACCTAGGTCGTTTCCATCTTTTTGTTATTGTGAACAGTGCTGCAATGAACATGAGTGTGCATATATCTATTTGTGTGACGGCTCTTGTTTCCCTAGGATATATTCCAAGGAGCGGGATAGCTGGATCCTATGGTACTTCTATTTCTAGCTTTCTAAGGAAGTGCCAAATAGATTTCCAAAGTGGTTGTACCATTTTACACTCCCACCAAGAGTGTATGAGTGTTCCAATCTCTCCACAACCTCTCCAGCATTTTTTATTTTGTGTTTTTTTGGTTTAAGGCTAGCCTCGTTGAGGTGAGATGATATCTCATTGTAGTTTTGATCTGCATTTCTCTAATGGCTAATGATTGTGAGCATTTCTTCATGTGTCTGTTAGCTGCCTGAATATCTTCTTTGGTGAAGTATCTGTTCATATCCTTTGCCCATTTTTTAATTGGGTTACTTTTCTTTTTGTTGTTGAGGTTTGCAGTATCTTGTAGATTTTAGAAATTAGTTGCTAATCAGATTTGTCATAGCCAAAAACTTTTTCCCATTCTGTAGGTTGTCTTTTTACTCTTTTGGTGAAGTCCTTTGATGAGCATAAGTGTTTGATTTTTAGGAACTCCCATTTATCTAGTCTCTCTTCTAGTGCTTGTGAATTGTTACTTATGGTTCAAATTGTGTTTATGCCATGTATGAGGGCTCCTAGCATTGTCCCTATTTTTTCTTCCAAATCTTTATCATTTTCAATTTTATATTTAAGTCTTTGATCCGTTTTGTGTTAGTGTTTGTACATGGTGTGAGGTATGGGTCTTGTTTCAGTTTTTTGCATATGGATATCCATTTATGCCAGCACCATTTGTTAAAGAGACTCTCTTTTCCCAAATAAATGGACTGGGCCTTTGTCAAATATTAATGCCCATAGGTAGATGCGCTTATATGTGGATTCTCAACTCTGTTACATTGGTTTATGTATCTGTTGTTGAACCAGTACCAGGCTGTTTTGAGTACCGTGGCAGTATAGTAGGTCCTAAAATCAGGTAGTGTAAGGCCTCTCACTTTGTCCTTCTTCTTGAGTAATGCTTTATTTATTTGGGCTTCTTCCCTTTCCATATGAAGTTGGTGATTTGTTTCTCCATCTCATTAAAAAATGCTGGTGGAATTTGGATCAGGATTGCATTGTGTCTGTAGATTGCTTTGGGTAGAATTGACATTTTCACTATGTTGAGTCTACCTATCCATAAGCAAGGTATAATTTTCCACTTACGCAGGTCTCTTAGTTTCTTGAAGTAGTGTCTTGTAGTTTTCTTGGTATAGATCTTTTACGTCTCTAGTTAGATTTATTCCTAAGTATTTTATCTTCTTGGGGGCTATTGTAAATGGTATTGATTTGGTGATTTCCTCTTCAAAGTTGTCTTTGTTGGTGTAAAGGAATCCAATTGATTTTTGTATGTTTATCTTGTATCCTGAAACTTTGCTGAAATATTCTATTAGTTCCAGTAGTTTCCTTGTGGATTCTTTGGGGTTTTCTGTGTATAAGATTATATCATCTGCAAATAGAGATAATTTGACCTCTTCCCTACCTATTTGGATGTTCTTTATTTCTTTTTCTAGCCTAATTGCTCTGGCTAGGGCCTCCAGTAAGTGTGCTTTGTCTTAATAGCTGTTTTAGATACGGCACTTTTAGAAAAAATAGGGCCTAACATGTGTGGAAGAAGAGAAAAGAGACTTCTTCAGGCAAGCAAACCTCTTTAGAGTATTATGCAGCTGGGCTCTAAAAATGTAAAGAGTAGCTCAATGGGGTGCCATAAGGAAGAGAAATTTTGCTTAGAAGTTATCTAGACCCCCTAGGGACCGAATTACTCTGCTGAGGGCTGGGGACCATGGTCTCAAGGAACATCTAACTCGATTGGCATAACACAATTTATAAAGAAAATGTTCTACCTCCTACTTTGGTGAGTTGTGTCTGGGGTCTTAAAAGCTTGTGTATGGCTATCTAAAATAATCCATTGATCTCACCCCATCTGGAGAAAGGAAGAACGAAGAAAACCGAAGACACAAGGGAAAGATTAGTTCAAAGGATTAATGGACCACAACTACCACAGCCTCCAGCAGACTGAGTCCAGCACAACTAGATGGTGTTGGGCTACCACCACTGACTGCTCTGATAGGGATCACAATAGAGGGTCCCGGACAGAGCACGAGAAAAACGTAGAACAAAATTCTAACTCAAAAAAAAAGACCAGACTTACTGGCCTGACAGAGACTGGAGAAACCCTGAGAGTATGGCCCCCAGACACATTTTCAGGTAAATAATGAAGTCACTCCTGAGTTTCACCCTTCAGCCATATATTAGACAGGCACATAAAACAAAGTGAGACTAAATGGGCACACCAGCCCAGAGGCAAGGACGAGAAGGCAGGAAGGGACAGGAAAGCTGGTAATGTGGAACCCGAGTTCAGGAAGGGGAAAGTGTTTACATGTCGTGGGGTTGGTAACAAATGTCACAAAACAATGTGTGTATTAATTGTTTAATGAGAATCTAATTTGTTCTGTAAACCTTCATCTAAAGTACAATAAAAAAAAAAGTTATCTAGGGAAAAACATAATAGGGAAGCTTAGTTAAGCAAGGTATTCTGGAAACAACAAAAACAACTTTGGAGTCAGTTTGCCTGGCACAGTTAGTAATTATGTGATCTTTGCAAATTATACCTCCTTTCAATTCTATTTTTTTATCTATAAAATGCTTAGGAGTCTCAATGTTTCGGTGTTGTAGAATGAAATAACATGTTAAACACCTAACATTATCTATATGCATTCCTGATAAAAATGATTCCATTTTATTTCTAGCTGAGGCTACACCTGTTAGGAATTTTTAATTCTGTAGATATGAAAAGAAAAGAAGGGGATAATGGCAGCACAATCTGTGAGGTTCACTTTTTCAAGATATTTCTTTATATAGTCAGTGCTTGAAGTGTAGAGTACATTGTGTTAAGTGCAGGAAAAAAATAGGGCAAAATCAGGTGCTTACAAATTACCTGAACTTTCATATTTCATTTGTCATTGTCTTGGTCATCTAATGCTGCTATAACAGAAACACCACCACTGGATGACTTTAACAAAGGTAAATTTATTCTCTCATAGTCTAGGAAGCTAGAAGTCCAAATTCAGGGTGCCAGCTCCAGGGGAAGTCTTTCTGTCTGTGTCGTCTCTGGGGGAAGGTCCTTGTCATCAATCTTCCTCTGGTCCAGGAGCTTCTCAGTGCAGGAACTCTGGTTCCAAAGGACACGCTCTGATCCTGGCACTGCTTTCTTGGTGATATGAGGTACCCCTGTCTTTCTGCTTGCTTCTCCCTTTTATATCTCAAAAGGGATTGGTTTAAAACCCAACTTAATCTTGTAGATTGGGTGCTATCTCATTAACATAGCTGCCAATAATCCCATCTCATTAGTATCATAGAGATAGGATTTACAACACATAGGAAAATCACATCAGGTGACAGAACGGTGGACAATCACACAGTACTGGGAATCATGGCCTAGCCAAGTTGACAGATATTTTTGAGAGACACAATTTAATACATGACAGTCATATTAATCAATTATTAACAATAACTCCTAAGGATATAGCCATAATTTACTAGAAAGAAGCTTTGATTTGGAATCAGATCCCCTAAATATGAACGGTAACTAGATTTCTATAAATTAATTCTGTTTGTTGCCTTGAGACAGTCACTAATCCTCTCTAAAGCTCAGTTTTCTAGTCCTTAAAAGATGAATATCCATAACAATCAAATAAAGTTTTATGATTATCAAATGACAAAAGTCTGTCAAAATGCACTGAAAATTAAATAACACATGATGAAATGTCAAAAGGAATGTCTAGTTTCCACAGTCTATCAATGATTTTAGCTCTAAAAATGATTTTTATGTAAAATTTCATACCAATCTCACTCAGAAAACTAAGGCAATGCAGTTCCTGTGTTTCATTAAGATGCATGGACCATGAGGGTCCTGAGTTGTCTGTCCAATGAGAGTCCACTACCGAAGGTCATCACAAAATCAGCATCCATGGGCGCTACCCTCTGCCTTCTAACCCTCTAGTCTTAAAATTCTCAGAAGAGGAAACTTGGGAAGAGGGAGGAGGAGAGAGTAAGTGTGCTCTATGGGTATCCAAATCTATTAGACCCAAGTCTATAGCTTAGTACATATCACAAGCTTCCGTAAAACATGAGCTCAATTTCACAACTGCTTGGATAAAATCCACTAAGGGAGTTCTGGATCAGTGGTAGAATTCTTGCCTTCTATGTGGGAGACCTGGGTTTGATTCCTGGCCAAAACACCTCATGTGCGGCCACCACCCATCTATCAGCAGAGACTTGCGTGTTGCTGTGATGCTGAGCAGGTTTAGTGGAGCTTCCATACTAAGACAGACTAGGCAGAAAGGCCTAGTGACCTATTTCCAAAAAGCAGTCAATGAATACCCTATGGATCACAAAAGTCCGATCCACCACCGATATTGCAGATGGCATGGTAGCAGGCAGTATTTTGTTCATTGTGCATGGGGTAGCCAACTCAATGGCAGCTAACAACAACAACCAGGTAGCTCTAAAGCTATTGATAATGTGTTTTCTACAACATTCAGTTTCCCACAAAGCACCTATTATTTTATTTGCTAAATGTTCCCTTCTCCCAAAGTTAAAAAGAAATTCTTTCCTTCCCCACTTTCATCACACTCTAGAATCTCATTCTTTTACATTTTTACAGTACTTAAACAAGTGAACAAGAACTCTTTTTATTGCATCAGGACCAAGTTGATGAGTTATATATCTAATGTCTTACATGACTCATAACTGTTGGGTTTTATAAATGACAAGAGAGCAAAGTCCATGGAATATTTCTGTTGGCCTTGCATTCAATTCATGTGAAGATTCATTGTTAATAATATAATTCTTGATTATTTGTAATTGTCTCACGGGAATCAATGGATCCATTTTAGTTAGAAAAAATTTCAAAAGTTTAAAGGAGAATGTCTGTAGAGTGGCTCTTAAGCAAGTTTATTTTGTTCCTGATATCTCAGTATTCAACCCAAGATATTTAATATTTCATATATTTCAGTGGTGATCTCTTTATTTATTCTCCACTTTCTATTTTTCTATTTCCTTTCTGCTGTTCCAATTCATATTTTAGTTCTAGAGTGCTCTGCTCTCCCTTCTTCTTGTTAAATTTAGTTTTGAGAAAATGGTACCCTAATAAAGTGGTAAATACTATTAAAACACAAAGTATTGATAATTTTTATTTCCTCAGTTTGAAGCAATTTCTTTAAATTTCCAGGCTAGGAAAATGCTATATTCTATGAATTATTTCTCCAGAGCATTGAGAGGGAAAAAGAATCTATAGCATTCATCATTCTGTGTAAAGAAGCATAATTGATTTTGATTTTTCCTCGTAACAGCAAAATTTATTGGTGCACATTAATACTGTGTAGCTTTTACCTTTTCTTTTTAATTAACCAACATCCAAAGACCTGTATTATGGAAGACTAGTTCTGGTATAGGAGTTTGCAGATACACATATTTGTCTGATTCTACACTGGACATGATGTGTGACCTCTGGCAATTCAGCAATCATTTATTGAGTGTTCACTATATATAGTCTCTTCTATGTGACTGTGGAATATGTAAAGATGATTAGGACTAGATTCCTGTCATAAAATTGTTCACCACCTAGCAGATAATATAAGATACCATACAATCCTATAAAAGAAGGTAACATTTAGTAAATGTTCTGAAAAATACAAATCTGAAATCCTAAGCATCAAATGAAGAGATAAAGAACTCAGCCAAGCACCAAATGGAATAAGAAACTGCAAGTGAACAGAGATCGAGGAGAGATACATGCAGAAGTCCCCTATCAGCTAATGCAGCAAGGATACACCATCTTGGACATTTCCATATAAACAGAAGTTAATTATCCAAAACCAAAAGAAATAAAACAGGGAATCAGAGCAGTTAATCTATAAATGACAACAACATAAGAACAATAAAAGAGGGAAGAAACAGTGTAGGTATAGAACTTTTAATGAAGAGAAAGGCAAGGTGATACCAAGTAAAAATAGACTGCTACAAAATTAGAAAGATAAGAGTAAATTTCACAGTAACCACAGAGAAAGTTAACAAACATGCTCATAAAAGTAAAGAGGAAAAAGATAAAGTCTCAGTGAAAACAAAATGTACAAAAACAAAAGAAATGAAAAAAAAATATTCACAAACAAAAGGTATTCAGCACAGGAGAGTAAGAGGAACAAAGAAAATGTCAGCACCACAAAAAAAAAAAAAAGCACTACAAAATGACAGCAATAAAGTCATATCTATCAATAATCACACTGAATGTAAATGGCCTCAATGCACCCATAAGGAGAGGGAAAGTGACAGAATGGATAAAAAAACAGGATCCATCAATATGCTTTCTACAAGAGACACACCTTAGAAACAAAGACATAAATGTATTAAAAATCAAAAACTGAAAGAAAATATATCAAGCAAACAACTACAAAAAAAGAGCAGGAGTGGCAATACTAATCTCAGATAAAATAGACTTTAAAACAAAATCTACCGTAAAAGACAAAGAAGGACACTATATAATGATTAAGGGGATGATCCATCATCAAGACATAACCATAATAAACATCTATGCACCCAATGACAGGGCTCCAAAATACATAAAACAAACTCTAACAGCACTGAAAAGAGAAATTGACATTTTCACAATAATAGCAGGAGACTTCAAAACACCACTCTCAGTAAAGGACAGAACAGCTAAAAAGAAACTTAGCAAAGATACAGAAAACCTAAAGAGCACAATCAGCCAACTTGACCTCATAGACATATAAGGAACACTCCATCCAACAGCTGCAAAGTACACATTCTTTTCCAATACACATGGAACGTTCTCCAGAATAGACCACATCTTAGGCCACAGAGCAATCCTCAACAAGATCCAAAATGGTGAGATAATACAAAGTATCTTCTTTGACCACAATGCTATCAAGGTAGAAATTAACAACAGAAAGAGCAAAGAAAAAAAATCAGTTGCATGGAAACTGAACAATACCCTGCTTACAACCACTGGGTAATAGAAGAAATCAGAGATGGAATCAAAAAATTCCTAGAATCAAACGAGAATGAAAACATATCATACCAAAACCTTGGTACACAGTAAAGGCAGTCCTCAGAGGACAATTTATAGCAGTAGATGCACACATCAAAAAAGAAGAAAGGGACAAAATCAAAACATTAACTACACAACTCAAATAAATAGAAAGAGAACAGCAGAAACTGCCCATAGCCACCAGAAGAAAGAAAATAATAAAGATAAGAGCAGAAATAAATGAAATAGAGAATGGAAAAACAGTAGAAAGAATCTACAAAACCAAAAGTTGGTTCTTTGAAAGAATCGACAAACCACTGGTCAGACTGACAAAAGCGAAACAGGACAGGATGCAAATAATCCAAATAATAAAAAAGAGGGGCTGCATTACAACAGACCCAAATGAAATAAAAGGGATCATAACAGAGTGTTATGAAAAAGTATACTCCAACAAATTTGAAAACCTAGAGAAAATGGATAAATTTCTAGAAACACACTACCTACCCAAACTAAAACGAAGTGATGTTGAAAATCTGAACAGACTCATAACAAGAAAAGAGATTGAAAAGGTAATTAAAAAAAAAACTCCCAACAAAAAATGGCCCTGGCCCAGAAGGCTTCACTGGAGAATTCTATCAAATGTCCGGACAAGAGCTTATAACAGTACTACTCAAGCTATTTCAGAACATAAAAAAGGAAGCAACACTTCTGAACTGATTCTATCAAGCCAGCATGACCTTGATACCAAACCAGGCAAAGACATCACAAAAAAGAAAATTACATACCAATATCTCTCAGGAATATAGATGCAAATATTCTCAACAAAATTCTAGCCAATAGAATTCAGCATCATATCAAAAAAATAATACACCATGACCAAGTAGACTTCATACCAGGTATGCAATGATGGTTCAACATTAGAAAATCGATCAATGTAATTAATCCACCACATAAATACAAGAAAAGAAAAGAATCACATGATCATCTCAATTGACACAGAAAAGGCATTTGACAAAGTCCAACACCCATTCCTGATAAAAACTCTCAAAAAAATAGGTATAGAAGGGAAATTTCTGAACATAATAAAGGGCATCTATGCAAAACAAACAGCCAACATCATTCTTAATGGAGAGAGGCTGAAAACATTCCCCTTGATAACAGGAACAAGACAAGGATGCCTTTTATCACCACTCCTATTTAACATTGTGCAGGAAATTCTAGCTAGAGCAATAAGGCAAGAAAAAGAAATAAAGGGCATCCAAATTGGTAATGAAGAAGTTAAACTGTCCCTGTTTGCGGATGATATGATACCATACATAGAAAACCCTAAAGACTCCACGAGAAATCTACTGGAACTAATAGAAAGTTTCAGCAGAGTAGCAGGATACAAGATAAACATACAAAAATCAGTTGGATTCCTATACACCAATAAACAGAACAATGAAAAGGAAATCAGGAAAGCAATACCATTTATAATAGCCCCTAAAAAAATAAAATATTCAGGAATAAATGTAACCAGTGACATAAAAGACCTATACAAAGAAAACTACAGAACACTACTGCAAGAAACCCAAAGGGATCTACATAAATGGAAAAACATACCATGCTCATGGATAGGTAGACTCAACATTGTGAAAATGACAATTCTACCCAAAGAGATTTACAAATACAATGCAATCCCGATCCAAATATCAACAACTTTCTTCAAAGAGATGGAAAAACTAATCATTAACTTTATATGGAAAGGGAAGAAGCCCCAAATATGTAAAGCACCATTGAAGAAGAAGAATAAAGTAGGAGGACTCACACTACCTGACCTCAGAAGCTACTATACAGCTATGGTAGTCGAAACAGCCTGGTACTGGTACAATGACAGATACATTGAACCATGGAACAGAATTGAGAACCCAGATGTAAATCCATCCACCTACAGTCACCTGATCTTCAACAAGGGCCCAAAGTCCATCAAATGGGGAAAAGACATTCTTTTTAACAAATGTTGTCGGTAAAACTGGATATCCGTCTGCATAAAAAGGAAACAGGACCCATAGCTCACACCGTATACAAAAACTAATTCAAAATGGATCAAAGACCTAAATATAAAGACCAAACTATAAAGTTCATAGAAGAAAAACTAGGACCAATGCTACAGGCCCTAATACATGGCATTAACAGGATACAAACCATAACCATCAACACACAAACCCCAGAAGATAAGCTAGATAACTGGGATCTTCTAAAAATCAAACACCTATGCTCTTCAAAAGACTTCACCAAAAGAGTCAAAAGAACCTACAGACTGGGAAAAATGTTTTGGACAGTACAAATCAGACAAAGTTCTGATCTCCATGAACTACAAGAAAATCCAACATCTCTACAACAAAAAGACAAATAATCCTATTAAAAAATGGGCAAAGGAAATGAACAGACACTTCACCAAAGAAGACATTCAAATGGCCAACAGACACATGAGGAAATGCTGGCGTTCACTAGCCATTAGAGAAATGCAAATTAAAACCACAATGAGATACCATCTCACCCCGGCATTACTGGCACGAATCAAAAACACTGGAAATAACAAATGTTGGAGAGGCTGTGGGGGGACCGGAACTTTTATGCACTGGTGGTGGGAATGCAAAATGATACAACCATTTTGGAAAATGATATGGTGCTTTCTTAGAAATCTAGAAATAGAAATACGATACGATCCAGCAATTCCACTCCTAGGAGTATATCCTAGAGAAATAAGAGTCATCACACGAAGAGACATATGCACACCCATATTCATGGCAACATTGTTCACAATAGCAAAAAGGTAGAAACAACCAGGATGCCCATCAACAGATGAATGGATAAACAAACTATGGTACATACACACGGTGGAGTACTATGCAACAATAAAGAACAATGATGAATCTGTGAAGCATCTCACAACATGGATGAAACTGGAGGACATTATGCTGGGTGAAATAAGTCAATCACAAAAGGACCAATATTGTATGAGACCTCTATTGTAAATATGAAAAAGTTTACACACAAAAAGTAACAATCTTTGTTGGTTACACGGGATGGGAGGGGTGGGCGGGGGAAATACTAAACAGACAATAGATAAGTGATATCTTGGGTGAAGGGTGAGACAGTACACAACACAGGGGAAACCAGCACAAATTGTACAAGGAAAGGTCATGGAAGCCCCATAGACACATCCAAACTCCCTGAGGGACTGAATTTCTGGGTGGAGGGTTGTGGAAACCATGGTCTCAGGGAACATCTAGCTCAATTGGCCTAACACAGTTTGTAAAGACAATGTTCTACATTCTACCTTGGTGAGTAGTGTCTGGGGTCTTAAAAGCCTGTGAGCAGCCATCTAAGAGACTCCACTAGCCTCGCCCCTTTGGGAGCAAGGTTGAATGAAGAGAACAGGATACAAGGAAAAGATTAGTCCAAAGGACTAATGGACTACAGCTATCAAGGCCTCCACCAGACTGAGTCCAGTACAGCTAGATGATGCCCGGCTACCACCACTGACTGCTCTGACCAGGATCACAACAGAGGGTTCTGGACAGAGCTGGAGAAGGATGTAGAACAAAATTCTAAAACACAAAGACCAGATTTACTGGCCTAAAAGAGACTGGAGAAACCCCGAGAGTATGGCCTCCAGACACGCTTTTAGCTCAGTGGTGAAGTCATTCCCGAGGTGCACCATTCAGCCGAAGATTTGACAGCCCCATAAAATAAAACGGGACTAATGAGGCACAGCAGTCCAGGGACAAGTACTAGAAGGCAGAAGGGGACAGGAAAGCTGGTGATAGGGATACCAAGGTTGAATAAGGACAGAGTTGACATGTAGTGGGGTTGTTAACCATTGTCGTAAGGCAATATGTGTACTAACTGTTTAGAGAAAGTATTTTATTCTGTAAACCTTCATCTAAAGTGAGAATAGCAGCACAACTGGAAGAACATAATTGATGTCACTGAATTGCACATGTAGAAATTTTTGAAATGGTGTATCTTTGTCTATGTATATTTTCACCAAAAAAAAAGGTCCTCCAAGACTGAGAAGGGAGAGTGTTGACATGTCGTGGGGTTGTTAACCAATGTCATAAAACAATATGTGTACTGACTGTTTAATGAGAAATTATTTGTTCTGTAAACCTTCACCTAAAGTACAATTTAAAAAAAAAATTAAACTTTTTCTTTCCCTTTATTTTTTTTTACCCCTTATTGCTGTGGTAGACCATGCATTTGGACCCAGTTGTGATAGTGAAATATCTTGGTGATACAGTTCCTAAATTTAACTTTAAAAAAAACGCTAACAATTGCCTTTTATAATGCAACAATTTCCTTGCTGAGTTGACAGATACATGTCTTTTCCAGAGTAGATCTGTTTCATTTAACTTGTTATGTATTACTCTCCCTGTTCCTGGCTCAGTTTTCTAAGATAACTCCAAGGAATTACTTTTCCTAAAACATGGCTTTTTATTTATTTATTTTTTTGGAAAGAGAACTGCTTGATTAGCCATATTTTGCCCCTGAGATCTATTATAGAAAGAAATACCTGAGATGCACAATCAGAACAGTAGATTCTTTTTATCTTCCTTCGATATTAATAGAGGACGACCCACATTACCGTATTCATTCTTGAAGTACAGCATAAAGCATAATAAAAATCAACCACCCACGTCACTGGTTTTTAAAGGAAATATTCACATATATAATATATTATTTTCTGAAGGTTTCATGCGGCATCACAAGAAATGTTTTGTAGCCTAAACAAGTCTGAGAACTTCCTGTGAATTCTATAACATGTATCCAAATTGAGCAGAAAGTTATCCATTAGCATGCTTGCATTATGGAACAAAGTTTTCTTTGGCATAACACAAAAATATTCAGCTTGGCATTCTCCTGAGATATATGCTAAAGATGTAAGACACCAGTAGGCAGAATACAGTCACTTGACGTAACAAAACATGTTCCCATCAAGTTTAGTTTTCTAACTTATCATCCATCTGTCACTCTACATTTTTTACTTTATTCATCTACCATATAATTACTCTGTGTTAAACTCTAACTATCCTACTTATTTAGAGACATTTTTTTTCTGAATACTAAACAGTTCATTCTAATATTCTTCTAAATGTCTCATTTCAATTTATGTTACATTTCCATAAAATGTATTGCATTTCAAATTGTCATATCCTTTGATTACCTTGAGTTTTAAAAATCAAATCCCTTTCCTACAAAGCTCAAATTCTTAGGACTGTCTTGTTCTTCATCAAGTCATGAAAGTATTATATCTACCTCCAAAAACTTACATCTGAAAACTACATTATAAATAGGAGCTAATCAGTAATGCAATTACTTCCTTTGATTCTTTATTTATCAGTCTTCCTTGAGGCTCCCCAAGAATCTCTTTACCTTTAAAAAAATTATAACAATACACAGTGATGTGAAAGGGTTCTTTATTTAAATAGATAATAGTCTCACCTGGGTAGCCACAGGAGTGGATGTTTCCTTGAGTTTGACTTATTTATTGTCAATGTATGATTTTATATATGTGAACATTAAGTTATCTTTTCTATTTTCTGACATAGGCAGCAAAAAATATCTTCAGCTGAAGAAACTGAAAGTGTTCATGTGGTCTTAAGGGATGGGCTTCTTCCATAAGTCAATTGTCTAAAACAAAGAATGTAGTTTCAGCCTCCCTGCGGTCTGATCATTATGTTTAATTCTCATGCTTTCCCCCGCTTCTTTGTGCCACACCAAAAGATGAAGGATGGGAGGCAGATTTTAGCAATTTCATAAGAGATGAAATATGAAGGAAAGAGAGATAAAGTTTGAGTCTCCTTTGACCAAAGAAGTAACATGATATTAAGATGTTTTTATTTGAGCATAATTTACATAATTATCAGATATTTCCTTTCTCTTCATTCTTTTCTATTTTTCAAAAGCAAGTAAGATAATTACCACGGCTGCAGATAAATGAAGATAAATTTATAAAAGAAATATCTAGAGCTTATTTTTTTTAAGGGAATGGCAATAAATGCAGGTATTTATCCATAAATTTGATCATATAGCAGACCAAGGTTGTTGTTGTTGGGTGCCATCTAGTCAGTTTGACTCATAGTGACCCTATATAACAGAGTAGAAGTGTCTCATAGGGTTTTCTTGGCTGTAATCTTTATGGAAGCAGATTACCAAGTCTTTTTCCTGCAGAGACACTGAGCGGGTTTGAACCACCAACTTTTTGGTTAGCAGCCACACATTTACCCACTGTGCCACCAGGCCAAGGTTATCACATTAAATAAACCCCCCACCATGACTTTATTTTATTCAATTAATTAATGGTATTTTATCCACATTTTTACAGATTTCTATCAAAAAAATGATACACATTAGCTTGGTTCAACATATTCAAATATATTATCAAAAGTTAGAGTTAGAGCAACTAAATTATACTGTTGTTGAGTGTTTGGTGGAGTCGGAGACAGCTTTCATTTGAGAGCTTCTTCTACTTTTTTTTTTTGGAGTCCCTGCATGGTGCAAACAGTTAAGGGCTTGGATGCTAACCAAAAAGTTGGAGGTTTAAGTCCACCCAGAGACACCTCTAATGAAAGCCCTGGCAATCTATTTCCAAAAAATTATCCATTGAAAACCCGATGGAGCACACTTCTACTCTGATAAATATGGGTCATCATGAGTGGGAATTGACTCCATGGCAACTAGTACAATTTTTAGGATTTTCAATGCTATTACTATAATGAGAAGAATTATATGTTTTTGTGCAACAAGTGGTAAAGAAACTATCCAAATTCCATAGCAAGCTGTGTTTCATACTGTCTGTTTACATTTTTAGAACAAGTTTCCACTCCTTCCTACCTTGATGCATGCATGAGGATGCTGACTCATGAGGACTCCATCAATGTGCTTTCATGCTTTCTGGCTATTAGTTGGATTCAACCAAAGAGGGTCACTTGCAGAAAATAAAAGGATAGGAGGAGAGTGAGTTTGGCATATTTTTCCCCATCCTGCTCGAAGCTGGTTTGCATGAGATGACTATATCTCCTCTAATAAAAGCCACTTCTCTTGTCGGAGACATAGGAGTGTTGACAGCCTGTTATTGCTTTCCCTGTTGTTAGCTGCTGTCTAGTTGGATTGTACTCATAGCAACCCCTTGTGCAACTGAACAAAATGTTACCCAGTCCTGTGCCATCTTCACAATCATTGGCATGCACAAGTCCTATGTTGCAGCCACAGTGTATTTTGAGTGTCTTCCAACTTACGGGGCTCATATTCTGGCACAATATGGGACGATATACTTTTGTGATTCATAACATTTTCATTGGCTAATTTTGGGTAGTAGATCCCCAGGCTTTTCTTCCTAGTCTCCATCTGGAAGTACCATAGAAACTTATCCACCATGGGTGACGCTGCTGGTATTTGGAATGCAGTGGCATAGCTTACAGCATCATAGCAACACACAAGCCAACTCAGCACAACCAAGGGACAGACAGGTGGTGAGTGCTAGCCCTAGGAGTGTTCTATCACAAGTTGATTCCTCTCAATCCTGCCTGTAACTTTGAAAATAGTTCCTTCATTAAACTCATCCAATTAAAAGTATATATGTCCTCTCTTTCCTACTGGGACTATGACTTATACAGTAATTGTGACCAGAATTAGCCAGTGGAAATAGATCCTCTAAATGAGTTTCTGGGATTGGGTTGCTTACATATTTGAGGAGGGCACACGTAACTTTCTGCTGGGGTCAAATTGTAACCTAGATATGTGGTGACAACACAATTACTCAAATCATTATCTCTTGTGTCAAGGGAAGAAGAATGAGGGAAGAGCAAGATGTCTGGAAATCAAGTGACTCTGGCATTAATTGCTATGGTGACAATAGTGATTATAAAGATTATGGGATCAGCTGACAGCTTCAGAAGGCCTTAAAGAGCATATACAAGGAAAGGAATAACTGAATACTGTGGATATCCAATTTTGAACACAAATGGAAAATCACAGGCCTCTATGGGCATATTGATGACCAATATCCAATCTTAACTGTAAGTGTGCAGAGTAGTAAAACCAATCCTCAACCCTTCTAGTATGTAATGCTGAATTAAGGCCACAGTGTGGAAAGGAGTGAATCCATGGGTTATGAAATGGGATAATTTTGGCAGATATCGAACAGACTGAAAACTTGAACTTCCAAATATCCCTAGCCTACAGAGTCCATTGTCCTCCACCCTTTGTCTCTCAACAGAGGGAACAAAAAGTCACATAAATACTTTGTAATGACTGTTACTGAGACAGCTGATAGTATCCACAGGAACAATGCCCATTAAACCTCACTACCTTCAGGCCCATAAAGAAGTCTAGGTCTCCACATGGCCCACCACCACAGGAAAAGAAAACAAAAATCTAACCAAACCAAACCAAAACAAACAATAAAACCCCAAATACAAGGCCTTATCTGTACAAAAGAGAACATTGTGGTGCAACAGTTAATGCACTGGCTGCTAACCAAAAGGATGGATGTTTAAGTTCTCCCAAAGGGACCTCAGAAGAAGGGCCTGCTGACCTACTTCCCAAAAATCTGAAATTGAAAACTCTGTAGCACACAGCTCTATGTAAGTTGTAGGAAGTTTGGCATTTAGCAAGAATTTGGTAAAATAATGTATGGGAGTGTGTTCAGAAAGGGTGGAGCAAGGGAGGCAGTATGAGACTTGAATTGGGACAAATTTGTTGATGTTTTTGAACAACCTTAGAAATTGCAATTTATTGATAACTTGGGAATGGCCATGATTGTCTGCTAGATTTATTAATTAAATCCTGGACCTTAATATGCTCTAGTATGAACATGCTGAAATTCTGAAACTTACCTGGCATGATTCCATGGGAGAAGTCTGAAGTCTCAGGAATTTGGGAGTGAGGAAAAGGATCTATCATGTGTAACCCACTTAACCAGCCCTTAAGTACATCCCTTTGAAATGAATGCCTGAAGGACCCTCCCTACAACAGACATTGAGAAATACTTTGATGAAAGGGGCACAAGCATCCTTATCCATCTCTAAGGTAGATGTCCTCTGCAATCCAGAGATGACAGTGGGACATGCAACAACGGAGCTGTGTCTCTGATCTCAATGCAAATAATGAGGGCCCAGAGTGGTGGAGGTAAAAGCTTGAATAACAGACAATTTGAACCATTTCCACAAAAAGCCACACTGATACAGCAGTATTCAGTGATTGACCTGCAGGAACCTGTGCTGAATGTTAATTAATCACAGAGCCCCTAGAAGCTTTGGTAGTCCTTTTTTTTTTAATTGTGCTTTAGGTGAAGGTTTACAGAGCAAATTAGTTTCGCATTCAATAGTTTATACACAAATTGTTCTGTGACATTGTTGCAATACCTGCAATGTGTCAGTACTCTCCCCATTATCAGCCTGAGTTCCCCATTTCCATTTGTTTGGTTTTCCCACCTCTTCCTGCCTTCTCACGTTTGCTTTTGGGAAGATGTTACCATTTTGGTCTCATATAGATGATTGTTCTAAGGAGCACTTTCCTCACAGTTGTTATTGTTTATTTCATAGGCCTGTTAATGATTTGGCTGAAGGTGATCTCTGGGAATGGCTTCAGTTCCAAGTTAGAAGGTTGTCTAAGGGCCATAGTCTCGGGACTCTTCTAGTCTCTCTTGGACCAGTAAATCTGGTCTTTTTTGTGAATCTGAATTTTGTTCTATGTTTTTTTCCCATTCTAACCAGGACCTTCTATTGTGATCTTGGTCAGAGCGGTCAGTAGTGGTAGCCGAGCATCATCTAATTCTTCTGGTCTCAGGCTAGTAGAGGTTGTGGTTCCTGTGGTCCAGTAGTTCTTTGGACTAATTTTTTCCATGGGTCTTTGGTTTTCTTCACTCTCCTTTGCTCCAGGCCCAACTCTTTCCAATAGTTGTATCTCAGATGGCTGCTCACAAGCTTTTAAAATCTCAGACACTACTCATCCAAGTAGGATGCAGAATGCTGTCTTTATGAACTATGTTATGACAATTGAACTAGATATCCCCCGAGACTATGATCCTCAGCCTTCAAGCCCAGTAACTCAGTCTCATGAGGTGTTTGGTTATTTCTAGGATGTTTCCATGCTTACACCCCTTATGTGATCCTCTACTATATATGCATGAATACGCATGCAGCACATATAAATATGTATGTAGAAATCTCCACAGCCAAACCTATAAAGGCACTTGGGTATACTCCCATACACCCTCCCACATCTATTCAGCATACATAGCTACCTATGTATCCACTAAAAAATTGTTATTTGTTGCTACTGTTTTTGCAGGATTGTATATGTTATAGTATTTACTGTTGTTTTTTATTCTCGCATACCTCTCAGTGTCTTCCCTTGCCTTGGTTATGTTGTGTGCTGATTTCCCCATATTGTGTGCTGCCTTTCCCTTCATCAATATTAACATGTGTCTACTGTCTAGTTAGTGATTTTCCTTCCCTCCGTGTCCCATCCTTGTTAACCATCAAAAAATCTTTCTGTATGTAAACCTTTTCTTGACTACTTATAATAGCAGTCTCATATAATATTTGTCCTTTTGTAATTGACTTATTTCACTCAGCATAATGTCCTCCAGATTCATCCGTGTTGTGAGATGGTTTGCAGACTCATTATTTTTTATCATTCCCTCGTGTGTATTTACCACAGTTTGTTTATCCATTCATCTGTTGATGGGCACTTAGTTGTTTCCATCTTTTTGCTTCTGTTAATAATGCTGCAATGAACATGGCTATGCATACCTCTATTCTTGTCACATCTCTTTTTTCTCTAGGATATATACCCAGGAGTGGGATTGCTGGGTAGTATGATATTTCTATTAATGGATTTTTAAGAAGGCACCATACCATTTTCCGTAGTAGTTGTACCATTTTACATTCCCACCAGCAGTGTATAAGAGTTCTAATCTCCCCACAATCTCACCAGCATTTGTAGTTTTCTGGGTTTTTACTTTTTTTTTTTTTTGGATCAGTGCCATTATTGCTGGGGTGAGATGACATCTCATTGTAGTTTGATTTGCATCTCTCCAATCATGAGCAGCTCTTTACGTTTTTAAGCCTCCTGAATGTCTTCTTTGATGACACTTGATGACATGATGTTCATGTCCTTTGTCCATTTTAAATTAGATTGTTTGTCTTTTTGTTGTTGAGGTGTTGAAGTTTTCTGTAAATTTTAGAGATTAGGCCTTTGTTGGATATGTCATAGCCAAAAATTTTTTCCCAGCCTGTAGGTTCTCTTTTTACTCTTTTGGACTCAAACATACCAACAGTTATAAAATGGCACAGGAACAGGCAAAGTTTTGTTCTCTTACATGTAGGGTTGCTACGAGTTGTAGCCAACTTGACAGCAACTAACACCACCACACTATGGTAGGAAGGGCCAAGTAGAAGCACCTGAAGTTGCCCTCACCTGCTCACAAGATGTTAAATCATTCCCTAGTATCAGGGAATTTATGAGATTAATGCTACTATAAAATAATTCAGAGAGGCAGTGACTGTGATTCATAACATACTCTAACTGTATGTCTGTGTGTCCAGTGAAAAAGTCATATGGGATTTTGGGAATGATCATAAACAATCTTCATCAGGTGTTATTTCTCATTGCAGCTATGATTCTACTTGTAGTATCTTCACTGAAGTAACTCAACATAGACCCTGGCAACTGGAATGTAGCTATTTACTTGCATATGCCTCCCCTTTCCATCACTATTAGCAAAGATTATCAGAATAAGTTGGCTTTCTAGTGAAGGTATAACACTTTTTTTTCATTACTGACTTGCCTCAATGTTTTGTCAAATCTCTTACTCTTTATCTTAATTTAATATAGAGAGGCTTTGGTAGTTTTGATTTCCTACAGAACATCATGTCGGTCCATTTTAATGATGACATTATGCTAATTGGACCTCTTGGGTCATACATGGCTGTTGAGCATGGGATCATCAATGACTATACAACTCAAACTGTCCATTATTACCTCGATGATATCTAGTCAACTAAACCATAAAATTTAACATTTGCAGCAGGAATTCTTGTAAAATGGTAAAAATATTTATAGGAGTGGATTCAAACAGATCTAGAAGTCACAATAAACTTCAAAAACAGATGGCTCAGATTGCCATGGTACCTGCTCCTATCACTTTCATGTCTTTCCTTCAACACACTTACTGCCTCTTGACTTTTTAACAGAGATATGTGGTTCTTGTTAACAGAGATATGTAGTTCTTGTTAACAGAGATCAATAGTTCTGCTTTGCATTTGCATCTACACAGTATGCTGGCACCAATCAAAAGATGGTACTACTTAGGAGTGGTCCTGAAAGCAGTGGTTAAAGAAAATCCTGCCAGTATGCATAAATCTGGGCGATATATATGGTGTTGCATTTTATGTACATGAGAGATGGTCTGAAGTATGTATCTATACTGACACATGAATAGCGGCTAATAGATTAGTAGTTTAGCCATAAAAATGAAAAAAAAAAAGAGAGAGAGAACAAAATTAAAACACAGTAAGAAGTTAGTCTTGGGGAGGAGTTTGCAGATGGACCTCCTGAAATAGGGCCAGAGGGCAACCACTTTAAGAAGGCTGTCAATAATAAGATCAACAGAATGACCCAGAGTATGGTCAGCCTCTTGTCCTAGCCATCCCAGTGCATAAAGAAATGGTCTTAGTGTTCAGGATGAAAGTTTTCCTGCCAGGAGGCAAAATACAGGATATTGTGTAAGTATGTACATAAAAAGAGATGAAACAAATTCCCGCAACTTGTTTATTGATGATATTCAAAATAAACTAATAAAATTTGCTTAATATTTTGGTAATACAGGTCTACTAACGTGAAGAAGGGAATTCTTTTAGGGGAAGAGAACATTTTGTTTAACTGGAGTCCACAGTGCTCTCTATCATCAACATTTATTGGAAACATTCATCTGTTACTGCTGATCTGTAATAAGATTTTACGTGTATTATCTTTGAAAGTGTCTTTTCATGCAAATAGTTACTGCCAAATACTGATATCAGTTCATGAGCATATGATTTTAATTGAGCATATTCATCACTTTGAAGGCATTTTTAGAATTCTATTAGATTCTCTCTTGATATTGGTGTTTTAGCATGTAAATACATTGCATATTAATCCCTGCCAATGGAAGGTTAGGTGAAAGATCTTCAACTGCATATTTAAGTAGATTGTGAAGTATTGAAATTGTCTTTGCGCTTGCATCAATGTTCAAAAATGCTGGTGGGACTATTGTTTGAGCTCAGAAAATATATCCCATGCAAATGTTTGTGGAAATGGATATCTCGCTTTTTGTTTTAATTTTTAACAGGAAATGTATGAAACAATTTGACATTACTTGTGATTCAAACAAAATTTATTATTCGAATTACTTTACCACAATATAAGTTTCACATATAAGCACTATTTTGTCTTGTAGTTTTAGGCTGAGTTAAGTAAGAAACATTATCAAGTCTGCATCAAAGCTAATTTTGAAAGCCATTCAGTGTTTAATAACAGTGGTTGAGTATAGCTCTTATTCAGGTAAATTTCAATATAGTCCATGAGCTCGAAAAATTATGATAAAATGTTACCACTGCTATACTATCAAATTTCTGGTATAGATGGTATAGCCATTCAGGATATTCAACTATTTCTGACAAAAAATCATAAAACTTACGATAGTAAAGTTCATGAGAGTTAATACGTTTCACCGTTGACACTACTGGTTCAATAATACATGATAGATTCTCATATTTTCTGCAGAGGATCAGTTGATGAATACTACAATGAATAACCACAAGTTTAAACATCTTACATTGTCACAAGCTTTGTAAATTTGTCCTACTAAGCCTTTTTCCGCTCCACACATATTTTACCACTATCATTTGTAACACAGCAGATTTCACTTCGGTTTATAATGAATTAACGCTTTTACAACTTCTCTGAAAATATTCTTGCCTGTAGTTGTCCCACACAGACTATTCATAGAGGATAATTCTTCAGTCACTTTAAACTCGGCATTGACTACTGAATAAACAACTGAGCAGTATCAGTAACATCTGTTGATTCACCAAGAGCCAAGGAAATCACTCAAAATCACTTACCTTGTTTTTTAATGGACAGTTGATGTTGCTTCCGATGTTATCAACATTTTGAGCAACTGTTCTTGCAGAAAAGCTATACTCTTAAACAAGTAGTTTTGTTTGTGTATTTCTTAATCTGGACACATTTCTTCAGCTCCTATGAACATTTGTAAGTACAAATTGTCAGGTCCCACCTCAGACTTGCTGAATCAGAATTTTGTAGGGTGGGACCTAGTAATCTGCTTTATCCAGCCCTCCAAGTGATTACTATGCCTGCTAGAGTTTGAGAACCACAGCTGTATGATATTCTATTGCACGAATGTTATACGATTAGTTCACAGAGGCATGATGAGTTGGAATTGACTCCATGGCAATGGGTTTGGGGTTTTGTTTTCATTTGTTTGTTTTTATTCATCTAATTGACTGCTAACAACCTCAGCATCATTTTTGTCTCTCCACAGAAAGCATATGATGAATAAAATTCAGATTTTCCTCCAAATATTACATATTATTTCTTGCCTCTGAACTTTTGCACGATATCTCATTTAGCTGCTACACACTTAATCATTTATGATAGAAACCTTTTTCTGATCTCCTAGTCTGGGAAAAATTCCCTTTCTTTCTGATCCAATATGCCAATGTATATCTCATATCTCTCCCAGAACATATTACGTACTTACTAATATGTCTCCTCCACTAAACTGTGAGCTTTTTCAGGATAGAAGCTGTCTTTTTTTAAACATCTCTAACTCTGAACATAGAGTAGTATACAAGGCACGTACTCAATAATACATTGTTGAACTAAAAGATGAATGAAATGAAGACATAAAAATATCTATAGAAAAGAACCATAAATCCTAATGAAATAAAATAATCATTATTTCTTATTTACATTATACAATGACAAAAGCATCCTCAGATTCTCTGAAAAATATTTTTGAACACAATATGCAGAGGGAAATGTACAAAATGTTTTTGGGAAATAGAGATTTTAGGGAGTATTTCTAAATAGTTTCACAGAGTTCTATTCTAGTAAGATTCATTATGTAATCAAGATTACCTGTCTTCAACAGAAAGAACCAGTGAAGTTTAACTGCTTTTAAGCCACTAACTCTTTTCTGTCTTCAAAGAGAAAGGAAAAGAAGGAAAAAGAAAGAAAGGAGGAAGACAGAGAAGAATGGAGGAGAGAGAGAGAGAAGGATAAGGAGAAGAAGAAGGAAAACAAGAGGGAGGAGGAGCAGGAGAAGAAATACAGGTTTCCCTAGGAGTAGTTTGCTTTTGCTTGTTACTTCAACAGAGCCAGATTACTGTGTGGTGTCTAATGCACATAGTGTGCATACAAGGAGGAACCACCTGCCTCCTAAACTTCACTTTCAAATTTTGGTGCCAGGATCGGTTACCATGAGCAGTATACTGTTTTGTTTCGAGTTTTCTTAAAGTACTAGTATTCCATGGAGTGACAATAATCTTTTTAAAGCATTTTCACCGTGCAAATATTTCCCGGAAAATAGAGAAAGGAAAGCCAGGGATCAGTGGGTGTTTAAGAGGAGTTGAGTAAGGATCAGCCTATGAAAGAGGAGAAAGCTACTGTAAATGATTTGTTGATTTCCTTAATTTATCATGTAGCCTTGGGCTATCAGTGACTATTCTACAATCCAAGTCAGAGTTGGGGCCTCTTTTACAGGAATATATATATAAAGTATCTACTATTAATTTAATGGCTCTTCATCAGACCACTCTGGATTAGTGTGGAGAAAGAAAAGCATGATCAAAACTTACAGGAGAAAAGTTTCTAAAATATTTTAGACTTAACAAACAGACTTCCAAATCGACTTAAAAACGTTTTCTTCATTTAAAAGAACTAAATGCAAATGAGACATTCAGAAGTTTGTACATATCTGATATGTACAATCATATGTATAATAATTGCTGAGGTGGCTACATGCAGTTTGCTGGTGGAGATACAGTTGATGCTCTGTGGGGAAATTATACAAAGTACCCATAATCATTAGAAAAGCAAATTTCCAAGCATGTCTTACATCTAAAGTATTGTTACAATTGTCTGTATATATCTTTAGAAATGCATGGTATCATGTATCCATTGGATGCTATTTAAGTGCTATGCTCACTATAGCAGTCTAAGTAAAAAAAAAAAACTGCACTGTTTCCCAAGTAACAGTGAGGAAACAAAGGACCCACCATTGGCTTGGATTGTAGAATGGTCACTGACAGCCCAAGGCTGCATGATAAGTTAAGCAAATCAAGGAATCATTTACAGACACCTTCTCCTCTTTGGTAGACTGATCCTTACTCAACTCCTGTTGAATTAGTTAAATACTAGTTAAGTAAGGAATGTTCTGCAGTATTTGGAGCATTACTTATTTATATTATCAATAAACATTTAATGCTAACCATTGAAAGATATCTTCAACAGTACGTAATTTAAAAATTAGGACATAACATGGAATATGGTATAGTTTCTTTTAAGGACACTACACTTCCAAGAGGGTCTTAAAATACCCACCCATATTCTCTAAAGATGGGTGTATCTCCTACTTTACTGAGAAACTTAAAAACTTTCGTGTGACCATCCATTATCACCCCTCCTCTCTATCTCCACATTTCTTTATCTTTCAATCCCTTTTTCCAGATTCATTAGAAGTTTATTTTTCTAGCTCTTTCCAAGACAAACCAAGTATTCTCTTAACATCATCATTTCTGCCTCTTTTCAATGTTCACTGGCCTACTATTCCAATGGTGAATTCTAAGACCTTGTTAGGCAATATCTCTATGTTACTGCCCAGACTCTCCTATTACATAACTGATTACCATGTTCATTAGGCTTTAACTAAGTCAGCCTTCTTTCAAACCCTTGAACACACCGAAGTATTTTACATCTCAAGTCTTCATCCATCTCTTTCTTCTCAGACTTGAACGTTCTTTCATCCACTTTTCACCTGATTATTTCTTCTCATATTTCCATATTCAGCTTAAATAGAAATTTCGCAGAACCAACTTAGTCTGATGAACACACTAAGTGAATATTATGCCCTGATTTCCTGACATTCAGTTTGTTTTTTATAGGAATTAACAGAACTTATAATTCAGTCTGTGTCTCTCTGACTATAAGCACCATGAGGGCACTGTTTATGTCTAACTTATTCAATATAGCCTGGTTTATAAAAGGTTCTCAGTACATATTTTGATGACTATAGAAATGAGAATAGTTACATGCTCACAAACAGAATATAAAAATAAAATTCAGGAGACTTCCAGGCAACTTAGAGCTATAGACAGAACCACCATGCCATCTCTCCAAAGAAAAGACTCGAAAAACTAAGTAAACAAAGGCAAACATCAGTCCTGGAACCCTAAGCATCAAATGAAGAGAAAAAGAACTCAGCCAAGCACCAAATGGAATAAGAAACTGACAGAGAACAGAGAGCCAGGAGAGATACATGCAGAGGTCCCCTATCAGCTAATGCAGCATGGATTCACCATCTTGGACACCTGTTGGAGATTAGCAAACAGGGAGTAAGGGAAAGCAGCTTCACGGAGCTCCCACCAGGAGACAGAACAACCGGTAACCAGAAATATATGCTGTCTCACCCCTCAACCTTCTTCACTCCCACTAGGCCTCCTCTGCTTCATGCGGCCACAGTCTTTTGGCTGGGAGGCACTGGCTTCAGCCCTGTGCAGCTTGGATTTCATCCACCCACACTAGCTGGCTTCCTGAGTGCTATTTGTTTGTTGCTTCTGTTGCTTTTTTCCGCTTCTCTTGGTTTCTTCCATACCTCTCGCCACCTCCCCCTGCTTTCTTTCAAATACCTGGCTACAAGTGCCATTTTTGCTTCTCCTTGGAAGGCTGTGAAACACCACTCGACTGTGGAACTGCTTCTCAGCCTATGTTGCCACACTGGTGGGATCCCTGGGGCTTTTATTTGTTTTGATTTGTTCTGTTTTGTTTTGTTAGTTTGTTTATTTATCTTTTCTTAGCTTGGGAGCTTCTTCTAGCTGGGCTGTACTTTGCCACCTGGGAGCCACTTCCCCAGTATTCACAGTCACACTGGTAGGATCCCTGGGGACTTAAAAAAAAGAAAATTATTCATTTATTTATTTTCTTTTACACTTTTTCTTTTATTTTTTTCCCTGTTTTTGTTTTTCTCCATTTCTCCATTTCTCATCTCTCCACTCCAATGGCAAGCTCCCTTAGCACTACTTTTTGGTTTCTTTGTTCCTGTTTCTCTCTCCTCTCCCTCTTCTTTCCCATACCCATCTTAGTTCCACACATCACAATCTTACCCCCCTACCTGCCTACCTGCACCGTGCACTGAACATCACACCCCCAAGCAGCACAGGCATGACCTACTGGAAACTGCCCAGCACTGAATCCCAGCCTGCCCTGTCGGCCCTAGTACTTGCCACAAACAACCCATCCCAGCAACTCCCTTTTAGCTGGACCTGCCCAGCTACACTATAGCTGAGCAACTGACCCTGTCCATTTGACAAGGAGTGAAAAGCATTGTGTCCACATAAAGTAAAGGAAAACAACAAAGAACACACAGCCCCCCTGTTCAGACATAACCAAATAAAACAAAAACGTAAGATGAAACAAACAAATCTACAGTTAATAAATGAGGAAAATAATTACTGCATGTCCCAAAGACAGCAGACAATATCAAAACATTTACAAAAACAGGACAGGATGGTTCCAGTAGGTGCCCAATATAAAACACCCAGATGACTTTCCAACAGAAGAAAAGGCAGTAGAACTACCTGATAGAGAATTCAAATCTCTAATATTCAGAGCTATCCAAGAGTTGAATCAAAAAGCAGACAAAAATGAGGAAAAAATAAAAAAATTCATGGAAAAGACGGGCAAATTCATAGAAAATACAGACAAAAAAAAATGGAGGAATTCAGGAAAATAATACAGGAACAAACTGCTGAAACAAATTCATATCTAGAAATCATACAAAAGCAACAATTAGAAATCCAAAAGATAAACGACAAGATTTCAGAAATGGACAGTGTCATTGAAGGGCTCAAGAACAGGTTTGAAATGATGGAAGACAGGATCTGTGAAATTGAAGACAAACACTTGGGTACAACTCTTTTTGAGGAAAAATCAGAAAAAAGAACAAAGAAAAATGAAGACCTCCTGAGAATCATGTGGGATACAATGAAAAGCAAAAATTTGTGAGTGATCAGAGTTCCAGAATAGGGGAGAAAACAGAAAACACAGAGAAGATCACTGAAGAACTGCTGATGGAAAAGTTCCCCAATATCATGAAAGATGAAAAGCTGACCATCCAAGAAGCTCAATGAGTGCCATATAGTATACACCCAAAAGAAAATCACCAAGGCATATCATAATCACACTCGCTAAAACCAAAGACAAAGAAAGAATCCTGAGAGCAGCTCGAGAAAAACAAAAGTTCACATACAGAGAAGAAACAATAAAACTAAGTTCTGATAACTCATCAGAAACCTTGCAGGTAAGAAGGCAATGGGGTGACATATATAAAACCTTGAAAGAAAAAAAATTCCCAGCCAAATATAACCTGCAAAACTCTCATTCAAATACGCTACTGAAATTAGGACATTTCCTGATGAACAGAGATTAAGGGACTATGTAAAAACCAAACCAAATTTGCAAGAGTAACTAAAGGGAGTCCTTTGATCTGAGAACAAACAACATCAGACCACAAGCTAAATCTAAGATGCAAGATTGTACCAGACAGATACCAACCTATGAAATGAACTCTCAAGGACTATCCAAAACCAAAAGAATTAGAACAGGGAACAAGAGAAATTAATCTGTAAATGGCAACAATCTCAGAACAATAAAAGAGAGAATAAATGGCATAAGTTTAGAACCTTCTAATGGAGAGGAAGGCAAGGCAATACCAAGTAAAAATAGACTGGTTTGAAAGTAAAATATAAGGGTAAATTTCAAGGTAACCAGAAAGAAAATGAACAAACCTACTCATCAAAATAAAGAAGAAAAACATAAAGTCTCAGTAATAACAAAATCTACAAAAACAAAAGAAATGGAAAAAAAAATCCACAAACAAAAGGAATTCAGCACTAGAGAGTAAGAGGAACAAAGAAAACATCAGCACCACAAAAAAAAAAAAAAGCACTACAAAGTGACAGCAATAAACTCACACCTATCAATAATTACACTGAATGTAAATGGCCTAAATGCACCTATAAAGAGATGGAGAATGACAGAATAGATTAAAAAAAAAAAAAAACAGGGTTCATCAAAATTCTGTCTACAAGAAACACACCTTAGAAACAAAGAAGTAAATTTATTAAAAACCTAAGGATGAAAAAAAATATATCAAGCAAACAGCTACCAAAAAAGAGCAGGAATGGCAATACTAATCTCAGATAAAATAGACTTAAAAAAAAAATCCACCATAAAAGACAAAGAAAAGCACTACATCATGATCAAAGAGACAATCCAGCATAAACACATAACCATAATAAACACCTACACACCAAATGACAAGGTTCCAAAATACATAAAACAAACTCTAACAGCACTGAAAAGAGAAATTGACAGTTCCACAATAATAGGAGCCTTCAACACATCACTCTCAGTAAAGGACAGAACATCTAGAAAGAAACTCAGCAAAGATACAAAAGATCTAAAGGCCATAATCAGCCAACTTGACCTCATAGACATATAGAGAACATGCCACCCAACAGCTGCAAAGTACACATTCTTTTCCAACACACAGGGAATGTTGTCCAGAATAGACCACAACTTAGACCACAAAGCAACCCTCAAGATAATCCGAAACATTGACATAATACAAAATATTTTCTTTAACCACAAGGCTATCAAGGTAGAAATTAACAACAGGAAGAGCAAAGAAAAAAAAAAAATCAATTACATGGAAACTAAATAACACCGTGCTTACAAAGCACTGGGTAGTAGAGGAAATCAGAGATGGAATCAAAAAATTCCTAGAATCAAACAAGAATGAAAACACATCATACCAAAACCTTTGGGACACAGCAAAGGCAGTCCTCAGAGGACAATTTATAACAATAGATGCATACATCCAAAAAGAAAAAAGGGATAAAATCAAAACATTAACTACACAGCTTGAACAAATAGAAAGAGAACAGCAAAAAAAGCCCACAACCACTAGAAGAAAGGAAATAATAAAGATTAGAGCAGAAATAAATGAAATAGAGAACAGAAAAACAATAGAAGCAGCAAAACCAAAAGTTGGTTTTTTGAAAAGATCAACAAAAACAACAAACCACTGGCCAAACTGACAAAAGAAAAACAGGATAGGACACAAATAACCCAAATAAGAAACGAAATGGGGGACATTACAACAGACCCAACTGAAATAAAAGGATCATAACAGAGTATTATGAAAAACTATACTCTAACACATTTGAAAATCTAGAGGAAATGGATAAATTTCTAGAAACACACTACCTACCCAAACTATCACAAAGTGATATTGAAAATCTGAACAGACCCATAACAAGAGAAAAGATTGAAAAAGTAATAAAAAGACTTCTAATAAAAAAAAAAGCCATGGCCTAGATGGTTTCACTGGAGATTTCAACAAAACATTTAGAGAAGATCTTACACCAATACTACTCAAACTATTTCAGAACGAAGAAAAGGAAGCAACACTTCTGAATTAATTCTATGAAGCCAGCATAACCCTGATAAAAAACCAGCAAAGAGACCACAAAAAAGAAAATTATAGGCCTGTATCTCTCATTTATATAGATGCAAAAATTCTCAACAAAATTCTAGCCGATAGAGCTCAGCCTCATATCAAGACACCACAACCAAGTAGGATTCATACCAGGTATGCAAGGATAGTTCAACTTTAGAAAATCAATCAACATAATCCACCACATAAATAAAAGGAAAGAAAAGAACCACATGATCATCTCAACTGACACAGAAAAGACATTCGACAAAGTCCAGTCCCCATTCCTGATAAAATTTCTCAGTAAAATAGGTAAAAAGGGAAATTTCTCAACATAATAAAAGGCATCTGTACAAAAACAACAGCCAACATCATTCTTAACCGAGAGAGCCTGGAAACATTCCCCTTGAGAGCAGAAACAAGAAAAGTATACCCTTTATCACCACTCCTATACAACATTGTGCTGGAAGTCCTAGCTAGAGCAATAAGGCAAGAAAAAGAAATAAAGGACATCCAATTTGATAATGAAGAAGTTAAACTGTCCCTATTTGTGGATGATATGATACTATACATAGAAAACCTAAAAGACTCCATGAGAAATCCACTGAAACTAATAGAAAGATTCAGCAGTGTAGCAGGATACAAGATAAGCATGCAAAAATCAGTTGGATTCCTATGCACCAATGATGAGAACGATGAAAAGGAAATCAGGAAAATAATACCATTTATAACAGCCCTTAAAAAAAATAAAATACTTAGGAGTAAATCTAACCAGAGATGTAAAAGACCTACACAAAGAAAACTACAAAACACTACTGCAAGAAACCAAAAGAGATTTACATAAATGGAAAAACCTACCATGCTCGTGGATAGGTAGACGCAACATTGTGAAAATGGCAATTCTATCCAAAGCAATTTACAAATACAATGCAATCCCGATCCGAATACCAACAACATTTTTTACAGAGATTGAAAAACTAATCATTAAGTTTATATGGAAAAGGAAGAAGCCCTCAATAAATAAAGCACTATTGAAGAAGAGGAAAAAAGTAGGAGGACTTGCACTACCTGACCTCAGAACCTACTATACAGCTACAGCAGTTGAAATAGTCTAGTGCTGGCACAACGACAGATACATTGACCAATGGAACAGAATTGAGAACCCAGATGTAAATCCTTCCACCTACGGTCACCTGATCTTTGACATGGGCTCAAAGTCTATCAAATGGGGAACAGACAGTCTTTTTAACAAATGGTGCTGGCAAAACTGGATGTACATCTGCAAAAAAATGAAATAGGACCCATACCTCACACCATATGCAAAAACTAATTCAAAATGGATAGAGGACATAAATATAAAACTACAAAGTTCATAGGAGAAAAAATAGGATCAACGCTAGAGGCCCTAATACATGGTATTAACAGGATACTAACCATAACCAACAACCCACAAACTCCAGAAGATAAGCTAGATAACTGTGATCTTCTAAAAATTAAACACTTATGCTCATCAAAAGACTTCATCAAAAGAGTAAAAAGAGAACCTAAAGACTGGGAAAAAAGTTTTGGCCATTACTAATCAGACAAAGGTCTAATCTCTAAAATCTACAAGAAAGTCCAACACATCTACAACAAAAAGATAAACAATCCTATTAAAAAATGAGCAAAGGAAATGAACGGACACTTCACCAAAGAAGACATTCAAGGGGCCAACAGACACATGAGGAAATGCTCGTGATCACTAGCCATTAGAGAAATGCAAATCAAAACCACAATAAGATACCATCTCACCCTGGCATTACTGGCATAAAAAAAAAAACCTGGAAATAACAAATGTTGGAGGGGCTGTGGGGAGATCGGAACTCTTATGCACTTCTGGTGGGAATGCAAAATGATGCAACCATTTTGGAAAATGATATGGCGCTTCCTTAGAAAGCTAGAAATAGAAATACCATATGATCCAGCAATCCCACTCCTAGGAATACATGCTAGAGAAATTAAAGCCGTGACATGAACAGACATACACATACCCATGTTCATTGCAGCATTGTTCACAATAGCACAAAGCTGGAAACAACCTAGATGCCCATCAACAGATGAATGGATAAACAAACTATGGTACATACATGTAATGGAATACTACACAACAATAAAGAACAGTGTTGAATCTGTGAAGCATCTCATAAGATGGACAAATCTAGAGGGCATTATGCAGAGTGAAATAAGTCAATCACAAAAGGACAAATATTGTGTGAGATCACTACTGTAAAAACTGGTGAAAAGGTTTGCACACAAAAAGAAACAATCTTTGATGGTATGAGGGAGAGGAGGGGTGAGGGGCATAACACTAGATAGACAATAGATAAGTGGTAACTTTGGTGGAGGGTAAGACAGTACACAATACTGGGAAAGCCAGCACAACTTGTACAAGGAAAGGTCATGGAAGCTCCATAAACTCATCCAAACTCACTGAGGGACCGAATTGCTGGGCTGAGAGCTGTTGGGACCCTGGTCTCGGGGAACATCTAGCTCAATTGTCATAACATAGTTTATAAAGAAATGTTCTACATTCTATCTTGGTGAGTAGTGTCTGGGGTCTTAAAAGCCTGTTAGCAGCCATCTAAGATACTCCGCTGGTCTCACCCCTTTGGGAGTAAGGAAGAATGAAGAAAACAAGATACAAGGGAAAGATTAGTCCAAAGGACTAATGGATCACAACTACCACGGCCTCCACCAGACCGAGTCCAGTACAACTAGATGGTGCCCAGCTACCACCACTGAGTGCTCTGACGGGGATCACAATAGAGGCTAGCAGACAGAGCTGGAAAAAAATGTAGAGCAAAATTCTAACTCACAGAAAAAGACCAGACTTACTGGCCTGACAGAGACTGGAGAAATCCCTAGAGTATGGTCCCCGGATACTCTTTTAGCTCAGTAACAAATTCCCAAGGTTCACTATTCAGCCAAAGCTTAGATAGGCCCATAAAACAAAACTAGGCTAATGAGGCACAACAGCCCAGGGACAAGGACTAGAAGGCAGGAAGGGACAGGAAAGCTGGTAATAGGGATCCCAAGTTAAACAAGTGAGAGTGTTGACTTGTGATGGGGTTGATAACCAATGTCATAAAACAATATGTCTAACTGTTTAATGAGAAACTGTTTGTTCTTTAAATCTTCATCTAAAGTACAGTAAAAAAATTTAAAAAAATAAAACAAAATTTAGTTAGAAGCAGTAGAGCCTATATATTATTCGTAGCTTTCTAGGTTGCAGGTGACAAGGCATCAAATCAAATTAATTTTACAAAAATACAAATTTATTGATTCTTTTACCTGGAAAGTTCAGAGGCTTATATACATAGATCTTCCCTAAAAAAAAAAAAAAAAAAGTACTCTATAGAAAATTGTTAAGATTTTATATATTATGCCATAAACGGAATCTGACTTAAGTGGAGTGATTTTTATGCTTTCATATTTACTGTATATATAAGGTATATCTAAATGTAGTTTTCTCTATTTCAAAATTGAAACCTCAACTTCAACTGCATCATGTTTTAGGTAATTTTCTTACAAAGGCCATACATCTCCCAAACCTTGATCCTATGATTCTGTGATATTTCACTTGTTCACTAAGCTATGAGTTTTCAAGTGTCACAGTGTGGAAGCTTATTATGTTCATAAAATTATTATCACTGTGAGCAGCCATCCAATATACAACCATTGGTCTCTATTCACCTGGAGATGCAGAGGAAAAAGGAGAATCAAGAATTAGAGGAGGAATTGGAATGCATGTCTAATTGCCTCCATGAACAATCGCCTTCTTTATCATGAGATCAAAAGAACTGGATGGTGCCCAGTTACGATTACAGATGTTTTGATGAAAAATTTTATAGAAGAATCCTGATCAAAAGTGGAAAAAATGTGGAACAGAAATGTGGACTATTGCTCTGAGAAAATCTTTAAACCTTAAACAGAGAGTATCCTCAAAGTTATCTGTAAACCAAACAATAGTTTAGCTTAATTAATAAAGAATGTCTACCTTGAGCATTATGCTATTTTAAAGAGTTATCTATATGGGATCAAATTGACTACGGAAACTCATAATGTTAGATGAGAAGCTTAAGGAGCAATGAGTTTATCTTAATGATGATGGAATAGTTTTGAAAAGGATAGAAAGAATGGTTGCACAAGAAGAAGAATGCAATCAGTGTACCTGAATTGTACATGTAGAAGTTGTTGAATTGGTGTATGCTTTGCTGTATATATTTTCACCAAAAAAAATTAAATAAAAAAAATTATCGTCACAATTGTACTTAGATTGCTCCTGAGAATTAGAAATTGCTCCTCCATCCCAGATTCTCTGAAATAGTTCTTCATACATTTACCTCCTATTTTTTTCAGGAATAGTAGACATTCATTTTTCCATTTGTTCTCTTTCATGTACAACATATCAACAATTCAAATGTTTTCCTCTCTTGACATATTATTTTAATTTGGCTTCCAAGACACAACTTTGTGGCACCTTTTCTTCTGTATAATTAAATGAGCACTTCTTCTTGATCTCCTTCTAAAGATTCTCTTTTGTCGCTTGACTCATAAATGTTAGTTTTCCCCAGGGCTCTGTCCGGAGGGATTTTCTAACTATACTGTTTCTGGGAAGTCCCATCTACTTCAATAATTACAACTCTATTCCCAAGTAAATCTCCTTCTTAAACTTCAACCTAGAATTTCTGACTGAATTTTGGACAGATTCAATTGATTTCTCATTGACAGTCCAAATTTATCACTTGACTCCAAAATTTCCTCTTTTTTGTTTTTCCCTTATACCTTCTATGGTGAATGGAAAAATCTCTTCTTCCACTTTTATAAACCAGAAATCCAAATATCATCTAGAGTTAGATCCTTCCTTTGTCTTCCCCACTTCCAATAAATCACTCATTGAAAATGATCAATTCCACTCTTAAATAACTCCTAATCCTGTACTTTTCTTCCACTCTGTTGTGGTCCAGTACCTCATCTTTACTCAACTGGCTTGCTACACCATCTCATTAAATGTTCTCAAAGCCTTCTATTATTTTCATCCTGTAATCTCACTCCCTCATGGCAGTTCAAGTTCTAATAGTTTTTCAAGTCTTAGATCCAATGCCATTATTTCCATGAAGCCTTTTCAGTTCCTGAACTGGAATTAGTCTATGCCATCTCTGAGACCCTAAAATGACTTATTTGTAACTTTAGCGTGAAACTAATGTTTATAATATTCATGTTGATTTTGTCTTTCTTTCCAAATAGTAAGCTTCTAAGGTACAGATTTTTTTTCTTGTTTGTATCCTTTAGAGTTCATATCCTTTAGTACATTGTACTCTTTGAATTCTTCAGTGCATTACTCAGAACAAGCAAGAAATATATGTTGTGGTATATAAATCAGTTAAAATACCTTAAAAATTAACATTTCTAGAAAAATCATTTGGATAATATCTACTCATTCTTGTGGATGCTAGTTATAAATAGGTTCTGTTCTTGTTAGTCGATTTCAACTTATAAGGACCCTGTGTAACAGAGCAGAATTGCCCCATAGTATTTTCTAGACGGTTATCTTTACAGGAGCAGATATCCAGGTCTTTCTTCCACAGAGCTGCTGGGTGGATTCAAACCCCCACTTAGTGGCTGAACAATTAACCATTGTGCCACCAGGGCTAAAGAGGGTCTAAGCAAAACTATTAGAAGAAGCTAGACACTGAATGTCCCACATTATTTTGTATCATAGCAAGTTTCAAGTGTTATTTTAAGAGATTTAGTCCTTATTGTGTATGTTGTGTGGAATACCTTAAATATTATGTTATCCATTCACATAATAAATTTGTTAATGTATTATTTATATCACATTTTCTATTAATTTTAAAAACATTTACTTTACAATGTTTATTTCTCCTTTGAATTACAGTATATTTTTATAACTAGTCATTAAGGATATCTGGTGGTGCAGTGGTTAAAGCACTTGGCTGCTAACTGAAAGTTTGGTGGTTTGAGCTCACCAGCTGCTCCAAAGAAGAAAGATGTGGCAGTTTGCTTTTGTAAAGATTACAGCCTTGTAAACCCTATGGGGCAGTTCTACTCTGTCCTGTAGGGTCACTATGACTCAGACTCAACTCTCTGGCAATGAGTTTTAATAGTCATTACAATAATACTGAAATTTGGTGGAATGTTACTTAGATACATACTTTATTTCTATACATGGTAGTAAGTAATGACTAATAGTGATTAGTAATTAGTTCAAAATTAATGTGTGTCATGACACTGGATTATCGGAATATCTTAAATAATGATATCCGCTGTCTCAGAAATGTCAAGACTCCCTCCAGCTTCAAAAATACATTTGTTCCCAGACTTGAATAGATGTGAAATAACAGTAATGATACTGACAAATGCATTGACAGCTTTCAAGCCCATTGTCATAGAAATGCCTGAGATGTAGGAAAAAGGCTTAAGATACAAAACTTCAAGACTGAGTTTGATGAGAAGGATATGGACACCAGCTTTACTACTGAAAAATAAAAATCAGGCTCATTCAGCTCTTCTACTCAATTCAGAAATTATTTCACACCTAAAAAATTACCCAAGTTGATATTCTATGTAAGCTTCCTGAAATTGAATACTCTTAGTTTCCAAACGGGTTGGGGAACTGCAAAAATTTACATAGAAGAACAGTTTGACATTCTATCCTATTGATTGAATTGCTCATCTGAAGAATGCAGATATAGGAGAGGCTTTCATTCCAAACAGCAAGGGAGAAGCAAGCAGATGAACAGATTTGAGCCCTCAAGTGATACTTTAATGATACCACCATTCCTCCACTGTAGACATATGGGCAAGTATTTATGTCCTTCTAAAGATTCCATCTTAAGGTCAATTCTAATACATTTTAAGTTTATGCAAAAATTACTTTTATTAAGTATCCTTCTCATTTTGGATCTTTGGTGATTTGTTTATCTTTTCTCAAAAACAAGAAGATTATTCAAAACTCAGAAGTGAAGGAAACACAATTGCAGGTAATTGATAATTCGGTACTGAAAATCACCTCCAATTTTTTATCATCTCCTGAGGCCCCTTATGTCTTTGAATTTCAGTGTATTTCTCTATATTATATAATTATAATGATATATATTGTTTTCTCAGCCTTAGAATCATTGGGGAAATCATACTTAGAATCACTGGGGAAATCATGACAGATTTTTATTGTATATGATTCTTTTCCCATCCTTTAAAAAGTATCTGTGACGACAAGGCCAGTGGTAAATAGGTAAATTAACCTGACTAGAAACTTGTTTTCTGCCACATTTCCTGTGATACCCTATGCAACTAATTTTCCACCATTAAAAATATAAAGCTTGACAACTGGACTAAACCAAAAGCTAAGAAGTTTACTGAATATAACCAAACACTTTGAGGAACAGAGTAACAGGGGTGGGGGTCTAAGGACCATGGTTTCAGGGGACATCTAGGTCAATTGGCTTAATAAAGTTTATTAAGAAAATGTTCTGCATCCTACTTTGGTGAGTGGTATCTGAGGTCTTAAAAACTTGCAAGTGGCCATCTAAGATACATCAATTGGTCCCAACCACCTGGAGTAAAGGAGAACAAAGAACATCAAAGACACAAGGAAAATATTAGTCCAAGAGATAGAAAGGGTCACATAGACCAGAGACTTCATCAGCTTGAGACCAGAAGAACTAGATGGTGCCCAGCTACCACCAATGACCACCCTAACTGGGAACACAACAGAGAGTACCTGATGAAGCAAGAGAAAAGCGGGGTGCAGAATTGAAATTCTAGTAAAAAAAACAGACTTAATGGTTTGACTAAGACTGGAGGGACCCTGGAAGACATGACCCCCGGACTTTTGTTGGCCCAGAGTTGAAACCATTCCAGAGGCTAACTCTTCAGACAAAGATTAGACTGGATTATGAGACATAAAGTGATACTTACGAGGAGTGTGCTTCTTAGCTCAAGTAGATACATGAGACTAAATGGGAAGCTCCTGTTCAGAAGCAAGATGAGAAGGCAGAGAGGGTCAGGAGTTGGTTGAATGGACACGAGAAATCTAGGGTGGAAAGGAGGAGTGTGCTGTCACAGTACAGGGAGAGCAACTAGGGTCACATAACAATATTTGTATAAACTTTTGTATGAGAAAATGACTTGAACTGTAAACTTTCACTTAAAGCACTGTATATATAAAGCTTGTCCTGAGGTTCATCCTTCAGCCAAAGTTTAGACAGGCCCATAAAACAAATAATGATATACGTAGCTCAGCTATGCATATGACACTAAATGGGCACACCAGCACAGGAGTAAGTATGAAAAGGCAGGAAGGGGCAGGAAAGCTGGATAATGGAAATGGGGAACCCAAGATGGAGAAGGGGAGAGTGTTGACATTTTGCGGGGTTGGCAACCAATGTCACAATACAATATGTGCATTGTTTAATGAGAAACTAATTTTCTCTGTAAACCTTTACCTAAAGCACAATAAAAAATAAAAATAATAATAATGCCTAATTTGTGGGATGCTTAAAAGGATTAAATGAGATAAAACATAGGTGACTAGGATATAGTAAATGCTCAAAAAAATTTAGTTAACTTACCACCTGTAATGGTTAAGTTTGTGTGTTAACTTGGCTAGGCCATGGTTCTCAGTGTTTTGGCAGTTATGTAATGATGTGATCATCTCCAAGATGAGATTTGATATAATATATTCTCCTCCATGATGAGATCTGCTATGGGCAGCCCATCAGTTGAAAGGAAGTTTCCTTGAGGTATGAATTTCATTCACTATATATGGACTTTCTGTCAAAGCTTGCTAGATTTTGCTCTGCTCTGGATTCTGTGTTTAGCTCGTCATCATCTGACCTCTGGTTTTTGGGACTTCAGCGAGCAGCCTGCCATCTTACCAACCAATCTTGGATTCATTAGCCTCCACAGCCCGTGAGCAAGCAGCCTGCCATCTGACAGGCTGGTTTTGAGTTTGTCAGCCCCTGCAGCTACATGAATCAGGAGAAGCCTCCAAACTGAAGCCTGACCCATGGACATGGGACTTTCCAGCCTCTACAACCTCATGAGCCATTTCCTTGATGTAAATCTCATTCTCTCTCTCTCTTTATATATGTGTGTGTGTGTGTGTGTGTGTGTGTGTGTGTGTGTGTGTGTGTGTGTGTGCTTCAGTGGTTTTGCTTCTTTACAGAACCAGCCTAAGACACCTCCCAAAGCATACTATTGTGAAAACATGCAGAACCTAGAGTTTGAAGATCCAGGTCTCAGTTTTGTGTTCCCTGGCTTTATAGTGCTATGATCTGGGTGTGATACTTGAACTCGTTTGGCTTTTATTCTTTCTTCTATACAGTGGGATGACTTATAATTAAATAATTATTGGTGGTATGAGATGAGAAAAATTTCTGTAAAGATGTTTATAAACTATAAAATCTTGGTAAAATGTAAGCAATTATTAAAATCAAACAGCTGAATAGAAAAAATATATATAAATCGTGAAGTGTATCTCTTCAAAGGATATGGAAGCAAAAGGAGTTATTAACTGATAATGAAGAATAACAATACAGAAGTGAGAATCAATGTGCATAAGGGGAAAAAGGGAAGGTAAAATTATTTTAACATTATTTCCAGTTAAGTTCTTAAAAATTATTTGTGATTTTTATTTTCCTCTACATTTCTAAGTTTAATATATTACATAAAAATATAGCCATTAATGAGGGAGAGAATAACAAGGAACATTAGACATCCCATAGACAAATTTGTTGTCACCAACTTTACTACAGTATTTTTGTGAATGAAATAATTCAGCATTTGAAAAAAAATTCTAAACAGTGTTTATCTCAAGTGTATTTTCTATATTTTAGAAATTAACTTAAATTTAACAAAGATGGTGTCACCAGTAATATAATATAGTCCAAGAAGTCTTTCACTTCTGACTTTAAAACACCTAATAGTTCTATATATCCCTTAAGTTTAATTCTATTCTTTTAGCTTTTATTAGGTAGTCCTTGCCTTCATTTGAGAAAAGTTTGATATAAGAATTTATTATGGGTCATTTACTGTTCTAGGTAGGAGCCCTGGTGGTGCAATGGTTAAGTGATACTAAGTGAAAAGTCATCGATTCAAACCCACCATCCGCTCCGTGGAGTGGGGAGGGAACCTGGCACTCTGCTCCTGTAAAGATTATAGCTTAGGAAACCTTAAAGAGGAGTTCTACTCTGTCCTACAGAGTCTCTATAAGTCGGAATTGACTCAATGGCACACAACAACAACGTATCTATCACTTTGTTCTAAGTGATATATATATACACATACATATATATATATCATATATATATACCTCATATTTATTTTATATATACATACATATATAGTTATAGATACGTATACTTATATAGATATGTATCATATATACATGTGTTTGTGTGGGGAGTGGTTGTTGTTAGTTGACGTCCAGTCAATTCCACCTCATGGTGTACAGAGTAGAACTGCTCCAGAGGTTTTCCAAGGCTATGATCTTTCAGAAGCAGATAGTAGACTTCCCTTCCAAAATGCCTCTGGGTGGGTTTGAACTAACAACTTTTCAGGTAGTAGTTAAGCACTTAAACATTTGCACCCCCCAGGGACTCCTATGACAGGTAAATACCAAAGTGTGCATGTAATAGCTACTTATCACTCAGATATATGTCCAAGGTCATAAGAATAATTATTGGCAGAACTGGGATTTAAACCCGGGCAGACTAGCTTCAGAGACCACAACTATGCAATCTACCTTTTCCTATTTATTTTAATATTTCTACTAACTGTCACATTGTAGATTACAATAAAATGTTTGTGAAAGGATGAAGAAATGGAGAGGCAAAGGGACAGGAGATTTTAGAAATGAGACTTTGATCATGGTACCATAACTATAACTCTTAAGACCCCATAAAATTTTTATAAACAAATATAAACATTAACATCTGCTGGCTTCCAAAAGTAGGATGAATTTAAATTTACAATTTTCCTGTTACTAATATAGTCACTAAAAATGATGGTTTATTCAGTGATGCATATAAATCCATAGCTGTTGAGTTGATTCTGACTCATAGTGACCCTATAGGACAGAGTAGAACTGCCCCCGCAGCGTTTCCAAGGCTATAATCTTTACAAAAGCAGACTGCCACATCTTTCTTCCATTTGATGCAAATAGAAAGAACCAAATTAAAGTAGCTTTGAAATTCTAGATTTGTGGCAACAAAAAGTAACAAGAATTCATGAGTATGCAAAGATATTAAAGAACATTTTTTTTAAAGAAACAAAAAAAAACCCTTAGAATCAAGTTTGCCTCACTTTTCTTTAAAAGTTGATGCCCCAACTAGAATATGTCAATCTGGTGAGGAAGCAACTCCCAAAAAGCCCCCTTTTAGAGAAATCTAAGAAACAGTTAAGACATAAATCTCTAATAAAGTAAGTATATAAAACTTGTTCACAGAGTACCACCCTGAGATCCTGTCTTATATTTCTCTAAGCCATTTCTTCAATTTAAAAAAAAAAATCCTCAAGATATAATCCTACAAGATATGTTTGCACAGCAAATAATCATATTCATTCTGTCCCATAATTCTCAAACTAAATATTCTGGTTCATAAGAAGTAAGGATGTCTCTGCTAAGGCTGAGACCAGAATCAGCAGCTGGGGCTGCTATTCCAAATTAATGACATATAATGACACATGGCTTTTCCTGAAAATAAATTTCAAACTTCAAAGGAGGATAAGCAGCTGAGGTCTTCTCTTAAATGCTCCTGTTGCTTAAGAGTGGTGAGACGAGACTTCCAGCAAAATGGTGCTCTAGGCAGAAGCACCATGCCATCCCTCCACAGCAAAGATCCAAAAAACTAAGCTGAACAGAGAAAACAGCAATCCTGAACCCTAAAACATCAAATGCAGACATAAAGAACTCAGCCAAGCACCAAATGGAGTGAGAAAACTGACAGAGAACAAAGAGAAAGGAGAGATTCATGCAGAGGTCCCCATCAGCTACTGCAGCGCGAATCCACCATCTTGGACTCCTATCGGAGACCAACAAACAGGGGGTACAAGAAAGAAGCTTCATGGAGCTTCCAGCAGGAGACTAAACAGCCGGTAATTTGCGATATACACTTTCCCAACCCCCACCCTTCTTCATCCCCACTCAGCCTCCTCTGCTTCCCGCGGCCACAGTCTCTTGTGCGGGAATCACAGGCTGCTTGGATTCCACCAGCCCAAAATGGCTGGCTCTCTGAGTGCCATTTGTTGGCTGCTGGTGTTGCTTTTTTCCACTTCTTCTGATTTCTTCCTTACCTCTCACCACCTCCCCCTACTTTCACTTAAATATCTGGCTCAGTGCGCCATCTTTTCTTCTTCCTGAGGGGCTGTGGAGCTACGTTCTAGTGTGGAGCTGCTGCCTGGTCTGGGCTGCAGTGCTGGTGGCATCCCAGGGCTTTTGTTCATTTGTTTGTTTTGAAATGTTTGTTTGTTTTCTTTTCCTTTTCTTGAGTTGGGAGCCCTTTCTGGCCAGGCGGCGCTGTGTGGCAAGGAGATTTCCAACTCGGCTTCCACAGACGTGCAGAGGGATCCCTTAGGGCATTTCTTTTCTAGTTGGTTTTGCTTTTCTATTTTTGGGGGGCGTTTCTGGATTTTTTTAAATTTGTTTTCTTTTCTTTTCCCTCTTTTTGTCTTTCTTCATTACTCAGTTTCTCGTCTCTCTATATCTCACTTCTCTTTCTGTTCCCTGAATACCTGGCGTTGTATACCTCTACACCTTCTAGCCAGGCTATACTGCAACAACTGAGAGTGACTTCCCCAGACCTCATAGCTGCATTGGTGGGATCCCTGGGAACTTTGCAGTTCTTTAACCTTTCCTATTTTTATTTATTCATTCTTTTCTTTTTTTCCTCTTACCCTTTCTATTTTTCCCCATTTCATAGTCTCTCATCTGTCCACTCCAATGGCAAGCTCCCCTAGCATTCTTTTTTGTTTGTTTGTATGTTTTTGGTTCCTGTTCCTCTCTCCTCTCTCACATATCCATCATAGCTCTACACATAACAATCTCCCCACTACATCCTGCCTACCTGCACTGTGAGCTTTACATCACACCACCAAACAGCATAGGCACGGCCTACTGAAACCTGCCCTGCACTGATTACCGACCTGCCTGGTGGCTGTAGTAAGTGCCACAAACAACCCGTCCCAGTAACACATCTTCAGCTAGACCTGCCCTGCTATACCATATCTGAGTGACTGACCCTGCCAATTGGAGAAGGAGGCAAAAAGTATTGTGCCCACAGATGAGCAAACAACAAAGAACACACAGTCCACCTGCTCAGACACAGGTAAATTTAAAAAACAAAAAAGGGGGATGAAAAAAGCAAACCTACACTCAATAAATGAGAAAAATAACTACCGAATGCCCTGAAGACAGCAGAAAATATCAAAACATTTACAAAAACAGGACAAGATGGTTCCAGTAGGCATCCAAAATAAAACACCAGATGACTCTCCAGTGGAAGAAAATGCACTAGAGCTACCTAATAGGGAATTCAAATCTCTAATACTCAGAATTCCCCAAGAACTGAGGCAAAAAGCTGACAAACATGAGGAAAAAATAGACAAATTCATGAAAATACAGAAAAAAATTGGAAGAATTCAGGAAAATAATGCAGGAACAAAATGGCAAATTAAATTCACAACTAGAAATTATACAAAGACAACAATTAGAAATCCAAAAGATAACAAGATTTCAGAAATGGACGGTGTCATAGAAGGGCTGAGAAGCAGATTTGCAATGGTGGAAGACAGGATCAGTGGAACTGAAGACAGACACATGGATACAACTCTTTCTCAGGAAAACTCAGAAAAAAGAACAAAGAAAAATGAAGAGACCCTGAGAGACATGTGGGCAACAATCAAAAGCAAAAATCTGCAACTGATTGGAATTCCAGAAAAGGGGGAGAAAACAGAAAACACAGAGAGGATCATTGAAGAAATGCTGACAGAAAATTTCCACAATATCATGAAAGATGAAATGCAGGCCATCCAAGAAGCTCAACAAACCTCATATAGGAGAGACTCCAAAAGGAAATCACCAAGGCATATCAGAATCACACTCGCCAAAACCGAAGACAAAGAATCCTGAGAGCAGCTCGTGAAAAACAAGAAGTCACATACAGAAGAGAAACAATAAGACTAAGCTTGGATTATTAGGCAGAAACCATGCAGGCAAGAAGGCATTGGGATGACATATATAAAATCTTGAAAGAAAAAAATTGCCAGCCAAGAAAAATATATCCTGCAAAACTCTCGTTCAAATTTGATGGTGAAATTAGGTCATTTCCAGATAAACAGAAATTAAGGGAATATGTAAAAGTCAAAACAAGCTTAGAAGAATTATTAAAGGGAGTTCTGTGATCTGAGGAAAAACAGCTTCAGCTCACAGGAAGAATCTAGGAAGCAGGATTGTACCATCCAGATAACAATCTAAGAAATGAACTCTCAAGGACTATCAAAAATGAAAAGAAACACAAAAGGGAATCAGAGTAATTAATCAGTAAATGACAAGAACATCAAAACAATAAAAGAGGGAACAAACAGCATAGGTATAGAACCTTCTAATGGAGAGGAAGGCAAGGCAATACCAAGTAAGGGTAGACTGCTTCAAACTTAGACAGATAAGGGTAAAATTCATGGTAACCACAAAGAAAGTTAACAAACATACTCATAAAAAAAAAAGGAAAAACATAAAGTCTCACCAAAAACAAAACCTACAAAAACAAAAGAAATGGAAAAAAAAAAAAAATCCACAAACAAAAGTAACTCAGCACAAGAGAGTAAGAAGAACAAAGAAAACTTCAGCACCACAAAAAAAACACTACAAATTGACAGCAACAAGCTCACATCTATCACTAATTACACTGAATGTAAATGCACTCCATGCACCCATAAAGAGACGGAGAGTGACAGAATGGATAAGAAAACAGGATCCATCAATATGCTGCCTACAAGAGACACACATTAGAAACAAACATGTGAATTTATTAAAGGTCAAAGGTTGGAAAAAAACATATCAAGCTAACAACTACCTAAAAAGAGCAGGAATGGTAATTCTAATGTCAGATAAAATAGACTTTAAAACGAAATCTACCATAAAAGACAAAGAAGGACACTATATAATGATTAAGGGGATGATTCATCATGAAGATATAACCATAAAAAAAATCTAAGCACCCAATGACAGGGCTCAAAAATACATAAAACAAACTCTAACAACACTGAAAAGAGAAATTGACAGTTACACAATAATAGTAGGAGACTTCAACACACCATTCTCAGTAAAGGACAGAACAACTAAGAAGAAACTCAGCAAAGATACAGAACACCTAAAGAGCACAATCAGCCAACTTGAACTGATAGACATTTATAGAACACTCCATCCAACCGCTGCGAAGTACACCTTCTTTTCGAATGCACATGGAACATTCTCCAGAATAGACCACATCTTAGGGCACAGAGAAATCCTCAACAAGATCCAAAACTTTGAGATAATTCAAAGTATCTCCTCTAACCACATGCCATCAAGGTAGAAATTAACAATATAAAGAGCAAGGAAAAAAAAATCAGTTACATGGAAACTGAATAATACCCTACTTATGCATCACTGGGTAATAGGAGAAATCAGAAATGGAATAAAAAAATTCCTAGAATAAAATGAGAATGAAAACACATCATACCAAAACCTTTGGGACACAGCAAAGGCAGTCCTCAGAGGACAATTTATAGCAATAGATGCACATATCAAAAAGAAGAAAGGGACAAAAGCAAAACATTAACAGATGTCCAACAAATAGAAAAAGAACAGCAAAAAAAGCCCACAACCACCAGAAGAGAGGAAATAGTAAAGATCAGAGCAGAAATAAACGAAATAGAGAACAGAAAAACAATAGAAAGAATCAACAAAACCAAAAGTTGGTTCTTTGAAAGAATAAACAAAATTGATAAACCACTGGCCAGGCTGACAAAAGAAAAACAGGACAGGATGCAAACAATCCAAATAAGAGAAAAAAGGGGCGGCATTACAACAGACCCAACTGAAATAAAAAGGATTATAACAGAATATTATGAAAAACTATAGTCCAACAAATTTGAAAACCTAGAGAAAATGGATAAATTTCTAGAAACACACAGCCTACCAAAACTACAACAAAGTGATGCTGAAAATCTGAACAGGCCCATAACAAGAGAAGAGATTGAAAAGGTATTAAAAAAAACTCCCAACCAAAAAAAGTCCTGGCCCAGATGGCTTCACTGGAGAATTCTACAAAACACTTACAGAAGAGCTTGTACCAGTACTACTCAAGCTATTTCAGAGCATAGAAGAGGAAGCAACACTTCCAAATTCATTCTATGAAGCCAGCATAACACTGATACCAAAACCAGGCAAAGACATCACAAAAAAAGAAAATTACAGACCAATATCTCTCATGAATATAGACACAAAAATTCTCAACAGAATTCTAGCCAATAGAATTCAGCATCATATCAAAAAAATAATACACCAGGACCAAGTAGGATTCATACCAGGTATGCAATGATGGTTCAACATTAGAAAATCAATCAACGTAATCCACCACATAAATAAAAGGAAACAATCACATGATCGTCTCGATTGACACAGAAAAGGCATTTGACAAAGTCCAACACCCATTCCTGATAAAAACTCTCAATAATAGGTATAGAAAGGAAATTTCTCAACATAATAAAGGGCATCTATGCAAAACCAATTGCCAACATCATTCTTAATGGAGAGAGGCTGAAAACATTCCCCTTAAGAACAGGAACAAGACAAGGATGCCCTTTATTACCATTCCTATTTAAAGTTGTTCTGGAAGTTCTAGCTAAAGCAATAAGGCAATAAAAAGAATAAAGGGCATCCAAATTGGTAATGAAGAAGTTTAACTGTCTCTGTTTGTGGATAATATGATACTATACATAGAAAACCATAAAGACTCCACTAGGAATCTACTGGAACTAATAGAAAGATTCAGAGCAGAGTAGCAGGATACAAGGGAAACATACAAAAATCAGTTGGATTCCTATACAGCAATAGACAGAATGATGAAAAGGAAATCAGGAAAACAATACCATTTATACTAGCCCCTAAAAAAATAAAATACTTAGGAATAAATCTAACCAGGGATGTAAAAGACCTATAAAAAGAAAACTACAAAACACTACTGCACAAAACCCAAAGGGATCTACATAAATGGAAAAACATACCATGTTCATGGATTGGTAGACTCGACATTGTGAAAAGCACAATTCTACACAAAGCAATTTACAAATACAACACAATCCCGATCCAAATACCAACAACATTCTTCAAAGAGATGGAAAAACTAATCATTCACTTTATATGGAAAGGGAAGAAGCCCTGAATAAGTAAAGCACCACTGAAGAAGAAGAAAAAATTTAGAGGACTCACATTACCTGACTTCAAAACCCACTATACAGCTACAGTAGTCAGAACAGTCTGGTACTGGTACAATGACAGATACCTTGACCAATGGAACAGAAATGAGAACCCAGCTGTAAATCCATCCACCTACTGTAACCTGATCTTTGACAAGTGCCCAATGTGCATCAAATGGGGAAAAGACAGTCTTTTTAACAAATGGTGCTGGCAAAACTGGATATCCATCTGCAAAAAAATGAAACAGGAACCATACCTCACACCGTATACAAAAACTGCTTCAAAATGGATCAAAGATCTGAATATAAAGCCTAAAACTATAAAGTTCATAGAAAAAAAATAGGGCCAACAGTACAGGCCTTAATACATGGCATTAACAGGATACAAACCATAACCATCAACACACAAACCCCAGGAGATAAACTAGATAACTGGGATCTTCTAAAAATGAAACACCTATGCTCTTCAAAAGACTTCACCAAAAGAGTAAAAAGAGAACCTACAGACTGGGAAAACTTTTTGGACAGTACAAGTTAGACAAAGGTCTAATCTCCATAATCTACAAGAAAATCCAAGACCTCTACAACAAAAAGACAAATAATCCTATTAAAACATGGGCAAAAGAAATGAACAAGCACTTCATCAAAGAAGATAGTCAAGTGGCCAACAGGCATGTGAGGAAATGCTCTCGATTACTAGCCATTAGAGAAATGCAAATTAAAACCACAATGAGATACCATCTCACCCCGGCATTACTGGCATGAATCAAAAACACTGGAAATAACAGATTTTGGAGAGGCTGTGGGGAGATCGGAACTCTTATGCACTGCTGATGGGAATGCAAAATGATGCAACCATTTTGGAAAATGATATGGTGCTTCCTTAGAAAGCTAGAACTAGACATATCATACGATCCAGCAATCCCACTCCTAGGAATATATCCTAGAGAAATAATAGTCATCACTCGAATAGACATATGCACACCTATGTTCACGGCAGCATTGTTCACAATAGCAAAAAGATGGAAACAACCAGGATTCCCATCAACAGATGAATGGATAAACAAACTATGGTACATACACACAATGTAGTATTATGCAACGAGAAAGAACAATGATGAATCTGTGAAGCATCTCATAACATGGGTGAAACTGGAGGACGTTATTCTCAGTGAAATAAGTCAATCATAAAAGGACAAATATTGCATGAGACCTCTATTGTAAAAACCCATGAAACAGTTCACACACAAAATGTAACAATCTTTGTTGGTTATAAGGGATGGGAGGGGTAAGGGGAAAATACTAAATAAGCAATAAATAAGTGGTATCTTGGGTGAAGGGTGAGACAGTACACAATACAGTGGAAACCAGCACAACTTATACAAGGAAAGGTCATGGAAGCTCCATAGACTCATCCAAACTCCCTGAGGGACTGAACTGCTGGGTAGAGGGCTGTGGGGACCAAGGTCTCGGGGAACATCTAGCTCAACTGGCATAACACAGTTTATAAAGACAATGCTCTACATTCTATCTTGGAAAGCAGCGTCTGGGGTCTTAAAAGCCTGTGAGCAGCCATCTAAGAGACTCCACTAGCCTCACCCCTTTGGGAGCAAGGTTGAATGAAGAGAACAGGATACAAGGAAAAGATTAGTCCAAAGGACTAATGGACTACAGCTATCAAGGCCTCCACCAGACTGAGTCCAGTACAGCTAGATGATGCCCGGCTACCACCACTGACTGCTCTGACCAGGATCACAACAGAGGGTTCTGGACCGAGCTGGAGAAGGGTGTAGAACAAAATTCTAACACACACACAAAAAAGACCAGATTTACTGGCCTAAAGGAGACTGGAGAAACCCCCAGAGTATGGCCCACAGACAGCCTTTTAGCTCAGTGGTGAAGTCATTTTCAAGGTTCACCGTTCAGCCTGGGATTGGACAGCCCCATAAAACCAAATGGGACTAATGAGGCACTGCAGTCTAGGGATAAGTGCCAGAAGGGAGAAGGGGATAGGAAAGCTGGTGATAGGGAACCCAAGGTTGAGTAAGGATAGTGTTGATGTGTTGTGAGGTTCTTATCCATTGTGTAGGGCAACATGTGTACTAACTGTTAAATGAGAAACTATTTTGTTTTGTAAGCCTTCTTCTAAAGTGAGCATAGCAGCACAATTGGAAGAGAGTAGTCCATGTCACTGAACTGTGCATGTAGAAATTTTTGAAATGGTGTATCTTTGGCTATGGGTATTTTCACCAAAAAAAATTTGGCGAAGTTAGAGGGTTGACATGTTGTGGGGTTGTTAACCAATGTCGTAAAACAATATGTGTACCACTGTTTCATGAGAAACTATTTGTTCTGTAAGCCTTCACCTGAAGTACAATTTTAAAAAAAAAAGAAGAATGGCAACACTTTGCATAAAGCATAGCAACAGGATTATCTCTGTTGAGCATCATGGAAAATACACATTCATGCTGATTGGTACACATTTATGGATATGGTACCCACTTGATCAGTCTCAAGATAGATGGCATTGCTCCTATGTTACTTAGAAAAGCAGTGGCAAATTATTTTTGTGATGCTTTTGACGGTCCTAAAAACAAACAAGATTTTATGCTCTTAGATCCACGGAGAAATTAGGATTGGGACTAAAAGAATGAAAAAATAATCTATATTTTTTCTACTAGCAGCCACCTCTCATTTTTTTAAATCATGACAAACTAAAATGCCAAGTAATTATATTATTTTAGATATTTTATTTCATCGTGACAGAATAACAACTGAATAAATATAATTTTAGTTTACCAGCTGGCATTTTCATTTGCATACTGACAGATACCTGTTTTGAATGAATTGACAGACTGCTAAAGTGTTGGGTTTTTTGTTTTTTTTTCTGTTGTATGTGTTAAATTAACTTTGAAAATAGATGTAAAATTCAGTGATAAAGACTACTTTAAAAATACTGAAAAGAAACTTTCCCTGCTAGCAGGAAAAAATGTTTGGTAGTTAACGCTTTATTGTAACCCATTCTCTGATAACATGGTAATTTGAATGGGCAAGGTTCCTTTCTTATTCATCTTTGTAATATCAATGTCTAGCATATACTACATAGGTGCTTACCAAAAAACCAAACCCTTCGCCATCAAGCTGATTCCGGTAGCAACTGTATAGGACAGAGTAGAACTGCCCCATAGGGTTTCCAAGGAGCATCTGGTGAATTCCAACTGCCAACCTTTTGATTATCAGCCATAGCTCTTAACCACTGCACCACCAGGGCTCCACGTAGGTTCTTAGTGCATGTTAATTAAATGGGTTCTAGTATAGCCACAGATCTTTGGATCGTTGAAGATTGTTGGAGGGTATATTCAGGCATATAGATGTTGACAATCCTAAATTCTTTAATGACTATTGGACTCTACACAGATTATGAAGTTCAGTAGAAATATTCATTTTCTCTTCACTTACAGCCATTTGGGAAAGCATGCATATTTCTCATCCCTAGCAGTGCATTGTTGCATTAAATATTATTCAGAGGGACGTTTCCTTTCATGGTGTACTTAACAAAAAATTATATCAAAGTGTCCGTCTTAGTTAAAGTATTCTTTTAATAATAAAGGGAGTTTTACTGTGATAAAATTCATATATGATAAGAGTCATTCTTTTAGAGTACAATTCAGTGATTTTTAATATAATCACAGAATTTGGAAACACTAAAAAAAAAAAAAGTTGCTGTCAAGTTGCTTCTGACTTACGGTGACCCAACATGTGTCACAGTAGAAGTGTGCTCCACAGGGTTTTCAATGGATGAGTTTTTGAAAAGAGATCACCAGGTTCTTTCTTCTGAGACAGTTCCAGGTGGACTTGAACCTCCAGTCTTTCAGTTGGCAGTGATTGTGTTAACCATTTTCACCACCCAGGGACTCTGTGCAATCATTGTCATTGTTGTTAGTTGCCATCAAGTGGATTCTGACTTATGGTGAGCCCGTGTGTGCAGAGTATAACTGCTCCACAGATTTTTGGAAGCAGACTGATCACCAGGCATGTCTTCTGAGCATTTCTGGGTAGGTTCAAAATGCCAGCCTTTCACTTAGTAGCCAAGTGCTCAACTATTTGCACCACCAAGAGACTAAATTTATATCACCCCAAAAAGAAGCACCTTACCTATTAGTGGTCACTGCCTTATTTCCCTGTCCCAGTACGTCCAACCACTAATCTACTTTCCGTCTCTGTAAATTGACCATTCTGGCCACTTTATATAAATGAAATCATACAATATTTGGCTTTTTGTGATTGATGTCTTTCATCGTGCATGATGTTTTCAAGGTCCATCCAAGTTGTAGCATCCATCTTTAATTTATTCCTTTATAATGCTAAATAATACTTCTTGGCATCTGGGTTCTTAAAAGCTGGCAAGCGGAATCTAAGATGCATCAGTTTGTCCCAACCACCCGAAGTAAAGAAAATGAAGAACACTTAAATCACATGGGAAGTATCAGCCCAAGAGACAGAAAGGGCCACATAGACCAGAGACTTCATCAGCCTGAGACAAGAAGAACTAGATGATGCCCGGCTACCACCAATGACCACCCTGACAAGGAACACAACAGAGAGTCCCTGATGGAGCAGGAGAAAGGTGGGGTGAAGAACTCAAACTCTAGTAAGAAGACCAGACTTGATAATCTGAGACTGGAGGAACTCAGGAAAGCATGGCCCCTGGATTCTCTATCAACCCAGAACAAAAAAAATTTCTAAGGTGAACTCTTCAGACAAGGATTGGACTGGACTGTGGGACATAAAGTGATACTTGTGAGGAGTGTGCCTCTTAGCTCAAGTAGATACAAGAGACTAAATGGGCAACTTCTGTCCAGAGGTGAGAAGGGAAGGCAGAGAGGGTTAGGAGATGGTTGAATGGACATGAGGAATCAGGAGTGGAAAGAAAGGTAGAGTGTGCTGTCGCAGTATGGGGAGAGCAATTAGGGTCTCATAACAATGTATGTATAAATTTTCGCATGGGAGACTAACTTGAAATGTAAACTTTATTTAAACTACAACAATAAAAAAAAATAATACTACTTCATTGTATGGATACACCACATTTTATTTTTTCATTCATCAGGTGATGAATATTTAGGTTGTTTATACTTTTTGGTTATTATGAATAATGATGATATGAACATTTGTGTGCAGTTTTTTGTGTGGACATATGTTTTGACTTCTTTCATGTCTATATCTAGGAGTGGAATTGTTAGGCTATATGGTAACTTTTTGTTTAACATTTTGAATGATTGCTAAAATGTTTTCAAAAAGGCTATTTGTTTTCCCTATGTCTTATATCTTTTTTATTCCTCTATTCCTCTTTTACTACTTTCTTTTGTATTAAACAGATTTTTTTGGTGTATTATTTTAATTCCCTTGCTGTTTCTATTACTATGTGTTTTTAGGTTATTTTCTTAGTATTGTCCTGGGGATTACAACCAGTATATTAATTTATAACATCTAGTTTGGATTATTACCAACTTAATTTTAACAGTATACAAAAATATTGCTGTAATACAGTGTCATTCCAATTGACTCAATTGATACAGTACTTCATGCAGAAAGAGCAGCACACCCATTCTTCTCACATTCACATGTAACATTTATCAAGATAGAAAACATTCTGAGCAACAAGCAATACCCTAAAAAATTTACAAGAAGATAAATAATAAAAATATATATTCTTGGATCACAATGGAATTAAACTAAAAATCAATAACAGAAAGATAAGTGCAAAGTTTCCAAATATTTAGATATTGAACAATACACTTGTAAATATTACACTGGTCAAAGAAGAAGTTGCAAGAGGAAATAAAAATGATTTTAACTAAATAAAAGCAAAAATTATACTTAAAATTTGTTGGCTGCAGCAAAAGCAGTCTTTAGAGGGAAATTTATAACATAAAGTGTACATATTAAAAATAATAATGATATAAATAATTAATCTAAGCTTTCACCTTAGGAAACAAGAAAAAAAGAGCAATTTAAGACTAAAGCAAGAAGAAGAGAAAATAATAAAAATTAGAGTAGAAATCAATTAAGTCAAAAACAGGAAAACAGTAAAATAAACCAATGAAACTAAAAACTAGTTCTTTGAACAGATTAATAAAAATTGATGAACCTCTAGCTAGGCTAACCAAGAAAAAATAGAGAAGATACAAATTATCGATGTCAGAAATAAAAGATAAGTCATATCTTCTGATTTAATTACAGTAAAAGGATAATAAAGGAATACCACGTACAACTCCACGCCTACAAATTTGATAACCTCAATGAACTGGACCAATCCCTTTAAAGACACTGTCTTGGTTACCTAGTGCTGCTATAACAGAAATACCACAAGTGGATGTCTTTAACAAAGAGAAATTTATTCTCTCACAGTCTAGGAGGCTAGACTCCTAATTCAGGCTACCAGCTCCAGGTGAAGGCTTTCTCTCTCTGTCAGCTCTGGGGGAAGGTCTTTGTCATCTATCTTCCTTGGTCAAGGAGCTTCTCAGCCCAGGGACCCTGGATCCAAAGGATGCACTACTCCTGGCTCTTGTTTCTTGGTGGTATGAAGTTCCCATGTCTCTCTGCTTGCTTCTCCATTATATTCCAAAAAGACTGACATAAGACATAACTTAATCTTATAGATTGAGTCCAGCCTCGTTAATACAACTGCCTCTAATCCTGCCTCATTAACATCATGGAGGTAGGATTACAATACATAGCAAAATCACATCAGATATCAAAATGGTAGACAATCACACAATACTGGGAATAATGGCCTAACCAAGTTGACACATTTTTGGGGGGACACAATTCAATCCATGACAGACACAAACTACCAAAACTCACACAAGGAGAAATAAATAATAAGAGTAAGCCTATATCTACTAAACAAATTGAATCAATAATTAATAACCATCCAAGAAAGAAAGCACAGAGCACAGAAGGTTCACTGGTGAATCATACTAGATATTTAAAGAAAAAATCATTGCAATTTTCTACAATCTCTTACAATATCAGAAGTGCAGAAAGCACTTCTTAACTCAGTCTATGAGGCCAACATTACTCTAATACTGAAACATGGTAAAGACATTTTAAGAATGCAAAACTATGAACCAATATTCCTTATGGACATAATAAACAAAGATACAAAAATACTGAACAAAAACATTAGCAAATTGAATGCAAGAATATATGAAAATAATTATACACCATAACCATATGGTATTTAATCCAGGTATGCAAGTCTGATTCAACATTTGAAAATCAAACAAGATAATTCACAGCATCAACAGGCTCAAGAACAAAAATCGTATTACTATATCAACAGATGTAAAGAAAAGACACTTGACAAAACCCAACACCCACTCATGATAGAAACTCTTAGCACACTAGGAATAGAGAGTAACTTCTTCAACTTGATAAAGTACATGTACAAAAACCTACAGCTAACATCATTCTTAATGATGAAAAACTAGATGCTTTCCCCCTGAGTTCAGGAATGATGCAAGAATGCCCCCTGTCTCCACTCCTATTCAAAATTATACTGGAAGTTCAAGCTGACACAATAAGCCAAGAAAAAAGGAGGGGGAAGTGTACTGATTGAGAAGAAAGAAACAAAATTCTTTGCTTGCAGATGAAATGATTATTTATGTAGAAATTCAAAAAAAATTACACAAAACAACTCCTGAAACCAATAAACAATTATATATACCAACGGTCAGGATAAATAATTAATTAATACACAAAAGTAAATTGCTTTTCTATATACCAGGAATGAACAATTGGAATTTGAAATTGAAAACACAATAACATTTCACACAATAGCATTGACACTGAAAAAATGAAATCCTCAGGTTTAAATCTAACAAAATATGTATACTGTCTGCATGTGGAAAACTACAAAACTCTAATAAAAGAAATCAAAGAAGATCTAAAAAACGGAGGGATAGTGTGTATGCATGTATTGAAAGACTCAACACTGTTAAAATATCTCTTTTCTCTACTTGAGCTACAGATCAACTTTCCCTACGTGATCTGAGATCTAAATAAAATCTCAGCAAGCTATTTTATAGATGATGATAAATTGATTTTAAAATTTTTATGGAAAAGCTAAAGACCCAGAATAGCCAATAGAATATTGATGAAAAAGAACAAAGTTGTAGGACTAAAACTACCTATCTTTAAGACTCAATACCGGTCTCCTGAGGAGGCGGGGCCAAGATGGCAGTTTAGTCAGATGCTTCCTATATCCCTCTTACAACAAAGACCTGGAAAAACAAGTGATTTGATTATATATGAATATCTAGGAGCCCTGAACAAGGCAAAGTTGAGAAATCAGACTGAGTGGGGTGGGGGGAGAGGGAGATGGTTTGGAAGAAGCAAAGAGCGCCAGAGTGACGGTAAGACTGCAGCTCTTCAGCCTCACAGAGTCCGCAGTGAAGCAGGCAAACAGCTCTACGCGCTCTCTGGTAGCAGTTTCCACACAGAGAGAGATCCAGCAGCAGAGATTCTGCTGGACACTCCGAACCAGTGAAAAGCAGGTCCCAAGTGGCTAAAGATAAGTACATGTGTGCGGCCTTTTACGGGGATTTTTTTTTTTTTAAAAAAAGCACATTTGGGAAAAACCTCTCTCCCTATTACCTCCTCCCACTGTGCTCTGCACCTGGAGTCTGCTGGAGCAGAAGTAGATCCCAAAAGGTGCCCTGACGCATTCTCCTGGCCTTGGAGGGGGAACAAAAATCTACTGGCTCCCCTAAGCCAGGAACTCAGGGTTGGCACAGTTTCTTTGCTAGGCACAGGCATAAGGGATCCGCAGATTGTGAGTGTCTTACACCACTGTATAGACTTGTGGGGACCCATCTCAACAGTGTTAGGCCTCACTACCACAGTACAACAGGGTAAACATCTGAAGCTTAACTTCAACTGTTTCAGCTGTGAAGTGGCATATTTGTGAACCTCGAAACCACCCTGCCCCTTAAGTAGGCACTTTTACTGATCAGCAACAAGGGCTTGAGGACTGCTGACATCACCTAAACCACCTAGTCACCTGCTATAGGAGTCCAAGAAAAAGTTGTGCCCTCGAGTCTTTACAGCCAACAGAGTGGGTTGCTCATAGTCTGGTTGTAAAACTCAACTACCTACTCACCCTAGGGAATAGGGACATGCTTTCCTTTCAGATTCTCAGGGACAGCCATCAGCCCTCTGCCTGGCTTAGCACGTGATCCTTTATCACAGCCAGAGTCCAGAGGTTGCACCAATCACCCATGCCTCTCTAGGAATGTAGGTGAGAGCCTACACTTGGTGACCAACTGCCTGGACACCTGAGCTGAACCCATATAGGAAAATTTAACAGACTCCTGTGTGTACATACTTAGTTACAGAACTAACTACCTGGTGACAGGACTTTAGAGCTTCAAAGGTGCCAATAATCAAACTAGTGCACACGAGCAGCCTATTGGGGCATATCAAAAGAAAACAAAACAAGAAACTAGGACTCACTAAACAAATATAAAATAAAATTATAATAACTTATCGATGCCTCGGAGACAACAGTCAATATCAAATCACATAAAGAGGCAGTCCGTGATGGCTTCAGCAAGCTCTCAAAATAAAGAATCAATAAATTCTCTGGAGGAAGAGAATTTCTTGGAATCACCAGAGGCAGAATACAAAAGATTAATATACAGAACTCTTCTAGAAATAAGAAATGAAATTTGACAGAATGCAGAAACAGTCAGGCAACATACAGACACAGTAGTAGCAGAACTTAAAAAAAGTTATTCAAGAACATAATGCCAAATTTAATAGGGTGCAAGAATCCATAGAGAGACAGCAATCAGAAATCCAGAAGATTAATAATAAAATCTCAGAATTAGACAACTCAATAGAAAGACATAGGGGCAGAATTGAGGCAGTAGAAGTTAGAATTAGTGACATTGAAGATAAATTACTTGATGCCAACTTATATGAGGAAAATCAGATAAAAGAATTAAAAATAATGTGGACATTTTAAGAGTCATGTGGGGCTCTATAAAGAGAAATAACCAACAAGTGATTGGAATACCAGAACAGGGGAGGATAACGGAAAATACAGAGAAAATTGTTGAAGATTTGTTGACAGAAAACTTCCCTGATATCATGAAAGATGAGAAGATATCTGTCCAAGATGCTCATCAAATCCAGCATAAGGTAGATCCCAAAAGAAAGTCACCAAGCCATATTATAATCAAACTTACCAAAACCAAAGATAAAGAGAGAATTTTAAGAGCAACTAGGGATGAAAGAAAAGTCATCTACAATGGACAGTCAATTAGAACAAGCTCGGACTACTCAGCAGAAACCATGCTGACAAGAAGGCAATGGGATGACATATATAAAGCCTTGAAGGAAAAAAACTGCCAGCCAAGAATTATATATCCAGCAAAACTGTGTCTCAAATATGATGGCAAAATTAGGGCATTTCCAGACAAACAGAAGTTCAGGCAATTTGTAAAAACCAAACCAAAATTACAAGATATACTAAAGGAAGTCCTACAGTTAGATAATCAATAACACCAGATAACAACTCAAGACTAGAACACAGGAGAGAGCAACCAGATATTGACTCAGATAGGGAAGTCAAAAATACATCAAAGCTAAAACATTCAAAATAAGGAAACAGAAATATCAATTTGTAAAAAAGGACAACATTAAAACAAAAAAGAGGGAATTAAAAAATGCTGACATTGATTTTCATATGGAGGGGAAGTCAAGGCAATATAAAGTAATAAAAGACTGGTATATACTAAGAAAAATAGGGGTAAATATTAAGGTAACCACAAAAGAATCTAACAATCCTACAAATCAAAATAAAAAAGTAGAAAAACATAAACACCAAGCAAACACATAATCTACAACAATGAAAAAGATGAAAAAAATACATAAAGAAAAATGACTTAGCACAGAAAACTAAGGGGAACAAAGAAACTGTGAACAACACACAAAAAGACATATCAGGATGACAGGACTAAACTCATACCTATTAATAATTATGCTGAAAGTAAACAAACTTAATGCACCAATAAAGAGAGATATAGTGGCAGATTGGATAAAAAAGCATGATCCATCTATATGCTGCCTACAAGAGACACAATTTAGACTTAAAGAGACAAACAAGCTAAAACTCAAAGCATGGAAAAAAATATATCAAGCAAACAACACTCAAAAAAAACCAGGAGTGGCAATATTAATCTCTGACAAAATAGACTTTAAAGTAAAATCCACCACAAACGATAAGGATGGACACTATATAATGATTAAAGGGTCAATACACCAGCAGGACATAACTATAATAAATATTTACGCACCTAACAACAGGGCTTCTAAATACATAAAACAAATTCTAACAGCTCTGAAGAGAAAGATAGACAATTCCACAATAATAGTAGGAGACTTCAACACACCACTTTCGGTGAAGGACAGAACATCCAGAAAGAAGCTCAAAAGGACATGGAAGAGCTACATGCTACAATCAACCAACTTGATCTCACAGACTTATACCGAACACAGCACCCAACAACAGCCAAGTATACTTTCTTTTCCAATGCACATGGAAAATTTTCAGAATAGATCATGTATTAGGCCATAAAGCAAGACTTAACAAAATCCAAAACATCGAAATACTACGAAGAAGTTTTTCTGACCATAAAGCCATAAAAGTGGAAATCAACAACACAAAAAGCAAGGAAAAAAAATCAAACACATGGAAACTGAACAACACCTTGCTCAAAAACTACTGGGTTATAGAAGACATTAAGGATGGAATAAAGAAATTCATTGAATCAAATGAGAATGAAAATACATCCTACCAGAACCTTTGGGACACAGTCAAAGCAGTGCTCAGAGGTCAGTTTATAGAAATAAATGCACACATCCAAAAAGAAAAAAGGGGTATAATCAAAACATTAGCCCTACAACTGGAACAAGTAGAAAGAGAGCAGCATAAGAAGCCTATAGGCACCAGAAGGAAGGAAATAATGAGAATTAGAGCAGATTTAAATGAAATAGAGAATAGAAAAACAATTGAAAGAGTCAACAAATCTAAAATCAGGTTCTTTGAAAAGATCAGCAAAATTGACAAACCCTTGGCCAAACTGACAAAAGAAAAGCTGGAGAGGAAGCAAATAACCCATATATGAAATGAGATGGGTGATGTCACATCAGACCAAACTGAAATTAAAAGAATCATAATGGATTACTATGAAAAATTGTACTCTGACAAATTTGAAAACCTAGAGGAAATGGACAAATTTCTAGAAACTCACTACCCAGCTAAACTAACACAAACAGAGGTAGAACAACTAAATAAACCCATAACAAAAGAAGAAATTGAAATAGTTATTAAAAAACTCCCAACAAAAAAAAGCCCTGGCCCAGATGGCTTTACTGGAGAATTCTACCAAACTTTCAGAGAACAGATAACACCACTTCTACTAAAGGCATTTCAGACCATAGAAAGGCTGGACTACTCCCAAAAGCATTCTATGAGGCCAGTGTAACCCTGATACCAAAACCAGGTAAAGACACCACAAAAAAAGAAAATTACAGACCGATATCCCTCATGAACATTGATGCAAAAATCCTCAACAAAATTCCAGACAATAGAATTCAGCAACATATCAAAAAAATAATTCACCATGAACCAAGTGGGATTTATACCAGGTATGCAGGGATGCTTCAACATTAGAAAAGCAATCAATATAATCCATCACATAAATAAAACAAAAGACAAGAACCACATGATCTTATCAATCGATGCAGAAAAGGTATTTGACAAAGTCCAATACCCAGTCAAGATAAAAAATCTCAACAAAATAGTAATAGAAGAGAAATTCCTCGACATAATTAAAGGCATTTTTACAAAGCCAACAGCCAACATCATCCTAAATGGAGAAGCTTTGAAATCATTCCCCTTGAGAACAGGAAACAGACAAGGATGCCCTTTATAACCAGTCTTATTCAACATTGTGCTGGAGGTCCTAGCCATAGCAATTAGGCTAGAAAAACAAATAAAGGGCATCCAAATATGTAAGGAAAAAGTTAAAGTATCTCTATCTGCAGATGGTATGATCTAATACACAGAAAACCCCAAAGAAGCCACAAGAAAACTACTGGAACTAATAGAAGATTTCAGCAAAGTTTCAGGATACAAGATAAACATACAAAAATCAACTGGATTCCTTTACACCAACAAAAACAACTTTGAAGAGGAAATCATCAAATCAATACCATTTACAATAGCCCCCAAGAAGATAAAATACTTAGGAATAAATCTAACCAGAGACGTAAAAGATTTATACTGAGAAAACTACAAGGCACTACTGCAAGAAACTAAAAGAGACCTGCATAAGTGGAAAAATATACCTTGCTCATGGATAGGTAGACTCAACATAGTGAAAATGTCAATTCTACCCAAAGCAATCTACAGATACAATGCAATCCCTATCCAAATTCCACCAGCACTTTTTAATGAGATGGAGAAACAAATCACCAACTTCATATGGAAAGGGAAGAGGCCCCAAATAAATAAAGCATTACTCAAGAAGAAGGACAAAGTGAGAGCCCTTACACTACCTGATTTTAGGACCTACTATACTGCCACGGTAGTCAAAACAGCCTGGTACTGGTTCAACAACAGATACATAGACCAATGGAACAGAGTTGAGAATCCACATATAAGCACATCCACCTATGAGCAGCTAATATTTGACAAAGACCCAAAGTCCATTCATTGGGGAAAAGACAGTCTCTTTAACAAATGGTGCTGGCATAAATGGATATCCATCTGCAAAAAACTGAAACAAGACCCATACCTCACACCATGTACAAAAACTAGCTCAAAATCGATTAAAGACTTAAACATAAAATTGAAAAGAATAAAGATCATGGAAGAAAAAATAGGGACAACGCTAGGAGCTCTAATACATGGCATAAACACAATATGAACCATAAGTCACAATGCACAAGCATCAGAAGAAAGACTAGATAAATGGGATCTCTTAAAAATCAAACACTTATGCTCATCAAAAGACTCCACCAAAAGAGTCAAAAGATAACCTACAGACTGGGAAAAAGTTTTTGCCTACAACAAATCCTATCAGCGTCTAATCTCTAAAACCTATAAGAAACTGAAAAACCTCAACAACAAAAAGACAAATACCCAAATAAAAAATGGGCAAAGGATATGAACAGGCACTTCGTGAAAGAAGATATTCAGGTGGCTAACAGACACATGAAGAAATGCTTATGATCATTAGCCATTAGAGAAATGCAGATCAAAACTACAATGAGATATCATTTCACCCCAACAAGGCTAGCGTTAATCCAAAAAACACAAAATAATAAATGCTGGAGGGGTTGTGGAGAGACTGGAACACTTATACACTGTTGGTGGGAATGTAAAATGGTACAACCACTTTGTAAATTGATTTGGCACTTCCTTAAAAAGCTAGAAATAGAAGTACCATACAATCCAGCTATCCTGCCCCTTGGAATATATTCTAGAGAAACAAGAGCCATCACATGAATAGATATATGCACACCCATGTTCCTTGCAGCACTGTTCACAATAGCCAAAAGATGTAAGCAACCTAGGTGCCCATCAACAGACAAATGGATAAGCAAACAATGGTATATCCACACAACGGAATATTATGCAACGATAAAGAACAACGATCAAGCTATGAAACATCGTATAACATGGTGGAAGCTGGAACTTACGCTGAGTGAATTTAGTTGGTCACAGAAGGATAAATACTGTATAAGACCACTATTATAAGACCTCAAGAAAAGGTTTAAACAGAAAAGAAAACATTCTTTGATGTTTACGGGGGTCTGGAGGGAGGGTGAGATTTGTTCACTAAGTAGATAGTAGATAAGAATCATCTTAGGCGAAGGGAATGACAGCACACACTACAGGGGAAGTCAGCACAACTGGACTAAACCAAAGCTAAGAAGTTTCCTGAATACAATCAAATACTTTGAGAGACAGAGTAGCAGGGATGGGGGGTCTGGGGAACATTCTTTCAGGGGACATCTAGGTCAATTGGCATAACAAAGCTTAGTAAGAAAATATTCTGCATCCTACTTTGGTGAGTGGCATCTGGGGTCTTAAAAGCTTGCAAGGGGCCATCTAAGATGTATCAATTGTTTGCAACTACTTGGCGTAAAGGAGAATGAAGAACACCAAAGACACAAGGAAAGTATTAGCCCAAGAGACAGAATGGGCCAAATAAACCAGAGACTTCATCAGCCTTAGACCAGAAGAACTAGATTGTCCCCAGCTACCACCAATGCACGTCCTGATAGGGAACACAACAGAGGGTCCCTGATGGAGCAGTAGAAGGATGGGGTGCAGAACTCAAATTCTAGTAATAAGACTAGACTTAATGGTCTGACCGAAACTGGAGGTACCCTGGAAAGCAAAGCCCCTGGATTCTCTTATCAGCCCAGAACTAAAACAATTTCCGAGGCCACCTCTTCAGAGAGGGATTGGACTGGACTGTGGGACATAAAGTGATACTCGTGAAGAGTGTGCCTCTTAGTCAAGTAGATACAAGAGACCAAAGGGGCAGCTTCTGTCCAGAGGTGAGGTGGGAAGGCAGAGAGAGTTAGGAGCTGTTTTAACGGTCATGGGAATCAGGGGCAGAAAGGAGGAGTGTGCTGTAGCAGAATGGGGTGAACAATTAAGGTCTCATAACAATGTGTGTATAAAAATTTTGTATGGAAGACTAACTTGAAATGTAAACTTCATTTAATTACAAGAATAAAAAATAAAATAAAATATATATAAAAAAGGCTCAATATAAAACAACACTAATTAAAACATCACAATATGACAAAATAATAGACAAATAGATGAACGGAACATAATAGAAAGTCCAGAAATAGACCTACAAAACTATAATCAATTAATCTTTGACAAAAGAACAAAGACAATTCAATGGAGGAAGGATAGTGTTTTCAACAAACAGTGCTAGAAAAAAACATGAATATAAACACAGTCCTTACACCTTTCACAAGAATTAACTCAAAATGACTCTTAGACCTAAATATAAAATGCAAAATTGTAAAACGTCTAGAAGATAACAGAGAAGAAAATCTAAGAGACCTTGTTATTGATGATGAGTTTTTACATACAATGCCACAGGCATCATCCATGTAAGAAAAAACAAATAAGTTAAACTTTATTAAAATTAAAAACATCTGCTTTTTAAAAGATAGTTAAGACAATAAAGAGTCAAGCCAAAGACTTGGAGAAACATTTGCAAAACACGTATCTAATAAAAGAATAAAAGATTTGTATCCTAGATATAAGAAGCCCTGGTGGCACAGTTGTTAAAGCTCTTGACTTCCAACTGAAAGGTTTGTGGTTCGAATGCCTCAGTCATTCTAAGTGAGAAAGATGTGGCAGTCTGTTTCTGTGAAGATTTACAGCCTTGGAAACCCTATGGGACAGTTCTACTCTGTCCTAAAGGATCACTATGACTCAGAATCGACTTGATGGCAGTGGACTTGGGTTTGCTTTTTTTATCCTAGATATAAAAAATACCCTTAAAACTCAACAGTTAGGGACAAACACTAACTAGACCATAGATAAGTGAAGGGTAAGACAGTACACAATCCTGGGGAAGTCAGCACAACTTGACCAAGGCAAAGTCATAGAAGATTCATAGACACATCCAAACTCCCTGAAGGACCGAGTTACTGGGCTGAGGGCTAGGGACCATGGTCTCGGGAGACATTCAGCTCAATTGGCATAACATAGTTTATAAAGAAAATGTTCTACATCCTACTTCGGTGAGTAGCACCTGGGTTCGTAAAAGCTTGTGAGCGGCCATCTAAGATACATCTTCTGGTCCCACCCCCTTTGGAACAAGGAAGAATGGAGAAAACCAAAGACACAAGTGAAAGGTTAGTCCAAAGGACTAATGAACCACAACTACCACAGCCTCCACCAGGCTGAGTCCAGTGCAACTAGGTGGTGTCTGGTTACCACCACCGATTGCTCTGACAGAGATCACAGCAGAGGGTCCTGGACAGAGCTGCAGAAAAATGTAGCACAATATTTAAACTTACAAAAAAAGACCAGACTTACTGGTCTGACAGAGAGTGAAGAAACCCTGAGAGTAGGGCCCCCTGACAACCTTTTAACTCAGTACTGAAGTCACTCCTGAGGTTCACCTTTCAGCCAAAGTTTAGACAGGCCCATAAAACAAACAATAACACACACAGTTCAACCATGTATATGAGACTAAATGGGCACACTAGCTCAGGGGAAGGAGAGAATGCAGGAGGGACAGGAAAGTTGGACAAATGGAAATGAGGATCCCAAGGTCAAGAAAGGAGGAGTATTGACACATCATGGTGTTGGCAACCAATGTCACAAAACAATATGTGTATCAATTGTCTAAGGAGAAACTAATTTGCTCTGTAAACTTTCACCAAAAGCACAATAAAAAATAATCAACAATGGGGGAAAAAAAGCTGAATTTAAAATAGGTGAAAGAGCTGAACAAATATTTCACCAAAGAAGATATAAAAGTGGCAAATATGCATATGATAAGATGCTTAACATCATATATTACTGAGAAATTGCAAATTAATCTAATAAGAAGAATGGCTATTAAAATGGCTAAAATCTAAAAAAACCAAAAAACTGACAATACCAAATGAAGGTGAGGATGCAGAGCAACAGACTCTCATTAATTGCTGGTAGGAATGCAAAAATGGTATAGTCACTTTGGAAGACAGGCTGGCATTCTATTTTACAAAGCTAAACATAGTCTTACCATATGATCCAGGAATCATACTCCTAGGAATTTATGCAACTAATTTGAAAACTATGTGAACACAAAAAAATTGCATGAAATTATTTATAGCAGCTTTATTCATAATTAACAAAGCGTGGACACAATCAAGATGTACTTCAGTAGGTGTACATCCATACAACAGGATCTTGTTTAGCAATAAACAGAAAGGAACTACCGAGCCAAAAAAAGATATGGATTAGTTTTAAATGTATACTACTAAGTGAAATAAAGCAGTCTAAAAAGACTATATACTGTATTTTTATGCAAATAATGCACGCATTCTACATTTGTTTGCCAACCATGCCCTTCCCCTGTGAGGTATTTTCAAAAGCACTGCTATGCCAAATTTTTTTTTTGCATGTTGCTATAAAAAACTTAGCATAGTGCTCTTAGAAAAAAAACTCCTGGGGGGAAGGCATAGATAGCAAACAAATGTAGAAGTCAGCGTTATTTGCATAAAAATACAGTACTGTGTGATTTCAATTATAAGACATTCTGGTTAAGGTAAAACTCTAAAGAAAGTAAAAAATCAGTCAGTGTATTCCAGGGGCTTGAGGGAAAGGGGAAAGAGTTGAATAGTTAAGCAAAGGGGATTTTAAGGATGGTGAAATTACTCTGTGTAATATTGTAACGGTGACAAATTGTGTATTTGTCAAAAGCCATGAAACATTACTGCACAAAAACTGATCCTTGAAGTATGCAAACTAAAAAAAATAATTATTTAGGTAGTCGAGGGATCCCAGGAATACAGACTATGACAAGAGGATGCAACTTTATTACAAATGTAAGAAAAAACCTAAATAAAGAGAGTGGGGAGAAAATTTGCTGTAGTAAGCAACTTGGCAAATTGGTGTCTGTAAGACTAAAGGCAAAAATAACTGTACATAGTACTGTACTGTAGTTGATAAAGTTATTTTTTAGGGGTTTATGAGTTAACAATTATGATAATGTTACATATGTATACTGGAATTTAACAATTAAGTAAATGGATGGTGGGAGCCAGATTTCTTACTGTTGGTTTAGGAATTTACACATGAACAAGGGGAAGAGGTTAGTATGACCCATGTAGTAGTGGATTAGAGTTAGAAACATCCATATGATGTCATGTTTAGTTTAGTATAGACAAGATGATTACATATAGAAATAGTTATAAATGTGTGTATATACACAGATTAATAAATACACATATATTTTCTTGCTCTGTCAACTGAAAGGACTTAAAAACAACAACATCCCACCAGCAACAAGCAAACCTAGTATCCTGATCTTGGTTTCTAGTAAAAAAAAAAAGTGTAAATTCAACAGGCAACTCAGCAATCCCATTCCTAACTGCTTACCTAAGATCATTGCAAATATTTGTTTTTACAGAAACTCTTACACACAAATATTTACAGCAGTTTATTCATATTTGCCAAAACTGGAAATAGCTCAAGTGTTCATTAACTGGTGAACGTATGAACAAATTATGGTACATAGTACATCCTTTTAGTGACATAATAGTTATTGGTCGAAAGTAACAAATTATTAATATCTGAAACAACATGGGTAAATCTCAAAAACATTACGCTAAGTAAAAATAGCCAGATACAAAATGCTGCATATTATATGGCTCCATTTATACAACATTCTGTAAAAAACAAAAGTATAGGGAGATAGATCAGTTTTTGCCAGGGGCTAGAAGTAGTAGAAGATAATTCACTGCAAAGATACACAAGAGAACGCTTTGAGATGATGGAAATGTTCTATATCTTGATTGTGGCAGTAGTGAATTTGTTAACTATACAAATTTTTGAACTATTCACTTAAAAGGGGTTAATTTAATTCAAAGTAATTTATGCCTCAATAAACCTCATTTAGAAGAAGATGGAGGAAGAGGAGGAGAAGGAGGTCCAAAGTCTTCAAACTTTCAAGAAAAGAAGATCTGGCTCATCTCATTGGTCAAATAACTTCAGCCTCCTAGGGATCCAGCTGAAGACAAACTTGGAGGAGGTAATTCATAAAAGACAACAATGGTCTCAGGACCAGTTGCCGAAGAAAGATCTGCATCATTTTACCCATTCTATGTCACGTGTATAGTTATGTTGGTAAACTATTTTTTCCCTTGTTTTTCTATATCTTTATCTCATTCTGTCATAAACTGTATACTTAGGATATTTATCAAGAACTGTAAAGAATCTGGAATTTACCCTACTTTCAAGCAAGCCAGTTAATCTGCTATAATTTTATGAAGGCTGGCAAAAAACTCTAGACTCCTAGGTCAGAGACAATAGACTTAACCTTTCATGGCAGAGCAGGCAGCATGAGCTTCATATTCCCATCACTTTCTCCTGCCCCATAAAGTCCCATAAGGGTAATGCAGAGCAGCGGCCCAGTGGATGCTGCATGTACAACAGGCCTGAATCACAGCTGAGGGATTCAGTTTATGAAACTCTAATATTTTAAAAGTGGTGGTCCAATATTTACCCCAGAGGGAGACATTATCTTTATTATCTTGGACAACAAACAAAACAGCCCTCTTCTCCAGAAGGAAGCACTGTCTGTCTTCTAAGGGTGTCTGCTATACAAAGATCCTTGAAAATATAATCTGGAACAAGAGCTTTCTATCCTCTGCTCAGAGGACGTAAAGTAATGTGAGCGATCCATGGAGAATTTTCTTCCAACAATTGTTAACTTTATAATTAACCTCTGGTTTTATAGAATAGAGAATCAGGATAATAATTGAATTAAAGGAGCAATGGGCATAATCTAGACATCCTTGATTTTGGAACTAGATATGCTATCTGTTTATGAGGAATAATAGATTTATGTTAGGTAAGATCTTTCCATTCACCATCTCTTCTCTTTTTTTTTTTTAACGTATCTCTACAATGTATCACTACATAATAAAGCTATATAATTTATTCATTTATTTGGTCTATTGGTTTATTATTTCTCCCCTGCCTTACCGTAAACTCCATGATAGCAGGGAACTTACCGCTGTATCCTTAGCACCTGGATCAGTGACTGGCACCCAGTAGGCAGTTCATAAATATTTGTTAAATAGGTATTGCCAACTGAGGGCTCCAGGTAGTGAATATACATCACTGTGTCTGTCACCCAGTGTGAATACACTTTTCATCTGGAGGAACCCACACTGAGATAGCAAAGCCTATTTACCACCACAGCAACATCAATAATTACGTTTACTGTTCGTACTTCCTCTGCAGCTAAGATATAGGTGTATGTCCTAGATTGTAGCAATCCATAAGTCAACCGCAGTCCTTAAAATAGAAACTAGTGATACAATAAAGCAGAGATGCGGAGGATCCGTTTTTTGTTTTTTTTTTGCAAGGATTGTGGCAAAACAGTCCCAGTTCCTAGAGGCAGCTGTGACAACTGTTCTCAAAGACAGCATTTGATGTCTAGCATTGCTCTGTCCTTGATGTAATTCTCAAGGATGGCAACAGTCATGTGTTCATGATACCAGTTTAACAGTGTACTTACAGGTGTTCCTTCTGTCTCCTTGTACTCCAAGCCTGTGTCTCCAGCCCTCTCAGAGATTTTATGAGCTATAAAGTATCCTTTTAATAAATTACTGTCTAAATTAGCTAAAGTTGTTTTCTGTTGTTTACATGTAAATATGTTAGAGTACTATGAGATTTTTAATAACATACAATGCAAAACTTCCAATTCAGATCCATAGGTAAGTATATTTTCAAATGTTTTGGTCAACATTCTCTCTACCTCCTCAATACTATACACATAAAACACGAATTGCCATCTAGTCAATTCTGACTCACAGCAACCCTACAGGACAGAGTAGAACTGCCCCATAGGGTTTCCAAGGAGTGGTTGGTAAATTAAAACTGCTGATCCTTGGTTAGCAGCCAGGCTCTTAACCACTGCACCACCAGGGCTCCGATATGACATGTAGCAATAATATAATCATGAAAAAGTTTGTGACCTAACCAGAATAGAATCATAAGAAATTTAGTTTTATAGATTTTGTGGGAATTAAAAATAAACATAGGAAAGAATACTATGTTATTATTTATATTTAATGTGCAAAACATGTTTGAAAAATTTCTTCAGTGATTTCTTATAGGACTTTTGTAAAAGATTCAATGCAAGTAACTTATACATTCACAAAGGCAGAACGCTCTTTGAATGACTTGAGAATTTTTAAGACGGACTTTTTAATGCTTTTTCCTCTCCCCATCTAGAACACCTTTCTGAAGTATGGAATGCAGTCAATGCAAAATGATAGTAAAGAAAAGTCAGCTATGATGGTTTCCCTTCTCTACTTCATTTTGTTGGAAGAGGCTTAGTCCTAAATACATACATACTATTATAATGGTAAGCAGCTAAGGAAGAAACCTGGGGCTAGTCCCATTTAATTATGTCTTAGAAGCTACCTATAGTGATTTTCCCATATAAATAATGCAAGCGATTTCAAAGACCACATGCTTTTATTTGCCTTTTCATATTTTATATCAAATTAATTTAAAACATGCATATATCCCCTTTGTATTTTATATCAAATTAATTTAAAACATGCATATATCCCCTATGTAACTCAATGTGCTACAGTAAACTGCAGAACAATTTTTGGAAAAAGGAGGTGGCTTGGATTGAACAGATTCCATGCATTTCTGTGCTAATTTGGCTTGACAGCTCAATGATTGCTCTACACACAAAGTTATAACAGCAGAAACAAAGACAGCTGAGCAGCACCCGCTTAGAGAAGTTCTCTGCTTCCCTCTGCTGGCTGCTATGGGGTATCCACAAATTCTGTAGACTTCTATCCATGGAGGAAAAAGCTATGTTGGGAGAAGTGTTTGCTTTTCATATCATTTTTCATATATGTGTTGTAACCAATGGAAAGCTATCAATAATATATTAATTTCAATACAGAAGTGTTTAAAAATGTGAACTATAAATTAGTTTTCTGATTTCCCAAAGATGGTATTTTGAGAAATATTTTTTTTCATTATTATATTTTGGAAGGGTTTTAAAGATAATATGTTTCCTCTTTGTAATTTTCAGGGTTATTTGCTTTTGCTCTTCTCATGTTTGCAAGTAAGTGAATTTACTTATGCATGAGTTATCAGTAGCCTTTATGAATTTAGTATTCTGTTTCAATGTTCTTCATTAAACAACTAAATATTTACTTCTTGTTATCCTCAAATGACTTTGGGGACATTTTTAATAGAAGGAAGAGGGAAAAAAAAAAGATAAAGGATGAGAAGTGGACTGAGAACCCAAGTTGCTAGGATCTATTGATAAGGTGAAATTAGAATGACAGAAATGAGAAAAAATCAAATTAAGGCATTGAGACTATACTGAATTCTGATAAGGTAAAAACAATTGTTATAAAAGTGGTGATATGTAATAAAAAATATGCATTTAAGAATTGGGAAAAATTATTCTTTCGCTCTCTCTCTCCTCTTTCCTATCTCTTATTCCCAAATATTGGAGAAAACTAAGAGTACAACTATAAACCTAGAGTAAGAAAAGTGAATAAATATTGGGAAAAGCTTTAATTTGAAATTATATGCGTACCTTTGAACATTTATAAATATCAGGAATACATGGTACAGAAGATATGCTATAAAAATTCTGCTAACTAGTGTTTTAAGATTTATATTTTGGGAGGAGATAGGTAATTAACCTCATGGAAAAAAAAGCCTGGAAAAAGAACAAACAGCCTTTGAATGTTGTTTTGAGTATGAGAAGGTAATGTCCTGTAAAACAAGAAGGAGCTGGATAAAAACATAGAAATGTAAGTGTAGGTGGAATTAGTCATCGTGGTTAGCAGTAAAGGAGAGAAAGCAGGATGGAGGGTGAAACTTCCCAATTGTTTACTGGCAAGAAACTCACATCTGTGCTATAAAGTTGCCATGAAGGTGAATAGAGTCAATGTTAGCTATGGCCTTTCTTCAGAAAGATCGTGTATCAGTCAGGATCAGTCAGAAAAATAGAAACTACCCTCAGGGTTTCAAGCAGAAAAGAATTTGATGAAGATAATTAGAGACTTAAAAAACATTAGAAGTATTCTACAGCAAAGGCCACTGAAGCCAGGACTAGCATTAAGGAAATCAGTAAGAATGAAATCATGGGACACTGCTGCAGCTGCTCATCTTGGCTACCTGTACTACTGAAGTGGTTGATTGACAATAGGATGCCAGCTCTTTATATATTATACAGCAAATACTTCTTCTCCCATGCACTCGACTTCATATACAAGAAAAAAAAATGTTGCCATCGAGTAGATTCCAACTCATAGAGACCCTACATAAGTTACATATTTTCATGGAGTCATATCTGTACATAATTTGTTTGTGGTTTCTGGGTTTTGTGTCCTGTTTAGGATAGTTTTTTTCCCAATGCAATATGGCAACAGTATTATTTTGTATTTATTTTAACGTTTTTGCAGTTTTATTTTTTAACCTTAGATTTTTAAATTCATCTGGGATTTATTTTTGCATATTATCATTCCAGATTGAACTACAGAATCAATTTATATAATTTTATTTTAAATATTGTATAAAGATTTTGATTGTGGTTAGGTTGAAACATGGATTACTTTCAGAAGAACTTTCATCATTCAGAAACATAGTGTGTCTCTGAACAGACGTATGTACACTGATGTTCATTGCGGCATTATTCACAATAGCAAAAAGATGGAAACAACCCAAGTGCCCATCAACAGATGAATGGATAAACAAAATGTGGTACATACAGACAATGGAACACTGCTCAGTCTTAATGAAAAATGAAGTCCTGATATATGTTACAACATGCATGAACCTTGAAGACATTATGCTGTGCAAAATAAGTCAGTCACAAAAGGACAAATATTGTATGGTCTTACTTATATGAAATAGCAAGAACAGATAATTATATAGAGAACAACGGTTGCTAGTGGTTACCAGGGGCAAAGTGGTGGAAGGAAAAAGGGAAATTACTCACTGGGAAGTAGAGAATTTTTGTCTGTGGTGATAGGAAAATTAGCATAGACTAAAGAAAATGGTTACACAATGGGGTTACTGTAGCTGTTACCATTAAACTGTACAAGAGGAAAAGAAACGGGGCGGGTGCAGAAGGAATGCAAATAAAATGTTTTATATAAGTTTACAACTACAGACGCAGCCAAAAACAAAAAAAATGTTTGCACCTGTTGATGCGACTAAGTTACAACTAAATGCTTCATGGGATTAGTTCTCTTGATTCAAAGTTTTAGGGTCATGGCTTCATGGATCTATCCACCCACTATCCCTAACATTGTTTTTCTGTTCTACCTTCTAGTTTGTTGAGTAGTGCCTGGAGTCTTAAAAACTTGTGAACAGCCACCCAAGATACAACAACTGGTTTCTATTCATCTGGAACAGCAAAGGAAGAAGGAGACCCAGGAATCAGAGAAGTAAATGGAATGCAGATTTAATTGCCTCCATAAACTAACCCCTCCATTACCACGAATCCAGAAGAAATGGATGGTACCTCGCAACCATTACTGAACATTTTTATCTAAGACTCAGCAATGAATCCTGATCAAAAGGAGCAAAAGCGTGAAACAAAACTTTAAACTCATGTGAAAACCTGACTTATTGGATCCATTCAGACTCAAGGAACCCCTGAATCTAATGCTCAGAAATAATCGTTAAACTCTGAACTGAAAACTATCCCATGAAGCCATCATTAAATAAGAGTTTACCCCAATTAATGTTTGCCTGGAGCACAATGCTGTTATGAAGAATTATCTATACGAGTTGAAACCGACAACAGTTAATTTAAAGCACAGATGAAATCTTTAAGGGGCAGAGACTCTAAGTTAATAGCGATGAAACATTATGGGTAGAGACAGTGAGAATAGTGTCACAATGTGAAATATGTAACCAATGTTATTGAACTGTTTATGTAGAAATTGTGATGCATGTATGTTTGGTTGTTTATACTGCCACCAAAAATAAATGAAATATTAAAAACAAAAGCAAAAAAAACATAGTGTGTCTTCAACCCAAGTTCTTCCAAAGATGTAGAGCTTCCACCTGTGGGTCTTGCATCCTCCCTACTGTAAACAATGACAGACAAAAGATACCTTCCACTCAAAACTGGCAATAAAACCTGAAGGTATGTAGAATTCTTTATGATCCCCACATTAAACTCTCGATGTTTCAGTTTCTTCAACTGTAAATGGGGATAATAATAGTAACTACCTCATAGAGTTGTTGTGAGGATTTAACAAGTAAGATATGTAAAGTACTTAGGAGGGTTTCTGCACTCCCAGATTGAATGCCTAACTGCATATGGATAGAATAGTCAGTATCAATTTGGAGCTGAATGTCTCATAGTATGGACCACTCTGTGAAATCTGCTCCAAGGAACTTATGTCTATTAGTTATCTGTTGCCATACCAGAAATAACCACAAACTTATCAGCTTAAAACAACAAGTTTAATATCTTGCAGTTTGGGATCAAAAGTCCAGGCATGGTTTAGCAGGGTCCTGTGTTTTGGGTCTCACAAAGCTGCAATCAAGGTGTCGACTGGGCTGAGCTCTCATTAAGATGCTTGACTGGGGAAGAATCCACTGCCAAATATACTCAAGTTATTTGGAAGCATTTGTTTGCAGTTGTATGCCTGCTCTTACAAATCCTAGAGGCCATCCTCAGATCCCTTAAGGGCCAAATAGTCTTAAATAACATTATTATGAAAGTGGCATCCCATCACCTTTACCGTATGCTACTGGTTAGAAGAAAATCACAGGTCCTTCCCACAAAGGGAAGGAATTGTATTAAGAGCATCAATACTAGAAGGTAGCAACAATGAGGGGCCATCCTAAAAACTTCCCAGCACACTATGATTTTATAAAATTTTTGTATAGTAACAAATATTTACAATTTCATTAAATAATTTCAGAAAGGGCAGTGCATGTGCTTTTTATATTATTTCATTTTTCTTTATACAAAATACATATTATAGGTACTATTTTCTATTTTTTTATTTAGCAAACTACTGATTATATTTAATGTCAACAAATACTCTTACATAATACGATTTTTAATTGCTGCAAATTGCATATTAGTTGAGAACTTGGTGTGGTTCCAGAAGCAAACCAACCTTGTGACCTAGATGTAACTTCATCTCTCTGAGACACTGGTAGCCCTCTTTATAAATGTGAATAATAATAATGCATCTACCTAAGAGAATGGCTATGAAACTGAAATAACATAATGTGCAAAAATATGAGTTATTATTTTTTACCATTGCATTCTTATTCAATACATTGTCTTTAGCAGTTAAAATTTTTTTTTACAATATACAGGTGTACAACAAACATTATGTTTAAAAAGTTTGGAACCATATCTCTAATTCCTGAAAATAAAGAACTAAAAATAGAATTTCTGCATGAAAGAATATGCCTAACTTTAAGTAAGATACTGCAAAAATGCTTTCCAGAAAATAAATGAGTTTGCGTTCCCACCATCATTGTATAAAAATGCCTGTTAGAGGATTTCCAGCAAAATAGCACTCTAGGCAGAAAAACCATGCCATCCCTCCACAGCAAAGATCTGAAAAACTAAGCCAAACAGAGAAAACAGCAATCCTGAAACCCTAAAACATTGAATGAAGAGATAAAGAACTCAGCCAAGCACCAATGGAGTTAGAAAACTGAGAGAGAACAGAGATCGAGGAGAGCTTCATGCACAGGTCCCCTATCAGCTAATGCAGCATGGATCCGCCATCTTGGACTTCTATCAGAGACCAGCAAATACGGGGTATGAGAAAGCAGCTTCACAGAGCTTTCAGTGGGAGACAGAACAACCGGTAATTTGCGACATATGCTTTCCCACCCCCTGCTCTTATACACCCCCACTCAGCCTCCTCTGCTTCCCGCAGACACAGTCTCTTCTCCGGGAAGCTCCGGCCACTTGCATTCCACCCACCCGCACTGGCTTGCTCTCTGAGTGCCATTTGTTGTTACTTTTTTTCCACTTCTTTTGATTTCTTCCTTACCTCTCACCACCTCCCCCTCCTTTCGCTTAAATACCTGGCTCCGTGCGCCATCTTTGCTTCTTCCTGAGGGGCTGTGTAGCTCTGTTCGAGTGAGGAACTGTTTCTGGGTCTGGGCTGCCATGCTGGTGGGATCCTGGGGCTTTTCTTTGTTTGTTTGTTTTGAATTGTTTGTTTGTTTTCTTTTCCTTTTCTTGAGTTGGGAGCCCTTTCTGGCCAGGCGGTGCTGAGTGGCTTGGAACCTACCCCCTTGGCTTGTGCAGATGCGCAGAGGGATCCCTGAGGGCATTTCTTTATTTGTGGGTTTTTTCTTTTTCTTTTTTAATTTGTTTAATTATCTTTTTCGTGTTTTTTCCTTTTTGTCTTTCTTCATTACTCAGTTTCTCATCTCTCTATACCTTCCTTCTCTGTCTGTTCCCTTAATCTGGTGCTGAATACATTTACGCCTTCTAACCAGGCTGCACTGCAACACCTGAGAACAACTTCCCCAGACCTCGTACTACACCAGTGGGATCCCTGGGAGATATGCCGTTTGTTTTTCTTTCTAATAGTTATATATTCATTCTTTTATTTTCTTCTTCTTCCCCTTTTTGTTTTTCACCATTTCATACTCTCACATCTCTCCACTACAACAGCAAGCTCCACTACAACTCTTTTTAGTTTGTTTGTATCTTTTTGGCAACTGTTACTCTATCCTCTCTCCCATATCCATCTTAGCTCAACACATAACATTCTCCCCCCTACATCCTGCCTAGCTGCACAATGCGCTTAACATTACACCACCAAGCAGCACAGGCATGGCCTACTGGAAACTGCCCTGCACTGATTACTGACCTTTACTGGTGGCTGTAGTGAGTGCTACAAACAACCTATCCCAGCAACTCTTCTTCAGCTAGACATGCCCAGCTGAATCATATCTGAGCGACTGACCCCACCAACTGGAGAAGGAGACGAAAAGTATCATGCCCACAGAAGAGCAAACAACAAAGAGCACACAGCCTGTCTCCTCCAACACAGCCAAATTTTTTTAAAAAAGGGACAAAACAAACAAATCTACAATCAACAAACAAGAAAAATAACTACTGAATGTCCCAAAGACAGCAGACAATATCAAAACATTTACAAAAACAGGATAGGATGGTTTCAGTAGGCTCCAAAATAAAACACCAGATGACTTTCCAGTGGAAGAAAAGTCACTAGAACTACCTGATAGGGAATTCAAATCTCTAATACTCAGAATTATCCAAGAGTTGAAGCAAAAAGCAGACAAAAATGAGGAAAAAGTTGACAAATTCAGGGAAAATACAGACAAAAAATTGGAAGAATTCAAGAAAATAATGCACGAACAAAATGCCAAAATAAATTCACAACTATAAATTATACAAAAACAACAATTAGAAAGCCAAAAGACAAACAACAAGATTTCAGAAATTGATGGTATCATAGAAGGGCTGAAGACCAGATCTGAAACAGTAGAAGACAGGATCAGTGGACTTGAAGACAAACACTTGCATAGAACTCTGAGGAAAACTCAGGAAAAAGAACAAAGAAAAATGAAGAGACCCTGAGAGTTATGTGGGATACAATCAAAGCAAAAATTTGTGAGTGATTGGAGTTCCAGAACAGGAGAAGACAGAAAACACAGAGAGGATCATTGAAGAACTGCTGGCAGAAAACTTCCACAGTATCATTCAAGATGAAAAGCTGGCCATCCATATAGGACAGACCCCAAAAGAAAAGTACCACGGAATATCATAATCACACTCGACAAAACCAAAGACAAACCAAGAATCCTGAAAGCAGCTCATGAAAAACAAGAAGTCACATACAGAGGAGAAACAATAAGACTAAGCTCAGATTATTCGGCAAAAACCATGCAGGAAAGGAGGCAATGGGATGACACATATACAACCTTGAAAGAAAAAAATTGCCATCCAAGGATAATAAATACTGCAAAACTCCCATCCAAAAAAGATGGTGAAATTAGGAAATTTCCGGATAAAAAGAAATTAAGGGCATATGTAAAAACCAAACCAAAATTACAAGAATTATTAAAGGGAGTTCTTCAATCTGAGAACAAACAACTTCAGCTCACAGGCAGAATCTAGGATGCAGGATCGTACCCTCCAGACACCAATCTAGGAAATGAACTCTCAAGGACTATCCAACACCAAAAGAAATGCAACAGAGAATCAGAGCAGTTAATCAATAAATGACAATAACATCAGAAAAATAAAAGAGGGAGTAATTGGTGTACGTACAAAACCTTCTAATGGAGAGGAAGGCAAGGTGATACCAAATACTAACAGACTGCTTCAAACTCAGAAAGATAAGGGAAAATTTCATGGTAACCAAAAAATAATTTAATAAATGTACTCATAAAAATCAAGAGGAAAAACATAAAGTCTCAGCAAAAACAAAACCTACAAAAACAAAAGTAGTGAAAAAAAAAATCCACAAACAAAAGTAACTCAGCACAGGAGGGTAAGAAGAACAAAGAAAACGTCAACACCACAAAAAAAAAAAAAAAGCACCACAAAATGACAGCAACACACTCATATCTATCAGTAATTACACTGAATGTAAATGGGCTCAGTGCACTCATAAAGAGATGGAGAGTGACAGAATGGATAAGAAAACAGGATCCATCAACATGCTGTCTACAACAGACACACCTTAGAAACAAAGACATGAATTTACTAACAGTCAAAGGTTGGAAAAAAATATATCAAGCTAATAACTACCAAAAAAGAGCCGGAGTGGCAATTCTAATCTCAGATAAAAAAGACTTTAAAATAAAATCCACCATTAAAGACAAAGAAGGACAATATATAATGATTGAGGGGATGATCCACCATGAAGACATAGCCATAATGAACATCTATGCACCCAATGACAGGGCTCCTAAATACATAAAACAAACTCTAACAACGCTGAAAAGAGAAATTGACAGTTCCACAATAATAGTAGGAGACTTCAACACACCACTCTCAGTTAATGACAGAACAACTAAGAAGAAACTCAGCAAAGATACAGAAGACCTAAAGGGCACAATCAGCCAAACTGACCTCATAGACATGTATAAAACTCTCCATCCAACCACTGCAAAGTACACATTCTTTTCCAATGCACATGGAATGTTCTCCAGAATAGACCACATCTTAGGCCACAGAGCAATCCTTAACAACATCCAAAACGTTGAGATAATTCAAAGTATCTTCTCTGACCACAATGCCATCAAGGTAGAAATTAACAATAGAAAGAGCAAGGAAAAAAAATAAACTACATGGAAACTGAATAAAACCCTGCTTACACATCAGTGGGTAATAGAAGAAATCAGAGATGGAATCCAAAAATTCCTAGACTTAAATGAGAATAAAAACACATCATACAAAAACCTTTGGAACACAGCAAAGGCAGTCCTCAGAGGACAATTTATAGCAATAGATGCACATATCAAAAAAGAAGAATGGGACAAAATCAAAACATTAACTGCACAACTCAAAGAAATAGAAAGAGAACAGCAAAAAAAGCCCACAACCACCGGAAGACAGGAAATAGTAAAGATCAGAGCAGAAATAAATGAAATAGAGAACATAAAAACAATAAAAAGAATCAATAAAACCAAAAGTTGGTACTCTGAAAGAATCAACAAGATCGACAAACCACTGGTCAGTCTGACAAAAGAAAAACAGGACAGGATGCAAATAACCCAAATAAGAAATGAAATAGGTGACATTACAACAGACACAACTGAAATAAAAAGGATCATAACAGAATATTATGAAAAACTATACTCCAACAAATTTGAAAACCTAGAGGACATGGATGAATTTCTAGAAACATATTACCTACCCAAACTACAACAAAGTCATGTTGAAAATCTGAACAGACGCATAACAAGAGAAGAGATTGAAAAGGTAATAAAAAAAACTCCCAACAAAACAAAGCCCTGGCCCAGATGGCTTCACTGGAGAATTATTACAAAACATTCACAGAAGAGCTTGTACCAGTACTACTCAAGCTATTTCAGAACATAGAAGAGGAAGCAACACTTCCAAATTCATTCTATGAAGCCACCATAACGCTGATACCAAAACCAGGTAAAGAAATCACAAAAAAAAGAAAATTACAGATCAATAGCTCTCATCAATACAGATGCAAAAATTCTCAACCAAATTCTAGCGAATAGAGTCAAGCATCATATCAAAAAAAATTACACCATGACCAAGTAGGATTCATACTAGGTACACAAGGATGGTGCAACAGTAGAAAATCAATCAGTGTAATCCACCACATAAACAAAAGGAAGGAACAGAATCACATGATCATCTCCATTGATGCATAAAAGGCATTCGACAAAGTCCAACACTCATTCCTGATAAAAACTCTCAATAAAATAGGTATAGAAGGGAAAATTTTGAACATAATAAAGGGCATCTATGCACAACCAACAACCAACATCATTCTTAATGGAGAGAGGCTGAAAAAATTCCCCTTGAGAACATGAACAAGACAAGGATGCGCTTTATCACTACTCTTATTTAACATTGTGCTGGAAGATCTAGCTAGAGCAATAAGGCAAGAAAAAGAAATAAAGGGTATCCAAATTAGTAAAGAAGAAGTTAAACTGTCCCTCTTTGCAGATCAGATGATACTATACATAGAAAACCCTAAAGACTCCACAAGAAATCTACTGGAACTAATAGAAAGGTTCAGCAGAGTAGCAGGATACAAGGTAAACATACAAAAATCAGTTGGATTCCTATACACCAATAAGGAGAACAATGGAAAGGAAATCAGGGAAACAATATCATTTATAACAGCCCCTAAAAAAATAAAATACTTAGGAATAAATCTAACCAGGGATGTAAAAGACCTATACAAAGAAAACTACAAAAGACTACTGCAAGAAACCCAAAGGGATCTACATAAATAGAAAAACATACCATGCTCATGGATAGGTAGACTCAATATTGTGACAATGACAATTCTACCCAAAGCAATTTACAAATACAATGCAATCCCAAACCAAATACCAACAACATTCTTCAAAGAGATGGAAAAACTAATCATTCACTTTATATGGAAAGGGAAGAAGCCTGAATAAGTAAAGCACCACTAAAGAAGAAGAATAAAGTTGAAGGACTCACACTACCTCACCTCAGAACCTACTACACAGCCAAGGTAGTCAAAACTGCCTGGTACTGGTACAATGACAGATACCTTGACAAATGGAACAAAATTGAGAACCCAGATGTAAATCCATCCACCTACTGTCACCTGATCTTCGACAAGGGCCCAAGGTCCATGAAATGGGGAAAAGACCCTGTTTTTAACAAATGGTGCTGGCAAAACTGGATATCCATATGGAAAAAAAGGAAACAGGACCCATACCTCATACCATATACAAAAACCAATTCAAAATGGATCAAGACCTAAATATAAAGCTTAAAACTATAAAGTTCATAGAAGAAATAATAGAACCAACACTACAGGCATTAATTCATGGCATTAACAGGATACAAACCATAATCATCAACACACAAACCCCAGAAGTTAAGCTAGATAACTGGGATCTGCTAAAAATCAAACACCTATGCCTATCAAAAGACTTCACCAAAAGAGTTAAAAGAGAACCTACAGACTTGGAAAAAAAAATTTGTACAGTACAAGTCAGAAAAAGGTCTAATCTCCACAATCTACAAGAAAATCCAACACCTCTACAACAAAAAAACAAATAATCCTATTAAAAAATGGGCAAAGGAAATGAACAAACACTTCACCAAAGAAGACATTCAAATGGCCAACAGACACATGAGGAAATGCTCCCGATCTGTAGCCATTAGAGAAATGCAAATTAAAACCACAATGAGATACCATCTCACCCCAATGTTACTGGCAAGAATCAAAAATACTGGAAATATCAAATGCTGGAGGGGCTGCGGGGAGATTGGAACTCTTATGCACTGCTAGTGGGAATGTAAAATGATACAACCATTTTGGAAAACGATATGGCGCTTCCTAAGAAAGCTAGAAATAGACATACCATACGATCCAGAAATCCCACTCCTAGGAATATATCCTAGAGAAATAAGAGCCCTCACTCGAATAGACATATGCACACCTATGTTCATAGCAGCATTGTTCACAATAGCAAAAAGATGGGAAAAACCTAGATGCCCATCAACAGATGAATGGATAAACAAACTATGGTACATACACACAATGGAGTACTATGCAATGAGAAAGAACAACAGTGAATCTGTGAACCATCTCATAACATGGATGAAACTGGAGGACATTATGCTGAGTGAATTAAGTCAATCACAAAAAGACAAATATTGTATGAGACCTCTATTGTAAAAACCCATGAAAAAGTTCACACATCAAAAGTAACAATCTTTGTTGGTTACCAGAGATGGGAGGGGTGGGAGGGAAATACTAAATAAGCAATAGATAAGCGGTATCTTGGGTGAAGGGTGAGACAGTACACAATACTGTGGAAGCCAGCACAGCTTGTACAAGGAAAGGTCGCAGAAGCTCCATAGACACTTCTAAACTCCCTGAGGGACTGAATTGCTGGGCGGAGGGCTGTGGGGACCATAGTCTCAGGGCACATCTAGCTCAACTGGCATAACACACTTTATAAAGACAGTGTTCTACATTATACCTTGGTGAGTAGCGTCTAGGGTCTTAAAAGCCTGTGAGCAGCCATCTAAGATACTCCTCTGGTCTCATCCCTTAGGGAGCAAGGGAGAGTGACGAGAACAAGACACAAGGAAAAGATCAGTCCAAAGGACTAATGAACCACAGCTACCAAGGCCTCCACCAGACTTTGTCCAGTACAGCTAGATGGTGCCCGGCTACCACCACTGACTGCTCTGACCAGGATCACAACAGAGCTGGAGAAGGATGTAGAATAAAATTCTAACTCACAAAAAAAGACCAGATTTACTGGCCTAAAGGAGACTGGAAAAACCCTGAGAGTATGGACCCCAGACACCCTTTTAACTCAGCGGTGAATTCACTTACGAGGTTTACCGTTCAGCTGGGGAGTGGACAGCCCCATAAAACCAAATGGGACTAATGAAGCACAGCAGTCCAGGGACAAGGACAAGAAGGCAGAAGGGAACAGGAAAGCTGGTGATAGGGAACCCAAGGTTGAGTAAGGATAATGTTGATGTGTCGTGAGATTGTTAACCATTGTCATAGGGCAACATGAGTACTAACTGTTTAATGAGAAACTATTTTGTTCTGTAAACCTTCATCTAAAGTGAGAATAGCAGCACAATTGGAAGAGTGTAGTCGATGTCACTGAACTGTGCATGTAGAAATTTTTGAAATCGTGTATCTTTGGCTATGTATATTTTCACCAAAAAAAAAAAAAAGTTCGAGACGGGAGAGGGTTGACATGTCATAGGGTTGTTAACCAATGACATAAAACAATATGTGTACTACTGTTTCATGAGAATCTATTTTTTCTGTAAACCTTCACCTGAAGTACAATAAAAAAATTTCTAAAAAAATGCCTGTTACCCTTCACTCTAAACACATTGAGTATTATCATTTTCAAAAAGAAAAACAATCTATTATACCCAAATCATGGTACCCCATGCTTTAATTTGGGTATTGTATTATTTTGCTGGCCATTTTCCTTTTTCCTTTACAAATTCTATTCTTTGAACACTCTTTCTCTGGGCTACTGAAATTATTCTAATTTATTTAAAAGATATTAACTCCTTAGCTCTCAAACATGTTCCAATATTCCTCCAGTTTATTTGAGTTTTAAATTATGACTTCCAACATTTTTAAATGGTCAAATCTATAATTTTGTTTTGTTTCGTTTCTGATTTTTTTCTTCACAAAATAACATAAATATTCATCTACTTTTATTATTTTTTAACATTTATCTGAAAATTGGGGGCCAAGTTGATGGAGTAGTCAGACGGCTTCCTATATTCCTCTTACTACAAAGACCTGGAAAAACAAGTGATTTGATTGTATATGAATATCTAGGAGCCCTGAACAAGGCAAAGTCAAGAAATCAGACTGAGTGGTTGTGGGGAGAGGGAGATGGTTCTGAAGAAGCGAGAAGTGCCAGACCTGACTCGGCTCCAGCTCTTCAGCCCCGACTGGCTCTGAGGTACACAGTGAAGTAGGAAAACAGCTCCGTGGGCACACTCGGGATGCAGTTTCCACATCCAGAGAAAGCTGGCAACAGAGATTCTGCTTGGACACTTCGAACCAGTGAAAAGAAGCTCCCAAGTGGCTAAAGATAAGTACATGCATGCGGCCTTTCACAGGGATTTAAAAAAAAAAAAAAAAAAAAAGCCCATCTGGGAAAAACCTCTCTCCCTATTACCTCTTCCCTTTCTGCTCTGCACCGGTCCTGCCTTCTGAAGTCTGAGTCCTCTGGGAAGGAAGTAGATCCCAAAAGATGCCCTGACCCATTCTACTAGCCTTGGAGAGGGAACAAATAAGCTACTGGCTCCCCTAAGCCAGGAACTCAGGGTCAGCATAATTCCTTTGCTAGGCACAGACATAAGGGGTCCGCAGACTTTGACTGCCTTACACACCTGTATAGACTTGTGGGGGACCATCTCAACAGCATTAGCCCTCACTACCACAGTACAACAGGGTAAACATCTGACGTCTAACTTCAACTGTTTCAGTTGTGAAAGGACAGATTTGTGACCCATGACACAGCCCTACCCTTTAAGCAGGCACCTTCACTCATCCAGACCAGGGGCTTGAGGACTGATGGCTTCACCTACACCACCTAGTCAGCTGCTACAGGAGTCCAAGAATAAGCAGTGCCCTCGAGTCTTTACAGCCAACAGAGTGGGGTGCTCATAGTCTGGCTGCAAAACTCACCTACCTACTCACCCTAGGGTATAGGGATATGCTTTCGTTTCAGACTCTCAGAGGCAGCTGTCAGCCTCCTGCCTAGCTCAGCGTGTGACCCTCACCGAAGGCAAATACCGTTGCCTACACCAATCACCCATGCCTCTCTAAGACCGTAGGTGAGAGCCTGCACCACACACTTGGTGACCAACTGCCTGGACACCTGAGCTGAACCCGTATAGGAAAATTTAACGGACTCATGTGTGCACATACTTAGTTACAGAACTAACTACCTGGTGACAGGACATTAGAGCTTCAAAGGTGCCAATAATCAAACTAGCACACACAAACAGCCATTTGGGCATATCAAAACAAAACAAAACAAGAAGCTAGGACTCACTAAACAAATATAAAATAAAATTATAACAACTTATCGATGCCTCGGAGACAACAGTCAATATCAAATCACATAAAGAGGCAGTCCATGATGGCTTCAGCAAGCTCCCAAAATAAAGAATCAATAAATTATCTGGAGGAAGAGAATTTCTTGGAATTACCAGAGGCAGAATACAAAAGATTAATATACAGAACTCTTCTAGAAATTAGACAGGAAATTTGACAAAATGAAGAAATGGCCAAAGAACATACAGACAAAGCAGTAGCAGAACTTAAAAAAAGTTATTCAAGAACTTAATGACAAATTTAATAGGCTGCATAAATCCATAGAGAGACAGCAATTAGAAATCCAGAATATTAACAATAAAATTTCAGAATTAGATAACTCAATAGAAAGTCAAAGGAGCAGAATTGAGGCAGTGGAAGTTAGAATTAGTGACATAAAAGATAAAGTGCTTGAGACCAACTTATCTGAGGAAAAATCAGATAAAAGAATTAAAAAGAATGAAGAAACTCCAAGACTTATGTGGGACTCTATCAAGAGAAACAACCTATGAGTGATTGGAGTACCAGAATGGGGAGGATAACAGAAAATACAGAGAAAATTGTTGAAGATTTGTTGACAGAAAACTTCCCTGATATCATGAAAGTTAAGATACCTATGCAAGATGCTCATCGAACCCCACATAAGGTAGATCCCAAAAGAAAGTCACCAAGACATATTATAATCAAACTTACCAAAACCAAAGATAAAGAGAGAATTTTAAGAGCAGCTAGGGATAAAAGAAAAATCATCTATAAAGGAGAGTCAATTAGAATAAGCTCAGACTACTCAGCAGAAACCATGCAGGCAAGAAGGCAATGGGATGACATATACAAAGACTTGAAGGAAAACAACTGCTAGCCAAGAATTATTCATCCAGCAAAACTGTCTCTCAAATATGACGGCAAAATTAGGGCATTTCTAGATAAACAGAAGTTTAGGGAATTCGCAAAAACCAAACATAAATTACAAGAAATACTAAAGGGAGTCCTACAGTTAGATAATCAATAACTCCAAATAACAACGCAAGACTAGGACACAGGACAGAGCAACCAGATATTGACTCAGATAGGGAAGTTGAAAATACATCAAAGTTAAAACATTGAAAACAGGGAAACGGAGATATCAATATGTAAAAAAGGACAACATTAAAACAAAAAAGAGGTACTTAAAAAACGCAGACATAGATTTTTCATATGGAGGGGAAATCAAGGCAATATAAAGAAATAAAAGACCGGTATAAATTTAGAAAAATAGGGGTAAATATTAAGATAACCACAAAGGAATCTAACAATCCTACAAATCAAAATAAAAAGTAGAAAAACATAAAGACCCAGCAAACACAAAATTACAACAATGAAAAGATGAAAAAAAATACGTAGAAAAAAACAAGTCAGCACAGAAAATGAAGGGGATTGAAGAAACTGTGAACAACACAGAAAAAGAGACATCAGGATGAAAGCACTAACTTCATACCTATCAACAATTACGCTGAATGTAAACGGACTTAATGTACCAATCAACAGACAGAGAGTGGCAGACTGGATAAAAAAGCATGATCCGTCTACATGCTGCCTACAAGAGATGCACCTTAGACATAAAGACACAAACAGGCTAAAACTAAAAGGATGGAAAAAAATATATCAAGGAAACAACACTCAGAAAAGAGAAGGAGTGTCAATATTGATCTCTGACAAAATAGACTTTAAAGTAAAATCCACCACAAAGGATGAGGAAGGATACTATATAATGATTAAGGGGTCAATATATCAGGGGGACATAACTATAATAAATATTTATGCAAGCAATGACAAGGCTCCAAAATACATTTAAAAAAAGAAAAACTCTAACAGCACTGAAAAGAGAGATAGACAGCTCCACAACAGTAGTAGGAGACTTCAACATGCCACTTTCGGTGAAGGACACGACATCCAGAAAGAGCTCAACAAAGGCACGGAAGATCTAAATGCTACCATCAACCAACTTGATCTCACAGATGTATACTGGACACTCCAACCAACAGCAGCCAAGTATACTTTCTTTTCCAACACATATGGAACATTCTCCAGAATAGACCACATATTAGGCCATAAAGCGAGCCTTAATAAAATCCAAAGCATTGAAATATTACAAAGCATCTTTTCTGACCATAAAGCCATAAAAGTACAAATCAATAACAGAAAAAGCAAAGAAAAAAAATCAAACACATGGAAATTGAACAATACCTTGCTCAAAAAGTACTGTGTTATAGGAGAAATTAAGGATGGAATAAAGAAATTCAAAGAATCAAATGAGAATGACAACACATTCTACCAGAACCTTAGGGACAAAGCAAAAGCAGTGCTCAGAGGTCAGATTATAGCAATAAATGCACACATCCAAAAAGAAGAAAGGGCCATAATCAAAACATTAACCCTACAACTGGAACAAGTAGAAAGAGAGCAGCAAAAGAAGCCCACAGGTGCCAGAAGAAAGCAAATAATAAGAATTAGAGCAGAATTAAATGAAATAGACAATAGCAAAACAATTGAAAGAGTTAACAAGACGAAAAGCTGATTCTTTGAAAAGATGAAGGAAATTGATAAACCATTGGCCAAACTGACAGAAGAAAAACAGGAGAGGAAGCAGATAACCCGTATAACAAATGAGATGGGTGATATCACAACAGACCCAACTGAAATTAAAAGAATCATAACAGAATACTATGAAAAATTGTACTCCAACAAATTTGAAAACCTAGAGGAAATGGACAAATTTCTAGAAACTCACTACCCACCTAAACTAACACAAACAGAGGTAGAACAACTAAATAAACCCATAACAAAAGAAGAGATTGAAATAGTTATTAAAAAACTCCCAACAAAAAAAAACCCTGGCCCAGATGGCTTCATTGGAGGATTCTACCAAACTTTCAGAGAAGAGAAAACACCACTTCTACTAAGGTATTTCAGAGCATAGAAAAGGATGGAGTACTCCCAAACTCATTCTATGAAGCCAGCATAACCCTGATACCAAAACCAGGTAAAGACACCATAAAAAAAGAAAATTACAGACCAATATCCCTCATGAACATTGACGCAAAAATCCTCAACAAAATTCCAGACAATAGAATTCAGCAACATATCAAAAAAATAATTCACCATGAACCAAGTGGGATTTATACCAGATATGCAGGGATTGTTCAACATTACAAAAACAATCAATATAATCCATCACATAAATCAAACAAAAGACAAGAACCACATGATCTTATCAGTCAATGCAGAAAAGACATTTGACAAAGTTCAACACCTATTCATGATAAAAACTCTCAATAAAATAGGAATAGAAGGGGAATTCTTCAATATAATTAAGGGTATTTATGCAAAGCCAACAGCCAACATCATCCTGAATGGACAGACTTTGAAAGCATTCCCCTTGAGAACGGGAACCAGACAAGGATGCCCTCTATCACCACTCTTATTCAACATTGTGCTTGGAGGTCCTAGCCAGAGCAATTAGGCTAGAAAAAGAAATAAAGGGCATCCAGATTGGTAGTGAAGAAGTCAAAGTATCTCTATTTGCAAATGATATGATCTTATATACAGAAAACCCCAAAGAATCCACAAGAAAACTACTGGAACTAATAGAAGATCTCAGCAAAGTTTCAGGATACAAACTAAACATACAAAAATCAATTGGATTATTTTACACCAACAAAGATAACCTTGAAGAGGAAATTACCAAATCAATACAATTTACAATAGCCCCCCAAATGATAAAATACTTAGGAATAAATCTAACCAGAGAAGTAAAAGATCTACACAGAGAAAACTACAAGACACTACTGCAAGAAACTATATACCTTGCTCATGAATAGGTAGACTCAACATAGTGAAAATGTAAATTCTACCCAAAGCAATCTACAGATACAATGCAATCCTGATCTAAATTCCACCAGCATTTTTTAATGAGATGGAGAAAGAAATCACCAACTTCATATGGAAAGGGAAGAGGCCGCAAATAACAAAGCATTAGTCAAGAAGAAGAACAAAGTGGGAGGCCTTACACTACCAGATTTTAGAACCTATTATACCCCCACAGTAGTCAAAACAGCCTGGTACCGGTACAACAACAGATACATAGACCAGTGGAACACAGTTGAGAGTCCAGATATAAGCTCATCCATCTATGAGCAGCTGATATTTGACAAAAGCCCAATGTCCATTAATTGGGGGAAAATACAGTCTCTTTAACAAAAGGTGCTGGCATAACTGGATATCCATCTGCAAAAAAACCGAAACAAGACCCATACCTCCCACCATGCACAAAAACTAACTCAAAATGTATCAAAGATTTAAATATAAAATCAAAAACGATAAAGATCATGGAAGAAAAAATAAGGACAATGTTAGGAGCCCTAATACATGACATAAACATAATACAAACCATAAGTAACAATGCACAAGCACCAGAAGAGAGACTAGATAAATGGGAGCCCCTAAAAATCAAACACTTATGCTCATCAAAAGACTTCACCAAAAGAGTAAAAAGACAACCTACAGACTGGGAAAAAATTTTTGGCTACGACAAATCTGATCAGTGTCAAATCTCTAAAATCTACAAGAAACTGTAAAACCTCAACAACAAAAAGGCAAATAAACCAATTAAAAAATGGGCAAAGGATATGAACAGGCACTTCACCAAAGAAGATATTCAGACAGCTAACAGACACATGAAGAAATGCTCACAATCATTAGCCATTAGAGAAATGAAGATCAAAACTGCAATGAGATATCATCTCACCCAAACAAGGCTAGCATTAATCCAAAAAACACAAAATAATAAATGCTGGAGAGGTTGTGGAGAGACTGGAACACTTATACACTGTTGGTGGGAATATAAAATGGTACAACCACCTTGTAAATTGATTTGGGGCTTTCTTATAAAGCTAGAAATAGAAGTACCATACAATCCAGCTATCCCGCTACTTGGAATATAGCCTATAGAAATAAGAGCCATCACATGAATAGATATATGCACACCCATGTTCATTGCAGCACTGTTCACAATAGCAAAAAGATGGAAACAACCTAGGTGCCTGTGAACAGAGAAATAGATAAACAAATTATGGTAGATCCATACAATGGAATACTATGTAACGATAAAGAACAGCAATGAAACCATGAAACATCGTATAACACGGTGGAAGCTGGAACTTATTATGCTGAGTGAATTTAGTCAGTCACAGAAGGACAAATACTGTATAAGACCACTATTATAAGAACTCAAGAAAAGGTTTATACACCGAAGAAAACACTCTTTGATGGTTACGGGGGTGAGGAGAGAGGGTAAGGGTTAGTCACTAACTAGATAGTAGATAAGAATCGTCTTAGGCGAAGGGAAGGACAGCACACACTACAGGGGAAGTCAGCACAATTGGACTAAACCAAAGCTAAGAAGTTTCCTGAATACAATCAAATACTTTGAGAGACAGAGTAGCAGGGGTAGGCGTCTGGGGACCGTGCTTTCAGGGGACATCTAGGTCAATTGGCATAACAAAGCTTATTAAGAAAATGTGCTGCATCCTCCTTTGGTGGGTGGCTTCTGGGATCTTAAAAGCTTGCAAGGGGCCATCTAAGATGCATCAATCCGTCCCAACCACTAGGAGTAAAGAACGAAGAACACCTAAGTCACAAGAAAAGTATTAGCCCAAGAGACAGAAAGGGTCACATAAACCGAGACTTCATGAGCCTGAGACCAGAAGAACTAGATGGTGCCCGGCTAGGGAACACAACTAAGAGTCCCTGAGGGAGCAGCAATCCCTGATGGGTGCAGAACTCAAATTCTAGTAAGAAGACCAGACTTAATGGTCTGACTGAGACTGGAAGTTACCCAGGAAAGCATGGCCCCTGGATTCTCTATCAGCCCAGAACTAAAACAATTTCCGAGGCCAACTCTTCAGACAGGGATTGGACTGGACTGTGGGACATAAAGTGATACTTATGAAGAGTGTGCCTCTTAGTCAAGTAGATACAAGAGACCAAAGGGGCAGCTTCTGTCCAGAGGTGAGATGAGAAGGCAGAGAGGGTTAGGAGCTGGTTGAATGGACATGGGGAATCAGGGGCAGAAAGGAGGAGTGTACTATCAGAGAATGGGATGAGCAATTAGGGTCACATAACAATGTATGTATAACATTTTGTATGGGCGACTAACTTGAAATGTAAACTTCATTTAAATTGCAACAGTAAAAAAAAATTTTATCTGAAAATTATTTTGGCATATGATAGAGGCTGGATTGCCTAGAAGTGGAGCTTGGGACAGTTATTTATTTATTTTTCTCACAAGTGATTTATGAGTTGGTGCTCTCAGGAGAAACCTGCATGAGAGTGAAGGAAGCAGGATAGCGAAGCAGAAGAAGCTAGGTAAACATGTCTTTTCAGGTGAAGTCTATCCTCAGCCTCATTCCCTGTGGGGTTTGGGAACTTAAATGGCACTACAAAGTCCATCCATCTTGAGGTCATGCAGGGGCCTTTTGTAAAGCCCCATCATTCCCCATGCCCCGTTAGTTAGTCACTGGAGCTGGGGTTAACTCATAGGCACCTCTGGAAGTAGAGCTAGCTCTCAGTACCGAAAATCTATCTTCTGGGGAAGTTTGCAAGTGGGAGCCTTTCACAGCAGCACCCATAACAGATGGGATGGGCACATGAGACCAGTTAAAACTGTCCTATGCCAATGACCTTATTTTATTCCTCCAAATATTTCAGTAATGACTGTAACATCCTTACTGGGTTCATTCAGCTCTTCTGACTTCTGCTTGCTTATTATGCATCTGTTTTGAGCATGAGCACGTATTGGCTGGTAGAGACATAATTTAAGTGACAGGTAATATGAGGTTTTCCCATTTCTTCTGCTTCTCAGACTCTGGTCTGATTTCCTGGAAAGACTAGATCCTGCTCAATTGTCTCTTCCCACAATGAGTTCTTTCTCCGCGCTGACCTCCATTATCCAGGTAACTAGACTCCTGCTAGACCCAACCCCCTCTCCAGTAAATGTGCCCTGTTGTTACTGTATGCCATCAAGTCAATTCCGACTCATAGTGACTCTATAGGACAGAGTAGAACAGCCCTATAGGGTTTTCAAGGCTGTAATCTTTACAAGGGAAGATTGCCATGTCTTTTCTCCCATAGAGCCACTGGCAGGTCTGAACCACTGACCTTTCAGTTAGCAGCTGAGTACATAAACATTGAGCCACCAGCTGAGACCCCTGTGATACATAGATTTTTTTCTTCTCAATAGCAGACATTTTATTTTAAAAATCAAGTAAATATGAATAGAAAAATCACATGATAATGTAATGAAACATCAGTTTTTCTCCTGTGTTATTTTTCCTGTATACTCTCTTGATGTCGGGGCAATATGATCTTTCGATAAAAGTTTTCACAAAGTAGGTCTGCTGTGAGTGGTAGCAGTAATGAAAATTCAGAATTGTTAACAGGAAAAACTAGGAAATATGAAATTTGGTCTATGTAAGGAATGAAGTAGAAATGAGATGTAAATTACATACAAAGCAACTTGTCAAGTGCCAATTGGAGCAAAAGAAAATATATTGTGATATGGTTTCTGCCTGATGCCTGAAGCCTGAGTCCTGCTTCCCCCTTACTCAGACCTTGCTTCAGCCATACTAAGCTGCCAGCAGTTCTTCAAGAACTAGAAGCCCTGGTGGTGCAGCGGTGAAAGATCTCTGGTCTAACCCACCAGCAGCTCCGAGGGAAAAAGATGTGGCAGTCTGCTTCCATAAAGATTACAGACTTGGAAGCCCTATAGGGCAGTTCTACTCTGTTCTATAGGGTCACTATGAGTTGGATGGCAGTGGGTTTGGCTCTCCAACAAGCAGCCGTGAAGACACGGTTGTTAAAGCCCTTGGCTGCTAACCGAAAGGTCGGTGGTTTGAACCCATCACAGTTGGTGGTTCAAATCCACCAGCCACTTCACGGGAGAAAGATGTGGCAGTGAGCTTCTGTAAAGATTTGCAGCCTTGGAAACCCATGGGACAGTTCCACTCTGTCTTGTAGTATTACTATGAGTGGGGATCAACTCGACAGCGATGGCTTTTTGTTGTTGTTGTTTGTTAAGAGCACACTATTCCCTTCCCATACTATGCCTTTCTTTGTCTATGTTTCTATTTTCTTTCCAAATAATTTTATGCCAACTTCCCCTACAAGACTGGTCTCTGGTTGTATTTAGTTATCCATTTCCAGTGTTTTCATGGCATCCCGGGTTTATTTCTGCCACACACATCACATTCAGTTGTAATTTTTGAGTCCTTTGCTGTATCCCTATTAAAGTTCATAGAGACTAGATAGTGTCTAATTATGTCTTCCTCAATGACTAGCCCAGAGTCTAGAACATAGTAGGTATTTATCATATATTTGCTGTAGCTATGAGTAATGTTCAAGAAGTAAAATAATTTATTCAAGACCACACTGCAACTAGTTAGTGATAGAGACAATAGGAGCAAGATCTTTTGAATACTTTTTGATAACCCCCATTCACTTAACTGGGATTTTTTTTTTTTTTTCAAATGACAATATTTGGTAGTCACCTTTCTGTTGAGTCAGTGGTTAAATCAGAAGGAATATTTTTTTACTTCTAATTCCCTATGGATGCATCCCTAAATGCTAACATTATGTCCCTGAATAGCAGTTGTTAGGATTATAAAGAGCTTTCTCTATTTTTACATCTTCTCTCTGTATTATTGGTCTTTGACATTGATTTCCACGAGCAGCCTAATTTTAAGGTAATACCTTGTCTTTTCACTCTCTATACTCCATCATTATTGAATCTTAAGGTGAAAGGGAACTTAGGTCTCATGCATGCTTCTACACGTGTGCAGGCTACTCCCCATTTACCCTCCAGATGCCATATCCACCCTTCTCCTCCTGATCTGACCTTGAAAGGCTAAACTTTGTAGACTGTAAATGTGCTCCATTATACTCTGCCTTCAGGGTGGACTCAGCCAAAAGTAGGCAGCAAATGAGAGATAGGGGAAGAGTGAGAATAGAAGGGTACTTCTAGATCTCTCACTGCTGAGTCACAGATTTGTGCTCCTCCTCCTAAGGCCTTAGCTCCTATCATGAGGTCTTTTTCTCCAATTAAAGGTATTATATCTGGGTTCTCTCCACTTGTTTCTCCACATCTAAGGACCATAAAGTCTTCCTGATATTACCAATATTAAACCACAAATAGTTTTTCAATATGATCTCCTCAATTATCCTATTTGAGTAGGCCACATGTTTTCTGCATGTCTCCAGGCTGATATATCATTGATGCAGAAAAGCTTTGTACATTATCCATTATCACCCAGCCTTCAGACATATGGGGCAATATTAAGAACAGATGAGATGGGATGACTTGAAAGGAGGAGCCAGGCTGAAAATGAAAAGGATGTGTAGATCCTCCATCACCAGGCAGATCTGCTGTCTAAGGAAACAGGAAAAGGTAATGAGTAAGTAAATAAAGTTTATTTGCTGTTTCGACTATTTACCACTTTATTCTAACAGAATCCTGGTGGCACAGTAGTTAAGTGCTCAGGCTGGTAACCAAAAGGTCATCAGCTTGAATCCACAAGCCGCTCCTTGGAAACCCTATGGGGCAGTTCTACTCTGTTCTATAGGGTCGCTATGAGTTGGAATTGACTCAACAGCAATGGGTTATTGCAAAAATAACATGGAGGCAGTGTCTGAACTCCTCCAACCCCACAAGGGGGAAGGAAAACCAAGATCAACAGCCCAAAGCTGATTCCTATGAGGCAGAGGTCAGACACGCCTCCTCTCTAGGCCATCTTTAGCAACTCTGACACCAACCGTCCCTCCCACAGCACTCTCTACTTCTCTGCTGGGTTTGATAATTCATTGCAATGGCAGCACAGAACTCAGACCATACTCATGATTATAGTGTTTATTAGGGAAGTAACAGCTTACAATTCAGGCTCAGGAACCCTCAAAGACATAGTTCTTCCATCATGACAGCCTCTTCCTAACCATGTTTCAGGGTTATAGCTCTCTCTCTCCTGCTTGCAGGAACTTCTCAGCCTCAGGATCCTGGGTCCAAAAGAATGTGCTCTCTGTTCCTGGCTGTTCTTCCTTGGTAGTGGTAATATCCTCCTCTCTGCTCTGAAATTGGCTCTCTTTTAGGGCAAAACTGGCCAATACCCTTGGTAGGCCACAATTACCCTATTACACAGTCCCACCCAATCACCTAGACAGGAGTTACAAGACCATGACTGGAAAGGCAACACACAAAAGTAATTAATCCACTGCAATTACCTATGCTAACAGGGTACAAGTTACCAATTGCTGTTGAGTTTACTCCAACTCATGGCAACCCCATGTGTGTCAGAGTAGAACTGTGCTCCATAGGGTTTTTAATAGCTGATTTTTCAGAAATAGATCAACAGGCCTTTCTACCCAGGTGCCGCTGGGTGGCCTTGAACCTCCAACCTTTCAGTTAGTAGCCAAAAGCATTAACTTTTTGCACCACTGGGTACTCCATTATAAAAGGGTAAAGTGGGAGGTGGAAAAGGAGGGAAAGTAACTAAAACATACCTGGTCTTCTGAGAAATTTTAAAGGACCATTGCTAAAATAAACACTCACATAGCATTTCACATGATATTCTAACTTTCATATTCTCATGCTAGGATTTCAAAGCAATTTGTCATTGCAATAATAAGAGCAACAGAAGGATCTGGGCCTCCAGACTCTCCAGCTTACTCCTTATGTAACTACAGAGACTGTCTTGTTTTTTTAAGAGAATTTTTAAATCATTCTTTTTAATGTTTGCTGTGCTAAAATCACAGTTGTCAGTTCAGTTCATATATCATCAGTCCTTCTTAATATCTTGAATAAAAATGATCAAGTTTCTCAATTCCTTATTAAAATTGCATCTAGTTTATCCTGCACTCTTGTCAACAACAAAAGTAAGGAAAATCAGTTAATATATCATCAGGCATCCTGAGAGCTATATTTACGGACCTGGTGGAAGGTTTTTTTTAAGAACTCACTTTATTATAAGGGTTTCTCAATGGAAAGATATAATAATAAATAATGATCTCAATTATTATACCAACAGATTTTAGAGTTATTGAAAACATTGCTTGATATTGTTTTAATGATCCACAATAAACTGAATATAAAAGGTCAAGTAAGAAAATCACAATAGTTGTACATCAACATTTTCACTAAACATTTAAGGACATCTGATTCCCTTTAACAGTAGAGAAGTCTAGAGATTGTAGGCACTATTGATTTTAAAAACAAGAACTTTTATATTAAAATGCATACTAGGAAGAAAGGCCTGGAAATCTACTTCCAGAAATCAGCCAATGAAAACTCTGATGGCTTACAATACTTCCATTTGCAACTGATCGTAAGGATGGCTCAGGGCCAGGCAACATTTCATTCCATTGTGTGTGGGGTTGCAATGAAATGAAGGTCCACTCAATGGCAACTAATAACAACAATTTCAGTAAATGGTATCACCTTCTGACCGGTTGGACAACTAAAATTCTTAGGTGTTAGCTTTGAATGCCTGTCTCTCTCATCATCTATATTCAATTCAAGTTTAGCCAATTTCAGTTGTGCTATATCTCCCAAGCCATTTCATTCTTCTTTCTTCTAATGACAATGTTTTGGTTCAAATTCTCACATTTTCTCTCTTGAAATATTATAACAGCATCTTAACTGGCCATCCCTCCTCCATCAAGTCCCTTCAATTTTACTCTCTAAACTAACACTAAAGATGCCTTTCTTAAAAATATATTTGATTACATATTTCCTTTATTTGAAGAATTTAAATGGCTCCTCTTTTTAATGTCAGAATAAAACACAAACTCCTGACCACAGTTATAAAAAGCCCTTCGTGACCTAGAAACTCCTACTTCTCTAACCCCATCTCCATCAATGAGCACTCAGAGATTACACTCCACTGTCAAACAAGAATTTGTGCCTTCTTGTGCCTTCACAGATGTTCTATTTTGTTTAGGTGACCTTCATTCAAATCTCTCACCATCTTCTAATTAACTTCTATTTGCCCTTCTAACTCTGCTTATGTGCCACTTTTTCCAAGAAGACTTTTCCAGTCTCTATCCCATGAGCCACACCCTCACATCTAATAGATGATCCCTGTCTATGCTCCCAAACAACTTGGGGTTATCATACCGCATTTAAACTGTCTGCTTACTGGATTGTATGTCTCAATGGATTTTGAGCTCCCATGTACATCTTGAATATTTCAGAAGTAAATACATGTCCTACAGCACTGGAAAATAGTCTCTTTTTACAACATGACTGTAATTTTTAATCTAGTGTTTTCTCAAAGAATTTAAAAATGAAATAACTTTTTGGAAATCTTCATTTAGGGCAGCAAACTTCCTCACCTACCTGCCAGATATTCCTTGAAAGCGTGCTGCAAGAAATAAGAGATAAAAACTAAATATAGGACAACACTCTTCAGAGTGAATGTTTATAAAACAAAAATATATTTTATTCTGAAAATAGGAATTGATTACCTATTATATTTCTGTTTGTATACTAGACTGATATAATAGCATAATAAAACTGACAAATTATACACTCCATGAGTTTATATGGGGCAGTTTATTGTGCTTACAGCTAGGAAACAAATTAGCTGAGTTTGAATCAGAACTCTCATACTTCCTAAGTATATAAACCTTCCATGCCTCAGTTTTCTCATCTCTAAAATTATAGAAGAGGAACATGTATTACCAATTTAGACTAACAGTATAATGCATCATGGTGCACTAGAGCTTTTAAAACACACTCATGTTTTTTATGTTATTCATAGTAGCTTTGTGAGATTGTTATTATTTTACTAAAATGTGGTTGCACACTAAAATATATCAATACATGTAAAGTTCTTAGAAAAATGACAAATACATAGTAATTTTTCAATAAGTGATTAAAGTGATTACATTTTTAGTGTTGTTTTTCAATTCAACTAGCTGGAACATGTACGTATGAGAATCCAACCCTTGGGCTTCTTCTTCGTACAACTCAAAGGAATCTACATTGAACTTCCAGGAAGGTGCAAATTCTACTATTTTGACAAAGAAACAGACCAGTGATATGCGTTACAGGGGTAGAAAATAAGTGAGCGAACAAATGAGAACACTCACACATTAACCACATCACTCTGTGAAAAATAATGACCATATGTTGATTTTCCTGAGAGAAAACTCCAACTCCAGATGTTCCAGTTAAAAATTAGACATCTATCCAGAATAGGCAAATCTATAAAGAAAGCACAGTAGTGGCCACCTAAGGTTAGCAGAATCTGGGGAGAATGAGGAGTGACTGCTAATAGGTACAAAGATTCTTTTTGGGGTGAGGAAAGTTTTTAAACTAGATTATGGTGATGCTTGTGCAACACCATAAGCATATTAAAAATCATTGAATTGTACATTTTAAACAGGAAATTTATGATATATAAATTATACATATGATATATAAATTATATGTCAGTAACATTTGTCATTATATGTTAATAAAAGAGACCTAATATAAACAAAAAATTAAACATTTGTAAACACGATTTTTTTTTTTCAATTGTACTTCAGGTGAAGGTTTACAGAACAAATAGTTTCTCATTAAACAGTGGTGCACATATTGTTTTATGACATTGGTTAACAACCCCAAGACATGTCAACCCTCTCCCTTCTCGAACTTTTTTTTTTTTTTGGTGAAAATATACATAGCCAAAGATACACCATTTCAAAAATTTCTACATGCACAGTTCAGTGACATCGACTACACTCTTCCAGTTGTGCTGCTATTCTCACTTTAGATGAAGGTTTACAGAACAAAATAGTTTCTCATTAAACAGTACACATGTTGCCCTATGACAATGGTTAACAATCCCACTACATGTCAATACTATCCTTACTCAAACTTGGGTTCCCTATCATCAGCTTTCCTGTTCCCTTCTGCCTTCTAGTCCTTGTCCCTGGACTGCTGTGCCTCATTAGTGCTGTTTTGTTATATGGGGCTCTCCAATCCCCGGGTGAACCGTGAACCTTGGAAGTGCATTCACTACTGAGCTAAAAGGGTGTCTGGGAGCCATACTCTCAGGGTTTCTCCAGTCTCTTTCAGGCCAGTAAATCTGGTCTTATTTTTGTGTGTTAGAATTTTGTTCTACATCCTTCTTCAGCTCTGTCCAAAGCCATGTGTTGTGATCCCTATCAGAGCAGTCCATGGTGGTAGACAGGCACCATCAAGTTGTACTGGACTCAGTCTGGTGGAGGCCTTGGTAGGGGTGGTCCTTTAGTCCTTTGGACTAATCTTTTCCTTGTATCCTGTTCTCTTCATTCTCCCTTGCTCCCGAAGGGGTGAGACCAGTGGAGTATTTTAGATGGCTGCTCACAGGCTTTTAAGATCCTGGACGCTACTCACCAAGGAAGAATGTAGAACATTGTCTTTATAAACTGTGTTATACCAATTGAGCTAGATGTTCCCCGAGACCATGGTCCCCACAGCCCTCCACCCAGCAATGCAGTCCCTCAGGGAGTTTGGATGTGTCTATGAAGATTCCATGACCTTTCCTTGTACAAGTTGTGCTGGCTTCCACAGTAATGTGTACTGTCCCACCATTCACCAAAGATACCACTTATCTATTGCTTATTCAGTATTTCCCCCCCACCCCTCCCATCCCTGGTAACCAATAAAGATTGTTAGTTTTTGTGTGTAAACTTTTTCATGGGTTTTAAAATAGAGGTCTCATACAATATTTGTCCTTTTGTGATTGACTTACTTCACTCAGCATAAAGTCCTCCAGTTTCATCCATGTTATGAGATACTTCACAGATTCATCATTATTCTTTCTCGTTGCATACTACTCCATTGTGTGCATGTACCATAGTTTGTTTATCCATTCATCTGTTGATGGGTATGTAGGTTGTTTCCATCTTTTTGCTATTGTGAACAATGCTGCCATGAAAGCAGGTGTATATATGTCTATTTGAGTGATGATATTTATCTTTTTGTTGTAGAGATGTTGGATTTTCTTGTAGATTACGGAAATTAGACCTTTGTCTGACTTGTACTATCCAAATTTTTTTCCCAGTCTGTAGGTTCTCTTTTTACTCTTTTGGTGAAGTCTTTGAAGAGCATAGGTGTTTTATTTTTAGAAGATCCCAGTTATCTAGCTTATCTTCTGGGGTTTGTGTGTTGATGGCTATGGTTTGTACCCTATTAATGCTATGTATTAAGGCCTGTAGCATTGGTCTTATCTTCTCTTCTATGAACTTTATACTTATAAGCTTTATATTTAGGTCTTTGATCCATTTTGAATTAGTTTTTCTATATTGTACGAGGTATGGGTCCTGTTTTATTTTTCTGGAGATAGATAACCAGTTTTGCCAGCACCGTTTGTTAAAAAGAATGTCTTTTCCCCATTTGATGGACTTTGGGCCCTTGTCAAAAATCAGGTGACCGTAGGTGGATGGATTTACATCTCAGTTCTCAATTCAGTTCCATTGGAAAATGTATCTGTGGTTGTACCAGTACCAGGCAGTTCTGACTACCACAGCTGTATGATACGTTTTGTATGGTAGGTTCTGAGGTCAGGTAGTGTGAGTCCTCCTACTATATTCTTCTTCTTCAATAATGCTTTACTTATTTGAGGCTCCTTCCCTTTCCATATAAAGTTAATGATTAGTTTTTCCATCTCTTTGAAGAATGTTGTTGGTATTTGGATTAGGATTGCATTCTATTTCTAAATTGCTTTGGGTAGAATTTTCATTTTCACAATGTTGAGTCTGCCTATCCATGAGCATGATATGTTTTTCCATTTATGTAGATCCCTTTGGGTTTCTTGTGGTAGTGTTTTGTAGTTTTCTTTGTATAGGTCTTTTACATCCCTGTTAGATTTATTCCTCAGTATTTTATTTTTTTAGGGGCTATTATAAATGTTATCATTTTCTTTTTCATCGTTCTCTTTCTTGGTGTATAGGAATCCAACTGATTTTTCTATGTTTATCTTGTTTCCTGCTACTCTGCTGAATCTTTCTATTAGTTCCAGTAGATTTCTCATGGAGTCTTTAGGGTTTTTTATGTATAGTAACATCTCATCTGCAAACAGGGACAGTTTAACTTCTTCATTACCAATTTCGATTCCCTTTATTTCCTTTTCTTGCCTTATTGCTCTAGCTAGATCTTCCAGCACAATGTTAAATAGGAGTGGTGATAAAGGGCATCCTTGTCTTGTTCATGTTCTCAAGGGGAATGTTTTCAGCCTCTCTCCATTAAGAATGATGTTGTCTGTTGGTTGTGCATAGGTGCCCTTTATTATGTTGACAAATTTCCCTTCTATACCTATTTTTTTGAGAGTTTTTATCAGTAATGGGTGTTGGCCTTTGTCGAATGCCTTTTCTGCATCAATTGAGATGATCATGTGGTTCTTTTCCTTCCTTTTATTTATGTGGTGGATTACATTGATTGATTTTCTAATGTTGAACCATCCTTGCATACCTAGTATGAATCCTACTTGGTCCTGGTGTAATACGTTTTTTATATGATGTTGAATTTTTTTGGCTAGAATTTTGTTGAGAATTTTTGCATCTATATTCATGACAGATATCGGTCTGTAGTTTTCATTATTTTTTCTTATCATTTTTTTTTTTTTTTTATATTTTATTGTACTTCAGGTGAAGGCTTACAGAACAAATAGTTTCTCATGAAACAGTAGTACACATGTTGTTTTATGTCATTGGTTAACAACCCCACAACATATTAACCCTCTAACTTCTCAACCTTTTTTTTTTGGTGAAAATACAGATAGCCAATGATACACCATTTCAAAAATTTCTACATAACCAGTTCAGTGACATTGACTACACACTTCCAATTGTGCTGTTATTCTCACTTAAGATGAAGGCTTACAGAACAAAATAGTTTCTCATTTAACAGTTATTACAAATGTTGCCCTATGACAATGGTTAACAATCTCACAACACATCAACAATATCTTCACTCAACCTTGGGTTCCCTATCGACAGCTTCCTTGTCCCCTTCTGCCTTCTGGCCCTTGTCACTGGACTCCTGTACCTCGTTAGTCAAATTTGATTTTACAGGGCTGTCCACTCCCAGGCTGAACAGTGAACCTCGGAGGTAACTTCACCACTGAGCTAAAAGTGTGTCTGGGGGCCATACGCTCGGGGTTTCTCCAGTCTCCTTTAGGCCAGTAAATCTGGTCTTTTTTTTTTTTTTTTTTTTTTTTTTTGTGAGTTAGAATTATGCTCTACATCCTTCTCCAGCTGTCTCCAGAAACTTCTGTTGTGATCCTGGACAGAGCAGTCAGTTTTGGTATCCGGGCACCAACTAGCTATACTGGACTCAGTCCCGTGGAGGCCTTGGTAGTTGTGGACAATTAGTCCTTCAGACTAATCTTTTCCTTGTATCCTGTTCTCTCCATTCTCCCTTGCTCCTGAAGGGATGAGAACAGTGGAATATTTTAGATGGCCACTCACAGGCATTTAACACCCCAGACACTACTCACCAAGGCAGAATGTAGAGCATTGTCTTTATCAGCTGTGTCGTGCCAGTTGAGCTAGATGTTCCCTGAGACCATGGTCCCCACAGCCCTCCGCCCAGCAATTCAGTTCCTCAGGGAGTTTTGATGTGTCTATGGGGCTTCCACAACCTTTCTTTGTACAAGCTATGCTAGCTTCCCCTGTATTGTGTACTGTCTCACAGTTCACCCAAGATACCACTTATCTATTACCTATTTAGTACTCCCCCCCACCCCTCCCATCCCTAGTAACCAACAAAGATTGTTACATTTTGTGTGTGAACTTTTTCATGGGTTTTTACAGCAGAGGTCTCATACAATATTTATCCTTTTGTGATTGACTTATTTCACTGAGCATAATGTCCTCCAGTTTCATCCATGTTATGAGATGCTTCACAGATTCATTGTTGTTCTTTCTCGTTGCATAGTACTCCATTGTGTGTATGTACCATAGTTTGTTTATCCATTCATCTGTTGATGGGCATCTAGGTTGTTTCCATTGTTCTACTATTGTGAACAATGCTGCCATGAACATGGGTGTGCATATGTCTGTTCGTGTGAAGGCTTATTTCTCTAGGACATATTCCTAGGAGTGGAATTGCTAGATTGTATGGTATTTCTATTCCTAGCTTTCTAAAGAAGTGCCATATCATTTTTCAAAATGGTTGTATCATTATGCATTCCCACCAGCAGTACATAAGAGTACCGATCTCCCCGCAGCCTCTCCAACATTTGTTATTTCCAGTATTTTTGATTCATGCCAGTAATGCCATGGTGAGATGGTATCTCACTGTGGTTTTAATTTGCATTTCTCTAATGGCTAGTGATTGCGAGCATTTCTTCATGTGTCTGTTGGCCATTTGAATGTCTTCTTTGGTGAAGTGTCTGTTCATTTCCTTTGCCCATTTTTTAATAGGATTATTGTCTTTTTGTTGTAGAGGTGTTGGATTTTCTTGTAGATTATGGAGATTAGACCTTTGTCTGACTTGTACTGTTCAAAATTTTTTTCCCAGTCTGTAGGTTCTCTTTTGACTCTTTTGGTGAAGTCTTTTGAAGAGCATAGGTGTTTGATTTTTAGAAGATCCCAGTTATCTAGCTTATCTATTTGGTTTTGTGCATTGACAGTTATCGTTTGTATCCTGTTAATGCCATTTATTAAGGCCTGTACTGTTGGTCCCATTTTTTCTTCTATGAATTTTATAGTTTTAGGCTTTATATTCAGGTCTTTGATCAATTTTAAAGTAGTTTTTGTATACAGTGTGAGGTATGGGTCCTGTTTCATATTTTTCCAAATGGATATCCAGTTTTGCCATCACCATTTGTTAAAAAGAATTCTTTTCCCAATCTGATAGACATTGGGCCTTTGTCGAAGATCAGGTGACCATAGGTAGATGGATTTACATCTGGGTTCTCAATTCTGTTCCATTGGTCAATGTATCTGTCGTTGTACCAGTACCAGGCTGTTTTGACTACTATAGCTGTATATTAGGTTCTGAAGTCAGGTAGTGTGAGTCCTCCAACTTTATTCTTCTTCTTCAGTAGTGCTTTACTTATTCAGGGCTTCTTCGTTTTCCATATAAAGTCAATGATTAGTTTTTCCATCTTTTTGAAGAGTGTTGTTAGTATTTGGATCACGATTGCATTGTATTTGTAAATTGCTTTGGGTAGAATGGACATTTTCACAATGTTGAGTCTGCCTATCCTTGAACATGGTATGTTTTTCCATTTATGTAGATCCCTTTGGTTTTTATGCAGTAGTGTTTTGTAGTTTTCTTTGTATAGGTCTTTTACAACCCTGGTTAGATTTATTCCTAAGTATTTTATCTTTTTAGGGGCTATTGAAAATGGTATTGTTTTCCTGATTTCCTTTTCATGGTTCTCCTTACTGGTGTATAGGAATCCAACTGATTTCTGAATGTTTATCGTGTATCGTGCTACTCTGCTGAATCTTTCTATTACTTCCAGTAGATTTCTTGTGGAGTCTTTAGGGATTTCTATGCATAGCATCATATCATCTGCAAACAGGGACAGTTTAACTTCTTCATTACCAGTTTGGATGACCTTTATTTCTTTTTCTTGCCTTATTGCTCTAGCTAGAACTTCCAGCACAATGTCAAATAAGACTGGTGATAAAGGGCATCCTTGTCTTGTTCCTGTTCTCAAGGGGAATGTTTTCAGCCTCTCTCCATTAAGAATGATGTTGGCCATTGGTTTTGCATAGATACCCTTTATTATGTTGAGAAATTTCCCTTCTATACCTATTTTATTGAGAGGTCTTATCAGGAATAGGTGTTAGACTTTGTCAAATGCCTTTTATGTGTCATTGAGATGATCATGTGATTCTTTTCTTTCCTTTTATTTATGTGGTGCATAACATTGATTTTCTACTGTTGAACCATCCTTGCATACCTGGTATGAATCTTACTTGGTCGTGGTGTATTGTTTTTTCGATATGATGCTGAATTCTATTGGCTAGAATTCTGTTGAGAATTTTTGCATCTATATTAGTGAGAAATATTGGTCTGTAATTTTCTTTTTTTGTGACGTCTTTGCCTGGTTTTGGTATCAGCGTTATCGTGGCTTCATAAAATGAATTTGGAAGTGTTGCTTCCTCTTATATGCTCTGAAATAGCTTGAGTAGTACTGGTACAAGCTCTTCTGTAAACGTTTGTAGAATTCTCCAGTGAAGCCATCTAGACCAGGGCTTTTTTTGGTAGGGAGTTTTTTTATTACCTTTTCAATCTCTTCTCTTGTTATGGGTCTGTTCAGATTTTCAGCATCACTTTGTTGTAGTTTGGGTAGGCCGTGTGATTCTAGAAATTTATCCATTTCCTCTAAGTTTTCAAATTTGTTGGAGTATACTTTTTCATAATATTCTGTTATAATCCTTTTTATTTCAGTTGGGTCTGTTGTAATGTCCCCCATTTCATTTCTTATTTGGGTTATTTGTGTCCTCTCCTGTTTTTCTATTGTCAGACTGACGAGTAGTTTGTCGAATTTGTTGATTCTTTCAAAGAACCAACTTTTGGTTTTGTTGATTCTTTCTATTGTTTTTCTGTTCTCTATTTCATTTATTTCTGCTCTGCTCTTTACTATTTCCTTTCTTCCGGTAGTTGTGGGCTTTTTTTTGCTGTTCTCTTTCTATTTCTTTGAGTTGTGCAGTTAATGATTTGATTTTGTCCCCTTCTTCTTTTTTGATGTGTGCATCTACTGCTATAAATTGTCCTCTGAGGACTGCCTTTTCTGTGTCCCAAAGGTTTTGGTATGATGTGTTTTCATTCTCGTTTGATTCTAGGAAATTTTGGATTCCATCTCTGATTTCTTCTGTTACCTGGTGATGTGTAAGCAGGGTATTATTCAGTTTCCATGTAGTTGATTGTTTTTCCTTACTGTTTCTATAGTTAATTTCTACCTTGATGGCATTGTGGTCAGAGAAGATACTTTGAATTATCTCAACGTTTTGGATCTTGTTGAGGATTGCTCTGTGGCCTAAGATGTGGTCTATTCTGGAGAACATTCCATGTGAATTGGAAAAGAATGTGTACTTTGCAGTGGTTGGATGGAGGGTTCTTTACATGTCTATGAGGTCAGTTTGGCTGATTGTGCCCTTTAGGTCTTCTGTATCTTTGCTGAGTTTCTTCTTTGTTGTTCTGTCATTAACTGAGAGTGGTGTGTTGAAGTCTCCTACTATTATTGTGGAACTGTCAATTTCTCTTTTCAGTGTTGTTAGAGTTTGTTTTATATATTTAGGAGCCCTGTCATTGGGTGCATAGATGTTTATTATGGTTATGTCTTCATGATGGATCATCCCCTCAATCATTATATAGTGTTCTTCTTTGTCTTTTATGGTAGATTTTGTTTTAAAGTCTATTTTATTTGAGATTAGAATTGCCACTCCTGCTGTTTTTTGGTATTTGTTAGCTTGATATATTTTTTCCAGCCTTTGACTTATAATAAATTCACATCTTTGTTTCTAAGGTGTGTCTCTTATAGAAAGCATATTGATGGAACCTGTTTTCTTCTCCATTCTGTCACTCTCCGTCTCTTTATGGGTGCATTGAGTGCATTTACATTCAGTGTAATTAGTGATAGATATGAGTTTGCTGCTGTCATTTTGTAGTGCTTTTTTTTTTTTTTTTTTTTAGTGCTGAAGTTTTCTTTGTTCTTCTTACTCTCTTGGGCTGAGTTTCTTTTGTTTGTGGATTTTTTTTTTCATTTCTTTTGTTTTTGTAGGTTTTGTTTTTGCCGAGACTTTATGTTTTTCGTCTCTATTTTTATGAGTTGGTTTGTTAACTTTCTTTGTGGTTACCATGAATTTTACCTTTATCTGTCTAAGTTTGAAGCAGTCTACCCTTACTTGGTATTGCCTTGCCTTCCTCTCCATTAGAAGGTTCTATACCTATGCTGTTTATTCCCTCTTTTATTGTTTTGATGTTGTTGTCATTTACTGATTAATTACTCTGATTCCCTGTTGTATTTTCTTTTGTTTTTGATAGTCCTTGAGAGTTCATTTCTTAGATTGTTATCTGGATGGTACAATCCTGATTCCTAGATTCTGCCTGTGAGCTGAAGCTGTTTGTCCTCAGATCAAAGAACTCCCTTTAATAATTCTTCTAAGTTTGGTTTGACTTTTACATATTCCCTTAATTTCTGTTTATCTGGAAATGACCTAATTTCACCATCAAATTTGAACGAGAGTTTTGCAGGATATATTATTCTTGGCTGGCAATTTTTTTCTTTCAAGATTTTATATATGTAATCCCATTGCCTTCTTGCCTGCATGGTTTCTGCTGAATAATCTGAGCTTAGTCTTATCGTTTCTCCTCTGTATGTGACTTCTTGTTTTTCACGAGCTGCTCTCAGGATTCTTTGTTGGTCTTTGGTTTTGGTGAGTGTGAATATGATATGCCTTGGTGATTTTCTTTTGGGGTCTCTTCTATATGGGGTTCGTTGAGCTTCTTCATGGCCAGCTTTTCATCTTTCATGATATTGGGAAAGTTTTCTGTCAGCAGTTCTTCAATGATCCTCTCTGTGTTTTCTGTTTTCTCCCCGTGTTCTGGAATTCCAATCACTAGAAAATTTTTGCTTTTAACTGTGTCCTACATAATTCTCAGGGTCTCTTCATTTTTCCTTGAATTTTTTTCTGAGTTTTTCAGAAACAGAGTTGTATCCAAGTGTTTGTCTTCAATTCCACTGATCCTGTCTGCCAACATTTCAAATCTGCTTCTCCGCCCTTTTATGACATCATCCATTTCTGAAATCTTGTTGTTTATCTTTTGGATTTCTAATTGTTATTTTTGTAGAATTTCTAGTTGTGAATTTATTTTGGCATTTTCTTCCTGCACCATCTTCCTGAATTCTTCGAATTTTTTGTCTGTATTTTCCATAAATTTGTCTATTTTTTCCTCATATTTGTTAGCTTTTTGCCTCAGTTCTTGGAGAATTCCGAGTATTAGAGATTTGAATTCCGTATCAGGTAGTTCTAGTGCATTTCCTTCCACAGGAGAGTCATCTGGTGTTTTATTTTGGACGCCTACTGGAACCATCCTGTCCAGTTTTTGTAAATGTTTTGATATTGTCTGCTGTCTTCAGGGCATTCAGTAGTTATTTTTCTCATTTATTGATTGTGGATTTGTTTGTTTTTTCCCTTTTTTTAAAAAAAAATTGACGATGTCTGAGCAGGCGGACTATGTGTTCTTTGTTGTTTGCTTATCTGTGCACTCAATACTTTTGCCTCCTTCTCCATCTGGTGGGGTCAGTCACTCAGATATGGTACAGCAGGTCAGGTCTAGCTGAAGAGGAGTTACTGGGATGGGTTGTTTGTGGCAGTTACTACAGCCACCAGGTTGGGTCGGTAATCAGTGCAGGGCAGGTTTCAGTAGGCCATGCCTGTGCTGCTTGGTGGTGTGATGTCAAGCACACGGTGCAGGTAGGCAGGATGCAGTGGGGAGATTGTTATGTGTGGAGCTAAGATGGATATGGGAGAGAGGAGAGATGAACAGGAGCCAAAAACATACAAACAAACAAAAAAGAATGCTAGGGGAGCTTGCAGTTGGAATGGAGAGATGAGATACTATGAAATAGAGAAAAACAGAAAGGGGAAGAGGAAGAAAAGAAAAGAATGAATAAATAAAAATCAGAAAGGTTAAAGAACCACAAAGTTCCCATGGATCCCACCGATGCAGCTATGAGGTCTGGGGAAGTCGCTCTCAGGTGTTGCAGTACAGCCTGGCTAGAAGGTGTAGAGGATACAATGCCTGGTATTCAGGGATCAGAAAGAGAAGGAAGATATAGAGTGACGAGAGACTGAGCAATGAAGAAAGACAAATAGGGAAAAGAAAGCAAAACAAATTAAAAAAACAATTGAACAAAAAAGGCCACCCAAAGAAACAGAAAGAAAAAAAAACAACCAACGAAAAAAGAAATGTCCTCAGGTATACCTCTGCACGTCTGTGGAAGCTGAAGGGGATTTCCTTGCCACGCAGCTCTGACTGGCCAGAAAGGGCTCCCAACTCAAGAAAAGGAAAAGAAAACAGACAAACAATTCAAAGTGAACAAACGAACAAAATCCCCGGGATCCCACCAGCACTGTTGCCCAGACTGGGAAGCAGCTCCACACTCGAATGGAGCTCTGCTGCCCCTCAGGAAAAAGCAACTATGGCGCACGGAGCCAGGCACTTGAGTGAAAGGAGGGGGAGGCAGCGAGAGGCAAGCAAGAAATCAGAAGAAGAAGAAAAAAAAAAAAAGCAACACCAGCAGCCAACAAATGGCACTCAGAGAGCCAGCTAGTGAGGGCTGGTGTTTCTGGACAAGAGACTGTGTCCGCGGGAAGCAGAGGAGGCCGAGTGTGGGTGTAGAAGGGTAGAGAGTGGGAAAGCATATATCACAAATTGCCAGTGCTCTGGAGCCCCTCAAGAAGAAGCAAAGGTAGCGCACAAAGCCAGGCACACGAGTGAAAGGAGGGGGAGGTGGAGAGAGGCAAGTGAGAAATCAAAAGAAGCAGAACAAAAAAGCAACACTAGCAGCCAACAAATGGCACCCAGAGAGCTGCCCGCTTGGGTGTGTGGAATCCAAGCAGTGAGCGCTTCCCGGTCAGTGGCCAAGGGAAGCAGAGGAGGCTGAGCTGGGGGGAAGAGGGGTGGGGAGTGGGAAAGCACACACCACAAATTACTGGTTTTTTGTCTCCCATTGGACTCTCCATGATGCTGCTTTCTCTTACCCCCGTTTGCTGGTCTCCGATAGAAGTCCAAGATGGCGAATCCGCGCTGCGTTAGCTGGTAGGGGACCCCCGCATGAATCTCTCCTCACTCTCCATTCTCTGCCAGTTTTCTCACTCCATTTGGTGCTTGGCTGAGTTCTTTATGTCTTCATTTGATGTTTTAGGGTTTCAGGATTGTTGTATTCTCTGTGCGGCTTAGTTTTTCAGATCTTTGCTGTGGAGGGACGGTGTGGTGCTTCTGCCTAGAGCACCATTTTGCCGGAACTCCTGTAGTTTTCCTTTTTTTGAGGTGTCTTTGCCTGGTTTTGGTATCAGTGTTTTTCTGGCTTCATAGAATGTATTTGTAAGTGTTGCTTTCTTTTCTATGCTCTGAAATAGCCTGAGTAGCACTGGTACAAACTCTTCTGTGAATTTTTTATAGAATTCTCCAGTGAAGCTGTCTGGACCATGGCTTTTTTTGGTTAGGAGGTTTTTTTTTAATTACCTTTTCAGTCTCTTTTCTTGCTATGGGTCTGTTCAGATTTTCAACTTCATTTTTTTGTAGTTTGGGTAGGTAGTGTGTTTCTAGAAATTTATCCATTTCCTCTAGGTTTTCAAAATTTGTTAGAGTATTGTTTTTCATGATATTCTGTTATGATCCTTTTTATTTCAGTTGGGTCTGTTGTAATGTCACCCATCTCATTTCTTATTTGGGTTATTTGTGTCCTCTCCTGTTTTTCTTTTGTCCGTTTGGCCAATGGTTTGTCGATTCTGTTGATTCTTTCAAAGAACCAACTTTTGGTTTTCTTGATTCTTTCTATTGATTTTCTATTCTCTATTTTATTTATTTCTGCTCTGATCTCTATTACTTCGTTTCTTCTGGTGGCTTTGGGCTTTTTTTGCTGTTCTGTTTCTATTTGTTTGAGTTGTATAGTTAATGTTTTGATTTTGTCCTTGTCTTCTTTTTTGATGTGTGCATCTGTTGCTATAAATTGGCTTCTAAGGACTGCCTTTGCTGTGTCCCAAAGGTTTTGGTATGATGTGTTTTTATTCTCATTTGATTCTAGGAATTTTTGGATTCCATCTCTGATTTCTTCTATTACCCAGTGATATGTAAGCAGGGTGTTATTCAGTTTACATGTAATTGATTTTTCTTTTTTTTTGTTTGATCGTTCTGTTGTTAATTTCTACCTTGATGGCATTGTGGTCAGAGAAGATACTTTGTATTATCTCAACGTTCTGGATCTTGTTGAGGATTGCTCTGTGGCCTAAGATGTGGTCTATTCTGGAGAACATTCCATGTGCATTGGAAAAGAATGTGCACTTTGCAGCTGTTGGATGGAGTGTTCTATATATGTCTATGAAGTCAAGTTCCTGATTGTGCCCTTTAGGTCTTCTGTATCTTTGCTGAGTTTCTTCTTAGTTGTTCTCTCCTTTACTGAAAGTGGTGTGTTGAAGTCTCCTACTGTTATTGTGGAACTGTCATTTTCTCTTTTCAGTTCTGTTAGAGTTTGTTTTATGTATTTTGGAGCTCTGTCATTGGGTACATAGATGTTTATTGTGTTTATTTCTTCATGGTGGATGGTCCCTTTAATCATTATATAGTGTCCTTCTTTGTTTTTTATGGTAGATTTTGTTTTAAAGTCTATTTTATCTGAGATTAGTATTGCCACTCCTGCTTTTTTTTGGTAGTTGTTAGCTTCATATATTTTTTTTCCAACCTTTTATTTTTAATAAATTCACATCTGTTTCTAAGGTGAGTCTTTTGTTGACAGCATACGGATGGTTCCTGTTTTTTCATCCATTCTGTCACTCTCCATCTCTTTATGGGTGCATTGAGTCCATTTACATTCAGTGTAATCACTGATAGCTGTGAGTGTATTTCTGTCATTTTCTGGTGCTTTTTTTTGTGGTGCTGACGTTTTCTTTGTTCTTCTTACTCTTCTGTGCAGAATTCCTTTTGTTCGCAGATTTTTTTCATTTTGTTTTTACTGATACTTTTTGTTTTTCCTGTTTATTTTTATGAGTATGTTTGTTAACTTTCTTTGTGGTTACTATGAAATTTACTCTTATCTTTCTAAGTTTGAAGCAGTCTACCATTACTTGGTATCTCCTTGCCCTCCTCTCCATTAGAAGGTTCTATACCTACACTGTTTATTCCTTCATTTATTGTTCTGATGTTGTTGTCATTTACAGATTAACTGCTCTTTCTTTTGGTTTTGGATAGTCCTCGAGAGTTCATTTCCTAGATTGTATTTGGCTGGTACAATCCTGCATCCTAGATTCAGCCTGTGAGCTGAAGTTGTTTGTTCTCTGATAGAAGGACTCCCTTTAATAATTCTTGTAAGTTTGGTTTGGTTTTTACAAAAACTCCCTTAATTTCTCTTTATCTGGAATTGTCCTAATTTCACCATCATATCTGAACGAGAGTTTTGCACAATATATTGTTCTTGGCTGGCAATTTTTTTTTTCTTTTGAGGTTTTATATATGTCATCCCATTGGCTTGTTGACTGCATGGTTTCTGCCAAGTAATCTGAGCTTAGTCTTATTGTTTCTCTTCTGTATGTGACTTCTCTTTTTTCATGAGCTGCTCTCAGGATTCTTTGTTTGTCTTTGGTTATGGTGAGTGTGATTATGATATGTCTTGGTGATTTTCTTTTGGGGTCTATCCTATATGGGCTCATTAAGCTTCCTGGATGGCCAGCTTTTCATCTTTCATGATATTGGGAAGTATTCTGTCAGCAGTTCTTCAATGATCCTCTCTGTGTTTTGAGTTTTCTCCCCCTGTTCTGGAACTCTGATCACTCGAAAATTTTTGCTTTTGTTTGTATCCCACATAATTCTCAAGTGCTCTTCATTTTTCTTTGTTCTTTTACTGAGTTTTCTTTAAATAGAGTTGTAATTCTGCTGTTCCTTTCTTCCTCCATTTCAAATCTGTTCCTCAGCCCTTCTATAACAGTGTGCATTTCTGAAATCTTGTTTATCTTTTGGATTTCTAATTGTTGTCTTTGTATAATTTCTAGTTGTGAATTTACTTTTGCATTTCTTTCCTTCATCATTTTCCTGAATTCTTCTATTTTCTTATTTGCATTTTCCATGAATTTGTCTGCCTTTTCCACGAATTTGTCTATTTTTCCTCCTTTTTGTCTGCTTTTTGCTTCATCTCTTGGATAATTCTGAGTATTAGAGTTTTGAATTCACTATCAGGTAGGTCTAGTGCCTTTTCTACTGGAAAGTCATCTGGTGTTTTATTTTGGACACATACTGGAACCATCCTGTCCTGTTTTTGTAAATGTTTTGATATTGTCTGCTGTCTTCAGGGCATTCAGTAGTTATTTTTCTCATTTATTGATTGCAGATTTGTTTGTTTCGTCCCTTTTTAAAAAAATTTTTTTTGACTATGTCTGAGCAGGCAGACTGTGTGTTCTGTGTTGTTCGCTCGTCTTGGGGCACAATACTTTTTGCCTCCTTCTTCAAATGGCAGGGTAAGTCAGTCAGATATGGTACAGCAGGGCAGGTCTAGCTAAAGAGGAGTTGTTGGGATGGGTTGTTTATGGCACTTACTACAGCCACCAGGGCGGGTCGGTAATCAGTGCAGGGCAGGTTCTGGTAGGCCATGCCAGTGCTGCTTCGTGGTATCATGTTAAGTGCACAGTGCAGGTAGGCAGGATAGAGGGGGGAGATTGTGATGCGTGGAGCTAAGATAGATATGGGAGAGAGGAGAGAGGAACACGAGCCAAAAACATACAAATAAACAAAAAAGCGTGCTAGGGGAGCTTGCTATTGGAGTGGAAAGATGAGACACTATGAAATGGAGAAATACAAAAAGGGGAAGAAGAAGAAAAAAAAGAAAAGAAAAGAATGAATAAATAAAAAAATAAAGAAAGATAAAGGAACAGCAAAGCTCCCCAGGGTCCCACTGGGGCAGCTATGAGGTCTGGGGAAGTTGTTCCTAGATGTTGCAGTACTGCCTGGCTAGAAGGCATAGAGGTATTCAGCAACAGTTATTCAGGGGACTGGAAGAGAAGGATGGTATGGAGAGATGAGAAACTGAGTAATGAAGAAAGACAAAAAGGTGAAAACAGAGAAAAGAAATCAAAATAATTTTTTAAAAAAAGAACAAGAAAAGCCCCCAAAAAAGCAGAAAGAAAAAAAACCCACAAAAAAAGAAATGCCCTCAGGGATCCCTCTACATGTCTGCACAAGCTTAGGTGGTAGGTCCCAAGGCGCGTAGCACTGCCTGGCCAGAATGGCTCCCAATTCGAGAAAAGAAAAAGAAAACAAACAAACAATTCAAAACAAACAAACAAAATACCTGGGATCCCACCCGAATGGCAGCACAGATTGGGAAACAGTTTCACACTTGAATGGAGCTCTGCAAGCCTTTAAGAAGAAGCAAAGTTGGTGCATGGAGTCAAGTGTTTAAGCAAAAGGAGGGGGAGGTGGTGAGAGGTAAGGAAGAAATCAAAAGAAGCAGAAAAAACCAATACCAGCAGCCAACAAATGGCACTCAGTGAGCTGGCCAATGTGGGCAGGCGGGATCTAAGAAGCTGGTGCTTCCCAGCCAAGACACTGTGGCTGTGGGAAGCAGAGGAGGCTGATGGGGGGTGAAGAAGGGTGCAGGGTGGGAAAGGTATATTGCCAATTACCAGTTGTTCTGTCTCCTGCTGGAAGGTCTATGAAGCTGCTTTCTTGTACCCCTTATTTGCTGGTCTCTGATATGAGTCCAAGATGGCAGATCCACGCTACATTAGCTTATAGGGGACCTCTGCATGAACCTCTGCTTGATCTCCATTCTCTGTCAGTTTCTCACTCCATTTGGTGCTTGGCTGAGTTCTTTATCTCTTCATTTGATGTTTTAGGATTGCTGTTTTCTCTGTTTGGCTTAGTTTTTCAGATCTTTGCTGTGGAGGGATGGCATGGTGCTTCTTTCTAGAGTGCCATGTTGCTGGAAGTCCTGTAAACATGCTTTTATAAATTTGAGAAAACAAGGCTGAGAAACATCATATTATTTTCCAGATATAGACAGAAAGACAGACTTCTATTTAAACTGCATTATATTTTGCTTTCTGGCTCATTGAAGTCCATTTGAAAAAATAATAGTTCTTTTTTTTGTTTTGTAACTCTGTAAAGTCAGCGTTTGTTAAGTTCCTTATACTTGACAGCCATCTAGTGGTATAAAAGCTAACTGCTGTATTTTAAGTCCATTACATCTCTGTCAGTTTGTCATATTGTAGTAACTTGCATGTTGCTGTGATGCTGGAAACTATGCCATGGGTATTTTAAATACCAGCGGGTCACCTGTGGTGGACAAGTTCCGCCAGAGCTTCCAGGCTAAGACATACTCAGAAGAAAGGTCTGGTGATCTATTTCTAAAAATCAGCCAATGAGAAGAGAACATTGTCATATACAGGCTGAAAGATGAACCCCCTAGGTTGGAAGGCACTCAAAATACACAGAGCTTGCAACAGTGAACTCAATCATACCAATGATCATGAAGATGGCACAAGACCAGGCAACGTTCTGTTCTGTTGTACATGGAGTTGCATGAGTTGGAGCTAACTGGATGGGAACTAATAACAACTTTTTAAGTACTTATAACCAAATTAGAATAATGACCTCCTGCAACGTGATACATTATATATTTTAAAACCTCTTTGCTTAGTTTATTACCTTCAGCCTTCACAATAGTTTCATGAGATTCATATTACATATTATTATTATATTTACTGTGGAAAATTAATAATACATAATAACTAATATGTATAATGTCTATACATCACTTTGTCTCCCCAGTGTCTGCCTACCTCACTTTTTTTGTGGAGGAATATGATCATCACAGAACCCTGCCCTTCTACCCACAAATGCAGCTTATGACTCAAACTGGTCTGCCCCACCTGCCTCCTATGACTGGCAAGATGGGCAAGGGACCCAAGCTGATCCAGTCAGGGGCTCCTTTTATATTTTCAAGCATAGGTTAGTAAAGAAGGTTCTATTTCTTTCTGCTCATAAATTGTAGGCATGTGAATACAGAGTTTCCCATGGGCATGTGTCTTGACATATGGTGAAGTTAGTCAGAGAATAAAGCCACCCTGAAAGAAGAGAAAAGAGACACCGAGAGCAGACACTCAGGAAAGCCAGTTTTCAGGATCCTGTAATCACCCCTGAGACAAACACTAAGCTTATCTTTCCTGTGGTCTAGTTACCTGGATCAATAAATTTATTTTTTACCTCAAGATAGAAGAAACCTCTTGTCTGTGGCTTACATTCAAACAATCCCTTCAAATGCAAATATGACATGGCTATATTACTAATAAGATCTCTGGGTGGTGCAAATGGTTTGTCCTCAACTGCTAACCTAAAGATTGGCAGTTCAAACCCACCTAGCGGCACCACAGAATAAAGGTCTGGTGACCTGCTTCTATTAAGAGTACAGCCAATACAACCTTATGTAACAGTTCTACTCTGTAACACATAGGGTAGCCATGAGTCAGAGTCACCTCAGTGGCAACTGTCTTAGGCTGGGTTCTCTAGAGAAGTAAAACCAGTGAGACAGAAAGAGAGATTTATCTCAAGGAAATGGCTCACACAGTTTTAGAGGCTGGCAAGTCCCAAGTCAATGGGTCAGGTATCAGTCTGGAGGCTTCTCATGACTCGTGTAGCTGCAGGGGCTGACAAACTCAAGATTGGCAAGTCAAATGGCAGGCTGTTGGCTCACAGGCTGAGGAGGCCAATGAATCCCAAGATTGGCAGGCTGCTGGCTCAAGTCCCAAGAATCAGAGGTCAGATGATGGCCAGCCAGATGTAGGATCCAGTGAAAGCAAAAACCAGTGAGCTTTGCCAGAACATCCATATATATTGAATGCAGGCCACACCTCTGAGGAAACTACCCTTATAAATGATCGGCTGATCACATCAATTACATCATGAAGCTGATTACATTATATCACAAAATGGAAGATAACTACATCATTACATAATTGCCAATTATGTCATTACATAAGTGCCACCTTACATCACTACATAGCTGCCAAACTACAGAGAAGCATGGCCCAGCCAACTTGATGCACAACCTTGAATCACAGCAACTGACAACAACATATTACTAACTGATCTATATTTGTATCCTTATGCCAATACCACCTCTCTTGATTACAATAGCTTTGTAGTAAGTCTTGAAATCAGAAAGTATAAATCTTCCAATTTTGTTCTTGTTTTCTAGATTGCTTTGGTTATCTGGGTCCTTTTTATTTTTGTAAGAATTTTAGCTTGTCAATTTCTGCAAATAAGCTGGAAAGACTTTTGCTAAGGATTGTGTTGAATCTGTTGACCAATACGAAAAATATTTCCATTGTAACATTATCATAAAACATAAATTTAATGTCAATTAATAATTAATTAATTAAAATGATTAATTTCAATGATATAGTCTATTGTCATAAAATTTGCAAACAAAAATAAGTATAGGTGGTTTAGCAGTTTATTCAAGGACATAGAGTCCTCTTTTGTTCTTATAACACGTACTTCACTAAGGCAGAAACAAGCCTTAGGTTGAAATAGGCTTTAGGTAATAGAAACAAATCCATGAGACGGTTTAAAAAATAGGATTTCCCCCAAAAAATGGTCTGTAGGAAGTGTTGATGTTGGTTCAGCTCTTCATCTATACCATCAGAGACCCAGAACTTTTGTCTTTTTCTGCTCCAACATTCCTAGAATTTTGGCTTAGATCCTATGCTTGCTCCTTAAAGGTTGCCAAATGGTTTCTTACATTCAGCTAAGAATTCCACATTCCAAGAGAAAGAAGAAAGAAAAGAAAAGGTAAAGGAGGAAAAGGAATAAAAATGGCAAAATGCTTTTTTTCTTTGTTCATTAAAGAAAACCCTTCCCCCAAGTTACAATCCTGGACTCCCCACTTATTTGAACTGGTAATCGAAGGAGTCGTTACTATGAATCACCATTATTCATAGATCTGGGAATACTAAAAAACAGGTGAGAAGGAGAGAGCAATAGAAAGCAAGTGAAAGAAAAAAATACTTAATAAATATTTCTTCTGAAGAATGGCACAAAGGAATGATAGATTTAGACAGCCATTTTTATTTAACCCCCAGTCCAAACACCAATGGATTCTGAAACACTTAGGTGAAAAATTTTTAGAGAACAGACGAATCTCATTATGTCAAAGTATCACTCCATTGAATATGTCTTAGTGAGGAAAAAACACAACTTTATGCTGAAATCATCTGGGGGACACTACCTTAACCAAGTGATCCTTTTTCGTAAAACCAAGAGTTAGTCATTATGTGCCTCCTGATGTGTTGCAATAAGAAGAATATGGTATGTCCGCAGCATTTTTGCCAATAATGTTTAACCTGAAGCTAATTATTCAGAAGACTCAGCTAAGTCTAGAATGCAGCATGACTTAAAAATCAAATGCTAATCCTAAACCTTAATTGAATCTGGATTTAAAATACATATGAAAGATATTTTTGATAGCTAGAAAAATTTGAAAATTGAATATATTATTAATTATTATTGAATTATTGTTACTTTCCTTAAGTATGATAATAACCATTGCGGTTATAAAGGACAATGTGCTTAAGTACTTAAAAGCTGTATTCTCAAATGTGTTTCAGAAAGAATGTGTGTGTGTGTGTGTGTGTAGTAGAGAGAAGAATGCAATTGTGGCAATAAGTTAACTATGAATCTAAGCTAGAGGTATATGGGCATTCATTGCTCTTTTATTCTAAATAAAAAAATCAATAGAGAAAAAATATTTAAGTAATAGAAGATCAAAAAACAGCAATAGGGCAGGCAGTGCCAATATGGCACCTTAGACAAATGCACCATGATGTTCCTCTGCAACAAGGACCCAAAAAACTAAGTAAAACAGATACAAACATCAATCCTGGAACCCTAAGCAACAAATGTAAGGATAAAGAACTAGATCAAACACCAAATGGAAGAAGAAACTGACAGAAAACAGAGAATAAGGAGAGATACAGAGTGGAAGTCACCTGCCCACTAGCACAACTAACCATCTTGGAACACAGCCAGCAAGATACCTGGACAGGGAATACATACGGGAAGGCAATTTCACAGAGCTCGCCACAGGAGACAGAGCACCTAGTAAACAGAGAAACACGCTTTCCCTCACCTCACCCTTCTGCCCCATACCTACCTCCACCCCTTCCTGACAGGCCACGTCATGCCACTCAGCTAGAGTGCCACTGGACCGCCATCATGCCAGGGCCACCCCATCCCCACACACCGGCACTTGTGGCATCATTTTTTTTCTCTTAATTTTCATTCTCCCCCCTACCTAGTCCTGTATGCCATCTCCACCCCATTCTGATGGGCCACTCGGCACCTCTTGGCTAGAGAGCCACTTGCCTGCCATCACCCCAAGTCCACACTTCCCCCACCCACTGGCTCCTCTCTTACCATTTGTTTTCTTTTGTCCCTTTCTTCCTTTTATTTTTTCCTTGCCATCTAGCTCACATGCCACTGCCACCCCTTCCCACCAGGCCACGTCCCACCACTGTGGCTAGATAACAACCATCCCACCTGTCTTAGTTATCTAGTGCTGCTATAACAGAAATACCACAAGTGCATGGTTTTAACAAAGCGAAGTTTATTTCCTACTGTCAAAGTAGGCTAAAAGTCCAAATTCAGGGCGTCAGCTCCAGGGGAATTCTTTTTCTCTCTGTTGGCCTTCTTCTGTTTGGTGTTCCCCCGGACTAGGAGCTTCTCTGCACAGGGACCCCAGTCCAAAGGACGCGCTGTGGTCCTGGCACTGCTTTCTTGATGGTATGAGGTCCCCATTCTCTGCTTGCTTCCCTTTCCTTTTATCTCTTGTAAGGTAAAAGGTGGTGCAGGCCATGCCCTAGGGAAACTCCCTTTACAGTGGATCAGGGATGTGACCTGGGTAAGGGTGATGTTACAGTCCCACCCTAATCCTCTTTAACATAAAATTACAACCACAGAATGGAGGCCAACCACACAATTCTGGGAATCATGGCCCAGCCAAATTGATACACTCATTTTTTGGGAGACATAATTCAAACCATGACACCACCACTGCCCTGGGTCCACTCCTCCCCACTTGCTGGCTCCTACCATGCTTTTTTTCATTTTATTTTATATTTTTCCCTTGCTTTCTTCCTCCCACCTAGCCCCATAAGCAACCTCCATCCTTTACTGTCAGGACACACCGCACTACCTCAGCTAGAGAGCCAGCAGCCCACCACTACCCCAGTCCTGCCCTGCTTGCACCTGCCAGCTCCCACCTTACCACTATATTTTTGTCCTTTTTTTCTCTTCTTTATTTTTTCTCCCCGCCACCTAGGCCCATAGGTCATCTCCCCTCCTTTCCAATTGGCCCTCAGGTACACCTTGCCCGACCTGCCAGCCCTCACTGTGCCACCAGTTTTTATTTTAAATCTTTATTTTATTTTTCTTCCTTTTCTTTCTCCCTCTTATCTAGCCCTGTACACCACCTCCCTCCCACCACTGAATCCCACTGCACCACCATGTCTTGAGAGCCACTGGACTACTGCCATCCTGGGTCCACCCCACCGCCACCCACTGACTCCCACCATACCACCATTTGTTTCCTATTTCTTTTCTCCCCCCCCCTCCCACTTAGAACCACAAGCCACCTCTCTTCCCTTTCCACTGGCCCTTAGGTTTGCCCGGCCACCAATCATTGGCCACTACCATGGGATCAATTTCTTAAACTTATTTTTATTATTTTATTTTAATTTATTTTTCTCTTCTTTTCTTTCTCCCTCCTACCTATCCCTGCATACCACCTTCCCCTCTTCCCACCAGACCCCACAGCACTGCCATGGCTAGAGAACCACTAGCACTCTGGCCCTGCAGCTTCTCTGGGCCAGCCCCACCTTCACCAGAGCCACCAACATGCAAGTTTCTTTCTTCCTTTCTTTCTTTCTTTTCTTTCTCCCTTTCACCTACCCTGGTATGTCACTTCTTTACCCTTTCCATTGGCCCATGGTTCTGCTGTACCCCTACTGGCAGACCTCCATCATACCACCATCTTTTTTCTTTTTTCTCATTTTCTTTTCTCTTTCTTCTCTCTTCTTTCATCCCCACACTTAGCCCCATACACTGCCCCCTTTCCTGCCAGCCTCCACGGTGCTGCTGCAGATAGAGCTTCCTGGTGATCAGACTCGATGCTGCATGAGGCCTGCACCACCCCTCCCCTCTGGCCACTTGACCACCTACACCACCCCACATCTTCTACCCTTGCCTATCTGGCCAGGGGCTGGAATGCTTCCACATCACTGGACCAATATTAGGAAGCAGACAGCACCCGCCCAGTCCACCCTTACACACCTCACCAAACCAGCATACAGTGAAGCAGGCTCCCCTGCTTGCTGCCCTGCCTTCCTGGACAAGGTGGTGAGAGTTAGTGTGCCACAGATGAACAAGCAACAAAACAAGTCTGGCATGCCTGCCCTGACATATCAGAACAAAACAAAAAAGCAAGACAAAACAAATGAACATACAATCAATAAATAAAATAATACCTTAAAGTCTCAGAGGAAGTAGACAATATCAAAACACATAAAAATACAAGGGAAGGTGGTTACAGCAAGCGACCAAAATAAACAATCAGATGACCTTCCATTAGAAGAAAAGGCAGTGGAAATAACTTATATAGAATTCAGAAGACTAATATTTAAGGCTCTCCAAGAGATTAGGAAAGAGACCAAAAAAAAAAAAAAAAACACAGATAAAACCAGGAAAAATAGACAAAATCTTGGAAAACACAGGAAAAAAACAATGAAAACACAGCCAAAATGAAGGAAAGCACAGACAAATCAATAGAAGAATTCAGGAAAATAATACAAGAACAAAACATCAAAATAAATAAACAATTAGAAATCATACAAAACAGCAACTAGAAATCTAAAAGATAAAAAATAAAGTTTCAGAAAAGGACAAGTCAATAGAAGGTCTTAGGAGCAGATTGGAAACAATGGATGACAGAATCAGTAAGACTGAAGACAAATCCAGGGACGCCACTTTGTCTGAGGAAAAAAACAGAGAAAAGAATGAATAAAACCTAAGAAGTAATGGGAAACAATCAAGAGCAAAAAATTGTGTGTAACTGAGTTCCAAAACAGGAGGAGAAAATGGAAAACACAGAGAGAAGATTGTTGAAGATTTGCTAGCATAAAACTCCCCAAATATCATGAAAGACAAAAAGCTGACCACCCAAGAGGTTCAACAAACTCCATATATGACAGACCCAAAAAGAAAGTCACCAAGACATATCATAATCACACTTGCCAGAAACAAAGATAAAGAAAGAATCCTGAGAGCAACTCGAGAAAACCAAAAAGTCGTTTACAAAGGGGAAACCATAAGACTAAACGCTGATTACTTGGCAGAAACTATGCAAGCAAGAAGTCAATGGGATGATACATATAAAACCCTGAAAGAAAAAAATGTTAACCAAGAATAATATATCTTTCAAAACGCTCTATTGAATACAATGGTGAAATTAGGACATTTCCAGATAAACAGGAATTGAGAGAATTCGTAAAAAACAAACCAAACTTATAAGTAACATTAAAGGGAGTCCTTCGGTTAGAGAACCTACAAAATCAGACAACAGCTGGAGTCTAGGACACAGGACAGCATCAATCAGATATCAACCCAGTTAAAGAGCTCTCAATAATAAAGCAAAACTAAAAGACACAAAACAGGGAAACAGAGACTTCAGTCTGTAAATGACAACATTAAAACAACAAAAGAAGGAATAAATGGTGTAGGTATAGAACTTTGAAACGGACAGGAAGTCAAGGCGCTATCAAGTAATAACAAACTTGTTCAAACTTAAGAAGTTAAGGGTAAATTTGAAGGTAATCACAAAGAAAGTTAACAAAGCTACTCAATCAAAATAAAAAATAAGGAAAGCATAAAGAGTCACTAAACACAAAATGCATGAAAATGAAATAAAAAGAAAAAAATCTACAAACAAAAGGAACTCAGCACAGGAAAGTAAGAGGAATGAAAATGTCAGCAACATAAAAAAAGCACAATATGACAGCAATAAATTCATGCCTATCAATAATCACACTGAATGTAAATGGCCTAAATATACCTGTAAAGAGGCATAGATTGGCAGAATAGATTAAGAAACACAATATGCTGCCAACAAGAGACACACCTTAGACACAAAGACATAAATATATTAAAAATCAAAGGATGGAAAAAAATATACTAAGCAAACAGTAACCAAAAAAGGGCAGGAGTGGCAACACCAATCTCAGATAAAATATACTTTAAGGCAAAATCTACCATAAAAGACCAGAAAGGACATTATGTAATGATTAAAGGGACAATTCACCAAGAAGATATAACTTTAATAAATATCTAAGCACCTAATAACAGGGTTTTAAAATACATAAATTCTAACAGCAGTGAAAAGAGAAATAGACAGTTCCACACTACTAGTAGAAGACTTCAATACACCACTCTTAGTAAAAGAAAGAAAAATATCTGGACAGAAACTCAACAAAGATACAGAAAATTTAAAGGCCAAAATCAACCAACTTGAACTTACAGACCTAGACATAGAACACTTCACCTAACAGCAGAAAAGTATACATTCTTTTCCAAGGCACATGGAACATTCTCCAGAATAGAAGCCATATTAGGCCACAAGCAAACCTCAAAAAGTTTCAAAACATCAAAACAATACAAAACATTTTCTCTAATTATGATGCCATAAACATAGAAATCAAAAACAGCAAGATCAAGAGAAAAATCAATTACATGGAAACTGAATGACAACTTACTTAAAAACAACTGAGTAATAGAAGAAATCAAAGAGAGAATAAAAAATTCTTAAAATCAAATGAAATGAAAACACATTATACTAAAACATTTGGGGCAAAGCAAAGGCAGTGCTCAGAGGTCAATTTATAGCAATAAATGCACATATCAAAAAAGAAGAATGAGAACAGCCAAGGAAGCCCACAGTCACCAGAAGAAATGAAATAATAAAGATTACAGCAGAAATAAATGGAGTAGAGAACAGAAAAACAATAGTAAGAATCAACAAGACCAAAAGTTGGTTCTTTGAAAAGATAAGCAAAATTGACAAACCATTGGCCAAACTGACAAAAGAAAAACAGGATAAGAGGCAAATAATCCACATAAGAAATGAGACAGAGGATATTATAACAGACCCAGGTGAAATAAAAAGGATCATAACAGAATACTATGAAAAACTATACTCCAACAAATTTAAGAACCTAGAGAAAATGGGCAAATTTCTAGAAACACACCACCTACTTAAACTAACACAAACTGAGATAGGAAATCTTAACAGATCTATAACAAGAGAAGAAATTAAAGAGATAATTTTAAAAAAAAAAACTCCCAATTAAAAAAAGTCCTGGCCTGGATGGCTTTACTGAAGAATTTTACCAAACATTCAGGGAAGAGGTCACACTAGTACTACTCAAACTATTTCAGAGCATAGAAAAGTAAGGAATACTCCTGAATTCATTCTATGAAGCCAGCATAACCCTGATACCAAAGCCAGGCAAAGACACCACAAAAAAGAAAATTACACATCAATACACGGCATGAATATAGATGCAAACATTCTCAACAAAATTCTAGCCAATAGAATTCAGCATCATATCCAAAAAAAAAAATACACCACTACCAAATGGAATTCGTACCAGGTTTGCAAGGATAGTTCAACATTAGAAAATCAGTCAACATAATCCACAACATAAATAAAAGAATCGTATGATCATATCAATCTATGTAGAAAAGGCATTTAATAAAATCCAACACCCATTCCTGATAAAACTCTCAATAAAATAGGAATAAAAGGGAAATTCCTCCACATAATAAAGGGCATCTATACAAATCCAACAGCCAATATCATTCTCAATGGAGAGAGGCAGCAGCATTCCCCTTGAGAACAAGAACAAGACAAGGATGCCCTTTATTGCCACTCCTATATAAAATTGTGCTGTAAGTCCTAGCTAGATCAATAAGGCAAGACAAAGAAATAAAGGGCATCCAAAGTGGAAAAGAAGTAAAATTATCCCTACTCATAGATAATATGATCCTATACATAGAGAACCTCAAAGATTCAACAAGAAAACTACTGGAACTAGTACAAAGATTCAGCAGTGTAGTAGGACACAAGACCAACATACAAAAATCAGTTGGATTCCTATGCACCAACAAAGAATTTCGAAAAGGGAATCAGGAAAACAATATTATTTAAAATAACCCTTAAAAAGGTAAAATGCTTAGTAATAATTATAATCAGGGATGTAAGAGATCTATACAAAGAAAATTACAAAATTCTATTGTAAGAATCCAAAAGAGACCCATATAAATGGAAAAATGTACATGCTCATGGATAGGAAGATTCAATATTGTGAAAATGTCAATTCTACCAAAGCAATCTACAGCTATATTGTAATCCCGATCCGAATACCAACAACACTCTTCAACAATATGGAAAAATTAATCACGAACTTTACATGTAAAGGAAGGAGGTCCTAGAATAGTAAAGTGTTAATTGAAGAAGAAGAACAAAGAAGGAGGCCTCGCACTACCTGATCTCAGAACCTACTATACAGCTACAGTAGTGAGCCTGGTACTGGTACAATGACAGACACTTTGATGAATGGAACAGGATCGAGAACCCAAATGTAAATCCATCCACCTCTGGTCCCCTGATCTTTGACAAAGGTCCAAAATCCATTAAAAGTCTTTTTAACAAATGGTGCTGGCAAAACTGGATGTCCATCTGTAAAAAAAAATGAAACAGGACCCATGCCTCACACCATATGCAAAAATTAAATGAAAATGGATCAAAGACCTAAATATAAAATCTAAAATGATAAAAATGATGGAAAAATTAGGGACAATGCTAGGGACCCTAATACACAGTATAAATAGAATACCAACCATAACTAACAATTCACAAACACCAGAAGACAAACTAGATAACTGGAAGCTCCTAAAAATTAAACACGTGTTCATCAAAAGACTTCAACAAAAAGAGTAAAAAGAGAACCTACAGACTGAGAAAGCATTTTTGGCTATGACATATGTGACAATTGTCTAATCTCTAAAATCTGTAGAATACTTCAACACCTCAATAACAAAGAGACAAGTAATCTAATTAAAAAGTGGGCAAAGGTTATGAACACACACTTCCCCAAAGAAGATATTTATGCAGTTAACAGCAACATGAGGAAATGCTCGAGATCATTAGCCATTGTAGAAATGCAGTTCAAAACTACAATGGGACACTATCTCACCCGGACATTACTGTCACAAATCAATAAAACAAAAAATAACAATTGTTGCAGAGGTTTCAGGGAGACTGGAACTCTTATGCACTGCTGGTGGAAATGTAAAATGGTACAACCACTATGAAAAACGATATGGCAGCTCCTTAAAAAGCTAGAATTAAAAATACTATATTAGCCAACAACCCCACTCCTAGAAATATATCCTAGAGAAATAAGAGCTGACACACCAACAGACATATGTACACCCACATTCATTGCAGCATTATTCACAATAGAAAAATGAAGGAAAAAACCTAAGTGGATATCAACAGATGAATGTATAAACAAATTATGGTATATACACACAATGATAAAGAACAATGAAGACTATGAAACATCTCACAACATAGATGAATCTGAAGTGCACTATGCTTGAGTGAAATAACAAAAGAACGATATTGTATGAGACAACTATTATAAAAACTCAAGAAAAGGCTTACACACAGAAAAAAAAATCTTTGATGGTTATGAGGGAGGGGAGGGGCAGGGAGGGGAAATAACTAACTAGATAATAGATAAATGCTGACAAGTCATAATATAGACGAAGTCAGCACAACTTGACCAAGGCAAATCCATAGCAGCTTCATAGACATCCAAATACCTTGAGGAATTGAGTTACTGGGGCTGAGGGCTGAGGATCATGGTCTCACAGTACATCTAGCTCAATTGGCATAACACAGTTCATAAAGAAAATGTTCTACATCCTACTTTGGTGAGTAGCATCTGGGTCATAAAAGCTTGCAAGCAGTCATCTAAAATAAATCTATTGGTCTCATTGTGTTCAAAGCAAATGAGAATGAAGAAAACCAAAGACGCAAGGCAAATATCAGTCCAAAGGACTAATGGACCACATGAACCACAGCCTCCACCAGCCTGAGCCCAGAAGAACTAGACAGTGTCCAGCTACCACCACTGACTGCTCTGACAAGGATCACAAAAGAAGGTCTCAGCCAGAGCTGGAGAAAAATGTGGAACAAAATTCAAATTCACAAAAAAAGACCAGAGTTGCTGGTGGAACCCCTGAGACTATGGCCCCTGGACACCCTGATAACCAAGAACTGAATCCACCCATGAAGTCCACCTTTCAGTCAAAGATTAGACAGGCCCATAAAACAAGCAATAACACACGTGAGGAATATGCTTCTTAATTCAATCAAGTATATGAGATGAAATAGGCAATACCTGCCCAAAAGCAAAGATGAGAAGGCAGGAAGGGACAGGATACCTGGAAGTATGGACACAGGGAACCCGGGATGGAAAGGAAAAGAAGGAAAGAGCTGACATATTGCAACTAATATCACAAAACAATTCGTGTGTAAATTTTTGAATGAGAAACTAATTTGCACAGTAAATTTTCACCTAAAAAATTAAAAAAAAAAAAAAAGGGAATAGATCTTATTTCAGTGATACAGATGCATCTGACAGAAAGAAAGGTACCAGATCAGCTCATTTTGTTAGGATATATGAACCTGCAAGTCAGAAAGTCAGAGATCTGAGTAGAAGTGATTTCAACTCCTGACACTTGGTTGAATTTGGCAAATTACTTAATTCCTCTAAGCCTCAGAGGAATTGTCTATAAATGAAGAAAATATTTGTGACACACAGATTGTTTTTATGAAAACAGCATGTCTCAAATTACCTGGCACAGCTCTGGGACTGAGAGGCAGTCAGTAAATGGAAGCTGAATCCAGAGTTGGGATAGGGTCTGAAGCCTAGAGTCAGAGTTAGATATGGAGGAAAGGGGAGCATTCACAAAGAGTGTGATCAATGCCATACTCATTTTCAACTTCATCTGAACTTGGAGCTCGGAGTCAGGGTTACTCCAAAGATAGCTTCAGACTAATTTGTTTAATTCAGATGTAACAGCCACACAGAGGAAGATGCAAGCTAAGGGATCTTGTAAAATGTTCTCGGTAAAGGTCTGAAGGAGTCTATGAGTGGCACAAATGATTAAGTGCTAGATTACAAGCCAGATAGTTGGCGGTTCAAACCAACCCAGAGGCGTTTTGGAAGATACGCTGGTGATCTGCTTTCAAGTTCACAGCCTTGAAAACCTTATGAAGCAGTTCTACTCTGCACAAGTGGGTTCACCATGAGTTGGAATCAACCTGATGGCAACTACCAACAACAAAAAAATTTGAACAATTCAATCTTTTTTATTTTTTTAATTATTATTTGTAGATGTGGTATAGGCCTGAAGAGTATATTGAGATTTTGAACTTCGTCTGGAAAGTGGTTGAGGGGTGGAAAATTCCTAGCAGTCAGTCTCAAGAGCCCTGCACCAGGGTCTATCCTTAGTCAAGTGCACGTTGTGACTCATCCCTGAGAAATCTGAGCCTCTTCCTCTGTACTCCCATAGTCAGAACTTGAAATAAAAGGTTCTTGAAGGTTTGGCTTATGAATGTATAACTAAGTATTTTTCTCTCTACCTTCGCTTACATTTATTCTTCAAAATATTTAATAGTATATAAAGAAGGATTTTAAAGTTTGATTCTTGATCAATATTTCATTATGAAATATGTTTATTTATATTATGTCTCTTGAACAGTTTACTTAATTTTTTTTAAGTATTACATAAATTCTTAAAAACGATGCTAAGCATTGTCATTGAAGTCAAGCTAACCAAAATATATGAAAGTCTTATCAACGGGCTTGGAAATTATGTATTTCTCACTAATTTCAATACATACATTTTGAGCTCACCTTTTTCTTGCAGAGACAGCAATCCAGTTACTCAAATTCTAAAATATGTTAATTCTTAAGAGTTTTATCCCCATTACACCTCAACTGAAATAATAAACTAGCATATAAAATCATTTATCTCATTGATTTAGTTCTAAAATTTCATGCTAAGAAAAACAATGATGATGAGGAATCCTTATGCAGCAATTTAATAAACAATTCAAGCGGTTAAGGTTTTGTAATAGTGAGAAAATAAGAAAAGGAGAGTAGAATCTGGGGTTTGACAACTTTGCTATCACTTGCTCATTAAAAAGAGGAAAAGATCTGTGATGGTTAAGGTTGTGTGTCAGCTTGGCTGGACCATGATTCTCAGTGGTTTGGCAGTTATGTAATGATGTAGTCTGGCAGTTATGTAATTTGGCAGTTATGTAATGATGTAACCATCCCCCATTTTGTGATCTGATGTGAGCGACCAATCAGTTGAAAAGGGAGTTTCTTTGGGGGGAATGGCCTGCATTCCAATAAATACGGATGTTTTAGCAAAGTTCAATCTCTCTGGATCCTGCATCCAACATGTCATTTTCTGATCTCCAGTTCTTGGTATATAAGCCAGCAGCCTACTGTCTAATCTGCAGATTTTGGGATTCGCCAGCTCTTGCAGCCCCATGATCTAGCAGCCTGCTCTCTGATCTGCTAGTTTTGGATTTGTCAGCACAGCAACCACATGAGTCACGAGAAACCTCCAGCCTGACACCTGACCAACAAATTTGGGAGTTGCCAGCCTCTACAACTGCGTGAGCCATTTTGTTTTTCTCTCTCTCTCTCTAAAACCAAACCTGTTGCCGTCAACTTGATTCCAAGTCATAGTGAACCTGTAAGACAGAGTAGAACTGCCCCATAGGGTTTCCAAGGAGCACATAGTGGATTCAAACTGCCTACCTTTTGGTTAGCAGCCAAACTCTAACCCACTATGCCACCAGGATTTATAGAGAGAGAGAGTCTTAGAAGCTGTTTCCTATTATTTTCTAGGAATATTAATGTTTTCCTAGTTTCTGTAGAGAAAGATATCATGGAAAATAGTAAGAGTAAGGTTAGAACATTATCCCTTTCATGACATGTGGGAGAGAATTTGCCCACAAACATTTTTGGGCTCTCAGATTTCTTGGGAGTGTACTTTTCCCACTAAAAGTATTTGCTGTCCTCCAGGGGGGCTTGTGTAATGGTGAAAAAGGAAAGAAACGTTCTTTAGAGAATATTCACTAAGGTCTTACGTATGAGGTAGTACATCTGGGAAGTGTGATTGGGTCAAACTTTTGTCTCTTTTGGCTTCTGTACAGCTAGATAAATATTGCAAGTATATTTATGGCTTTCTGTGTGATAGTTAGGAAGCCACGGTGGCTTTGTTGTGTGTGTGTCTGTATGTGTATGTGTGTATGTCATAGTTGGAAAATCAATGTAACTAAATGAATTTTGAAAAAAAAATCCAGATTTGAAGTTTTACTTTTTATGGGACACAAGTTTCCCACAAATTATGTATCAAAATCCATAATTCAAAACATAAGTCCATATAGACTGCTTGATTCAGCATGCCTTCCATTACTGAAAATGCATAGTATCAAAAAAATTTAAAGGAAAACATAATAGGATCTTGAAAGGCTTATTTGGGTTCAAAAATTAATTTTATGACACCATCTTCTTTATAAACAGAAAAAAAACTACTTTTCGCATTTGCATTGGACTTTTGTGTTTACCTGGTTCACTGAAAGCATTAGACATATAGTTGCATATGTTAGTTATTACTGCAAAGGGTGGAGGCCCCATTGCCGTAATTTGGTATGATAACATGATTTGATAATTCTCTGTATTTTCCAAGGAATCAGATAAAATTCCCATATTAGAATATTAATGAATTTTTAGTTATTCTAGCTAAACACTTCCCAAACAATGCACGGCCAGAAATACAAACTGTTGAAGAATAAACATTGAGGAGCCAGGACCAAGATGGTGGTGGAGTAGTCAGACTCTTCTGGTGGACCCTTTTACAACAAAGACCCGAAAAAACAAGTGAATAGATTATATATAGCAATCTGGGGTCCCTGAACATCAAAAGCAGAGTTGAGGAACGGGACTGAGTGGCAGGGGGAGGGAGAGATGGTTCGGAAGCAATGAGGAGTTGCCAGTCCTGACCCGGTGAGACCCTGAGCCCTTCAGGCCTGATCAGCTCAGGGGTGAGCTGTGAGGCAGGCAAGTGGCAGTCCTCAGGAGGTGTGTTTTCTGCACTGGGAGACACCCAGTGCCAGAGAGTCTACACGGCCACCCAGAACCAGTGAGAAGCAGCTCTGGATCAGAGAAAGATAAGTACTTGTGTATGGCTTGCCTGGCGGATCAAAAACACACCCCTTAGGGAAGAATCTCTCTCCAGTTTACCTTCCCACTCCCTGCTCTGCACTGGGTCCTGGACTGGCTTCAGCAATTGCCAAGTACCCTGGGCTGTAAGTATGATCTGTCACAATCTCTGAGCCATTCTCCCTGCCTTGGAGAGTGAACAAATTAACAAACAGGAAAAAAATAAACTGCCAGCTCCCCTAAAGCAGGTACCAGGGTAGGCACAGCTCCTTTGCCTAGGCATAGGCATAAGGGATCCATGGACTTTGAGTGCCTTTCTCCCTGCATAGACTTGTGTGAGCCCATTTCAACAGCGTAGGCCCTCATTACCACAGTACAACACAGTATATAAAGGAAGTCTAACTGTTTCATCTGTGAAGTGGCAGGTTCTTGATCTTTGACACTGATTTTTCCATTAAGCATGGTCTTCACCTACACACATCAGGGAGCTGAGGACTGGTGGTTCCACTCATGCAACCTAGCCACCTGTGATAAGGGTCCATGAATAAGAGGTGTCCCCCAGTCGTTACAGCCAACTGCATTAAGTACTCATAGTCTGCTGCAAAACCTACGTACCTACACACTCTAGGGAACAGGAACGTGTCTTCCTCCTGGACCCTCAGGGACAACCGTCAGCACCCTGCATTGCTCAGAGTGTGTCCATCTGCTGCAGCCAGTTGCCTGTGCCTACACCAATCACCCATGCCTGTCTAGGACTGTAAGTGAGAATCTACACCACACACTTGGTGGCTAACTACCTGGGCACCTGAGCTGAATCCATACAAGAGGAGTGGGTAGACTCCTGAGCTCACATACCTAGTAAAAGATCTAACCACCTAGTGACAGGACATGAGAGCTTCAGAGGTGCCAATAATCAAGCCAGCTCATATAAGCAGCCTATTTGGGCATATCAAAACAAAACAAGAAGGTAGGACACAGTAAGCAAACATAAAATAAATAAATATAATCACTTATTGATGACTTGGAGACAACAGTCGATATCAAATCACATAAAGAGGCAATCCATGATGGCTTCTGCAAGCTCCCAAAATAAAGAATCTAGAAATTTTCCAGAGGAGGAAAATTTCTTGGAATTACCAGAGGCAGAATACAAAAGGTTAATATACAGAACTCTTCAAGAAATTAGGATGGAAAGTAAGCAAAACGCGGAACACACAATAGAGGAAATTAAAAAGATTAGAGAAGAGCATAATGACAAATTTAACAGGCTGCAAGAATCCATAGAGATACCAATCAGAAATTGAGAAGATTAACAATAAAATTTCAGAATTAGACAACTCATTAGAAAGTTATAGGAGCAGAATTGAGGCAATGGAAGTCAGAATTAGCGAGATTGAAGGTAAAGCACTTGACACCAACTTATTTGAGGAAAAATCAGATAAAAGGGATTTTAAAAAATGAAGAAACACTAAGAATTATGTGGGACTCTATCAAGAGGAATACAAGTGATTGGAGTACCAGAACGGGGGGGATAACAGAAAATACAGAGAGAATTGTTGAAGATTTGTTGGTAGAAAACTTCCCTGAGATCATGAAAGATGACAAGATATCTATCCAAGATACTCGTCGAACCCCACGTAAGGTAGAGCCCAAAAGAAAGTCACCAAGACATATTATAATCAAATGTGCCAAAAGCAAAGAGAGAATTTTAAGAGCAGCTAGGAATAAATGAAAAGTCATCTACAAAAGAGAGTCAATAAGAATAAGCTCAGACTACTCATCAGAAACCACGCAGGCAAGAAGGCAATGGGATGATATATATAAAGCCTTGAAGAAAACTGCCAGCCAAGAATTATATATCCAGTAACACTGTCTCTCAAAAATGATAGCAAAATTAGGGCATTTCCAGATAAACAGAAGGTTAGGGAATTTGTAAAAACCAAACCAAACCAAAATTACAAAAAACACTAAAGGGAGTCCTCTGGTTAGAAAATCAGTAACATAAGATAACAACCCAAGACCAGAACACAGGACAGAGATACCAGGTATCAACCCAGATAGGGAAGTCACAAAAGTAAATCAAAGATAAAACACTGAAACTAAGGAAACAGACACATCAATATGTAAAAGATGACAACATTAAAACAAAAAAGAAGGACTTAAAAACCCTAAGCATCAAATGAAGAGATAAAGAACTCAGCCAAGCACCAGATGAAATAAGAAACTGACAGAGAACAGACAGTGAGGAGAGATACATGCAGAGGTCCCCTATCAGCTAACACAGCATGGATCTGCTATTTTGGACTCCTATCAGAGACCAGGGAACAGAGGGTATGAGAAAGCAGCTTCACGGAGCTTTCAGCAGGAGACAGAACAACCAGTAACCAGTGATATACGCTCTCCCACCCCCCACCCTTCTTCACCCCCACTCGGCCTCCTCTGCTTCTAACAGCCAAAGTCTCTTGTCCGGGAAGCACCGGCTGCCTGGATTCCACCCACATGCACTGGCTGATTCCCTGAGTGCCATTTGTTGGCTGCTGGTGTTGCTTTTTTCTGCTTCTTTTGATTTCTTTCTTACCTCTCACCACCTCCACCTCCTTTCTCCCAAATACCATCTTTGCTTCTTCCTGAAAGGCTGTGAAACTCTGCTTGAATGTGAAACTGCTTCCTGGTCCATGATGCCACGCTGGTGGGATCCTGAGGCTTTGTTTGTTTTGAATTGTTTCTTTTTCTTTTCTTGAATTGGGAGCCCTTTCTACCCGGGTAGTACTGTGCAGCTTTGGATAGACCCCCTCAGTTTGGGCAGACACATGGAAGGATCCCTGAGGGCGTTTCTTTTTTCGTGTTTTTTCAATCTGTTTTTTGGGGAGTTTTCCTTGTTCTTCTTTTTTTAATCTGTTTTGTTTTCTTTTCCCTCTTTTTCCCTTTTTTTGTTCTTCATTACTTAGTTTCTTGTCTCTCTATACCTTCCTCCTTTTCCTGTCCCCTGAACACCTGGTGCTGAAAGACACCTCTATGTCTTCTAGCCAGGCTGTACTTCAATGCCTGGGAGCAATTTTCCCAGACCTCGTACCCACACCAGTGGAATCACTGTGAACTTTGCTTTTCTTTCTAATTTTTATTTATTCATTCTTTTCTTTTCTTTTTTCCTTTCTTCTTTTTCCCCTTTTTGTTTTTCTCCATTTCATAGTCTCTATCTCTCCATTCCAATGGCAAGCTGTCCTAGCACTAGTTTTTTTTTGTTTGTATGTTTTTGGCTCTTCTTCCTCTCTCCTCTTTCCCAAACCCATCTTAGCTCCACACATAACAATCTCCCCGCTGCATCCTGCCTACCTGCACCGTGCGCTTGACATCACACCATCAAGTAGCACAGGCACAGCCTACTGGAACCTGCTCTGCACTGATTACTGGCCTGCCCTGGAGGTCATAGTAAGTGTCACAAACAACCCATGCCAGCAACTCCTCTTCAGCTAGAACTGCCCTGCTGTACCATTTCTGAGTGACTGACCCTACCCATTGGAGAAGGAGGTGAAAAGTATTGTGCCCACAGATGGGCAAACAACAAAAAACACACAACCCACCTGCTCAGACATAGCCAAATAAAACAAAAAAGGATGAAACAAACAAATCTACAATCAATACGCAAGAAAAAAATAACTACTGAATTCCCCAAAGACAGCAGACAATATAAAAACATTTACAAAAATAGGAAAGGATGGTTCCAGTAGATATCCAAAATAAAACACCAGATGACTTTCCAGTAGAAGAGAAGGCACTAGAACTACCTTATAGAGAATTCAAATCTTTAATACTCAGAATTATCCAAGAGTTGAAGCAAAAAGCAGATAAAAATGAGGAAAAAATAGACAAATTCATGGAAAATATGGGGAAAAATGGAAGAATTCAGGAAAATAAAGAAAGAACAAAATGCCAAAATAAATTCACAACTAGAAATTATACAAATAACAACAATTAGAATTCCAAAAGATAAACAAGATTTCAGAAACGGACAGTGTCATAGAAGGGCAGAGGAGCAAATATGAAATACTGGAAGACAGGAGCAGCGAAATTGAAGACAAACACTTGGATAAAACCCTGTTTGAGGAAAACTCAGAAAAAATAACAAAGAAAAATGAAGAGACGCTGAAAATTACGTGGTATACAATCAAAATCAAAAATTAGTGAGTGATTGGAGTTGCAGAACGGGGAGAAAAAGGAAAACACAGAGAAGATCATTCAAGAGCTACTGACAGAAAACTTCCCAAACATCATGAAAGATGAAAAGATGGCCATCCAAGAAGCTCAACAAACCCTGTATAGGATAGACCGCAAAAGAAAATCACCAAGGCGTATCATAATCACACTCACTGAAACCAAAGACAAAGAAAGAATCCTGAGAGCAGCTCGAGAACATATCATAATCACACTCACTGAAACCAAAGACAAAGAAAGAATCCTGAGAGCAGCTCGAGAAAAACAAGAAGTCACATACAGAGGAGAAACAAGGAGACTAAGCTCAGATTATTTGGCAGAAACCATACAGACAATAAGGCAATGGGATGACATATATAAAACCTAGAAAGAAAAAAATTACCAGCCAAGAACAGTATATTCTGCAAAACTCTTATTCAAATATGATGGTAAAATTAGGACATTTTCAGATAAACAGAAATTAAGGGAATATGTAAAAACCAAACCAAACTTAGAAGAATTACTAAAGAGAATCCTTCATTCTGAGAACAAACAACTTCAGCTCACAGGCTGAATCTAGGATGCAGGATCGTACCAGCCAGATACAACCTAGGAAATGAACTTTCAAGGACTATCCAAAACCAAAAGAAATACAACAGGGAATCAGCAGTTAATCTGTAAATGCCAATAACATCAGAACAATAAAAGAGTGAATAAATGGTGTACAAATAGAACCTTCTAATCGAGAGAAAGGGAAGGGGATACCAAGTAATAATAGACTGCTTCAAACTTATAAAGACAAGGGTAAATTTCATGGTAACCATAGAGAAAGTTAACAAACACACTCATAAAAATAAAGAGGAAAAACATAAAGTCTCAGTAAAAACAAAACCCACAAAAACAAAAGAATGAAAAAAATCCACAAACAAAAGTAATTCAGCACAGAAAAGTAAGAGGAACAAAGAAAATGTCAGCACCACCGAAAAAGCACTACAAAATGACAGCAATAAACTCACATCTATCAATAATTACACTGAATGTAAATGGACTCAATGCACCCATAAAGAGATGGAGAGTGTTGGAATGGATTAAAAAACAGGATCCATCACTATGCTGTCTACAAGAGACACACCTTAGAAACAAAGACATAAATTTATTAAAAATCAAAGGTTGGAAGAAAATATATCAAGCAAACAACTACCAAAAAAGAGCCCGAGTGGCAATACTAATCTCAGATAAAATAGACTTTAAAACAAAACCCACCATAAAAGACAAAGAAGGACACTATATAATGATTAAGAGTACAATCCATCATGAAGACATAACCATAATAAACATCAATGCACCCAATGACAGGGCTCCAAAACACATAAAACAAACTCTAACAGCACTGAAAAGAGAAATTGATAGTTCCGTATTAATAGTAGGAGACTTCAACCACCACTCTCAGTAAAGGGCAAAACATCTAAAAAGAAACTCAGCAAAGCTACAAAAGATCTAAAGGCTACAATCAGCCAAATTGACCTCATAGACATATATAGAACACTCCACCCTACAGCTGCAAAGTATACGTTCTTTTCCAATGCACATGAAACTTTCTCCAGAATTGACCACATCTTAGGCCACAGAGCAATCCTCAACAAGATCCAAAATTTTGAGATAATACAAAGACTCTGACCACAGTGCCATCAAAGTAGGAATTAATGACAGAAATACCAGGGAAAAAATATCAATTATGTGGAAAATGAATAACACTCTGTTTACAAACCACTGGGTAATAGATGAAATCAGAGATGGAATCAAAAAATTCCTAGAATCAGCCAAGAATGAAAACACATCATATCAAAACCTTTAGGACACAGCAAAGGCAGTCCTCAAAGGACAATTTATAGCAATGGATGCACACATCAAAAAGAAGGAAGGGACAAAATCAAAACATTAACTACAGAACTCAAACAAATGGAAAGAGAACACCAAAAAAAGCTAACAGCACCAGAAGAAAGGAAATAATAAAGATCAGAGCAGAAATAAATGAAATAGGAAAACAATAGAAAGAATTTAAAAAAAAAAAGTTACTTCTTTGAAGGAATCAACAAAATCGACAAACCACTGGCCAGACTGACAAAAGAAAAACAGGAGAGGATGCAAATAACCCAAATAAGAAATGAAATGGGTGACATTACAACAGACCCAACTGAAATAAAAAAGGATCATAACAGAGTATTATGAAAAACTAGACTCCAACAAATTTGAAAACCTAGAGAAATGGATAAATTTCTAGAAACACATTACCCACCCAAACTACAACAAAGTGATATTGAAAAACTGAATAGACCCATAACAAGAGAAGAAATTGAAAATGTAATAAAAAGACTCCCCCCACCCCCAAAAAAAGCCCTGTCCCAAATGGCTTCACTCGAGAATTCTACAAAACATTCAGAGAATAGCTTCTACCAGTACTACTCAAACTATTTCAGAACACAGAAGGAAGCAACACTTTCAAATTCATTCTATGAAGCCAGCATACCCTGATACCAAAACCAGGCAAAGATACCACAAGAAAAGAAAATTACAGACCAATATCTCTCATGAATATAGATGCAAAAATTCTCAACAAAATTCTAGCCAATAAAATTCAACATCATATTAAAAACATAATACACCAGGACCAAGTAGGATTCATACTAGGTATGCAAGGATGGTTCAACATTAGAAAGTCAATCAACATAATCCACCACATAAATAAAAGGAAAGAAAAGAATCACACGATCACCTCATTTGACGCAGAAAAGGCATTCAACAAAGTCCAACACCCATTCCGGATTAAAATCCCTCAAAAAAATAAGTATACAAGGGAAATTTATCAAGATAATAAAGGGCATCTATGCACAACCAACAGCCAACATCATTCTTTTTTTTTTTATTCCTAGGATTGCTGGATCGAATGGTATGTCTATTTCTAGCTTTCTGAGGAAGTGCCATATCATTTTCCAAAATGGTTGTATCATTTTTCATTCCCACCAGCAGTGCATAAGAGTTCCAATCTCCCCACAGCCCCTCCAACATTTGTTATTTCCAGTGTTTTTGATTCATGCCAGTAATGCTGGGGTGAGATGGTATCTCACTGTGGTTTTAATTTGCTTTTCTCTAACGGCTAGTGATCACGAGCATTTCCTCATGTGTCTGTTGGCTTCCCAAATGTCTTCTTTGGTGAAGTGTCTGTTCATTTCCTTTGCCCATTTTTGAACAGGATTGTTTGTCTTTTTGTTGTGGAGGTGTTGGATTTTCTTGTAGATTATGGAGATTAGACCTTTGTCTGACTTGTACTACCAAAAATTTTTTCCCAGTCTGTAGGTTCTCTTTTTACTCTTTTGGTGAAGTCTTTTGAAGCACATAGGTGTTTGATTTTTAAAAGATCCCAGTTATCTAGCTTATCTTTTGGGGTTTGTGCATTGATGGTTATGGTTTGTATCCTGTTAATGCCATGTATTAAGGCCTGAAGTGTTGGTCCTATTTTTTCTTCTATGAACTTTATAGTTTTAGGCTTTATAGTCAGGTCTTTGATCCATTTTGAAGTAGTTTTTGTATATGACATGAGGTATGGTTCCTGTTTCATTTTTTGGCAGATGGATATCCAGTTTTGCCAGCACCATTTGTTAAAAAGACTGTCTTTTCCCCATTTGATGGACTTTGGGCACTTGTCGAAGATCAGGTGACCGTAGGTGGATGGATTTACATCTGGGTTCTCAATTCTGTTCCACTGGTCAATGTATCTGTCATTGTACCAGTACCAGGCTGTTTTGACTACTATAGCTGTATAGTAGGTTCTGAAGTCAGGTAGTGTGAGTCCTCCAAGTTTATTCTTCTTCTTCAGTAGCGCTTTTCTTATTCGGGGCTTCTTCTCTTTCCACATAAAGTTTATGATTAGTTTTTCTAACTCTTTGAAGAATGTTGTTGGTATTTGGATAGGGATTGCTTTGTATTTGTAAATTGCTTTGGGTAGAATTGTCCTTTTCACAATCTTGAGTCTACCTATCTATGAGCATGGTATGTTTTTCCATTTATGTAGATCCCTTCAGGTTTCTTGCAGTAGTGTTTTGTAGTTTTCTTTGTATAGGCCTTTCACATGCCTGGTTAGATTTATTCCTAAGTATTTTATCTTTTTAGGGGCTATTATAAATGGTATTGTTTTCCTGATTTCCTTTTCATCGTTCTTCTTATTGGTGTATAGGAATCCAACTGCCAACATCATTCTTAATGGAGAGAGGCTGAAAATATTCCCCATGAGAACAGGAACAAGACAAGGATGTTCTTTATGACCACTCCTACTTAACATTGTGCTGGAAGTTCTAGCTAGAGCAATAAGGCAAGAAAAAGATATAAAGGGCATCCAAATTGGTAATGAAGAAGTTAAACTGTCCCTGTTTGCAGATGAGATGATACTATACGTAGAAAACCCTAAAGACTCCATGAGAAATCTACTGGAACTACTAGAAAGATTCAGCAGAGTAGCAGGATACAGGTAAACATAGAAAAATCAGTTGGATTCCTATACACCAATAAAGAGAATGATGAAAAGGAAATCAGGAAAACAATGCCATTTATAAAAGCCCCTAAAAAAATAAAATACTTACAAATAAATGTAACTAGGGATGTAAAAGACCTATACACAGAAAACTACAAAACACTACTGCAAGAAACCCAAAGGGATCTACATAAATGGAAAAACATACCATGCTCATAGATAGGTAGACTCAAGATTGTGAAAATGACAATAATACCCAAAGCAATGTACAAATACAATGCAATCCCGATCTAAATACCAACATTCTTCAAAGAGATGGAAAAACTAATCATTAAGTTTATATGGAAAGTTAAGAAGCTTCGAATAAGGAAAGCTCTATTGAAGAAGAAGAAGAAAGTAGGAGGTATCACACCACCTGACATCAGCACCTACTTTACAGCTAGTGTAGTCAAAAAAGCCTCATACTGGTACAACGACATGTACATTGACCAATGGAACAGAATTGAGAACCCAGATGTATATCCTTCCACCTACATTCATCTGATCTTCAAAAAGGACCCAAAGTCCATCAAATGTGGAAAAGAAAGTCTTTTTAACAAATGGTGCCAGCAAAACTGGATATCTACCTGCAAAAAATGAAACAGGACCCATACCTCTCACCATTTGCAAAAACTAATTCAAAATGGATTGAAGACCTAAATATAAAACCAAAAACTATAAAGTTCATAGAAACAAACATAGGAAAAATGGTACAGGCCCTAATACATGGCGTTAACAGGATACAAACCATAACCATCAACACACAAACTCCAGAAGATAAGCTAGATAACTGGGATCTTCTAAATATAAAAAAGATATGCTCCTCAAAAGACTTCACCAAAATGGTAAAAATAGAACCTACAGACTGGAAAAAAACTTGCGGACATTACAAGTCAGACAGAGGTCTAATCTCCATAATCTACATGAAAATCCATCACATCTACAACAAAAAGACAAATACTCTTATTAAAAAATGGGCAAAGCAAAAGAACGGTTCACCAAAAGAGACATTCAAGCTATCAACAGACACATGAGGAAATGCTCGCGATCACTAGCCATTAGGCAAATACAAATTAAAACCACAGTGAGATCCCATCCCACCCCGGCATTACTGACACAAGTCAAAAACACGGGAAATAACAAATGTTGGAGAGGCTGCGGGAAGATCAGAACTCTTATGCACTGCTGGTGGGGATGCATAATGAAACAACTATTTTGAAAAACGGTATGGCACTTCCTGGGAAAGCTAAAAATAGAAATAGCATACGATCCAGCAATCCCACTCCTAAGAATATATCCTAGAGAAATAAGAGCTGTCACACGAATAGACATATGCACATTCATGTTCATGGCAGCATTGTTCACAATAACAAAAAACTGGAAATAACCTAGATGCCCATCAACAGATGAATGGAGAAAAAAACTATGGTACATACACACAATGGAGTATTATGCAACCATAAAGAACAATGATGAATCTGTGAAACATGTCATAACATGGATAAAACTGGAGGACATTATGCTGATTGAAATAAGTCAATCACAAAAGGACAAATATTGTATGAGACCTCTATTGTAAAAACTCATGAAAAGTTTACACACAAAAAGTAACAATCTTTGTTGGTTATGAGGGATGGGATGGGTGGGGGGAAATACTAAACACAGTACTGAGGAAGCCAGCACAACTTGTACAAGGAAAGGTCATGGAAGCTTCAAGGACACATCCAAACTCCCTGAGGGATTGAATAGATGGGCGGAGGGCTATGGGAACCATGGTCTCGGGGAATATATAGCTCAATTGGCATAACACAGTTTATAAAGACAACGTTCTACATTCTGCATTGGTAAGTAGCATCTGGTGTTTTAAAAGCCAGTGAGCAGCCATGTAAGATTCTCCACTGGTCTCACCCGTTCGGGATCAAGAGAGAATGAAGAGAACAGGATACAAGGAAAAGATTAGTCCCAAGGACTAATGGACCACAGCTACCAAGGCCTCCACCAGACTGAGTCCAGTACAACTAGGTGGTGCCCGGCTACCACCACCGACTGCTCTGACCTGGATCACAACAGAGGGTTCTGGACAGAGCTTGAGAAGGATGTAAAACAAAATTTTAACACAAAAGAAGACCGTATTTACTGGTTTGACAGAGACTGGAGAAACCCTGAGAGAAACCCCCAGACACCCTTTTAGCTCAGTGGTGAAGTCCCTCAAGAGGTTCACCATTCAGCCAGGGGGTGGACAGGCCCCTTAAAATAAAATGGGACTAATGAGGCACAGCATTCCAGGGACAAGGACTAGAAGGTAGAAGGGGTAGGAAAGCTAGTGATATGTTTAGTAAGGACAGAGTTGATATGTTGATATGTCATGGGGTTGTTAACCATTGTCACAGGACAATATGTATACTGTTTAATGGAAACTATTTTGTTTTGTAAACCTTCATCTAAAGGGAGAAGAGCAGCACAACTGCAAGAACTTAATCGACATAACTGAATTGTACATGTAGAAATTTTTGAAATGGTGTATCTTTGGCTATGCATATTTTCACCAAAAAAAATAAGTTCCTCCAAGGCCAAGAAGGGAGTGTGTCAACATGTCATCAGGTTGTTAACAAATGTTATAAAACAATATGTGTACTGAGTGTTTAATGAGAAAACATTTGCTCTGTAAACCTTCACCTAAAGTGCAATAAAAACAAAACGATATGAAACAACTCCCCCCCATAAAAAAAAACTACTGGGTTGTAGAAGAAATTAAAGATGGAATAAAGAAATTCATACAATCAAACAACAATGAAAACAAATCCTACCAGAACCTTTGGGACACAGCAAAAGCAGTGCTCAGAGGTTAGTTTATAGCAATAAATGCATACATCCAAAAAAAAAGAAAGGGTCATAATCAAAACATTAACCCTACAGCTGAAAGAAGTAGAAAGAGAGCAGCAAAAGAAGCCCTTAGGCCACAGAAGAAAGTAAAGAATAAAAATTAGAGCACAATTAAATGAAATAGAGAACAGAAAAACAATTTAAAGAGTTGACAATACCAAAAGCTGGTTCTTTGAAAAGATCAAGAAAATTGATAAACCACTGGCCAAACTGACAAAAGAAAAACAGGAAAGGAAACAGATAACCTAGATAAGAAATGAGATGGGTGATATCACAACAGACCCAACTGAAATTAAAAGAATCATAAAAGAATACTATGAAAAATTGTATTCTAACAAATTTGAAAACCTAGATGAAATGGACAAATTTCTAGAAACTCACTACCCACCTAAACTAACACAAACAGAGGTAGAACTAAATAATCCCAAAACAAAAGAAGAGATTGAAAAGGTAATTAAAAAACTCCCAACAAAAAAAGCCCTGGCCATACAAGGAAAAGATTAGTCTGAAGGACTAATTGTCCACAGCTACCAAGGCCTCCACTGGACTGAGTCCAGTACAGCTAGATGGTGCCCGGCTACCACCACTGACTGCTCTGACCAGGATCACAACAGAGGGTTCTAGACAGAGCTAGAGAAGGATGTAGAACATCATTCTAACTCACAAAAAAAAGACCAGATTTACTGGCCTAAAGGAGACTGGAGAAACCCTGAGAGTATGGCCCCCAGACACCCTTTTAGCTCAGTGGTGAAGTTACCTCCGAGGTTCACTGTTCAGCCTGGGAGTGGGCAGCCCCGTAAAACCAAATGGGACTAACGAGGTACAGGAGTCCAGTGACAAGGGCCAGAAGGCAGAAGGGGACAAGGAAGCTGGTGATAGGGAACCCAAGGTTGAGTAAGGATATTGTTGATGTGTTGTGAGATTGTTGTTAACCGTTGTCATAGGGCAACATTTGTAGTAACTGTTAAATGAGAAACTATTTTGTTCTGTAAGCCTTCATCTTAAGTGAGAATAACAGCACAATTTGAAGAGCGTAGTCAATGTCACTGAACTGTGCATGTAGAAATTTTTGAAACAGTGTCTCTTTGGCTATGTGTATTTTCACCAAAAAAAAAAGGTTGAGAAGTTAGAGGGTTAGTATGTTGTGGGGTTGTTAACCAATGTCATAAAACAACATGAGAAACTATTTGTTCTGTAAGCCTTCACCTGAAGTACAATAAAATAAAAAAATAAAAAAAGCCCTGGCCTGGTTGGCTTCACTGGAGAATTCTATCAAACTTTCAGAGAAGAGTAAACACCACTTCTACTAAAGGTATTTCAGAGCATAGAAAAGGATGGAATACTCCCAAACTCATTTTATGAAGCCATACCAAAACCAGGTAAAGACACCACAAAAAAAAAAGAAAATTACAGACCAATATCCCTCATGAACATTGATGCAAAAATCCTCAGTAAAATTCTAGCCAATAGAATTCAGGAACATATCAAAAAAATAATTCACCATGATAAAGTGGGACTTATACCAAGTATGCAGCAATGGCTCAAGATTAGAAAAACAATCAATGTAATCCATCACATAAATAAAACAAAAGACAAGAACCACATGATCTTATCAATCAATGTAGAAAAGGCATTTGACAAAGTCCAACATTCATTCATGATAAAACTCTCAACAAAATAGGAATAGAAGGGAAATTCCTCCATATAATTAAGGGCATTTACACAAAGTCAACAGCCAATGTCATCCTAAATGGAGAGACTTTGAAAGCATTCCCCTTGCGAACAGTAACCAGACAAGTATGCCCTTTATCACCACTCGTATTCAACATTGTGCCTGGAGGTCCTAGCCAGAGCAATTAGGCTAGAGAAACAAATAAAGCCATCCACATTGGTAGGGAAGAAGTCAAAGTATCTATTTGCAGATAATATGATCTTATACAGAGAAAACCTCAAGGAATCCATACGAAAACTACTGGAACTAATAAAAGATTTCAGCAAAGTATCAGGATACAAAATAAACAAAAAAATCAGTTGGATTCCTTTATACCAAATAACAGAACCTCAGAGAGGAAATCGCCAAATCAATATCATTTACAATATCCCCCAAGAAGACAAAATACTTAGGAAGAAATCTAACCAGAGAAGTAAAAGACTTATACAATGAAAACTACAAGACACCACTGCAAGAAACCAAAAGAGACCTATATAAGTGGAAAAACATACCTTGCTCTTGGATATGCAGGCTCTACATTGTGAAAATGTCAGTTCTACCCAAAGCAATCTACAGATACAATGCAATCCCGATCCAAATTCCACCAGCATTTCTTAATGAGATGGAGAAACAAATCACCAACTTCATACGGAAAAGAAACAGGCCCCGAATAAGTAAAGCATTAAGAAGAAGAACAAAGTGGGAGGCTTCCCACTACCTGAGTTTAGAACCTATTATACCGCCACAGTAGTCAAAACAGCCTGGAACTGAGACAACAGCAGATGCATAGACCAATGGAACAGAATTGAGAATTCAGACATAAATTTAACCACCTATGAGCAGTTGATATTTGACAAAGGCCCAAAGTCCATTAATTGGGGGAAAAGACAGTCTCTTTAACAAATGGTGCTGGCATAACTGGATATCCATCTGCAAAAAACTGAAACAAGACCCATACCTCACACCATGCAGAAAAACTAACTTAAAATGGATCAAAGACTTAAATATAAAATCGAAAATGATAAATATCATGGAAGAAAAAATAGGGACAATGCTAGGAGCCCTAATACATGGCATAAACACAATATGAACCATAAGTAACAATACACAAGCACCAGAAGAGAGACTTGATAACTGGGAGCTCCTAAAAATCAAACACTTATGCTCATCAAAAGTCTTCACCAAAAGAGGCAAAAGACAACCTACAGACTAGGAAAAAAAATTGGCTATGACAAATCCAATCAGCATCTAACCTCTAAAATCTACAAAATACTGCAAAACCTCAACAACAAAAAGTCAAATAACCCAAATAAAAATTGGGCAAAGGATATGAACAGGTACTTTGCTAAAGAAAAGATTCAGGCGGCTAACAGACACATGAAAAAATGCTCGCGATCATTAGCCATTAGCAAAACGCAGATCAAAACTAGAGTGATATATCATCTTACCCCAACAAGGCTAGCATTTATCCATAAAACACACAATAATAAACCCTGGAGAGGTTGTGGAGGGACTGGAACACTTATACACTGTTGGTGGGAATGTAAAATGGTATAACCACTTTGGAAATTGATTTGGTGCTTCCTTAAAAAGTTACAAATAAAAGTTCCATATTATCCAGATATCCTGCTACTTGGCATATACGCACAGCCATATTCATTGCAGCACTGTTCACAGTAGCAAAAGATGGAAACAATCTAGGTGATCATCAATAGACAAATGGATAAACAAATTATGGTATATCCACACAATGGAATACTACGCAACGGTAAAGAACAACGATGAAGCCGTGAAACATAACATGGAGGAATCTGGAGGGCGTAATGCTGAGTGAATTTACTCAGTCACAGAAGGACAAATATTGTATAAGACCACTATTATAAGAACTCAAGAAAACACAGAAGAAGACATTATTTGATGTTTAGGAGGATGGGAAGGGAGGGTGAGGGTTATTTATTAACTAGATAAGATAAGAATTATCTTAGGTGAAGGGAAGGATAGCACACACTACAGGGGAATTCTGCACAACTGGACTAAACCAAAGCTAAGAAGTTTGCTAGATACAATCAAACACTTTGAGGGACAGAGTAGCAGGGATCTGGGGACCATGCTTTCAGGGAACATCTAGGTCTTTTGGCATAACAAAGCTTATTAAGAAAATATTCTACATCCTACTTTGGTGAGTGGTGTCTGGGGTCTTAAAAGCTTGCAAGTGGCCATCTAAGATGCATCAATTGGTCCCAACCACCTGGAGTAAAGGAGAATGAAGAACACCAAAGACACAGGAAAGTCTTTAACCCAAACAGAAAGGGCCACATAAACCAGAGACTTCATCAGCCTGAGACCAGAAGAACTAGATGGTGCCTGGCTACCACCAGTGACCGCCCTGACAGGGAAAACAACAGAGAGTCGCTAATGGAGCAGGACAAAGGTAGGGTGCAGAACTCAAATTCTAGTGAGTAGACCAGACTTAATGGTCCGACTGAGACTGGAGGATCCCTGGAAAGCATGACCCCTGGATTCTCTATCCACCCAGAACTAAAACAATTTCCGAGGCCAATTCTTCAGACAGGGATTGGACTGGACTTTGGGACATAAAGTGATACTTGTGAAGAGTGTGCCTCTTAGATCAAGTAGATACAAGAGACTAAATGAGCAGCTTCTGTCCGGAGGTGAGATGGGAAGGCAGAGAGGGTTAGGAGCTGGTTGAATGGACATGGGGAATCGGGACATGGGGAAAGGAGTGTGTTATCACAGTGTGGGGAGAGTAATTAGAGTCACATAACAATGTATGCATAAATTCTTGTAGGGGAGACTAACTTGAAATGTAAATTTCATTTAAACTACAACAATTAAAAAAAAAGGAATAAACATGGGAACATAAAAAATCGTTAATCTACTCACATGTGGCAGTAGCATATTGGAGTTGGAGAGAAAGAGAGATTACTTAATGGGAGACCAATACCATCAAAGGGTCAAAACTATAATCACAACCCTAATTTTAAAACAGCTATTCTATGCATTGTGTCATATTGGAACATCTCTGATACCACTGTAAACATAAGCATCCACCTCTCCAGGACCCTCTGAAAACTGTGATCATTGAATATTAGGTACTTTTATTCACTGTACTAGGAGAAGCAATTTTATTTGAAACCACAGTTCTATTATTTGAAACCATGCACTTGGAACCTTGGCCAAGATAATGGAATAAAAGAAATACTATACTTGGTGCCTCTCTTTATGCAGACATGCTATCTCCTAGTCTGTTTTTCCAGACTTGTGTGGTTCATAGAGAAAATAGGATGTTCAGTGAACCCGAACTTGAAAAGGCTAGTGTTATTTTTCTTTGTATTTTAGCTTGCTCTGTAAATGACCTAACTCATATATTCTCCAAGGTACAAAAGGACTTAATTTACTAAATCTTCTAAGTAAGGTTTTGCTTTTACACCCTGGGTTCCTGAACTGGTTCATAAGCCACAAACACACTTACTTAAAAAAGAAAAGAGAAAGTCCTTTAGTTTCTCCTTTTTCTGAGAAATATAGAGACATATGAACATTCATGGCAACTTTAATGATATCAGAGAAATATTCAGATCATTATTTTTACAAAATGCTGTTTATTAAGCACATATTGCTGATACCCAATAACAAATTAATCTTCTTTTCATTTCTTAATTGGGGTTTTTCTCTCTGACTTGTCAGATGTCTCTGTTGGAGTGAAAAAGATAAGATGTATATCCAGACTCTCTAGTAATACTATTCTTATTCTGATTATATATGAGGAGAAAAGATTATAACCTTCCCAAATGAAAACAAAATGTCTAAGCTGACTATTGGGTGGACATGTATCAACTGAAACAAGAAGTCAGGTATTACGGAAATAGAATTATCTCTTCAGTATAAAGGTTTGTTCTAAATGGGAAAAATCCATCTCTCCTTGTATTGAAAAAATAATGGGATCTCCATTATTTTAGTTCTAAAATAGCTCATCTGTCATAACTAATTTTTACTCCTGGGATCTATCACACGTTTCTGAAATCTACATTTCACTCCACCACACACACACTCACAAGCACACACACATGCACACACACTGTCTCCCAATATTTTTCTGTTCTTACTCTTTATGTGTCTTCAACAATGTACCCAAATTTCCAGGATTATACTTTTAGAACTGTATCCCCTACTTGAAATCTGTATCCCCTACTAGCAATCTGGGTATAAGCTATTCTCTACATGTCCCAAATTCTAGTCAGGGAACTGGGTTATTTTATTTTTTTGGTTGTTGTTTTGTTTTTTATGTATTCTCATGGAACCATGGTGTTACTCTGAGCATGATTACATTCATAATCTTTGTTTCCTGAAAGTTGATCTTACCACAAGGTTAGTGTTACTTCTGACTCCAGACCTTCCGTCTTCCGTTTTCTTCCTAACCCCAGGCATTGTAGACTTTCAAACATTTGCTATAACAGTGCTCACATGAATTTTGGCAGTTGTGACATTTTCCTGTATTTATTACTAAATTTTCCTTTTGGCTTCTCAATTTTTTATTAAGTTTGATATTAGTCTGTATTTTTGATGAAATCTTAACCTTCTCAGAGGAAACTTTCTCACATTTTTGGAGATTATTTGGGGTTTACTACATAGGCAATCATGCCATCTGTGAACAAAGAGTTTTATTTTGTTTCAATCTGCATACATTTGATTTCTTTTACTTATGTAATTCCAGTAGCTAGGACTTACGGTACAACACTGAATAGCAATGGTGAGGGAGGACATCCTTGCTATGTTCCTGGTCTTAGGGGGAAAGTGTCCAGTTTCTCACCATTAAGTGTGATGTTAGCTGTAGGTTTTTTGTAGATGTTCTTTATCTAGTTGAGAAAGTTTTCCTTTACTCCTACTTTGCTGAGAGTTTTAATCATGAATAAGTGCTGGGTTTTGTGCAATGCTCTTTTGGTGTCTATTGATGTAATCATATGATGGTCCTTCTTTAGTCTGATGATACGGTGGATTACATTGACTGATTTTTAAATGTTGAACCAGCCTTGCATAGGTGGAGTAAATCCCACTTGGCTGTGGTGTATAACACTTTTTATACATTGTTGGATTTTATTTGCTAATATTTTGGTGATATTATGTGTCTCTGTTCATGAGAGACATTGGTCTGTATTTTTTTTTTTTCTTGTAATGTGCTTTTATTAACTTGGTATTTGGGTAAAGCTGGTCTCATACAATGAGTTAGAAAGTGTTCCTTCTACTTTTATTTTCTGAAAGAGATTGTGGAGTATTGTTATTATTTATTTATTCCTTAAATGTTTGGTAGAATTCAACCAGTGAAACCATGTGGGCTTGGTGCTTTCTTTTATGGAGGGTAATTACTTACTGATTCAACATATTTAATAAATATAGGTATACTCTCATTGTCTGTTGCACCTTGTATGAGTTTCTGTAGTTTGTGTCTTTTGAGAAATTAGTCCATTTATCAACATTATCAAATTTGTGGATATAGAATTTTTCATAGCATTACCACACTACCTTTTAACATTTATGGAATGACTAGTGATAACCTCTTTCATTTCTGATATTGATAATATATGCTTTCTCTCTCTTTGTTTATCCTAATTGTGTCAGAGCTGATAAAATTATTGATCTTTCAAAGAAACATCTTTTGTTATCAGTGATTTGTTCTAATGTTTTCCTGTTTTCAATTTCATTGATTTCTGCTCCAATTTTTATGCTCTTTTTTTTTTTTTTTTTACTGTTTGCTTTAGACTTAAATTGTTCCTCTTTCTCTATTTTTCTAAGATGGAAGCTTAACTTATTAAGTTTAGATCTTGCTTCTCTTCTCATATATGTATTTAATGCTATATATTTCCTTCTATGCACTGCTTTCCACAACTTTTGATAAGTTGAATATTAATTTTTATTTAGTTTAAATATATATTTTTAAAATTTCTCTTGAGATTCCTTTTTTAACTCATGGGCTATTTAAAAGTTTGCTTTTTAATTTAGAAATATATTGGAGTTTTACAATAATCTCTTTAAAGTGATTTCTAGTTTCATTTTATTGGGCGTGAGATATATTTTTCAATGCTTTCTATTATTTTAAACTTACAAAGGTGCATTTTATGGCCTAGAATGTGGTCTATCCTGGTTAATAATAATCATTTAGCTTGAGAAGAATGTTTGTTCTGCTGTTATTGGATGCAGCATTCTATAAATGTCAGTTAAATCAAGTTAATTAATAGTGATATTCAGGTCATTTATATCATTATTGATTTCTGCCTGCTAGATCTATCAATTGCAGACAGAGAAATGTTGAAATATCCAACTTTAATAGTGGATTTGCCTATTTTTCCTTTCAGTTGTATCACTTTGATACTCTTTTGTTAATGTACATACATGTTTAGGGTTATCTCTTCTTAAATAATTGGCCTCTTTATCAGTATGGAATTATCCCTGATAATCTTCCATTTCTGAAGTCTGTTTTGTCTGAAAGTAATATGGCTACTCTAGCTTTATATTTATAAGTGTTATCAGGTGTGTTATCATGGACCACCACAAGAATGAATAAATCTGTCTTGGAAGAGGCACAGCCAGAATGCTCCTTAGAAGTAGGATGGCAAGACTTCGTCTCATATACTTTGGACATGTTATCAGGAGGGACCAGTCCCTGGAGAAGGACGTCATGCTTAGTAAAGTAGAGAATCAGTGAAAAAGAGAAAGACCTTCAATGAGATGGATAGACACAGTGGTTCCAACAATGGGCTCAAACATAGCAACGGTTGTGAGGATGCAGCAGGACTGGGCAGTGTTGCATTCTGTTGTACATAGGGTAACTATGAGTCAGAACTGACTCGATGGCACCTAACAACAACAACAACAACAATATCAGATATATCTTTCTCCATACCTTAACTTTTGAATTATTTGTGTCTTTCTATTAGATTTTCTTCTTGACAACATATAGTTGAATCTTGTTTGTTGTTGTTGTTTTACCTATTCTGTCAATCTCTGTTTTTAATTACTGTATTCAGAACATTCAGATTTAATTATTGACATAGTTAGATTAATATATACCATGTTTACAACTGTTCTCTATTCATAGCACATGTTTTTTGTTTCTTCTCTTCATCCTCTTTTTCTGCTTTCTCTATTTCTAATAGAGCGTTTGATATTATTCTATTTTATCACCTCTCTTAGAATATCAGTTATACTTCTTTTTAAAATTGTTTTAATGTTAACTAATTTTTAACTGACGTAAACCAAAAAGCCAAACCCACCAACATTGTATCAATTCCGACTCATAGGGAACCCATAGGGTTTCCAAGGCTGTAAATCTCTACAGAAGCAGACTGCCACATCTTTCTTCTGTGGAGCTGCTAGTGTTTTTGAACTACTGACCTTTCAGTTAGCAGTCAAGTGCTTTAACCACTGCGCCACCAAGTCTCCTCCTCTAACAACACTATATCGCTTTATTTGTAGTGCAGATATAAACAAATATTACCAATTTCTCCATAAAAACCTTTCTGACATTGCTGAGATATTCACATGTATAGAAGTATAGTATAAAAGAACATATATTATGTAAACATATATGTTTATATATATAACATATATATATGTTATATATTTATATAATATATATTCTTTTATTTAAAGTTTATAATTATGTTGTTAAACTCTCATTCATGGTAAGTCATTATTGTCATCATATCTATCCATTACTGTGAGATTAGTGTTAAAAAGTTCCCGCTATGCTATGCTGGTGGATATGTCAAATCTTCCTTGAATTTCTGGGGTTTTTGTTTGTTTTGTTGGTGTTTACTTGGAGGATATGTCATTAGGTAAACATATATTTATCATAGTTATTTGGTCCTGGTGAGTGAATCATTTTATTTTTAGTGAATCTCTTTAAATCTAACAAATTTCCTTGTTTAAAAGTCTATTTTTAGGCAGAACTGCATTGTTTTGCTTATTATATTTTTTGACTTCATAGTGTCTTATAAATAACATGTAGTTGAATTTTTAGCAGCTTTATTGATTTACAATTTACATAACAAAGTTCACCCAATTAAAGTGCATAGTTCAATTATTTTTAGTATATTTACAAACTTGTGTAACCATCACCATAATATAATTTTAGAACATATTTATCACCCAACAAAGAAACCATGTATCCATTAGCAGTCACTTCTCATTTACCCACATTTCCCTCTCCAGTCCTAAAAAACCCAAACCAAACCTGTTGCAGTTGAGTAGATTCTGACCCATAGCAACCCTATGGGACAGAGTAGAACTGCCCCAAATTGTTTCCAAGAAGTGACTGGTGGATTTGAACTGCCAACATTTTTGGTTGACAGCTGAGTTCTTAACCTTTGCGCCACCAATTTGCCTATTCTGTAAGTTTTATGAAAATGGAATCATACACTGTGTGCTCTTTTGTGACTGGCTTCTTTCATTTAAACATATTATTATTGAGATTCATCCATGTTCTAACATGTACCAGTATTTCATTCCTTTTTATTGCAGAATTATATTTAATTGTGGTTCCTTTTTAAAAATTCAGTCTTAAAATCTGTTGCTTCTAAGTAGCTTGTTTATCATCCATATACACAGATACACACACACACACTTAATTGTTTGCATATTTATACTTATTCTACCATCTTCTTTTTCTTCTATTTGCACTGTTTCTCCAGACTTCATATTTTTATCCTCTCTTTTGCCTTCCTGCGGATTGAATTTTTTTCAGTTATTTTTTTCTTGTCTTCACTGCTTTCAGTTTGTGCACTCTGTATCTTTCATATTTGAAGTTACCCTTACATTTTTATGATATATATGCAGTGTAAAATCTAATGTTAATCATTATCTCTACAATTTTCCAAGAAAAGCCATGAACTTTAAAACTTTTTAAAGTCAGTTGCTTCCTTTTACCTCATACACTATTGCTATTAAATATTTTGGTTTTACCTGTTAGTCTATCCATCAATATTTAATCACTTCAAATTAAATAATATTGTTAATGTATACCTAGTCAGTATTTGTTTAGATTTACTTAAATATTTACTAATATCCTTTTTTACTATTTCAGCTACCGTATCAGTCTTTCATTCTAAGATCATTTTGTATATTCCTGAAATATATTCTTTTGGCATTCCTTTAGCGAAGTTCTCTTGGTCACATACTCTCTTCATTTTTGTTTGTTTGAAAATGTCTCTATTGTGCACTTCTCTTGGAGGTGTTAAATGAACCAGGGATTGCCATTGCCACCAAAGAATTTACAGATGCTGGGGTGGTAATCCTTATAATACCCCTGTTCAGTACACCTATGTAGACCTTGAAAATAAACTGTCAGAGCATGGCAAATTATGGTGCACTTCCACAACTAGTCCAGGTAGTTGCCTGCATTTCAGCTGCCATGCAAAATATGTTATCTTTACTAATGCTGATCAGCGTAGTCTATAGCACTTCATAAGCTATTGATCTGGTGAATGAGTTCTTTATTCCCACCTGCAGGAAAAATCAAAAATCGTACTTTAGAGTGCAACATCCATGAGTTCTCTTACCTTTGGGTATGTTAACTCTCATACTGTCTGTCATAAAGGGGTCCTGGGAACCTCAATCATCTTAACATTTCCCAGGATATTACAACGGTCCATTACGCCAGTGACATCAGTAGTTGGACCTGATGAATAAACCATGGTGAGAATGCTAGATGCCCTAATGCAGCAGATGCATGAAAGGAGGTGGTGGATAAATGACAAAAATTCAAGGGTCAGAGGGAGTTCCAGCAAAATGGCGCTCTAGGAAGAAGCACCATGCCGTCCCTCCACAGCAAAGATCCGAAAAACTAAGCCAAACAGAGAATACAACAACCCTGAAAACCTAAAACAACAAATGAAGAGATAAAGAACTCAGCCAAGCACCAAATGGAGTGAAAAAACTGACAGAGAAGAGAGAGTGAGGAGAGATTCATGCAGAGGTCCCCTACCAACTTACGCAGCGCAGATCCGCCATATTGGACTCCTATCGGAGACCAGCAAACCAGGGGGTACGAGAAAGCAGCCTCACGGAGCATCAAGCAGGAGACAAAACAACCAGTAATTTGTGATATATGCTTTCCCACCCCTCACCCTTCTTCACCCCTGTTCGACCTTCTCTGCTTCCACGGCCACAGTCTCCTGACAGGGAAACACCGGCTGCTTGGATTCCACACACCCGAACGAGCTGGCTCTCTGAGTGCCATTTGTTGGCTGCTGGTGTTGCTTTTTTCTGCTTCTTTTGATTTCTTCCTTACCTCTCACCACCTCCCCCTCCTTTCGCTCAAATACCTGGCTCCGTGTGCCATCTTTGCTTCTTTCTGAGGGGCTGTGGAGCTCCATTCAAGTGTGGAGCTGCTTCCCGGTCTGGGCTACCGTGATGATGGGATCCCGGGGCTTTTGTTTGTTTGTTTGTTTTGAATTCTTTGTTTGTTTTCTTTTCCTTTTCTTACATTGGGAGCCCTTTCTAGCCAGGCAGAGCTGCGAGGCAAGGAGACTTCCCCATAGGCTTGCACGGACGTGCATAGGGATCCCTGAGGACACTTCCTTTTTTGTTGGTTTTTTTTTTTTTTTTCTGTTTCTTTGGGAGCCTTTCTTGTTCTTTTTTTTTTTTCTACTTTTTCTCTTTTTGTCATTCTTCATTGCTCAGTTTCTTGTCTCTCTATGTCTTCCTTCTCTTTCTGTTCCCTGAATACTTGGTGTTGTATACATCTACACCTTCTAGCTAGGTTGTACTGCAACACCTGAGAGCAACTTCCCCAGACCTCATAGCTGCACCAGTGGGATCCCTGGGAACTTTGCTGTTCTTTAACCTTTCTGATTTTTATTTATTCATTCTTTTCTTTCCTTTTCTTCCTCTTCCCTCTTCTGTTTTTCTCCATTTCATAGTCTCTCATCTCTCCACTCCAAAGGCAAGCTCCCTTAGCATTCTTTTTTGTTTGTTTGTATGTTTTTGGTTCCTGTTCCTCACTCTTCTCTCCCATATCCATCTTAGCTCCACACATAATAATCTCCCCACTACATCCTGCCTACCTGCACCATGTGCTTGACATCACACCACCAAGCAGCACAGGAACAGCCTACTGGAACCTGCCCTTCACTGATTACCGACCCACCCTGGTGGCTGTAGTAAGTGCCACAAACAACTCATCCCAGTAACCCCTCTTCAGCTAGACCTGCCCTGCCTTACCATGACTGAGTGACTGACCCTGCCAATTGGGGAAGGAGGTGAAAAGTATCGTGCCCACAGATGAGCAAACAACAAAGAACACACAGTCGGCCTGCTCAGATGTAGTCAAATTTAAAAAACAAATATACAATCAATAAATGATAAAAATAACTACTGAATACCCCAAAGACAGCAGACAATATCAAAACATTTACAAAAACAGGACAGGATGGTTCCAGTAGGCATCCAAAATAAAACACCAGATGACTTTCAAGTGGAAGAAAAGGCACTAGAACTACCTGATAGGGAATTCAAATCTCTGGTACTCAGAATTCTCAAAGAGCTGAAGGAGAAAAAAGACAAAAATGAGGAAAAAATAGACAAATTAATGGAAAATACAGACAAAATATTGAAGAATTCAGGAAAATAATGCAGGAACAAAATGCCAAAATAAATTCACAACTAGAAATTATACAAAGACAACAATTAGAAATCCAAAAGATAAACAAGATTTCAGAAATGGAAAGTGTCATAGAGGGGCTGAGAAGCAAATCTGAAATGGTGGAAGACAGGATCAGTGGAATTGAAGACAAACACTTGAATACAACTCTATTTCAGGAAAACTCAGAAAAAATAACATAGAAAAATGAAGAAACCCTGAGAATTATGTGGGATACCGTCAAAAGCAAAAATTTTCTAGTGATTGGAATTCCAGAACAGGGGGAGAAAACAGAAAACACAGAGAGGATCACTGAAGAACTACTGACAGAAAATTCCCCTAATATCATGAAAGATGAAAAGCTTGCCATCCAAGAAGCTCAACGAACCCCATATAGGAGAAACCCCAAAAGAAAATCACCAAGGCATATCATAATCACATTCGCCAAAAACAAAGACAAACAAAGAATCCTGAGAGCAGCTCGTGAAAAACAAGAAGTCACCTACAGAAGAGAAACAATAAGACTGAGCTCAGATTATCTGGAAGAAACCATGCAGGCAAGAAGGCAATGGGATGACATATATAAAATTTTGAAAGAAAAAAATTGCCAGTCAAGAAAAATATATCCTGCAAAAGTCCCGTTCAAATTTGATGGTGAAATTAGGTCCTTTCCAGATAAACAGAAATTAAGGGAATATGTAAAAGTCAAACCAAACTTCCAAGAATTATTAAAGGGAGTTCTTCAATCTGAGGACAAACAGCTTCAGCTCACAGGCAGAATCTAGGACGCAGGATTGTACCATCCAGATACCAATCTAGGAAATGAACTCTCAAGGACTATCGAAACCAAAAGAAATACAACATGGAATCAGAGCAGTTAATCTGTAAATGACAACAACATCAAAACAATAAAAGAGGGAATAAACGGCATAGATATAGAACCTTCTAATGGAGAGGAAGGCAAGGTGAAACCAAGTAATGGTAGACTGCTTCAAACTTAGAAAGATAAGGGTAAAATTTATGGTAACCACAAAGAAAGTAAAAAAAAAAATACTCATTAAAAAAAAGAGGAAAAACATAAAGTCTCAGCAAAAACAAAACCTACAAAAACAGAAGAAATGGGAAAAAATCCACAAACCAAAGTAACTCAGCACAGAAGAGTAAGAGGAACAAAGTTTGAGCACCACAAAAAAAAAAGCACTACAAAATGACAGCTACAAACTCACATCTATCAATAATTACACTGAATGTAAATGGACTCAGTGCACACATAAAGAGACGGAGAGTGACAGAATGGACAAGAAAACAGGATCCATCAATATGCTGTCTACAACAGACACACCTTAGAAACAAAGATGTGAATTTATTAAAAGTCAAAGGTTGGAAAAAAATATATCAAGCTAACAACTAACAAAAAAGAGCAAGAGTGGCAATTCTATTCTCAGATAAAATAGACTTTAAAATGAACTCTACCATAAAAGACAAAGAAGGACACTATATAATGATTAAGGGGACGATCCATCATGAAGACATAACCATAATAAACATCTACGCACCCAATAACAGGGCTCAAAAATACATAAAACAAACTCTAACAACACTGAAAAGAGAAATTGACAGTTCCACAATAATAGTAGGAGACTTCAACACACCACTCTCAGTTAATGACAGAACTAAGAAGAAACTCAGCAAAGATACATAAGACCTAAAGGGCACAATCAGCCAACCTTACCTGTTAGACATATATAGACCACTCCATCCAAGAGCTGCAAAGTACACATTCTTTTCCAATGCACATGGAACGTTATCCAGAATAGACCACATCTTAGGCCACAGAGCAATCCTCAACAAGATCCAAAACATTGAGATATTTCAAAGTATCTTGTCTGACCACAATGCCATCAAGGTAGAAATTAACAATAGAAAGAGCAAGGAAAAAAAATCAACTACATGAAACTGAATAATACCCTGTTTACACATCACTGGGTAATAGAAGAAATCAGAGATGGAATCAAAAAATTCCTAGAATCACATGAGAATAAAAACACATCATACAAAAACCTTTGGGAAACAGCAAAGGCAGTCCTCAGAGGACAATTTATAGCAATAGATGTACATATCAGAAAAGAATAAAGGGACAAAATCAAAACATTAACTACAGAACTCAAACAAATAGAAACAGAACAGCAAAAAAAGCCCACAACCACTGGAAGAAAGGAAATAGTAAAGATCAGAGCAGAAATAAATGAAATAGAGAACAGAAAAACAATAGAAAGAATTAACAAAACGAAAAGTTGGTTCTTTGAAAGAATCAACAAAATCGGCAAACCACTGGCCAGACTGACAAAAGAAAAAAAGAGAGAACACAAATAACCCAAATAAGAAATGAAATGGGGGCAGTACAACAGACCCAACTGAAATAAAAAGGATTATAAGAGAATATTATTAAAACCATTCTCCAGCATATTTGAAAACCTAGAGGAAATGGATAAATTTCTAGAAACACATGGCCTACCAAAACTACAACAAAGTTATGTTGAAAATCTGAACAGACCCATAACAAGAGAAGAGATTGAAAAGGTAATAAAAAAAACTCCCAAACAAAAAAAGCCCTGGCCAAGATGGCTCCAATGGAGAATTCTACAAAACATTTACAGAAGATCTTGTACCAGTACTACTCAAGCTATTTCAGAGCATAGAGGAGGAAGCAACACTTCCATATTCATTCTATGAAGAGAGCATAACGCTGATACCAAAACCAGGCAAAGATGTCACAAAAAAAGAAAATTACAGACCAATATCTCTCATGAATATAGATGCAAAAATTCTTAACAAAATTCTAGCCAATAGCATTCAGCATCATATCAAGAAAATTATACACCACAACCATGCTGAAGCATGGTTCAGCATTAGAAAATCAATCAACGTAATCCACCACATAAATAAAAGGAAAGAAAAGAATCACATGATCATCTCAACTGATCCAGAAGAGGCATCTGACAAAGTCCAACACCCATTCCTGATAAAAACTCTCAATAAAATAGGTATAGAAGGGAAATTTCTCAACATAATAAAGGGTATCTATGCAAAACCAATGGCCAACATCATTCTTAATGGAGGGAGGCTGAAAACATTCCCCTTGAAAACAGGAACAAGACAAGGGTGCTCTTTATGACCACTCATACTTAACATTGTGCTGGAAGTTCTAGCTAGAGCAATAAGGCAAGAAAAAGAAATAAAGGGCATCCAAATCGGTAATGAAGAAGTTAAACTGTCCCTGTTTGCAGATGATATGATACTATACATAGAAAACCCTAAAGACTCCATGAGAAATCTACTGGAACTAATAGAAAGATTCAGCAGAGTAGCAGGATAGAAGATAAACATTCAAAAATCAGTTGGATTCCTATACACCAATAAGGAGAACAATGAAAAGGAAATCAGGAAAACAATACCATTTTCAATAGCCCCTAAAAAGATAAAATACTTAGGAATAAATTTGACCAAGGTTGTAAAAGACCTATACAAAGAAAACTACAAAACACTACTGCATGAAACCCAAGGGATCTTCATAAATGGAAAGACATACCATGTTCATGGATAGGCAGACTCAACATTGTGAAAATGACAATTCTACCCAAAGTAATTTACAAATGGAATGCAATCCCAATCCAAATACCAACAACATTCTTCAAAGACATGGAAAAACTAACCATTAACTTTATATGGAAAGGGAGAAGCCCCGAATAAGCAAAGCACTACTGAAGAAGAAGAATAAAGTTGGAGGACTCACACTACCTGACTGGAGAACCTACTATACAGCTACAGTAGTCAAAACAGCCTGGTGCTCGTACAACGGTAGATACATTGACCAATGGAACAGAATTGAGAATTCAGATGTAAATCCATCCATCTACACTCACCTGATCTTCGACAAGAGCCCAAAGCCCATCAAATATGGAAAAGACAGTCTTTTTAACAAATGGTGCTGGCAAAACTGGATATCCATCTGCAAAAAAATGAAACAGGACCCATATATCACGGCGTATACAAAAGCTACTTCAAAAAGGATCAAAGACCTGAATGTAAAGCCTAAAACTATTAAGTTCATAGAAGAAAAAATAGGACCAACACTTCAGGCCTTAATAAATGGCATTAACAGGATACAAACCATAACCATTAACGCAGAAACCCTGATAGATAAGCTAGATAACTGGGATCTTCTAAAAATCAAACCCCTATGCTCTTCAATACGCTTCACCAAAGGAGTAAAAAGAGAACCTACAGACTGGGAAGAAATTTTTGGACAGTACAAGTCAGACAAAGGTCTAATCTCCATAATCTACAAGAAAAGCCAACACCTCTACAATGAAAAGACAAATAATCCTATTAAAAAATGGGCAAAGGAAATGAACAGACACTTCACCAAAGAAGACATTCAGGAGGCCAACAGACACTTGAGGAAATGCTCGGGATCACTAGCCATTAGAGAAATGCAAATTAAAACCACAATGAGATACCATCTCACCCTGGCATTACCGGCAAGAATCAAAAACACTGGAAATAACAAATGTTGGAGGGGCTGTGGGGAGATTGGAACTCTTATGCACTGCTGGTGGGAATGCAAAATGATACAACCATTTTGGAAAATGATATGGCGCTTCCTCAGAAAGCTAGAATTAGACATACCATTCGATCCAGCAATCCCACTCCTAGGAATATATCCTAGAGAAATAAGAGTCGTCACTCGAATAGACATATGCACACCTATGTTCATGGCAGCATTGTTCACAATAGCAAAACGATGGAAACAACCTAGATGCCCATGAACAGATGAATGGATAAACAAACTATGGTACATACACACAATGGAGTACTATGCAACAAGAAAGAACAGCAATGAATCTGTGAACCATCTCATAGCATGGTTGAAACTGGAGGACATTATGCTGAGTGAAATAAGTCAATCACAGAAGGACAAATATTGTATGAGACCTCTATTGTAAAAACCCATGAAAAAGTTCACACACAAAATGTGACAATTTTGTTGGTTACCAGGGATGGGAGGGGTGGGTTGGAAATACTAAATAGGCAATAGATAAGTGGTATCTTGGGTGAAGGGTGAGACAGTACACAACACAGGGGAAACCAGCACAACTTGTACAAGGAAAGGTCATGGAAGCCCCATAGACACATCCAAACTCCCTGAGGGACTGAATTGCTGGGTGGAGGGCTGTGGGGACCATGGTCTCGGGGAACATCCAGCTCAGTTGGCATGACACAGCTTATAAAGACAATGCTCTACTTTCTACCTTGGTGAGTAGTGTCTGGGGTCTTAAAAGCCTGTGAGCAGCCATCTAAGGTACTCCACTGGTCTTATCCCTTCTGGAACAAGGGAGAATGAAGAAAACAGGATACAAGGAAAAGATTAGTCTGAAGGACTAATTGTCCACAGCTACCAAGGCCTCCACCGGACTGAGTCCAGTACAGCTAGATGGTGCCCGGGTACCACCACTGACTGCTCTGACCAGGATCACAACAGAGGGTTCTGGACAGAGCTGGAAAAGGATGTAGAACATAATTCTAACTCACAAAAAAAGACCAGATTTACTGGTCTAAAGGAGACTGGAGAAACCCCGGGAGTATGGCCCCTAGACACCCTTTTAGCTTAGTGATGAACTTATCTCCGAGGTTCACTGTTCAGCCCGGGAGTGGACAGCCCCGTAAAACCAAATGAGACTACCGAGGTACAGTAGTCCAGTGGCAAAGGCCAGACGGCAGAAAGTGACAAGGAAGCTGGTGATAGGGAACCCAAGGTTGAGTAAGGATATTGTTGATGTGTTGTAAGATTGTTAACCATTGTCATAGGGCAACATTTGTAGTAACTGTTAAATGAGAAACTATTTTGTTCTGTAAGCCTTCATCTTAAGTGAGAATAACAGCACAATTAGAAGAGTGTAGTCAATGTCACCGAACTGTGCATGTAGAAATTTTTGAAATGGTTTATCTTTGGCTATGTGTATTTTCACCAAAAAAAAAAAAGGTTGAGAAGTTAGAGGGTTGACATGTTGTGGGGTTGTTAACCAATGTCATAAAACAATATGTGTACTACTGTTTCATGAGAAACTATTTGTTCTGTAAGCCTTCACCTGAAGTACAAAAAAAAAAAAGTACTCAATAAATGTTATCTATATAAAAAAAAAAAAATCAAAGATCACTTAATGAAGTTTCTAAGGGTGCAGTGGTTGCTTATTTTAAAACAAGCAAAATTTTAGCTGTATTTAGACATCCCAGAACAAAATTTATTAAAAGATACTTGTAACATAGTCTGTTTTATGAAATAAATGTACACACTGATTTCAGAATAAATGACACACATTGAACATACAGATGCTCCTAGGGCCCAGAAGAGGAAAGACTATTTATCCTTACCAAGGAATTACTGTGGGCAATTTATTTGAATCTAAAAGAGAAATCCAAAACTCCTTTCTTTCGATAAGGCATGCTTTATACTCTAACAATGAACACTGGAAGCATTTGAGAGAACCAGTAGTTATTTCTAGCAGTTTTTTTCTCTCTCTCCCAACCTCAGTCATGCCTTACAATTGAAATGCATAGACTCATAGGGAAAGTAAGAAAGGGGATAAAAAAGAATGATTATTTAGTTTGCACGAAAAAGAAGATATTTTCAACGGTGAATGGTTGCTTTACAAAAATTCATTGATTTCCTTGGAATATGATTTTTATAACTTTCTTTATTGCATAGACGTCAAGGGAAGATATAGTTATAAAAAGATCTTATGCAGGATTACATTTGTAGCTCTGAATGATTCACATGCAAATTCTTTTAGTTTAACTCAGAAAGAAGCCAGAGACATTTTCAATCAGGACTGTGCTGTTGGTTACATAGGGTAGACTCTGCCAAAAGCCTCAGAAAGAATATTAGGGGAAAAAACTGACCTGATAAGTTTTTTTTTTTTTAATGTTTATGAATAAAATTTTTACCATGTTCTCAACATTAAATAGAAGGAAACATAAAGCTGAGATAAAATTTTCATTTTGTTAATTTTCTTTTCATGTGCTAATTTTCTTTCCCTTATTTATTATCTTGTGTGGATTAATTCATATATATTTGTAACGAATATATTTTTTACTTATTTAGTTGATTTTATGTTTGCAAGGCAAGCTTTGTTGAAATGCTTATATTATTACTATAATGTCTGTTTAAAATCCAAATAACTGCTACTAGGTGTACAGTGCTGCCTTGGATATTGGCATAAGAGGTCAAATTGTCCAGATTTTCTCTATAATATCAATTTGATTTCCAAAGGATCTATCAATGCTCACCTTAAAATTATAGAATGACTACTTAAATTGCATGAATTTAAATAAGTAAGATTTTTATAACAAATTTCAGTTAATACAACATTCTAAAAAATCGAAAAGACAGAACAAGATGAACATAATCAATGTCACTGAATTATACATTTAAAAAATTGTTGAGTTGGTAAATGTTTTGTTATATGTATTTTACCATAATTTAAAAAAAGAAGAATTAAAAAGACAAAGCTGCTCAGTATGTTGTATTTACTCTCCCTTAAAGTTTCAGCTGTTTTTTCTCTCTGCTTATGTTGAATTGTCTTTGTTATTTTAAAGAGACCTTAGCTTTTATAATATATATTGTAGGAATTCAATTCTAGGTACATTCCTGTGCTACAATAGCAGCTGAAGTCATTGTTGGCATTTCTCTTGCTGCGCCTTTACTAATGAGCCAGTAACATCTTAACCTACCATTCTTCGGTCAGTTTATTGCACTGTGGTGGCTTGCATCTTGTAGTGCTGCTGGAAGCTATAACACCAGTATTTCAAATACCAGCAGAATCAGCAATGGTGGACGGGTTTCAGCAGAGCTTCTGGAGTAAGACAAACTAAGAAGAAAGACCTGGTGATCTACTTTTGAAAAAACTGGCTACTGAAACCTTATAAATAGCAGTGGAACATTGTCTGATATAGAGCAGAAAGATGAGCCCCTCAGGTTGGAAAGCACTCAAAATACAACTGGGGAAGAGCTGCCTCCTCCAAGTAGAGCTGACCTTAATGATTTAGACGGAGTAAAGTTTTTAGGACCTTCTTTTGCTGACATGGCACATCTCAAAATGAGAAGAAACAACTGCAAACATAGATTAGTTATCAGAATGTGAAATTTATGAAATATGAATCTCGGAAAATTAGAAGTTGTCAAAAATGAAATGGAATGCATAAACATTAATATCCTAGGCATTAGTTATCTGAAATGGATTGGTATTGGCCATTTGGAACCAGGCAATCATATGGTCTACTATGCCAGGAATGACAAACTGAAAAGGAATGGTGTGGCATTCATTGGCAAAAAGAACATTTCAAGATCTATCCTGAAGTACAACGCTGTCAGTGATAAGATAATATCCATACATCTACAAAGAAGACCTGTTAATATGATTATTATTTAAATTTACGCACCAAACACTAATTCCAAAGACGAAAGAATCGAAGATTTTTACCAACTACTGCATTCTGAAATACATCAAACATTCAGTCAAAATACATTGATAATCACTGGACTGGAATGCCAAAACTGGAAACAAAGAAGAAAGATGAGTAGTTTGAAAACTTGGTCTTGGTGATAGAAATGATGCCTGAGATTGCATGATAGAATTTTGCAAAACCAATAACCTATTCATTGGAAATAGCCTTTTTCAACAACATAAATGGTGACTATACACATGGACCTCCCCAGACAGAACACATAGGAATCAAATCGACTACATCTGTGGAAAGAAATTATGGAAAAGCTCAACATCATCAGTCAGAACAAGGCTGGTGCCCACTGTGGAACTGACTGTCAATTATTCATATATAAGTTCAAGTTGAAGCTGAAGACAATTAAAGCAATCAACAAGAGCTAAAGATCTTGAGTATATTCTACATGAATTTAGAGAACATCTCAAGAATAGATTTGACACATTGAACACTAATGAGTGAAGACCACACAAGTTGTGGAATGACATCTAATACATCATACATGAAGAAATCAAAAGGTCATTTAAAAGACAGGAAAGAAAGAAAAGACCAAAATGGATGTCAGAGGAGACTCAAATTTGCTCTTGAATATAGAATAGTTAGAGTGAATGAAAGAAATGAGGAAGTAAAAGAGCCAAACAAGATTTCGAAGGGTGGCTCAAGAAGACAAAGTGAAGTATTATAATGAAATGTGCAAAGGCCTAGAGTTAAAAAATCAAAAGGAAGAACATGCTTGGCATTTCTCAAGTTGAAAGAACTGAAGAAAAACTTCAAGCCTTAGACTACGGTATTGAAGGATTCTATGAACAAAATACTGAATGATGCAGGAAGTATCAAAAGAAGGTGGAAGGAATACACAGTCACTGTAACAAAAAGAATTGGTGCATGTTTAACCATTTCATGATGCAGCATATGATTAAGAACCAATGTATAGAAGGAAGAAATCTAAGCTGCACTGAAGACACTAGCGAAAAACAAGGCTCCAGGAATTGATGGAAAACCAGTTGAGATGTTTCAACAAATACCTGGAATGCTGGAAGCACTCACTTGTCTATGCCAAGAAATTTGGAAGACAGCTATGTAGCCCACCGACTGGAAGAGATGCATATATTTGCTCATTCCAAAGAAAGGTGATCCAACAAAATGTGGAAATTATCAAACAATATCATTAATATCACACAAGTAAAATTTTGCTGAAGATTATTCAAAACAGTACAATGACAGGGAACTGCCAGAAATTCAAGCTGGATTCAGAAGAGGAGGTAGGATGAGGGATACCATTGCTGATGTCAGAAGAATCTTGGTGGAAAGCAGAGAATACCAGAAAGATGTTTACCTGTTTTTTATTGACTATGCCAAAGCATTCGACTGTGTGGATCGTAACAAATTACCGATAACATCGAGAAGAATAGGAATTCCAGAACACTTCAAACAGAGCAAGGGGATACCGCTTGGTTTAAAATCAGGAAAGATGTTCATCAGGGTTGTATCCTTTCACCATACGTATTTAATTTGTATGCAGAGCAAATAATTCTAGAAGCTGGACTATATGAAGAAGAATGGGGCATCAGGATAGGAGGAAGACTCATTAACAACCTGCACTATGCAGATGACACAACTTTGCTGAAAGTGAAGAGGGCTTGAAGCACTTACTGTTGAAAATCAGACTATAGCCTTCAGTATGGATTACACCTCCACATAAAGAAAACAAAAATCCTCACAACTGGACCAATAAGCCACATCATGCTAAACAGAGAAAATATGGAAATTGTCAAAGATTTCATTTTACTTGGATCCACAATCAATACCCATGGAAGCAGCAGTCAAGAAATCAAACAATGTATTGCATTGGGAAAATCTGCTGCAAAAGACCTTCTTAAAGTGTTAAAAAGCAAAGATGTCACATTAAGGACTAAGGTGTGCCTGACCCAAGCCATGATATTTTCAATTGCCTCATATGCATGTGAGTGCTAGGCAATGAATAAGGAAGAGAGAAGAATAACTGATGCCTTTGAATTATGGTGTTGGCGAAGAATATTGAATATACCATGGACTACCAGAAGAACAAACAAATCTGTCTTGAAAGTAGTACAGCCAAAATGCTCCTTGTAAACCAGGATAAGGAGACATCGTTTCACGTACTTTGGACACGTTATCAGGAGGGACCAGCCCCTGGAGAAAGACATCATGCTTGGTAAAGTATAGAGTCAGAGAAAAAGAGGAAGATCCTCAATAAGATAAATTGAGACAGTGGCTGCAACAACGGCTCAAACAGAGTGACGATTGTGAGGATGGCAAAGGACTGGGCAGCGTTTCATTCCATTGTACATAGGGTAACTATGAGTCAGAACCAATTTATGGCACCTAACAAAAACAACAAGGTCTTAACCACCAAAATCACCGATTCTTTTCATAAAGCCTTTGTACTTCCCTTTTCTATGTTTATAGCGTGGTGAGTCATCTATCTGGGTAACAGCTCTGGCCTTCCTAAGGCCTCTCTTGGGCAGTAATGACTTAACTGATGAGTGAGTTTGGGACAAGGAACTGAGCATATTTAACTCACTGCCTTTTTTCTTTTCTCTTTAGAATCTTTCTGTCCTTAGAAAGCACAACTTGGTCTCCTCACTACCCACCAGTAAGGGGGTAGCAAGGCTTAAGCTTCTAGCCTAGTTTATGGCTGGTGGAAGAATCTATCTGTTGCTGCGGGGCAATAGTAGGAAGCCCTGCTATGTGACTATATTGTCACATATGTAAGCCACATTCTTCAACCGCTTTATTAGTATTGAAGACGATACACTGATGTTCATTTGCCTACAATCCTTGTCCCTCAAAGGTAATGCAAAATGGAATTATTGTATTAGCCCCCTAACACAATAATAACTAATGTTTTACTATATCTTTTCTCCACATTCAGCAAACACACACATATACCCTCACACACTAATGGAAAAGAAGGACATTGGGAGACTTTGAGGGATTTTGATTTGTTTCCACAAAAATCTTTTGTGGCTTCTCCGTATAACCTGTATCAGCCTAGATTCATGGAGACTGTTTATTTATTTATTAAGCTATTCAAGTTACTTATTCTTTGTTTCAACTTTCCTGTCTACTTTGGGGCAAAATTCATCTATGTACATATTAGTAACCTTTAGAGCTTCATAAGCCACTTCAGACATCTGCATTTCCTGAAAGGGCAAATCTCATGATCATGGGTAATATAGGAAATGATGAATAGGGCAAGATGGAAGAATCCCATGCAAATTTCTGAAGCACGTGAACTTGCTTGTTATGCACTTGACTCTTTGATGTTTCCTGGAAATAGTTTAAAGGTATAGCTCAACAAAATTAACAACAAAATTCAAGGGGAAATTTAATTAATGATTAATTAATTTAATTAATGATCTGATAAATAGACTAATAATCAGCCTTTCCTTGATTTCTTGTAAGTCAGGAATTATTTGTAGATTTGTGCTTCTTGGTTTTAATTTTTTTTTAATTAGCTTTTTTGTTCACAATTACTCCTTTATACGTTAACCTTTCCCTGCAAAGAGAGATTTCTCTAAAGTGTCAACGGCATAAGATAAGGTAAAATTTAAATATAGTTAAATGTATGTATAATTTGATCAACTTTAATCATGTAAGGGCTCATGTAACCATGAATCAAAGATATTGAACATTTCCATTATCCCAGCATGGGTCCTTGTGCCTGCTTCCAGGAAATTCCACCTTCTCATAGTTAACCAAGGTTCTCATTTTGATTAGGTTTGCCTAGTCTTGAGCTTCATATGAATAGAATAATACATTATGTACTATTTGGGGTCTAACTTTTTGAGATTCATCCACAATGCTGCATCTATCAGTACATTCATGTTTACTGTTGTTGTTAGGTGCCTACAAGTCGATTCTGACTCATAGTGAACCTATGTACAACAGAAGGAAACATTGCCTGGTCCTGTATCATCCTCACAATCGTTGATATGTTCGAATCCATTGTTGCAGCCACTGTGTCAATCCATCTCCTTGAAGGTCTTCCTGTTTTTCACTGACCTTCCACTTTACCAAGCATGATGTCCTTCTCCAGGGATTGGTCCTTCCTGATAACATGTCCAAAGAATGTGAGATGAAGTCTTAGCATCCTTGCTTCTAATGAGCATTCTGGCTATACTTCTTCCTAGACAGATTTGCTCGTTCTTCTGAAAGTACATATACATTCAATATTCCTCTCCAACACCATCATTCAAAGGCATCAATTCTTCTGTGGTCTTCCTTATTCATTGTCCAGTTTTCACGTGCGTATGAGGTGATTGAAAATACCATGGCTTGGGTCAGGCACACCTTAGTCCTTAAAGTGAAATCTTTGCTTTTGAACACTTTAACGAGGTCTTTTGCAGCAGATTTGCCCAATTCAATGTGTTGTCTCATTTCTTGACTGCTGCTTCCATGGGTGTTGATTGTGGATTCAAGCAAAATGAAATCCTTGACAACTTCAATCTTTTCTCCATTTACCATATTGTTGCTTATTGGTCTAGTTGTGAGGATTTCTATTTTCTTTATGTTGATGTGTAATCCATTCTGAAGGCTTTGGTCTTTGATCTTCATCAGTAAACGCTTCAAGTCCTCTTCACTTTCAGCAAGCAAGAGTGTGTCATCTGCATATCGCAAGTAGTTAATGAGCCTTCCTCTAATCCTTATGCCCCATTCTTCTTCATATAGTCCAGCTTGGATTATTTGCTCAGCATACAGATTGAATAAATACGGAGAAAGGATACAACCCTGACACACACCTTTCCTGATTTTAAACCACACATTACCCTCTTGTTCTATTTGAATGACTGCCTCTTGGTCTAAGTACAGGTTCCTCACGGGCACAATTAAGTGTTCTGGAATTCCCATTCTTTGCGACGTTATGCATAATTTGTTATGATTCACACAGTCGAATACCCTTGCATAGTCAATAAAACACAGGTAAACATCTTTCTGGTATTCTCCGCTTTCAGCCATGATCCATCTGACATCAGCAATGATATCCCTTGTTCCATGTCCTCTTCTGAATCCTGCTTATATTTCTGGCAGTTTCCTGTCTATGTACTGTTGTAACCACTTTTGAATGATCTTAGCAGCAAAATTTTACTTATGTGTGATATTTATTATATTTTTCAATAATTTTTGAATTCCGTTGGATCTCCTCTCTTTGGAATGGGTACAAATATGGATCTCTTCTAGTCAGTTGGCCAGGTAGCTGTCTTCCAAATTTCTTGGCATTTTTTTTGAGTTGTGCCACATCAGCAAATGAAGATCCCAAAAGCTTGACTCCATCCTTGTCATTAAGGTCAACTATACTTTGAGGATGCAGCTCTTTCCTAGTCATATTTTGAGTGGCTTCCAAACTGAGGGGCTGATCTTCTGGCACTATATCAGACAATGTTTCGCTGCTATTCATAAGGTTTTCACTAGCCAATTTTTTTCAGAAATAGACTACCAGGTCCTTCTTCCTAATCTGTCAGCTCAGCTGAAATCTGTCCACCAAGGGTAACCCTCCTGGTATTTGAAATACTGGTGGCAAACCTTCCAGTATCACAGCAACACAAAAACCACCACAGTATGACAAACTGACAGACACCTGGTGGTCATGCTTACTACTGAGTATGAATACAGGTATACAATGATATGTCTAACGATTCCTCTGTTGATGGACATTTGAGATGTTTCCACTTTACGGCTAATAAGAATAAAGCTACTATAAATGTTCTTGTACATCTTTTTTAGAAAAAATTATTAACTAAATTTAAACTTACAAAAAGTTGCAAAATTAGTACAAATAAATCTTGTTGTATATCTTAATCCGGATTCCCCAAATATATAAACATTTTATCACATTTATCTTACTATTCTCGATAGATACAACAATAAACAGGTAGCTAGAGAGATAAACAATTATTGCATTAGCTTCATCCTAAAATTTTGATATATTGTCTTTTCATTATATTGAGTTCAAAATATTTTCTAATTTTCTTTGCTGTATTTTTGACACATGGGTTATTTAGTCTTTTTTAAAAATTTACAAAATATTTGAGGATTCCAAATATATCTTTATGTTATTGATTCTTAATTTCACTTCATTATGATCCAAAAATATGCAAAAGCAAAAACAAATCAGTCTTTTGAAATTCATTGAGACTTATTTTATAACCTATTAATTGATGAATGGCTTCAATGTAATTTTGATAGTCCTGAATATTCTTTGAGCACTGCTTAATTTTCTGCACAGCAAGATATTCCAGACCTATATCTTTCCTGCCCCAAACTTAAGATCAGTCACGTCTTCAAAGATCCCTAGCTCTTTTTAGTGTAGAATGGTATTTAGAACCCAAACTCTGGGTGCTTGGAATACTCCTTCCTATTGGCATATTACTGCTCCCCAACCCTTTTAGTGGACTGAGATAGTAAAGACATGTGCATACAAACACACACACAAGTTTAAATCCATATTTATTTGTCTACCCATATATAGTAACAATGATGAGATCATACTGTTACTCCACTTCCAATTTCAGTCCAACCTCATAAAATATATTTTAATTTTCTTCCTTTTCATATATGTAACTCCCTCTATTGATACTAAGAAACCTGACTTGCATTGTCTTTAATACATTTATTTATGTAGTTGGAGCCCTGGTGGTGCGGTGGTTAAGAGATCAGCTGCTAACCAAAAGGTCAGCAGTTTGAATTCACCAGCCACTCCTTGAAACCCTATGGGGCAGTTGTACTCTGTCCTATAGGTCACTATGAGTCGGAATTGACTCAATGGCAATGGGTTTGGTTTTGGTTCTATTTATGTAATCAACCCTCATTTTTTGTAATTCCTTGAGCTACAGCATGAAATTTGCCCTACAAAACCATCATAAGAAAGACTATTATTGAGAAGGCAGTCATTGTAGAATGTGAAAGCAATCATATCCTTACAAAGTTATTTAAAACAAATGTTATTGTACCTGTTTCACAGATGAAGAGAATATAAAACTGGAACGTTTAGGTGTTTTGGGGGTAATTAAAAAAAGACAAGGATAGCCATGCCAATAGAATATAGTATCCCTCTTCCCTTAATAAACTAACCTCTAAAATACTATCACATCTGAAATTATTGTCATTAACTAAAATTTAAAAATAACCCTTTAAAAATTAACTACTTTAGTGGAGTGTGAGAATTAATGGGAACATGATCCACATCTTTGTGATTATTATAGAATCATTAAATTAATGCACATTTTTTCATTTATTAAATAAACATTTACTAAGTACTTCTATGCAACATATTGTACCAAATATTATATTAATTATACCCCTCAAAAATGCCACTAAAGGGTTTTGGTTAAAGTTCTCATGTCTTCTCCAAGATAGCTTGTAAGTTAAACCAAAAAACACAAAAGAAGTTATATTGCTCTCTTGTTCCCTACTGTCACAGAAAAATTGAAAGTATATTGGCTGCACAAAATTTTATTCAAAATACATGACACATTTTTGTGTACTTTGTTTAGTATAATGTTTTAGGCTTGGTTCTCTAGAGAAGCAAAACCAGTAAAGCATATAAATGCACATGTCTGGTTGTTGGGTGCCATCAAGTCAGTTCTGACTCATAGCAACCCTATGCACAACAGAAGGAAAGAGTGCCCAGTCCTGCGCCATTCTCAGGATCATTGTTATGCTTGAGCCCATTGTTGCAGCCACCATGTCAATCCATATGGTTGAGGATCTTCCTTTTTTTCACTGACCCTGCACTTTACCAAGCATGACATTCTTCTCCAGGGACTGATTCCTCCTGATAACATGTCTAGAGTATGTGAGACATAGTTTCGCCATCTTTACTTCTAAGGAGAATTCTGGTTGTGCTTCTTCTTAGACATATTTGTTCATTCTTTTGACAGTCCAATGGTATATTCAATATTCTTCACCAACACCACAATTCGAAGGTATCAGTTATCCTTCGGTCTTCCTTATTCATTGTCAACTTTCGTGTGCATATGAGACAACTGAAAATACCATGGCTTGGATCAGGCACACCTTAGTCTTCAAGGTGACATTTTTGCTTTTTAACACTTCAAAGAGGTCTTTTGCAGCAGTCTGCCCAGTGCCAACTCCTTCTTGAAGGTTTTGTGGGTCACTTAGAGAAAGAGCCCCTCAGGGGTGCCTTCTTGTTTTATATAAAGAACATTTTCTTTCAATTTTTTGAAGTCTTCATTTGTGACTTTCATTCTACATTCTCTCAAGGCCATTAGCTCACCTTCTGTACAGATTACCTTTATATCAGTACCAGAAGGGTTATCTTTAGCTGTGATCAAGTGGTCCAAAGTTATTCGTTAGCCAACGTCATTCTGTTTGTGTGAATCTGAAATATGTGCTTCTTCATCTTTTTTTTTGGACAGGGGGAACTCGATCTTCCTGTCAATGCCACCTGGTCTGATAAGTGCTGGTTCTATAAATAAATGTATACATAGAAATATTTATATCAAGGAAATGGCTCATCAAGTTGTAGAAACTGGGACATCCCAAGTCTCTGGGTCAGAAGAGAGGCTTCTCCTGATTCACATAGCCTCAGGGGCTGGCAAACCCAAGATTGGCAGATCAAAGAGCATGGTTCTTGCTTACAGGCTTTGAAGATCAACGAGTAACAAGATCAGCAGGTAAGACCACAGGTAAGCTGCTAGCTCAAGACCCAAGAACCAAGAACTGGAGGTCAGATGAACAGGAGCCAACTGCAGGATCAAGAGTGAGCAAAAGCCCACAAGCCTTGCCAAAATATCCACTTATATCTGATGAAGACCACACACCCAAGGAAACTCTCTTTGAACTGATTAGTTATTCACAGCAGATCCCATCGTGGAGGTGATCACATTATATCAAATCTCATCATGGAAGTGATCACAACATCACGTGACTGCCAAACCACTGAGAATCATGGTCCAGCCAAGGTGACACAAAACCTTAATCATTACATATAAAGAACTTATTTCTCCCAATCTGGATCTCTTATCCTGATGTAAACTAGGATGCAACACAGTATGTTTTAATGTACATATTCTTCTTGCTAATATGCATACAGATTCATCAAATGTCTGGCTTCAGCTTGATAGATTTTGAATTTCATATACTCAAAATACTATTATCAGATAGTCTACATTTAAATATATAAATGTTAAGATTGTTAATAATTTTGCTGGTACTTCACCCATGGTAAATTATTCAGAGATTAAAACATCTATCTGGATCACTTTTCCAAGGATTTTAGCATGAATTTAAGCAGATAGTAGCTGACCAAAACTGTATTTAATACAATCTAATTTCATTGGTATTTGCAAACAAAACTACTAATTCTTTATTTCCAACTTTTGCATTCCAATCACCAGTAATTATCAATTCATCTTGATTGCAAGTTAGATCAATTTCAGACTGCAGAAACTGGTAAAAATCTTCAATTTCTTAGTCTTTGGCCTTAGTGTTTGGTTTGTCAGTTTGAATAGTAGTCGTATTAACTGGCCTTCCTTGTAGATGTACGGACATTATCCTATCACTGATAGCATTGTACTTTAGGATAGATCTTGCAATGTTGTTTTTGACTATGAATGTAACACCATTCCTCCTCAAGTTGTCATTCCCAACATAGTATGATTGTCCTATGGTTGTCCATATGATTGTCCAATTCAAAATGAGCAATTTGTCCATATAGCCATATGCCCAATTTGACTGTATTGTCCATATGATAGTCCAATCCAAAATGACCAATACCAGTCCATTTCAGCTCACTAATGCCTATGATATTGATGTTTATGCATTCCATTTCATTTTTGATGATTTCCAATTTTCCTAGATTCATACTTCATACATTTCATGTTCCCATTATTAATGGATATTTGCAGCTGTTTCTTCCCATTTTGAGTTGTGCTGCATCAGCAAATGAAGGCCCCGAAAGCTTGATTCCATCCACGTCATTAAAGTTGACTCTACTTGTAGGAGGCAGCTCTTCCCCAGTTATCTTTTGAGTGCCTTCCAACCTGGGGGGCTCATCTTCTGGCACTATATCAGACAATGTCCTGCTGCTATTCATAAGGTTTTCACTGGCTAATTCTTTTCAGAAGTAGACTGCCGGTTCCTTCTTCCTAGTCTGTCTTAGTTTGGAAGCTCAGCTGAAACCTGTCCGCCATGAGTGACCCTGCTGGTATCTGAATACTGGTGGCATAGCTTCCAGCATCAAAGCAACACAAAAGCCTCCACAGTACAATAAACTGACAGACATGACTTCTTCATTGCAAATACCTTTTTTTAACAACATAAATGGTGACTATACACGTGGACCTCACCAGATGGAATACACAGGAATCAAATCGACTACCGTGGAAAGAGACGTTGGAAAAGCTAAATATTATCAGTCAGAACAAGGCCAGGGGTCGACTGCAGAACAGACCATCAGTTGCTCATATGCAAGTTCAAGTTGAAACTGAAGAAAATTAGAACAAGTCCACAAGAGGCAAAGTACAATCTTCAGTATATCCCACCTGAATTTAGAGACCATCTCAAGAATACATTTGACACATTGAACACTAATGACCGAAGACCAGACACGTTGTGGAATGACATCAAGGACACCATACATGAAAAAAGCAAGAGGTCATTAAAAAGACAAGAAAGAAGAAAAGAGCAAAATTGATGTCAGAAGAGACTCTGAAACTTGCTCTTGAACGTTGAGTAGCTAAAGCAAAAGGAAGAAATGATGAAGTAAAAGAACTGAAAAGAAGATTTCAAAGTGCTGCTCGAGAACACAAAGTAAAGTATTATAATGACATGTGCAAAGAGCTGGAGATAGAAAACCAAAAGGGAAGAACATGCTCAGCATTTATCAAGCTGAAAGGGCTGAAGAAAAAATTCAAGCCTCGAGTTGCAATAGTGAAGGATTTTATGGGGAAAATATTAAACAATGCGGGAAGCATCAAAAGAAGATGGAAGGAATACGCAGAGTCATTATACCAAAAAGAATTGGTCTATGTTAAGCCATTTTAAGAGGCAGCGTATGATGAGGAACCAATGGTACTGAAGGAAGAAGTTCAAGCTGTACTCAAGGCATTGGCGAAAAGCAAGGCTTCAGGAATATCAATTGAGGTGTTTCAACAAACGAATGCAGCACTGGAAGTGCTCACACACCTATGCCAAGAAATTTGGAAGACAGCTACCTGGCCACCCGACTGGATGAGATCCATATTTATGTCTATTCCCAAGAAAGGTGATCCAACCAAATAGGGAAATTATGGAACAATATCATTAACATCACAGGCAAGTAAAATTTTGCTGAAGATCATTCAAAAGCAGCTGCAGCAGTATATGGACAGGGAACTGCCAGAAATTCAGGCTGGATTCAGAAGAGAATGTGGAACCAGGGATATCATTACTGATGTCATATGGGTCCCGGCTGAAAGCAGAGCATACCAGAAAGATGTTTACCTGTGTTTTATTGACTATGCAAAGGCATTCGACTGTGTGGATCATAACTCAGCATGGATAACATTGGGAAGAATTGGGAATCCAGAACATTTAATTGTGATCATGAGGAACCTGTACATAGATCAAGAGGCAGTTGTTCAGACAGAACAAGATGATACTTCATGGTTTAAAGTCAGGAAAGATGTGCATCAGAGTTGTATCCTTTCACCATACCTAATCAATCTATATGCTGAGCAAATAATCTGAGAAGCTGGACTATATGAAGAAGAGTGGGGCATCAGCGTTGGAGGAAGACTCATTAACAACCTACGTTATGCAGATGACACAACCTTGACTTGCTGAAACTGAAGAGGACTTGAAGTACTTACTGATGAAGATCAAAGACCACAGCCTTCAGTGTGGATTACACCTCAACATAAAGAAAACAAAAATCCTCACCACTGGACCAATAAGCAACATCATCATAAATGGAGAAAAGATTGAAGTTGTCAAGAATTTCATTGTACTTGGATCCACAGTCAACACCCGTGTAAACAGCAGTCAAGAAATCAAAAGACACATTGCATTGGGCAAATCTGCTGCAAGAGATCTCTTTAAAGTGTTGAAAAGCAAAGATGTTAGTGTGAGAACTAAGGTGCGCCTGACCCAAGCCATGGTGTTTTCAATTGCCTCATATGCATGCGAAAGCTGGACAATGAATAAGGAAGACCGAAGAAGAATTGACATCTTTGAATTGCAGTGTTGGTGAAGAATTTTGCATATACCGTGGACTCCCAAAAGAACGAACAGGTCTGTCTTGGAAGAAGTACAACCAGAATGCTCCTTAGAAGCAAGGATGGCAAGACTACGTCTTATTTTACTTTGGATATGCCAGGAGAGATCAGTCCCTGGAGATGGGCATCATGCTTGGTAAAGTATAGGGTCAGCGAAAAATAGGAAGATCCTCAAGGAGATGGATTGACACAGTGGCTGCAACAATGGGCCCAAGCGTAACAATGATTTAAGGATAGCACAGAAGTGGGCAATGTTTCGTTCTGTTGTTCATGGAGTCTCTATGAGTTGGAACCGACTCGACAGCCCCTAACAACAATTTCATTGGAGGAAAGTAAAGTTAAAATTCAAGGAGGAATTTAACTGACACTTTAATTAATGATCCAGTAAATAGATTATTTAATAATCAATATTTCCTTGATTATTTTCATCCAGAATTTGGATATTTAGAAAGTATGGAAATAAAAACTTCCTACTTAAACATTTTTTTCTGTGCCTCAATAATCTTGTAATGTTGTCTCTTTGTTGAGATAGGATTCTGGGGGATATCTACAAGTAAGTCTATGTAATGCGATTGTGAATGCGTGTGTGCATGTGCATTGCATGTGTGTGTGTGTGAGTGGTGAGTATGTGTTTGTGTGGAGGGAGGATTTCTTTTGGTTCAGGCACCTCTTCTAGGGCATCAACTCACTCCCCACAGGTATAGATAAATAAAGAGAGAGAGAGAGATAGATAGGTAGTTAGAGAGAAATAAGTAGGTAGGTAGAAAGAGAGAGAGAGAGCACCACAGTGGTGCAGTGGTTAATTAAGCACTTGACTGCTACCTGAAATGTTGGTGGTTTGAACCCAACTACAGCTCTGTAGGAGAAAGACCTGGTAATCTGCTTCCATAAAGATTACAACCAAGAAACCCTATGAGACAGTTCTACTCTGTCACATGGGGTCACTATGAGTCAGAATTGACTTGACGACACCCAGCAACATGATCAGGGAATAAGAAATACCAAGGGCTTTGCTTGTGAGTTTATTTGCTTGTGTGACTATGTTTACGTTTCAATTTTGTGAGAAATATTATTTCAAAATTAACTACAGTTTTCTGTTTTAGCTATCGTTTATGAGAGGTTTACTTTTTAACTTCATACAATTGTGTGTAGATAAAAAGAACCGGTTGTAACTGCTTTATGGTAGGAATATCTGGGAAAGTTATCTCTTTTAATACATTCAACAATAATTTACCTTATTACTGAGTGCCTACTATATGGCAGACACTATACTAAGCTACAGATCATTGGTTTTCAACCTTACCTGCACTTTGGAATAACACTAGAGGGAATTAAGTAAATACAGAGCATGGGTGCCTGTCCCCAGGGATTCAGGCAGCTCTGGGGGTGCAGCCCGAACATTTGGGAATTTAAAAGCTACTTCTATGATTTTAATATGCAGCCAAGATTGAGAACCATTGAAAATATAGAAACAGTATTTCTAATCATTGTATTTAATCCAATATAATACTACTGGATGAAAGCCTAAGTTGAAATTCAAGGAGGAATTTAACTTACAACTTTAAAGATCCATTAAACAGATTATTTAATAACTAATCTTTCCTTGATTATTTTCATGCAGAACGTGGATATTTAGGCAAGATGGGAAATGAAAATTTCCCCCTTAAATATTTTATTCTGAGCCTCAATAATGTTATAATGTTGTCCCTTGGCTGAGATGAGGTTTGGGGGTTGCCTATGTGTAAGTCTATGTAGTGTGATTGGGAGTGCTCGTGTGCATGTGTGCAAAGGAATCTTGGTTTGGTAGTGACTCAACAGAATTCTGTTTTAAACTGACTTCTCTTTTACTCTGCACACTCTAAGCACCATGAAGTCAGGAACTTATTTATTTTCTTACAGTAACTGAGGGTTCAGCATAGTGTCTGGCATCTAGTAAGTACTGAACCAATATTTCTTAAATGAATGGAAATGGTGTTTGAAAGATAATGTCGTCTACTATCATGTTTTTAACTTTTATATGTTGATGGTCCTTAAATCTATATTTTCCATCATGTCCTCTATCAACAATTGGGCCTTTAAAATATTCACAATAGTTTTATCTTTTCTTCTTAAATATAATGTGGGACTATTGAGGACAAGGACCTTGGCTTATAATAATGGTACTACATTACACTTTACAGGTGCTCAAAGTTCACAGGTAGTATATTTAATAAATATTAGAAACCAACCTAGATCCAAACTTTAAGTCTATTGTCACTACACCATGCTGATGCAAATAGTTTAATATTCTCTATATCATGAAATTATGTTGGGAATCTTGTCAGTTTTTAATAATCACTTAATGCACTGATGTAATGCAACCACATTTCATCATTTTGAGACCAGGCTCTGCAGTAATCCAGTATCCACCAATAAAAGGTCTATACAATATTCCCTTCTTCTAATTTTCTGAAGTCTTATGCTTGAGTAAGAAGTTGTGTAAACTGTGTTTTGGTATGTTTGCAATAAACCTTCAAGGGCTTAAGCATACATAACAAAAGCATGATAATCCACTCTCTTTCCACAAAATTGTAAGGTTTGAGCAGTAAATACCTTCAATGTTAGAGAACATCGATGTCTTCAGTAATCTTTTGAGTTTCTCTTGCAGGTTATATCTCAACTGCCAAAAAATGAGACAGTGTGAAGAAGAGAAACCAATGCAATGAACAGCCCTGGGTATATCATGTGATGGCTTGTATGAGAGCAGAAAGATGAAAGTTACTCTCCTGAGCCCTGCAAGTACAAGGCTGTTCCAAATCCTTCCTGATAAGCATCAGACTGAGACAACCAGCTACAAGAAATTCCCCAACAACAGAATAAATATTGGCACACCAAGATATAATCTGCTAATGGGAACAGAGGCACTGAAAATCATCCTGTGGCTAGTCAATCCCAGCTTCAGCAGCAAATCCTCCTCTTGACACAATCAAGAAGATGCCATAGTAAGTATATTTCTAATCAATATAAAACAATTATCCCTGGTTTTCACTTCCTTTTGGCAGTTCCATGCTTTTACATTAATTCCACAGAGTTGTTATTGCTACACATTTACTCTGGTACTAGTGTTGATTTAACCAGGAAGACCACAGAGTATTTGCTTGTTGGCTAATGGAGCAGCTTGTACGTTCACCCCATTCCCCAACTTCAACTGCAAAAAATGTTTTACAGAACCTGTAGTGCCTTATCTGGTAGCAATACAGGACTGTTTATCTATTGAATGAAGCATCGTGCTGCAGAATAAAGAGATTGGACTATGAGTAAATAAATCCAAGTCCTAGTCCCAGTTTTTGTTTGTTTGTTTTTTTTTTTTTTACTGTCTTCTGAGGATAATAATTTTGCTTTGCCAAACTCACATACTTCTTATGTGGGATAAAATATGATACCTCATGAGTGCTTTCAAAATAATAAAGTTATGTGGAAACAGGCACTGTATTTAATATATAAACTATGTACAAATTATTTTCTATGAAATGTTTGGTATCACTTCTCTTTGTAAAAAAGACTAATATCATTTAAATTTTATTGCACTCAGGAACCTAGAAGACCGCCCATCAAGGTTACACTGATATTTATTTGTCATTAGTGACTACTATAACTATTAGTCAGATATAATGTTTCTGTTTTTGTGAACCTCTCTGAGTTTTTAGATATAATTTAATTTAGTAGTCAATCTAGTTTAACAGCTATTAGAGCCCTGGTGGCGTAGTGGTTAAGAGTTTGTCTGCTAACCAAAAAGTCAGCAGTTACAATCCACCAGCTGCTCTTGGAAACCCTATGGGCTAGTTCTACTCTGTCCTATATGGTCACTATTTGGTCGCTATGAATCGGAATCAACTTGACAGCAATGGGTTTGGGGTTTTTTTTTTGTTTGTTTGTTTTTTAATGTGATTCCCAAATTTAAACTTAAGCTATTGCCCTGGACAACAATGGAATGTGAAAAATCCCCTTTTTCTTTTTTTTGAAGGCATAATTATTGTTCAGGGGGAAATAAGTAAGTTTAATATCTTGGCCAAATCAAAAGTGACATATGTGCCTCCATGTCTTACGTTAAAAGGAAGTGATTTACAACCAAAATTTAAATATACTCATTTAAATATTATTTTACTGGGCATGAATAACTATTCCTCTTATTCCTATGCCCCATGCAATTTATGTTATTTACTTACATGTTTCCTACTCTATAGATGCAGACACAAATGGTAAGTAACTAAATCGTGTAGCAAGTCAAGGGTAGAGTTAGGAGAGATACTGAACCATACTCTTCCAATATACCATGCTGCGACTTCATAAAAATATCTGTTAGAATCATACTAATGCCAGTCATTATGGTGGTAGTGATTGGCTTAAAAAAAAAAAAAAAAAAAAAAAAACTTTTTCCTATCATTTCATTATGAATCATATTTCATTATAGAGTAAACATTTATCATGCACAGTGATAGAGCGACTTCATTAACATTGTTTTTGCTCAGAATGTTGTTTTTGTTACTAGTCATCTATTTAGTATCAAGATAAAGAAAAAACTCATTGCTGTCGAGTCTATTACAACTCATAGCAACCCTATAGGTTAGAGTCAAATTGCCTCATAGGATTTCCAAGGAGTGGCTGGTGGATTTGAACCATCAACATTTTGGTTAGCAGCCCAGCTCTTAACCACTATGCTACCAAGGCTCCTTGGTAACAGGGCTCACAGGCATCAGTGAGGATGCTGTTTTACAGGTTATCTGGTAGAAATCAACAATTAAAAACTTGAATGCAGACCAAGATTACACATGGTTTAATACAGGACACAACATGGAAAATCATAATGTAGAGATCCTTGACCACGAAAAACACACATATTCTTACAATGGAAATTTTAAAAGACACACTAACCAACTTTAGACTCACTATGTTAAATACAAAAATTTTCACTAAGCATGTTTTAGTACTCTGCTCTCCTTGCAGTTTTCGAAGCGTTTCTCTCTCTCTAGGATGGGCTGGTCTTCATGAGATGCTTCCCACTGCATACGATATTGCAATGACAACCACTCAGCTTGTGTCAAAGTCAGAGATCTCCATGAATCTGAGTGGTGTTTTTCTTTTCTTTGTTTTTTAAAATCAGTATGTATACCTCAAGTAAGAATTCAACTTACGAGAATAATCAGGTATTTTTACTGGCAGCGATATATTTTGCTCATGAAGGGTTTTATTGACTAGGCATAAGTGCCTACTGTGTCGGTAAATTCACTAATAATAATCTTCATCAGTGATTCAAGTTTTGTTGGATCAAAAAGGGGGAGGCAAGGTAAGCATCCATGGCATTTATGGGACAAATCTATTTTTTTAACTTGCTGGTACCTTTTTCTGGAATCGTTTACTCTTCTTGAATTATACATATGGAGAATTACATTGGCTTTGACTATTCTATCTGTAAACTATCAGTGTATCTACTATCTACTGTTTCTTAAATGTATTGTTCTTATTTTTGAAATGAATATTTATTTCTGCTGCTTGGCACACAGAGTAAAACTTTTTCTCCCCCTAGGAGACAACATAAATCAAGGCTTGTATTTACTATGACCTTGATCACATTAAACATTACTTACTACACAGGAGAGAAGAAAGTCAACATGTACATTATATGGACATTTAGGAAATTAACCTGAATAACCAGTAGAGGGCTCTGCTGCTCTATGTAAATGTAAAAATGCAAAGTAAAACCAAAAGAAAACTTCAAAAAATTTACTGGCCAATTTGTTGTATGGTCAATAAGAGTATACTACAAGAGGAAAATATATTCTTTTAAGGGTGAAAAAAGACAAAAGTGAAGGAAGATTACATGCCGTATTTGCAGGATGGGTGGTAGGGTCTGACGACAGATGCACCCATGAGGTGAGGTAGAAACATGGAAGCAAATAGAGCTGTATTTGATGGGAGGACTTGAAGTCAGGCTGGCAGTAGGGACAATCCTTGGTTCATGTAAGTCCAGCAAGGAGTTCATCAGGGCAATGGGAAATCTGAGTTGGAAACAATATCAAATTAGCCAGAGGGTCAGTTATGGGAATGACTGGTACCAGGTTTGCAAATTTCCAACTACCATGATGGAATTCAGTTACAGTAGTTCTATCTTAAGGAATAGCAACATGAAATATACAGGGCAATACTATCAAAGGAATTAAGGTATCAAGCAGTATCAAGGCAGGGATTAGTCATATAGGAACAAATCAGAGTCTTAAATATTCCCCTTGTTGTACAAGCGTTAGGATGTTGTTTAGGATGTTGATACGGACAAAAAAAAGGAAAAAATCAGAAGCTCAGTTATTAGAACTGAGTGTAAAGATCAGAACCTCACAGAGAAGCAGCAAGGTTGACCAGAAGCCAAACTACCCAAATGACATAATTCCTGAAATTCCTGCCATATGGGAATAAGGTTCAATTAAGAGCCTATGGAAGTCTGAACCTGCAGAGGTGAGTCAAATTAATCCAGGTATACAGGATTAGTTACCTAGGTAGACTATTATAGGCCAAATTTAAATCTGGTATTAGTAGTTGCTCTATGACAGGATTAAGCCTTAACCACTGTGCCACCAGGACTCCATTTCAATAGCTGTTAACAAAACCCGTTGCCTTTGAGTCGATTCCGACTCATAGCAACCCTATATATCAGAGTAGTACCGCCTCCATAGTGTTTCCAAGGAGTGGCTGGTGGATTCAAACTGCTGACCTTTTAGTTAGCAGTCATAGCTCTTAACCACTGCACCACCAGGGCTCCAATAGCTGTTAAACCAAAAAACCAAATCCGTTGCTGTCGAATTGATTCCATCTCATAGCAACCCTATAAGACAGAGTAGAACTGCCACATAGTGTTCCCAAGGAGCAGCTGGTGGATTCAAACTGACAACCTCTTGGTTAGCAGCCAAGCTCTTAACCATTGTGAGTCCCCAGTAAATATCTTGTGCATTAATCCCATGTACTGTAAAGACTGAAGATTTACAGCCTTAGCAACTTTACTAGACAGTTTTACTCTATCCTATAGGGTCACTATGAGTCAGAATCAACTCGATGGCAAAGGGTTTGTTTTGTTTTTAACAGCTATTAAAGGAGGGGAGTTGCGGGATTGGGTAAAACGAGAAGTTGAACTATCATGCAGACTCAACAAAGCTTTGGCCAACCAGTGGCCAAAAAGAGTAGTACAGATTAGCATTGTCACACATCAGGCCCAAATGTCTGGGCCTTCATACCTTTCCCCCTGCCATTTAGTCACCATATAGCTGCCCAATAAAGACATGATTCTAAGGAGACTTTTAGATAGGGAAAAATAAACAAACATTCATTAAAGGGCATTATTATTTTAAGAGGAAGATAGAGAAGACCGCAAAGAGATCCCACCACTGAATTTCGCAAGTAGGAGATCATTGAAAACTTTATTGAAAACAATTGGAAATGTGAAGGAGACAGTGGGGGTGGAGGGGTTAACATTGGAATACAACGCTTTTGGCACTTAAATTCTTTATAGAGTATGTGGATATGTTTTGTCTCTCAATGGACCAGAGAAATAAACTTTAGAAGCTGTTTATAACATTTCCACTTGTCCTAATGGAGCAATCAGTGATCAAACAATCAATTCCTTTGGAGATTTTTGTTGTTTGTTTGCTTTTACGGGGGGTTGTTAGTTTGCTGCTGGGTGACATTGAAAAACGGATGAGCAGGCAGCAAAATTAATCAGTGTGGCTGCTAGCTGGATGAAGTCTCAGCTATCTTCTAACTAAAACAAAGTTCAAGAATCCTCAATCTCTGCTTTTCCATTTTTCCAGTCTTCATTGAGCTTAAGCCACCTTCTATTGGAGTCACCACCAATGATTGAGAAATGGAAGTTTTATTCTCAGGTATAGCAAAAGCGGTAAAGGATCTTTGATCTCTCTACCCAGGATGCAATGCAAAAGCAAGGAGACATGTTCTTAGCATGACACTTTGGAACTTTAATTTAACTTCCTCCAAGAAGTGTTGCTATCTGTTGGGTTTAGACTCTATGTAATTACAAAACATTGTAGGCTATAGTATTCATCAAGCAGTAGGATGTGACTGAAAGATCTGTGTTATAAACTCAAGATATTAATTCTAGCTCTGAAATTATTATTATGTAGTCCTGTGACGGTTGTGAAGTCAATCGCTCAGAGACTCAGTTTCCTCATCTGTAAAATGATTAGGTTAGAATGGTTCTATAAAATGCCATACAACTCTAAGACCCTATAGTTAAAGCTTTTTGAATGTAAACAACATTTCATAGTCTCATTGTAAGTTATACAGGATTTTGTGACCTTACCTTGGAACTTAGCCTCCACATACAACATTATTTCTATGCATGCACCATATGCCAAATCCTAAATAATCAACTTAAAATAAACATTGAGAACAAGTTACAAATGTGTGGCAAAGTTTGCTTGTATATGCATTTTTAGAAAACTTGAATTAAATTCATGAACACTTCATCCACAGGATGTCACTGTCTTCCACAATTTGTTTTATAATCAACCCTCTCAAAAAACCAAACTTATTGCCGTTGAGTCGATCCTGACTCTTAGTGACCCTATAATCAACAGGCTTAGGTTTTTTTCCCCCCTAGGGTTTTATGATAGCACGTCCCATGTTAAAAGAGTTAAGCACATCTAGGATTAAACCCTTTGTGATAATTTCTGTGTTAAGTGAAATCCTATGTGTAAATAGTGGATTTCAAAGGTAATTACGCACATTTCATGAATGTTTTTTCTAAAAAAATGCTTTTAAAATTATCCACTGATTTTTAATGCAAAAATGTTTCTGATATATAATTTTATGTCAGAATCATAAGGAAAGAATCATACTGAACAAAGAAAAATGCTTAAGAGGCTGAAAATAATTTTTAATGACCCAATAAGCATTATCTTCAGGGAAAAGTAGAATGGAAGTTTGCTATATCTTGTGACAGTGATATAAAATGGGAAGGAGAAGGGTATTGGTTAAATGTAGAGTGTACTTTGTTGTAGAGTTTGATATCTTCTGGGATACAGAGAGGCACCTGGCATATTTATTCATTTATACAAGACTGAGTGTGCTGCAGGCTTGGCATTTTCCCCAGAACTTTATGCAACTCCTGTACCTTTGTTTACAAGCCCATTCTCATCATTTATACCTCATTAGCAACATCAGAACTAAATTGCACCATCTCTTCTGGTTTAGGAACCTGAATTACTGCAGAGAAACCTCTTTGGAATCATTCACGTTACGGCATACCACAAATGAAACCAGTGAACACTGAGTTTAGTGACTGGTGTAACAAAGTACTTCACTGTGTGACAATTTTGTCTGTAAAGCATTCTCTTAGCATGAACTTTGAAGATAGTGTTAGAATGAGAATCTTACTTTTAATTACCTAGACAAAGTCAAAGCATAATTACCGATCTAACCTGACTTCTGAGATTAAGATTTAATACGCTATTCCTTGATTCTTAACTATGTGAATAGATTCTATGAAATATTTTCTAATAGTATGTGGAGAATTGGCAATCCAAGCATAACAATCAAATTAAAAATCTGTTTTGTTTTTTTCCCCAAATAAACTTGTGGTATTTCAGAAGGCCACCAGATGTCAGGCTTCACTCTAAAATAGTTAAATGACTTCAAAGTCACATTTGTTTAACATAGGTCACATTTCCCTGGATTTGGAGTCATAATAGGTAAGTAGTTTTTATATTCTTTTATATTTCAGAGGGCTATTAATTTCATATGAGTCTAATTATATTTTTTATGAATATGTAGACAAATTTAAAAAGAACACGGAATTTTCTTGTTATAAAGTACGTCTACATACTGTCTTACTTGCTTTTCAATAACTTGTATGCTTATGTGGCTGTTTTTTACATTAGAAAGAATGAGTAAAGTTAACAATAAATTGCCCTTTCATGCTTTAAATATGTGAAATGTGTTACTTTGTTCACCGCTGTCCTCAACGATAGCATCACCATAAGCATGAATGAATTTCTCTACTGTTTTCAAGTCTTCTCTGTCTTTCACACAATATCAGCCTCTCTGATTCTGTGTCTTGTAACTTGTTTTGGTTGAATGCTAGACAATCTGTCAGAAGCAATGGCAGTGGGGTATGCTGGAAAAAACTGTGAAATAGCTTGGGTTCTGTGATGGAAAAGATTGTGTGTCAACTTGGCTAGGCCATGATTCTCAGTGTTTATATGGGATCACCCCTATGATGGAATCTGCTGTGAGTAGCCAATCAGTTGAAAGGGAGTTTCCTTGGGGGTGTGGCCTGCATCCATATATAAGCAGATGTTCTGGCTTTTCACTTGTTCCGGTTCCTGCAGTTGCCTCCTGTTCTTGTGACCTCCTGTTTTGGGAACTTGAGCTATCAGCTTATCTGTTGATCTTGGGATTCATCAATCTTACAGCCTCTGAGCAGGAGCCCTGCTTGCTGACCTGCCAGTCTTGGGTTCACCAGCCTCTGCAGCTGCATGAATCATGAGAAGCCTTGCAGTCTTGCCTGCTGATCTTGCAATTTGTCAATCTTCATGGCCTGTGAGCAAGAGCCCTGCTCTCCAACCTGCTGATCTTGGGTTGCCAGTCCCTGCAGCTACATGAATTGAGAGAAACCTCTATCCTGATCCATGGACTTGGGAGGTTACAGCGTCTACAATAGGGTGAGCTGTTTCCTTGATATAAACTCTCTCTATATGTATTTTTATGTTTTACTGGTTTTACTTCGCTAGAGAACCCAGCCTAAGACATTTGGTACTGAGAGTGGGTCTAGAGAAACAAAATTGTAAGGATGAGTTTTCTAAATTGGTTCTCAAGTCTGGTTAGTCTTAAAGATGTTGATGACTCTGCTTTCAGCAGTAAAGAGGACACTGCTAATCCATGGCGTGAGGTGGCAATACAAATATGCAAAATATCACCACAAGTAGATCAGGTACTGGGGAAAGGCGAGGCTTGGGGTGAACATATGTGTGATATCTTTTTACAGTTTTGGCAGAATGAGAAGTATAAGCAAGTTGGTTGGTTGGTCCTAATTTCGCTAGACAAACTGGTGAAAGAAAGAGATGTGCTCAGGGCTTCAGATTCAAAGCTCAAGTGCCGAATGCATGACCTCAAGGCTACCACTTGTGCTTTGAAAGAAAGCCTTATTTCTTGTACTAACAGAGCTGAAATTGCCAAAAAACCAAACACAGAGTCTTATTGTAAGAGTGGCTGAATTACAACGCCAGCTCTATTGCCAACCTCAAGAGGTGTCTGAAGTTAAAGTAATGGCATTGATTGGAAAGAAATGGGATCCTCAGACTTGGGATGGGGACATATGGGCAGATAATCAGGAAGCTGGGGACACTGAGCCTGTAAATTCCATTGAATCACTCCTGCCAGCACAACTGGTCCCATCTGAAGAGATAACTTCATGTTTGTCTGCTAAACCTCCCTGCCCAGAAAAGCCATTAGCCCTTCCATTTTCAATTAATGAGATTAGCCCTAGTTCAGCTGCCTCTAAAGGGCCCTTGCCTGAGTCATTGCCCGGGCATGGCCTAAGGCAATGCTGAATGTTCTCAAAACAATTCCACACTACCAATTTGGGCTTCTAGACCTATAACTTGACTTAAGTCCCAACGAGCCCAAAAAGTGAAGTACAAAATGTGACCCAGGAGGAGGTATGCTACACTCCAAAAGAACTGCTTGACTTTTCTAATATGTACAAACAGAAACCTGGGGAATATGTGTGGGAATGGTTATTAAGGGTGTGGAATAATGGTGCAAGGAACTTAAAGAGGGATCAGTAGGAGTTTATTAAGTCCACTAAGCACAGATTCTTCATTCAATGTTTCAGCTCAAGAGGTTAGGAAATGATCTAATAGTTTATTTGGTTGGTTTGCTGAAACATGGATTACAAGGTGGCCTACACTAAATCAGGTCAAAGTACCAGATCTGCCTTGGTATCCTGTAGAAGAAGGTATCCAAAGGCTTAGGGAAACTGGCATGCTAGAGTGGATTTATCATGTTAGACCCACAGATCCACACATGTAGTGCCCAGAGGACTAACCTTTTACCACAACTGTGAGGAACAAATTTGTAAAGGGAGCACCAGCATCCGTGAAGACTGCTGTGATTGCTATTTTATGTAAATCGGATTTGACACTGGGAACTGCCCTAACTGAATTAAGACATTTAACTACAATGGGGCTGATTGAACCCCGTAGTAGTAGGGGCCAAGTGGCTGCACTCAATCGACAAAGACAAGGTAGGTATGGTTACTGTAATGGACAGCAGAGTCAAAGCAGTGATCAGAACAGTCAGACTTATATGGACTTATGCTGTTGGCTGCTTAGTCATGGTGTCCCTAGGAGTGAAACAGATATAAAATCTACTAAATATTTACTTGATCTGTACAAACGGATGAAGTCTAAGTCAGGTGAAGAGCAGTCTAACTTGAATCACAGTCCCTCAATCAATTCCTAGATTTGAAGAACTTTAAAGACTTACAACACCTTGAATGAAGGGGTGGCCGGGTCCCCTTGAGGAATACACTCCAATAAACTACCAAAAATTTTTACTGTTAATCTCAGTCTTCCAAAAAGGGATCTACGGCCTTTTACGAGAGTCACATTCATTGGGGAAAAGGAAATAATCAGACTTTTGGGGGATTACTGGATACTGGCTCTGAGCTGATACTAATTCCAGGAGACCCAAAACATCACTGTGGCCCACCAGTCATATTGGGGCATATGGAGGTCAGGTTATTAATGGAGTCTTGGCTCATGTCCATCTCACAGTAGGTCCAGGGTGTCCCTGAACCCATCTTGTAGTGATTTTCCCAGTTCCAGAATGCATAATTAGAATAGATATACTCAGCAAATGGCAGAACCCCCACATTGGATCCCTGACAAATAGAGTTAGGGCTATTATGGTAGGAAAAGCCAAGTGGAAGACATTAGAACTTCCGCTACCTAGGAAAATAGTAAACCAAAAGCAATACTACATCCCTGGAGGGATTGCAGAGATTACTGCTACCCTCAAGGACTTGAAGGACGCAGGGGTGGTGATTCCCACCACATCCCCATTCAACTCACCTATTTGGCCTGTGCAAAAAACAGATGCATCTTGGAGAATGACAGCAGATTATTGAAAACTAAACCAGGAGGTAATTCCAATTGCAGCTGCTGTTCCAGAGGTAGTTTCAGTGCTTGAGCAAATTAATACATCTCCTGGTACCTGGTATGCAGCTATTGATCTGGCTAATGCCTTTTCCTCCATACCTGTTTCGAAGGATCATCATAGGCAGTTTGCCGTCAGCTGGCAAGGCCAACAATACACCTTCACTTGCCTACCTCAGAGCTACATCAACTCTCCAGCACTACGTCGTAATTTAGTCTGTAGGACACTTGATTGTCTTTCCCTTCTACAAGACATCACGATGGTCCATTACATTGATGACATTATGCTGACTGGACCTAGTAAGGAAGAAGTGCCAATGACTCTAGACTTATTGGTAAAACATTTGTCTGCTAGAGGGTGGGAAATTAATCTCACAAAAATTCAGGCACCTTCCACCTCAGTGAAATTTTGAGGGGTCCAGTGGAGTGGGGAATGTCGAGATATTCCTTCTAAAGTGAAGGATAAGTTATTGAATCTGGCTGCTCCTACAGTTAAAAAGGAGGCACAATGCTGGGTGGGCCTCTTTGGATTCTGGAGGCAATATATTCCTCATATGAGTGTACTACTCTGGCCTAGTTATCAAGTGACTCAAAAAGCTGCTAGTTTTGACTGGGGCCCAAAACAAGAGAAGGCTCTGCAACAGGTTCTGGCTGCTGTGCAAGCCACTCTGCCACTTAGGCCATATGATCCAGCTGATCCAATGGTGCTTGAAGTGTCAGTGGCAGATAGAGATGCTGTTTGGAGTCTTTGGCAGGTCCCTATTGGTGAATCACAGCGCAGACCCTTAGGATTTTTGATCAAAGCCCTGCCATCCTCTGCAGATAACTACTCTCCTTTTGAGAAACAGCTTTTGGCTTGTTACTGAGCCTTAGTAGAGACTGAACGCTTAACCATGGGACAAGTCACCATGTAGCCTGAACTGCCAATCATGAACGGGGTCTTGTCTGACCCACTTTACGTACGTGGTAAAGTTGGATGTGCACAGCAGCACTCCATCGTTAAATGGATGTGGTATATATGAAATTGAGCCTGAGCAGAACCCGAAGGCACAAGTAAGCTGCATGAGGAAGTGGCCCAAGTGCCCATGGTCTCGACTCCTGTCACATTACGTTTCATCTCCCAGTCGTCACCTATGGCCTCAAGGGGAGTTCCTTATGAGCAGTTGACTGAAGAAGAGAAAACTCATCCTTGGTTTACAGATGGTTCTGCTCCATATGCAGGCACCACTCAAAAGCAGACAGTGGCAGCACTACAGGCGCTTTCTGGCACCCACCTGAAAGACAGTGGTGAAGGGAGATCCTCTCAATGGGAGAACTTCAAGCAGTGCACCTGGTTGTTCACTTTGCTTGGAAGGAGAAATGACCAGATGTGTGATTGTATATTGATTCATGGGCTGTGTCCAATGGTTTGGCTGGATGGTCAGGTACACGGGAGGGACATGATTGGAAAATTGGAGACAAGGATTCATGTGGAAGAGATATGTGGATAGGCCTCTCTGAATGGGCCAAAGAAGTGAAGATATTCGTGTCTCATGTGAATGCTCACCAAAGGGTGACTTCAGCAGAGGATAATTTTAACAATCAAGTGGATAGGATGGCAGGTTCTGTGGAAACCAGTCATCCTTTTTCTCCAGCTACTCCTGTCATTGCTCAATGGGCTCATGAACAAAGTGGCCATGGTGGCAGGGATGGAGGTTATGCATGGGCCAAGCAACATGAACTTCCACTCACCAAGGCTGACTTGGCTACAGCCACTGCTGAGTGACCAATCTGCCAGCAGCAGAGACCAACACTGAGTCCCCGATATGGCACCATTCCTCAAGGTGATCAGCCAGCAAACTGGTGGCAAGTTGATCATAATGGACCATTTCCATTATGAAAAGGGGAGCATTTTATTCTTACTGGAGTACACACTTACTCTGGATATGGATTTGCCTTCCCGGCACGCAATGCTTCTGCCAAAACTACCAACCGTGGATTTACAGGATGCCTCATCCACTGTCATGGTATCACACACAGCATTGCCTCGGATCAAGGAATTCATTTCACAGGACTTGAAATGCGGCAGTGAGCCCATGCTCACGTAATTCACTGGTCTTACCATGTTCCCCATCATCCTGAAGCAGATGGCTTGATAGAATGATGGAATGGCCTTCTAAAGACACAATTATGGCACCAGCTAGGTGGCAATATGTTGCAGTGTTGGGGCAATGTTCTCCAGGAGGCTGTATATGCTCTAAACCAGTGTCCAAAATATGGTGCTATTTCTCTCATAGCTAGGATTCATGGGTCCAGGAATCAAGGGGTGGAAATGGGAGTGGCGCCACTCACTATTACCCCTAGTGACCCACTTGTCAGATTTTTGCTTCCTTTCCCTGTGACTTTATGCTCTGCAGGTCTAGAAGTCTTAGTTCCAAAGGGAGGAATCCTCCCACCTGTAGACACATCACTGATTCCATTGAACTGGTAGCTAAGAATGCCACCTGGCCACTTTGGGCTCCTTATGCCTCTGGATCAACAGGCAAAGAAGGGAGTTACCATACTGGCTGGTGTGATTGATCCTGATTACCAAGAGGAAATTGGATTGATATTACACAATGGAGGTAAAGGAGAGTATGTCTGGAATGCAGGAGATCCCTTAGGGTGTCTCTTAGTGCTACCATGCTTTGTGATTAAAGTCAATGGAAAACTATAGCAACCCAATTCTGACTTGACTACTAATGACCCAGACCCTTCAGGAATGAAGGTTTGGATCACCCCACCAAGTAAAGAACCATGACCAGTCGAGGTGCTTGCTAAGGGCAAAGGGAATACGGAATGGGTGGTAGAAGAAGGTAGTTCTAAATACCAGTTACAGCCACATGACCAGTTGCAGAAATGGGGACTGTAATTGTTATGAGTATTTCTGCTTTGTATGTGTGCATCAAATATTTTTGTTTACTTATAAAATATAAGATATAAATGGGGCTAGTGTGTTTTTGGTTATATGCATGTTAGTTGTACCATGTTATGTGAAGTATGACTTTATAATGTATTCAGAGATTATGTATGGTTTAAGGAGATGTGTACATGTGCCAAGTTGACAAGGGGTGGACTGTGACAGTGAAGATTGTGTGTCAACTTGTCTGGGCCATGATTCTCAGTATTTATATGTGATAACTCCTATGAAGGAATATGCTGTGAGTAGCCAATCAGTTGAAGGGGAATTTCCTTGGGGGTGTGGCCTGCATCTGTATATAAGCAGATGTTCTGGCTTTTTGCTTGCTCTGTATCCTGTGGCTGCCTCCTGTTTATATGAGCTCTGGTTCTTGGCACTTGAGCCATCAGTTTATCTGCTGATCTTGGGATTCATTGATCCTGAAGCTTGTGAGCAAGATCCCTGATCTCTGACCTGCTGATCTTGGGTTCAGCAGCCCCTGCAGCTACATGAATTGAGAGAAACCTCTATCCTGATCCACGGATTTGGGTTGTTCCAGCCTCTACAATCACGAGATGTTTCCTTGATATAAGTGTCTCTCTGTATATATTTATATGCTTTACTTGTTTTGCTTCTCTAGAAAACCCAGCCTAAGACAGGTTTCAATACTTGCTCTGCCAGTTATTAGCTGAGTGACTTTATAAAAGGTGTATATTCTCTTTTGACCTCAATTATAAATTTTATAAAATTAAAATAATGTTGACTTATCTCACAGAGGTCTCATGGAGGCTGAGCCATAGTATTTTAACATCGCTACTTGATAGCCAGCATGACAATGTTGTGTTAAATTTTAGAAACAGCAATTGCATTTTTCCATTAGCTGTCTTCCAAAATCCAGCCTGGAAAAGCTTTCTATTCTGAACATATCCATCACCAACAGGATGTATCTGTCACTGGATAGAGGACAGAGATGAAACTGCATGAAAAACTGGAAGTAATCCATTTGCTAGCCCAAACTCACTCAACCAGATAGAAAGTTGGGAATTAGGACAGCACCCTATAGCATAAGTTTGGCATGCAGTTTGTTGCCTCATTGGCCCTGAGTCATCTTCCAACCTGCTTTGGCACGTACTGGCCTTATTATTTCAGTGTGCTACCCCATGGACAATCAGAACATCTTTGGTCAATGTTCTTCTAAGCTAACAGAAGGCACAAATGTTTTGTAGCTGGCTGCTACTGATGTCCATCTTTGGTGCTGTGTAGGTTTTGCACTGGGGCAGTTGAATATTTGTTTATGGTCATCTTGGTCCTTAGCAACAGTCTCTAAACAGGTAATGTTTGTGGAAAATAGTGACATCTGTTGCTCATATATACTTAAAATAATGTGGACAATGACAACAATTTCTACATTTCTTTAAGTTCCCAGAAGTTGTGAGACGCGGTCTTTTTTTTTTTTTTTTTTATTGTTGTACTTTAAGTGAAAGTTCACATTTCAAGTTAGTCTCTCATACAAAAATTTATACATACATTGTTATGTGACCCTAATTGCTCTCCCTATACTGTGACAGCACACTCCTCCTTTCCACCCCTGATTTCCCATGTCCATTCAACCAGCTTCTAACCCTCTCTGCCTTCTTATCTCACCTCCAGACAGAAGCTGCCAATTTAGTCTCATGTATCTACTTGAGCTAAGAAGCACACTCTTCGTGAGTATCATTTTATGTCCCACAGTCCAGTCCAATCTTTGTCTGAAGAGTTGGCCTCGGGAATTGTTTTAGTTCTGGGTTGACAGAGAGTCCGGGGACCATGCTTTCTGGGGTTCCACCAGTCTCAGTCAGACCAGTAAGTCTGGTCTTTTTACTAGAATTTGAGTTCTGCACTCCATCTTTCTCCTGCTCCATCCAGGACTCTCTGTTGTGTTCCCTGTCAGGGCGGTCATTGGTGGTAGCCAGGCACCATCTAGTTCTTCTGGTCTCAGGCGGATGAAGTCTCTGGTTTATGTGGCCCTTTCTGTCTCCTGGGCTAAAACTTTCCTTGTGTCTTTGGTGTTCTTCATTCTCCTTTACTCCAGGTGGTTGGAACTAATTGATGCATCTTAGATGGCCACTTGTAAGCTTTTAAGACCCCAGGTGCCACTCACCAAAGTGGGATGCAGAACTTTTATTAATAAACTTTGTTATGCCAGTTGACCTAGATGTCTCCTGAAAGCATGGCCCCCAGACCCCTACCCCTGCTACTCTGTCCCTCGAAGTGTTTGATTGTATTCAGGAAACGTCTTAGCTTTGGTTTAGACTAGTTGTGCTGACTTCCCCTATAGTGTGTGCTGTCCTTCCCTTCACCCAAGATAATTCTTGTCTACTATCTAATTAGTGAGTAACCCTCCCCTTCCCTCCCCATGCTTGTAAACATCAAAGAACATTTTCTTCTATGTTTAAACCTTTTCTTGAGTTCTTATAATAGTGGTTGTATACAATATTTGTCCTTCTGTGACTGACTAAATTCACTTAGCATAATGTCCTCCATATTACTCCATTTTATAAGACGTTCCATGGTTTCATCCTTGTTCTTTATTGTTGCATAGTATTCCACTGTGTGACTATACCATAATTTATTTATCCATTTGTCCATTGATGGGCACCTATGTTGTTTCCATCTTTTTGCTATTGTGATCAGTGCTTCAATGAACATGGGTGTGCATATATCTATTTGTGTGATGGCTCCTATTTCTCTAGGATATATTCCAAGGAGTGGGATTGCTGGACGGTATGGTACTTCTATTTCTAGCTTTTTAAGGAAGCACTAAATAGATTTCCAAAGTGGTTTGTACCATTTTACATTGCCACCTACAGTGCATAAGTGGTCCAGTCTCTCCAACAACCTCTCCAACATTTATTATTTTGTGTTTTTTGTATTAATGCTAGCTTTGTTGGGGTGAGGTGGTATCTCCTTGTGGATTTGGTTGGCATTTCTCTAATGGCTAATGATCATGAGCATTTCCTCATGTGTATTCTTTGGCGATATGCCTGTTCATATCCTTTGCCCATTTTTTAATTGGGTTATTTGTCTTTTTTTTTTGTTGAAGTTTGGCGGTATCTTGTAGATTTTAGAGATTAGATGCTGATCGGATTTGTCATAGCCAAAAATTTTTTCCCAGTCTGGAGGTTGTTTTTTGACTCTTTCAGTGAAGTCTTTTGATGAATGTAAGTGTTTGATTTTTAGGAGCTCCCAGTTATCTAGTCTCTTTTTTAGTGCTTATGCATTGTTACTTATGGTTCGTATTGTGTCTATGCCGTGTATTAGGGCTCCTAGCGTTTTCCCTATTTTTTCTTCCATGATCTTTATCATTTTCAATTTTATATTTAGGTCTTTGATCCATTTTGAGTTAGTTTTTGTGCATGGTGTGAGATATGGGTCTTTTTTTCATTTTTTTGCAGAGTTATGCCAGCACCATTTGTTAAAGAGACTGTCTTTTCCTGAATTAATGGACTTTGGGCCTTTGTCAAGTATCAGCTGTTCATAGGTGGATGAATATATGTCTGGATTCTCAGTTCTGTTCCATTGGTCTATGTATCTGTTGTTGTATGAGTACCAGGCTGTTTTGACTACTGTGACAGTATAACAGGTTCTAAAATCAGGTAGTCTGAGGCCTCCCACTTTGTTCTTCTTCTTGAGTAATGCATTACTTATCTGGGGCCTCGTCCTTTTCCATATGAAGTTGGTGATTTTGTTTGTCCATCTCATTAAATAATGCTATTGGAATTTGGATCGGGATTGCATTGTATCTGAAGATTGCTTTGGGTAGAATTGACTTTTTCACAATGTTGAGTCTTCCTATCCATGAGCAAGGTATGTTTTTCCACTTATGCAGGTGTCTTTTGGTTTCTTGCAGTAGTGTCTTGTAGTTTTCATTGTATAGGTTTTTTACATCTCTGGTTAGATTTATTCCTTAGTATTTTATCTTCTTGGGGGCTATTATAAATGGTATTGATTTGGTGATTTTCAGTTCAAAGTTATCTTTGTTGGTGTACAGGAATGCAACTGATTCTTGTATGTTTATCTCGTATCCTGGTACTTTGTTGAAATCTTCTATTAGTTCCAGTAGTTTTCTTGTGGATTCTTTGGGGTTTTCTGTGTATAAGATCATATCATCTGCAAGTAGAGATACTTTGACTTCTTCCCTACCAATCTGGATGCCCTTTATTTTTTTTTTTCTAGCCTAATTCTTCTGGCTAGGACCTCCAGCACAATGTCGAATAAGAGTGGTGATAAAAGGCATCTTTGTCTGGTTCCCATTCTTGAGGGGAATACTTTCAAACTCTCTCCATTTAAGATAATTTTGGCTGTTGGCTTTGTATAAATGCCCTTAATTATGTTGAGGAATTTCCCTTCTATTCCTATTTTGTTGAGAGTTTTTATCATGAATGGGTGTTGGCCTTTGCCAAAAGCCTTTTCTGCATCGATTGATAAGATCATGTGGTTCTTGTCTTTTATTTATGTGATGGATATTATTGATTGTTTTTCAAATGTTGAACCATCCCAGCATACCTGGTATAAATCCTACCTGATCGTGGTGAATTATTTTTTTTGATATGTTGCTGAATTCTGTTGGCTAGAATTTTGTTGAGGATTTTTGCATCAATGTTCATTAGTGATATTGGACTGTAATTTTCTTTTTTTGTGACGTCTTTACCTGGTTTTGGTTATGCTGGCTTCATAGAATGAGTTTGGGAGTATTCCATTCTTTTCTACTCTCTGAAATACATTTAGTAGTAGTGGTGTTAACTCTTCTCTGAAAGTTTGGTAGAATCCTCCAATGAAGCCATCTGGGCTGGGTTTTTTTTTTTTTTTTTTTTTGGTTGGTTTTTTTAAATTACCTTTTCAATCTCTTCTTTTGCTATGGTTTTATTTAGTTGTTCTACCTCTGTTTGTGTTAGTTTAGGTAGGTAGTGAGTTTCTAGAAATTCATCCATTTCCTCTAGGTTTTCTAGTTTGTTAGAGTACACTTTTTCAGTTGGGTCTGTTGAGATATCACCCATCTCATTTCTTATACGGGTTATTTGCTTCCTCTCCTGTTTTTCTTTTGTCAGTTTGGCTAATGGTTTGTCAATTCTGTTGATCTTTTCAAAGAACCAGTTTTTGGTCTCATTAACTCTTTCAATTGTTTTTCTATTCTCTAATTCATTTAATTCTGCTCTAATTCTTACTATTTCCTTTCTTTTGGCGCCTGAGGGCTTCTTTTGCTGCTCTCTTTCATCTTGTTCCAGTTGTGGGGTTAATGTTTTGATTTGGGCCATTTCTTCTTTTTGGATGTGTGCATTTATTGCTATAAACTGACCTCTGAGCACTGCTTTTGCTGCATCCCAAAAGTTTTGGTAGGATGTATTTTTCTTCTCTTTTGATTCTATGAATTTCTTTATTCCATCCTTAATTTCTTCTGTAACCCAGTAGTTTTTGAGCAGAGTATTGTTCAGTTTCCATGTGTGTAAGTTTTTTCCTAGCTTTTTCTGTTATTCATTTCTACTTTTATGGCTTTATGGTCAGAAAAGATGCTTTGCAATATTTGGTTGCTTTGGATTTTGTTAAGGCTTGCTTTATGGCCTAATATGTAGTCTGTTCTGGAGAATGATCCATGTGCATTAGAAAAGAAAGTGTACTTGGCTGCTGTTGGGTGGAGTGTTCGGTATATATCAGTGAGATCAAGTTGGTTGATTGTAGCATTTAGACCTTCCGTGTCCTTGTTGGGCTTCTTTCTGGATGTTCTGTCCTTCACCATACGTGGTGTGTTGAAGTCGCCTACTATTATTGTGGAGCTGTCTATCTCTCTTTTCAATGCTGTTAGTTTGTTTTATGTATTCTGGACCCCTGTTGCTGTGTGTGTAAATATTTATTATAGTTATGTTAGAGGCATAATCTTAACATTAACTTTCAGGTCCTATTTTTTCTCATTATCTAAATTTGCATAACAAATAAGATCGCAATGAATCTTGCTGTACTGCATTGGTGAGATGGACAGATTAAACTTTAAAGTAATCATCAGCTAAGCCAAATCTTACCAAGTGATCATAGGGGAAAATAGGAGTGTAGTGACCTTTTCTAGGTGGACAAACTTTCTTGTCTTGCAGAAGTCCAGGACTTCCACATGGTAAACTTAAGTTTTCTTTAGTATGATAGTGTCTCTGGCACTTCTGATCTCTTCCCACCTACCAGATTCTAGTGGTGAATGTAATCTGTCTCCTTGCTTTTCTCCAGTTGACTTGAGTGTTCAGTAAATGGGCAACTGAGATTACTGGTGGATTTAGGCATACAAGATAATGTTAGAGAGCTTATTGGATGGTTGAGAATATGGCTGTAATTCAAGATATTCTGAAAAGGAATGAAGATGAGTGTTGTAAACATTGTTAATTGTCAGTTAATAGTCAATCCAAAAGATATATAATAAAAAATATGGAAGAGAACACGAGAAAATATGCTATTTTATTTTAATGAGTATTAATTAAACCTTGTAAAATATAAATATAGCTTTGCATTATGATAGTGTTATAACTTATTTAGTGTATTTCAGGGAAGTATTTAATTGAGGAGATACGTTTTAATTGTTAAAGATCATTGGCATGGACAATATTTCTTCTACTTGTATCCCATTATATTAACAAGTGCTTTATGGCCAGATTGGGATTAATTTACTGATGCCAATTCACAGTACCAATTTTCATTCTTCACATTTCACTTCTTCATTGTTGGGTTAATGATCTTAAAACTCTTAAACAAAATTAAAAAAAAAAAAGAAACTTGCGTGAGGCTGTAGTACTAAGTATCAGGGAAAGAATTTTCCTCCCCATTATAATTGTACAAGCCAATGTTTACTCATCTGCTTGCAGGATTGGTCTCTAGGAGTCCATTGTTTTGTACTTCCCTGGGTCTGTTTACGGATGGCAGATTCCACCTACGGTATTTTTATTTGTCTGATGAGCTAAAGAAAACCATTGAATTAATTTACTTGGATAAAGAAGCCCAGTGATAACATAGGCACATGTTTCTTGTCATTCAGAACTCAAACCAAAGCCTTCATTTTAAAAAATATTCAAGTCTTTATCAGAAGAAAGAATAGCTTCTTTTCTATCTGAAATGCTCAAAATATATATTTTTTATATTCAGACACTAAATAATCCTCTAGTAATCATCTGGCATGAATTGTCATTTAAATACAAATGAAGGCTTCCTTTAAAATTACAACTTTAGACAATGGGTTTGTGAAAAGCAATCATCAACCTGCTTGCTTACCTCTAGTCATCAACTCAGGGTAGACAGCAAGAGTGCATCAGTAAACTCTTTGCACCTCAATTTCTAGCATTTTAGGTGTGGGCAGTGGGGGTAACTTGTTTAATGATTGCAGGAGCTAACGCTTTAACAGTTAGGGATGAAATGAAAATAAACTTTTTTCAATAAACAGTGAATGGTGACTTAAGGCATCAAGTTAGAATTAAATTCATGACACTGTAAAATAGTAACCTCATTGAAGATCAAAGTCATGCTTTTTTATCCAGTGCTTCTTTGTGACAAACACATTATGTCAGCTCCACTAGCTCATTTGTCTGCTGCAGTTCCACTTTATCAGGCTGGAGTAAAAAGAATTGATGTGTCTGGATAGATAAAGTAAATGGAAACTCAGGACTCATTCCAATATGCTGTACTTTGATATATTTTGCAAACCTGAGAGCAGCTGGTGTAACACTAGTTACTGTTTGTATTTAAATATTGTACATTAGAAGACCTTTGAAAAGGTGTTTTATAATGTTCTCTTTTTTTTTCTTTTTAGAACCTATTGGCTTTTGGACTGTTCTTTCTTTTTTTCTTTTCTTTCATTTCTTTATTGTGTTCACAAATGTTTTCAGAGCTGCTTTTTCACAAACTTTCATCTTATTACCAAGTCAGATAAAACAAGTTAAGCACGATTCTCTACACAGTGCTAATTGAAATACAGTTCTAAATTGTAATACTTGCCTTTGCTTTTTGATCTCTTGGTTTACAGTACTAGATTGGGGCTTTCATAAATTAATAAGATTTATTTCCCAAAATTTCTTGTTTTCAATTCTCTGCCTTTTCTGGTTGAATTGCAAAGTGCTATAATATTTAGCATAAGAAATGCATCTTGTTTAACTTTAAATCAAGAGTCATCATGGATGTATATTCATCTAAAATTACGTTTTGACAGGATACATTACTTAGATGGAAATAAAAACATCTTTAGTGTAGCTTAATATGTAGACTAATAAAATGAAAAAAAGATGCCACCCAAAATTTACAAAATGATAGCACCATAATGTATCTCGAGTTATTACACCAAAATAAATTTTAAAGTATGGTTATTGACACTAAAATTGCTTGTGTTTTTATAAATCTGGAATGTAGACAGGCTTAAGATTATGGCTCAAGAAGCAATGATGAAAAAGAATCATTTCTGATAATAAATACATTTCTGAAAATTAATTATTCCTATATTTTTCTCTTTCTTTCCTTTAAAACTCCTTTACATGTCTAAAATAAAATTAATTGTTAAGAATATTACTTAGATAATAAAACCCAAAGTGTTCCTGTTTTATTATTTGGATACTTTAATTGACTTAATTTTTGTTTTGATTTATCTCAAGAGATGCGTCAATTCTCGGCTGTTCCATTCTGTACTCTGCTACACAGACTTAAAATGAAGTTGAACAGGTCCCAGATATTATGCATATTGGATACATTTGGAGAGGGAGTACGGGGGGAGAGGCTGTTGTGACAGGGAGGTGTCAGGAACGAGTAACTAAAATGACCCTGCAGATCTTTCTTTTACCAATACATTTAAAAGGAACTAAATCAGCTGCTGATAACTCTCCTGATTATGGGCTTTCTTGAGCTGCCTTTATGAAGAACAGGAAGACAAGATGATCGGCTCTTATCCCTGAAGAGGAACTTGATCCTGATGGAAACATCCTAATGGAAAATGTGGTGTTGGGATGAGTGTCTGTGATGAGGTGGCAGCTTGGCCATGCCACAAGTTATTCGATATCATCTACGCACCTTCTAACTCTGAATTTTCAGGAAGATTTTTATATATGGAAAAATATACAGCAATATAAAATGGTAACATAGGGTCTACATTTCTATTGATTCCTCAACCAACTATTGATTAATGCCTGTGCTTAGAATACAATATACTTTTTGAAAGCATACATGAGCAAGAGATGTTATAATCACGGCTCTTCTTGCAAATATACACAACATACATGTGATTTTATTATGGATATAATTGCCAGAAAGTATTAATCCAAAGTAAAAACCAGTGTGAAAGAAGGCAGAAAAATCAGTTTGTAGAATATATCCATGTAAATATAAATATGCTGTAAAAGTGCACTTTAACATCAGCCAGTCAATTAATAGTCTCTAAGTTTCATGATTTAAATTAAGAGGAGTTTAAAAATAATCAGGAAATGTACAGATTCCACATTTTTTAGAACTATACTTTTAAAAATGATTATTGATAGAGATGGTCTTTAGCATGTGTAGGATATATAATAAGCATATAGGGTAGACTGACAATGACAAAAACATCATGTGAATCATACATATATATGCATGCACTTTTATACACACCAACAAAATGATAGCTATTCTAATTCTAGCACCTAAAAAGGTAATTCTTTATTTGGAAGATTCTGTGGAGAGCATCTTGATTCCTTAATACCTAGTGACCTAGATGTCTGTTTATAAGAAAAGTAACAATGAAAAAGAAAGGCAATATAAAAAGAAAGTATATTCCAATGGTATAAAAAGCATAAGGGTTTCATGATTAAGTTAATGCAGTCAAGATGAACCGACTAAGGGACAAAATATAGAATTTGGTCAGTAATAGAGGAAAGGATGAGTAAGAGCCGAAAGGAAAGGAAAGGACAGAACAAGAGAGAGGTGTTGTTTAGGATCTGTGCAGTGTAGACACTACGTAGCTCCGTTTTCAGCAGCTCAAAATGTCATGTCATTGTTCAGTGTGTTCAAAATGCCACATACCCCGCATGGTGTGTGCAGTGACATTTCCTAAGTTATATCAGCAGTGAAGAACAGTGTGTAGGGTGTCATGGGCCCTACAGGGTATGATCGATGGAATACAAGTGCACACATTCAGTAATGTCCCTGAAATCCTATCCCAAACAATAGATGTTGGCCAGTTTCTCTCAACACCTCATTTGATACAGTGGGTGTGCAATGGGGGAAACCTCCACACTTACTGAACTTCCTTTTCTGCTATTGGGCAGAGTCAATTGCTTCGCAGTACAAATAGGTTAAGTAATCTGCCTTTACTAACCCTAACACATATAACCAGATAGCCCAATGAGGGCAGAGCCTGCTTCAAGTTTTATCAGCATGAAAACCGTTGATGGAGGTGACTGCACATTGTAGTATGAAAATTCTGAACTGGGAGTCACTAGCATGGAGTCCTGGCCTGAACCCTTCTTCTGAGTTGCTGAGTGACTGGGCATGTCATTTAATCTCTAGGAGACTCAGTTCCTTTACCTGTAAAATGAGAATGATGGGCTCATCTTGACAGTCAGTTTTAATTCTAAAGTTCTATGAGCCCTGAGGAAGAGACAAATAAATTACTCTCTCGGAGCCTGATTTCTAGCAAAAGAACGATGAGCAATTCCCAAATCTGCTATTGTCAATGAGAAATAACAAAGGTGATTTATCGCCTTTTGGGGCATAAATGTTTCAGACAGCTCTTTGAAATGGAAACTTCATAGAGTGCATTTGAAGCAGCTCACTTTTTTAGTAACCTCTCTGTGGCAGACGTTTTCATACATTGTCATACTTAAGTTTTTTAAGAGTGCCATAAAATGACAAAAAATGGCTCCAATTTACATATGAAATATCTGAAATTCAGAGAATTGCTGAGCTAAAGTGTGCCAGACCTTATGCTGTTGTTGTCATGTGCTGTCGAGTTGATTCTGACTCATAGTGACCCTACAGGACAGAGTAGAACTGCCCCATAGTGTCCTAGGCTGTAATCTTTAAGGAAGTAGATCACTAGGTCTTTTCTCCCAAGGAGTGGCTGGTGGGTTCAAATCACTGACCTTTGGTTAGCAGGCTAGCACTTAGCCATTGCACCATCAGAGCTCCTTAGAACTGGTGTAGATTCTTCTATATTCAAGTTTAGTGTGATTTCCACTGCACCATAGCTACTGGGAAAGGAACCCTGGTGGAGCAGTGGTTAAGAGCTTGGCTGCTAGCCAAACAATAACCGGTTCAAACCCATCAGCTGCTCTGTGGAAGAAAATGTGGCAATATGCTTCCATAAAAATTACAGCTTTGGAAATCCTGTGGAGCAGTTCTACTCTGTTGAATAAGGATGCTATGAGTCAGAATCAACTTGACAGCAATGGGTTTGCTTTGTTTATTTGTTTTTTATGGCTACTGGGAAGAAAAGAAAAGCATTTATTGCTTGCCTACTATGTGTTAGCCAATGGAAGCAGCAGTCAATAAACCAAACAACATATTGCATTGGGCAAATCTGCTGCAAAAGACCTTTTTAAAGTGTTAAAAAGCAAAGATGTCACCTTGAAGACTAAGGTGCACCTGACTCAAGCCATGGTATTTTCAATTGCCTCATATGCATGTGAAAGCTGGACAATAAATAAGAAAGCCCGCAGAAGAATTGATGCCTTTAAATTATGGTGTTGCCAAAAAAAAATTGAATATACTGTGGACTGCCAAAGAATGAACAAATCTGTCTAGGAACGAGTAGAGCCAGAATGCTCCTAGAAGCGAGAATGGGGAGACTTCGTCTCATATACTTTGGCCATGTTATTAGGAGGAACCAACCCCTGGAGAAGGAGATCATGCTTGGTAAAGTACAGTGTTAACGGAAAAGAGGAAGATTCTCAATAAGATGGACTGACACAGTGGCTACAACAATAGGCTCAAACAGCTGTAACTGTGAAGATGATACAGGACTGAGCAGTATTTCATTCTGTTTTACATAGGTTGCTATGAGTTGGAACCAACTCAATGGCACCTAACAACAATAACAACACAATATGTCAGGTTCTAAGCTACATCATTTAATCCTCATTCTGAATGAGAAGCAAATTATTATCATCAAAATTAACTAAGTTGAGTAGTTTAGACACAGACAGTATGACCCACAAAAGCCTAAACTATTAACTAGTATTAATACTTTTTTTGACCTTTAGATTAATTGAATCCTTTGTAGACAGAATACATGTTATTCGCTGGAGTAATAGATACTAGATTGGCAGCCTTAATTCCAAAACTAGTAACCCTACAAATTTCCCTGGGAGATACAGAATTCTTAGAGGGAGGCAGGAGTAAGAATGTCATAGTCCTAGTTTCTTAAACAAAGACCTATTAGAGTACATTATGCGCAGCATGACTCAGGCCAGTAAGAGTATATGTTGTTTATGGGCTAACTCAGTCTATAAGAGAGAAACTATGGAACTCCTTTTCATATAAACATTTTTGGAAGAAGAAAACCAATAGATGAATGAAAAAGGAATGAAATAAATTTAGCTATTAAATTAGTGTGACTATTTTCCTTGTATAGCTCAAAAACTGACTCTGAGGGCAATTAAAAAAAGTTCTAAAAATACTTTGAGCAATAACAACGTTATTGGAATAACTGAATTATAAGTTTGTAATGTTTACAAATGTTATTATAAATGAATAAAGGCGTTTAAAGGAAAAATTACATTTATTGTTGTCATGTCTAGTAGGTTCTTTAAAAACAAATGCATATAATTTTCATTCTTTTTTATCAGAATTATTTCTGGTAGGATAGGGTAGAATAAAATATGAGACGAGAATAAAAATATACATTTAAGGGGTTGAAATTCTTTTAATCTCTAAAATCTTTCTCATTATGGCTGGTACATTTCCCATTGCATGTGACAAACCTGGAACTAAAATGTGAGCCAACTCTAAACAAAATTGTTAGGTATATACCTTTACAAACCTCGGTCAGTCCTTTCTGATTGCCATTGTGGGACAAAAATCTATGTTCTCCTTCCCAAATCATTTTCTTATTGCTTTCTGATACTCAGAACTCCTATTATACAACTTCACCCAGATGTCCTTTCCATGTGTTGCACATAATCCCTTCAAACTTGCCCTTATCAAAACTTATCAGGGTTGTGTTTCATCTTTACAGGGGACTGTGAATGTCCAGCTATCACAACGTCTTCCATATAATGTCTACATTTTCAGCTTTCAAGCATGTTCACCCAATAACAGGCAGCAGTTTTACTGCACTTACTATGTGCTAGGCACTGTTCTAAGTGTCTCCTATATACCAATTCATTTATCCCTCATAATAACCTGTGAGTAGTCTTGCTGTTGGTATTAATTGCCATTAAGTCAAATCCGATGCCCAAGGACCTCATGTACACAGGATGAATGGTAGCCCTGTCCTGCACCATTGTCACTATCATTGGTATGCCCCAGTACATTGTTGTAGCCACCTTTCACTTTCCAGCACTATATTGAACAATATTTTGATCCATAAAGTGTTCATAGGCTAATGTTTGGAATTATCCTAACTTATTTTACCAATACATCTATCTGTGAGGGAGGGGGATAGGATAAGTAGGTTTATTATTTACCAATTGACAGAGGAGTGATGGGACTTTACTTGTGCCACAGCTAGAAAGCATCGGATATGGGACTTGGGACAGCCCTGCTTTTCTCTAAAAACATGTTCTTATTCCACAAAACTACCACCTCACTCAAGGGAATAATGAAACCAAGGTGTTCTTCTTGAGAAGATAATGCATTATAAGTTGTTAATATTATTTGGAATAATTTATTTGGTGATAGCTGGAAAAATATGGCCTAACTTAAAGGAGTAAATCCTAATAGAGTTACACTGGCTACGACATTAGATTGGTGGGGCATAAAGTTTTGGTAGAAAAGATTTGGAGACCCCTTAAATCAATATAGAAGATACGTGACTACCGAGACTTCTTAGAGCAAATTAGAAAACAGCTGTTTATACTTCTGGTAGCATCACCTCAGGCACTTTCAGAATTTGTGGAGTTATCTGTTTAGTATCCTGGAAGGGTACTGACATCAATCAGCTCAACTCAATGCCCAGATTGTACGAGCAGTAATTATACTGAAGGAGTATACAAAGTTACTGAGGAACGGAATTGCTTCAAAGATGTCAGCAGTGAATACAAGTTGACAACTACAGAAACTGTCTCTGACTAATCAAAAGACTTTATCAGTGGCTTGCTATCATGATTTAGCAACAAGGGCATTATACTGAGGCCTAAATGATGTAATAATTATGTCTAGCAATGAAACGTAAGAGCAACTGATCAGACTGGGAAAAAAGAGAAAGAAATATCATTTCCTTTCCACCTGTAAATAACTTTTTTAAAATTTATTTTTATTGTAAATACGTTGGAATCAACTCGATGGCAGTGGGTTAGGTTTTTTTGGTTTTAGATATACATGTAATAGATAGTTTGCTGTTTTAACATTCTTCATATGTGCAATTCAATGATATTAGTTATGTTTATCATGTTGTCTTACTAACTTTTGTATAGACACAGTTCATTTGAAGCCACAAATGGATTCAGAACAAATAGGAATATGGTTCAAGCAATGTTTCATTTTTGGCCAAAACCAACTAAAAAGAGGACAGAATATGGAAGGGAGAGTCTATTTTGGCTGTGTACACATTTTTGACCTGAGTGTTTGAAACAGGCAGTTAACCCAGTGTTTGGCAAATTCCAGCAAAATTTTAATGTCCTGAATAATCAGTTGTCGATGCTCACAAAGGTATCCATGAGAAAACGCTGGAAGGGCAACCAGTGTGGGCTGTGCCATAAAACCTTTCAAGACAACAAACAGGACAGAACAGTCTGTACTGTGACACCAGTTCCGTTTGGCCTCTTTTTTCCATGATGGAAAAAAAAAGCCACATTTATGCCAAGTTGTAAGCAAGAAATACATTTCTGTTTTTGGAAAGTTAGTGCCATGCTTTTTTTCATGTATAAAGGGAAGACAGTGGAGAAATCACCTGCAAGAGCCATTTCAAAGAATATCAATTACATTGTGGCTTATGTTATCACTGCGCATTAGAAAGAGACCTTTACCAAGTGATTGACCTCAGTGAACCATAATACCAATATCCTACTTAGAAGAAAAATAATTCTTCCTCCAAATTGCCATCAGTTATCAAGGCCTAAATGAGGTATGTTTTTCAAACTATTCTGACCGTTTTCAAAAATGAATATTATCTCATGACTCAACACATATATTCACATAAAAATGTGCACACTTTCTCTGGGCAATGCAGTCTGATATTGTCCATTCTATTTAATTTTATTTAATATGTTATCTTGTCTTTCATGTTATATTTTATTCTGATATGTTGCCTTTCATTTGAAAATACTAATTTTCATCTACAAAACTGATTTAACCACTCAATAATGATTCTCCATCACACTGAGGCATATCTTCTTAAGTTTGTGAATGCATCTCCAGATTTAGAAATTGGGAACTAAAAATACTAATGCAAAAGAAAAAAAAGTTTGCCATTTGGAAACGATCAGGCTTAACTGAGATTGTTATGAGTATCAAATTCCATTTTCATCAATTCCATTTAAAAAGATGTTTTTAAATGAGCTATATTTTGTGATGATTGATTATGTAAATAAATAAAATATTGGCCTAGAAAACATTATATAATTAAAGTATCACAAACACTGCAGAAACTTCCTGAATGTGTAAGTCCTGAGAAACTGTTTTTTTCAAACGTATCAGTTAGTTTTGCCATAAGGGAAGTATTGGATTCAAAGCATAAGAAACAAACAAACAAACAAAAAAGATTTCAACACTGTAATACCTACTGCCAGTATTTGCTGTTAAAGTATAAAAAGATTACTTCTTTACAAATTCTGCAAAATCCACCTCTTTTAGTATAAAAACTATCCGTAACAATATTTATCTAGAACTTGACAAATTAATTTTAAAAAACGGATGCTCCATACTAGATGATCTAGTATGAAGGATGTCTGCATTATAATTTGAACATGAATTGCTAGGGCATTCTTGCCAATGCTATAACTGGTCTAATTGGAAGACTGTCCTACATAGACTATCACTTCTCAAGGTTAAAAACTATCTTTTATTTATTATTGTATCGCATCGCTTGGCATTATGACTGTCGCATAATACTGACCCAGCAAGAGTTTGTTAAATGAATAAATCTGTTCCACTTAACATCTGACCATCTTAAAATAAATAACATCTTAAAAACAAAACAAAAACATTTGGGCCCAAAACCTCATGTGTTTCCACTCAGGAGGATAATAAACCAATTCACTTGTTTGTACAAACTCATCAATTTGGTTAAATTAGCTACAAAGTTAAAAATAAAAACTTACAAAAAAACTTAAGCATCTTACCTTGACATCATCTTCTGGGAAACTCTCTTTAGGAATAAAGTGTCTGGTACAGTCAGTGGCCCCTTGTGTATGGTTATCCACTGTTATACAACACACAGTAGAACCATGAAGGTAGTTATCACAAATGACATAGATGCATCCATTATAGCTGCAATTTTTGGATATATTAACAATTTTTAGGACTACTTACTGGTCGTTGAACCTGCTGTTCCTGTTTTCCCTCCTCAACACCTTTGAATATATTGTTTTGTTTGTAAGGCATTCACTTCCTTTCAACTCCTGAACTTGACTTCTTGATGTTCTATCTATTCTGCAAAGTCTGGCTCACATAGGGCGCTCTGAGTCCTAATCTACTCAATGGCAACGGGTCTGTTTTTTTTCATTTGTTTGTTTGGCTCACTTGTAACATCTTCAAAGAAGACTTACTGAGTTTTTTAAATTTTCTTTTTGTGTTGAAGGCACTTATGTATATATATTTTTTCTGCTGTATATTATTGTGACTTTATTTGTATAAAATTTATTTTGCATCCTACCATTTAAGTCTTTTTGACTTAAGGGACCTTATATAACATCCTGGGGTTATACCCCAGGAACCCTGGTGGCACAGTGGTTAAAGCAACCAACCGCTAACTAACTGAAAGTTTGGCAGTTCAAAACCACCAGCGACTCCATGGGAGAAAGATGTGGCAGTCTGCTTCCATAGATATTTACAGTCTTGGAAACCCTGTGGGGTTGCTATGAGTCCAGATCAACCAATGGCAATGGGTAGAATCCAGCACAGCGTTTTGCACACAGTAGATTTAAACATGAGCATTCATTCATTCATTCACCAAAGTGTTATTGAATACTTAGCCTTGTTATTAATATTTTAAGGCACTGAGAATAGTGCTGTAAATAAAACAGACAAGGCCTCTGCCTTCTAAGTGCTTACATCTGTACATGAAGGTCTAAATAAAAATATTTAGAACAGTTTCCTTTGGTTTGGGATTTGGACCAACATAGATGAAATTCTGGATCTAACATCTATGAGCTGGGTGATGCTGGAAATGTTATTAAAATGCTCAGATACATATTTAGTAAAAATACTTATCTCAAAATATTGTTTGGAAAATTAAAAAGCATATAATTTGCTGGTATGTATTTGCCACTCATAAATGTGATTTCCCCTCCCATTCCAAGAAGGTAAGAAACATTCTTTTAGTTGTTCACAGTATACAAAAAGTAACAATTTGTTAGTTTTGCAAATTACAAGATATTATATTTATTTAGAATATTAATTTCTTTAAATCAGATTAAGGAAAACTGCAAATAAATATTTATTGAATCAATGAAAAAATTAGGTTTTTAACCTTTTGGTGTAACTTCCTAGACATGTTGTTTGGACATTGGTAATATTTAACATTTACGATTAATGTAGGTTAAACTTAACAGTTAAAATTAAGTTGAACTATTTAGTTACTCTTTGATTTCTTGGCAAAAAAAAAATCTAGGTATTTAGAACCTAGTTAAATATGTGACATGTAATTAGCTATTGAAATATATAATAAAGCCAACCCCCTACTCTTCTGTAAATTTTCTCTTATAATACTTAGAAAGTAGCTATAGACAATGCTGTCAGTTTTAATCTAATAAAGGCAAAGGGAATACGATAATCATTTGATTTTTTTTTTCGTATAAAAACCTCTGCATTGAGAAATAGCATCTACCCACTTCAAAGGAGACTTTCTGCCTCAGTGATTTGCTTATGGTCAAAGTAAGAGACTGTCATTTGTCCACAAAAATGCACTTTCCCTTTCTTTTCGAGAACACTTTTTTTTTTTTCTCTTGTATTACATTTTCTAGCCTCACTTGCAGTTAAATGTGGCTGTGTGATTAAGCTCTTGTCAATGCAATATGAGTGCAAGAGGTGTGTGCCTTTCCAGCCCAGGGCCTCAGGACAGGCAAACCTCCTCCGCCAGCTGCATCCTGCAGCAAGCCAGCCTGACCATGTAGACAACATAAATCCACCATTGAATGAAAGAGTAAAAGAAGTCGCATCACTTAAGTCCGATTTTAAAAATATCTATAGAGTGTCTACTATACGTCAAGCACTGTTCTAGGGGCTGGAAATACAAAAATAAACAAAACAGATAAAGGCTCCTTCCCTTGTGTTGCTTTTATTCCAGTGAGGAAATACAGACAGTAAATAAGAACTATAAATTTAAAAGTATATTATAAAAAGAAAAGTGCTATGGGAAGAAGAAAAGGTAGAACCACATAAGGGAAATAGAGAGTGTTAGTAGGGTTGGATCTAGCCTCATAGGGAAAATGATATTTGGGCAAAGCCTTTTCCAACCAATCGAATTAGACACCAGATATTAATTAACTGGCATACATAGGCTGAAGATCAGCCCTACTTGCAGGATATATATATATAATATATATGTGTATAAAATTGTGCTTTAAGTGAAAGTTTATAGTTCAAGTCAGCCTCTCATACAAAAAATTATACACACTTTGCTATGAGACCATAGCTGCTCTCCCTACAATGTGACAGCACACTCCTCCTTTCCACCCCAGATTTCCTGTGTCCATTCAACCAGCTCCTGACCCTCTCTGCCTTCTCATCTCGCCTCCGGACAGGAGCTGCCCATTTAGTCTCATGTATCTACTAGAGCTATGAAGCACTCTCTTCACAAGTATCATTTTATGTCTTACAGCCCAGTCTGATCTATATCTGAAGAATTGGCTTTGGGAATGGTTTACGCTCTGGGCTAACAGAGACTCTGTCGGCCATGTCTTCCGGGGTCCCTCCAGTCTCAGTCAGAATAATAAGTCTGGTCTTTTTACTAGAATTTGAGTTCTGCACCCCACTTTTCTCCTGCTCTGTCAGGGACTCTCTGTTATATTCCCTGTCAGCTGCTCATAAGTGAATGAATTTATGTCTGGATTCTCAATTCTGTTCCATTGGTCTAAGTATCTGTTGTTGTACCAGTAGCAGTCTGTTTCGACTACCGTGGCACTATTAACAGGTTCTAAAATCAGGTAGTGTGAGGCTTCCAACTTTGTTCTTCTTCTTCAGTAATGCTTTACTTATCTGGGGCGCCTTCCCTTTCCATATGAAGTTGGTGATTTGTTTCTCCATCTTGTTAAAAAATGTCGTTGGAATTTGAATTGGAATTGCATTGTATATGTCGATAGCTTTGGGTAGAAGTGACATTTTCATAATGTTGAGTCTTCCTATCCATGAGCAAGGTTTTTTTTTCCACTTATATGGGTCTCTTTTGGTTTCTTGCAGTAGTGTCTTGTAGTTTTCATTGTGTAGGTCTTTTATGTCTCTGGTTAGATTTATTCCTAAGTATTTTATCTTCTTGGGGGCTATTGTAATTGTTATTGATTTGGTGAGTTCCTCTTGGAAGTCTTTGTTGGTGAAAAGGCAACGGATTTTTGTATGTTTATCTTGTATCCTGATACTTTGCTGAAATCTTCTATTAGTTCCAGTAGTTTTTTTGTCGATTCTTTGAGGTTTTCTGTGTATAAGATCATATCATCTGCAAATAGAGATACTTTTGCTTCTTCACTACCAATTTGGATGCCCTTTATTTCTTTTCTGGCCTAATTGCTCTGGCTAAGACCTCCAGCATGATGTTGAATAACAGTGGTGATAAAAAGCATTCTTGTCTGGTTCCCTTTCTCAAGGGGAATGCCTTTGGATTCTCTCCATTTAGATAATGTTAGCTGTGGCTTTGTATAAATACCCTTAATTATGTTGAGGAATTTCCCTTCTATTCCTATTTTGCTGAGAGGTTTTATCATGAATGAGTGTTGGACTTTGTCAAAAGCCTTTTCTGCATCAATTGATAAAATCAAGTGGTTCTTGTCTTTTGTTTTATGTATGTGATGGATTATGTTGATTGTTTTTCTAATGTTGAACCATCCCGGCATACCTGGTATGAATCCCACTTGGTCATGGTGAATTATTTTTTTGGTATGTTCTTGAATTCTATTGGCTAGAATTTTGTTCAGGATTTTTGTGTCTATATTCATGAGAGATATTGGTCTGTAATTTTCTTTTTTTGTGGTGTCTTTACCTGGTTTTGGTATCAGGGTTATGCTGCTTCATAGAATGTGTTTGGGAGTATTCTATCCTTTTCTATGTTCTGAAATACCTTCAGTAGTAGTTGTGTTAATTATTTTCTGAAAGTTTGTTAGAATTCTCCAGTGAAACCCTCAGGGACAGGGCTTTATTTTGTTGAAAGTTTTTTAATTACCTTTTCAATTTATTCTTTTGTTATAGGTTTATTTAATTCTACCTCTGTTTGTGTTAGTTTAGGTAGCTAGTGTGTTTCTAGAAATTTGTCAATTTCCTATATGTTTTCAGATTTGTTGGAGTAAAATTTTTCTAGTGTTTTGTTACTATTCTTTTCATTTCAGTTGGGTCTGTTGTGATATCGCCCATCTCATTTCTTATTCGGGTTATTTGCTTCCTCTCCTGTTTTTGTTTTATCAGTTTAGCCAAAGGTTTATCAATTTTGTTGATCTTTTCAAAGCACCATGTTTTGGTCTTATTAATTCTTTCAATTATTTTTCTATTTTCTATTTAATTCTGCTCTAATTCTTATTATTTGCTTTCTTCTGGTGCCCAAGGGCTTCTTTCGTTGCTCTCTATTTGTTCGAGTTGTAGGGTTAACATTTTGATTTAGGCCCTTTCTTCTTTTTTGGACATGTGCATTTATTGCTATAAGCTGACCTCTGAGTACTGTTTTTGCTGTTTCCCAAAGGTTCAGGTAGGACGTGTTTTCATTCTCATTTGATTCTGTGAATTTCTTTATTCCTACCTTAATTTCTCTGCTATAACCCAGCAGTTTTGAGGAAGGTGTTGTTCGGTTTCCATGTGTTTGATTTGTTTACCTTGCTGTTTCTGCTATTGATTTCTACTTTTAAGGCTTTATGGTCAGAAAAGATGCTTTGTAATATTTCAATGCTTTGGATTCTGCTAAGTCTTGCTTTATGGCCTAATATGTGGTATATTCTGGAGAATGTTCCATGTGAGTTGGAAAATAAAGTATACTTGGCTCCTGTTGGGTGAAGTGTACTGTATATGTCCATGAGGTCAAGTTGGTTGATTGTGGCATTTAAATCTTCCATGTCTTTATTGACCATTTTTCTGGATGTTCTGTCCTTCCACAAAAGTGGTGTGTTGAAGTCTCCTACAATTATTGTGGAGGTGTCTATCTTTCTTTTCAATGATGTTAGAGTTTGTTTTATGTATTCAGGAGTCCTGCCATTGGGTGTGTAAATATTTATTGTGGTTATTTCCTGCTGGTGTATTGACCCTTTAATCATTAGATAATGTCTTTCCTTATCCTTTGTGGTGGATTTTACTTTAAAATCTATTTCGTCAGAGATTAATATTTCCCCTCCTGCTATTTTTTGAGTGTTGTTCACTTGATAAATTTTTTTTCCATCCTTTGAGTTTTAGTTTGTGGCTTTAAGTCTAATGTGTGTCTCTTGTAGGCAGCATATAGACAAATTGTGTTTTTTTTAATCCATTCTGCTACTCTTTGCTGCTTTATTTGAGCATTGAGTCCATTTACATTCAGCATAATTACTGATAGGTAAGAGTTTAGTGCTGTCATTTTGACGTCTTTTTTTGTGTGTTTTTGACAGTTTCTTTGTTCCACTTAATTTTCTGTGCTGAGTCGTTTTTCTTTATGTATTTTCTTTTCACCTTTTTCATTGTTGTTCATTTTGTATTTGCTGAGTCTATGTTTTTCTTGTTTTTTATTTTGATGTGTAGGATTGTTAGTTTCCTTTGTGGTTACCTTAATATTTACCCCTATTTTTCTAAGTTTAAACCAATCTTTTATTTGTTTATATTGTCTTGACTTCCTCTCCATAAAAAAGATCTATGACTACATTTTTTAGTCCCTCTTTTTTGTTTTAATGTTGTCGTCTTTACATGTTGACGTCTCTGTTTTCCAATTTTCAGTGTTTTAGCTTTTATTTATTTTTGTGACTTTTCTCTCTGGGTTGATATCTGGTTGCTCTGTCCTGTGTTATAGTTTTGGGTTGTTATCTGATGTTATTGATTTTCTGACCAGAGGGCTCCCTTTAGTATTTCTTGTTATTTTGTTTGGTTTTTACAAATTCCCTAAACTTCTGGTTACCTGAAAATGCCCTAATTTCACCATCATATTTAAGAAACAGTTTTGCTGGATATATCCTTCTTGGCTGACAATTTTTTTCCTTCAAGGCTTTATGTATGTCATCTCATTGTCTTCTTGCTTGCATGATTTCTGCTGAGTAGTTCGAGCTTATTCTTATGGACTCTCCTTTGTAAATGACTTTTCGTTTAGCTTTAGTGGCTCTTAAAATTCTCTTTTTATCTTTGGTTTTGGCAAGTTTGATTATAATATGTCTTGGTAACTTTCTTTTGGGATCTACTTTGTGGGGGATTCAATGAGCATCTTGGATAGATATCTTCTCATCTTTCATGGTATCAGGGAAGTTTTCTGCCAACAAATCTTCAACAATTCTCTCTGTATTTTCTGTTATCTTCCTCTGTTCTGGTACTCCAATCACTCATAGGTTATTCCTCTTGATAGAGTCCCACATAATTCTTAGGGTTTCTTCATTTTTTAAAGTTCTTTTAACTGATTTTTCCTCAAGTAAGTTGGTGTCAAGTGCTTCATCTTCAACATCACTAATTCTGACTTCCATTCCCTCATTTGTGCTCCTATGACTTTCTATTGAGTTGTCTAATTTTGAAATTTTATTGTTAATCTTCTAGATTTCTGTTCGCTCTCTATGGATTCTTGCAGCCTGTTAAATTTGTCATTGTGCTCTTCTCTAATCTTCTTAATTTCCTCTGTTGCTTTGTCTGTGTGTTCCTTGGCTTGGTCTGTGTTTTGTCTGATGGCCTTCCTGATATCTTGAAGAGTTCTGTATATTAATCTTTTGTGTTCTAACTCCGGTGATTCCAAGAAGTTCTCTTCCTCTGGAAAGTTTCTTGATTCTTTGTTTTAGGAGCTTGCTGAAGCCATCATGGTCTGCATCTTTATGTGATATGATATTGACTGTTGTCTCTGAGCCATCAATAAGTTATTATATTTATTTATTTTATGTTTGCTTACTATGTCCTAGCTTCTTGTTTTGTTTCATTTTGATATGCCCAAATAGGCTGCTTGTGTGAGCTAGTTTGATTATTGGCACCTTTGATGCTTTAACATCCTGTCACCAAGTAGTTAGGTCTGTTACTAGGTATGTGAGCCCAGAAGTCCATTTACTTCTTGTATAGATTCAGGTCAGGTGTTCAGATAGTCAGTCACAAAGTGTGTGGTGCAGGCTCTCACCTACAGTCCTAGACTGGCAGGGGTGATTGTAGCAGACACAGGTATCTGGCTGCAGTAGGCGGTCATGTGCTGAGCAAGGCATAGGGCTGATGGCTGCCCCTGAGTGTCTGGGAGGAAAGTGTGTCCCTGTTCCCTAGAAGGCATAGGTAGTTGAGTTTTGCAGCCAGACTATGGGCACCCAATGCTGTTGGCTGTAAGGACTGGCAGGGGAGATACCACTTATTCTTGGACCACTGTTGCAGGTGGCTAGGTGATGTGGGTGGAGCCACCAGTCCTCAGGCCCCTGATGTGGGTAGGTGAGGACCCTACTTAATGGACAGAGCAGTATCAAATGTCATGAACCCGCCACTCTACCGTATAGCTGATACAGTGAAGGTAGGCTTCAAGTATATACCCTGTTGTACTGTGCTAATGAGGGGCTATGCCACTGAAATGGGCCCACACAGGTCTATGCAGGGATGAAAGGCATTTAATGTCCATGGACCCCTTATGCCTGTGCCTAGGCAAAGGAGCTGTGTCTGCCCTGAGTTTCCAGCTTAGGGGAGCTGGCAGATTATTTTTTTTTCCTGTTTGTTAATTTGTTCCCTCTCCAAGGCCAGAGGAATGGCTCAGGGCACCTGATGAGTCCTACTTACAGCCCAGAGGACTCAGTAATTGCTGAAGCTGGCCTGGGACTCAGGACTCAGTGCAGGGTAGGGAGGGAGCAGGTAATCGGGAGAGAGTTTCTTCTGAAATGGGGTGATTTTTGATCCACAGAGTGGGTTAAACGCATATACTTATCTTTTGCTAATTGAGTGTCCCTTTTCACCTGCTCTGTAGGCCTGAGCAGACTCTCTGTCACTTAGTCTCTTCCAACGTTGAATACATGTCCTGAATGCCACTACTTGCCTCATCCCTCAGGCCAGCTGATCTGGTCTTTGGGACACTGGCTCCTGCTGGGTTAGATCTGACAGCTCTTCACTGCTTCTGAACTGTCTCTTCTCCCCGCACCCCCACCATTCAGTCCAATTCCTCAACTTTGTCTTTGATATTCAGGGCTCCTAGATTATCATATATAATCGATTCACTTGTTTTTTCGGGTCTTTGTTGTAAGAGGCACCACCGGAAGCATCTGACTACTTCGCCATCTTGGCCCCCCATATTAAGTATTTTTGATTGTACCCTAAATGTAAAGGGAGAATGGATGACAATTTGGGAGGATTAAGTGACTGTGGTCCCAAGAGTGGTCCTGAAATACTAAAACTTCTACCTCGTATATACTTGTCTTCAGCAAATAATTATTTTTGCCTGCCAATAAAACAAAAATTAGTAAACAAGAAAATAAACAAAAAAGCATTTATTTCCTATAAAATCCCCCACTCTTAAGGCGACTATATCAACTTTCAGGGTCAATGATTCCTTAGAAGTTCCATACGTAAAACAGTGCTTCTTGATAGAGGTGCACGCTATTCTCAGTCAAAATATTTGCTTCCAAGGCTGTCATTTTCTAAAAGCTATAATTCTATCTATATTCTGAACATGCAGTGTAGCCGACTGTTAATATAAAGCTAACTTGCTATTATCAAAGAGACTCACAGAGATAGGAGCTTGAAGAATATAAATGCTTGTTTCCTTCTGATATAACAGTTTGAAGGTAATGAGTCCAGGTCAATTAGGCAGCGTAGTTTGACTTTTGGCCGTCATTCAGTTGGCTTTTTTATCCTGTACTCGACACTCATATACAACCATTGCTGCACTGCTTTTCTTTTTTAAGGTTTGAATTAAAATTAGGGTTCAGGATGGGGGATCCATTCTAAATTGTCAGTGCCTGTGCCGCAGTGATTTTTAAATATTTTTAATATTACTGCTGCCCCTCAGTGCCTCAAAGCCAACCAAAAATAATCAATTAAATCAACATTTAATGAATATCTACTATTTGCCAAGAATTTTATGATGTGTTGAGGAAGATACAGGGTAAATAAGATTGATCCTTTCTTTTCAAAGGCATAGATTTAAGCATTTTGAAGTCTAGTGGTACTTGACCTTAACTTACTTAATCAGAGATGAATACACAATAGAAAATGTGTGTTAAAAATTCATACCAGTATACACCTAGAAAATTTTGAATAAAAATTTCTGAATGTGTATTTAAAGTTTGTTGTCTTGATTTTTAGGAACCAATACGTCTTAATCAGACCTCAGTAACTTTGACATAATTTCCACTTGCGTCTAGTTTCCTGGTATCCATTTTGCTGACAGAAACTGCAAATACGTAATTTTTAAAACCACTATCCAAAACGAAACAAATAAAAAACCAAACCCATTGCCACGGAGTTGATTCTGTCTCATAGCGATCCTATAGGTATGCATATAATAAGGTCGCTGGGTGGCGGGAAAAGGCTAAACACGCAACTACTAGCTGAAAGACTGGTGGTTTGAACCCACCAAAAGCACCCCAGAAAACAGGCCTGGCGATCTATTTCTGAAAGTTCGCAGCCTTGAAAACGCTATGGAGCATAGTTCTACTCTGCATACACGTGATCACCATGAGTTGGAATCGACCTGATGGCAACTAACAACAACAACCTAGGTATATAAGTAGTACATAATGAGGCAGCTTAACATAACAGAGTAAGCACAGGCCAAATGGTAATGGCCTGCTCGCAGAATATTTACCTCTCTGACGTTATTTTTCACATCTGCACAATTATCAGGTTAGACTAGGTGAGCTTCAACGTCTCATGCCACCCTTATTTTCCATGATTCTTAGTGCCCAGTGCACAGAGAACTTTAACGCATAGTAATTTTATATTGTCTATCCAAAGGCTAGGTTATTTACATCTTTGATGATAAATTGTGTCCTATTTGAACTTGATGTTGAGGCTGCTGATAAGTGAGGGTTGGTAAAATCTCCAATTATAATCAGGTCTTTTTCATATCCACCAGAAAGCTTCTCTGGATGAAATCAAGCTTCAGTGTGTAATTAAATACAGTAGCTCCTTAGATACGGATTTGTGTAAAAATAAATTACTGAATTACTTTCCTTAATTTTATAGAACCTTTACCGATGCTTAACTTTGGCCCCATCATTTTTAACAATCCTTCCTGTGATGCTGATCACAGCCCTTAGTGAAAACATGAATTAAAGTTAGATACCCCAACAGTGGTTTCTATATTTTTAACATGAAATACACACTCTAAACCTTAACGTTATAAAACACAATGACAGTTTTTACAAATTCATAGTTTGGTTTCGCTTTGAGTAGTGTTTTGCATTTTAGTTTTGCTTCTTTTCTCCCCTGCCTTTGGTCAAGGTGTTTTGTTTTGTTTTGTTTCTTGTCTTGCATCTGTTTTGCAGTTTATTGCTCTGGTGATAAATTTTCACTTCTATTTATTTTTATTTCCAGGGTATTTATTCTATTTGTACTCACAGTCTTACAGGCCAGGATGGTGATCGTTATACAGTAGTTTACTTTTAAATAAATAGGACTGTTCAAGCAGCTCATACAGGAAGATGTATCACCAGCCTGAATAATTGTGACAACCATAGACGGTATCAGTGCCTGTTTGTTTGCACAATACCCTCCTGCATTAAGAAAGCTGTCCCAGCTGTCTTGGGCTCTGGAGTCACCCATTTCATCACTTGACACTGCGGCAGATGTTATGGATTGATAACAGACTTCACTTCATTCACTCCTCATCTAAGATTACCTCGGGGGAAAAAAAAATCTAATACATTATAACCCTCACAGCCATTTGTTAGAAAAATAAAAAAAATCAGCAATTTATTCCCCTTTTTAGCATTAAAAGGAGTTCTTCCCCCCTCTCTTTGAATGCACATACTATTTTAAAATAGCCATTTAACACATTTGAGGCATGGTTTTCTGTCAGCAAGAAAATCAGTGAAAGACAAGACTAATGATTTAATTGAATTAGGACCAGATCAGATTTAGGGTTGATGACTCATATTCCCATTATATCAGAAAGATGCTGCCTGCCTTTAATGATGTAGATATGTGCTACATTCATAGGTTTGTGAAATGATTTCTTGATTTCTGGGAAAAAAAACTGAAAAAGAAGAGCTCTGTTTGGGATTTAAAAGGAGGTATAAAATCTGTATTAAGTTGAACAGGTTTCTTAGCTAAACAGCAGATTCTCCCATTTAGTTTAGAAAATTCAAGGCTTCCTGTAAATATAACACAAGTAGGATTGACCATTGCTTAAAGATCTTTCAATGAAACAGTCTGAAAAGTGGGCATTTCCTACATACAAATACATTTTATGACAAAAAAATATGGATAAAAATGAAGAAAAATGTGCAATGGGCCTGTTTCTTAGATGGGAAAATGCTTCGTACACGAACAGTGTGGTTTTATGGTTCAGGTCGTAGAATAGCAGAATAACATGCAATTGAAGTGCATTTCAAAGTTAAATGGGGCAGGAGGTAGCTTATGTATCAACAACATTGCCTTTCTTATTAGTTTTGAGCTGGTGTGCAGAAGCTTCAAGTTTGCATCTTAAATTCAGGGATTTCTGATATTTTTTATATTTATTTCTACCTCAAAGTTAGCTTTTCAGGGGCAACTTTTAGTCTGTGAGTCCGGGATGTATCCACACAACACCACCCAGAAGCAAGGTCAGCAAATCCCAAAGTGGGCAGAGATGCTCAGAATGTTGGCCCCAGGATAAAAAAGAAAGGGAATGGAGAATGGACATCAAGTGACAAGATAGCTTCAGTCAAAATGATTAAATGGTAATAACTTTCAAGTGTGTAGCATTTTAAAGTCCACAAAACTCCTTCTTTTTATGACATTTTTGTTTTTATCCTCCTTGTATTAGAATGATGCAGACAAGGTAGATAGTAAAACCTACTTTACGAGGGGGAAAGTGAGTCTCAGAGAAACTAAAAGACTTGTCTAAGGTCTCACAGCTAGTCAGTGGGAAATACAAGTTTCAAACTCTGTTTTACACTGCCAAATCAAGCATTCCTTTTGCTACACCATATGGACTCCAAATAACGGTGACAAGTCTCATTTAAAGCTCACTACAGTCCCTATTCTATTGAGCCTGGAATGAAGAACAAAGGAACAGTTGCTCTGGTAGCTCTGATATTCTTCACTTTCTTCTCCCCTTTCTCATAGAGGTTCAGGGAGAAGCCTTGCCTGGGGTGACAACAGTTCATGGAGCGGGTTAGAAGATAAAGAAAAGGGACCATCGCAAAGCCCCGTGAGGGATTACAACAATGTTTTTCATGCACCTCATCAATCTAAGATAGTGTAAAGGAATTCAATGATTGCTGTTCAGTTTTGAATCTACGCTAAACATAAAACATTACACCAACCATTAGAGTGAAATTTGACCTGGGAGTCTGAAAGAGTGCAGAGGAGATGAGTTTTTTATTCCTCTTATTGACATTGAATTTTGATAATCAGTTCAGTACCTCACGTTGATGGTGGTGGAGGAAGCATCATTTCTTTCACGCCATTCATGATGCCTCTGGCTCACCTCCAAAAGCAGTTTGTTTCAAATCTAGAAATACATAGTCTATCATTGCTGGGAATATTGCTAGTTTTAAGTGCTGCTCTAGAGAAGAGATGATCTCTGAGGTAGGATTCCAGGAAATTAGCGCGCTAACTTAAATGACAGAGGGACCATAGGCTTGATTCCAACAAGATCTCTAAGGAGGTGAATGAGGGGAATAGGAAGTAGAGATACCATGGCAACTAGTGGTTCTCTTAAGAGTGGTGTAGGTAATACAGGCTATAGGAGTCTCTCCCACTCCTTCTCTGAAAGAATTAGGAAGAGCCAAACAGAATTCCAGGTCTCCAGTCAAGCCAGCTCAGGCCCAGCACAATCTCTAGGCTCAGTAAGGGACTGACGTGTCAAATGGGGAAACAGACAAAAGTAGAGATGTTAGAAAAAGCCAACACTGTGGGCAATAAGGGAACACTGTGATGCTTCAGGAGGCCTGGTGGTGCAGTGGTTAATAGGTCAGCAGTTTGAATCCACCAGCTGCTACTTGGAAACCATACGGAGCAGTTCTACTCTGTCCTATAGGGTTGCTATGAGTTGGAATCAACTCAGTGACATTGGATTGGGTTTTGGTGACACTTCAGGACATAGATCCTCAGAATTAACCCTGCTTGATCCAGCCAGATTTACTATGTATCCCAGAAGCTGGTGGGGCCAGGAATCATTATATACTTTCAGTTGTGGTAAGGTTGCTTTAGAAACGAAGAAAGATTGATAGTGAAGGTGGAGACATCAAACTGATCTAAGATTTGGAATCCTACGAACATAAAAGGAGTTCTGAATTTCTGCATTGCAAGCCAGAAAATATTTTTTTCTATATTTCATTGCTTGCATATCACACATGCTTTCACATTTTAACAGCTTTGAAATAAGATTGCATCATAGAATCCTTATCCTTGGTTTCTCACATTTTAATTGGTGACGTTTTCTTGGTTATACATAAAATAATGGTGTATCTAGCAATGGAAGTATCTAAAATTTGATCAAATGATTGTCAGGTGCCTGCAAGGAAGTAAATAACCTAAACAAACTCGGGTGAGATATCTGGAGCCAGTCACAAAGAATTCAGGATCTCTATGACAGTGGAACTAACAAGAAGACTCTAGAAAACCTTGAGATGCAGATCAAGTTAAAAGGAAAATGATTGTGCTGGAAGAATAATACATTATTTGCCTGGGCTGAATTCTTATAAATTGTCTTTCAATTTGTAATTTACACTTGCAAGGTTAGCATTAGAGGCTGTGTTTTATTTTAATTTCTACTACATATGGAAGATGATGGAAGCAAAGCAACTTGGAGTATGAAACTAGATGATAGACCCCAAATCCTAATGTTCATGGGAGAAATATCTCAATCCATTGAAAAAAGATGGTGGGAGAATGCTCAAGAAGCAGTACTAGACATGTTCACGTTGAATATAAACTGGGAGCTTACAGTTGTAAAAGGAAAACTCAGAATGGTAACTTTTTTTAACCTGGTTTATGTTGTGTTTTATACTTTATAAATTTATATGTGCTCCTGAAAAGTCCTATGTTGCATTGATAAAAATTTGTAAAGACTGTTAGATTTAACAAGCCCAAGGCATACCTTACTGATGAAGATCAAAGACTACAGCCTTCTGTATGGATTACACCTCAACATAAAGAAAACAAAAATCCTCACAACTGGACCAATAAGCAACATTATGATAAATGGAGAAAAGATTGAAGTTGTCAAGGATTTCATTTTACTTGGATCCACAATCAACACCCATGAAAGCAGCAGTCAAGAAATAAAATGACGCGTTGCATTAGGCAAATCTTCTACAAAAGACCTCTTCAAAGTGTTAAAAAGCAAAAATGTCACCTTGAAGACTAAGGTGTGCCTGACCCAAGCCATGGTGTTTTCAATTGCCTCATATGCACACAAAATCTGAACAATGAATAAGGAAGACGGAATAAGAACTGAAGCTTTTGAATTGTGGTGTTGGCAAAGAATATTGAATATACCATGGACTGCCAAAAGAACGAACAATCTGTCTTGGAAGAAGTACAAACAGAATGCTCCTTAGAAGCAAGGATGGCGAGATTACGTCTCACATACTTTGGACATGCTATCAGAAGGGATCAGTCCCTGGAGAAGGACATCGTGCTTGGTAAAGCATACGGTCATTGCAAAAGAGGAAGACCCTCAATGAGATGGACTGACACCGTAGCTGTGACAATGGACTCAAGCATAACAATGATTGTGAGGATGGCCCAGGAACCGGGCAGTGTTTCCTTCTGTTGTACATAGGGTTTCTATGAGTCAAAACCTACTCGATGGCACCTAACAACAAATAACAACAGGCAAATCTATTTTGTAAAATGAATAAATGTTCTCCATTTACCTATTTCATAAATTTGAAATGTCAGGTTGATATACACCTATACTTAAAATGATAATGATAATGATAATGGTGATATAAAACCATCAATAAGCTCTAGCTCTTTGATCAGTCTAGTATATAACATATTCAAACATAAAACTCTTGGCATTAAGGAGTTTGCTTTATAAGAGAGAAATAAGATATAAAGAGAGTTTGTATTCATAAGCGGTCAGATCTAGAATGACTGGGAGATGAAGCTGAAAGTGTTCTCTGAGCTGGTATGAGAGGAAGGCAATAATATTTTCATTTTGTGTCACAAAAACCTAGGGTACTTTAACCCTCCCAACTGAGTTCTTATGTTTTCCATGCTCTTCGTAGGAACACTGTGATCTTTTTTCCTGGCCCCTTGCCAGTGAGTGATCAGTGGCAGCAAAGAGAGCTTGCCTCTCTGAAATGTAATGGCTACCTAAAATGGGTCTGCTTCCCTTGGCAAAAGGCCTCATCCTTCCACTAGTTATGTCTTGTTCTGGGTGTGACTCTATGACTGTTCTAATCCCAGGAGTCCTACAGGAAAACTACATTGGTGGACTGAATTATCCTCATCCTTTTTTTCTTCGGAGATGGCAGACACTTTTTCTGGAAGAAATTGGGAACTAAGGATTTTCATCCCCATACTATAACAGAAACGAAATGTTTTGCTAATCTGTTTTTCATTGATTTACAGAAATTAACACTGTTATGCTTTTTTGTTATGATGTTCCACTGCTTGAAAAATGCAAGTATCCTGAGCTGGAGAAAAATGTAGAACAAAATTCAAACTCACAAAAAAAGACCAGACTTACTGGTCTGACAGAGACTGGAGAAACCCCAAGAGTATGGCCACCGGACACCCTTTCAACTCAGTACTGAAGTCACTCCTGACCCTTCAGCCAAAGATTAGACAGGCCCATAAAACAAAATGAGACTAAATGAGCACACCAGTCTTGGGGCAAGGAAAAGAATGCAGGAGGGGACAAGAAAGCTGGTAATGGCGAACTCAATGTTGAGAAGGGAAGAGTGTTGACACGTGGTGGGGTTGGCAGCCAATGTCACAAAACAATATATGTATTAAGTGTTTAATGAGAAACTAATTTGCTCTGTAAACCTTCATCTAGAGCATAATGAAAAAAAAAGACAAATATTGTATGACTCCATTTATATGAATATTTAGAATAGGCAAGTGTATAGAGACCAAAGTTCTTATGGTTACTGGGGGTAGGAGGAAGGGAAAAGACGGATTCATTGCCTTGGGGGCACTGAGCTTCTGTTAAAAATGATAGAAAAATTTGAAAACAGTGGTAACGGTTGCACACCATGATGAAAGTAATTAATGTCACTGAATTATATATGTAAAAAAAGTTGAAATGGCAAAATTTTTGTTTTACATATATATATATATATGTATATACACACCCACTTTAATTTAAAAAAATGATAGGCCAAGAAATTTTAATGTGATAGAGTATGAAAAACTTATCAGTATAGTTTCAGACTTACGGGATCATAGAAGGGACTTCACTTGGGTCAGCAGATTTCAATAAGGTAACAGGAATGCCCCAGGTTGTCTCAGGGAGTCATACTTTGGGCTCTGTTTTTTTACATTAGGAGTAGTCAAGAAAGCAAGGACTGAGAAGTTTGCCACACTGAGGATTTCCAAAGGCTCAGGTGCTGCAACAACCCCAGGTAAAAATTAGTAGATTCCTAACTCACACCATATTAAAAAATCAGCTGTAGATCTACTATAGACTTAAATGTAAATTTTGAAGTTTAAAACTTTCAGAACAAAATATAGGTACATACCTTTTAGACTTTGAGTTGGAGGAAGATTTATCAAACAAAATACAGAAAACGTTGAACATAAAAGGAAAACTTTGATAAATTTTTTGTATTGAAATTAAGAGCTGTTCATCATTGAAAGACAACTTAAAGAAAGTGAAAACACAAGTTAAAAGCTCAACAAAAAATTTCAAAATACAGACACCAGCAAGGGAATAGTATCAAGAATATATAAAGAATTCCTTTCAAAAAAAGAACCAGAGCATAAGCAAACCAAAAGAATGACTGAGAAGAGACATGAACAAGTACGCTATCAGAGTTTAAATACTTGTCAATAAGTAAAAGAAAATATGTTTAAATCAATAGTGATCAGAGAAACGCACATCAAAACCACAGTATAATACAATTTAACCCCATTTGTTTGGCAAAAAACATAAAAGTTTGATAATACTTAGTGTTGAAGAGAATGTAAGTAAATAGGTGTGAAAACTGGTACAGTCCCTTGGAAAATTTGTGGATATACCTCCTAAATTTAAACATTCACATTATGGCCCAAATTCTCACAGTTATGTATATACTTAAGCACAACTCTTGTACGTGGATAACATTATAGTAATGTGGTTCACTTAGCAAAAGCCATGGAAACAACCCAAATACCCATTAGAAGACAGTAGATGAATAAACTTTTGAATATTTAACAAATGAGATCTTATACAGAAGTCAAAATAAAGGAACTAGAATGACAGCTAACAGTAAGGACGAATTACAACATATAAGTAACAACATTCTACATAAAGGCCAACATCCTGTTTATAAATGTAAAAACAAATAAAAGTTTAAAATGTATTTTGTAAGGAATGTATATTGGTGCAATACAACTACATTTAAATAAAGCAAAAAAAAAAAAGAAGAACACAGATTTAATATCGTGCAACCTTGAATGAGGAGAGGTAGAACGATGGGTTGATAGGAGAAAAATATGGTTAAAACCGGTTATCGTAGAGTCGATTCCAGCTGATGGCAACCCCATGTGTGTCAGAGTAGAACTGTGCTCCATAGGGTTTTTACATTATTGCCAAAGTCTTAGTTTTTATTTTGCAAGTGCTTGTTGCTTTGTTAATTTTTTTTTAAGAAAGTAACTTCAAGGTACTGTGAACCAAGTGTTATAATTAAGCCAGTTTTCTTCACCTGAAATCTCATCCCCTACAAAATATTAAGGGTTAGATCAGTATATATTAGCAAATGTAAATAAAAAGACACATTGAATGGTAGCAGTAGTAAAGGAACAGTGATGCAGAAATCATGCCCCAAAGGTTTAAACAGGACTGAGAAGATAATCACCTATAATAAACACTACCATTCACCATGACAAATGAGTCATAAACTTTCCTGTGCCAAACAACATAAAGCAAAATACATATGGAAAATTATCCTAGAACTTGATTGAGAATTTAACCCTGCAATTATAAAAATTCTATTTTTTAATAATTAGCAGTTTAAGTAGATAATAAAAATATAAGGACACATAAAATTTGAATGATATAATCAACAAGCTCAAGACAACAAAATTTACATATAATACTTTGTACCAAACAAAGAGATTTTATATATATATATATTCTTTTCTTAGAGCCATGGAACATTTCAAGAATTGTTCATGTACTTAGCCTTAAAGAAAACTTCAATAAATTCCACAAAGTAGAGATTTAATAACACATAACATCTGAATGTAAACCTAGATATCAGAAAAATACAATGTAAATATCTTAACATTTCTTAACGGCTCGGATTTAAAAAAAAAAAAAAAATTCTCCTAAAGAATCCCTGGACTAGATGGAATCACAAAATATTTTTTTAGGAGAAAATAATGGAAAGCGAAACATGTTATACTAATCTTGGCAACAAACAGATATACAAATAAACTAAAATCTATTGTATGGCAATTTTCCTAAAGGAAAATCAATGCAAACTAAGTTTGGACATCAGTTAGAGGGGTGGTTTATTAGAAATGTTGTTAGTTTGGATTACCTGAGGAGGAGTGTCATGGGAAAAGGTTGTCAGGACAGGTTTTGTGAAGAAACAATTTCTTTTAGCCATACTCAGAGGTGTTTAGAACAGTTCAAAAGAGGAAACATGAGAATTGTTTGAGTAGGAGAACTTAGAAGACCTGAGCCCTCCTTGAAAATATGGGTGAGATGACAGGTTTCAGTAAAATGTTGAGTTTGGAATTTTTGTTACAACAGAAAAATAGGTAGTTTACAAGGCTTGCTATATCTTTGTGCATCTGCTGACTGCTATTTTTTCAAAACCTCCAGAGCATGACCACTAAATAGAATAATATTCACGTTTTCCCCCTCTCTCCTTCTTTTCTTTCTTCCTAATAAAGAGTTGGGGGACATGAAAGTGACAAAAAAACAGAAGAGAAGCTACACCATGGTAGGTGGAGGACGAAAGAGTGCTTCAGTTTTTCCAAAGATACGGTTTTGCTTCACTTGCTGAAAGGTGCTGTTGAAGGACATTCCAAAAAGAAACTCCACGTTGACTATTTCGATCTGCAGCAGTTTCTTTTTTTGATACAACTGCCGTGGAGCTGCATTGTCATGCCTGGTAAAAGGTTGGTATTGGAACAAAAACATAATGTGTTTTCTTTTCCTCCCATGTAATATGTAATAAAACTGTTCTCTAAAGTCTCAATGAACTCTTTCCATTGAGAAAAATACAGACAATTTTCATTGTAAGTGAATGTCTTCAATTCATTCCTTTTCTATGGAAAGAAGATACGCAACAGTAAGTTACTCAGGGCCACATTTCATAAGATATAATCTATTTCATTATTCTTGTGTATATTTCATATGAAAAACATTATGAAGTTTTTCCTTCCTCACAAAAATGCATACTTCCTTGTCTCATTAAGTTCCTATCTCACACAACACCCATGCCCCTGCTGTCACCCAGCCCCCCTGCTCTCTCACCAGGGTTTCACCAGACTGTATTACTATTTCAAAAGGATAAAAGAAATGCATATATTCCATTCACACAGTCAGTCCATTATCTAATTTAAGAGCCAAGACAAATATAGATGAAATTCTGAGACTAGAGTAAGTCTGAGTTCGGTTGGTTGTGCCTGGTGAGATTTGGCATTATCTACAAAGTGATGTGACTTAAAATTATTGTTGTGTATAGCAATGCAATCTTTTTTAAATCCTTGGGGGCAAGATTTTAGCCTAGAGATGACCTTATCCTGGTCAGAGATGCCTATTTTTAGTGCCCATGCAGTTCATATCTACCAGCTGTTCTGTGGACACCCAAGGGGACAGTTCTACTCTGTCCCATAGGGTCGCTCTGAGTAGGAATCGACTCAACGGCAACAGGTTTGGTTTTTGGTATTTAAATGGTGCCGGGTACCCAAGTACAAAAGGTCAATATATGACAGTCTTGCAAATTACATTTTATCTGTTACATTTTAAATTTTTATGTGCTTGGATTTTTACTTGTTTGGCTACAAAATTAATGGATGCTCATTTGTGAAAACTAAAACAGTGTAAAATACGTTAATCAAAAATTGAAAATTTTTTACTCCCCTTCTCTTCTACCAGTCAATTCACTCCTAAATAGTCACTGTTAAAGGTTAATATAAATCCTTCATACTCTCCTGTACACACACATATATACACATGAATAAATATTTATACATAATTCATAGACTTCTTTGAAGTTATAAAATAATATTGTGCATGCCACTAGGCAAAACAAAAAAAAAGTTTTGCTTATAATATTATGAGTGGATGTTCATATCGCTACCTATACATCTACTTGATTCTTTTAAAGTGGCTATGTAACATTTTTTTCTCTTACAATGCTGCAATAAACATCATTTCTACATAAATCTTTTCAAAAAAATATATATATTTTATTTTGATTAAAAGTGAATTTTTATTTTGATAAAAATAAATAAAATAAAAATAATCCTATATAAAACTGTCCTGATTTGTATCCCTGTTATCTACTCCAAAAGCATTATTCAGTGAGTAAAAGGAACTTCTATGCTTTATGATTTGCTTAGGAGCCCTGGTGGCACAGCGATTAAGCGCTCAGCTGCTAGCCTGGATTTCTTACCATCACAGGGAAAAGATGGGGACTGTTAGAGACATGAGATTATTTTTTAAAATTTAGGCTTGAAATCCTGTTGATATGGGTTCTAATCTCAGGTCTGTCCATCACTGTGTGTACATGTGGCCATGGACATGTCATTAACCTCAGTGCCTGTCTTGTTTTAGAGAAGCCAGTAGCACATGACAAAAATTCTTACAGGATTACAACAAACATAAAAGGAAAAATATTCAGAGAAGGAATATTCAGTTAAAAGCACTACAGAAAAAAAAAAAAAACACATTTAACTACATGTAATATATACACACAAATACACACTCATATAAATGAGATGAGACTTTATAAATAAGATGAAATGAGACCAAATCGCATTAGTAGCAGTTCACATATATGAGGGTTGGAATAAAGAAATTAAAATGCTGTTTTCTCTTCATTCATGATACTTAAAATGTTCCACACCTCATTTCACATATGGAGGCCACTGTAACAAGAAGGATTAAGTGATAAAATGTGTATAAAACTCAGGGCAATTTATATATATTAGTAAAATGAAAAGTTTAGAAGTTGTGCTTGTAAGAATTCAGAGTCATTTTTGCCTACAAAGGCCAGCCATTACCAAATCATATATATCTCAATTTCTGATGTCTTAATAAGTTTATTTACCTTGGTTAAGATAATAAGATTTTTAAAAATGGCATTCTGTTTAGATGTAATATTAATACAGTTCTAGCAATACTTTGGACATGTTATCAGGAGGGACTAGTCCCTGGAGAAGGACATCATGTTTGGTAAAGTAGAGGGTCAGCAAAAAACAGGAAAATCCTTGATGACATGGATTGACACAGTGGCTGCAACAATGGGCTCAAGCATAGCAATGGCTTTGAGGTTGGCGCAAGCCCGGGCAGAGCTTTGTTCTGTTGTATATAGGGTCGCTGTGAGGCAGAACTGACTCGACAGCACATAGCAACAGCAATATTGTGCTTTGTGGAACAAAATGTAAAGAATGTAGCCTCATTTAACCACAGTTTCCTTTCATGCTAATATAATAGATTCTTTAAATATGAATTGACATCATTCTCATTATTTAAAAAAAATTTAAAAGGATGTGTTCAGGAACAAAATGAAATCCTCAACAAAATTCTAGCCAATAAAATTCAGCAACTTATGAAAAAAATAATTCACCATGATCAAGTAGGATTTATACCAGGTATGCAGGGATGGTTCAACATTAGAAAAACAATGTAATCCATCACATTAATAAAACAAAAGACAAGAACCACGTGATCTTATCAATAGATGCAAGAAAGGCTTTGGCAAAGTCCAACACTCATTCATGATAAAAACTCTCAAGAAAATAAGAATAGAAGGGAAATTCCTCAACATAATTAAGGGCATTTACACAAAGCCAACAGCCAACATCATCCTAAATGGAAAGACTTTAAAAGCATTACCCTTGAGAATGGGAACCAGACAAGGATGCCCTTTATCACTCTTATTCAGCACTGTGCTGGAGGTCCTAGCCAGAGCAAACAGGCTAGAAAAAAAAAATAAAGGGCATCCAGATTGGTAGTGAAGAAGCAATAGTATCTCTATTCGCAGATGATATGATCTTATACACAGAAAACCCCAAAGAATCCACAAGAAAAACCACTGGAACTAATAGAAGATTTCAGCAAAGTTTCAGGATACAAGATAAATAGACAAAAATCAGTTGTATTCCTTTTCATCAACAAAGAGAACTTCCAAGAGGAAATCAGTGAATCAATACCATTTACAAATGCCCCCAACAAGATAAAACACCTAGCATAAATCTAACTAGAGACGTAAAGGACCTATACAACGAAAACTACATGACACTACTGCAAGAAATTAAAAGACACCTGCATAAGTGGAAAAACATACCTTGCTCATGAATAGGAAGACTCAACATTGTGAAAATGTCAATTCTAGCCAAAGCGATCTACAGATACAATGCAATCCTGACCCAAATTCCAATGGAATCTTTTAATGAGATGGAGAAACAAATCACCAACTTCATATGGAAAGGGAAGAGGCCCTGGATAAGTAAAGAATTACTCAAGAAGAAGAACAAAGTGGGAGGCCTCAGACTACCTGATTTTAGAACCTATTATACTGCCACGGTAGTCAAAACAGCCTGGTACTGGTACAACGACAGATACATAGACCAATGGAACAGAATTGAGATCCAATAAACTCACCCACCTATAAGCATCTGATATTCAGCAAAGGCCCAAAGTCTGTTAATTGGGGAAAAGACAGTCTCTTTAACAAATGGTGTTGGCATAACTGGATATCCATCTGCAAAAAACTGAAACAAGACCCATACCTCTCACCATGCACAAAAACTAACTCCAAATGGATCAAAGACCTAAATATAAAATAGAAAACGATAAAGATCATGGAAGAAAAAATAGGGACAACGTTAGGAGCCCTAATACATGGCATGAACAGAATATGAATCATAAGTAACAATGTACAAGCACCAGATAAGAAACTAGATAACTGGGAACTCCTAAAAATCAAGCACTTATGCTCATCAAAAGACTTCACCAAAAGAGTCAAAAGGCAACCTACAGACGGAAAAAAATTTTGGCTACAACAAAACCTATCAGTGTCTAATCTCTAAAATCTACAAGAAACTGCAAAACCTCAACAACAAAAAGACAAATAACCTAATTAAAAAATGGGCAAAGGATATGAAGAGGCACTTCGCCAAAGAAGACTAACAGACACATAAAGAAATGTTCACGCTCATTAGCCACCAGGGAAATGCAAATCAAAACTACAATGAGATACCATCTCACCCCAACAAAACAAGCATTAATACAAAAAACACAAAATAATAAATGTTGGAGAGGTTGTGGAGAGACTGGAACACTTATACACTGTTGGTGGGAATGTAAAATGGCACAACCACTTTGGAAATTGATTTGGTGCTTTCTTAAAAAGCTAGAAATAGAAGTAGCATATGATCCAGCTATCCCACTCCTTGGAATATATCCTAGAGAAATAAGAGCCATCACACGAATAGATATATGCACACCCAATTCATTGCAGCACTGTTCATGATAGCAAAAAGACGGAAACAACATAGGTGCCCATGAATGGACGAATGGATAAAGAAATTATGGTATATTCATACAATGGAATACTACTCAATGATAAAGAATGATGAAGCCGTGAAATATCTTCTAACATGGAGGAAGCTGGAGGTCATTATGCTGAGCGAATTTAGTCTGTCACAGAAGGACAGAAATTGTATAAAACCACTATTATAAGAACTCAAGAAAAGGTTTATACACAGAAGAAAACATTCTTTGATGGTTATGAGGATAGGGAGGGAGGGGAGGGTTATTCACTAACTAGATAGTAGACAAGAATTATCTTAGGTGAAGGGAAAAACAGCACACTACAGGGGAAGTCAGCACAACAGGAGTAAACCAAAGCTAAGAAGTTTCCTGAATGCAATCAAACACTTCAAGGGACAGAGTAGCAGGGGTTGGGGTCTGGGGACCATGCTTTCAGGGGACATCTAGGTCAACTGGCATAACAAAGTTTATTAAGGAAATGTTCTGCATCCTACTTTGAGGAGTCGCGTCTGGGGTCTTAAAAGCTTGCAACTGGCCATCTAAGATGCATCAACTGGTCCCAACCACCTGGAGTAAAGGAGAGTGAAGAACACCAAAGATACAAGGAAAGTATTAGCCCAAGAGACAGAAAGGGCGGCATAGACCAGAGACTTCATCAGCCTGAGATCAGAAGAACTGGATGGTGCCCGGCTACCACCAATAACTGCCCTGACAGGGAATAAAACAGAGAGTCCCTGATGAAGCAGGGGAAGGGTAGGATGCAGAACTCAAATTCCAGTAAAAGGACCAGACTTAATGGTCTGCTGAAACTGGAGGAACCCCAGAAAGTATGGCCCCTGGACTCTTGTCAACCCAGAAATAAAACAATTCCCTAGACTGACTCTTCAGACAAAGATTGGACTGGACTATGGGGCATAAAATGATACTCATGAAGAGTATGCTTCTTACCTCAAGTAGATACATGAGACTAAATTGGCAGCTTCTGTCTGGAGGTGAGATAAGAAGGCAGAGATGGTCAGGAGCTGGTTGAATGGAATGGGGAATCGGGTAGAAAGGAGGAGTGTACTGTCACAGTATAGGGAGAGCAATTAGGGTCACATAACAATGTATATATAAATTTTTGTATGAGAGACTAACTTGAATTGTTAACTTTTACTTAAACTACAATTTAAAAAAAAGACAAATTAAGTGTTCCAAAAAATAAAAAAGAACAAAATGAAAACTGTAACATGCATACATAAAAAGAAGATCAGCAAGTTTGGGAGGCCATACAGAAATCATGCGATCCTGATAACTGCATAACTGACAGATATTGTTCAGCCTAATCACTTAAAGTCAATACATAGTATAAGCCACTAGATGAGAGTCAGGCAGTTATTTAAGAATATGTTTTGAATTTTTATATTATAAGGTCAAGAAAAATCTATTTTCCCAGCAGCTTGTATGAGAATCCCTCTTAAAGAGAGACCAGCCTGTGCTGGGAAAACACTTTAATAAGTCTGCTTATACTAATGACAGTAATAATCATATACACTTTTGTAGCACTTACTGTGAGCTAGGCACTGTTATAAGCCCTAAATACACAAGACTTTATGTAATCTCAGCAACCTGAAGTTTCTTAACAGAAGAGGAAAATGAGATACAAAGAGGTTAAGAAATCTGTTCAACGTCACACAGCAAGTAGGTGACAGATTCTGGATATGATTCCAGACAATCTGGCTGTAAGTCCATGCTGTTATCCAGAACACTAACCTCTCTTCTATTCCTTGACATATAGGTTAGTCTTTTTAGCATGTAGGTATTTATTATTGTTGTTAGTTGCCATCAAGTTGATTCTGACTCATGGAGATCCTGTGTGTACAGAGTAGAACTGCTCCATAGCCATTTCAAGGCTGTGACCTTTTGGAAACAGATCACCAGGCCTGTCTTCCAAGGTACCTCTGAGTGGGTTTGAACCACCAACTTGTGGATAGTAGTCAAACGCTTAACCATTTGCTCCACATCTAGTACCATTGCTTCAGAGAAGAGAATAAAATTTTTAGTTATGAGATAAGGAGAGAAATTTATTTGATCCTGGGTAGTGAAGAGAAAGGAGAGGAGAGCACTGCATGATGACAAATGGCTATGGGTAAGTGTGTGATGTAACCTTCCCCACAACACCCAGATCTTCAGTAAAGTACAAAACATGAAGTGTTCAATGTGAGTGACTTCTTATGGACACTGGTGAGAAGACAGAGGTTTGTGTTCAGAATGGCACAGGACAAAATTGAGAGTGCGTACATGGGTATAGAAGCCAGACAGAAGAAGTATTCTCTTTATAAAAAGTCCTGAAGAGCTTTGGTTCAAAGTTTAAAGCAACACAGGCCATAGACAGGACCCAACCGAACTCTGGGCGTCACCTACTAAATTCCAAGCACTAATTACATTTTAGAAATGCAAAGATAATTATCAAATCAATAAGCTAGGAAGGTCTGAACTTCTCCTGGTGAAGGCTATGGATAGTGTGTGGAGGGGCATGTTATACAATGTGCCCTAAAAAATGGCCCTTGGCCCTGATCTAGAAAAGGTACTGGAGGACATGTGTGAGGATGAGAAGGGGCGAGGAGGTGGGGTTAAGATCAAGAGCACCCCCTTTGTTAGATAGAAACACAGTTTAACAGCTTTCCAAGAAAAAGTTCCACTAACACTGAGTGTTTTTCATCTCCCAGCTCAATAAAGGGATAATCTTCAATATAGAAATGGATTTGGTAACTTGATGGTCAACTTAAAGATTAATACCTATGTTTCTGATGAACATATGCATCATACCAGAATCTATAACCATACTAGAAGAATAAAACTAATACTTGGAAAATCCATAGTTTAATTTATGCAGAAAATACTGTTTTAAAGAGAGAAACAATTCATACAAAATATGAATAATTATTCAGATGCTCAGAAATCAGCCACTCTTAGCTGGTATAGACATAAAGTAAGTTTTATCCTGGATGGCGCATATGGTTAAGCACTTGACTACTAGCTGAAAGGCTGGTGTTTAGAACTCACCCAGAGCTGCCTTGGAAGACAGGCTGGAGATCTGCTTCTGAAAGGTCACAGCCTTGAAAACCCTACAGAGCAGTTCTGCTCTGCATACATAGGGGCACCATGAGTCCAATCAACAAACACCAACAACCAACAACAACACTTATCTGTGTTAGTTTTCTAATGTGACCTACAGATACTCCTATTATAGTCAAGATGTTCAGGAATATCTTGGGAGCTAAGGTCACTTAAAGGAGCCCTGGTGGTGCAGTGGTTAAAGACCTCAGCTGCTAACCAAGAGGTTGGGGATTTTGACCCACCAGCTGCTCCATGGAGTAAGATGTGGCAATCTGCTTCTGTAAAGATTACAGCCTTGGAAACCCTATGGGGACAGTTCTACTCTATTCTATAGGATTGCTATGACTTGGAATAGACTAGATGGCAATAGGTTTGGTTTGGTTTTGGAAGGCCGCTTATTGGATGAAGCTCCTGTAGAGTATCTTTTATTGGGATCCATTGAATCATCAGTTCAATGGTCCTGTATCAGTTAGCCAAATAGATCTCTCTAATCCATTTATAAAATAGCAAACAATAGACAATCAATATGTATAGGAATTACAGGAAATACAGCAGTATCACATTTATCCGTGTAGCCTCAGCGGTAGCACCAACTACATTACTGCGAAGTCGTGGGTGTCAAGTAGTAATCAGTTGCCAAAATGAATTGCACAAAAACCAATTTAAGTTATGATTCTGAGTTTCAAGTTGCTTATACTCTATTTGAAGGGACAAACTGGATGTATATAAACCAATGAAAGAAAAATTAAGTGTTAAACTACCTGTCACAAACTCTAAGAGTAAATATAAATTCAAAGCATGGGAATGTGAGCCTGAACTAGAATAGCAAGAGCTGTATCAAACTGGGAAAAATGCTTTTTTGGCCATATACGTAAGGTTATTAAAACAAACAAACCAAACAAAAAACATCTGATACCACTCCTTTGGGAAAGAAAAAAAAGCTGAAGGAGGTTTTTGGACAATAAGTCCACTAAATTGCTCCAAGTTCCATCCAAATTATTGAGTGGCAAGTCTCTGAAAGAATCCAGATGGCCAGTGTTTAAGGGTTTTTTCCCCCAAGTTACATGTCTGAAAGCAAAAGAAATAGTGATGAGATGTGTAGATTTGAGTTGCTGAATCTTCCTCCTCTTGCAGAAATTAGACAGGGAAGAACAGCAAGTCTGTAGGGACTGTGTCCTTGATTAGTGGCTCAGATTCTGTGACACATTTCATTCTAATCAATCCCCATCAACCTTGGCATTTCCCTTGTCTACTGATGTTCTCGTATTTTCCCAGCTCCATCTATACACCGTCTATTTCTTCAGGTTAGTCATGGCTCTTATTCCTTTCCCCTCTCGCTTGATCTAAAAAGTAAATGGCACTCACGTGTTCACATATCCTAGGAAACAATTACACTCAAGGTCAAGATCAAGTGAAATCACTTACCTTTCTCTCTTTTTATTTATTTAGTTTTTCTTTCCTGGGCTTTATAAGTGAACCCCATGGACTGCTTTATTCCCCATTATTAGAGGTTTTTAAAGTATTTTTTTTTTCAATCCCTGATCTCATATATATAACCATACACAAGCACACATACATGTATGTGTATGTATGCATGAAAAGAGAGACAGTTCACTTGTTGAAATTATATATATACCATTTTTAACATACCCGCACACACAGTTTTGGCCCCCAAAATGGCAACTGAGGTCTTTACCAGATAATTCAAACTGAACATCTGTAATGGCTACATAGCTTTTGTCAGAGTTAGATGATTCACTTGTTTATCAGTTTATTTTTTCATGCATAATTCTCACCCCCACCCTCCCCGTTGCCCTCAAGTCGATTCTGATTCATAGCGACCCTATAGGACAGACTAGAACTGCCTCATTGGGTTTCCAAGAAGCGGCTGGTGGATTCAAACTGCTGACCTTTGAGTTAGCAGTGAAACTCTTAACCACTGCACCACCTAATGATTAAGGTGTCAGAGACTTTTCTTTGTTGAGAGGTGTAAAAACACAGATAACCACCTCTGCTTGTGAAGAAAAATTGTTATAAAATAAGTGAGTAGTTCTAGAAAGAAGAATGAACTGCTTATAAATAGATTTTATTTATTTATTTATTTGGGTTTGTTTCAGTCAACAGCAATCTAACGATATTTATTTCACCTGAATACACATGAACTTTAATACATGCCCACAAACTTTGTTTGATTTTGATCGCCCGGCTTTACTCACAATCAGACCTTCCCCAGGCTCTACATCTACAGAATAAACTGTTATTCTGTCAGTTGGGGAGGACAGAAACAATGCCTCATTCATTTGTTTTGGGGTTCCCACATCTTGAAATTTGGTAGGTATTTAATTAATATTCGTTGACTCCTAAATAGTTCAATGAAGAATTAAGTAGGCATATGTAGTAATGGCTCTATGCAAAATTAAATTATGACTTTAAAAGTAATCACAGTGATCCAGACAGGTAGAAGATAATAGGATAATATAATCCACTGTGGACACATCTCCACTGCAGTCTGACTCTCCAGTTCCTCCTCTTGCCTTGTGTTTGCTGCTCCCAAATGTTTTGCACATATGATGTCTTTTAATCGTAAAAAATTGTATAGCTGGTAGAAATTATTATCCATACGTTACTGCCTACAAAGTAACCAATGGATGAATTGCACTCAAAAAGAGCACCTTTCTCATGGAATCCCCATAGACACATCCAAACTCCCTGAGGGACTGAATTGCTGGGCGGAGGGCTGTGGGGACCATGGTCTCGGGGAACATCTAGCTCAATTGGCATGACACAGCTTATAAAGACAATGCTCTACATTCTACCTTGGTGAGTAGTGTCTGGGGTCTTAAAAGCCTGTGAGCAGCCATCTAAGGTACTCCACTGGTCTCATCCCTTCTGGAACAAGGGAGAATGAAGAAAACAGGATACAAGGAAAAGATTAGTCTGAAGGACTAATTGTCCACAGCTACCAAGGCCTCCACCGGACTGAGTCCAGTACAGCTAGATGGTGCCCGGCTACCACCACTGACTGCTCTGACCAGGATCACAACAGAGGGTTCTGGACAGAGCTGGAGAAGGATGTAGAGCATAATTCTAACTCACAAAAAAAAACCACCAGATTTACTGGCCTAAAGGAGACTGGAGAAACCTCGAGAGTATGGCCCCCAGACATCGTTTTAGCTCAGTGGTGAAGTTACCTCCAAAGTTCACTGTTCGCCTGAGAGTAGACAGCCCCGTAAAACCAAATGAGACTAACGAGGTACAGGAATCCAGTGACAAGGGCCAGGAGGCAGAAGGGGACAAGGAAGCTTGTGATAGGGAACCCAAGGTTGAGTAAGGATATTGTTGATGTGTTTGTTGTGAGTTTGTTAACCATAGTCATAGGGCAACATTTGTAGTAACTGTTAAATGAGAAACTATTTTGTTCTGTAAGCCTTCATCTTAAGTGAGAATAACAGCACAATCGGAAGAGCGTAGTCATTGTCACTGAACTGTGTATGTAGAAATTTTTGAAACGGTGTATCTTTGGCTATGTGTATTTTCACCAAAAAAAAAACAAAACAAAAAAGGTTGAGAAATTAGAGGGTTAATATGTTGTGGGGTTGTTAACCAATGTCATAAAACAACATGTGTACCACTGTTTCATGAGAAACTACTTGTTCTGTAAGCCTTCACCTGAAGTACAATAAAATATATATATATAAAAAAAGAGCACCTTTCTCCACCCATTAAACATTTTCCTATTCAAACTCAAAGTGATTTTTCTGCCCACATATATCTCAGAAGTTGTGGATATTCTTTACATTCCCCATCTAATATTGAAAATACGTATTCCCATAGGTCCAAGATCTTCCCACACAAATAAGAGATTTGACCTGATATCCCATAGTTTCAGAGGCTTTTTTCTCTATGACCTTTGAATGTAGCAGTGGTGCTTGTAGGATACATGGATGTATGGATAGAGATTTGAGTACCTACTGCGTGGAAGGATGGGGAAAGATGGACAATGATCCCTGTTCATTTCTTCCCACTTCCAGGTGTCAATATGAATGTGGCTCTGAGTTGTATGTGTGCTTGTGTTGCTTGATCATCTCATACGTAAGTATGAGACGATTTGAGTCATAGTCTCAGGGTCTCCATGATTTATAAAAGCTAAGACAGTGACTCCATGTTTCAATTCACCCATTTACTCTTTCTGTCTAAATTAATGCAATTATTATTTCAAATCATAATTAAACTTTACAGAAGCTCTGAATTTACCCTGAAAACACCAGAGTCTAGTTTTCTATTAGAAACATAAAACAAAGTCCAGCAAATTCAGGAACATCTGAAAATTTTCTCCTCTTCTTTTGATTTTGTCAGTATATATCTGCTTGTTCAATATTTAAAGAAAATTATCTCTTACCTACATATAATCTAGAAGAATTTAAAAAAAGCACTGGATAGACTTTAATTTAAAATGTGAACTATTTTATCATCATTTTATGGCAAATTAAGAATTAAGCTATTCAAGCAAGTTATCCATCTTTATCTTCTTAAATGATCAGTCTTAAGTTTTTATGTTTTGAAAAAGTTGGGTCTAGTTGAGCATTCTGAAAATAGCATTTGTTAAGAGTTTTTAACATGGTTCCAGACATTTATTTTTTTCTGATGGTATAAGATAAAGTATGCTTATTAATAGCATTCATCTTTACTTCTGTATTTGAAAATATGTCAACTTTAGAACATAACTGGAATTTCTTCTGTAACCCATATCATGTTAGTTAAAGAAGCTTGGGTTTTCTGTCACTCAAAAATCATTTTCAGTTGTTGACTTTTTTGTTCACTATCTTATAATCTTATCTGCCCTTAAAAAATTTAATGTATCTTAGTGATTTGGCAAAAAGCATAGCTATAAAAGTATACTACAACTATTTTACATTTATGGATTTTTTATCTAGGAACATATTTGGTTAATTTTAGATTCACAAATATTGAGCATATTGTAGTCAAAATGTTAACTATCACAAAAATGTATATATTAATGAACCAATATTTACAGAGCAATATGTAATGAGAAAGCTTCTCACAAGGAGTTGGGAACCAAATAGAGTAACAGAAATAAAGACGAAATTCTGTCTTTGAAAGAAACTATTCTAAAAATTTTGTTCTGCCAATCAATCTAGTCTTTTGTATAGTAAATCATATATCTATTTAATTAAATTATTCTAGAATTTGTATAAACTCTGATGGTGGTGAATATTGTATGTAAGAATTGTAAGCTATTCTTTACTTCTTTGAAAATCACCTGAAGTCTTTTCTCTTCCATGACCCTTTTTGGACATCCTTATTAATTCCCAGATGTATAATAAACAATCCTTTCCTGATCTTTGTTCATGGCCATAATTATTACATAATTTATATGTAATTCTGTTACTGGACTGTATCGTTGTTGTTAGATGCAGTCCAGTCAGTTCCAGATCATAGCGACCCTATGTACAACAGAATGAAACACTGCCCGGTCCTGCACCGTCTTCACAACCATTGTTATGTATGAGCCCATTGTTGCAGCCACTGTGGCAACCCATATTGTTAAGGGTCTTCCTGATTTTTGCTGGCCCTCTACTTTACCAAGCATGATGTTCTTCTCCAAGGACTGATCCCTCCTGATAACATGCCCAAAGTAAATGAGACACACTCTCACCATCGTTGCTTCCAAGGAGTATTCTGGCTGCACCTCTTCCAAGACAGATTTGTTTGTTCTTTCAGCAGTCCATTCAATATTCTTTGCCAACACCACAAATCAAAGGCATCAATTCTTCTTCACTCTTCCTTATACATTGTCCAGCTTTCGCATGCATATAAGATGATCGAAAACACCATGGCTTGAGTCAGGTGCATCTTAGTCTTCAAGGTGACATCTTTGCTTTTCAACACTTTAAAGAGGTCTTTTGCAGCAGAATTACCCAATGTGTCTTTTGCAATACGTCTTTTGATTTGGTGACTGCTACTTCCATGAGTGTTGATTGTGGATACAAGTAAAATGAAAACCCTTTTCACCGTTTATCATGATGTTGCTTCTTGGTCCAGTTGTGAGGCTTTTTATTTTCTCTATATTGAGGTGCAATCCATACTGAAGGCTGTGGTCTTTGATCTTCATCAGTAAGGGCTTCAAGTCCTCTTCACTTTCAGCAAGCAAAGTTGTGTCATCTGCATAACGCAGGTTGTTAATGAGTCTTCCTCCAAACTTTATGTGCCTTTCTTCTTCATAGAGTCCAGCTTCTCAGATTATTTGCTCAGTATACAGATTGAATAGGTATGGTGAAAGGATACAACCCTGACTCACACCTTTCCTGACTTTAAACCATGCTGTATCCCCTTGTTCTGTTTGAATGACTACCTGTTGCTCTGTGTACATGTTCCTCATGAGAACAATTAAGTGTTCCAGAATTCCTATACTTCACAATGTTATCCGTAACTTGTTATGGTCCACTTGGTTGAATGGCTTTGCATAGTCAATAAAACACAGGTAAACATCTTTCTGGTATTCTCTGTTTTCAGCCAGGATCCATCCTACATCAGTAATGATATCCTGGGTTACATGTCCACTTCTTAATCTGGCCTGAATTTCTAGCAGCTCCCTGTGGATATACTTCTGCAGCTGCTTTTGAATGATCTTCAGCAAAACTTTACTTGTGTGTGATGTTAATGATATTGTTCCATAATTTGTGCATTCGATTGGATCACCTTTCTTGGGAATAGGCATAAATATGCATCTCTTCCAGTCAATTGGCCAGGTAGCTGTCTTCCAAATTTCTTGGCATAGATGAATGAGCACTTCCAGCACTGCATCCATTTGCTGAAACATCTCAATTGATATTCCATCAGTTCCTGGAGCCTTGTTTTTCACCAATGCCTTCAGTGCAGCTTGGACTTCTTCCTTCAGTACCAAAGGTTCCTGATCATACGCTACCTCCTGAAATAGCTGAATATCAACCAATTCTTTTTGGTATAATAACTCTGTGTATTCCTTCTGTCTTAGTCATCTGGTGCTACTATAACAGAAATACGACAAGTGGATGGCTTTAATAAAGAGAAGTTTATTCTGTCACAGTCCAGAAGGCTAGAAGTCCAAGTTCAAGGTGCCAGCTCCAGGGGGAGGCTTCTTCTCTCCATCAGCTCTGGAGGAAGGTCCTTGTCATCAGTCTTCCCTTCGTCTGGGAGCATCTCAGCACAGGAACCTCAGGTCCAAAGGACACGCTCTGCTCCTGGCACTGCTTTCTTGGTGGCATGAGGTCCCCATGTCTCTCTGCTTGCTTCTCTCTTTTATATCTCAAAAGAGATTGGCTTAAGACACTATCTAATCTTGTAGATCTCATCAATATAACTGCTGCTAATCCATCTTATTACATCGTAGTGATAGGATTTACAATACATAGGGAAATCACATCAGGTTACAAAATGGTAGACTGTCATTTAATACTGGGAATCATGACCTAGACAAGTTGACAGATATTTTAGGCGGGCACTATGCAATCCATGACACCTTCCACCTTTTTTTGATGCTTCCAGCATCCTTTAATATTTTTCCTGTAGAATCCTTCAACACTGCAACTCAAGGCTTGAATTTTTTCTTCAGCTCTTTCAGCTTGAGAAATGCTGAGCATGTTCTTCCCATTTAGCTTTCCATCTCCAGCTCTTTGGACATGTCATTATAATACTTTACTTTGTCTTCTCGAGCTAACCTTTGAAATATTCTGTTCAGTTCTTTTACCTTATCATTTCTACCTTTTGCTTTAGCTACTTGACATTCAAGAACAAGTTTCAGAGCCTCTTCTGACATCCGTTTTGGTCTTTTCTGTCTTTCCTGTCTTTTTAATGGCCTCTTGCTTTCTTCATATATGATGTCCTTGATGTCATTCCACAACTCATCTGGTCTTCAGTCATTTGTGTTCAACACAGCAAATCTATTCTTGAGATAATCTCTAAATTCAGGTGTGATATACTCAAGATCGTACTTTGGCTCTCGTGGACTTGTTCTAATTGTTTTCAGTTTCAACTTGAACTCTCATATGAGCAATTGATGGTTTGTTCTGCAGTTGGCCCCTGGCCTTGTTCTGACTGATGATATTGAGCTTTTCTAGAGTCTTTCCACAGATGTAGTTGATCTGATTCCTATGTATTCTATCTGGCAAGGTCCACGTGTATAGCCGCCATTTATATTGGTGAGAAAAGGTATTTGCAATGAAGAAGTCTTTGGTCTTGCAAAATACTATCACGCGATCTCTGGAATCATTTCTTTCACTAAGGCCATATTTTCCAAGTACTGACGCCTCTTCTTTTTTTTGAACTTTCACATTCTAACCACCAGTAATTATCAATGCATCCTGATTGCATATTCAACCAATTTCAGACTGCAGAAGTTGGTAAAAATCTTCAATTTCTTCATCTTTGGCCTTAGTGGTTGGTGTGTCAATTTGAATAATAGTCGTATTAACTGTTTTTCCTTGTAGGCGTACGGATATTATCCAATTACTGACGGCTTTGTACTTCAGGATAGGTCTTGAAATGTTCTTTTTGATGATGAATGCAACACCATTCCTCTTCAAGTTGTCACTCCTGGCATAGTAGATCATGTGATTGCCTGATTTAAAATGACCAATACCAGTTCATTTCAGCTCACTAATGCCTAGGATAGCAATGTCTATGCATTCCGTTTCATTTTTGACAATTTCCAATTTTCCTTTCATACTTTGTACATTCCACATTCTGATTATAAACGGATGTTTGCAGCTGTTTCTTCTCATTTTGAGTCATGCCACATCAGCAAGTGAAGGTCCTGAAAGCTTGACTCCATCCACTTCATTAAGGTCAACTCTACTTTGAGGAGGCAGGTCTTCCCTAGTCGTGTTTTATGTGCCTTCCAACCTGGGGAGCTCATCTTCTGGCACTGTATCAGACAGTGTTCCACTGCTATTCATAAGGTTTTCACTGGCTAATTCTTTTCAGAAGCAGACCGCTGGGTCCTTCTTCCTAGTTTGTCTTAGTCTAGAAGCTCTGCTGAAACTTGTCCACCATAGGTGACACTGCTGACATTTGAAATACTGGTGGCATAGCTTCCATCATCACAGCAACACACAAGACCCCACAGTACAATAAACTGACAGACACATAGAGGTATTGGAGTACAGCAACAATTATATATTTATATTTGGGCTCCTAGCTTTTGTGTTACCATACAAATACATGTCCTGTGATTTTCTCGCATGATATTAGTTTTTAAATGCATATTCATTCATTTATTACATAAATATTTCTAATATCTCTTATACGTATATATTTCAACCACTTATATAAAGCACCCCATTTGGGAGGCAATGAGATGATTCAGGAGTAGCTACTACGAGTGTCAAAGAGCTTATTTCCTGGTCAGGAAGATGATCTCTGAATGCAGGTAATAAAAGTGCAACATAGAAAATGGCACATGCTAATAAAACCAAACTGGTTGCTGTCAAGATGATTCCGACTCATAGTGACCCTACAGGATAGAGTAGAACTGCCCCATGTGATCTCCAGGGAGTGGCTGGTGGATTCAAACTGTCGACCTTTTGGTTAGCAGCCAAACTCTTAACCACTTCACCTCCAGGGCTAATAGAGAAGAACATATTAAATATTTTGTATATACAGAAGAGAACAAGATATCTTCCATTAAGGCAAACAGGAAAGATGTGGCTTCTAATTTAGATTTTAATGGAAATTAAGAAGAATTTGGCTATGTTAAAATATAAAAGCATTAGGTACCATACAGATAAAGCAGGAGCAACCCTAAGCCTGGAAATTTAGCTACCGGGTAAAGCAAATAGTTTGGTTTAAGAGTGTGGTTCTTATTAAAGGGAGAAGTAATGAGATAACATGAGGCAAGTTCAAATGCAGTGAGATTTTTTTTTTAATTGTGCTTTAAGTGAAAGTTTACAGTTCAAGTTAGTTTCTCATACAAAAATTTATATACACATTGTTATGTGACCCTAGTTGCTCTCCCTATAACGTGATAGCACTTTCCTACTTTCCATCCCAGATTTCCCATGTCCATTCAACTAGCTCCTGTCCCTTTTTGCCTTCTCTTCTCACCTCTGGACAGGAGCTGCCCATTTAGTGTCATGTATCTACTTGAGCTAAGAAGCACTCTCATCAAGATTATCATTTAATGTCTTATAGTCCAGTCTAATCTTTGTTTGAAGAGTGGCTTCAGGGGTAGTTTCAGTTCTGGGCTAACAGAGAGTCCAGGGTTCATGTCTTCTGGGGTCCCTCCAGCCTCAGTCAGACCAATAAGTCTGATCTTTTTACTAGAATTTGAGTTCTGCACCCTACTTTTCTCCTGCTTCATCAGGGATTCTCTGCTGTATTCCTTGTCAGGGTGGTCGTTGGTGGTAGCTGGGTACCATCTAGTTCTTCTGGTCTCAGGCTGATGGAGTCTCTGGCTTATGTTGCCCTTTCTGTCTCTTGGACTAATATTTTCCTTGTGTCTTTGGTGTTCTTCATTCTCCTTGGCTCCAGGTGGGTTGGGACCAATTGATGCATCTTAGATGGTCGCTCGCTAGCTTTTAAGACCCCAGAAAAAATGTGGTGAGATTTTAAAGCTTCTTGAATACTAAAACCAAAAACCTGTTGTCCTTGGGTCAATTCTGACTCATGATAAGAAATTTAGACTTTATTTCAAAGTCAGCAGTATAGTCAACTGTTACCTATTTGTGTCTCTGCTGACTCTTTTAAGCTACCTGCATTTTGAGGGTGGAAGTAAAAGTTTATACTTTCAATAAAGTTCTGCATATAACACTCATGTACTTGGAATCTAATAACCCTGATCTTTGTCTTGTGATCTAGTTAAAATTACAAAGGGTCTTAACAAGTCCAAGCCCAATGTTGGCACACAATATTAAGTAACAATTGTTAGGTCAAACCTCTAGTAGTTGGTGCGCATGCCAAAATTTTATCTGAATATATCTAGCCACTTTGCCCTACATGTTAGCTTAGAAATCTTGATAGAACAGGCTTCCCAGGAGTTTGCTATTTCCTTTCTGACCTGTACAGAGCAGAATTTACTCCAAGAGTGGCCTTTCACCGGTATTTTGATATATCTACTTGTGAAACTAGGAAGTCATTGACATGTAGGAAGAATTTTTTTTCCTGAAACGAAAGGAATGAACATTGTTTATTTAAAACTCAGAGCTAAACAAGTAAACAACCTTGCTCTTCATTTCTTAATTCATCTCTTCATTCCTTTACTGTTGATTGAGCACCTACTATATACTAAATCAAAAACCAATCTTGTTGCCGTCAAATCTATTCCAACTCATAGCAACCCTATAGGACAGAGTAGAACTGCCCCATAAGGTTTTCAAGGAGTAGCTGGGTGATTCAAACTGTTGACCTTTTGTTTAGCAGTAGTAGGTCTGAACCACCAGGTTCAGATATAGGATGATAAAAATACAAAAAGAATGTGTTTCTGACCACAGGGAGCTCAGAGCTGGTGAAGGGTACACACAGTAATAAAGTTAAAATAAATGCTACAACAGAGATGTGAAATACTTGTTGAAACCATAAAGGATGTGAGTTCTTGTCTTTAACTGCGTAAGTTTGATATTATTACTGAAAGTCCACCTAATAACATTTGTAATAAATGATATTAATCAGTATAAAGTAATTCATTCATTCATTGAAACTATATCTCTGTGTTAACAGTGCAGCAGTAATATGGTTTATAACTATGCCAGTTGAAACCCCTTTCTATTAAATTATAAGGTCAAACAGGAATTCAAAAGGAAAACTTATGTTTGCTATGCCGTTTTCAACTCATACTGGTGTGGTCTATTGCCTTTGGGAACTAAATTATGGTGGACAGGATCAGACAAGAAAAGTCATGGTTTATTAGTAGCCTATATTATGAATTCTGACAGCCAGTCTCTATACTAGTGTACATACTAGCATATGTAACTGTTATTATGCATTTGTTAAACATTTAGCATAATGTTTGAGTCTTTATAAAGCCTACTTTAGAAATGGAGTTCCCAAAACAATGAGAATTTAAATGTTTTTCCCTAGGCCAAAAGGTTATTTTTAGGAAAGTGGAATTCAAACTCTTAATTCCTGTGTTCAAAAAATGAAACAATAACCCTATGAAAATTTCCTATACATTCCACCACGTTTTCCTTACATACAGGTTATTTTTAAAATTTTATTTAACTATAGGGAGAATCCTAATAGGACTGTAATCTTTTGCTTATTCCACTTGAGTGATCCTTAGAGTTGGCAAATTCTTAATATGATTTTTTTCTCATTTACTATATTTGTGTGGGTCTAACACGCCTTTCCACAGTTAAAAAGATAACAGAACTATAGAAGCTGACACATAGACTTGGAATGATCCTTATCTCTCTTGTGGTAATATAATTCTGCTGTGTGATCAAGACTCTGGGAACCTTACCTCAAACCCACATATCAAGAAGATACTGGATCTTGAATAACAAATTAGGGGAATGGGAGTGAAAAGCCGAGAAAGCATTCTCTTCAATAATAGAAAATCAGTCCTAGGTAGAGTCTTCTTCTCTGTAAGCACAATGATCTCTTTTAGCCCATTTCCTTTTAATTTTGAGAAAAGTTTTAGTTAACTCTTTGTCCCAGAAGTCAAGGTCATTTCAGGGAGAGTTTATGATCTTCTCATATTCTGTGGTTACACCTTTTTGCCTTGCCATTGCAGGCAAGCCATGTGGGAAGTACTGTTTAGAAGTAGATTTGCAACCATCCAGGGAGTCTCCAAGCCTTCTACTGTGTCACTCTCAACTCAGGGAGGCTGCCTCTCTTCCCAGCTCTTTTGCTCTGTTTTCTAAATCTATTTATTTTAACTCCTGTTTCTTCCCTATTCTGAGAAGTTATGATTTGAAGGTGAAAACAGAGAAAAAGTACTTTGTACATGCAAATTTTTATGCAGTTGCATGGACATATTCCACGCAAACCAATTAACAGAAGCCAGGGTTTCCATATGTGGAATGGTATTCCAAAATCAAATCAAATCTAAATTCTTCCAGTGGTGAGGGGGCAGGGTGAAGAGTACAGTTTCTAACTTGACAGGATATAATTAACAGGGTTATATCCTACATGAATAATATTTTTGTCAATTAAATAATGAAATTAATAAGTGCTTTAAAGGAAAAATGACTTTGGTACAGATCGAAGCATTAAACTTCTTTGAATTTTTTCATTGGAGTACTTTCAACTACATGACATGCTTTCTGTGGTAATATATAAAAAAAAAAAATTGGCTTCGAGTCAATTCTGACTCAGAGAGACCCTACAGGACAGGGTAGATGCCCCATAGGGTTTCCAAGGAGCACCTGGTGGATTTGAACTGCTGACCTATTGGTTAGCAGCCAAATGCTTAACCACTGCACCATCAAGGATACATGGTAATAGAGCAATCATCAACTAGTGTGAATACATACATGTCTAATCTAGAGTCAATTTACTTAACATATTGGATCTTTGGACATAATTAAAACAAAGCTAGCTTATGACATGAACTGATAGCATTAAAACAGAAACTAGGGTAAGGGGAGCATTTTCTGTTTATGGATCACATATCTCTTCATGGTGTTACATGGACTGAAGTTCTAATGAGACATAATTTCTTCCATGCTATCTGTTGCTTGAATGACTGAAATAATTCACAGGTGCTATCTAGCTGGGAAACCCTGGTGGCATAGTGGTTAAGAGCCATGGCTGCTAACCAAAAGGTCAACAATTCGAATCCACCAGAAGCTCCTTGGAAATCCTATGGGGCAGTTGTGCTCTGTCCTATAGGGTAGCTATGAGTCAGAATCAACTCGATGGCAATGGTTTTTTTTAATCCAGCTGAAGGTGTAAGCGGCAGCCACCAGTAAACAATATTTCTTTGATGCAGAAATCTGGAAAAATATACACAGACATCTAAGATGCAATGTCAAAGCAGCTAAAATTTCGCATTGGGATATTTATTTGTAGTCATATGTTTAGCCTTTGATATATAGCATACTGTAACTATTTCCAAGTGTCTTCTACATACTGACTTCATCTGTATGCAGAGAGCCCTTCTACTTGCTAGTCCTGGTGGTAGACGGATTTCTTTCCCTTAAAATATGTAGCAGTGTTTAAAGCTTTTAAAGAGCAACTGGAAAAACAGCGTCCTATCAGGGATAGCTAAGGAGGGTATGGAACAAGAAGGACTGAAAAACCAAACCGATATCCTTGAACATTTTTCCTTGTATTCACTCCCTTTCTCTAATGAGTAGAATGTTATATGGCATCGGTTAGTTTTAACTGGGAATGTGGAGGTAGAAGATATGGTTTCAAAAAAATACTTTTCCCACAGGAAAATACTGAAAAAAGTGTAAACCAAGTCAAGGCAGAAGCCATTAAATAAATCTCAAGTCCTACGTATATAAGTCTTTGGGAGTAGAGAGCGTATATGTCATGTAGGGGAGACTAATATTTAGCATATTTGCAAAACACATTGTGTCAATTGTGCCAAAGAGAAATTTAATATGCATTTGCATTCTAACTCCTCTAATGGAAGTAAATAAAAATCAATTTTTCATTTTTATAATTTATTTTTGATGGGGCATGGAGGGGAGGTAAGGAACGATGCAATATTGGGAAAACGAAGTGATCGTTCAAGAAGGTTTATCTTACTTTAGACAATATCATTACCATTGAAGTGAAAATAAATGTGAAACATATGGCTCGGGTTAAGAGGTCACAGAAAAACAAATTTAAACTCTTAAGGCCAAAGTATTCATGGCAAAATACTTGTTGCATTCTAGAGAATTCAAAAGTCATATTAAAATGTCTGAAAATCCCAAGGGGGCATCATAGGCATACTTCAGTGATAGATCTCTCAGGTCACAACCCTCAGAAGAAAATACTCTGATTGAAGCATTCACAAGGATTTTCCTGACACCAGGTCACCAGGCTATGTACACCAGGGAAAGCGTGTCTGTTGTTACCGCTTGTACCGCTGGTATTTTCAGTCTGCCAGGGCTGGAAAGCAGCTGCCCTGGGAGCCAAATGGCTAGAGTATGGCTAAGAACAGCAAAATTAGTATCAGATAGTTTGGGCTAGAGGCCAGACCATGCCTGGCCTTACAGGCTATGGTTAGGAATTTGTATTTTGTACAAAGTGCAATTGGAACTCACTCTGTTTCAAGATGCAGGTGGGGAAGCTGTGGAGAGTGACAAGATCCAGTTTACATTTTAAGAAAGTACTCGGGGCAATGTGCAATAATTGGAATAGGACAAGTATGGGAGATAAATGATGAGTTAGGATTCTGTTTTGGTAGAGCGGACTAGAGATGATAGTTCCTTGGGAAGGGAGTGGCAAAGAGCAGAAGAAATATTCGGCTGAAAACACAGGGAAGACCATTGAATTGGATGTAGGGAATGAGAGAACAAGAGGATACAAATATGAATCTTAGATTCTAGCTTGAGCTCCTGGGTAGATGGTAATGTCATTTATTGAGATGAGAGAGGAGTGGAGTGCTTGCAATAGGTGTCAAGACTGAAAATCAAGGAATATATTTTGGATGTATTAATGGAAGACGCCTGTGGACAATAATCAAAGAAGAATAGCTAAAATTTGTTATGTGCTTTACTATGTTCCAGTCAGAGTTTTAAACACCTTGAGTTAAGACATTTGTTTTTACAATAGCTTTGCTACTATTACTATCCCTGTTTTATAGATAAGAAAACTGAAGACTAGACAAATTAAATAAAAGCATCTAATATCACATAAGAAGTAGTGAGGCTGGAATTCAAGCCTATGTAGTCTGACTCAGAATCCTTGTTTTTAACTTTCAATTATACCACCTCTCCACATGCTATATCATTTAAATAAGTACACAATTCAATATATGAGGCTGAGGTTCAGAAGAGAAGGTTGTACTGAAGATATAAATTTATAAGTCATAAATCTACAAAAAGAAGCCCTGGTGGCACAGTGGTTAAACAGCTCGGCTGCTAACCAAAAGGTCAGTGACCAGCCATTCTGCTTCCCTAAAGATTACAGCCTTGGAAACCCTATGGGGCAGTTCTACTGTGTCCTATAGGGTTGCTGTCAGTAGGAACAGACTCGACAGCAACGAGTTTGTCTTTTTGGTTTTAAGTATACAAATAATATTTAAATCTAGGTCAAAAAGATGAGTAGAATATATAGAGACAAGACAAGTGAATCAAGCTAGGAGCTCTGAGGAATTTCGATGTAGAGAGTTTAAGAAGAGAGTGTGTAGACAGCAAAAAACACTAAAAGTGATAAGATGAGGAAGTAGTAGCATAGCTACAAGTGTGTGAATTCATGGAAGCCAAGGGAGGACAAAGGCTCAGGAAGGAGATTTTGCTTAACTATGCTAAAGATAAAGAAGTAAAGAAAGAGAGAGCTCAGAAATGACTGTTGGTTTGTGCCACAAGAGGTTATCAATGACAATAATGAGAACAGTTTCAATTGAACTCTGATAGCAGCATGCAGTTTGGAGAAGATAGAAGAGGACACAAAGGTGAATACATGGAAACAGCATACATTGAGAATTCAAGAAGTTTATCTCTGGTTGGCAAAAAAGAAAGGACACATAGATGAATGGATAAACTATGGTACATACACACAATGGAATACTACACAAAGATAAAGAACAATGATGAATCCGCAAAATATCTCACGCCATGGATGAATCTGGAGGGCATTATGCTGAGTGAAATAAGTCAATCACAAAAGGACAAGTACCACAGGAGATCACTATTATAAAAAATCAAGAAAAGGCTTACACGTATAAAGAAATGATCTTTGATGGTTACGAGGGAGGGAAGGGTTGGAGAAGGGAAATTATTAACTAGATAGTAGATAAGGGTTAAGTTTGGTGAAAGGAAAGACAGTACAAAGACAGTACACAGTATAGGGGAAGTCAGCACAACTTGACCAAGGCAAAGTCATAGAAGCTTTATGGACAATTCCAAACACCCTAAAGGACTGAGTTACTGGGGTTGAGAGCTGAGGACGATGGTCAGGGTGGTCATCTAGGTCAATTGGCATAACAGATTTCGTAAAGAAAATATTCTACATCCAACTTTGGTGAGTAGCATCTGGGGTCTTAAAAGCTTGCGAGCATCCACCTAAGATACATCCACTGTTCCCATCCCATCCAGCGCAAAGGAGAATGATGAAAACAAAAGACCCAAGGGAAATATTAGTCCAAGGAACTAATGGCCCTTAAGTGCTAGATAGCCCCCAGCTACCACCACCAACCACTCTGACAGGGATCACGATAGAGGGTACTGGACAGAGCGGGAGAAAAATGTAGAAGAGAATTCAAACTCACAAAAAAGAAGACCAGACTTACTGGTCTGACAGAGAGTGGAAGAACCCCTGTGACTATGGTCCCTGAACATCCTTTTAACTCAGAACTGAAGCCACTCCCTTCAGCCAAAGATTAGACAGCCAAACATAAAACAAACAAGACACATGAGGAATGTGCTTCTTAGGTCAATCATGTATACGAGTCCAAAAGGGCAACACCTGCCCAAAAGCAATAACAAAAAGTCAGGGACAGGAAAACTGGATGGATGGAAAGGGGGAATCGGGGTGTGGAAAGGGAGAGCATTGATGCATTGCAGAAATTGCAGCCAATGTCACAAAACAATTTGTGTATAAATTGTTGAATGAGAAACTAATTTGCTCTGTAAAGTTTCACCTAAAGAACAATTAGAAAGAAAGAAAGAACAGAACAGAACAAGTTGAAGTGAATTCGGAATTAAAGGGGTTTGGTGTTTTGTTTTGGTTTTTTTTTTTTTTTTTTTTAAAGATAGTGCATATTTTGTAAATACTGAGAATGACTTAGTAGGGGAAAAAAAAACTTAGCATGGAGCCGATTCTGATTCATGGTGACACCATGTGTGTCAGAGTAGAACTGTGCTCCATAGGGCTTTTATGGCTATAATTTTTATAGAAGTCGATTGCCAAGCGTTTCTTTCATGGTGCCACTGGGTTAGTTTGAACCGCCAATCTTTCAGTTAGTAGCACAGCACAAATCATTTGAGTCACTCAGGAACATATTTTGTAAATAATGAGAATAATTTAGTAGAAAGGACTTATTATCTAGAAGAGAGTGCGGAAAATTAAGGCAGCAGAGTCTATGAGAAGGTAAGAGAGATTTCTCTTTCTTCAAAGGGAAGAGAACCACATGCAGCATGATAACAAGAGGAAAGAAAAAGATCATAATGCAGAAGGAGCTAGGACTGAGAGATTATTGGTAAAATTCAGGTTTAACAGCTTTTCTTTTTTTTTACTGTTGTAAAAATACAATAATGAATGAAGCAAGTTCATTAATTGAGAGAGTAGTTGTGGAAGATGTGAGATGAGAGTGAGTGGGGAGATGGTACCAGACCTCTGGCTTATTCCAAAATACTCTCCCCAGGGGTATGGCTTAACAGATCGCAGTTCCTTGAGATGTCACAGTGGGATGCAATCATGCTTGGTGTAGTAAACACATGCACACAAGTATCCATGTACTTACAACTCACAGTATTACAGAATCTAAGAAGCCCTGGTGGCACAATGGTTAAGCCTCAGCTACTAACCGAAAAGCTCCATGGGAGAAAGACTTGGCAATCTGCTTCCATAAAGATTACAACCTAGAAAACTCTATAGGGCAGTTCTACTCTGTCACATGGGGTCACTATGAGTCAGAATCTACTTGAGAGCATCTAACAACAACAAGGATGATAAGCATGCTGTGAAGCATATAAAGTACAGCAAAAAAAGTCAAGAAAACTAAAAAAAAAAAAAAAAAAATAACCTATCAAACTGTACTTTAAAAAACCTAAAAACATTGTTTTTAACTTTTTAAACAGCACAACTCGGGAAAATCAGGCTTTTCCTACAGTTCTGAGTAGAATTCTTCTGGCTGAAAAATAAAAATAATTTTTGCTCATTACAGGGTCTGTCTCCCTCCTACTCTCCTCTTCCTTAATATTTATATCCTGAAATATGAATCCAGCAGAAAGGGTTCCTACCTCCCCAGAGCTTCCTGGAGAAGGCTCCTATCAACTCACCAGGATCATTAAATAGTAATAGTGTCCCCCATGCACATTTTCTCTATAAATTCTTTTATTCTTTAAATTTAGTTAGCTATCCTGGAATGTTGCAAATATCTACCTGCACCACACAGTTACATCACTCCATTCTAAATTATAAGAAGTAGATATGAACTCTCCTTACCAACTCCTACAAGAGAAATTTAATTGTTCTTTATAGATCAGTAAGCCTTCTTGCTCCTTCAAGTAAGTACACCTGTGTGTAGAGATGTGTAACTCTGGTGTGTTTTTTTGGGAAGTGACAACATTTGATTCAGTGATTGTCTGGTGCGTGTGTATGTGTTTGTTCCAAGGTAAAAAACATTTTTTATTCTCATCAATATTTTGATAGGGTCATGAGAATCAAACTTGGAAAATGCACGTAGAATTTATTATCTAGCCTTAAAAGAAATCAAACAAATGATAAGGAAGCCTAACAGTCTATGCTCTCTGATCTTCATCCAATGATTATCCCTTGTATTGCAACCACTGCAAATCCTTCCCTACTATGAAAGATGAAATACTTCATAGAGATAACAAAAGCTATATAAAAGAGACTCTCCTAATCACCATCTCCACATACACACATACTGTGGCTTCTCCATTTCTTAATTTTTAAAAAAAATTTGTTAAGTCTCTCTGTGTATATATATATATATATATATATATATATATGTATATATATATATATGTATATATATATATATATGTATATATCCACACACACACACCACAAAATATTTGCATTTCAGCATTTTTTCCATGTACAAAGTTAATTCATCCACTTGAGTCCTTGCCTTCTTCTGTCTCTTCTGCAAACTTAACTTCTTCAATTACCCTGCCTTTCTCTCATGCCAAACCTGTGTAAATGTCTCCCATCTTTGAATCACACCTTCTCTAAAACCTGTATCCTTTTTAACTGCTGCTCTGAACAGTCATCTTTCAAATCTCAAACTTGTGACATCTCCTCTGGGAGATGTCGCCCAATCTCTTCTCTATAAACACTCTCTAGGAACACTATCCCGTCTCTAGGAACACTCTGTGACACCCTTCCCCCATTTTTCTAATACTGCAAGTACTAACCATATTACATTGAAGTAATCACTTTACGTAGCTGTGTCTTCAAATAGACTGTGAACTATTAGAGAATGAGACTGTGTTACTCTTGCGTATTGCGTCCCAATGTTTCTGTCCAGGGCACTGTGCATAACAGGAAATTAAATGAACTGTACAATTAAACATTGCCTCAAATACCCAAGAAAAGACAAAACCAAACTTTTTCTATTCTGTGTTGGTCCTGTTTTTGACACTATGGCAAACCCCAAGGGAAAAATTTGTTAAAGAAAGCAGAAGTGACAGAGCAAGAAGGAGTATTCACATTTTAATAAAGAGGAAAATGAGGTGGGATGAGTAAAAGTGGTACAAAGTCTCATGTATGAAAAATTCAGAGGTTATAATTGAGAATTATTTTGTAAGATAAAATGTTGATAACATAAGAACTCACCCAAATGAAGACCTTTAAACAGATAACACCTGTTCAAGACCAAGATGATGGACACCTGTAGCACATTTGCAGTCCACTTACATGAATGCCTGAACCTAAGATTAGGCCTAAAGGTTCACTCTGCATTTTTTTTGTAAAGTGATGCCATCATCCAATTAGTTCCTCTAACCAGAAGTCTGAGAGATACTAGTTTTACCTTTCTCCATTTTATTCACCTTTCCTCCTATATCCAGTCAATTACCACATCCTGGAAAGCCTATCTCCCTTCTACATATGACTCTTTTCTAGACCACTGTTTCCTGAGTTCAGATACTTGTCATAACTACATAATAATCTCTTGCATAGTATCCCTTTCCTTTTAGCTCATTCTTTACACTGCTTCCAAAGTGGTGCAGTCTAATGGACACACAAATATAATCATGCTCAAAAAATTCTAGCAGCTTACTAGCACCTCCTGGAAAAAAATGTCTAAATTCCTCAGCATGACCAACAAGACCCTTCACAATTTGCCCCTGCATACTATTTAGTCTTATATCTCATCATTTCTCTCCAAGTACTTAGCTCCTAATTTTCCTGAAATACTTGTTGTTTCCCAAGTATATGTACTCAAAATTTCTTTCCTTCCTCCCTAATGTTTTCTCTGCAGAGGATGGCCTTCCCATCATATCTATCCAGAAGTGTTTAACTCAATCTTAAAGTCTCAGTTCAAATTATTAGTTTCTTTAGGCCTAAAATCCAAGTGAGATGCTACAGTCTCTATGTTCCCTTTCAAACTTTTACATCACTTATCACATTGTGTTACATTGAGTTTCCCTGTCTGTCCCCAAGACTAGACTGTACAACCTTTGAGGTTATGGTCCCAAAACCAGAACAAGTCTATGTCTAACATATTAACCTATTAAAAAGCCGTTGCCATTGAGTCAATTCTGATTCATAGCGATCCTATAGGAAAGAGAAGAACTGAACCATAGAATTTCCAAGGCTGTAATCTTTACGGAAGCAGATTGTCACATCTTCCTAATGCAGAACAACTGATGGGTTTGAACTACCGACCCTTCAGTTAGCAGCCAAGCACTTAACCACTGCGCCACCAGGACTTCTAACATTTTAAGTTACCGTGTTGAGTGAAGAATGAATTAAGGAATGAATAAGTGTCTGGCTAACTCTGGTTTCTTCTGCATTAGGATTTCTTCCTCTCTCTTTATAATACTACCAGTGATGGACTATTGATTCATAAGTCTCTATTCAAAGACTGAGTCCCTGCTATCTGTTCCTAGACCTTATTGTGTTTAACCACCTGTCTCTCTAGATCCTTCCTATTGATTTCCATCAAATTCTTCCAAATTTCTGAGACTCTAACTTAATAGATTCCCTCCAAGAAACAAACCAGTAGCTGTCAAGTTGATTCCAACTTGTGGAAACTCCACGTGTCAGAGTAAAACTGTGCTCTATAGGGTTTTCAATTGCTGATTTTTATCAAGTACATCACCAGGCATTTCTTCCTAGGTGCCTCTGGATAGACTCTAAGCTCCAACTTTTTTGTTAGAAGCCAAGCACATTAACCATTTACACCACCCAGGGACTCCACTTAATAGCCAACTTGCCCTAAATGGACACCATACTTTTACTTCTGCTTCTCAGGATAGACTTTCTTCCAATTCCTTTCAATTCATCCAGCCCTAAGTAAGTGCCCTATGATTTCACATTTGGGCCCCTTCTGCCCTGCTTCTTCTCACTACTTAGGTTACTTGTGGCTATTGCTCTAACTAATATTTTCATTCTATTGATTTACACTTCTTTAGAATGACAAATATCTAAAGGAATAATACTACTTGGCACAACACTCCCTAACTACTTTTTTACTGATTCAATGAAAAGACAAGAAATGTTATAATTTCTTTACTGCATCCCCCACCCCAAAGTGTGTAACTCCTTTCTTTGACTCCAGATATTGCTTGGCAAATTCTCGTGCTTTCAGGGATATTTTGTGGAATGACAGCCTGGAGCACTGGATGGAAGACTTTTCCAAACTATTCTCCTGGGAAATTGCCAGAAAAGGAGAGGGAAATAGCCTATTAAAACAATATAGTGCTATGCTATTTAGGCAACAGTATTACCGCTGTACCTAAAAGCTAACTGGGTGTGAGGGTGGATAAACAAACTGGATCAAAAGGCGGCGTGGTATAGGAATAGAATTTTTGATACATTCGTGTTGTTTATCATTTTTTTCACTCCTGCAAGTAGTACGTGGAATTAACCATTTGAAGCATCGAGACTAGGAAGAAAGTAATCACACAGAGAGAGTAAGATCATTCTTAGATGAGTCTCCTCTAAGCCTGTTTAGGAGGTTATGAAAAAGGATTTCATAGTTGCAACGTAGTAGTGTACATCTGGATTGGTAAATGCCAAATAATCAGGATTAAAACTCTGACATACAGAATAGGCCAGTTAGACTCCTCAATTAATGGCTATAGGTATCATCTGTGTCTGCCCTACTATCTGGAGTGTGAACACATGACATGAGATCCACTCCCATGAAACAAAATCTCTGACCTTTATTTCTGATGGTAACAGAAGCTGTAGGACTTACTGTATAGAGTGTGGAGCTAGTATTTTTAAAAAGAAGAAATAATTAAAAGAACTATTGAGGGAGTGTCAACTCTTAGCTAACTTGGTATATATACATTTTTAAGTGTAAAATATCTACAGCACCATTACTATATGTGGTATTTGATGTGTCTATATACAGAGACTACTCTTTTTCTTTTTTCCTTGTTTTTAAATGATCGTCCATGTCACAAAATTGCTGACAAGTCTTACATGTCTTATGTCTTATGTAGGATTTTCCCCAGTCAGAGAGAACCTAATTCTAACACTTGTCATTTTGTGGAAATTTATTTTATTGCTGAATAGAAACAAAAAGTAATTTAAGAGTAGTCTTTATACAAAATGCAGTTATGTTTTTTTTTTTTAAACTACTGCCATTACTCTATTTAATTCAGTTAGCTAAAATTCAGACTTTGTCTTATTATTTTACCTACTCATCAGTGAAATGATATCATAAAATCTACCAAAAATAAGATCTATCAGGCTTAGCTTTATACAGACTTTTTTCCTGTAATATCAACCACTAAATTGAGCACCATGCTTTGATAAGTTTAAGATACTTATTCATTTCTGCAAATACTGAGAAATAAAGCGCAAATTAATACATTAATATTTGCTTTTAAAAGCTTGTATAAGCAGATCAGCATTAACTCTCTCTCCAGAAAGGCTGCTTTGTAAGTATTTTTGCTTCTTTTCAAACTGCATGTGTCACGGAATTGTGAACTTCTGAGATGCCCTTTAAAAGACCAATCTGAAGAAGAATAAACATTGAAAAACTAGTTTTCAAATTAGAATAAATATTGGCATTTCAAATTAGAAAAAAAATTTTTTTTCTTTTTCTGAATCTGAACTCTGCTCTAAATTTCTACCATAAATGCTATTAGGCATTATGACTCAAGGTAAATGTTTGAGTGTTTCATAAGCTTTTTTTTTTTGGCAAAAAGCCAGCATCAGATGCTGTATTAATACAGAGAAGGAAGGGGAAGAGGGGGAGATTTGTTTCATGCAACCTCAATTAGAACCTTAGGTAAACATCATAAAGTTTTAGAATGATTCTGTTTTGACAAACTTCCAACACACATTAAGAAAAAAGAGTTTAATTTAATGCAAAATTTTCAATATGGACCATAGTGCTGAATCCAAATCTTCCCAAACATTAACTTTGTTTAAACATTATTAAAAAAAAAAAAAAAGTCAATAAATAAGGAAAATAAAACTTTAACGTTGTGGGTGGGTATCTCTATCCATCTTCCTTTGTTAAAGTTCCAATGCTATTACAATAAAAATATTTACTTGCCAAAGGTAACTATTGTGGTAAGTACACAAAGATATTAGTCTTTGGTGAGAAACAAGCAAGAAGGCACGAAATCAAGTTTGTGGGTGAAAAGAGACAGATCTTCATTTATTTTTTTGTAAGTGCCCCTGTGACAAATTTTAAATGACGATTACTCTCCAGGGAGGTCTGATAATCTTTATTCCCGTGTTATCTGTTTTCTTTCTCCATACACTACTTCACAGTAACATATTTTAAAACAGTGGTATTTATTCTAAGTTTATATTTTTGTACTTAACTCTTAAATTGCCACCCATTTACTGAAAATAAATAAATAAAAATCTGTTGTCATGGCATCAATTCCAACCCATAGCGACCCTGTCGGACAGAGTAGAAGTGCCCCATAGGATTTCCAAGGAGCAGCTGGTGGATTTGAACTGCTGACTTTTTGGTTAGCAGCCATAGCTCTTAACCACTGCACCACCAGGGCCCCACCTATTTACTAGAACTATGTTAAAACAGATGGAGTCCCTGGGTGGTACAAATAGTTACCATGTTTGGCTGATAACCAAAAGGTTGGTGGTTGGAGTTCATTCAGAGGCACCTCATATGAAACACCTGGCAATCTACTTCCGCAAAGTCAGCCATCGAAAATCTTACCAAGTAGCATCTGAGGTCTTCAAAGCTTGCGAATGGCCATCTGAGATACAGCATTTCTTCTCTACTCACTAGGTGCAAAAGAGAAAGAAGGAAACCAAAGTCTCAGAGAAGAAACTATTCTACAGGACTAATAGCCTACACAAGCCACCGCCTCAGCTATCCAGAGACCAAAAGAACCGATACTGTCTGGCTACAACTACTGACCATTCTGATCAGGGCTACAGTAGATGGGCCCAGTAAAATGGAAGAAAAATGCAGAACAGAATTCAAATTCTTAAAAAATCCTGACTTACTGAACCAGTTGAGACTGGAGGACTCCCTAAGACTATTGCCCTGAGATACTCTTTAAACCTTGAACCGGAGCTATCCTCTGAGGTCACCTTTTAGTGGAATAACAGAATGACACACAAAATAAAGACTATAACCCATGAGTAGGAGGCTCAATTTAAAAAAAAAAAAAAAATCTATATGAGACCAAAAGGTCAACAATTACTTTAAAGCAATGATGAGAAGACAAGGGGTACAGGGAAACCAGAATACTGAAAACAGAACAACCAGATGCAATTAATGAGAATGTTGACACACTGTAAAAAAAATAACTAATGTCACTGAACAACCTGTGAAGAAAGTGTCAGATAGTAACCTAATTTGCTGTGTAAATTTTTAGCAGAAACTCAATATAACAAAAAAAAAAAAAAAAAAAAAAAATCCTATGGAGCACAGTTCTGCTCTGGCACACATGGGGCCTCCATGAATTAGAATAGACTCAAGGGCAACTAGTCATGTTGACAGATCAAATATAATAAGCTTTGATAATATTTTTCATGATGAAACTATAATGAAATTGGATGTGTAAATAAGTGGAAATAAGAAAATTGTTTTGCCTTATAAAACTTACAAACTGACTAAGTGTTGCAAAACTTCAAAGTATACAGTAGATTCCTTAATATAGGCAGTGCATTTTTGTCTGAAAAATGCTATGGGGTCTTCATTTTATATGATACATAATTTGATATTTGTGTGGATATAAACTATGAATCTGTGCAATCATTATGGAGATTGGCTTGCAACCTGGAGGTGAGTTTATTTATGAAGAGTATATAAGTTATGTAATGTCAACCTGCTAAAACTACATGATGTTTTTAAAGTTTCATATCCCTAAACCATGACACTTTGGTAACATTGGTTCACATTAATTTTAGTAAAATTATAAACAAAGAAAAGTTATACTAACTTATTTTACCTCACTGCTCAGTGAACAGTTTGATCCAATCTTTCTAGTTATTTTCAGATGATGCTTACCTGCCCTCCTGGCTAATAACTGGGAATGCTCTTGTAGACTCAAAATATTTTGAGGCATACAACTAGAAAATTTATGAAATCCAAAAAAGAAAAAGACAAAAGAGGATAAATAAGTATTTGAGAGAATATTTTAATTCAATTTTGGAGATACAGAGTTTCAGAGTTTGAAGCATCCCTGGGACATACAAGGGCAGAAGTCAGGTCAGCAGTAGGATACATAGGTGTGAGACTCTGGAGACTGATGAGAATAATATAGAGGTTTATCTGAAATTATAGGCCTGAGGGACTGCATAAGATTAGTCATGAAGTCCATAGATGGAGAAGGGAAACGAGGCTGGAATGGAACCCAGAGGAACTCCAATATTTAAGAGACAGTGGAAGGAAAATTACCTAACAAGAGAGACAGAGAATGGCCCAAGAGGTGAGAAGAAAGCAAGACAGATGTCTCAGAAGTAAGGGAAGTTAAGTATTTCAAGAACCAAAATGGTGCAGGGTTGACATGCTTTCATAAAATGCTTTAATCCTCATACATAGTATTTAGCAGATTTGGAATGAAATTAACGTTTTTCAAGCTGGACTATAAACTTCATGAAAAAGTGGGTCACATTTGTTTGGTGCAGGACTATATTGTCAGTGCTGCAAATGGCGTCTGGCATGTAGAAGGACTTAACAAATATTTTTGAACGAGTGAGTAAATTAATGAATTTGTAAATAAACGTATGAATGACTGGATGGATGAATGAATGAGGGCAAAGGAAGAGCAACAAGCATGAATGTGTCTATGGAATATGAAACATGGAGACCTTGAGTGGCTTTGGCAAGACAGGTTTCAGTGGCGTGTGGGGCATAAACTAACGATCTGCAGAATTGTTGTATCCTGTTTATAAATAAGGAGCCCTCGTTGCACAATGTTTAAGTGCTCAGCTGCCAACCAAAAGGTCTAAGTCTGGAGAGCTGTGCTATAAGTTAATAATAAAAATCCAAGAACCCTTGGGGCAAAGTGGTCAACAAGATTTACGTAGCATAGTCTATAAAATGCTGATGCCTAGATGGCAACATTACAACTTGCTAACAAACCCATACATATCACTAATAAATCATTTTACATATATGGAGAAAGAAGTACATAATGAATAGATGACGTTCAGAAGGCTCAAAATTATTATGGCAGAGTGGAGATTTTTCATAATCACCTCCTTATTTCAAATCCTTTGTTCTCCTCACTACATTATACTATCCTTAATAAACTGGAATGAAAAAAATTTTTTTCCCCATAACTCCATAATTGATCCTCATTTTAAATCCCATTTTCATGTTGCATATTGTTGTTGTTAGTTGTCGTAGAGTTGATTTTAACTCATCGCGACCCCATGTGTACAGAGTAGAACTGCTCCATTGGATATTCAAGGTTGTGACCTTTCAGAAGCAGATCACCAAACAATCCAAGGAAACAGATCCAAGGTGCTTCTGGGTGGACTTAAACTGCCAACTTTTGGCTAGTAGTCAAGTGCTTACCTGTTTGTGCCACTCAGGGACTGCATTCCAGTTTGCAAAGGGACTATAAAATTAATAGATAATTTTTTAAAAATGAAGAGACATAGACTCTTTCATACTTGACTTAATTATAATCTATCTATAGATACACACTAATTCATTAGGATATAACCGTACTCAATATTACATCTATCTCTTTCTGCTATTCTTGGATTATTGATTTACAAATTTTATCTTAATAACATATGGAAGTAAATAAAGAACATTATAGCCCTATGTACAGAATGGAATTTGCCATTGTGCTGATTGTAATGAACAACTTTTTCAACAAATCACTTTATAAAATTGTGATGTTGATAGCTGGCAATGGTATTCATCTATTGTGGGTATCTAGAGAGCAGAGACAATATCTTTTCTTTCAAAATGTTATTTAATGTGACTAAATATATGTTTATTGCATTAAAACGAGCTATTGATTCAATTCAATTTGTTATAGAATTGAAGGTCGCCCTTAGTTTCCTTTCACCATTTCATCTTACACATTTGAGAAATTAGTAACTTTTATTTATCTCATAAAAGCCCTGCTAGTTCAACAGTTAAGCACTTGGCTGCTAACCAAAAGGTTGGTGGGTCAAACCCACCCAATGGCTCCATGGGAGAAAGACATGGCTATCTGCTCCTGTAAACATTACACCCTTGAACATCCCATGGGGCAGTTCTACTCTGTCACATGGGGTTGCTATGAGTCAGATCAACTCAATGGTACCTAACAACAACAACAAAAACAGGATTTTTGTCATATTACTGTTTGGAAGAAAGGAAATGATTACTCTCTTCTTGAATATGTTGAGAATGTCTGTGTGAATAAATGATATATGTGGGGTTCACAGTGAGAAAAAAGTAAATACAAATTACTTGAAATTATTTAAAAATTAGACAACTTTTTTGTAGTAATATATATTGAGTTCATTTATAGTAAACCATTATTAATAGGGTTGTATATAAATCTCCCGTCTTGCTATTTGTTTTCATTTTGTTCTGTCTGTTCTTTGTTCTCTCTTTCCTCTTCTGCTTCATTTTGGATTTACTATTCATGATTCCATTTTATCCCTTTATGGGCTAACTAGCTAAACTTATTATTTTAGGTAGGTGGTGAAATGGTTAAGCACTTAACTGCTAACCAAAATGTCAGCAGTTTGAATCCACCAGCTGATCCTCAGGAGGAAAGACCTGGCAATCTGCTCCCATAAAGATTACAGCCTAGGAAACTCCATGGGGCAGTTGTACTCTGTCCTATAGAGTTGCTATGAGTCCGAATCGACTAGACAGCACACAACAACTCTAAAGTTTATTGTATACATCTTTAATATACCGTAATCTACCTTCTAGTAATATTATACCACTTCTCATATAGTTAAAGAATCTTACAACAGTACACTTAATACATTTTCCCCTCTGGCCCTTGTGAAATTATTGTCATATATTTTACTTCTACATATGTTATATACCTGACAATGTATTGTTATTATTTTTGTTTTAAACAGGGAATTACTTTTAAAGGTATTTAAAAAAAATAATCTTACATTTATCCATATATTGACTATTTCCAGTGATCAGCCTTCCTTTGTGTGAACTCAAATTTATTTCTGATATAATTTCCTTCATCTCTAGTGCAAGTCTATTAGTGATGAATTCTATTGGCATTTGTATGTCTTAGAAAATATTAAGCTCTGTTTTTTGAAGGACATTTTTGCTAGGTGTAGAGTTATAGGTTTACATTTTTTCCTTCTTAAAATACTTCAGATATGTGGTTCCATTTCTTCTGGCTTACATTGTTTTCATTGAGAAATTAAATGTCATCCTTACCTTTGTTTATCTATACTGAAAAAAAAATTGGCCATCATTTCTTCAAATATTTTTCTGTTCTCATTCTTTCTCTTCTTTAGAGACTCCAAATACATATTTATCAAGCCACATGACGTTGTCACACAGCATGCTGAAGTTGTGTTTACTTACTTTTAGTATTTTTTTCTCTGTTTCATTTTGAATTGTTTCTATTGCCACATCTTTAACTTCACACATTTTTTTCAGCAATGTTTAATCTGCTATTAATTCCGTCTGTGTTAGTATCCTATCACTGTCATAAAATTACCATCTATTTAGTGACTTAAAACAACACAATTTATTATCTTACAGTTCTGTAGCTTAGAAATCTAACATGGATCTCATTGGGCTAAACTCAAAGTTTTGGCAAGGCTACATTCCATTCTGGAGGCTCTAGAAAACAATAGGTTTCTTTGCCTTTTCCACTTCTAAAAGATATCTGCATTCCTTGGCTTGTGAAGCCTTCCCTTCTTCAAGGCAGGCAACATAGCAACCCTCTGACCCTGCTTCCATTATGACATCCCTTTCTCTTTCTTATTCCAGCCCCCTCTTACACTTTTAAGGACTGTTACTACATTGGACCTACCCAGATCATCCAGAATGATCTTCAGTTATCAAGATCCTTAACTTAATCGCATCTGCAGTGTCCTTTTTACCATGCAAGTCGCATATTCATAGGTTCCAGGGATTAGAATGTAAACATGTTTGGGGAGCCATTATTCTGCCTGCCACACCAACCAAGATATTTTTTAACTCAGCCATTGTAATTTCCATCTCCAGAGTCTGATTCGAATCTCTTCTGTATCTTCCATGTCTCTACTTAACACTCTCAGTCTTACCTTGTTAAAAACATAGTTACAATAACTGCTTTAATGCTATCATTTACTATCATCTGTGTGATTTCTAGTTCTATGTCTATTGATTGATATTTCTCCCTCTTTAAATGTCAAGTAATTTTGATTGGGCACCAGAAATTATAAATTTTACTATGTTTGATGAAAGATTTTTTTTTTTTAATTGTAAAATGATTGAACTTCATTCTGGGACTTGGAAACAGTTTGAATATTTTAAATCTTGCCTTTAAACTTTTTAGGCATTACCAAAGAAGCCTTTAGGATAGGGCTAAATAATCTTCTCAAATGAGGCAAGACCTTACTGAGTACTCTAAACAATGTCCTTTGAAGTAGAAAGTGTTTCCACTCTGGATGGTGTGAAGACAAATTATATTCATTCCCTTTTGTGGACCTTTGCCTGGCCTTGGGTAGACTTGTCACATGTATGCACAGATCAGTGTTCAGCTGGAGACTTGAGGAGACCCTCTAGGGATTTTGGGAGCCCTCTTGCTGGGCAGTTTTCTTCACTCTTCCCCTCTGTTCTGCAAACTTTGGCTACTTGGCCTCCCTGGATTCCTAACTCAGTCTCTTCAGCACAAGGAGACGAACAGGCTCCATCTGTATTTTTCCTTCCTATACTGTGGCCTAAAAACTCTCACCAGGCAGTAGCTGGGGCAATCTTAGGGCTTGCCTTTTTTGTTCCTGCCTCTAAGGGATCACTGTCCATGCTACCTGTTGTCCAATATCTGAAAAATTGTTTTATATATTATTTCTCCCTCTATCTTTCTTTTATTTTTGTTGTTTCAGGCTGGAGAGTTAATTCCATCTCTTTTATTCCATATTGGTTGGAAGTAGACGTCCTCCCATTCTTTCATTCCAATATAAGAGAGCTACTTTTAAGCTCTGTTAACCTACCACATCCTAAGAATCCTCTGAGGAAAGGGATTGTGTGTATATATACTACTTATTGTCCTAGGAGGAGTTTATGCTCTAGTTAGTATTAAGTGTAAGAACTTCATACATTGGTTTATGTTTTGTTTTTTTTTTATGATTATAAATTCAAACTTGAGAAGAAATGGGGATGGTTGTATTATGGAGAGAAATGTGTGACACAGAAATATTTATATCAGTAGTATTTGGACACTGTTACTTTAAAGGCAGGCAGTGCAGTTGACCTGGTTGGCACTGGGGAAACAGGAAGGAGGGGCTGCCGGGAGACCAGAGCCAGAGAGCTGGGAATTAGGACAGCTGCTCTTTTTGTTTAAGCTGCCATCGGCCTTGCCAACACATGTGAGCCTCTCACAAATCATGCAAATTTCAGAGTCTTTATGATGCCACTTTTGATTCATGCAGGCAAGTATAAAGGAGAAAAAACACTTGTGTGCATGCGCACGTGTGCACACACACACATGCGCGCGCACACACAGACACACTCACCATTGCAAGATTTGGCAAGCGTTTTGTACCTGCTAAGTCATGTGAAAAGAGAACATAGCTGTTCTCACACCCCTGAGCCCGATGGCCCGAGGTAAGTGGACAGTTTAAATTTCCCCTGCCAAAGTTAAGCAGAATTAGGGAAATGCATAACCCAGGATGACCAGCTGCTCTTCCCCATTCAAGGGTCCTGGAAATCCTCTCCCACGGCATGTATTTCCCTGATCATGCCAACCTCACTGATTTTTCTCTTCTGAATGCCTATAGCACTTACAGTCGGTCCCACACAATTTAGCACACAACTGGCTTGCCTGACTGTATTCCCCTCACTCCCACAGCTCTTTCCTGTTGCGGAGTGTGCTCTCTTCAATCAAATTGAATATTCCACAAGGACAAGACTTCTGTGTCATGCATTTATGATAGCTCCACACTTCACTTCAACTGCCATCCCAATCCTTTGTGCACCCTCTATAAAATTATATTGCTAGTTGTGGTCCAACAGGCTTGTCCCCCCTTTCTAGAGGTTGTCTGTTACTAGGGTAGTGACTCTTGCCTGATATCATCATAACAGTTCGGATGTTGGGGTCAGGGAGAAGGAAGTGCCAGGGAGCCAGAAATAAGCAGTCTTCTGACAACACTGCACTCTCGTTAGGCCATAAATCAGACCGTGATGATGGGAAAACTCAGCCCAATTCTTGCCCTCTCTCTTCATTTGTTTCTGCCACATCCGCCTTAAACCAAATAAAGTATTTTATAGCCATGTGTCCCTTCCTCACCACAGTGGCAAAGGGTCATTGGTAGATGAGCTTTTCATCCACTTTCTGTGGCACCTGCAATTTTAACAGGAGTTCAGTGTGAATTCACCTTGAAAAGAGTCCACATAAAACCATGTGATGTCATAGTTCATTCTGAATCTGCACAATCAATGAATGTCCTTAAGTAAAAGGAAGCATTTCATTTGATTGAGGATTAGACAGGTGATTCATGCAAGGAGAAAAATTAGGAAGAAGGCTATTGTTTCTCAAAACTGAAAAGGGGGGAGGCTCCCACAAGGAGCAAAAGCAATATAAAAGATTTAAAACTTTGATAATTTTAGTTTCAGAGAGCTCAGTATGAAAAACCTTTCCAAGAAGTAATAATAATTACTATAGTTTATAAAAAGGTGCTGTCGAGCTGATTCCAACTCGTGGCAACCCCATATGTGTTAGAGTAGAAGTGTGCTCCACAGGGTTTTCAATGGCTGACTTTCCCGAAGTAGATTGCCAGGCCTTTCTTCCAAGGCATCTCTGGGTGGACTCAAACTGCCAACCTTTTTGTTAATAGCTAAGTGTGTTAACCATTTGTACCACCCAGGAACAATTAGTATAGTAATGACGATAAAATCATTGTCCCAGAAGCATTAATCACTCTGGCATTCACAGAGTATTTTACTCTTTCTCTTTTTTTTTTTTTTTTTTTTTTTGGATGTGTGAATAAAGAGTGTGTAGAAGCAGGGGGAAATCAAACACACAGAATAAAATGATGATGGCAACTTTTTTGAGTTTTTGTTCTGAGACTTCAAATAAGAATAAGGAAGGAGTTGTCCATCTTGTGAGCCTGTTAGAGTGTGACAGGCACTTGATAAACATCTGCTTTTGAAGTTTTCTCCACTCCTGGTTTGAGTTCTCCAGAATCAAGGCCTGATTGCCAGGGAGTAGCAGTTGAAATTTATTCCTGGCCTCATAATTATCAGTAGATTTTTTTTGTAACGCATTCATTTTAAAACTGATTGTAGTGCAATAAATCTGAGCAAAATGGTCTTTGCTTGTTCTTGAGCAATAATAATAATAACAATAGCAATAATAATTGCAAGTATCAATGATATTTTTAGAAAGCAGTGCTTCTAACATGGTGTTATACTATGGATTATACAAAAACTCCTGTATTTGCTCACTGCATTCCAATAATACAAAAATATTCTTTTCATACCAGGTGGAAACCCTGGTAGCCTAGTGGTTAAGAGGTCGGCCGCTAACCAAAAGGTCAGCAGTTTGAATCCACCAGGCACTCCTTGGAAATCCTATGGAGCAGTTCTACTCTGTCCTATGGGGTCGCTATGAGTCAGATACTACTCAACGGCAACAGAAAAATATGCTAACTTACCTATAAAAAAACATGTTGAACAAAAACAAGGGAAAAATTATGATAACTAAATACATTTGGTTCTTATTTCCAAATTCCGGATAATTTTAATGGATGTCTAGCCCTATTGATCTAAGAATAAAATTTTATATTTCAGTCATTTTAATAAATTCTAGTTTCTTTTCTTTGCCATTAAAAGTGATGGTATTTTAGCTCTTATCTGATAATTTCAGGTTGTTCAAGATCAATAATACTACATATAATTAATTTGAATAATCCACTTGATTAAATCTGTTTGAATTTGTATTAGTCTTCTCAAGTTTTTACTTTATTCCTCATATAAAATCAAACCTGAGCAACTTTTCCAACAGTACTTCCTGTGTGGAAGTTTGAAAAGCACAGTCTTCTATTAATGGTTTGTTTCTTCACACAACATCGTAAAAGAATATACACATTGTAATTTGACCATACTCAAAAGTTTTACTGTATTTATTAGTCAGGAATCATGATTAGTTAGTAAGTTACAGACATTCCACTATTCTATACACACAAAGTACTGTCTGAATTCAACAACTATTCATATTAATCTCCTAGCAAGACCTTTAGTTGATGCACAGATTTCTGATGATCCATAAGTATTGACTTCAAAGCTCTTTTTCTAGACTGTATCACAGCTATCACAATATCAGTTAACTAGAAGATTATTTATTTTCCTGAAGCATAAGTGTTCTAAATTAACAACAAGTCTTCTCGCATTTTTTCATCATATATACATCATATATATACATATGCTAACATGATTTTTATTCTGCCCACTAGTGGTTCCATCCATCTGTAAAACAAAATAGCTTCTTACACGTACAAACGAGAGTAACTGTTTCTTACTGGAGGAAAATAGTCCACAGTGTCATTTCATAAAACAATTTAATCCATAGCTCATTTTACTTTCTGAAAAAAAAAAAACACAAAGTCAGTAATTTACCGGCAGCTTTTGCAAGATTATTGGAAATGATCCATGCCACTTTTTGTTTTAAAAATGTAACTTTCAACAGTTCTCTGGAGTTGATCTCTTCTTTGACGTTTGCAACAAAGGTAAGCAATACTTTGTATTGGAAATGACTGTGTTTTTTCTGAAAAACCACAGTAAGTTTGCTAAAGAAGCCACAGTTGTTTGCTTGAAAACGATTTTTTTTTTTTTTAAATTAACAGTCTTACACAATCATTCAACAAAATATTAGGAAATGCAATACAGTAAATATTATGCTTAGGTGACACTGCTTCAATAAAATAGAATTTTCATGCATATTCATTCTTGTATTTCTTAGTTGTATTTATTTATGCACAAATATCAAATCCATAAACTTAGTTGTCCTAGCTTAGAAATAATGCCTTTTATAAGATGTTTAAGTCCCGCTCACTGCTTGGTTTAATGCTATTATTATAAATAGTAATATTTACATTATCATTCTGACCATTACTTTTACAATTTTGAAGTTTTGATCCTTTTCTTTGCATGTCACAATGTTTAACACATCAATAATGGCAACAATGAAAAAACATTTAGAAAAATAAACTTCAACCCAAAATGGATGCTGAAAACACATGACCTGAGGTAAACTGCACCTTGTTTATAGGTTGTTGGACAGGATTAACTAATCAACTTCATGTTCTTGGCTCATGAGTAACTTCTAAATACATAAAAGTTGTTAGGAGTTTTCTTCAAAATGGCAGATCAGGCACACTTGTTCATCTTGACTCACTCCTGAGATCCCATTATAATGGTAGAGAAGGAACAAAGTAGGTAGAAAAAATAACTGGAAAAGATATTAAGTGTTATTCTTAGAGTAACATGAGAAGATAATACACATACAGACATACACAGAGATCAAAAGAGAGAAAGAGAATAAGATATTGTGAAATAGGACCTCTTAGAAATTAAAAAGTTAATTGCCAAAATAAAAGCTTCACACATAGATTTGGAAGATGAATTCAAAAAAATGCACTAGAATATGGAGCAAAGAGTCTGAAAATACATGATAAAAGGTAAGAGACCTAGAGGATCTCTCCAGGAGACCTAGCATTAGACTACTAGGAATTCAGGAAGAAAGAAGAGAAAATTAATAGAAGAAAATTATCAATGAGATAATAAATAAGTATTGCTCAGAATAGAGATGAGACTTGAGTATTTGAATTGCAAGGACCCACTGAATGCCTAGTTAGATGAATTACTGTATCTTTACCCAAATAAGACACATCTTCTAAGTTTATTTGCCAACCACTCCCTCCTCCTGTGAAGTATCTTCAGAAGCACCAGTATGGCAATTTTTTGTTACATGTTGCTTTAAAAAAATTAACATAACATGCTTATGAAAATACCTCACAGTGGGAGGGAGTGGTTGGCAAACAAACATAGAAGGTGTGTGTTATTTGGGTAAAGATACTGTAATAAGATCCATATCAAGACACGTTGCTATGAACCAATTGGTAGAGTACTGAGAAGGTCAATGATGTGCAGTGATACATCATAATATATTACAAGTTAAGATGAGATATAAATGTGTAAGAAAAAAATACAGATTTATACTTACACATAGAAAAACAGGTTAATTTTAAGATACAATATACCTCTAAATGGTAATGCAGTAAGTATCAGTGTTCATTTTACTTAAATTAAAAATACTCACCTTTACCTAAAATAGTAATAAACAGTTTATACAAAACCTTAAATAGTTAGACATTTAAACACAGATAGATTTGTCTTTTGATTTCTCATTTGAAACACTAAATTATTCATGCATACACATTTTATTAAAAATGGCAAAAAAAACTTATCTAAGTACATACATGCTGTATTATATAGTACATACGTTATATTTACAGATAAAGAAACTGAATTTAAATAATTGCTTAAATATTCTGAAACTTAGCTTCTTTATCTGTAAAATGGGCAAGATAATTATACCTATCTCATAAGACTATTTTTAAGATTAAATGCATCAGTACATGCAAAGTGATTGGGAAAATGCCTGCCAAGTGTAATCACACAAAAGAGTTAAGTATTATGAGAACACTGTAAAGTAGGTCAATTTATCTCAGTTTTAGAGGATATGGTGGAGGTAAAAGATGGAACTTTAAAACATGTAGACAGATAAAAATAGAATCTGTAAAAAGTGATCAGTTATAAAGAGCAGGACTGTGGGTGGTGTAGGACAGGGTGGTGTTTACACTTTTTAATTTAAGTCTTTTTGTACTCTTTAATTTTCATATTCATGCATAGGTAAAATTACTTCCTTAAAAATTTGCTTTAGTTGTACGCATTTGTTTATTCTGCATCTCTTAGGACTGTACATAATAGACATTGATTTAAACATTTATGGATGTGTTGATTATGCGGAAGTAATCTGTAGAATCTTAACTATCTCACTCTCACCACTAAGTTGGACAATACATTTCTACTATATTGTGAGAGCCTAGGTTAGGGAACCTTTATACTGAAACAATAGCTTAATTATTTCCTTCTTTAGTTCAACAGTTCAAAGCAAATGTTGTTGAGAGATAATACAAATATTATCCATGCATTTCAGCCAAATTTTTTTTTTTCTTTCCAGAATTGAAATCAAACACCAGTTTCCTATATCTTTTAAGACTCTTTTGGAGAAGGAAGTCCATTACATGACTGGAAGTTTGGTTATCAGATTAATTCTGCCAAAATCTACTGCTAGCTCCCTGGTTTATCATTATTTTACTGACTAGTTTCTCTGTATCATTTGGGAATAAATGTGATCACACTTTTGATTACTTACCCTAATGGAATACAGTGAAATTCTCCTGTAAATCACTTAATCAAAAACTTGGTTCCTTCATTTTTAATTGGAGATGCAGGTAGGAAGTTGCGATTATATTTACTCTAAAGAGTTGCTATGAGCCTTAAATGAAATAAGAATGTGTAAGTGAATTGCAAACTCTCTATATCAACTATATCAACTTTAATATTTAGCTCAAAGTTAAAAGAAGCAATGCTAATTATAATTCTGCTTAAAGAAGCATGTAGTCGCAAATTCTGAATAAAAAGCCATAAGTAATATTTATCATGAAAAATTGAACCTAGAACACCTATCTGCCATCTAATCTACAGCAATGAACAGTGAAACTGAATATTTAAAAGATTTTGTAAACTTGGCTAAGCAACCAGTGTTTTATATTTTGGCTGCCTGTAATTTATTCTTCTGAAGAAAACAAGTTGATATTTGATGAATTTTGGGAGAAAATATTGAACATAAAATAAAAGTATATTTTCCTAGCATTATTGATCCCTTGTATTATAAAGAATACTTGGAAACATTAACTTAAAAAAGAATATTGTGCCTTTAATTGTTATAATATGTATTCATGCATACAGAGCCCTTTGATGAAATGCAACTTTAAAAAATACAGATTCAAGCTACATTTTTATAAATTAAAAAAAAACTTATCTTTGCAACCTCCTTAATCAGAATATGTTCTAAGGGCCTTGTCTTGAAGAATAATTTTAAAGAATAAAATAGAAGAAAAAAATGCACTTGCAGGGGAAAAAAGATCATCATTTGCTACCTGTGCTTCCAACAGAAAAGGAAAACACGTTACTGTATTTAAGCTATACCTTAGATTATGTTCTTGCGTGATACTGTAGCTTTTTGCTGCAACATCTGTCAAATTAAACTTTAACTATTTACAGTTTTTTCCTCCCCTTGAAATTGCCATAACAACTCTTTTCCTTGGGGTAGGAGAGAGGGGTTATGCTATAAAAGCTATCTTAAAAGGAGCATTTTATTTATGCTGTTTTTATTGAACCTAGAAAAGGTTGGAAGTGTTGAAAACTATTCAGGACCTTATGCCATCTGCCCTTATTTCATATGTTCCCTCATATGAGTTGGAACAAAGGAGTGGGCTGGATGGAATTAAAGAATGTATATAAAAAAAAGAGAAGTAGTGATCAAACGCTACTGATAAGGAAAGCCAGTGTGCTCCTGGGTGATGTGTGTATTCAACTCCAGGCTGACTCCTCTTATGCTAATACAGCCAATTTCCTCTTTTATTTCATTTCTGGAGCCTGAATCTGCGATCTCTGATAAGGTTCCCAAGGATACCGCCTTCACTCACAAACGGGGAGGTGGAAGGGGGAGTGGGCGATGGAGATGTGTAACTCGGAGAGAGCACTAGTGGATGAATAATTTAAAGCTCCTCCCGGAGATTTGAGGCAAAATACAGAGATAAGAGACACCACAGGGTCTTCTCTGTTTATTCAGAGCTTCATCTTCCAATGACAGCTGACCTCCAAGGTCAAGGGCATGATGGGAAATGGAACCAACAGTGGGAAAAGGTACTGCATCCCAGAAGAAAGTAATGATTTACTTTGTGTCAAATGAAAAATTGATTTTTTTGTTTAACTACTTCTTTTTTTGTTATTGTTGTTCTTCAGTGGAAAACCTGTGATTGAAGAAACTTTGCATAAACCACAGTGTATTCTCATGATACTGAGACACTCCTATGAACTCCTTTTTAGCAACTTGAGCTTGACATTTTTTAAGACTGTATTTCTTAAAAATGTTTAAGGTCAGAATTCAATTTCCATTGAGTACTGAAAGTGTATATGACTGAAGACCTCAAGTGACACACCCAATATCCGGGTTCGAAGGCAATTTGATCTTTAGTTTTTCTTAGGTAAATGATATGTTTCCTTAGCCTCCTACCTTTTTAAACTTTGTACAAAGAAGACTCTTCTTTGTCCCTCATTACTACATTTTTCTGGAGCCTTACATAATCCCTTTGTGGCAGAACACAACATTACATACATTTAAGCTAATCAAATTTTTATGTTTTTACTCGTTTGCTGCCTAAATCCCTGAATCCAATAACTCTTTGCAGTTCAGAAAATTTGAAGCCATTTGTCCTGGCTGGAACCGTGTTGTTAGTTTTAGGATCTTACAAATTCTGACAGTAAGACCCGCACTTGGGAAAGCTCTGTTCCAGATTATCAAAACCGTCTGCTCGGTCATTCCTATTTGTTTCAATAGAATACAACCATGACCTCTGCAGAGAGAGGCAATGTCGAATGTTTCTCAGAGCTGGTTTACATTTCCCTCATAGTCTTAAACTGCTGTTTCTGTTTTCCTCTGTTTGAATGTTACCCATGTTTTCATTCCTGAGCAATCATACCTTTTATCTTTTTTAGATAAACATGAAAGCACACTAAGGTCACTGCCCGGTGAGAGGTAAGATGTGCGTGACTGCCACCCAGCCGTACCAACTCCCTTTTTTTCCCCCTTCCTTGACTAACACTCCTTGAAGGTTTCAGTGAAGTGAGGACAAGTTATAAGTATGATTCACAAGCTGGCCACATAGAGTGCCCGTACAAGTTGTCCCACAAGGGCCCCATTAGTTTGGCGCCAGACCGCGCGGTTTTGGTTTTTAGCACGCACTTTGCCCATACCCTCTTCCCCCCACTTTTTTTTTTCTTCCTAACATTCTTGTTTTTATATTTATAATCTATCAAAGCAAATGCAAGGTGCACTACATTTTATTGTTTCCTGGGTGCATTTTATGCGTTTTTGCCACGGCTTAAAATAAACCACCCCCATTATTCTTGGTCTGGCTTTTTTCTTTTTTAGTAGTATTAGGAAGAGAAATAGGGGAGAGAGCACAGCTAGACTGAAACGCAAAGTTTCCGATTAAAGCAGACCCTTGACAGATGCTATAAATGAAACTACAGCACAAACGTTTTAATAATACTGGTATGTGGGTCTTCACATTAGCCTGATTGCAATTTTCTTATACTGACTTAGCAATCAGATACAGTTTAATTTTGACACTGAAGAATATTTTTAAACAACCCAACCCTTTGCCATCGAGTGGATTCTGACTGATAGTGACTGTGTAGGAAGGACAGAGAAGAACTGCCCCATAGGGTTTCAAAGGTTGTAATCTTCCTAGAGTGGGTTCTAACCTCCTACCTCTTGGTTAGCAGCCAGGAACACTTAATCACTGTGCCACCAAGGCTTCTTTTAAAACAAGGTTGTTTTAAAACTTTGATTAACCACTAGTGAGAACGACACATATTTGCCTTAGCATTTGCTCCTTTCCCTAGTGATTACACTGATAATCACCTTTGTATTTCAACAAATCTCACTCTTCTGTGACCATTTGTGATAAACCAATGAGAAAAGTACCCATTCTGCCAGATAATGTTTACCAAATTGTTTCTAAAATGAAGAGCTCGAGATCATAATAGGCTATACATTACGTAGATTACCACATTACAAAATATTTGTTTTATTCTAAAAAATAAATTTGGTCTTGAAAATTATTAGCTTTCTAAGGTTGTTTTTCTACTCCTTTCTTTCCTAAACTACCATTTCATACATTTTATTTTTATCTTGAAAGTAGCTAGTGCTCAAATGTAAAAGCTCAATATTTTCAGTTAGAAAGTGATATTAAGGAAAAGGTACATTAGAAATAAAAAAATAAAATTAGAACAAGAAATAGATAAACAGTAGGGAGGAAAAAAAAAAAAGTTGCCCTTGAACTGTGAGAGACCCTTCATCTCAAGTCAGTTTTCAGAAAGCAGAATTTCTGTTCAACAAAATAATTAGGACTTTGACTTAGTCCATTTCAATAAACTTATATATGTTTACGTAATTGATAATAATAGCATTAGATCTGGGGCAGACAGTAAGGCATTCTAGTAAGAACAGTTTAAGAGAAATTTGAGTCACAGAGAGGTTAAAAGGCTTATTGAGCCAATCAGAGGCAAAGCCAGGACCAAAACCCCTATCTCCTCCCTGCCCAGTGATCTTTCCACCCTCTCTTTCTCTAATTTTTGTGGTGATATGATTAAGTCAGAACTGCCTGTGCTTACTCCTTAGACCTGTAAAAGAACCAAAATTCATGTTCCTAGACTTTTAACATCCCTGCTTCTCTGATTTCTCCTCCAGAAATAACTCAACTGCTTTATTATAAATTCAACTTTCTGAAACACGCCAAATGATTAAGTACACAGGCATGAAAATGTTGAATTAAGTACTCAAGTATTAACAATTTCTTTAATTTGCTAATTTAGAAAAAAAGTATCTCAACAACAAAAATATTAATATTGCTGATGACCATGATAACAATCATATATGAACAGATAGATGAGGGGAAAATTATAGAATATTTTAACAGCCATCTGTGTCTACCTATAGGTACTTTTAACTAAAAATAAAATAAAATGGAGGAAAATGAAATTAATATGATAACAGATATTATTATTGTATAAGAGGCATTGACATTACTTTTGCATGGAGAACCTTAATTTACAAAGTTATTAATTAAAATTTTAGACATTTATAGAATAGTCTAATTCCTTCATTTTAAATTTGAAGGCATGGAGGCTCAGAGAAATTAAGTGATTTGTCCAGGGAAGTACAGCTAGTCTGTGGTAGAGTTGGAAGTAGAACTCAAGTTGCCTCACTGTTTCCAATGCAAATGTAGAGGACTGGGAGGTTTACAAGCCAAAGGTATCTAGATGAGACTTTTTTTATATTCCAGGGTCTGTTTGAAAATGGAATTGACACTAGACCTTTGTCTGCAATGACATTCAGCATCCATCTCGTCTGAAAATCTGTGTGCTTCCTATTACCATAATCTCTTTTTTCTAGCCCCAAATCAATGACCCTAAGGTTGAAAAACTTGTAACTTTTACTTATAACAAAGATATTCCACATTTTCTTAAGTATTCAAAAGTCTCTGAAATCATCTGTGGAATGAATTGAGTAAATCTTAATCTTCGTTTGTTTAACAACAACCAAACTGATCAAAACAAAGGAGAAAGAAAAGACAAAACCATCAAGCCCGTAATTTCTTTTTACATAGAACTTGTTTATACCTACACATCCTTGCATATCTCTGGGTTCTGTCCATTCAACATATTTTAGATTTGGATTCAGATTTGTTCAGGGCTATCACTTGCTGTATAGAAGAATCCTGGCACCCAGGAAGCAATGTTTGTAGGTTTCTTATGACAGGGGCATTTTTACAGAGTATAATTGTGCAAAGCACTTTACTCCACCTATGGGGATATTGGCAGTTGGGTGATTAGTCATTGAATTAAGAAGAACCACATTCCTCTCTGCTCTTATCCTGTGGAAATGAATCTGGATGTCTGTGCCATACCCTGTTTTGCCTCCCTTGGGTGAATTAATCCATACATAAAGCCTAGTCTGTGGGAGTGGTTTCCCTCTTATCTTGATTCTTTGGATTTTGTTTCAGATTTGGGAAATTGGTTTTATCTATGAGTTTAACTTTCAAGGTCACTCTTTTTTCTAAAGCATACATTGCTAAAATACAGTATATAGTTTGTTTAAAATCCTGTAGCTCATTATTGATAGTAATGCATTTTGATCATTTGTTACTTGTTAGTATTACAGACTATCGCTTGCATATAGTTTTTATAAAACATTACACCCAATTTAGGATTGAATTTATGTCCTAATTCACATTTGGCAAACTAAATAAAAATACTTTTTACAATTTTATTCTTTGTTAACTTCATCCATTTCCTACATTTAGTTTTACTTACATGGTATGTATTACTTAAAATATTCATTCTAGAGGTCAATGAAACTGGAGAAAAATGTATTACATTGTATGTGTGTGTATACATATGTATAAACTTATGTTTATATTTGCAATATACCCACTCAGTTGAACTCTTCCACTTATAGCCAATTTCTTCCTTTCTCATGGAAAGAAAAAAATCACATTGCCATTTTAGATAAACATTTTTCTGTCAGAATTGGTTTGCTTCCTTCTTTAATACTTTTGTGATATATGTTTATAAGGAGGAGAAAGACTAGCAGATACTTTATAGCTTTACTATTTAAAATTCTCAAAATAGCTAAATTGCTTCCAACCTCAAAATCCAAGTCATGTTTTTCAGAATCAAAGTTTTTGTGATTTAAATCAAGCTATTATCTAAAACAATATATATATATTTTTTTTTCACATTTGTAGAAGAGGACTTTGGGAAAATATTCTTTATTGATTTAAAAAAAAAAAAAAACTTTAAGTATGCCTTAGCAACTTTTCATTAAAAGTATAAAAAAAAATTGTCTCTTCTATCTGGTTGTGTGTGAGCCTAAACAGATAGCACCTTTCTCGTCTGAACCCTGACCTCAGTAGGGTTTAATTTTTCTTTGCTACTATACTATTTCTAATTTTATTACTCACATGACTGTCACGAGTCTTTTATCAGAAAATACGTTATTGCTGGCTGAGGCTTCCAACTTGGATTTGCATTCATGAGAGGTCCCGTCAATTCTTAATCCTGTTGGTTTGTGTGCTCTAGGGCAGTACTCATGTCTCATATTTACCACCGCCACCCCCCTCCACACACACACACAAGATTGCATCTGTATTTCAAGCTCACATTTAGACGTCTTGGGTTGTGCATCTTCACTCAAACAAACAAAAAAAAAAATTCATGAAAATTAAATGATGCAATGATGGATGGTGGAACTTGGAATACCTTATACCATGTGAGTTTGCTTGTTAGTTGTGAAAAACACTTAAAGATTTGGAAAATGGATTGTAAAAGTATGTTATAGACAGTTGCTTCACTAGCGTTGGTGTCACCCAGTGTGGCAACTCATGGTGTTACCACCCCCCACCCAGGGTGGGAGTGTCCAGCCGACAAACCCCTTCACTGGTGGGCTGAGTGGCCTGGCCCTGCCCCGCCGCTGTGCAGGGCTGAGCCCACATCCCCCACCCCCAATGCTCTCAGTCCCGTCCCTCCCAGCCCCATCGCTCCCCACAGCTCCTCCCCTCTCCCACTGGCCATGGCGTAGGCCCTCACACCCTGATTGGTGGATGACGGGGAAGGAGGGGTGATGAGTTACAGCACTGGGTGACGGGTGACGCCAGTGCTAGTGACGCTACTGCCTTGGTGAACACTCTCCCAGCAACGCCAACCCGCCTGCCTACGCCACCATCAGACCCTGGGGTCATTTTGGTGTCACTCCCTCTGACAGTGTCAGTGGGTGCGGTTTGTACTCCCTGTACCCCCTTAGTGACACCACTGCTTAGAGCATTGTTAAGTACAGTTTAAATAGTAATGGTTTTTAGAATATTTGAAATATACTTTCAATGCCACACATAACAACAACTATAATAAGATATTTTATAAGGGTCTAGTTTTTTAAACCAAAAAAATGTTTAGATATTGCTAAACATATAAGGTTTTCAGGGGGAAACCATAAGAAGGGATTGTTTTTGAAACAGTAACTACTACTTTAGGAGTATATTTTAAAAATAGCCACTATTTTATGTTGAAAAATTATAGATTTTTTTTATAACAACTATTCTCATACAATAAAACAACTTGGATAAGATCTTTAATCTGCATACTTTTGTCTTTAAATATTGGACTCTATTGGGAACAAAGAATATTAAAATTCCAAGTTAAGTATTAAGAGTAAAAAAACTATAAGGTGAATATAATATAACAGAAAAATGTCAAGTCATTTTCATACCAAAACACTATGGAAGAATTTATGTACAGCTGAAATGTAATGTATTGCCAAATAAAACAATTTTCATCATTTCCCTTTTTAAAACAATCATCAACATGAAAAAAGTGAAATGACAGGTAAGACACTGAATTTTATGTAAACATATAGCAAAGAGAGATTGAAAAGCTCACCCTATGTTTTGTAACTAGGTATGTACTCACTAAAGTATACAACTTTATTTAACATATCTTATTTGGAAAAGCCTTACATGTCAAATTATATAATGAGGCAAATCAGTAAAAGAAGAGGCAAGAGAAGTAGATAAGCAAATTAAAAACAAACATTTAAAATACTGAATATAAGGGTCTAATTTGGGGTTTGTTTAATGCCATTGATCATAAACCTCTGAACCAATATAAAGGGGCATAAAATGCTAGATATTAAAAAGAACACTAATAAGAAGAAAATGTCAGCCAATATTACTTTCATCCTTTTTCTCTATACCAGTGATTTTTTTCTTTACACACCCCAATGCCTTATTGAGTTAGTGTCATATCCTGTGTAACTGCATGATACATTTTTTTATTTGGTTCCGCGGGATGCAAGACTGACATTCTGATTTTGCGGAGAAGATATGGATTCATAACAAAGGGCTACAAATTAGGGAGTTTTTCCCCCATCAGTATCGCAATTACAGATGACACTCAGTTTTCAGAACAAAATTATCTGTAGTTTAATTTGATCCTGTAACATGTTCAGAGGTTGAAATTTAAGTTCACTGATAAAGTAAGTTCTTGTGGATGAAACCTAAGATGAAGAGACAGATAAAAAACTCAGGGTAATATCAATACAGAACAGGTAGAAATGGCAGAGCTATCAGGAGGAGATATTGAAAGGGCCAAGGAGCTATGCTCAACTCTCTTACATGGGATCACACTCCCTTTGCTTAGCATTATGGTAGTCACACCTCCTTGCTTATCTCATAAAACGCTATTATCTTGTTCAGAAAATAATAATAATAGTAGTACCACTCATGGTAGTGATGGGGCACAATTTTTTCCATACTGATTTTTAAATGATGGAGAATGGATAAAAGTGGAGAAAACAGGGGGGGAGGTGCATGGCTCAATAATTGTATTCTAATTGAATAGCCAACCTCTGACCTTCAGATAGGTCAAGAAAGGAAAAGGTGGAGCAATACTTATGCATAAAGGCTCCCCTAGACTCTTAGCACCAAAGCCCCTCCCACACAGATATTAGATGCCTGAAGAGCGTTGAGAATTTTGAGGATGGAAACGAAGTGGAAGAGAGAATCGTCAAACAACCTCTTTCCTTTATTAGTTTTTCTGTCTGCTTTCTGGCCTTTAAGACTCTAGAAAGTTTGGACTTAACATGTGTCTATGAATATACTGAACTGAACTGTTAGGGGAAGAAAAACAACACTCTTAAAGCCATCATAAATTTTCTCCCCGGTTTTGGTGACTGTTTCTTTCTTTCCCTCTAAAATCTCTTGATGTTTGTACACGCGCTCTAGAGCATTTGTGAAGTTACCAGATTCACAATCATCTCATTATCACAATTTCACAAAATCCTTGTGAAATTAAGGATTCCCATTTTGCAGGTAGACAACTGAGGCTTAGAAAGTTAAGTAATTTCTCTCAACGTTTTCCGATCCTGCTCCAGTGCTTTTTCAAGTCTCAACACAGGTGTTTCTCAGTTGTGTCCTCGACCAGGCGTTCTTTCTTTCTTTATTTTCTGCTTTGGAGATTTCATCTTTTCCAAGCTCAGTTCTAACTCTCAATATGACTCATATGATGAACAGTAAGAAGATACTTTGACAACACATTAAATTATTAACTTGTCCTATACTTATGCTGTGTAGACAATAAGTGTGTTGAATGCAAGAGCCATGACATACACATATTTTTATCTTCTGCGCTTTGCAAACAGTGGGTATTTAACTTAAATACATGTTTCGCCTGTGTGTTGTTGCATTACTAGATTATCATCTTAAAATGAAAGCAATTCTTAAGAGGTTTAACTAAATTTAGCTACTAAACAAAATTTGTAATAACAGAAGTCATCTCATTTCTCCTGTAGTCAAAAATGTAGAAATAGGGATTATACTCAGACTTGAAGAGAAGATGAAGCTGTATTTACCATTATAAACAAAGCTTAGGGTAAGGTTTTCTTTAAAAGAAATAAAGCTTTAAGAGTTCAGGAAAATTATGAATATTTGGATAGAACACTATTCTTGGGAAACAAGACATACACAGTCAAGTATATTTGACCCTGGAATAAAAAAAAAAGATGGGCCTCCAGGCTTTGCAAAAATGCAGCTAACTGCATAAAAGGGAAGAGATTATCCTCAGACCACGTGCATGACCTTCTTCCTTAATACTATTCATACTACACTTGTTTCTGTCAATTTTCCTCTATGCACATTTCACCCTACCTTCCTTTTTTTTTTTTCTTCTTCACTAACTCTTCCCTGGAATTCAGCATAAGATTCATCTACTATGAGTAACTTCTCTTTTCTCACACATAGCTCATAGCAAACATTTTCTCACTTTGCTTTCTGTCAGCTCTGGTGCATATTGCATATATAATATTATCTTAATTCTGCCTCTATGTCTATAATCTAATGTATACCTTTTATCCCCTACAGTACTGTCTGCTCCAGAGATTCTAGTTAATATTATTATTTATTCCTTAAGAATTAGTTCAGTGTTATGCCCATAGTAGGCACTTCACAAATGCTTGATGGAATAATGCACGTGTAAATGAATGAACCAATAAGGAACCAAGAGATATAAGAATATTTGCATGGAGAAAAAAATGTAGAGAACCAAGTTGGAGCAATGAGTGTTGTTAATTATCTCTGCACTGACTGGATTGCATTAAGATGAGAAGGCTGGTGTGTGTTAGGATGTGGAAAAGGATTGTTTCCTAATTCAATATGAGCATCAGCAAACAAGGAAGGAGACTCTACTTAATTTGTGATGAAGTATTGAAAGGGACATTACTGGATGTCTAAAGATAGGGAAACCCTGCTCTATAAACTCACAAACTTTTGGTTTGCTAAAAATGATTAGTGTTGTGGGGAAAGGGATGGAGAAGGCACAGTCTTTCCACTCACATCTGGGAAGTTAAGTATACAAACAAAACAACAATTTCTAGTCAAATGAAAGAGTTTACTGCTCTCTATTTCCATGACCTTATTTTAAATTGGGAGACAATTGCAAATTATTTCTACTTTTCACTTACTATTTAACACTACAAATGATGTTTCTGCTGTCAGAGAAAAGTATAAAAGTTAAAGACAACAGACTATTATGTGGAGTTATTTGTGCTTGCAATGAGAAAAGGAATAAGGCTAATTGTTATTAATCTCAATCAGCTTCAGTATCAACATCAAGCCTTCATCTGTTAGTGTTCTTGTGCTAGGTCCTGTACAGAGTGAATTATGAATTCATGACCCTTATTTATTGTTAGTTTATAATTAAAACATGACACTAAAAAGCTTATGTCAAATTTACAGAGTTAAACAGTGAGCAAATATAAAACGTAAAGTGCTTAAATGGATAAGTGTGTTCTGGGCAACAGTGATTGACACAGGAACAACAGAATTTGTATTTTTAGCCGATGAGGTCAAGTGGAAATCACTACCTTTCTCCCCATGAGTCAAGGAAAGTTTTATTTGTGGTTTGACACTCCTGCAAGATGTCTAAGAAACTCCATGTGAAACCAGAAAAAGACTTCCCTTCAATGATGTTTTGCAGATTTCAGCAGCATGTCTTGGGCAGTATGAAGATCTGTGCAAGGAACAAAACTGGAAATCTTGAAACTCATGGCAAGGGGAAGCTTTCTTCAGACCAGCTGTTTCTGAAAAATCCACAGCTTTTGTAACTGGTCATTCTACATCCAGGTGAAGAAATCTGTTACATTTTCTAACTCCTGAAAGCAAATTTCTTAAGATTATATAGTTGCATCAATATCGTTTCAGGGCAGAGTGATTGTATCATTAACTTTGTCTTCTTTTTTTTTTTTTTTCCCCTCTCTTCTGTGTTGTACCCTCATTTCTTGATTGTTCTATAGCAGCTAAAATCTCAATATTTAAACAAGCAAATATAAAAATACGGTGCACCACATTGTATAGATACATGTGGTTAGAATTTTTTCTTTTTTAATAACAACTAATTTGTTAGTAAAGCTCAACTTCTACTGTACTTGGATAATCACAATCGCTATGTGTTTTGGACACAATTTTGTTAGCAGTACTAATTAAATTTGTCATCTAAAATAGAAATTTCATTTCAATGTAGATCTATAACAGATTAGTCTAGTGTTAGTTTAATACATGACAGGTTATTCGACTATTAATTTAAAAGGAACACAATCATGAGAGTCGATTTTTAAGAGTCAAGAAAACACCAAAGTCTAAAAATATCACATTGGAACTTAGTGTATTCAACAATTTTAATTCCTCAGAGCCACACCAATTCCCCTTTTAGCTCACATGCAACATCCTCTTATTTTGGTCCAGATTTTGTAAGGAAATTAAACTGGCAGACAGGGAATAGGCCATATCAGGAGATATAGATGCAATGAATGTCTCCAGATAAAAAACAATTAAGGGTATTAAATAGATTAAAACAGATCAAAAGGGAATTAAAATAAAAGGAATAAAGAAAAACAATATTCCCAAGGACAAATCTTTGGGAGTGAGTCACAACAACCCTAGGGGAAACAGAGTGGGTGGTTCCATGATAGAAGAATTTGCCATTGCCAAATCTCAAATAAATTTGCTGCAAACTTCCCCAAATAAGTTAGAAATCTGGCCTTGATACTGGTTATTTCTCATGATATACCAAAGGAGATGGGTTCTGTTATCTGATCTGTCTCTCTCTGTCTCTCTCTCACACACACACACACAGTTGTTTCTAAGACAAAAGGAGGTAATGATATTTACAGAATCATTATTCTATCATATAAAAAGTTAGTGTGGAAATGAGACTAGAACTCATGACACTATTGAGATAATCTATGTCTGAACTGAGAAAAAGTAAATGACCTTTGTTATTACTAGTTGATTCAGTTTTTATTCATCCATCTCATGGCTACAGAAAACCATCCCTCACTGGGATACTTGGAGACTACTTACCAATATAACGACCAGTCACCTACTGATCAACTTTCTCAGTTTCTACCTGAAATTCTCAACTACCATTACAAGTACACTAGTTGCTGCTGTTGTCATTATTTGCGAAGAGATCACTGCTGTGATAATGTCCCAATAACATGAACAAGTGGCTATTGCCCATAGAAAGCTGGGTGATGAGGGATGGTGTGAGAAATAAGAAAGATCACTTGGGATAGATCCATGTAGATATGGTGCTACCCAGAAAACTTCTTGTTCCAACCATTACCTTCCCTAATCAGGAGCTCCCGACATGCACCTTGCACTATGGCCCTGGGGCTTGATGCCTGCTTCCGTGGAACTCATGCTCCCTGTAACTGGGACATATTGTTCTGTGAAGGTCTGCCATGTACCTTACCTGTGCTAAGGTTGGTTGGATTTTGATGTTTCAATGAGACTTAGAGGGAATTCTAGACATTTTGGTCTTGTGGTCACATACCCTGGGGAGAGGAGAGGGAATGTTACCCTATTTAGTGGAGCATTTTCATGTGGCTGGCCAAAGTATGGCAAGGTGATAGGCAAATGATTCTTTTAGGTCTAAACAATATACTTCAAGAGAAAAGCCTTGATGTCTTTTGCAAGTACGTTTTTAAATATTCTACTTGTATCTTCTGAAGAATATTTCTTTTACTAGAGGGTATCGTGGATATAGTTAATGTGAAAATCAGTGGTAGAAATGCCTAGCAATTATTTAAATAAAAATAAGTTTTAATAACTCTACAACTTTCATCAATTTTTCTCTAAAAAATAGCCTTGGATCTACCAGACTCATCTATCTGTAGTTATTTAGCAAAGTTGCTGGATTTGGCAATCACCATTTATCTGGTACTTTTTCCTTGCTGGTACTCTAAATTCAACACACATTATAAAAGTAATTCTTTTGAAGTGAATATTTTCTCCAGCTCTATTGTGAAGAAACTGAAGCTTTAAATGCACAGCTAATGAATGGAAAAGCTAGGATTCTACCCCTGCTCCATGTTGTTTCGGGGTTAAGGTGAGCGAAGCTGCTGCCCTAGAGTGGATGGTGGAACAAGGCAACATGTCACAAGTGCCAGACTAAGTTACTCGTGCATTAAATAAACGCCCCTAATAATAATTTGAAGTGACAAGGAACACTTTTCTTTCCTCTTCATTCTCTACCATACTCCTACCCACCTGTACCTCCTTTACTTTTCTCATCCTGCTCCTGTTCCTTTCCCCCAATTACCCTGAAAGGTAGTCACTTTCTTGCTACTATCTCCTTTAGTCACTAGCACCCTTAGCATTTTGACAACTGCTGGAAAGAACTCTGGATCTAGAGGTGTGATATGCTTTTGACTAATGCTGAGGACATAATCTCCGAGAGCCCATCTTTAGAGTATGGAGATAGGTGAAGACTTTGGCCCCTGATACTTGCCATCAAGTACCTGGTTTCTCATGAATGCCCTGGGGCCAGAAATGGTTTGTAATTTCACTTAGTGATCACCTTAAGTTTACACTTTATACCTTTTTGCAAGAGATTGCTTTATCAAATCCATGGGACTATTTAGCTCCTTTCTTGCATAAATTCAGTTTTTCATTTAACTGGTTGCTTTCTTAAAGTTTTCCTAGAGCTTCTTGAAGTTTACCCTATGGCAGGCTGGTTGGAGCTGTAGCAAGAGAGTTCAAGATGCTATCTTCAGGTCTCTGTATTTCAAACTCTGTAAGAGAGTACCTAACAGAGAGAACTTGCTTTGTAAAGCTTGGGCACTAAATGAACCAAATTGAGGGACATCTACTGTTAGTTTTCTGGGCTGCTCTTGAATTCTTGAGGTCTTGAACTTTGGAGTTCTTCATGTCTAATGTATTTACAAGGTAAATCAGCAGACCCATTTACACCCTTGACATCTGCGCCAGGTTTCAAGGTGTTCTTATGAAAAGCAATACATCACAGTCTTCCCTTGGTTTCACTACCATTGGCTTTACAAACTGACATAGGTAGCCCTATGGAAGCAAAAGCTTTCATTATTATTTAATTATTATTTCTTGATGAATGATTTTCCATAGAACTCCAGAAGAGCTAAGGAAGTATCAATATCTTTATTAACGTAAATTAATTATATAAGTCTTTAGGAAAAGGAGAAGGGATTAAAATAAGAGGGAGGGAAAGGAAAGAAAGTAGAAATCTGAACCCAAAGTTATTAAATAATAAATATTAAGTGGAATATTTATAATGGAATAATATCTGAAAATGGTAGACATTGGGAGCACAAAGTTAGCAAATAGTAGATAGTGCTGAATAACCCACAGCCATTTGTAAATTTCATTTAATTCTACTATTACTGTTACTATCACCATTGCTACTAGTACTTCTCCTGCCACTATTACAACTAGCTAGCATGGTAATATGCACTGTGCTAAGTGTTTTATTCATTTTTCTTGTTACTCTTTGGATATATAGATAATTAGCTGCATTTCACAGAGGAGGATTCTGGGACTCTCCCAAAGTAACACAGCTAGTAAACCTTCAAGCTAGAATTAACCTAATCTAAGCTTGTCTAATTTAGAAGCATCTGCTCTTTCTGCTATGGCAGAAGAATTACAAAGGTGGCTTTTTTTAACTCTAATTTTTACTTTTTCAGTTCTTTTCTCCTTATTTTCCCTAAATATAACATCACTCTTTCCATACCCACTGCACAGTGGCTAATGGTCTTTACAATTTCATTTAATCACTGAGGTGAGGGATGCTAGATGATTCTGCGTACAAATGTAAGTCTAAAATAAACACTGGTCTCAAGGAGGTTACAGTGCGCAATTGTGTTTGGGACAAAGAGAAGGTGAGGAAACTTGACTAAAAAATTAGACTTTCAATAGTTATAATTTTCAAAATTTATAATTTTTCCATCTTAACAAAATTTAATGTTAAAGGATCTGAAATCAGTTTTATTTTGTGTATGTGCTGAAAAGACTCTGGTCCATGTGTATATTCAAAAACGAACTAGTAAGTAGAGTTACAAAACTCTAAACTCTGTGTTTATTCTAGTAAAATTCTCTGTAGCCTCAACTCCCATATTTGTGCACTGGGGTCAAACGAATTTGCTCTGCTGCTACATGGGAGGATTGCAAGGAATAAATGAAATCACATATATGGAAGTGACTTTCATTTGGAAAAGGCTGAGTGATGCAATTTTTGCATTTGCTTATTTAAAACTTCATGACTATGGGTTGAAAGGCTTTAACTTTATTTACTGAATTTCTGTCATTAATGATTAGGTGAGGAAAGTATCTTAGGTAACAAAGAGTTATCCCTGATACCTGAAATCAGAACAAGTAGCTATTTGCCTCTTCTATGTAGGCTGAAGGCAGAACTGTTAATTAGGCAGAACAAGAATGCTTGGAGCAAGGACTGTGGCATTGTTATGTTCCAGTGCTCACTATCTGCCAGGTAAAAGGGAGGATGAACAGAAGTGTGGCCCTCTCTGTTGTGTATGCTTGGTGTCCTGAGAATCAGCGTTTTAGTGCTCTACTTCTTTAACTGAGCAACAGGGCAAGAACATATCTTACTGGACTATTGGGAGGATAAAAGCTACAGTCTAAGTAATAAATACTTTCACAAGGGGGTGCTCTCAAAACCAATAAATTAGAAGTGACTTTTGGAAGCGTTTATATTTCAGGATTCATCATTTGGGGGCTTGTGTATAGTAAACGAACCTTGACTTACGGATACAAAAAACAACTCATTTTCTTTGAAGAAGGATTATTTGGTGCCCTGATGGTACAGTGGTTAAGAGCTTGGTTGCCAACCAAAAGGTCAGCAGTTCGAATCCACCAGATTATTTAGAGCCATCCACAGAATATTATCTACGGTCATTCTATACAGTTATTCTCTATAGGATATTGTATACAATTATCAATGGCTGTTGCCATTTACACCACAGTGGCCTGGAGGTACTCTTCCTACAACTTGCACTAGTTAGTGTATCATATATGCTGGGGGGCTCCAAGACAGGGAATGGGGTAATAAGCAGCAAAGAAACAAGCATAAAGATACCAACAATTAAAAAATGGTGATTATGAAAGCACATGATATTGGGAAATATGAACGTAATATCTCATTGATGATTTCACTGAATTCTCACACTACCTTCAGGGTTACAGCTATGTCCAACTCAGTCATCATCTGTGAACACTATTAAATACCAACAAAGGAATTTTAGCAAAGAGAATATGCAGAGATTTCTAGTTTATTTCTTGACTCAACATAAAAGTAGGGGAAAATAGGTTTTTTTGCAAAAACTATCAGTAAAAGAATGCTAAATGTTGAAAGTCTTATTTTTTAGTCTAGTTTCCTCACCTTCTCTTTGTCCCAAACACAATTTCCCACTGTAACCTCCTTGAAACCAGGGTTCATTTTAGACTTAGGTTTATTTACAGAATCATCTAGCATCCCTCACCTCAGTGATTAAATGAAGTAATCCATTAATTGAACTCATAGAAGCTTGTAACATTTTACACCACTTTTCACAGTTGTATTTTACATTTTTTTGCGTAATTATTTAGGATCTGTCTCTCTATTAGATGGCAAGATTCATATGTGGGCAGTAGTGCATGGGAAGCCCATCTCTATTGAAATAAAAAGGCAAAGCCTGCCTTAGGGGAAACTCTCCAGTCATTTGCCCTTATTCTTTTGTCCTGCTTGAATCCCACACACACTTTAGTCTAAGAGCTACACCACCCATTTTACAGCCATGAAGTGGTGAGCGTGTGGGACCAACATTATATAATAAGAAAGTCAGTAAAAGAAAGAGCCTGGGTTCTGATGCTGTATATGCGCCATTGCACCAGCTTTTGACTACTGCCTCTGCACTGCTTGCTTTGTATCACGAACAGTTTTCTGTCTCTTTAAGTTACCATTCTTAGGCTTTCTGAAGCCAGATAAATAAATAATAGGCTTCTTGGAATTTGGGGTAATGATATTACATTATAAGCAAATCCCACTTCTTTTAAGGATTTAAAATGAAATACTTTTTCATTTTAAAATAATTCAGATTATGATTTTTTATTAAAAACAAACTTCCATCATTTTTTAAAGACTTTAATCCAGTTTAAAAACACCTTTATATCTAGCTAAAAAATATTTTCTTTCCAGACTATTTATCCAAGGCAAAATTTTCAGGAAATGACAGATTTTCCAGTTTTTTTTTTTTTTTTTAATTCCTTAGCTGTAGAAGCCAGAAATATACAAATTACATATTAAACATATTAGACTGGTTGGAGTTGACATTATTAGAGAGTAGATATGTACATTTGCACCACTATGTTCTGCAGATGTAAAAGTTGCAAATGCAAAAGAAATGTCTACACAGATATAGTACCATAAATCTCTTATGATGCCTACCACTTTCCACAATAATTTTCATTTATATGGAGAAACGTTTATACTTTCAAGATAACAAAATCTGGATCAGAAATGAAAGGGAAAACATAAACACCACTCTTATCAGAAAAAAGGATAAGCACAGCTACAAACAGTACAGAATCAGATTAGCAGTATTCTTCTAAGAAATAAATGAAAATGCCTGTAAAACAGCAGAAAGTTAGGACAATTGCTTTAGTCTGCCCACTCTCATTTCCTAGTCATGTTGACCTAGTCTGAATCCTCTCTCTCCTCTCTCACCCTGTCACATCTCAACATACCTGTTGACTTTTCCAGAAACAGAAAAAGCAAGTTGCTTGATGGTTTCTGAAGTGAATTTTGTAACACCTAGACCATATTCTCCAGTCTTTCAAATGTTGTAGAGTTGATGTACACTGCATATATCATCAGGAGATACTGGCTGTGAGAAAGCTGAAGTCACTGTCATAAGCCTATGATGATTCGTGAAGTCATTACTTGGCTAGATAGTTCCAAACAGGAGCGGATTAACCCGTAAACATGGTATGCACCAGCTTGAAGTGAGCAAGGTAGGCATGGACTTAATTGTATTTACTTGCTAATCTGTGGTGAGCAATTTCACATGAGTTTCACCACATCGTTGACGTGGTGGGGTACAGGTGAAACTGTGCACTATAGATTGGTAGGAAGGCACAATCGGGCCCGTGCGTACCTTGCTTACTGAGTAATCCAGCCCTGGAAAGAAGAAAGGTCATCTACACAACTGTAACTTGTTTTGTGTCTTCATGGGAATATTACCCCAGACTTCTCAGTTCTTTCTCCACAGTCAATCCTTTCTAATCATTTAAAATTCCTGCCTCTATTGCCTGTCAAGTACCCCTAGTTTCTGTCATCATAGGACTTCATCTTTCCATTAATGGTGAACGTGATTACTTGTATCACTCATTTAATATCTGCTGTGTAGTGCAAATGCTTAAGTGCTCAATTACTAGCTGAAAAGCTGGCAGTTTGAACTTACCCAGAGGCACCTCAGAAGACAGCAGTCTGCTTCCAAAAGGTCATAGCCTTGAAAACCCTATGGAGCAGTTCTACTCGGCACACATGGGGTCGCCATGAATCAGAATCAATTGGACAGCAACTAACAACAATGACAACATTTTCCACATGGCGTCCCTGAGTGGCACAAACAGTTAAAATTCTCAGGTGCAAACCAAAAGATTGGAGGTTTGAGTCCATTTATAGAGACCTTAGAAGGAGGGCCTGGTGATCTACTTCCAAAAAAATCAGCTATTGAAAACCTTAAGGAGCACAGTTCTACTCTGACACAAATGGGGTTACCATGACTTGAAGTCAACTCTACGGCAACTGATTTTCAACTGGTATGATCCACATTCTTTATATTCACTATCTCTAAGCTTCATGAACTTTCCTGGTAGATGTATTTGTTTTCTATTAATTCATAACAAATTGCCATGAATTTAGAACCTTATAAATGTATGGTGATACATTTAAAATCCTGCAGTTGTGTTGGGTCAAGGGTCCAGGCATGCTTTAATTGAGTCCACTGCTCAGGGTCTCACAAGACTGCAATTAAGGTATCATTTGAGCTGCATGCACATCTCAGGATCATTTTCAAGCACATTCAGGTTGTTGGCAGAATTCAGTTACTTACAGTTGTAGATTTGAAGCCATCAGAAACTAGAGCCCATCCCTCTCCATAGGCAGTTCACGACATGGCTGTTTGTTTCTTCAAGGCCAGAAGGAGAGTGTTTCTTTCCTAAGGAAAGACTTAGCTTCTCTTAAGGGCTTTCACCTGATTAAATAAGATCCACGTTGGATGATCTCCATTTTAATCAACTCAGTCAACTAATTTGGGACCTTAATTACATCTTCAAAATCCCTTCACCTTTGCAATACGTGGTAACCTAATAATGGAATGACATCTATCATATGCACAGCCTTCTCACCCCTCAAACTCAAGGGGAGCAGATTATACACAGCATGTACACCAAGAGGCAGGAAACTTTAGGGTAATTTTAGAATTCTGCCTCCCACAGTCCACCTTCTGGTCCCAATGATTTACGTCTCTTCCACATGCCAAATATACTCACATTCTCCAAGTTTCCTATTACAGCAACAGCTTGGGCTTCTGGGTATAATCTGTTAAGTACAGTTTGTGGGGCACAGTTCCTCTCCATCCATGTCCCTGTGACACTAAAGATATAAGATATTTGTCCCCAGTATATTTATTATTATTATGGTATTCAATTTGCATACTAGGGGTATGATAGCTAAAGGAAGTCAAGTGTCTCAACACACTGGATTATAAATCTCGTCTACCAAATTCCAAGCTTCTGTTCTTTCCACAATTTCAAGTTGTACTCCACCAAATACTTTTCTCAGGTCATTCTAATTTGTGATCAATGTTCCACTTTACAAACACTCCAGAAAAGAGCAAAAAGCCAATGACTATAAAACAAGAAGGAAATAGCTTATTATTTGTGCTAATTTATTGTAATCTTTTGGACCAGTATAAGTAGAATTATTTTAAATGTTGTGATGTCCTGTTAGTTACAGAATTTTACAGTATCTTATTTATTTTAAACCTATACAATTCTTCATGTAGTCCCAGAAACTTGAATCAAAATGTCGTGCCTGGATGTATAAATTCTTCATGAACTCAGCATTAGGTTAGTAAAATAATTTTTTAATTATATCTCTGACAATATAATCACCTTGTATGCCACTGAGGTCCAGAGGCATTTTGAATTATTGATGCTAATTTAGACAGGCCAATGAAAATTAGGATTGATATTTCTGGGTCACTTACCAGTGGACTTGATGCAAATAAGCCACCAAAAAAAAAAAAAAAAAATCAGAGTCTCAATCATTTCAATGCATCTGATTGAAAATGAGATACAAAAGGTTTTACTAAACTCATTAATAAACTCATTAAGAACCTCCAAAGGGAGGAATGTTATGTGCTATAAAAGTCATCGTTTTGTGATTACTATCTTCTGAGATATTGTTTATAGTAGCTAATGTAGCATTCAGTATGTTTAAATTAACATCTTACTTCAAAACATAGTACATACAGATTGTTGTCTATCCATTCTCTATTATATCTGGTGCTTTTTTTTTTTTTAAATAAGGTATGAATTTCTCCTTACATACATAACATATATACAGAGCCCTGGTAGCACAGTGGTTAAGAGCTCAGCTGCTAACCAAAAGGTTTGCTGTTCGAATCCACCAGCTGCTCCTTGGAAACCCTATGGGGCAGTTCTACTCTGTCCTATAAGGTCGCTATGAGTCAAAATTGACTCGAGGGCAACGGGTTTGCTTTTTCTTTTTTGGTTGGTTTAAACTTCCATAGACATTTCAATGAATTTGAAACTCCAAATTAGTGTTTTCTCTTTTAAAAAGGAAGGGAAAAGAACTATTGAGCAATAAGCAATACAGATATGCTGTTTTCAACACCGCTATTCCAAAATTATAAAAATGCTACTGAACTATCTTTTTTATAGAGCCAGGGCCTCTAGCTTGTTTTCTCGCTGACAAACAAGGGAATGGCCTATATGCAGGTCCATTAGACAAAGCAAGAAAATAGGAATTGACATTTCCAAAGGTGGTACTCCCGGACCAGGTGGTAAAGCCCGTTAGGGCAGGTACTGGGTTGCTTTAACCAGTACAGAAAATATTTGTGTACTTTGTAAGCAAATAATTTAGATGATGGATGAGACTGTACTGCTAGGAATTTGTGTCATTAAGAAGATGGGGCCATGGCAGGGCAAGAGGTGAAGCCTGACTGCCATCGTTCCTCTTCTGGAAAAATACTGGTTACACCACTACTACCACGGGCAGTGCCCAAAAGACTTTTCTGACTTAAAGCAAACTCTGTGTTGACTGTTTTTCTTTATCACTATGATAATAATTATCATTTTAATGTTGTTGCATGAAACCACTACTGCCTGATGATTTCTACGTTTTATCCATAATAGAACTTGGATAGTGTGTGAGTTTATGCAACAGACGAACACTTCCTAGTTTCAGTCAATAGTGCAAATCATTTCATAGTCTTGTCCCTTCAACAGTTTTACTTGAAAATGCCTGCAGATTGATTTTCACTGTCTGTTTTGCTCCCTAATTAGCAGGATTCTCCTGCAGGCAAACACCTGCATAATCTTCCCTGCTGGCACAGGCATGTGATGTGTACTCTGCAAATGGCCCTCAACCAAACTCTTTTGTATTGTTTTCACGACTACATATGCAGATGTATTATGTACTGCAAGTGAAAAGTGAGATCAACCTCCTCATATAATTCTTCCTGGAAAGTCAAAGGCAACCCGAAATGCATTGCCAGAAAAGCATTTAAAATATTAATAAAAAAATCAGCTACAAATTTGAGGAAAGGAGCGGATTTTTCCCATTTGACAGCTTATCAGTAAGTTGTCATTGAAAATGTTTTTTACCCTGGGAGTGTACCTCAGTGATGATAGCCATGTATAATTCATAAAGGAAAATAGATTTAAATAAGCCTGCTCAGTAGTTCAGGGTGTGAAAATTCAACAAGCTAGTTTCTTTTCACTTTGTCTGCAGTCACTTTTCTTCTTCCAAGCTCCCCCATCACACATTGTATTTAGTTTTTGTATTTTGGATCATAATATAATTTGTTTCCAAATGTACAGTTAAAGAAGGCAACTTTGAGTGACACAAGAACAGCACAGGAAGTGAAAAGTAGGATGGTATTTTCATGTAAATCTTATTTTATAAATATTTAAATTACTTTCTTTTGCAGAATAAAAGTGTGTGAATACACTTTACATTTATGCTACAAAGTATGCTGAAGAACTTTTACCTCGTAGAGCTATTGTTCACAATGATGTATATTAATTTTTTTTTCTGTTCTTACATAATTCTTCAGGACTTTTTACGGAGTAAGGTTCCAAGAAGAGGAGAGATAAGCCATATGAACTTTCTGTCATTGCATGCAACAGTTAAATGATCTTTTATTCATTCTCAAAATTTTAAAATGGGATACAGAAAGAATATCTAAGTCACATTTTCTTTGTAAGAGCAACAATTATATAGTATCTGACTTACAAAAAATACACTCTAGTCTGACTAATTCAGATCCTGCTAATTTGGATTTTGTGGTAATTCAAAGATAGTGAATAAGTACACATTTGGAAAATAAAAGTGATTATGGTCTAAAAAGGAAGGGGAACAATGCACCAAATCTGACTATTTTTTAATCTACGAAAAATGCAGTGGTGGTAGAATAAAAGCACTGTGTGCTATAAGTTTATTGTATGTCAAGAATTGTGACAGTGTTAGGATGTAATTTCTATTTATGTTCAAGTGTCTATGGAATAATTTGTATTATCCAATGTTTTCAGATAATAAAACTACAGCCCAGAGAGTTGACTGAATTTTTTCATGGTCATATGGTTAAAAGTGCCAATTAATTCAAGCCTATATCTGTCTGACTAAAAAAAGTATGTTTTAATTAAGAAATATTTTAATATGCCATCAATTTTTGTCTTGAACTACTAAAACTCCTATGGAAAAGGAAATTTGTGTCTGTAGCATTTTATTAATTGATGTAGATCTATTTTGAATTATTATTGTCTAATACCTAAATTTCCATTTATATCTTGGATGGTAACATATCAAGTGTATTTAAAAGTAAAATAAATCTGAAAAAGTACAATCGTTCTAATTTTTCCTTTGCCCCTAATATGTCACATTAGTAAGTTGTTACAGTATTTGAAGATGAGCCTCTAAATATAATTTAAGAAGCAAAACGCAATATGGTAAATAAGTTTCATGGCCCATCATCCTGAATAAATCCTGCACCACCTGCATAGGTTACCTAATCTTAAATTATTCTGCACTGCAACAAACTAGGGAAAAATAGAAAATTTTATCCAGAAAAAGAGAACTTCATTTAAGCACATGTAACTACATGTATCACTTTCCTGTCTATGAGGCTTAGCTGGCAATGAATACTTGAATAAGAAAATATATAAATGTCTCTTAAGCTGATAGATCATTATACAATACCCATTTTGGTTGGTTGATTTCGACTCGTAACAACCCTATAGGACAGAGTAGAATTGCCTCATAGGGTTTCCAAGGCTGTAATCTTTACAGAAACAGATTGATATATCTTTCTCCCATGGAGTGGTTGATGGGTTTGACCTTTCAGTTAGCAGCCGAGCACTTAACCACTGAACCACCAAGTTTCCTTCACTATGTAATAGAAACCATTATACAACCTTAGGGGTACTTGTTTTTCAATGACTTATTTTTTTTTAAATAAATTTTTAAAACTTCATCCTTTCGTATATATTCTCTATGATTTTTACTAAGATGTTAAGGTTTTGACAAAATTGTCCCTTTGGTAATGAAACCATGATTTTCCAATTCACATCACCTTTTTTTAATACAAGAAGGAGTTTTATAAATTAAATAATTGTCAGTTATGGCATTTGATGATCCTGTTTCAAAAATATCTATATCAAATAGTGTCCCTGATATATGTAGAAAGACACTTGTGAAGTGATTGTACACCTGCTAATATTTATAAGTGCTGAATAGTCTTTTACATTTTTCACATATTTCACGTGTGATTAGGTTTACTCTTGAATTAAAAATATTAAACTAAATCTTTTTCTTACCTTCTTTTTAAATCTTTCTTGTAGATGGTGGAAGAAATTCAAACCCCTTAATTGGGGACTAGTTTTATTGTTTTCTTTTGTTGAAATTGGTTATTGGTGGGATTTGGGACTTGGCTGAATTACTAAATACCATAATCTACTAGAGAATTAGATTCATGGGAGAAAATTTGCTGTATTTTTGGCTCTGGGTTTCATTAAGACTCTACATCAACTTACTAAACCAAACAAACCAAACCAATTGCCATTGAGTTGATTCTGACTCACGGTGACACCAGCTGTTACAGAGTAGAACTGTGCTCTATAGGGTTTTCTTGGCGCCACTGGATGGGTATGACCTGTCAACCTTTTGGTTAGTAGCTGAGGGCAAACTTTTTGCGCCACCCAGGAACCTCGCCAATTTGTTAACTTGTCTATAATCCAATCTCTCAATCTGTAAATGATAGATATGTAATAGAACCTAAATCACAAGACAGTGAAGGGGTCAATAAATTATTTTTATAAGAGTGTTCTAGTTAAATAGATATTTGGGGAAGTTTGACAGACAGAATTACCTGCTTCTGCTGCTGTTTGTTATCTAATAGACCAGTGTGCTGGTTAGGTTCTCAGGGTGTATACTGTGAGATGAAAATTAACAAGCAGGAAGTTTATGAATAAGTACTCTTGATACTAATATCTGTAGGAAAAAGAAAAATTGTTCAGAGAAAGAAATTGATCTGTGATGCAGTCACAATTAAATGTCACTCCCCAGAAAGCTTTGAAGCTGGTATGACCATTCAAAGTTTTTTCACACTGGGACAAGGGATCTGGGTCTGTATAACATCATGAAGTTGTCATTCAATACAGTTGCCCCCATGAAGGGAAAGCGGGTCCTCGGGCAAAACAGCTCTCTAGAGATGTGGGCAGTTCCTAGACAGGGCTGAGAGCTGGAGGTTTACTGCCAGCAGCAATCCCAGATGCAACAGCAGTAACTTCTTCATTTCTAAAGGGAAAATCGATCAGAGAAGCACACATCCATGGCAGCCAGGTTTGTCTGAATAAATTGAGAAATTCCAAGACTGGAATGTATACTGGTGCCTTTGTAGCCTTAAACTGACCAATATATGCTTTATAACAGTCTCTCTTGTACAAGAACAGGCATTAGAATCAGAGGGATGATCTTTAAAATGACAATAGAATGAAACAATTTGATAAAACATGAGATTAATTATCATAATTGGATTTCAAGCATTGAGGAAAGACTTTTCCAGGAAATAAACATGATTTATGAATACAGTAGTTGCTAAATTACCACAGAAATCATTATTTTTCACTTTTGTTTAAAACTTTGGTGGATTTTGCATTTCTATAGTAGTTTCCAAGATGAAAGTTATTTCTTGTTTATTATTTTTGTTTTTTTAATTCAGTGGGTCTGTGCTTATTTATATTTAACAGTTTGCTAACTTTCTAGTCAACGGCAGCATGGTGATGAGACCTGGGAAACTAAATATTATGGCAAAAACCCAAAATAATAGCAACTTAAATAAAATAGTGATTTCTTTCTCTTTTTCTCTTGCATAGAAGTTTGAACTGATGTGGAAACACTGCTCTGCTGCAAAAATCCTAAGTCGCCAAGTCTCCTTCTCTCTTGTTCCTCCATCACTACATATTACATTTATCTGCATGGTCCACTTTCCGGCAAGCAAGAAGGGAAAACCATTACATTCTCTTAAAGGTCATGACTTGGAAGCTGTACACTTTGCTTCCTTACACATCCTATTGGCGAGAACATAGTCACATGGTCACACCTAGCTGCAAGAGAGTCTGGGAAATACAGTCTTTAACTGGGTAGTTTGAGCCCTGAAATTTCTATTACTATTTAAAAAAGATGAATGTATTATTTAGTTCTCTCTGCCATGTACAGTATTTATAAAGAAAAACAATGACCATTTTTAAAATGAATACACAATGCAATTTTCAATTTGTAATGTGGTGTTACCATAATTGTAGGTTCAGAACCAAATACACTAACTACATTTTTTTTTTTTTTTAATTAAGTAAGATTAGTGTGTCAGTTACCAATCTATTGTTCTTAGCTCCAAATCCACCCTTCACTGCCCCACCTGTGGTTCCTGATCCTTTCTCCATTTCTCCGGTGCATGCTGACATTATGTTAATCTCCCTCAGCAGAGGTCACTGGGGAGAAGCTGGAGGAGGAAGGGCTCTTCATCTGGTTCCAGTGTGTGCTCTTTCAGCAGGCTCCTGCAACGTGTGGAAGCCAACAGCGCATGGCATCTTCTTGAAGACAGCCTTCCCTGACACCCACAGGGAAGTTTCCCAGTGCACAGTTTCCATTTACTTATACAAGTGAATTTCATGTAGGCACCTCTCCATGAATGGTCCCTCCTGACCACAGCACACCAGAGGACAGATCGTTGGTGATTCCTGCTAGCATGACACATCAGCGAACTTCTCCATCCAGTGAGCCACAACCATGCCCTCTCCAATGAGGTCTGGATCTCAGCCCTGGGGGGTGGGGGACGGGCCCTGTACAAGATTTGTTCCTTCCTTGGGTACTTTGCCTCATCCCTAGAGGCAGAGTCTGTTATTTGCATATTCTTTAGAGTTTCTATTACTGTTTAATATCCAAATCCCAGTTACTCTAATCCTCTGTTACAGACAATAATTTTTTATTTTACACACCCTTGTTGACTACACTGAATAGATTCTGTTTTCTGATTGAACCCTGTCTGATACAATTAGGAAAGGCAGTCACATTAAGAAAGTCAAAGTAGTTTCAGCATTTCCTTTATGAAATGTAAGAAGCCATTGGGAAAATAGGGACATTTATGGCTTTCTCCTGTACCATTTTTGAGTCTATGATTAATGTTGATGCTCAGGTATCCTGAGAATTTGGCTGAAGTAAATGTTATACAAATCAAACAAGACAGCAATTAATTGTTTATGCATTAAAACTTTGCATGTCAGAAAGTCTAGGGAATTTGTGGGAATGGAATTACTGTGAGTGCTTAAAAAATCTAATCTTTGTTATGCTTTGACTGTTTTTGTACTTTATCAACATCAGATAAAAACCAAGTCTTTAGAATTCATCCAAAATTTGTGTTTCTTCTCCTACACTGTACACTTTATAGTTTTAGGAAAGAACATTCTCATTACAAGACATTATAAGAAAAATGTTTTAGGTTGATAGGAAATTAACTACTTTCTGGATAACTTAATAGTGGCATATTATTGTAGATAGGCTTATTAGCTGATCTACAGTGCTAGCCCAGATGAAATCTCTAAAAATTATAGCTCTGGAATTTAAGTTAAGTATAAGACAGAATTTTGTTAACGCAGCTTTTAATTGGAGTGTAATACAAAAGAATATTATGATCTCAATTTCTTTTTCCAAGCTAGCATTTGGCCGAGGAGAATGGGAACAGATACGTCAAGTTTTTGAAGTTAAATGTATACTTTAGGAGAAGTGTTTGATTCTAGTTACAGTTGCTATTATTTGTTATCAGTAAACATTCAATAAAATTGAGGATAATTTTTATTTATAGTTTAAAAATGATTGTTTTTGCAATGTCTCAAAATATAGAAAGAATCTCTCATTTTGTTTTAATCAGTAACTTTTGTTTTGTTTGCATGGTTTTTCAGTCACTGCCAAAACCTGTTTTACTTCAATTCAGTCTTAGGGATCAATTGCTCTTTGAGGTTCTTAAAGGTCCTTTAGCTTTTTTCTATTCAGATCAAATTTGCTATCAGAGAACATTTTGTAAACTCAGATGAATCTTCATTAATTTTAACCAGAACTGCACATAGGTAGCTGAGGGCTCGAGTCAATAGATTTTGGCAATGGAAGTGGTCATGGTTGTATAAGGAGTAAGTGAATGGGCATTTTACCATATTTATCATTTATTTTTTACAGTATGAAATTGTTTCTTCTTTAATTGTCAAACATCATACATATTGCCTAGCTATTCATTTCTTTTAAAATGAGGTATGGTATTCCCCTGACTTTGTTTTTCTCCTGTCATAGATACCGGGGTATCTCTTCAAGTTGTTCCTACTACATAAATTTCATTCTAGTTGTTGAAGTCAATAAAGAATATGGACAATGTAAAGGATGAGATCTGGGTTTACAATTCTAGGAAGGTGGCTTCAAATGCAGTACAAAGTGAGAGTCGTGAAAGAGATGCCAACAACTAAGTATAAATTCTAATATACGTATTGCTGTTAGATGGCTTATTTTTGTACACCACTCAACATTACCTTGCAATATGTAACTTCTCAATATGAATCTGCTAAATGGATAGTCCAGATTTTAGTATATTGTTTTTTAAAAATGAAGTACTAGACAACTTCCTAGAAATAGACTTCCAAGATGCCAACCCTTAAGACAGTTTTCAAATGGAAAAGTATGAAAATGACTTATTTCAACAAATAAAATCTAAATCAACTGCACTTCAAAATTCCAACTGATGGTTAGCACTGAGTAATGGCAATAGATCCAGTAATTTAAATACACTGCCCTGCTCTCTGTCATGACAATACTTTCTATTTTTTTTCTTGCTTGCTGTTGTCACTTTGTGCCTTTTTTCATTTGCCAATAGCAAAAAACTAGTTGCCATCAAGTCACTTCCAACTCATGGTGACCCCATGCGCTTCAGACTAGAACTGTGTTCCATAGGGTTTTCAAGGATTTGACCTTTCAGAAGCAGATTGCCAGGCCTTTCATCTGAGGAGCCTCTTGGTGGTTTCAAACTGCCAAACTTTCTGTTAGTAGCTGAGTGCTTAACTGTTTGCACCACCCAGGGACTCCTACCAAAAACAAAGTCATCGAAAAACTCTTAACCTGATCTGTGACTCTGAATCTGAACAGTAACAATGATGTATGGCCTCCAATATTCCAAGAACAGCAATTGACATCTGAATGGAAATATAGATGTTATAAATGTATTTATAAGAATATATATAATAAAATGATTAGTTAGTTAAACAGACTAAATAAATATTCTCACAAATACAGCTCAGTATGCAGGCTGAAGGCCTAAAGAGCAGGAGATAAACACATGTAGTCTAAATAAGAAAAGAAAGTGTGCATTGGATAGAAGGCTTAATTATGCACAGATTTTTTTTTTTTTTTTTGTAATTTGGATGGATTTTGACTTTTCTGGAAGAAAGCATTAGCTTACATATTAAGCAAATGTATAACAGAGAAACTGAGAGGTAACAAATACTAACTTTTTTTTTCCTTTTCAAAGACTAATGCTCAAACTGTTTTAACTGATAGATATGCATGAAGATATTCCATTGAGTTATATGTTTGATTAAGTTTAATAGAAGTTCTTTCAAAATAATGGAGTCATTGTGAATCAGGTTCTGATATATACATATACCTTGCATATATGCATTTTTGTTTGTGGTTTTCTTTTTAGTTCTTTTTTAAATTTTGTTGTTGTTGAGAATATACACAGCAAAACATACACCAATTCACCAGTTTCAACATGTACCATTTAGTGACATCCATTACATTTTTCGAGTTTTGCAACCATTTTCACCCTCCTTTTGTGAGCTGTTCCTCTACTATTAACATAAATTCACTGCCCCCTAAGGTTCCTATCTGATCTTTCCATTTGCTGTTATCAATATGATCCCATATAGATAGTTCTTAAAAGAGCATAATGCTCAATGCAGACCTTTTTTTTTTTTCTGGTTTAAGCTGTTGTTTGGTTTTAGGAAGACTTCAGGGGATGTTTTCAGTTTAAGATTTAAAGATTATCTCAGGGCAATAGTTTCAAGGGTTCATACAACCTTATGGCTTCAGGAAGTCTGCAGTCCATAAGAATTTGAAGCTCTGTTCTGCATTTTTCCCTTTTTGATCAGGATTCTTCTGTGGAATCTTAGATCGAAATGTTCAGTAATGGTAGTCAGGCACCATTCAGCTCTTCTGGTCTCATGGTAAAGCAGGCAGTTTTTCATGGAGGCAATTAGCCACAGATTCCATGTCCTCTCCTTATTCCTGATTCTCCTTCTTCATCTGTTTCTCCATGCAAATGGAGACCAATTGTTGTATCTTGGATGGCCACTTGCAAGCTTTTAAGATCCCAGGCACTGCACAACGAACTAGGAGGTAGAACAGAAACACTAAGCAAGTTATTAAGCCAGTCAACTGGGATGTCCCATGAAACCATGACCCTAAACCTCTGAAGCAAGGAACCAAATCCCATGAGGTGTTTGATTGTACATAAGCAGCCTCAGCAGCTACTCTTTCTTCTTTTTGCTCATTGTTGTAAATATATCTATTATACAACTTTTGCCAATTCAACTTTTTATAGGTGTACAACTTATTGACAGCAATTACAATAATCATAATCAGCTATGCAATCCTACCCTTGATCAGTACAATATTTAAATCTCCGTTAACACCCCATGCCCCCACCTTTCCCCTTCTCTCCCACCCCTGGTAACCACTAATAAACTTTAATCTCTATACATTTGCCTTTTCTTGTCTTTTTACATAAGTGAAGTTATACAATATTTGTCCTTTTGTGATTGACTTATTTCACTCAGCATAACCTCTTCCAGCTCCATTCATATTGCATCATGTATCAAGACTTCATTTCTCCTACTGGCTGAGTAGTAGTCCATTGTATGTATGTATCACCTCTTGTTTATCCATTCATCTGTCGATGGGCATTTAGGTTGTTTCTACCTTTTGGCTATTATGAATAGTGCTGCAGTGAACACAGGTGTACAAGTCTCTGAGTTTCTGCTTTCAAGCCTTTTGGGTATATGCCTAAGAATGGAATTGCTGGGTCATATGGTAGTTCTATTTTTTAGTTTTTTGAGGAATCATCACACTGTATTCCACAATGACTGTACCATTTTGCATTCCCACCAGCAATGGGTAAGTGTTCTAATTTCCCCACATCCTCACCAACATTTGTCATTTTCTGGTTTTGTTTTTTTTTTTTAATTAATCTTAGCCATTCTAGTGGGAGTAAAATGGTATCTCATAGTGGTTTTGATTTGCTTCTCTCTGATGGCTAATGATGCTAAGCATCTTTTCATGTGCTTGGTGGCCATTTGGATGTTCTCTTCAGTGAAATGTCTATCCAAGTCTTTTGCCCATTTTATGATCAGTTTATTTGTCTTCTTGTTGTTAAGTTGTGGAAGTTTTATATATATTTTGGTTATTAGATTCTTGTCAGTCATATGGTTTCTTAATATATTCTCCCAGTTGGTAGCTTGTCTTTTCACTTTTTTGGTAAAGTCTTTTGATGACCAAAAGTTTTAATTTTTATGAGGTCCATTTATTTGTTTTGTATTTCACTGTTTGTGCTCTTGTTATTATATGAGATAATCCATTGTTAAATGCTAGGCCTGACAACATTGCCCATGCTTTATCTTCTAAAAATTTTATGGTTTTAGTTTGCACATTTATGTCCTTAATCAATTTTAAATATGTTTTCTGTATGGTGTGAGGCATGGATCCTGCTTCATTTTTTTGCATGTGGAAATCCTGTGTTTTTTCTTTTTTTTTTTTAGTTTTGAAGCTTGTTGGCAGATCAAGGTTTTTTGAAAATGGTTGACACCACTGAGTCCTAGGTAAATGCCAAAGGAACTCTACAGCCTGGTAAGCAGGAACACTGAGGAAACAAGTCTCAGATTAACTCAGTTTTTATTTCAGCTTTGTGGCTTACATTTAATGCATTCTAAAGCTGTATTGACGTAGAATGATATAAATATGTGTAGCACACAATAAAGACTTTTTCTCTGTTGTTGTTAGGTGTCGGCAAGTGGGTTCCGACTCATAGTGCCCCTATGAACAACAGAATGAAACACTGCCCGAACCTGCGCAATCCTCACAATTGCTCCTATGCTTTAGTCCATTGTTGTAGCCACTGTGTCAATCCATCTCATTGAGGGTCTTCCTCTTTTTTGCTGACTCTATACTTTACCAGCATGATGTCCTTCTCCAGGGACTGATTCCTCCTGACAACATATCCAAAGTATGTGCGAAGCAGTCTCATCATCCTTGCTTCCAAGGAGCATTACAGATGTACTTCTTCCAAGACAGATTTGTTCATTCTTTTGGCAGTCCATGGTATATTCAATATTCTTTGCCAACACCACAATTCAAAGACGTCAATTCTTCTTTGGTCTTTCTTATTCATTGTCCAGCTTTCACATGCATGAGGCGATTAAAAACACCAAGGCTTGAGTCAGGCACACCTTAGTTCTCAAGGTGACATCTTTGCTTTTTAACACTTTAAAGAGATCTCTTGCAGCGGATTTGCCCAATGCAATGCATCTTTTGATTTCTTGACTGCTGCTTCCATGGGTGTTGATTGTGGATCCAAGTAAAATGAAATCCTTGACAACTTCAATCTTTTCTCCCTTTATCATGATGTTGCTTATTGGTCCAGTTGTGAGGATTTTTGTTTTCTTTATGTTGAGGTGTAATCCATACTGAAAGCTGTGGTCTTCGATCTTCATCAGTAAGTGCTTCAAGTCCTCTTCATTTTCAGCAAGCAACGTTGTGTCATCTGCATAATGCAGGTTTTTAATGAGTCTTCCTCCAATCCTGATGCCCCGTTCTTCTTCAGCTTCTTGGATTATTTGCTCAGCATACAGATTGAATAGGTATGGTGAGAGAATACAACCCTGACGAACACCTTTCCTGACTTTAAACCACGCAGTATCCCCTTGTCCTGTGTGATTGACTGCCGTTTGATCCATGTACATATTCCCCATAAGCACAGTTAGGTGTTTCGGAATTCCCATTCTTCTCAATGTTATCCATAATTTGTTATGATCCACACAGTCGAATGCCTTTGCGTAGTCAATAAAACACTGGTAAACATCTTCTTGGTATTCCCTACTTTCAGCCAACATCCATCAGACAACAGCAATGATATTCCTGGTTCCACATCGTCTTCTAAATCTGGCTTGAATTTCTGGTAGTTCCCTGTCAATATACTGCTGCAGCTGCTTTTGAATGATCTTCAGCAAAATTTTCTTGCATGTGATGGTAATGATGTTGTTCGATAATTTCTGCATTTGGTTGGATCACCTTTCTTGGGAATAGGCATAAATATGGATCTCTTCCAGTCAGGTGGCCAGGTAGCTGTCTTCCAAATTTCTTGGCATAGACGAGTGGGCACTTTCAGTGCTGCATCCGTTTGTTGAAACATCTCAACTGGTATTCCGTCAGTTTCTGGAGCCTTGTTTTTTACCAATGCCTTCAGTGCAACTTGGACTTCTTCCTTCAGTACCATGGGTTCCTGATCATATGTTACCTCCTAAAATGGTCTTTTTGGCATAGTGACTTTGTGTATTCCTTCCTTCTTCTTTTGGTGCTTCCTGTGTCATTTAATATTTTCCCCGTAGAATCCTTCAGTATTGCAACTTGATGGAAATTTTTCTTCAGTTCTTTCAGCTTGAGAAATGCTGAGTGTGTTCTTCTCTTTTGCTTTTCTCTCTCCAGGTCTTTGCACATGTCATCATAATACTTTACTTTGTCTTCTAAAGCCACCCTTTGAAATCTTGTTATTATAAGATCTTAAAAGAAAGATTATACTCCGCATCTGTGCATGTGTGTGAAATTACTTTCTCTCTTAGGCAAAGTAATTTCACACACACACACAAATGCGGAGTATAATCTTTCTTATAAGATCTCATTTCTCTTTATAGCCTTCTTCTATGAATGAAAAACAAATACAATGCAGCACTGAAAAATCAATACCTGAAAAAACTTTAAAGAGACTGTAACACAAAAAGCATGAGTTAATGATGTATAGTAGTTAGGTGAAGGGAAACAAAACAAAATCAGAAAACTCTAAACTTGTACCGTTATGTCTAGATAGTCCTATTGGAATCTATCAGAAGCACAGCTTAACAGATACAAGGTATCTACACAATCCAGCTCTTTAATTTTAAGGCATTGGAAGACTTGGCCTTTTAAGAAAAAATAAAATATTATTATTTTTAATGAAAAGTGTCAAAAAAAAAAAAAAGGCAATTACAACTGTTAATAAATGCAAAGCTAAAGGACTTAGGTGGAACTGCATTAATATTTACCCAGAAGATGGAAGAAGTATTTCTTATATATATATATAATGAATACTGAGGTCGGCAGAAATGACAGAAAAGTAAAGAATATGCCCTGTAACACTGAACTGAAAGGAGGGGGGATCGCTCCTCAAGTTGAATTTTTATTTTCTAGTTTACATGTTTTTTAAAGGAACCCTGGTGGCACAGTACTTAAGCTCTTGGCTGCTAACTGAAAGGTCAGCAGTTCGAACCCACCAGCCTCTTCACAGGAGAAAGATATGGCAATCTACTTCCATAAAGATTTTACAGTCTTAGAAACTCTAAGGGGCAGTTCTACTCTGTCCTACAGGGCTGCTACCAGTCAGAATCCACTCGACGGCAGTGGGTTGAGCTGTAGTTTTCAAAGTTTGTTAAACACACGTATGTGAATCGTACCCTCCTCTCTAACCTGGATGACTTACATCACTATGATCACAGCCTTGATGGAACTTCATATCAATACATCTCTGTGATAGTAAATGCTATTGAAAAAGAACGGAGCCAAACCACTGTTTTTTTTTAAATCAATAAAAATTCCCTAATATTATACGGCGATATTTATTTGGGGTTCATTTTAAGTACTTGAAATATTAATTCAAAAACCATTAGTAAACTTCTATTTGCCTAAAACATTTATTCATTCTACATACCTATCCTCACTCCCATCTCAAATACACATACACCTAGAGAGAAAATCGTAAAACTCAAACTGAAAACGAAAGATACTTTAAAAGCTATTTTTGTTTGCATATCATATGCCTTGAATTGTTAAGGTAGAAAATAAAATAAATGAAGACATCATATTTTATTTTCTGTTTAAGAAGCAGAGCACTTTGTCAATCTCTATTTAGTTTTCAGGCAAAACAAACGGGGCTCAGAGGTACATGCAATAACTTACGTTGCCACTGGATGGCAATGACAGCTTTTGTCTCTAAAATGCTTACAGTGCCTTTGATGCTATTTAGTTCCACAACTCTTGGCGTTGAGTTTCTCAAGACATCAAAGTGTAAAAAACACTGGGGTTACACTCCAAGGGCTCTCACATTCCTTTTGGATCTCTTGCCTTTTGGCCGACCCCACCCTGAGGCAGCCTGTAAAGCTTCTTCACTTGCAATAGCTTTTTAGGAACCTGATGATGTTCAATAGAATGCCAAGTTTGCAAAGAGAAAAAAGTAAAAATGGAAGAGAAAGACAAAAAGGCGGGGAGAGGAGGGGAAAGCACAAACAGGAAACCAGATTCCCTTCTGTCATTGAATGGTGCTAACCAAGAGTACATGCATTGCCATCCAGTCGACTCCAACTCATAGCAACCCTATTGGACAAAGTAGAACTGCCCCATAGAGTTTCCAAGGAGAGGCTGGTAGATTTAAACTGCTGACCTTTTTGACCTCTTAACCACTGTACCACCAGGGCTCCCCTAAGCTTCCAGAGGTCCACAATTTCAATGTATTTATTATTTAATTGCTCTCTGCCATATAGCAAACATCTCCCTCCCCTTGATCAGAATTTTATGGTCTCATTTACTTCCCTTCGTGCCTCTCCCACCCACCCCACACACGCCAACATGCATACACACTTCAAATAATTGTTTGTAGTTGGGACAATTCACTGGCGATAGCTTAATTTCCTATAGGGAATTGGTTTTAAACTGACAATGAAAAAAAAAAAAAAAACTTTGAAAAAGTAATTTTAGGTAAAGTTAGGATGATAGAAGTTTTTACAAAGAATTATTTACAGGGTTAAAATATGCAAATATCTGAATTTGTATCGATTCACAGGTTGGTGGTATTTATGGAAGTGTTAGATATTATCATAGCTTGAACAATGAATTACTTTGTTTTTTAGGAAAGGAAGGATTTAAACACATTCACCTTAGTAAGAGGCATTTGATTCCAAATAGCTTTGCCAGGTTAGATGGAAGGAAAAGAATTCAGATTATTGTTTTGATGAGTATGGGAAAATGATTATATGAGTAAATATTAATTTTATTTTATAAATATGTGGAATTAATCAATGAGGATAAATTCAAGTCTTCTTATTTCATGGGACATACCTATTCATTCCTATATATTCCTGTTTGATTTATAAAAACTTTGACTTGTACCATGTCATGCCTTTTTTTTAATGAATAAGGCTTGATCATCAAGCTTTACAATCAACTGACAGCTATGGAAAGTGATAATTTAACTTAATTCAATTTAATTCAAGTAACGACCATGTGTGTTTGTTGTTTTTTAAACTACTTTTATAGCACTTTGATGGAAGCTGAAATTATTGAAAATATAGTACAGTGAAAAAACAGAAAGGGTTTTCGGAACATATTGTAATATGACTTCAATGTAGCAAGTATGGAAAAATCTATTTTTTACAAGTAGCGAATTTCAAATTAAGTTTTACTTATCTTAACAATACAAAAATTCCAGCTGAGTAAGAAAATATTATTCAATTGTAGCAGTAGAGACATATTTATCTGATTTACTATAAGATGCCTCTGATTTTGCATGATCAGATTTTGTCATTTAGTGGTGAGATGTATTTATTGAAGATATATATGTGTATATATAGATATATATATTTATATGTGCACATATATATATTAAGGATATATTTGTAGATCAAGAAAACAACAAAAATAGGTAAGATAAAGCCGGTTTCTTTATATTTATTTTCCGTTTGTTTCTCATAAGGAATCCGTACACATATGGGACCACTAAATTAATCAAGCACAGTTTGAGAAACAAAATTCTTAAGAACAATGAAAGGACTGAGTTCTGTTATTTCACAACACTGTAAGGTTTTCACATAAAAATATGATGCAATTCAGTAGCATTTAAAAAACAACCTGGATACATTTACCTTGTTTCAAATAACTAGGCTGTTTAAAACAATATAGTAAAACCTGTGAAAGCCGGAACCCCGTGTAAGGTGGAAACCTGTCAGAGAAGGAAAATGTAAATACTGTGACAAGCTAAACTAAGACCCCTTACTAAAATGAGCGATAGAAAAGTGATAAGGCTGCACTCTGCTCAAAGGCAGAAAACTTGCAAGACCCAGAAAAACAAGGTAGTCTGGTTGGTCGAATTCCGGCTCTCGCAGGTTTCACTGTATATACTGATTTATTCATAAAACAACTTGAATAATTTCCAAATGTTTCAATAAAAATGTTTGTAATTTCAATTTTGAGAATCTTAAGTTTTCATTCAATTTGTTAGGGGGAAATTTAGTCAAATATTTTTGTATAAGAGCTTTAAGAAATGGGTTAACACAAAATCTTGGGAAATAAAAAGTGACATTGAAACTCATGACAAACTGTATACTCTAATCTCTTTAACTTACGTCTGAGAAATAACTTTTTAATTTCTTAGATAATTAATATGTCAGATTCCAATGGAAGCAAATATCAATGTTTTGAAAACACCAGGCAAGAATTTTTTCCTAAGTTCTGAATACCTGGTAAGACTTTAAAAGACAGAGTGAACAGTACTTTGAATTTGTATGTATACATATGCATACACACATATAAAAGACACATGGTTTCTAGAACCATCTGACTTGCAATAGGGCTATGTGGCTTTATAGCTTGATGTTGAAAATTTGGGAGCTGATGCTGTGTGAAGCACGTCTAAATTTTGCCCAGGATGACTATGAGTTGCATTTAACATAAGCTATCTAAGGAGTAGAATATGAAAATTTTATGAGTGGATAGGGAGTTTGCAGCTTATCCACACGTATCTCCACCTCTCCCTCAAAAGGAAGACAGTTCAGAGAGAACTCCGTGTGTCCTCAAAGGCCTTAAAAATGAATGCAGGTTGTCCTTAGCAAAAGCTTTGCTACTCTGCTCGGTTTGTGTTGCAATGGCACTGGTCGTCAGCAAGGTAAAGTAATCCCACTAGATTATGTTTGAGAAGAGTTCTTTTAGAACAGAGAAGAAAATACCTTGCATTCCAGGGGTTATATTTTTATTTATTTATATACTTAATACATAAAAATAAGAGTTCAAATTCTGATGAGGGTAAGTGATAAGAGCCAGGAAAATTAATCTTTAAAGTATTTATTATTAGGAAACTTCTTTGACAAATAGCAATCCATGTAGTGAGTATATGTTTTCAGTCTATTTCCTCCTTCCTCAGGCTTCATGGTTCCCTAGACATGGCAAAAGGGAAATTCTCAGTCCAATTAAATGTACAGATTCCATAATTTGCAGGCTGTTCTTGCTTTGCCTTCTTAGTACTTATGCTACTGGGTTAATAATATTTGTTCTCAGCTCCTTCCTCATTCTCTGCATTTAACCTGTCTTCTTGAAAGTCCACTTTCTCTACAGATCTTTAAACTACATGAATAAAAATGTTCTTGACCGAGGTCATTAAAAGATTCAGAGAAATCCTTTCATGATTTTAAGACAACTCAGACACGAGTGCAGATAGAAAAGAGCTGCCAAATGGAAAAGCCTAGTTCTTGACTCCATTTTCTTCTATCACTTGTAAGTTAATACTCACTGATAAATTACTAAAATGCCAGGAAGCACACTCGGCGTCTGAGGTGATGGAATGAACCGCCAGATGATTGCAAACAAAGGAATCGTTGCAAATACCAATCTTGTGTGATGGGAGAAAAATTTCATGGTGTATGCCTCATTTTCTTTTCCCCAAATCTAAGTTTTTATGCATAAACAAAATAAAATGAGACCAGAACACTAATAAAATAATAACAAAAATTCCAGATACTCATTAGCTTGCAGAGAGATTTATAGACTCCTTCTACGTAAAAACGACCACATTTAATTACTTCTAGATGAACAACTTTAGATTCTATATTTTAAACACACAAACAAGAGTTACATAATATAATGGAGTATTAATAAGAAACAGAAACGAAGAATAAAAGAAAGGTTTACAGAATGAGAATTAACTCTAGTTTAATATAAGGTTTATCTTAAAGCCCTTTGATGCTTCACTGTTCAGGTGGCATTTTTCTCAAATTGTTCTGTCTTGCTATTTATTTTAAGACATAATATTAAGCCTCATATATGATCACATCCCAACTTAATATCTGCAAGGATTAAATACACTGTCATACCTCAATACATTTAGTAGCCTGTTCTATAGAATGACAAGCTCAAGAAGATATCAGTATTTCTTCTGTATTGACATTACGTAGGACAGCCATCAAGTCTTCAGAATTATCTTAATTATAAATGAACGTATCTCCATTTTTTCATATCAAACATCTTGCCTAACACATTAATTTTACTCTTAAGATAGATTGATAAGAAAATTAATCTTTTTCTTAATTAAGTAGAGAATAGAATAATGTCACCATACCTGAGGTGAACAAGGATCTCTCTCTCACACACATATACCTATATGAGATAGCATCCAAGAGAAAGTCACACTGAATGTTTCAAAAGCTAAATCACATTGATAGCAGTGTTAGTGTAAGGAATCCACTTCTACTTCTGGTCATAGTTTTTCTTCCTTTGAGATAGCATTTAATTTGTGGACATAATGCTGCATTTTTGAAAGCTTACCTTATAGTTATTTCTGTATTGCTTTTTTCCCACATTTCCATAACCTAGATAGATGGTGGCAAAATTGTTAAGCTTTCAGCTGCTAATTGAAAGGTGGGCAGTCGGAACCCGCCAGGGCCTCCACGGGACAAAAAATCTGGAGATGTGCTCTCAGTTCTATTCTGTCCTATGGGGTCTCTATGAGTCACTATCAACTCCACGGCACACAACAACAGATAAAAACTTTTCACACTAACCACTAGATAAAAACTTTCTTGGGGTGAGATTTTTGTTTGTTTTTAGCCCTGTATCTCTTAGTTTCTAGAATAATTCTTTATATACATATATTCATGCATTCTACAATTATTTATTGAGTGCTTACTATATACCAACCCTTTACTAAACCAAAGGAATATTGCCAAAAAAAAAAACAAAAATCTTTTCCTTATATTGCATATAATCAAATACCTAGAAAGCAGCACACAGGGATTAAGCACTCAGACTTTTTAGTCAGACCTGAGTTAAATCTTGATTCAACCCCTACATGTTGTGTTGCCACACAACTTATTTCTTAGCTTCAATTTATTCCTCTGTAAAAGAGGGATAATGCTTACCTCAGAGGCTTGTTACATGAAGCTTATAATAAATGGTAGTTACATAGTATTTAACATTTGTTAAATTATGTATATTTTTTCTAAATTGTTATTAACGAACTGTTATGATTCTATGTTTAGGCAGAAATGATACATGACCACTGGGACAAATACTTATACCATATCACTTGTCTTATTAAAGTGCTGCATATCCCCATATTGATTATGGTGAGAGAAACTTTACTAAATCCCTTCTTGAAAACACATTTCAATATTTAATTTTGCACTTTGTGAATCTTTGTTGTGTTTATGTTTAAAATCTCTGTGACTGATCCAAGAGCAGATAAATTGTCATTTATCTTTTTACCTTTTCATTTAAAAAAAAAAATTACCTTATACATTTTACTCTTTATTTTACCTTAAATTTATTGTAATATAAAGTGTAAATAGTGTGATTTTTTTCCTTAAACTTGAAATTCAAAAACTTTGCTAAGTTTAAGTAACTTCATTATTTTCATGGCTTTTTTTAAAGTATAATCTAAAGGATCCAATTTAACATTTTTTCCAAGTAGCCACTTTTCCCAATATTATTGAATAGTACGTATATTCATATAAAGTTAATAACATATTTATGGTTGTATGGTAGCTCCACTGCTAACCAAGAGGTTGGCAGTTTGAATCCTCCAGCCACTCCTTGGAAACCTTACAGGGCAGTTCTACTCTGTCCCAAAGGGTCACTATGAGTCGAAATCGTCTGAACAGCAACTGATTTTTTTTTCTTTTTTGGTTTTAGGTATAAAGTAAAGATTATTACTTATATTATTTGTGGTATTACTTATGTTATTAGTATATATTCAGACTTACCTTGTTGTTTCTTTCAATTTGAACACCTCTGTTTTGTTCTCTGTTTTTTGTTTGTTAGTTTTTAGCTCTGGGAAGTCGTTTTTTTTCACATAGATAGTTCTTTCTTTTTTTGTACTTTAGATGAAGGTTTACAGAACAAATAGTTTCTCATTAAACAGTTAGTATACATACTGCCCTATGACAATGGTTAACAACCCCACGACATGTCAACACTGTCCCTTTTCAACCTTGGGTTGCTTGTCACCAGCTTTCCTGTATCCTCCTGCCTTCTAGTCCTTGTCCCTGGACTGCTGTGCCTCAGTAGTCCCGTTTTGCTTTATGGGGCTGTCCAATCCCCAGCTGAACGGTGAGCCTCAGGAGAGACTTCACTGCTGGGCTAAAAGGGTGTCTGGGGGCCATACTCTTGGAGTTTCTCCAGTCTCTGTCAGGCCAGTAAATCTGGTCTTTCTTTGAGTGTTAGAATTTTGTTCTACATCCTTATCCAGCTCTGTCCAGGACCCTCTGTTGTGATCCTGGTCACAGCAGTCTGTGGTGTAGCCGGGCACCATCTAGCTGTACTGGACTCAGTCTGGTGGAGGTCTTGGTAACTGTGGTCTATTAGTCCTTTGGACTAGTCTTTTCCTTGTATCCGGTTCTCTTCAGTCTAGCTCTGGGAAGCCTTGATGACTGTTCTTATAAGGTAGCTATTTTTACCACAGAGTCTCTGAGTAATGAAAATGGTTAGGTGTTTAGGTACTAACCAAAAGTTAGGTGGTTTGAATCTACTCAGAGACACTTTGGAAGAAAGACCTGGTGATCTACTTCAAAAGATTACAGCCTTGAAAATTCTGTGAGGCACTGTTCTAATCTGCACACATGGAGATTCCATAAATTGGAGTCAACTTGATGGCAATGGTTTGGATATTTTTTGTCATTGTTGTTTATTCTTTTTTTTTTTTTTTAATTATTGTGCTTTAGATGAAGGTTTACAGAGCAAATGAGTTTCTCATTATAACAATACACATATTGTTTTGTGACATTGGTTGCCAACCCCACCATGTGTCAACACTCTCCCCTTCTGGCCCTTGGGTGTCCCATTACCAGCTTTCCTGTCCCCTCTTTCCTTCTAGTCCTTGTCTCTGGGCTGGTGTGCCCATTTAGTCTCATTTTGTTTCATGGGCTTGTCTAAACTTTGGCTGAAGGGTGAACCTCAGGAGTGACTTCAGCACTGAGTTAAAAGGGTGTCCGTGGGCCATGCTCTCAGGTTTCTCCAGTCTCTGTCAGACCAGTAAGTCTGGTCTTTTTTCATGAGTTAGAATTTTGTTCAATATTTTTCTCCATCTCTGTCTGGCACCCTCTATTGTGAACCCTGTCAGAGCAGTCGGTGGTGGTACCTCGGCACCATCTAGTTGTGATTGATTTATTCTTACCATGGTAAGCAAATGCAAATATATTTTTTAATGGATATCAATTTTAAAAAACTAACAACCAACCAACCAAACCCATTGCCGGTGAGTGAATTCCAACTCTTGGTTATCATATATATATATATATATACACCTCAGTAATTTCAGACTCAAATATCCCATTCTTTAAATTTTTAACATGATCCATCTCTTAGCCTACTGGTGCATCTTTAAGTACGTCTATTAAGGAGTGTGTCCATGAGCATTTTATGTTCTGAATCCTAAATCCTGCAGATCTAAGAATGAAAGTCATTCTGTTTTCCCAGTATACACATTTCTTTGTGCTTGGCCAAAATATTCTTGGACCATAATCTTTTCCTCTCAAAGCTCTGTTCTCATTGCTACATTGTGGTCTGGCACTCTCAGTTAAATATGATCTAAAACCAATGTAACTTTTTAAACTTTTTGCCCAAATAGTTGGGAATTTTTTTCCTTAAACATTAAATTCAAATACTTTGCTAAGTTTTGGTAACTTCATTATTTTTATGACTTTATTTAAGCCAATGTTATTTTGAAAAAATTTATTTGTCAAAAACAAGTATAGTCTATAAATTGTCATTGCTCATTATACATACTCAAAAAAATTATTATACCATATATTTTTTCATTATCTTGATTTTTTTCCTGGACTATTTTTAAGAAAATCCCAGACCTCATGCCATTCCACTCATACATACTTACAGATCCATTTTACAAAATACGGGGATTTTTTACATCACTCTAATGTCATTGTGTGAAAAATATCCATATTTTGTAAAATGCATCTGTAAGTATGTATGAGCAGAATGGCATCACCCTAATGTCATTACGGAGTCCTGGTGGCGCAATGGTTAAGCATTTGGCTGCTAACCAGTTCAAATCCATCAGCCGCTTCTTGGAAACCGTAGGAGGCAGTTCTACTCTGTCCTATAGGGTCGCTATGAGTCTGAATTGACTCATCGGCAACGGGTTTGTTTTTTGGTTTTGGAATGTTACTACCATGCCTAACACAGATATTTATATGGGATTTTAAAAAAATAAAATAAAACCAAACTCATTGCTGTGGAGTCGATTCTGACTCACAGCAACCTTATAGAACAGAGTAGAACTGCCCTATAGGGTTTCCAAGGCTTTTATGGAAGCTACCACATCTTTCTCTCAGGAGCAGCTCTAAGTTCGAACTGCCGACATTTCGGTTAACAGCGGAGTGCTTAACCTTAGGGAACCGAACCTGTATACTCAAGAAATGTCTTTTTGTGTTTTGTTTTGTATTGCTTGTTTGTTTGTCTTTGCTGAATTCATGGAAAGCATTTTAGTGAATGATTAATAGAAACTTCAGTTGTTTTGATTCATTCCTAATTGTTGCCAATTTTTTACGTTGTTTATCTTTGTTTTCTCCCTCCAAAGCATCCCTTATTATTACAAACTTTTTTGTTTTTGTTTGTATATTTATGGACCTGTATCCTTATTAGCAAATTCATTTTCTAAATTACCAGTTAGGTTCTTTACTACAGCTGAAACCAACTTTAATTTTTCTATTGTGAAATAGTCTGGCCCACATTTTTAAAATATGTTTTTATATCTTTACCTGCAACATTTATTCAATATTCTTCCTTTTTTCTCTTATTTTCCCTATTTTATATGTATTTTATATATTTATGACAATATATGGTTTAATATAAAGTTGGTATTTGCTTATCCTTGAATGAGGTATAATCTAACACTGTTAACATTAGAACTTGACATTATCCCTTTCGATGTATATCACTTCCTATGCTGGTGTTACAAGAGTCTCACAACCATTTTAGCTAGCTTTCCTGCTGTTGTGCATTTACCTTAGTCAAATTACAGGATCAAGCAAACATTAAATGGCTTGGTTCCACTAGAGTTAGGCAGAATATTATTCTGCTTCTCTTGTTCTAAATTCTGAATATTAGAAGAATTGTTTCCTGGGTAATCTAAAATGCTTGGTAATTTCTCATAATGGAACATTTTCAGGGTTTTCCAGGAGTCTACTAATACCTGTTTTATTCTTATGTCTAAGAGTCTAAGACTGAAATGCCCCATCAACCCAGCAATTTTCAGTCCTGTAGTGTTAGTTTGATTGCTAACCAAAAAGTGAGCAGTTCTGATCCACCAGCCACTCCTTGGACACCCTGTGGGGCAGTTCTACTTGGAATCAACTTGGCAGCAACGCAGTTGATTTTTTTTTTGGAACAAGGGGAAGTTGTGTACTTCCATAGAATGTGAATAGAGAGCTAGATAACTACAAGGTAAGGAGAGGGTAGCCCTGACCAAACCCTGAAATGAGAACTAAGAATTAAAATAACGTCAAGCTTTCTCATTGATGCCTTGGACTACAGTCTTTATTAGATGCTGCTTTGATGGATGGAGTCCCTGGGTGGCACAAACGATTAAGTGCTTCAACACTAGCTGAAAGGTTGATGGTTTGAACTCACCCAGAGGCACCTTGGAAGACAGGCCAGGAGATCTGCTTCCCAAAGTTCCTAAACCCTTTGCCATCAACTCCAACTCATAGCGACACTACAGGACAAAGGAAAACTGCCCCATAGGGTTTCCAAGGCTGTAAATCTTTATGGAGGCAGACTTTTTACTCTGACACACATGGGGTCACTGTGAGTCGGAATTGACTCCATGGCAATCACCACCACCAGCAACATTTTGATGAATAATTTTTTCTACTTATTTTTTATTATAGCATTCTTATTTCAGATATTCAGATGTGAGTTACTCTCCAATCATATTTTAAATTCACCTATGCAACCTTTCAGCCTTGAGCTTGAAAACTATTTTATCAGTATTCTTGGTTTCATCTGCTGTTATAATTTCTTTTTCTGTGTTTTCATGGGTGTTTTAATGGTCTGACACAGCAAGGTAGCTCATCACAACCAGAAAGTTACACCATTACTTTCTAACATAAATTGCAAAGATTATGGTCTTTAATAATAGTTAATAATGATCTTTATTGCCTGTTGATTCATTCATTTTCATAATTAAGATTCATCATGATATTAAAAATGTCAAAATGAAAAATTTAATGCAATCACATTTCAGAAAATTTCACATGAGTTGAAGAGCAGATGATATGCCTTTAAAAGAACTCTTAGAAAATAATTTTCTCTTGAACTTTGGAGAAGTGTAACTTGAAAGAAAAGTAGACTTTTGTTTTAAAATTCATATTTTTATGATTATGGAGCAAATTTTCTGTAACTATATAGAAAAATATGAAATTCCAATTTAGAATTCCATCATGAAACTACACCATTCTAATTTCTCCATGCCACGGTTTGTTAATATTCCACAAAGTCCCAGGATGCAACTATAAGACTGCATTCAAATCTATGAACATGAGGCAATCATGCTCAGCAGAGTATAACAATAATTATAATAGAGATTAAATAAAAATAATTAGAAAAAGTTCATCTAGTTTTGATGTATTAATTATTCTGACCCTGTTCTATTCAGAGTCTAATTATCTGGTTCAGTGAAAATGCCAAGATTTCTACGACTCATAAAAATTACATTCAAGTAATTATGTCAGCAAACTAAACAGTATTCATTTACCATGCCTTTTTATGCACACATTTGAATATGCTTTTTTAACTGTTTTTGCTCTTTGTTCCTATTCATGGGAAATAATACCTGTAGAGAAATTTGAAAGTCAGTTGCGCTCAGAGCGTAATGCGCAATTCTTGCTGATATTCTTCTTTTGTAAGACTGCTGTAAGTCTCATATAACCTTTGTTTAAAAAACATGAATTTAAGTTCACTCTTCAGTTGTTTCAAAGAAATATTTAAAACCTGTAGCTGTAGTTAAAAAAAAAAGTTTAAACCTAATAATACAAAGCAGATCTTCTTAGAAAGTTTCTCACTTTGGTTAACTCAGAAGCTGACTAAATAGGTCTCTCTATAGTTACTTCTGTTACCATATTTCCCTTAGAGACATATTATGCCATCGTATAAAAGAGCCTGGGTTTAGGAAACAAAGATGTGTATATAACAGTTTAATCTCTACGGTGCAGTGATGATGTAGCTGAAGATTTCAAATCACTGAGAATTTTTAACCCAGAAGAATTCTTACATTAATGTGGCACTGTTAGGCTTTTTAAATGCTGACGGCTAAGTGATTTTATGTAAAAAAAAATGCAGAGTTACGCTGCTGAGGAATTCAGTATCTATAACATCCCTTACAATCTCTTTTACTATTTTTAGTTTAATATTTAATGGACATTTTTAGCAAAAGTTTGTTGTGTGAAGTTTTCAGATTACAGTAACTCCCCTCTTGTCTGCAGGGGATACGTTCCAAGATCCCCAGTGGATGCCTGAAAATGAGAACAGTACCTAACTCTTTATATACTATGTTTTTTCCTATACATACATACCTAAAATAAAGTTTAATTTATAAATTAGTCATGTTAAAAGATGAATAACAATAACTAATAATAATAAAATAGAGGCACTTTACAGCTTCTCTTTGGCATATCCCAATTGCCAGCATCACCACCCTTGCACTTTGGGGCCATGATTAAGTAAAATGGAAACCCTGGTGGCGTAGTGGTTAAGAGCTATGGCTGCTAACTAAAAGGTCAGCAGTTCAAATCCACCAGTGCTCCTTGGAAACTCTATGGGGCAGCTCTACTGTGTCCTATAAGGTTGCTATGAGTTGGAATTGACTTGACAACAATGGGTTTGGAGTTTTGGTTTATTAACTAAATTAAGGGTTACCTGAACACAAGCACTGTGGACAGCTGTTGATTGGGTAACTGAAACCTCAGAAAGCTAAACGACAGATAAGAGGGAACTACTGTATTATTTAATTTTTTTTTCTTCCTGATAGGTATAGACAGGCACATGCTTTGTTGAAAAAGTAAGCTTTAATTATATTCTTATTTTTAAAAACTGTTTTCTTAGTTTCCTAGTAATATGAATATATGTACACAAATATGTACAGAGTTATAGCCTATTTGTAAAAAAATAAGAAAAGGAGAAAATGTCCAGCTTATCTCTCAGGTACTAAAAACTATTCCTAAACTTTGTCTTTTTGTCCAAGATGGAGGGAGGAGCAAAAGAAAAAAAAAAAAAGTGCTAATAAAATGGATTAACTAAAATGGGGCATGGGACAAAGATGAGAAGGAATTAGCAAAAAAGAGAAAAAATGAACCCATAACCAATGCAAATAGGTGAGTCTTTACCATGGTCATCATGGCTCTGTATCCATATAACAGAGATTTCACTGATATAAATGAATAAATAAATAAATAACCCTGCTAGCCCTCAACAACGGAATTTTCTTAAGTGTCTCCTTTTAAGAATACTTCGAGGTGTTAGTCAAACATAATGAAGTATCCTGAGAAACCATAAAATGTTACAGAGAATATGTTTGTTTTTAAGTTTGTCAGGTGTAACTAGTACTTAACAAGCCCAGAAATAAAGCAGATGCTGGAACTAAAGCACTAACATTTTATTAGTAGTAATTTGCATCCAGGTTTTCTGTAGAGTTAGATACTTTTTTTTTTCACACATTCCTGCAATCATGTATACAGAAGGAGAACAAAAAGATGTTACCCTTTCCCCTTCCTCATATAAAAAAAGTAACTGAAAGGTTAGGAGTAACCAATTTTTATGTGTTTCGAACACTGTATATAGCTGCCCAATAGTTGGGGCAGGTGTAACACTAATGTTATTTATATCCTCCACAGAGCTCCTCCACAGAAGTGCTTTGAAGAGTGGATGCAGAATTTTCTTATTAGTACACCAACACAATGAGAAGTTTCATTCTTGGGAGAAGGAGGGTTTACTATTGTATCAGGACTGCTGTAACAAAATACCACAAACTGGATGGCTACTAAGAATAGAAATTTATTCTCTCATAGTTCTGGAGGATACAATTTTGAAATCAGGATGTTAGTCCTGTTGATTCCTTCTGAGCACTTCTAGGGAGAATCTGTTATGGCTCTCTCTTAGCTTCCAGTGGCTCCCAGTGATACTTGAGTTCCTTGGCTCACAGCTCTGCCTTCTGCAATCTCTGCCTGAGTTGTGTCGTGGCTATCTTCCCTCTGGGGGTCTTTCTGTGTCTTTTCTTTTTTAAAGGACACCACTTATATTAGATTATGACTCACCCTACATCAGTATGACCTCATGCTAACTGATAAATCTTCAAAGACCCTATTTTCAATCAAGGTCACATTCACAGGTACTAGGGGTTAGGACTTCAACATACTTTTTTGGGGGGACACAATTCAATCTACACCTTAACGTAAAGAAAACAAAAATCCTCACAACTGGACCAATAAGCAACATCGTGATAAACAAAGAAAATATTGAAGTTGTCAAGGATTTCATTTTACTTGGATCAGCAATCAATGCCCGTGGAAGCATCAGTCAAGAAATCAAATGACGTATTGCACTAGGCAAATCTCCTGCAAAAGACCTCTTTAAAGTGTTAAAAAGCAAAGATGTCACTTTGAGGACTAAGGTGTGCCTGACCCAACCCATGGTATTTTCAGTTGCGTCATATGCATGCAAAAACTGGACAATGAATAAGGAAGACCAAAGAAAAATTGATGTCTTTGAATTATGATATTGGCAAAGAATATTGAATATATCATGGACTGTCAGAAGAACAAACAAATCTGTATTGAAGGAAGTACAACCAGAATGTTTCTTAGAAAGGAGGATGGTGAGACTTTGTCTCACATGCTTTGGACATGTTATCAGGAGGGACTAGTTCCTGGAGGACATCGTGCTTGGTAAAGTAGAGGGTCAGCGAAAAAGAGGAAGACCCTCAATTAACACAGTGGCTGCAACAATGGGCTCAAACATAACAATGATAGTGAGGATGGTGCAGGACTGGGTAGTGTTTTGTTCTGTTGTGCATAGGGTCGCTGTAAGTCAGAACCGACTTGACAGCACCTAGCAATAACAACTACTATCCACTCCATAACAGAGGACCTGAGAGCATAATCGACATTGACTCAAATTTTAATGCATTTTTTTCCCTTTCTTTTGGCAAAAAGATCACATAGGCTGAGTTTCTACCTATTCCTTCAGCACAAAGTTCTCATGGGTCTTATTCTGCTCCAGGTGATCTTCTCAGTTATTTTCCCACTTTTTTTGTTCAAATTCTGGTCATTGTTTACACTGGCAGTTGACATTTCATTTTTGTTCATCCCTGCATTCATTCTTCAAACACTTACTGAAAAGTATCCATGTGCCAGACAGTCTTGTGAGTGCTACAGATATAAAAGTGAAATAAGACTCACCCTTTCTAAAGTGATAGTCACAGTAGTTGGGAAAACAAACACATAAATGTATGTAACAGGTTTAAGAATTCTGCAGTCACAAAACTCAAGTGGGCGAATATAAGGTATCTTTTACCTCTCTATAACTGTAATAATTTGGTTCCCTGGTTTCTAATAGTGCAATACTTAATTTGGTCTATTCATGGCAACTTAGTCTGTTCTTGATACAACTCTGTCTCTTAATATTCGATCCCTTCCCTTTGCTCATTCTCCCCTCCTCCATAAGGTTGATTTAATTTCTCAATCTGGCTTATTTGTAGGGTAGTAGTTCTCATCTCAATTCGCTATGAGTTGGAATTGACTCGACAGCACCTAACAACAACAGTTCTTGACCCAAGAGGCTTCCCCCCACCCCAGAAGATATATGACAATATCTGAAGAGACATTTTATTGTAATGACTCAGTGTGGGATTCTATTGGCATCTAATCCTCTCTTCTAAGGAGAATTCTGGCTGTACTTCTTCCAAGACATATTTGTTTGTTCTTCTGGGAGTCATGGTATATTCAGTATTCTTTGCCAACACCATAATTCAAAGGCATCAATTATTCTTATGTTTTTCATATTCATTGTCCAGTTTTCACATGCATATGAGGTGATTGAAAATACCATGGTTTGGGTCAGGAGCATCTTAGTCCCCAAAGTGACATCTTTGCTTTTTAACACTTTTAAGAGGTCTTTTGCAGCGAATTTGTCCAATACAATAGGTCGTTGATACTATTGATGTTTTAGACCAACAAAAAATTTTTGGTCTAAAATATCAATAGTAACAAAGTTGAAATACTCCTAATGTAGGGTGACCACGTCCTGGTTGTCCTGGGATAGTTCTGGTTCACAAGTATTATTCTAGTGTAATTATTAATCTCTCTCTCTTTCATGTTCAATGATTATACGTTTTATGGTTTTGGTACCTATATGCCTTCCTGGTATTGTGTTTCATCTCTGGTCTTTCTGCGTGCTGTTTCTCAGTCCCCATTGACTTCAGTGGAGGTATAACTCATCTCACCCAATTCAGGTAACCAATCTTGCCACATACTATAGTCTCTTCTTTATGACACTTTGTCCCTCTGATATGCAAAGAATTTCACAAGATTGCTTTTTAAGCCATACCATCTGTACCTCACTCAGCCCCTCATTGATGTACCCCATGTGGGATAGCACAGTGCAATTTCTGGTGGCACTGGGAGGATAGCCCTTACAACTCTGTGATCTCTCCACACCCCTTCAATTTGTTGATAGTGTTCCTGTCTTATCAGTGGTATCTCCTCTTCCTGAAGTTTAACCTAGAAGGCTAGAGGACCTCTCAGGGACCTGTTTAACCCTAAGCCCTAGAAGCATCCATTTGGTCCTCTTTTATCTGCTCTTGGTGGAACTCTTTATCATTTTGGAGTCAGAAACATTGTTCTAACAGTCAGGTATAGTGATTAAGACTATAGAGTCACACTTCTTGGTTTAAAATCTTCTCTTACTGGCTATGTGATCTCAGAAAAATTACTGAACTCCTTTCATCCATAATCTGGGGAGACAATTGCTCCTACCTTATAGGTTGTCGTGGGATTAAATAAGTGAATATATGTAAAGCCTTAGAAAAGTACTTGGCAAATTGAAAGCACTATGGAAGTTTTAGCTATAAATAACACTTCACATGAAAGGCTATATTAATTATTATCCTTCCCTACTGAGTGATCTATGTAATAAACTATGCCCTGAATCTGCTAGGTTTGGTTCTTGGTGTTCAACACATAATTCAGAAGCCACATTTTTTTCACTGTCAAATATGTGATGTTTGCAAATGAAAACATTTTGGATTTCATGTCAGTAAGTATTTCTATTAAGTTTTTAAAAACTTATTTGATAGTTCAGTTGTTTTTGGTTTTAGGCTATGTCTCCCCTGAGTCAGGGAATGGCACTCGCTCAGGTATGACAGACCTTGAAGGTAACTATGGGTCAGAATCGACTTGAGGGCAAACAACAACAGTCAATACAAAGAAATTTGAAAAGAGAAAAACCATATTTAAAAATTATGGTTTTTCATGTGTAAATTTGTGAATTTAGAAGTTTGGTGATAGAGAAAGGGAAGTTTTTATACCTATCGATTAGACAGGGGCCTCTCCTTCCTGAAATCTCCACATAAATGTTAGGGACTTTCACTTTCAGGATATCATTTAATCTGACCTTCTTGTAGAGTAGACAGTATCTTCATTGTGCAGACAGTGAAAATGATATTCAGAGAAAGTAGATGATTCTCCTCAACTCAGAGAACTAGTAGGTTAAATGAGTAATAAGTAGCAGCACCAAGATTGAAACCTATGGCTTCTGATACTCCGTGATATTCCTTATGCCACAACTGCCTTCTGTTTATCTTTTGTTCAACTTATAATTCACTTCTATTCCACACATTCTCTTCTCCTCTGATCATGAAAAGTTGCCATCACGTGGATCATCCATTTTAGAAGTCTGAAATTTAATCATGCACTGTATCATATTGAAAACTCAATGCTTTTGTCTTTGTCTTCCTTGATGCTACATATAAGGAGTTTATGAGTTTGGTTGGTTGCTTGGTTAGTTTAATGACTGAGAACATATCTAATAGCAGCATTTTTCATTTTCCCTACAACAGGGAGTAGAAAAAATTTTCACTGACATAATTTACTATGGTTGTTAAAAGCACGACATACAGAGATATTTTTGGTGTTAAAATAGATTTTCTATTCTCGTTTTCGAAGGTAGAAGTTCTGCAGATCTCAGTATAACTATTGGCCTATTTCCCTCCACTGTATTATTGCCCAAAGGGCACTCATGTGCATTCATGTGCATATGACTTTCTCAAAGAATGTATATTCTAAGGCAAAATTTATACTAATAATGTTGAAAAAAAGGAACTTGTTAAAAACTCTAAACATCATTATTAAAAAAAAAAAAATTGTGTTAGTTTAGGCTCAAAACGTCAGGAATAAAAGCCATACTGAAACTTTGCGTAGAAAAATAACCTTTAATCTGTAACTAAGCCTTAGATACTTATATTTTAATAAGTTCTATAAGAAAAGGCAGAAGGGAACCAAGATAAAGTATAACTAATATGCTAACACATTTTGGTTATACCAGAATAGTTAGCAGAGGTAGCTGAATTAAGTTAAGCTTTTACAGATTACTGTTTTAACATAAAGGTGAACATCTGACTCATCTAGAAAGCAGTAATTCACTTTGCTCAGCTTTCTGGCAAATGGGGGGAAATGTCCCAAACTACTTCATATAGAGGAGTAGCTTGAAAAAAAAAAAAGAAGAAGAAGGTTGTGGTATTCCCAAATGATACATACTATGATAATGAGGATCAGGAGCAGAGAGTGGGTAAAAGAAAACGTGTAATTTGCATCTATGAAGAGAATATTGTAACATTATCTTACTGGAATATTTTATAACAAGATCTCTAGAAGTATTGAATATCTCATCTTTGAAAACCAAAAGCAAATATACTTCATGTGTGTATAAATACGTATATTCAGAGTCACACTTTTATTGTGCTTGAGATACATATTTTGATATTGTAATGATGAGATATCTCTCTTTTTTAATTGTACTTTAGATGGAGGTTTACAGAACAAATAGTTTCTCATTAAACAGTCAGTACACATACTCCTTTATGACATTGGTTAACACCCCATGACATGTCAACACTCTCCCTTCGGTACCTTGGAGGATTTTTTTTTTTTTGGTGAAAATACACATAACCAAAGATACACCATTTCAAAAATTTCTACATGTACAGTTCAGCGACATTGATTACATTCTTCCAGTTGTGCTGCTATTTTCACTATCCTTTTCCAGATTATTCCATCACCATTATCTTCAACTCACTGCTCCCTAAGCTTCCATCAAACCTTTTGAGTTGCAGTCGTCTATCTGATCTCACATACATAATTCTTTTTTGTACTTTAGATAAAGGTTTACAGAACAAATAGTTTCTCATTAAACAGTACACATACTGCCCTATGACAATGGTTAACAAACCAATGACATGTCAACACTGTCCCTTCTCAACCATGGGTTCCCCATCACCAGCTTTCCTGTCCCCTCATGCCTTCTAGTCCTTGTCCCTGGACTGCTGTGCCTCATTAGTACTGTTTTGTTTTATGGGGCCGTTCAATTCTCGGCTGAACAGTGAACCTCAGGAGTGGCTTCACCACTGAGCTAAAAGGGTGTCCGGGGGCCATACTCTCAGGGATTCTCCAGTCTCTGTCAGGCCAGTAAATCTGGTCTTTTTTTGTGTGTTAGAATTTTGTTCTACATCCTTCTCCAGCTCTGTCTAGGACCCTCCGCTGTGATCCTGGTCACAGCAGTCAGTGGTGTAGCCGGACACCATCTAGCTGTACTGACTCAGTCTGGTGGAGGCCTTGGTAGCTGCAGTCCATTAGTCCTTTGGACTAGTCTTTTCCTTGTATCCTGTTGTCTTCTTTCTCCCTTGCTCCCGAAGGGGTGAGACCATTGGAATATCTTAGATGGCTGCTCACAGGCTTTTAAGACACCAGATGCTACTCACCAAGGTAGAATGTAGAACAGTGTCTTTATAAACTGTGTTATGCCAATTAAGCTAGATGTTGCCCAACACATGGTTCCCACAGCCCTCCACCCAGCAATTCAGTCCCTCCGGGAGTTTGGATGTGTCTATGGAACTCCCATGACCTTTCCTTGTACAAGTTGTGCTGGCTTCCCCAGTATTGTGTACTGTCTTACCCTTCACTAAAGTTACCACTTATCTATTGTCAATTTAGTTCCCCCCCCACCCCTCCCATCCCTCGTAACCAAAAAAAGATTGTCTCTTTTTGTGAGCAAACTTTTTCATGAGTTTTACAATAGAGGTCTCACACAATATTTGTCCTTTTGTGATTGCCTTATTTCACTCAGTTTAATGTCCTCCAATTTGATCCATGTTATAAGATGATTCACAGATTCATCATTGTTCTTTATCGATGCATAATACTCCATTCTGTGTATGTACCATAGTTTGTTTATCCATTCATCTGTTGATGGACATCTAGGTTGTTTCCATCTTTTTGCTATTGTGAACAATGCTGCCATGAACAGGGGTGTGCATATGTCTGTTTGTGTGACGGCTTATTTCTCTAGGACATATTCCTAGGAGTGGAATTGCTAGATTGTATGGTATTTCTATTCCTAGCTTTCTAAGGAAGCGCCATATCATTTTTCAAAATGGTTGTATCATTTTGCATTCCCACCAGCAGTGCATAAAAGTACCAATCTCCCTGCAGCCTCTCCAACATTTGTTATTTCCAGTATTTTTGATTCATGCCAGTAATGCTGGGGTGAGATGGTATCTCATTGTGGTTTTAATTTGCATTTCTCTAATGGCTAGTGATCGTGAGCATTTCCCCATGTGTCTGTTGCCCACCTGAATGTCTTCTTCGGTGAAGTGTCTGTTCATTTCCTTTGCCCATTTTTAAAATGGATTATTTGTCTTTTGGTTGTAGAGGTGTTGGATATTCTTATACATTTTAGAGTTTAGACCTTTGTCTGACTTGTAATGTCCAGAAATTTTTTCCCAGTCTGTAGTTTCTCTTTTTTCACTCTTTTGATGAAGTCTTTTGATGAGCATAAGTGTTTCATTTTTAGAAGATCCCAGTTATCTAGCTTATCTTCTGGAGTTTGTGTGATGTTGGTTATGGTTTGTATCCTGTTAATGCCATGCATTAGGGCCTATAGCATTGATCCTATTTTTTCATCTATGAACTTTATAGTTAGGTATTTGATCCATTCTAAATTAGTTTTTCTGTATGGTGTGAGGTGTAGGTCCTGTTTCACTTTTTGCAGATGGACATCCAGTTTTTGCTAGTACCATTTGTTAAAAAGACTTTTTTTTTTCCATTTGATGGACTTTGGGCACTTGTCGAAGATCAGATTACCATAGGTGGATGGATTCACATCTGGGTTCTCAGTTCTCTTCCATTGATCTATGTATCTGTCATTGTACCAATACCAGGCTGTTTTAACTACTATAGCTGTACAGTAGGTTCTGAGGTCAGGTAGTGCAAGTTCTCCTACTTTATCCTTCTTCTTCAATAGTGCTTTACTTATCTGGGGCTTTTTCCCTTTCTGTAGAAAGTTAGTGATTACTTTTCCCATCTCTTTAAAGAATGTTGTTGGTATTTGGATCGGGATTGCATTGTATTTGTAAATTGCTTTGAGTAGAATTGTCATTTTCACTATGTTGAGACTCCCTATCCATGAACATGCTATGTTTTTCCATTTATGTAGATCCCTTTGGGTTTCTTGCAGTAATGTTTTGTAGTTTTCTTTGTATAGGTCTTTTACATCCCTGGTTAGATTTATTCGTAAGTATGTTAATTTTTTAGGGGCTATTATAAATGGTATTGTTTTCCTGATTTCCTTTTCATGGTTCTTTTTATTGGTGTATAGGAATCCAACCAATTCTTGTATGTTTATCTTTATCCTGCTATTCTGCTGAATCTTTCTACTAGTTCCAGTAGTTATCTAGTGGAGTCTTTAAGGTTTTCTATGTCTAGTATCCTATCATCCACAAACAGGGACACTTTAACTTCTTGTTTACCGATTTGGTTGCCATTTATTTCTTTTTCTTGCCTTATTGCTCTAGCTAGGACTTCCAGCACCATGTTAAATAGGCGTGGAGATAAAGGGCATACTGTCTTGTTCCTCTTCTCAAGGGGAATGTTTTCAGCCTCTCTCCATTAATAATGATGTTGGTCATTGGTTTTGTATAGATGACCTTTATTATGTTGAGAAATTTCCCTTCTATACTTATTTTATTGAGAGTTTTTGTCAGGAATGACTGTTGGACTTTGTCGAATGCCTTTTCTGCATCAGTCGAGATGATCATGTGATTCTTTTCTTTCCTTTTATTTATGTGGTGGATTATGTTGATTGATTTTCTAATGTTGAACCATCCTTGCATACCCAGTATGAATCTGACTTGGTCGTGATGTATTATTTTTTTGATATGATGCTGGATTCTATTGGCTAGAATTTTGTTAAGAATTTTTGCATCTATATTCATGAGAGATATTGGTCTGTAATTTTCTTTTTTTGTTATGTCTTTGCCTGGTTTTGGTATCAGCGTTACGTTGGCTTCATAGAATGAATTTGGAAGTGTTGCTTCCTCTTCTATGCTCTGAAATAGCTTGAGTAGTACTGGTACAAGCTCTTCTGTAAATGTTTTGTAGAATTCTCCAATGAAGCCATCTGGGCCAGAGCTTTTTTTGGTTGGGATTTTTTTTTTTTATTACCTTTTGAATCTGTTCTCGTGTTATGGATCTGTTCAGATTTTCAACATCACTTTGTTGTAGTTTTTGTTGGTAGTGTGTTTCTAGAAATTTGTCCATTTCCTCTAGGTTTTCAAATTTGTTGGAGTATAGTTTTTCATAATGTTCTGTTACAATCCTTTTTATTTCAGTTGGGTCTGTTGTAATGTCCCCCATTTCATTTCTTATTTGGGTTATTTGTGTCCTCTCCTGTCTTTCTTTTGTCAGTCTGGCCAGTGGTTTGTTGATTTTGTTGATTCCTTCAAAGAACCAACTTTTGGTTTTGTTGAACTTTCTATTGTTTTTCTGTTCTCTATTTCATTTATTTCTGCTCTGATCTTTACTATTTCCTTTCTTCCGGTGGTTGTGGGCTTGTTTTGCTGTTCTCTTTCTATTTGTTTGAGTTCTGTGGTTAATGTTTTGATTTTGTCCCTTTCTTCTTTTTTGATATGTGCATCTATTGCTATAAATTGTCCTCTGAGGACTGCCTTTGCTGTGTCCCAAAGGTTTTGGTATGATGTGTTTTCATTCTCATTTGATTCTAGGAATGTTTTTATTCCATCTCTGATTTCTACTATTACCCAGTGATGTGGAAGCAGGGTATTATTCAGTTTCCATAGAATTGATTTCTTTTCCTTGCTTTTTCTATTGTTAATTTCTACCTTGATGGCATTGTGGTCAGAGAAGATACTTTGAATTATCTCAGCGTTTTGGATCTTGTTGAGGATTGCTCTGTGGCCTAAGATGTGGTCTATTCTGGAGAACGTTCCATGTGCATTGGAAAAGAATATGTACTTTGCAGCAGTTGGATGGGGTGCTCTATATATGTCTATGAGGTCAAGTTGGCTGATTGTGCCCTTTAGGTCTTCTGTATCTTTGCTGACTTTCTTCTTAGTTGTTCTGTCCTTTACTGAGAGTGGTGTGTTGAAGTCTTCTAATATTATTATGGAACTGTCAGTTTCTCTTTTCACTGTTGTTAGAGTTTGTTTTATGTATTTTGGAGCCCTGTCATTGGGTACGTAGATGTTTATTATGGTTATGTCTTCATGATGGATCATCCCCTTAATCATTATGTAGTGTCCTTCTTTGTCTTTTATGATAGATTTTTTTTTAAAGTCTATTTTATCTGAGATTAGAATTGCCACTCCTGCTCTTTTTTGGTAGTTGTTAGCTTGATATATTTTTTTCCAACCTTTGACTTTTAATAAATTCACATCTTTGTTTCTAAGGTGTGTCTCTTGTAGACAGCATATTGATGGATCCTGTTTTCTTATCCATTCTGTGACTCTCCATCTCTTTATGGGTGCATTGAGTCCATTTACATTCAGTGTAGTTATTGATAGATGTGAGTTTGTTGCTTTCATTTTCTAGTGCTTTTTTTTGTGGTGCCGAACTTTTCTTTGTTCTTCTTACTCTCTTGTGCTGAGTTACTTTTGTTTCTGGATTTTTTTTTTTTCATTTCTTTTGATTTTGCTGAGATTTAATATTTTTCCTCTTTTTTTTTATGAGTATGTTTGTCAACTTTCTTTGTGGTTACCATGAATTTTACCCTTATCTTTCTAAGTTTGAAGCAGTCTACCATTACTTGGTATCGCCTTGCCTTCCTCTCCATTAAAATGTTCTACACCTATGCCATTTATTCCCTCTTTTATTGTTTTGATGTTATTGTCAGTTACTGATTAACTGCTCTAATTCCCTGTTGTATTCCTTTTGGTTTTGGATAGTCCTAGAGACTTCATTTCCTAGATTGGTATCTGGCTGGTACGATCCTGCGTCCTAGATTCTGCCAGTGAGCTGAAGCTTTTTGTCCTCAGATGGAAGAACTCCCTTTAATAATTCTTGTAAGTTTGGTTGGACTTTTACATATTCCCTTAATTTCTGTTTATCTGGAAATGACCTAATTTCACCATCAAATTTGAATGAATGTTTTGCAGGATATATTATTCTTGGCTGGCAATTTTTTTATTTCAAGGCTTTATATATGTCATCCCATTGCCTTCTTGCCTGCATGGTTTCTGCTGAATAATCTGAGCTTAGTCTTATCGTTTCTCCTCTGCATGCGACTTCTTGTTTTTCACGAGCTGCTCTCAGGATTCTTTGTTTGTCTTTGGTTTTTGCGAGTGTGATTATGATATGCCTTGGTGATTTTCTTTTGGGGTCTCTCCTATATGGGGTTCGTTGAGCTTCTTGGATGGCCAGCTTTTCATCTTTCATGATATTGGGGAAGTTTTCTGTCAGCAGTTCTTCAATGATCCTCTCTGAGTTTTCCATTTTCTCCCCCTGTTCTGGTATTCCAATCACTCGTAAATTTTTGCTTTTGATTGTATCCCACATAATTCTCTGGGTCTCTTTCTTTTTCTTTGTTCTTTTTTCTGAGTTTTCTGAAACAGATTTGTATCCAAGTGTTTGTCTTCAATTCCACTGATATTGTCTTCCACAGTTTCAAATCTGCTTCTCAGCCCTTCTATGACACCGTCCACTTCTGAAATCTTGTTTATCTTTTGTATTTCTAATTGTTGTCTTTGTATAATTTCTAGTTGTGAATTTATTTTGGCATTTTGTTCCTGCATTATTTTCCTGAATTCTTCGATTTTTTTGTCTGTATTTTCCGTGAATTTGTCTATTTTTTCCTCATGTTTGTCAGCATTTTGCCTGAGCTCTTGGAGAACTCTGAGTATTAGAGATTTGAATTCAGGTAGTTCTGGTGCATTTTCTTCCACTGGAAAGTCATCTGGTGTTTTATTTTGGACACCTACTGGAACCATCTTGTCCTGTTTTTGTAAATGTTTTGATATTGTCTGCTGTCTTCGGGGCATTCAGTGGTTATTTTTCTTGTTTATTGATTGTAGATTTGTTTGTTTTGTCCCACTTTTTTTTTTTTTTTTAATTTGACTATGTCTGAGCAGGTGGACTGTGTGTTCTTTGTTGTTTGCTCATCTGTGGGCACAATACTTTTCGCCTCCTTCTCCAATTGGCAGGGTCAGTCACTCAGATATGGTACGGCAGGGCAGGTCTAGCTGAAGAGGAGTTACTGGGACGGGTTGTTTGTCACCCTTACTACAGCCACCAGAGCAGGTTGGTAATTAGTTCAGGGCAGGTTCCAGTAGGCCGTGCCTGTGCTGCTTGCTGGTGTGATGTCAAGCGCATGGTGCAGGTAGGCAGGATGCAGTGGGGAGACTGTTATGTGTGGAGCTAAGATGGATATGGGAGAGAGGAGAGAGGAACAGGAGCCAAAAACATACAAAAAAGCAAAAAAGAATGCTAGCGGAGCTTGCCGTTGGAGTGGAGAGATGAGAGACTATGAAATGGAGAAAAACAGAAAGGAGAAGAAGAAAAAAGAAAAGAATGAGTAAATAAAAATCGGAAAGGTTAAAGAACCGCAAATTTTCCCTGGGATCCCACCGGTGCAGCTATGAGGTCTTGGGAAGTCACTCTCAGGTTTTGCAGTACAGCCTGACTAGAAGGCATAGAGGTATACAATGCCAGGTATTCAGGGAACAGAAAGAGAAGGAAGATATAGAGAGACAAGAAACTGAGCAATGAGGAAAGACAGAAAGGGAAAAAGAGGGAAAAGAAAACAAAACAAAATTAAAAAAAAAAAAAAAGAACAAGAAAGGCCCCCCAAAAAACAGAAAAAAAAACCCTATGAAAAAAGTAATGCCCTTAGGGATCCCTATGCATGTCTGTTCAAACCGAGGGGTAGTCTCGTTGGCACACAGCACCACCTAGCCAGAAAGGGCTCCCAACTCAAGAAAAGGAAAAGAAAACAAACAAACAATTCAAAACAAACAAACGAACAAAAGCCCCAGGATCCCACCAGCGGGGCAGCCCAGACTGGGAAGCAGCTCCACGCTTGAACGGAGCTCCACAGCCCCTCAGGAAGAAGCAAAGATGGCACACAGAGCCAGGTACTTGAGCAAAAGAGGGAGAGGTAGTGCGAGATAAGGAAGAAATCAAAAGAAGCAGAAAAAAAAGCAACACCAGCAGCCAACAAATGGCACTCAGAGAGCCAGCTAGTGCAGGCTGGTGTTTCTCGGACAAGAGACTGTGTCTGCGGGAAGCAGAGGGGGCTGAGTGTGGGTGAAGAAGGGTAGGGAGTGGGAAAGTGTATATCACAAATTACCGGAGATCTGCAGCCCCTCAGGAAGAAGCAAAGATGGCGCAAGGAGCCAGGTATTTGAGCGAAAGGAGGGGGAGGTGGTGAGAGGTAAGGAAGAAATCAAAAGAAGTGGAAAAAAGCAACACCAACAGCCAACAAACGGCACTCAATGAATAAGGAAGACAGAAGAATTGACGTCTTTGAATTATGGTGTTGGTGAAGAATACTGAATATATCATGGACAGCCAAAAGAATGAAAAAATCTACTTGGAAGAGTACAAACAGAATGCTCCCTAGAAGCAACAATGGAGAGACTTCGTCTCATATACTTTGGACAAGTTACTAGGAAGGATCGGTCCCTGGAGAAGGACCTCATGCTTGGTAAAGTAGAGGGTCAGAGAAAAAGAGGAAGACCTTCAATGAGATGGATTGACACAGTGGCCACAACAATGGGCTTGAGCATAACAAATATTGCGAGGCTGGCACAGGACCAGGCAGTGATTCATTCTATTGTACGTAGCATCACTATGAGTTGGGACTGACTCCATGGCACCTGACAACAACAACAACAATTTCATTCCATTGTTTGTTTTATATTTCATTATTTCCTGCTCTATATTTTAAAATTTCCTCCCTTCTACTTTTTGGGGGGTTGAACTTGCTTATCCTTTTCTAGCTTCTTAACTTAGAGACTTAGACAATTGAGTTTAAACCTTTCTTCTTTTCTATTATAATTGTTTTATTGTTATGAAATATCTCTCTTTATCTCTTATATTATTCTTTATCTTAAAGTTAATTTTTTTCTACTAGTAGAAATGCCTTAGTTTTCTTATGCTTGCTCTTTATGCAGTATACATTTTTCCGTGGTTTTTCCTTTGAATCTGTTAATTTGTAATTAAAGTGCATGCCTTTACAAACCACACAGCTGAATCTTGTTTTCTTTTTAACCCCATCTGACAATCTCTGCCTTTTAATGCCAGTTTTTAGCCCATGTATGCTTATGTAATTATTGACATATTTGGTTTAAATTTACCAATTTGCCATTTTAATGTTTTATTTTTTTCTTCTTCTATTCCTTCATTCTTACCTTCTTCTGAGTTAATTAATTATTTTATTTTAACTAAATATATTGGCTTTTTAACTGCACTGCTTTACACTATAGGTTGTTTACAGGTTGTTTACAGTATTATAATCTTTATAATACCCACTCCTTAATTTCGCTATGAGCCAGAATCAACTCGACATCAATGGGTTTGGTTTTGGTTTGGCTCCTTAATTTAACACACACACACACACACACACACACACACACACAACTGTTGCCATCAAGCCAATTCCAACTTAAAGTGACAGACTAGAACTGCTCCTCAGGGTTTGCAAGGAGCAGCTGGTGGATTCAAACTGCTGACTTTTTGGTTAGCAGCCAAGATCTTAACCACTGTGCAACAAGGGCTCCTAATCTAACACCAAAATAACACACCAAATCCAATGCCATCGAGTTGATTCCAACTCATAGCAACCCTATAACACAGTGTTCCTATAGTGGAAATTCTTTGACTTCACATAAAAACAAGATCCTTACACCTATATAGTACCATTTACCCCCATCTTTTGTGTCATTATTATCATATATATTACATTTAAATTTATTATAAACTCTACAGTATAATGTTATGGTTTCTTTCTGAAACAGTTATACATCTTTTAAGAAAATAAAGAAAAGAAAAATATATAGTCTTTTATATTAAAACATACTTACCTTTTCTGATGATCTTAGTTCCTTTCTATAGATCTGAATTTCCATTTTGTGTCCTATCTCTTCAGCCTGAAGAATTCTGTTTAGCATTTCTTGTACAGTGGGTCTTGTAGCAATAAATTCATCTTTCATTCATATCCAAAAATTGTTACTTAATCTTTGTTTATCTTGTGTAATTTCACTGGATATAGAATTTATGGTTAACATTTTTCCAACACTTTAAGATGTTGGTCCATTGAATTCTGTCCTCCATTTTTCTCTACCAGTGTTCCCCAGTGGATAATGTATTTTATTTTTCTTTCTTTCCTCTTCTTATTCCTCTTTTTTTTTTTTGTTGGTTTGGCTGTTTTGAGATACTTTCTTTATCTCTGATTTATTTTCAGTAGTTACAGAATTTGTCTAGATTTAGTAGTGCTTCCACTTTTATCTTGTTTTGAGTTTTGTGAGCATCTTTGAACTATATGTTTGAGAATTTTTGATAATCATTTCTTCACAAATATTTTACGTCCTATTATCTTTCTATAAGATTCCAAATATACATATTAGATCCAATAGATAAATGAAGCTGTGCTTATTATTATTATTGTTTTTAATCTTTTCTGTGCTGGCAGTGCTTCGTTTTGTTGTGCATAGGGTCGCTATGAGTTGGAACCAACTTGATGGCACCTAACAACAACAACAACAACATCAATAGAAATTATGTCATCTAAAAAATCTCAATTGTCTTCAATCTGTTGTTCAGTCTATCTAGTGAATTTCTCATTTTATATATTGTACTTCTCAGTTTGAAAATTTCTATCTGGTGTTTTTTGTTTGTTTGCTTTTTAAATAATTTTCCATTCTCTGTTGAGGTTTCCCATATGTTCTAACATTATGATCATTTTTTTTTCTAGTACTGTGAGCATATTTATAATAGCTGCAAAGAACTTTTCTGCTGATTCCAACATCTGGGTCATCTTGTTGTCCGTTTCTATTGACTCTTTCTGTCTGTCTATCTCTCTCTCTCTCTCTATATATATATATATATATATTTTTTTTTTTCCTGACTAGGGTCACTATTGTCTATCTCTTTGCATATCTAGAAAGTTTTATCAAATACTGAAAATTGTGACTAATTATAGAGACTCTGTTTTCTTCCTTTTAAGAATGCTAACCTTTGTTCTAGCAGGCAGTTCACACATTTATACTCAAACTCCAAAATTGCTTTCCTGCTTTGAGCAGCAAATAAAATGTCTGCTCAGTTCTTTCAGACTTTCAGCCTTTGATTTCTGTTGAGCCTTGGATTCTCCCAATGTGTGCACAGTTCAGTGGAGTTTATATTAAGTTTTTGGGATTATTCTCTCTGTGTCTCCATCTTTTTCATGTCTCCCTAAGTTCCAAGCACTTTGTCAGTCCTGAATTCTACTCTCTGACTCCGTAAGCCAGTAAAAATGTAGCTTTCTGATTGGGTTCTAGTCATGCGGCGAATGTCTCAGCGTGCCTTGAGACAAAAAGCAGTATAAACTTTAATCTTTCCCAGTGCATTCCCTTTTCCTCAAAGGTCAATCTTTTATGCTCTCTTTGCTCACTCTCCACTGCCTTCAAATAACTGTCTTTTATACCTCATCTAGAGTTTATAATCGTCTGGGGAATATTCATGAAAGAGTTAGATACATGCTACTACACCATTACCAGAAGTTGAATCTCTCTTTTCTACAGCAGTTTAATCTACCTAAAGGTATCCCTTTTCAGAGGAGTCATACAACAGACTTACAAAGACTCTTCTTTGTTTATTTTTGGTGAGTTCCACAAAGGAAAGGGCTGATAGTTCATGGTCAAACTATGTGTCTATTAAAATAGCAAAAGTGAAATTTATATGAGATCCGCTTTGTGGGTGTAATTTAAACTTATGTCTTAATAGAATTGACAAACAGAAGGATAGCCAGTGAAGAATAGCTTCCAGGTTACTCTTTTATACTAATGGATTTGTTAATTCAGTTGGTAGCCTTAAGCTGGGACTAATTTTCTTATGCCACAAAATGAGAGGCATGGAGACACACTTTCACAGAGAAGGATACCATGAATTGTTTTTTGTTAAGTGTAAAATGTTTAAATCTCTTTAATAAAATATTATACAAATAGAAGTTATGTCTTACAAGTGAAATCATTTTCTTCAGTCTTCTAAACAACATTGTTCTTTCTGCTGTTGTATAACTGGTATTTAATGATAATACTATTTGCATTTTAAATTAGTTTGTGTGCTCTGGATATTTACTCTGATCACAAGAAGTGTATTGCCTCGGAGAGGGTGTTACGCTGCTGTCATAATTAACTCTCAATTAAAAGTTCTGTATGAAATTAGAAAATAAAGAAACAATGTTTGTTCATACAGCAGAAAATTAATACATAATTTTCTTTTGGTTTGTTTTGATATTTTCTACCATTTCCTTAAAGACAAGATTATACTGTCTTCAATTATATGTTCTTAAGTATTAAACCGAAAGCAGATTATTTCTTCGACCACAAACAAAGAAGTTTTGATAGGCCTGTTGGAATTTGTCTACTTCTTACCACTCTACTGGAGTCCCTGGGTGGTGCAAACAGGTAAGTACTCAACTACTAGCCAAAAGGTTGGCACCCAGAGGTGCCTCAGGAGATGGGCCTAGTGATCTGCTTCAAAAAGGTCACAGCCTTGAAAACCCTAAGGATCAATTCTACTCTGCACACTTGGGGTCGCCATGAGTCAGAATCGACTCAATAGCAACTAACAACAACTATCACTCTATCATAACAACACAAGGCACTTAGTTTATATTATAGTTATAGTTCCCACTTGCCCTGCTGCTTTTTTTCTTATACTTCATTTCAGTAACAGAATTTTACCTGTATGAACTATACATTTTTTTGTTATAAATTATAACCAAAATTTTTCCCACTCATCATAGCTTCCTAATCCAATTGTAATACTAATGTTCATGAACTAAAACCACCTGTTATACTTGTATGTATTTTATCAGACAGTTGTGGCACTATTATCTTTTCATTAAAAGAATTGTTATCTATTTTAGATATTCTAATAACAAAAATGTAAGCTAGAATTACAAAATATTTTTAAATGAATATGGAGTAATTTTATAATGTTAAAAAATATAATATTTTTGAAGTGATGTAAAAATAGTGCACATATATTAGGTAATTTTTAAAAATGCATAATTCAAAAATATTCAATGGAGAAACAAACGTGGTAGGCATACTCTGCAGAATATCAAGAAAAAGTAAGACAGTGCTGTAAAATTTCATGACCAATTTTTCCATTTACATAGTTAATGTACAAAACTAATATAAATTCAAGTCATAACCTGGAGCAAAAGATTATACTATTCAGTATTACTAATACTTTTTAATTAACTTGAACATGCTTAATATTTATTCTGAACAGAAATATATGCTATTAGGTCAGCAGTGTTGCTATAGCTTTACTAGTTAACAAACAATAATAATTTATTAAAACTATTATTATTTAATATACAAATATTAAATGAAAATATAAACAATATATTTGAATATAATAAAGAAGTATACAATTTTATAATATTTAATATTTATATAAAGTTATATAAATAGTATATGATATAAATAAATATTAAATATATAAATATTAGTACTAATTTTAAATCAGATTTAATTTAAGATAAAATTTAAAACCAGTTCTGTTGGGTGCCATACCACACAAAGTCGTTTATTTAAATAATGAAACACACTATCAGTTCTCTATGGTTAACATTTTGCTGAAAGAAGCCAACAGTAGGCATTTCAGAATCTTTGGAAAATTGTTGAATTTATTTACTACCAGAAACTGTCATTTCGGGTATTTTGAGAAAGGACATGAAGTACACTTTTGGGGGAACCTTGGGTCTAAGCATGTTCTTCTTCCAAAAACTCATTGCCGTCAAGCTGATTCCAACTCATAGTGACCCTGTAGGACAGAGTAGAACCGCCCCATATAGGGTTTCCAGGGAGCAGCTAGTGGATTCAAACTGCTGACTTTTGGTTAGCAGTTGTAGTTCTTAACCACTGCACCACCAGGGCTCCTCGTGTTCTTCCTAGGCAGGTGTAATGCCAAGGCAATGACCATCTTTTGGGAGCAGAAAAATTAGGACGAGGATAAAATTTGAGGCCAAGCCGTAAATACGGGCGATTTGTGATTCATTCACTTCCAAGAGTTAGTTAGAGAAAATGTCTATTTACTTAGTTCCTAATTACTTTATTCCAATTAAATTTTCAAAACATGCTGAGCACTATCGTTCTGAGAGCCAAGGTACTAGGTACTACAGACAATGAAATGTTACTGCCTGTCCTAGGGAGACTAATCTTGTCGAATAGTTACAGAATAAGGCAGAAGTTGATAAGAGCCAGGAAAAGGTAGAAAGAAAGCTTTGCAGGCTCTCTGAGAAGGAAGTGAATATATCTGTAATAACACTGGAAAAGTAATTTAGACTCATACTTGGAAGGGGTTGCCAAAATTTGGAAATAATTTGTAAACTAATTCAATAATACTAGGGATTCATTACTGAAGTGATATCACATGTGCATGATTAAATTTCAATATTCTGTCTCAATGGTTTTAATGTTATTTAGCTAAAGGTTTGTGGCAATAAATTATCCAGTGACTTTGATTCTAGACCAATAAAACTGATAACAAAAGTAGAATATATTATAAGCTGCATGTTAAAAATAGAAGGCATTCATTTAAGATGAATGGAAAAAATGTTAAATACATTTTTTGGTCCAGTGGCTACACTAATATAATAACAGATAATTAGTGACTATAATAGCAAGGATTTTTTTTTAATGATACAAGTTCTATAATCTTTTATCTGAGACATAAATCTAGCTTTTAAGTCTCTTATAAAGTAAGGTCATCCCATTGAACTCAGAGTTTAGTGTCATTTCTATTGTTGATTTTCACTATACTATGAAATAAGTCCCTTGGGTATCTATTTCCCTGTTATCCATGAATTAACTATTATAAGGTAAATCCTTGTCATCAATTAGATGTTTGCAATGTAATGTAATATAAAGATTATTATTAATTATCATGTTGGTAGCTGAGTAGCTTTCTGTATCATTTATATACGCTTAGAACAATGTTTTCCAGATCCTCAGAACATAAATTTAGTCTTATATGAAAAGAGTTTCATCGCCAAATTAATTTGGGAGATTTAACATTAAAGATACTTGTTTTTTAACTTCAGATTGAATCAAAATTTCACTTATTATTGCATATTGTGACTTTTCAATAAAGGATAAAATATATAGGATTTTATTAACTTATTTAACAACAGGAACTTTTTATGTATACATAAAATACATATGCATAAGTACATGTAAAAATATTCACCAGAAATATTTTCAGCATAATGGGACATACAGTTATCGAGTAATCTGGTATGCATTTCTAAGAATTCACTAAAATTGAAATTGATTCCTGCCAAACATTCTTGGTTCTTCCCTAAGTGTGTTTGCTGTTGTTCTATCTGAACTTAAAATGATCTCTGAAGGAAGAGTGTAGCTACAATTTATGGTAGATACAGTTTTTGTGAAGAAAGTAAAGTCCAGTGAAGGGAACTATCTGACTGTGATCTTCCTTTCTAGTTTCCCACTTTTCCTCTTCTTTAGAGAATTCAGTATAGCAAAGACATTGCCCCATCCTTGTGCTAGTAGTTAAAAACACATTGGTGTATGTCACTGATCACCAGCACGACTTGCCCATTTGAATCACTAGGAGAGGCTTAGAAAATACCAATACCCAGACCACACTCCACACCAGTAATCAGTGTCTGGGCATGGGGCCCCAGCATTGCTTTGTGTGTGTGTGTGTGTGTGTGTGTGTGTGTGTAGGACAGGTGATCAACATATACAGCCAGGATTAAGAAGTACTGTTGTAAATATACACAGAGACTGTGTGGAAGTCTAAGCTTCTTACTGTATTTTAATCAACAGTTCTCCAGTGAGGCACAATATGAAGGGAGCCTCTTCCGCTGCTCCTGAACTTACTTAGTGCTTTCCCCCCCAGAACTCTAATTATTATCATGTATCTTGGACTGTATGATCTATGCATTTTCTAAGTTAAAGGGAATTTTGTACTACAGAAATAGTGTTTCACATACAAGGTAGTAGGTTTAATGATTAAGAGTGGTAGCCTTTGAGTTAGGCCTGATACTGGGCATTGTGTTGCCATTAAAAAGTTACTAAACTCTTTTCTTTTGTTTCTTCAACTCTAAATGAAATTAGAAAACAGTACTGACTTCCTGTGTTGGAGGTGGGGATTCAATGATATAATTAATATAATATTTAGTAAATAACACATTTCAGTTATTTATCATTGTCTTCAACAACCTTATCATCACATTGGCAGATAAATAAATAATACATTTGGAGGTTCAAACATTTATGTTTCTCTAAACTAATTGGAAAGTCACCAAGATGTTACACAAAGCTGTGAAGCTGTGTCTATTTCATAATAATGGTTACTCTTCTGAATAGAAATTCAGATAATTCTAAGATCTAGCTTCAAGCAGCCTCTCTTATTTTTCAGTCTAATCCAAAATAAACAACTTTAAGCCCATATCACATTGAACTACAACCATGCTTTGAATACAACATGCCCGTCCCCATCTTTATTCTTGTACTCTTTTCTCTATTGATCGACATTTCTACCTGTAGAGATCCTAATAATCATTTAACATCCAGATGAATCATCTGCTTCCTCCATGAAGATTCCCCCTGCCTAAAAACTCTGTCCACACTCGAGCTATCATAGTGCTTGGATTGGATTTATAATCTCTCTCAAATCAATTCATTGATAACATAAAATTTAATCAATATACAAGAGACAAGACTATTCCGCAACCCAACTGAAAAAAAAAAGTTTTTCTACTACTTGAATCTAAACATATTTTTAGAATATTCAAACCTTCTTCAGTTAAAACCCACAACAGTACTTCAAGTCAGAGACGTATAAACTATTGGAATAGTATTTCTTCCCTTTCAAGGACAGGAATATTATCTTCTTGCTATTGCTGATACATTAACTTAAGACAAAAGTAGACCAAGAATAATTTAAATAAATCATTTAAGATTGAATATGACATAGATTGGACATCCCATTAAGGCTACCAACAAATCATTGTCCATTCTAGGTAAAGAGGAAGGAGATTAGAAAATTGAAAAACTTGGAGGATTTTGCCCTGACAGCATGTCCCTTATACCAACGTTGGGGGTGTTTGCAGAGTTCTGACGTTACCGCAGCGGTCCTGACCTACGTAACACTAGCGCTGCTGCCTCCAGGGATGCGCTTGTGAGAGTGGTGTCTTTGACAACTGTGATTATCCATACAAATCTCTACTCTCCCATTATGACTGTCAAATCCATTATTCTTCATAAGAACCTGGCAGAAGCTGACTGCATGTACTCTGTAGGCTACATTTAATTATGTTCTACTAGTAAGCTGGGATATTTCGTATCGTAATAACAATTGCTTAGTTCACATGTTTTCTTTTGGGAGGCCAGTCCTAAACAAAAGTGCCATGTTAGCTTTCTGACCATATGCCATGATACCACCTTTAACTGAAATGCTCATTATTAGTGTCACAAAAGCATTAGACTGCAAAGCTGGGTCATTGTCTCCAGAAGCTCCCATTGTAATACCCGCACAGGGGAAATAAACAGAAATGATACGATTCTTGGGAAAAGAGCCAGGAAGGGACATGTTCCTGGGTAATAAACACCAGACAAAGGGCAGAGCGGAAGTGTAACCATAGGCTAGACATTTTACAGGTAAGGGCAAGATGTTAAAATAATTCTTCTACATATCAAGCCAAACATTGTGATGGTCCTCTCTTTATGCTTTAAATTCTTCACAAGTGCTTTTATTTGAAATGATAATCAAGATTGTTTCTGTCCTTTAAATTCTGAGATGTAAAATTCAATATCACTGAAATCCAATATACTTTCGTTAATTTGCAGTCAATAATTATTCTAATACAGACAAAAAAGGTACATTTAATTTACCGGATTAAAGCAAGACAGAGATGCGATACATAAATAGGGAATATTTTAATTGTTCTTTCTTTCTATGCTTGGGAAGGTAGGCATTAGACACGATCTTAGAATCATGGAATAGTCCGAATTCAAAGACAAATGATCACTCTTTCTTATGATGCAGCAGTAGGAAACACAATTTTAATTACTTCTTTTCCATGTTCATTCCACTTTGTTAACTTCTTAGAAAGATAAGTGTGCATAAAATATAACTCAGTTGTCTATTCTACCACATATGGTTCATGAATACCACTTCGATTTTGCCTAAATATTGTATTTCACTTAACAAAATCTGTAAAATTGTAATCAAAATTCTGTAATAGAGACTATTAAAACAAAATGCCAAAAGTCATAGCTGAAAAATTCAACAACTTTGAACAGTCTGCTAATAAATATTTATATATGGATATTTGCAAAGAATATAATCCTTTGGCAATTGGAGTAGGCTAAGGGGAAGAGAAGGCGCCCTGATGGCACAGTGGTTAAGCACTAGGCTACTAACTGAAAAGTTGGCGATTCGAACTCACCAGTGGCTCCACAGGAGAAAAGACCTGACGGTCTATTCCCATAAAGATTACAGCCTAGGAAACCTATGAGACAGTTCTACTTTGTCCTACAGGGTAGCTACAAATTGGAATTGACTGGATGGTACTCAACAATAAGGGGAAAGAGTTACTATTTCTTATACTCGTATTTTTATTTTTAATTTATGTCTTGTTCTTACTCCATATAGGCTGTAGGAGAAAATCTGAATACAGGAGTTTTTTTGTCCATAAATCAGTTGAAAAGTGCTAAGGCTTGTTTTCACATAATGAATTGATACATTTAGTTACTTACATACATGAAAACCTTTTCTTCCCTCCACAATGGGATTCTCAGTCTTCCCTTTATTTCTAACTATTGCTGTTTATGTGCCATATTACTTCTCTAATTTCCTTTTATCTTTTCTTTATTTTGCAATGTCTCAGAATGTGTCTCTTTAAGACAAGTTAATTTAGCCAATTACTCCAGTTTGGTTGAAGATAAAATCTTTAATTTATCCAGGCTTCCCTTTATTCTTTCTAGGATACTTTTTCCATTAATTTCATGAAACATTCTAATTCTCTAGTTTAGAGAAAAGTTACTTTCATCCATATACACGCACACACATGCGCGCGCGCGCGCACACACACACACACACACACACACACACACTCAGGTGCAAGCCAATATATACTCACAGGTTCCAAACATTTTTTTTTTCTTTTCCTTTGTTAGTTAATCACTTTTTTCTTTCTTTTTTTTTTTTTTTGCCTTTTCAAGGTACTTGAAATACTAATGGATTGCAAATTGAAATATATGCATGTATTTAACAGGTAGTATGAGATATTTAAACTATTTTAACTCATTTGCATATTAGTAAAACTAAGTTTCAACTCCTTTGTTAAGAGAATGTTTTGATAGCATAAAGTGTGAGGACCTAGGATGCATGAATAAATGTTTGGGGGCATTATTACTGAGAAAGGTAAAGAGAGCAGTACCGAAAGTCTGGAGCACTTGAAAACAAAAAACATCTTTTTTTTTTTCAGTTAGCCATTTATTAAAACATTGCACATACTAGTTACTGTTTTAGGTATAAGGGCCAATAAAAAATTTCATTCCTGATCTTAAAGAGTTTACAATCAAGTTGGGGGGAGAGGTATGATATATAAAATGATGTGTGTGCTGTATGAATACTTGTAAGGAAGTAACCAACCCTAGCTATGGGCCGGTTTCCAAAAGAAGGGACATTTGAACTGGGTCTTAAAGATGATAGGAACAGCTTGAAATTACCTATTTTGTTGATTTCATACTTTTGATGTATTCTCTAAGAAAATCATTAACATAGGTATTTCCTGTATAATTTGACATGTCTAAATATCTTGTTTCCTATATGTATATGTACTGCTTCTGCTTCTAATTCATGATGACCCTAGAGGAGATGACACCTGTTTCAGGAATTCGATTTCATTCCTAAATATATGATATCTGCTGCTTTCATGTGTAAACGATTTCTTTCATTCATACTGTATAAGTGATAAAAATGACACTGTATAAATTATAGCTCCCAAATACAACTCTGTTGATTCAGATCATAAGAAGATCATGACAATAGAAAATGTATTACAAATAACCAAATATGTGAATATTTTGTCTGTGAATATGTTTATTTGTTTTTAATTCTGGGGTCATAATATTTGAACACCTTTACCAATTCCCTTGACTGTATCCTTCCTGACGGAGTTACATTTTGTTCCCCCTCACTCTCAGAGCACACTGTTTGGACCTCCTAATACGTTGCCACCACTTTAATGCTTGCCTTAGGCTCTACTTTCTAGAGTGCCAAGGATAACATAATTGGTGCCTCGGGATGGGACTTTGGATTGGATTACTTAGCTCTCTGAAAACCAAAACCACTGGCATTTAGTGACATCGTAATTACTTAAACATTCACCTGTGCTTAATTAGCTGATGTGCAAGTGGAGGGCAAGGCATTGAGAGGCCAAAGACTGTGGCACTTAATAATTATGAGAACTATATTATTTATGATTGTGATGTGGGGAAATTACTTCTGACAACAAAAGACACCTTACATATAATAGAATTAAAAAGCTTAGGGCAGTTACTTTCCAAATTAATACATAATCAGAAAGTCAGAGGACACTAAGTTTTGAACTTACTAGTTTTTCTATAACAAAGTTAGGACCTTCAGAACGAGAGTGGGACACTGACACCTGAGACAGACAATGGGTAGATGGAACCTGACAAAATAGAACCTCAAAATTATAACCTCTCTGTATTGTCGGAAAACATACTTCAGTCTCCCCTTACCTGGAGATGATGCAATGACCTCACATGATGCAGGTGCCCTGTAAAATGACACTTACTCTTTTTACAATATGCCTCCATCACCCTACATTGCCTACAGGCCATAATCAAAGTCTACTCTCAGCATACTCTATTAAGGGGAAGTCAAAGCTAAACTCCAGGAAGAAATCATCTACCTTGGAAAAGTAATAGTATCTGGCTAATATGCAGTTGCAAGACCCTGGGAACTATGTATGGGTTTGGGTCTTGAGACTTAAACTGAGAAGGAAGGAGGAATACAAGACTAGATAGGCTCAGAATGTCAGGACTCAGGATTTAATACTTTAGAAAGGACTATTGGAGTTAGGCAATAGTTTTCTGAAATTACACCTAGAAGCCTGGACTCAGTGATGGCCAAGAGTAAACAAAGTGGGCATGCAAGAGGTTAAAGAGGGATGCAGAAAGTTCTAATATATGAAAATGTTATACTGTTATAACATTATAAATGTTATAATGACTTTCTATGTATAGTTCAGGAACCCACCATGTAACCAAGTGATATGATGAAGGATCCTCTGTTCTTTAGGGCAGTAAGGAAATGCACTATTGGAGGTGGAAGGGGAGTGCTAGAGTCTTTGATAGCTTGGTAATGACTATCCTCTAGGCTGAGATTTTTAGTATTTAATGATGCCATTGACCTGGAATCTGGAAAAGCAGAGGTCATGTGTGTTAGTTATCCAGTGCTGTTACAACAGAAATATCACAAGTGGGTGGCTTAACAAACAGAAGTTTGTTTCCTCACAGTTAAGGAGGCTATAAGTCTGAATTCAGGGCACTGGCTCTAGGGGAAGGCTTTCTTTCTCTGCTGGCTCTGGAGAAAAGTCCTTGTCTCTTCTCAGCTTCTGTTCCTCAGTTCCTTGGTGATCTTCATGTGGCCCGGCATCTATCTTCCCTCATCTCTGCTTGCTTGCTTAATCTGCTCCTTTACATATTAAAAGACATTAATTTAAGATGTATCCTACATTAATACTGCCTCTTTAACATAACAAAGAGAACTCATTCCCAAATGGAATTATAACAACAAGTATAAGGGTTAGGATAAACAACACATATATTTGGGGGACACAATTCAATCCATAAACCAGGTAAGGGTAGTTAATCATCAGAATCAAGATGTATATAAGCACCACAAAGGACAGTGAGGCCCGACTGGCAAACAGGCCTTGACCATAAAGATTCAATGGTGGCAGCTAACAGATCGTGATATTCCCAGGGCAGAGACAAATGGATAGATAACTAGGTTGCTACATAATTTATGCAATTGGAAAAAGTTAAGAGCAGGTTAACAGTTAGCTAACGACAGATGTTGCAGTGAGAAATAATGGCTACTTACCAGTTTTTAAATATAGGCTATGTCATATACTCAGGATGGTACCCCCTTTGATGGAAGGGTAGGCTGGATTAACTTGAAGAAGGAACTTGTGCAGTTCCAAAGCACGTATATACAGAAAATATTTCTCCAATTGTTCCCAAAATAATCATGTAGCCATTTGCCAAGGTAACTGTGTACTGGATAGTGAGAAATATGATGATTGTTTAAAGACTATTAGATATGGGGTTTGAGATGACAATGATACCTAGAGATATGATACGCCACCATACTTCACCAATGAGAATGGGGGCTTACGGAGACTAAGTGAAAATATAATTCTAGTTTGAGGTCATCTTGCAGGTCTGTGGACCCACCATGTGGTCACTTGCTTAGGGAGCTGACATACTGGGAGGCCATAAATTGATATGCTTAGTATGAGTAGTGGACTGTATTGCATATAAACACTGTAGACTTCTCATTTTCCTTTAACTCCCTCTCAAGGTCTGCGACTTCTCCATGCTGAATCGTCCCTCAGTTTCAAGATTTGATGAAATGCCCCACCACCTAGCATGATGTTTGGTTGCCTGAGCAACTGACAAAGGACTAGATGACACAATCTGGATACTTGCATGAGTTAACTTCCCATAGGGGAAATTTTGACAATAGGAAATGGAAGACTGGAATAAATTAAGCTGATACATTTTCCCTCCTGTCATGGATTGAATTGTGTCCCCCAAAAATATGTTTATCAATTTGGTTAGGCCACGATTCCCAGTATTGTGTGATGGTCCACCATTTTGTGATTTTCCTATGTGTTGTAATTCCTAATGTCTGCCTGTGGTTAATGAGGCAAGATTAGATGATGTTAAAGAGGATTAGAGTGGGATGTAACACCCTTGCTCAGGTCACATCCCTGATCCAATGTAAAGGAAGTTTCCCTGAGTGTGGCCTGCACCACCTTTTATCTTACAGAAGGGAGAAAAGGAAAGGGAAGTAAGCAGAGAAGGGGGACCTCACACCACCAAAAAAAGAGCAGGAGCTTGTGTCCTTTGGACCCAGAGTCCCTACGTTGAGAAGCTCCTAGTCCAGGGGAAGATTGATGACAAGGACTTTCCTCCAGAGCTTACAGAGAAAGAGTAAACCTTCCCCCTGAAACTAATGCTCTGAATTTGGATTTCTAGCCTCCTAGACTGTGAGAGAATAAATTTCTCTTTGTTAAAGCCATCCACTTGTGGTATTTCTGTTATAGCAGTACTAGATGACTAAGACACCTCCTTTCCCCTTTCATGGACTGCTCTGTGGTATGGTTTCTTCTTGCAAATGTTTCAGAGAAATCCTACATGCCAAGCAAACAACCTTCAGAGCAATCAGTTGTTGTCATCATAGTGAATTGTTTTTTGTCTTTAATTGTCTCACTTCCTCCCTGTTCCTCAACCTCACCACCCTTGACTGGGACTTTCCAAATGGTGTCAACACATTGATCCTTGTCTCAGGCTCTGCTACAGGGTAGCAAGATTAAGACACTCTATGAATATTTGAAAAACAACCTTTCTCCAGCCAGCTAGATGTTTTGTAGACTCTTTGACATGTTCTGTTCCGTCAAAGTTACTGAGTGTGAAAGTTACAGATTTAGTACATTTTTTTTTTAAATTTGACACTGATTATATTCTAATTAGCCACTGTGGGAAAAACATCATAAAAATCCATATCAAAATGCCATTAATTTTGTCTGCCACTCACTTCTTTTAGAGATTTTTATGTAGGTAAGTTGAATGAGAATGTACGCACTCACCTCCTTTTGACAACTACTCCGTTACTTTCACTTTTAAATTTTAGTGTTCATGACTAAGCACTGTATCAATTTCTCTATCTCTTCCAGCAAGGCCATTTCCACTCCTTCTGTCTCAGTTACTGTCTGTGTTATCAGGTAACTTAAGGTAATAAAAAGTTTAGCTCATTCATACAGCATATACCAAATGATTTGTGAGATAGGTTTAAAAAGGGCAAGTGAGCTGACAGCCATCAGGGCCAAGTTCACAGAAGGCTGATCAACAGAGGGTGATGAGTAAGAGCAGGATGGAGCCCTGCCCCAAGGTGAACAGCTAGTCAGAAATTATTCTGGAGATATTCTGGAAGAATGCTGGAGGATGGCAAAGAGTTTTAACAAAAAGCCACAATTGCTGCCCCCCAAAAAACGTGTGTATCAGTTTGGCTGGGCCATGATTCTCGGTATTGTGTGGTTCACCATTTTGTGATTGTAATTTTATGTTAAAGAGAATTAGGGTGGGATTGTAACACCCTTACTAAGGTCACATTCTTGATCCAATGTAAAGGAAATTTCCCTGGGATGTAGCCTGGACCACCTTTTAGCTTACAAGAGATGAAAGGAAAAGGAAGCAAGCAGAGAGGGGGGATCTCATACCACTGAGAAAGCAGTGCCAGGAGCAGAGCGTGTCCTTCGGACCTGGGGTCTCTGCGCAAAGAAGCTCTTAGTCTGGGGGAAGGTTGATGAGAAGGCCAACAAACAGGGAGAAAGACTACCCCTGGAGCTGATGCCTTGAATTTGGACTTCTAGCCTACCAGACCATGAGAAAATAAATTTCTCTTTGTTAAAGCCATCCACTTGTATTTCTGTTACAGCAGCACTAGATGACTAACACATTGCCCAACAGATATAAATGCCAAAAGGAAAGACCAAGAAGAGTGGTGTGTTTTTACTACAAGTTAGAGGGCATCTGTGTTAAGTGAGAAATAAGCTCTACCCAAGTTAAGATGCCTTTGCTCACAACAAATTGTATGTCACCTTTCTGGTTTTAAAGGGCAAAAATAGGCCAACAGATAGGTTCTAATATGGCATAAATAATTATAGCCCAATAAAACTCAGTATTTCGTAAGTGTTCTACATAATCAGTAAGAACAAGGGAGCTGGAGGGTTGGAATCTGAAGATCATTGGTCTTTTAGTGCAGCCTGGAAAACTTGTCAATTTGGTCATGGACGAGACCTTTGAAAGTGTGAATAGCAGCATTGACCTCATCTGCTTTTATGTTAATGATCTGGAATTCACTGCCAATTCGGAACTTACCGGAAGGAACTTTAGCAGCAAGAAACTATAGTGGCTAAGCTTACCTTGAAGTCAGCGCAAATGGTAGAAGCCCATTGTACTGTGACAGATGAATTCACTGCCAACAAAGATCACATTGCTGAAGTCTGAGGCAAGTCTGAAAATATCTAGGATCCCTGTCATTAAAACAGATTAACCGTTCATCAGTTTAACAGAAGTTGAAGGAAACATTTATTTCATGTGTTGAAGAAACTTGAAGAAATTAACCTCAATGCAGGCAACGTGATTAAGGCAAGAAATTCCTTAACATTTCCAGTACTAATACAATTTAGTATTATAAAACTATCTGACAAAGAAAACTATGCTTTGCAATGTTAGAATGTAAATTACCATGTGTATTATACACCACCCAAAAACTAAAGTAGTGAGAATTACTCAATCACAAATCGAAGTTGTCTTTTATTATTTCCAGATTGCCCAGCAAATGAAAACTTTTTTAATCTTGCAATTAAAATTATTACAGTTTAACATGACTGAAGTTTGGAAATGTATCAAGTACTTTTTATACTATATAGAAAATTTATAATTCAACAGTAAGATTACGGAAGAAAACTCTAATATCATCAAGTATATAAAATAATATTTAGTGTAAAGTTCAAGTAAAACTTAATTTGTGTTGTAAAGCATAATTTTTGTTAGATTTATTTAGAATAAAGTGTGTGATATTATAAATTACAACATTTTATAATGATAAAATACACGCTTTGTATTAAGTAGAACTTGGTGCATTTTATATTCTGTAATTTACTGAAGAGAGATAGGATGATATATAATTATATATTGGCTGTGTATAATGATTGAATTAGATAATGGCTAAAACATACCACAAGTATAAATTTAAGACTATCTTCAAAGTGAGTATTAAAAAATTGCTTTATCCAGTTCAAAGTAAAACAGTAATACATTCTAAATAAAAGTTATACAATTATATTTTATTTCATAAACCTAGCAAATCACTTAAGAATATTAGAAATACATTCCCAAACATGTTTTCCAATTAATATGCTTTTTCTGATTCTATTCCTTTGGACTTGAATGCCCTATGATTAGTAATCACCTGGCAAAATCTTATTAAAATGCCTCATTCTTTATTGATTCATCCATTAATTTATTAAATACACAATTATTGAGTGAACACTATGTGACAGGCACTACTTGAAGTTCAGTGAATAGGACAGGAAAGTCTGTTGTCATTGTGGAAATAATGTTTTAGTAAAGGACTCAGAAATTACCAAGTAAACATATGATTAATTATGAGCTCTATGATGAAAAAATGATTAGGATAATGGGTAGAATCATGGGTAGAACCATGGAACTATGTAAATAGGGTAATCAAGAGTGGACTTTCTGAGGAGATGATATTTAGACAAAAATCAAAAAGAAGTGAGATCTGAGAGTGAGTGCAAAGGCCCTGAGGTAAGAATATTCAAACAACAGAAAATACTTTATGGAGAAAGCAGAGTAATTCATAAGGAGAGTATTAACAGATGAGTTTGGATAACTATGCAGGATTTGGATAACATAGGGCCTTGCAGATTATAGTAGAGATTGAGTTTTTTTCTAGAATTTTGGACAAGATTTTGATGAGATCTCAAGAATAATTTCAAACTATCACTCTTGCTGCTATGGGAAGAATAGGTTGTAGAGGTCAAAAACAGAAAAAGAGAAACTAATAGTCTGAATGAAATATATTTCTTGCAGTAGGACCACAGTCATGAGGTTTAAGAGATAGGTGGTGTGAAGGAGTGCAATAGAATTCATCTTTAGTGCTTTCTTTTGGGCTGTAGGTGAGATGCATGTGCTTATATGTGTGGACGTGCTTTGTGATGGTGGGTGTGGTTGTGGAAGTAATGTTAGTGATAACTAGGAGAGAGGTGGTGAGGGAGAAATATACTTTTCTGAAGACCATCAATCAGACTATTCAACTGTTCCAGGATTGTGTTAGTTGCTGATTCGTAAATTATTCTGAATGGTCGTCCTTGTTCTCAACTCTCCTTGTAAATTGACTGGGACTGAGAAGGATAGGATAGATCAATGTTGTAAAGAAGGTCAATGCAAGGGATATGGTGTGAGTTAGGGAGTTAGGTCATGAAATTACAGTAAAAAATAAGTGAGGGAAACAATTGCCTACAACTCAATCTGTGGTGGAGACAATGCTGTGTGTTCACCAAATCATTTCCTTTTTTCTTGAGACCACAGCTAGATACTTCCATTCTTTCCTAAAGTTAGTTGACTGAGTTCTGTTCATTGAAAGATGGGAGAAAGTGATTATGCCACTTCCAGACCTGGTCCCTGTCATCTACTCTGTGACCTTGTGATGGTTAAGACTGTGTGTCAACTTGGCTGGGCCATGATTCTCAGTGTTTTCGCAGTCGTATAATGTTGTGATCACTTCCCTGTTGAGATCTGATGTGTGATCACCCCCATGATGGGATCTGCTGTGAGTAGCCAATCAGTTGAAAGGGAGTTTCCTTGGGTGTGTGGCCTGCATTGAGTATAAGTGGACATTCTGGCAGAGCTCTGGGGCTTTTTGCTTTTCTGGATCCTGCAACTGGCTCCTGTTCATCTGACCTCTGGGTCTTGGGACTTGAGCTAGCAGCTTACCTGCAGTCTTGCCTGCCAATCTTGGGATTTTTCAATCTTCGCAGCCTGTGAGTAAGTGCCCTGCTGTCTGACCTGCCGATCTTGGGTTTGCCAGCTCCTGTGGCTACATGATTCAGGAGAAACCACTATCTTAACCCACTGACTTGAGTTGTTCCAGCCTGTACAACAGTGTGAGCCATTTCCTTGATATAAATCTCTCTATATGTATGTATTTATACACTTCACTGGTTTTGCTTCTCTGGATAACCCAGCCTAAGACAGACCTTCACACAACCTCAAATAGAAGATGAAATAGAATAATCACATGAAGCAGAGCCCTCCTTCCTGACAACAAAACTGCATTAGACAATCTCATAGCCAGAAATAAACCATTATTATATAAATATAGTAAGATTTGGAGTTGTTTATGATAGCAGTTGGCTAATCTTGTATAATATGGCATCCTAAGTCTATTATTTCTCTGAAATATCTGCAGTGAAAATGAAAACTGTTTTATGCTCTACAGCTAAGAATTAGGGCAAAAGATACCCAAGTAAATGCAATCTAGAAAGTGGTAGCATTTTTCTTTTTATGCCAACAATACATTGTTGTTAGTGTTCTCTTAAGCTGAAAGAGGAGAAGCATGTTAATTTCTTTAACAGAAAATGAGAGTCCTGAAACCATTCCATAAAAGTTGTTTCTGGTAGCTGAAATGGATGTGCTAAACTGACCTCTTAAAAATGTGATATGTAAGAATCATTTTTCCACAGAAAATTTCATCCTAGGGGCTTACATATGCAGAACTATTTACATACTCCATTTCCTTATCACCAACTATTTTATTAATTATTAAATACTAATAAGCATAAACATAAGTGAGTAGGGATTTCAGATGGCACTCATTAACTTCCTCTAGACTGATTATGCAGTGTTGTTTTACAGTATACATATTATACATGATCAAATGTTTCTTTTTGCAATTTTATGTTAATTATTAAACTTAGAATTAACCATTATGAATAATTATGAACATCTTCTACTCAAGGCCACTATCATTCATGTTTTTATGACAAGGACTACTACATCTTAGAAAAAACCTCATTACACTCAAATATCATTTGTGTGCTTTGGGCTTCAACCCTTTAAAGTATCAGAGAAATAACTAACATATTCAATAGCAATTTTAAAACTGCCTTAATGAAAATAATGAGAAAAACAAAATTTTCATTATTTTTCCTGGATACTTTTTGTTATTTTTCAGACACTATTTTCCTGATATAGTTAGTATAAAAATAAACACAAACATTAATTTTTTTTCTGTAAATGATGTTGAACATTAATATATAATAATATTTGTGTAACAGGGAAGTTTTGTTGGACTATCAACCTATGATTTGTTCCATCAGAGAAACTGTTACTTTGATTTATTTTTAACAAACAACAGGAAAAATTGTTTGGTTAAGAGAAAGACAAAGCATAATTGAAAATGTAAATACATTGTCTTACAGTTCATGATAATTAATCATATGAGCACAGTCAAATCTATGCTTTCCAAAGTAAAAATGTTGAAGGGAAAAAAAAAGATGCATTTAGTTTGGAAAATATTTTGTTGATATGGAAAAAATAGCTGTCTATTTGGAAACAAAATAGCTCTGACCATTGTTCATATAGGAAACAATTCTCCATAAGATAGAATTAGGAGCAGTAGAAAGAATTTGTAGGGAGAGAGTTTCAGGCTTTATATTAAAAAAACGACAATTAGAATCATCTGAAATTGAAATGCGTTGCTTGCTGAGATAGCAAGTTGCATTTCACTACATATAAATTAAGGACATGATAATTTGCTGGAGCTGTTGTGGATGCTTGTGTAGACTGAACACAGAATTGAACTAGATGACCTCTAGGGTACCTTTTGAAGTTCCTGATGGCACAAATGGTTAAGCACTTGACTACTAGCCAAAAGGTTGATGGTTCAAATCCACCCGTAAGGAAGGGAATGTGGGTTGGTGGGTAGCTATCTGCTCCTGGGGGGGTCAGTCTCTGAAGAGGCTGACAGCTGAAGGTTGTCCAATGTAACCACCCTCTCAGCACCTAGGACAACCACATCTTCTTTGAAGGGAGATCAAAGCAGCACGCCTCCATATCCATCATCCCGATAGAAAGTTAATTAACTGATTGGTGTTATCATGACACGAATGCTCCTTTCTCACCTCCAACCATCAGTAAAAACCTGTTACACCCACAAATACCTCACATGAGTGGTGTGTGTGTGTGTGTGTGTGTGAGTGAATCAAGAAACAGTGACTGTATTTCAGTCTATGGCTAACATTTTTTTTTGCAGAAAATCAGCATATATGGCGCAGGAATGTTGATCCATAAACGGAAGTACTTCAAGGGTAGCCTTGGGTCTAGTGCTCAGAGAAAATGTAAGTACTCAGGCCTCCCCCAAATATCTGGAGAGATTGGAAGGAAATTGGGGCATTTACCAGGAATTCATGCCCATTTAGTTTAGTTAACCCTAAATGCATATTACTAAGTGAAAGAAGCCAGTCTGAAAGCTACATGTGATGATCCTAAATATATGACCTTCTAAAGATCCTTAGGTAGTGCAAACAGTTTTCACTCTCTTGCTAACCTAAAAGTTGGTGGTTCAAACCTACTCAGTGGTACCATGGAAGAAAATTCCCAGCTATCTTCTTCAGTTAGAATTATAGCCAAGAAAACCCTATGGAGCAGTTCTATTCTGTAACACGAGGTCAGCCTGCATCACAATTGATTGTACAGTAATTAACGACAACATACAACATTCTAGAAAAGGCAAAATTATGGAGAAAGTGCAAAGATTAGTGGTTGCCATGGGGTTTGGGATGGGCAGGGGAAGGTTTAATAGTTGGAGCACATAACATTTTTAGGGTAGTGAAACTATTCTGTATGATTCTGCAATGGTAGACACATGACATTAAGCATTTGTCAAAACCCATATTACTATACAACACAAAGAGTGAACCCTAATGTAAACTATAGACTTCAGATAATACAATGAATCAGTATTGGTTCATCAGCTGTAACAAATGTACCACAGGAATGCAAGATGTTAATAATGGGGGGCAGGGGCAGGGTTGGAGGGAGGGGTTATATTGGAACTCTGTACTTCCTGCAAAATTTTTCTGGAAACCTAAAACTGCTCTAAAAAGTAAAGTCTACTAAAAAAAGTTAGAGATCTCTGCTGTCACTCAGATTACTGAGAAATATAAATCAAAAAAACTATTACCATTGAGTCAATTCCAACTTATAACAACCCTACAGTACAGAGTAGAACTGCCCCCATAAGGTTTCCAAGAAGTGCTAGGTGGATTTGAACTGATGACCTTTTGGTTAGCAGCTGAGCTCTTAACCACCAGGCCATGAGAGCTCCATAGATGGTTAATATTTGTATATTGTTTCACATTTTCTAAGCATTTTCATGTATACTATATCAATTGAGACATGCTGTATCTTGTATGATATTTTGCATCTTTATGTTGGTTGGCATATATCATTGTTCAAGATCCAACTTGGGGATTTCCTTGATTGTTTGGGTCCTGTTTCTTTACTACCCATGTGTCTTGCAAATATCTCTACCCGAGTACATAGACCAGAAAATCAATAATTGCCTTAAAACGTTTTCTCCTATACTAGAATGGAAGCTGCTCAAAGGCAAGGACTATATCTTACTTTGTATTACCAAATCCAAAGTAGTGCCTAACACACAGTTGGTATTTATTATATGTTACTTAAATGATGTAAGAGTAAAAAAGTAAAAGGTGACTGTCATCCAATTTTTACAGATCCAAACAAAGCACATAAATGATCAAAATAAAAAAAAAAAAAAATTAGGAAATACGTTTAACAAAATACAACATGCATGTCTTTTAAGTGTATGTTAATATAAAATGTATTTATATAATTTTTATTGTGCATGTTTAAAATATGATTAACTTAGAAGCATCATTAAAATTATTTTCTTTGGACCTTTTACTAGTGGTAAATGATGATGTGTCTTAGCTACAACAGTAGCTACAAAGAAGAAGAATATAAACATGGTTATTTTAACAATGATTTTTGCTCTAATTTTGTTAATGTAGGGTAGAAAAATATATATATATACATATACATATATATTTTACCTTGTTAGTAAAACCTCATAAAAACTTGTTCTATTGCTGGTGCAAAATGACTTTCAAATATTTCTAGCTTCAGATCATAGCTTTCCTGTAGCTACCAGTTACTGGCCCTGAGGTATATTTTCATGTAGTTAGTTATATGCTTTGTCTTTTATCTCTAGCCAGACCTTCCTTTCTTTCATCGCTGTGGTTTTATGTGTGGGGTAGTCTGTTGTTGCTGGGTTTCTGTTTTTTTTTTTTTTTTTTTTTTTGAAATTGGGGGAGGTATGGGTCAGAGTTGGGATTATTCTTCTCTGAACTTCTTCCAAACTGTCTGGGGCTTAGATGCCTCAAACTGAATTCAGCATCGGTGTGGTCTTCTCAGAATTGCACGAGACCTTGTCAATCTTCAGTGAGTTAAGAAATACATTCATTTGAAACTTAATAGAATTTCTTTGGTTAACTATCACTAGACTACAGTATGTTTAAGCACTATCTCCTATACCTCTCCTTGCAGTTTTGAGTTGAAAAGCTGACATTAGCAAGCCAATATGTCTTTTAGTCTTAAATAGCTCTTTCGTAAATGTTCATTTTTTTGTTAAGTATTATCATTTATCTACTGTTGTGTAACTACCCCAAATCTTCATGGCTCAAAACAGTCATTTGGCACATGATTTTGTGGGGTCAGGAATCTGGGAAGGGCTTGGTTGGGTGGTTCATCACTAATCCACATGGCATAAGCTGGGGCAGGAGGAGCTGAACAATCCACTTTGAAGATGATGTCTTCACTTACATATATGACTCCAAAGTGTTCCTTGGCCCCTTTCTCTCTTTCTATATGTTGTCTCATTCTCTAGAACCTCTTCAAATAGCTTAGATGTTTTGCACTTTCACTTCAAAACAGAGTTTGGATACCTTTAAACAGTGGCAGTTCTAAAAAACAACTTATGGCCAGAGAGACAGGATCTCTAAGAACATGGCAGATCTCATGTAAGCCTCATTACTGGAAAAGGGAAATAAATTCCTGGGAGAGAAGGAGCACATCATGCCTTTAATGTGCCTTAATGAACTGAAAAATTAGTCTTTCCATAAATATGAGTAATCCAATCAGTTTTGCTTCCTTACAAGTGACAGGAACAGAAAAGGGGATAGAAAACTATACAGACGGATGATGAATAAATTTATGCTCCTTGTCTGTGTAAAACCTGTTAGATAAAATATTTTTACTTCATTCGAGAACTTTGTCACCTTTAATCTTTTCTATAGACCTCTTTCTGTCCACTTCCCACGTGGTAATTTCCTTTGCATTTACTTTCCAAATCTAACTCCTAGTATTATATGAGGCTGGGCTTCTACAACCTTCAAGAATAGTAGTCAGGGTCATAGGCCCTATAGAGGTGGGCTTCTAGAACCGAATTACTGGCATAAGCAAAGAGTCACAATATGGTTGTCTACAAAGCAGAAGCTAGAAAGCTCTATGTATCTGGGGAAGCTGCAAAGAAACATGTGATCTGGCTGAGGTCTGGGTAGAAAAAAGCCATCCTTGAATAATGAGAAATGCGAGCTGATGTTACAGCAGGTATAAAACCCAAATTTACATCATGTGTAATTAAGTAAATCTTGGAATGAAATATTAATATCAAAACTGGTCAGAGACTGGTTAATTTCCTGGTACTATAGAAAAGTCAAATATAAAACTGAACCGGGAATGCATTTTCACAACCCAGGGTATGGGAGACTCTTATGGAAAGAATCCTCATTGAAGATGAGCTTATCATTAAAAAGAGGAACAAGGAGAAAAAGAAATATATAGGAGAGACAGTAAATCATATGATTCAGGACAGCACTATGTTACTGGGGATTATTATGAGAGAGAGACTGAAGGTTTCATTGGTTTGCTGTTAGTTGTAAAAAAAATGCATATGTCATAAATATGGCCCACTTTTTTTTTTTTTTTTAATCTAGGTGATGCCACTCACTGAGATGAAAAACATGAGAAGGAAAACAATGAAAGGGGATTCAGAGATAATTGTCAGTTTTGTGGAGCCAGTGGATATGCAAATGAAGTTATATAAATGAGGCCACAAGTGAAATGGGTTAGAGATAAGAGCTGCATGTCAGAACAAGGAGATGAAACAGGAACGTTGTGCTAAGTAGAAAGAGAAACAGCCAAGAATGGGACCTTATGGCACAACCATATTTAAGGGATGAAGTAAGGAGGCTGAAAAATAATGATTGTTGTTGTTAGGTGCTACCAAGTTGATTCCAACTCATAGCTACCCTATGTACAACAGAATGAAACACTGCCCTGTCCTGTGCCATCCTCACAATCATTGCTATGTTTGAGCCTATCGTTGCAGCCACTGTGTCAATCCATCTCACCAAGGGTCTTCCTCTTTTTCGCTGACCCTCTACTTTACCAAGCGTGATATCTTTCTCCAGGGACTGGCCCCTCCTGACAACATGTCCAAAGTATGTGAGATGAAGTTTCACCATCCTCACTTCTAAGAGAGCATTCTGGCTGTGCTTCTTTCAAGACAGATTTGTTTGTTCTTCTGGCAGTTCATGGTATATTCAATATTCTTTGTCCACACCATAATTCAAAGGCATCAATTCTTCAGTCTTCCTTATTCATTGCCCACATGCATATGAGGCAATTGAAAATACCATGGCTTGGGCCAGGTGCATCTTAGTCCTCAGAGTGACATCTTTGCTTTTCAACATAAAGAGGTCTTTTGCAGCAGATTGGCCCAATACAATAAGTCGTTTGATTTCTTGACTGCTGCTTCCATGGGTGTTGATTGTGGATCCAAGCAAAATGAAATCCTTGACAACTTCCATCTTTTCTCTGTTTATCATGATGTTGCTTACTGGTCCAGTTGTGAAGATTTTTGTTTTCTTTGTTTGAAGTGTAATCCATACTGAAGTCTTTGATCTTCATCAGTAAGTGCTTCAAGTCCTCTTCACTTTCAGCAAGCAGTGTTGTGTCATCTGCATATAGCAAGTTGTTAATGAGTCTTCCTCCAATCCTGATGCCATGTTCTTATATACTGCAGCTTCTTCCATTACTGCTCAGCATACATATTGAATAAGTATGGTGAAAAGATACAACCCTCACACACACCTTTTCTGATTTTAAACCACTAAGATTCCCCTTCTTCTGCTTGAACTATTGTCACTTGGTCTATGTACAGGTTCTGCATGAACACAATTAAGTGTTCTGGAATTCCCATTCTATGCAGTGTTATCCATAATTTGTTATACTCCACACAGTCAAATGTCTTTGCATAGTCAATAAAACATCTTTCTGGTATTCTCTGCTTTCAGCCAAGATCCATGTGACATCAGCAATGATATTCTCGTTCCACATGCTTTTCTGAATCCAGCTTGAATTTCTGGCAGTTCTCTGTTGATGTACTGCTACAACTGTTTTTGAATTATCTACAGCATAACTTTATTTGTGTGTGATAGTTATGATATTGTTCAATAATTTCTGCATTCTGTTGGATCACCTTTCTTTGGAAGGGGCACAAATATTAATCTCTTCCAGTTAGTTGGCCAGGCAGCTGTCTTCCAAATTTCTTGGCCTAGACAAGTGAGCACTTCTAGCACTGCATCCATTTGTTAGAACATTTCAACTGGTAATCTGTCAATTCCTGGGGCCTTGTTCTTTGCCAATGCCTTCAGTGAAGCTTGGACTTCTTCTTTTAATACCATCAGTTCGTGCTCATATGCTACCTATGAAATGGTTGAACGCTAATTCTTTTTGTACAGTGATGCTGTATATTCCTTCCATCTCTTTGATACATCCTAGATCCTTCACTATTTTGTGCATAGAATACTTTGATACTGCAAATCAAGGCTTGAATTTTTTTCTTCTGTTCTTTCAGTTTGAGAAATGCTGAACATGTTCATTCCTTTTGGTTTCCTAACTCCAGGTCTTCGCACATTTCATTATAATACTTTGTCTCTTAAGCCTCCCTTCGAAATCTTCTGTTCAACTCTTTTGCTTCTACATTTCTTCCCTTCTCTTTAGATACTATACATTCAAGAGCAAGTTTCAGAGTCTCTTCTGACATCCATTTTGGTCTTTTCTTTTTTTTCTGTCTTTTTAATGATCGTTTTGCTTTCTGCATGTATGAGGTCCATGATGTCATCTCACTCATCTGGTCTTTGGTTATTAGCATTCCATGTGTCAAATCTATTCTTGAGATGGTCTCCAAATTCAGGTGGGCTATACTTAAGGTCATACTTTGGTTCTTGTAGACTTGTTTTAATTTTCTTCAGCTTCAACTTGAACTTGCATATGAGCACCTGATGTTCTGTTCTGCAGTAGGTCTCTGGCCTAGTTCTGACTGATGATATTGAGTTTTTCCATTGTTTCTTTTCACAGATGTGGTCAGTTTGATTCCTTTTTTCCATCTGGTGAGGTCCATGTGTATAGTTGCTGTTTATGTTGTTGAAAAAATGTATTTGCAATGAGAAGTCATTGGTCTTGCAAAGTCATATAATGTGATCTCTGGCATCATTTCTATCACCAAGGCCATATCTTCCAACCACAAATCCTTTTTCTTTGTTTTCAAGTTTTGAATTCGAATCACCAGTAATTATCAATGAATCTTGATTGCATGTTTGATCAATTTCAGACTATAGAAGTTGGTAAAAATCTTTAATTTCCTCATTTTTGGCCTTAGGGGTATGTAAATTTGAATAACAGTTGCATTAAATTGTCTTCCTTGTACAGTATGGATATTATCCTATCACTGATAGCATACTACCTCAGGATAGATCTTGAAATGTTCTTTTTGATGATGAATGCAATGCCATGCCTCTTCAATTAGTCATTCCTTGCATAGTAGACCATATGATTGTCTAATTCAAAATGGCCAATAACCAGTCCATCTTAGCTCACTAATGCCTAGGATATCAATGTTTATGTGTTCCATTTCATTTTTGACGACTTTCAATTTTCCTAATTTCATACTTTTTACATTCCATGTTCCAATTATTAATGGATGTTTGCAGCTATTTCTTCTCACTCTGAGTTGTGCCACATTAGCAAATGTTGGTCCCAAAAACTTGACTCCATCCACGTCATTAAGGTCAACTCTGCTTTAAGGAGGCAGCTTTTCCCCAGTTGTATCTTGACTGCCTTCCAACCTGAGAGGCTCATCTTTTAGCACTATATCAGACAATGCTTCACTCCTATTCATAAGATTTTCACTAGCCAATTTTTTCAGATACAGACCACTAGGTCCTTCTTCTTAGTCTGTCTTAGTCTGGAAGCTCTGCTGAAACATGTCCACCATGGATGACCCTATTGATATTTGATATACACAGCTTCTAGCATCACAGCGTCAGGAAAATCACCTCAGTGCAACAAACTGACAGACCTGTGGTGGTATGTAATATTATACATTACAAAAAAAGAGGAAATTTATTAGGGAGTTGCAGTACAATATTCAGAAAAATGCACCTTAATCACTAAAGATAATAACATCTTAAAATAGATTTGTTTGAAGTATCTGGTTAAACAGTAGACTAGACACAGCTAAAGAGATAAGGTATAAATTTAAAGATTGTTTTAAACTAGTCAAGCCTAATTTTAAAGGTCTAAATTAAAAAATGAATTCATGGATTGAAGTGGTGCACCAAGCCCCAAACAGGGTTACTATAAACCATCGCACACCTGCAAAGAACAAGTGAAAATGAAACTTCAAAGGCAAAGAAAAAAATCTTAAAAACTTCAAGAAAGGACAGATTCCATATTAAAAAAAAGAAAGATTTGCAATACACTTAGCATTAGCAAAAAATAGATGTAAGCAAATATTGAAGTAGTATTTTCAATATGCTCAAGGAAAATATTAGTTTCAGTTTTTGTAGCATTTTATAACTGCTAAGCTGTCATTCAAATTTGGAAGGGCGAATATAACTATATTTACTTCTCAAACCAAGTTTTTATGTTGAACAATTCCAAACCTTCAGAAAATTTGCTAGTTTAATGAACACTTGCATGTGTTTTACTTAGAATCACAGTCATTAATATTTTTCTGCTTTTCCTTTCTCCTCTCCCTGCCCTACATTCTTCTCTCTCTCCCCGCCTCAGTCTGTACATATATTTTTCCCTGAATCACATGAAAGTCTGTTGCAGATGCCATTACATTTCACTCCTAAGTACTTCATCCTAATAGCAAAGATACTTGCCTTGAGACCATAATACCATTATCACACTTAGGAAAACTAACATGGAAATTATAATATTATGCGTTATAGAGGTCAGACTCAAATCTTCCGCAGGCAGAGGCCTAACTAAGGTACAGCAGGTAGGGTGCGTGCCCTGGGGACCAATGTAGGTGGGGCGCGAATGAGTAGTTTCTATTGGCCATCACAGTTTCCATAGCCAGCTGTGAGACATCATTCAGCAATTTAGCACTAATTGCCCTTGGCCTGTATTCCGTACATAGGCCCCTGCAGTGGTGTAATAACCTCTTTCATAATTGTATATATCCAAGATCATCCAAAATCCAATCAAGAGTTGTGCATTGACTTTGATTAATGCATCTTTTCTTTTTTTTAGTTTAATTTTTTTTTTTTTATTGTACTTCAGGTGAAGGATTACAGAACAAATAGTTTCTCATGAAACAGAAGTACACATGTTGTTTTATGACATTGGTTAACAACCCCACAACATATCAACCCTCTAACTTCTCGACCTTTTTTTTTTTGGTGAAAATACACATAGCCAAAGATGCACCATTTCAAAAATTTCTACATGCACAGTTCAGTGACATTGACTACGCGCTTCCAATTGTACTGTTATTCTCACTTAAGGTGAAGGCTTACAGAACAAAATCGTTTCTCATTTAACTGTTACTACAAATGTTGCCCTATGACAATGGTTAACAATCTCACAACACATCAACAATATCCTTACTCAACCTTGGGTTCCCTATCACCAGCTTCCTTGTCCCCTTCTGCTTTCTGGCCCTTGTCACTGGACTCCTGTACCTTGTTAGTCTCATTTGGTTTTACAGGGCTGTCCACTCCCAGGCCGAACAGTGAACCTCGGAGGTAACTTCACCACTGAGCTAAAAGGGAGTATGGGGGCCATACTCACAGGGTTTCTTCAGTCTCCTTTAAGCCAGTAAATCTGGTCTTTTTTGTGTGTGTGTGGGTTACAGTTATACTTTACATCCTTCTCCAGCTCTGTCCAGAAACCTCTGTTGTGATCCTGGTCAGAGCAGTCAGCGGTGGTAGCCGGGCACCATCTAGCTGTACTGGACTCAGTCCGGTGGAGGCCTTGGTAGCTGTGGACAATTAGTCTTTTGGACTAATCTTTTCCTTGTATCCTGTTCTCTTCATTCTCCCTTGCTCCAGAAGGGATGAGACCAGTGGAGTATCTTAGATGGCCGCTTACAGGCTTTTAAGACCCCAGACACTACTCACCAAGGTAGAATGTAGAGAATTGTCTTTATAGGCTGTGTCATGCCAATTGAGCTACATGTTCCCCGAGACCATGGTCCCCAGAGCCCTCCACCCAACAATTCAGTCCCTCAGGGAGTTTGGATGTGTCTATGGGACTTCCATGACCTTTCCTTTTACAAGTTGTGCTAGTTTCTCCTGTATTGTGTACTGTCTCACCCTTCACTCAAGATACCACTTATCTATTGTCTATTTAATATTTCCCCCCCACCCCTCCGAACCTTGGTAACCAATAAAGATTGTTACATTTTGTGTGTGAACTTTTTCATGGGTTTTTACAATAGAGGTCTTATACAATATTTGTCCTTTTGTGGTTGACTTATTTCACTCAGCATAATGTCCTCCAGTTTCATCCATGTTATGAGATGGTTCACAGATTCATTGTTGTTCTTTCTCATTGCATAGTACTCCATTGTGTGTATGTACCATAGTTTGTTTATCCATTCATCTGTTGATGGACATCTAGGTGGCTTCCATCATTTTGCTGTTATGAACAATGCTGCCATGAACATAGGTGTGCATATGTCTATTCGAGTGACGACTCTTATTTCTCTAGGATATATTCTTAGGAGTGGGATTGCTGGATGGAATTGTATTTCTATTTCAAGCTTTCTGAGGAAGCACCATATCATTTTCCAAAATGGTTGTATCATTTTGCATTCCCACCAGCAGTGCATAAGAGTTCCCATCTCCCTGCAGCCCCTCCAACATTTGCTATTTCCAGTGTTTTTGATTTGTGCCGGTAATGCCAGGGTGAGATGGTATCTCATTGTGGTTTTAATTTGCATTTCTCTAATGGCTAGTGAACGCCAGCATTTCCTCATGTGTCTGTTGGCCACTGGAATATCTTCTTTGGTAAAGTGTCTGTTTATTTCCTTTGCCCATTTTTTAATAGGATTATTTGTCTTTTTGTTGTAGAGGTGTTGGATTTTCTTGTAGATTATGGAGATTAGACCTTTGTGTGACTTGTACTGCCCCAAAATTTTTTCCCGGTCTGTAGGTTCTCTTTTTACTCTTTTGGTGAAGTCTATTGAAGAGCATAGGCGTTTGATTTTAAGAAGATCCCAGTTATCTAGCTTGTCTATTGGGGTTTGTGCGTTGATGGTTATGGTTCGTATCCTGTTAAAGCCATGTACTAAGGCCTGAAGTGTTGGTCCTATATTTTCTTCCATGAACTTTATATCTTTAGGCTTTATATTCAGGTCTTTGATCCATTTTGAAGTAGTTTTTGTATACTGTGTGAGGTATGGGTCCTGTTTCATTTTTTTGCAAATGGATATCCAGTTTTGCGAGCACCATTTGTTAAAAAGACTGTCTTTTCCCCATTTGATGGACTTTGGGCCCTTGTCAAAGATCAGGTGACCATAGGTTGGATGGATTTCCATCTGGGTTCTCAATTCTGTTCCATTGCTCAATGTATCTGTCATTGTACCAGTACCAGGCTGTTTTGACTACTGTAGATGTATAGTAGGTTCTGAAGTCAGGTAGTGTGAGTCCTCCAACTTTATTCTTCTCCTTCAGTAGTGCTTTACTTGTTTGGGGCTTCTTCCCTTTCCATATAAAGTTAATGATTAGTTTTTCCATCTCTTTGAAGAATGTTGTTGGTATTTGGATTGGGATTGCATTCCATTTGTAAATTGCTTTGGGTAGAATTGTCATTTTCACAATGTTGAGTCTGCCTATCCATGAACATGCTATGTTTTTCCATTTACGTAGATCCCTTTGGGTTTCTTTGCAGTAGTGTTTTGTAGTTTTCTTTGTATAGGTCTTTTACATGCCTTGTCAGATTTATTCCTAAGTATTTTATCTTTCTAGGGGCTATTGAAAATGGTATTGTTTTCCTGATTTCCTTTTCATCGTTCTCCTTACTGGTGTATAGGAATCCAACTGATTTTTGAATGTTTATCTTGTATCCTGCTACTCTGCTGAATCATTCTGTTAGTTCCAGTAGATTTCTCGTGGAGTCTTTAGGGTTTTCTATGTATAGTATCATCTGATCTGCAAACAGGGACAGTTTAACTTCTTCTTTACTAATTTGGATGCCCTTTATTTTTTTTCTTGCCTTATTGCTGTAGCTAGAACTTCCAGTGCAATGTTAAATAGGAGTGGTGATAAAGGGCATCCTTGTCTTGTTTCTGTTTTCAAGGGGAATGTTTTCAGCCTCTCTCCATTAAGAATGATGTTGGCATTGGTTTTGCATAGATGCCCTTTATTATGTTGAGAAATTTCCTTTCTACACCTATTTTATTGAGAGTTTTTATCAGGAGTGGGTGTTGGACTTTGTCAAATGCATTTTCTGCGTCAATTGAGATGATCATGTGATTCTTTTCTTTACTTTTATTTACGTGGTGGATTACCTTGATTGATTTTCTAATGTTGAACCATCCTTGCATACCTAGTATGAATCCTCCTTGGCCGTGCTGTATTATTTTTTTGATATGATGCTGAATTCTATTGGTTAGAATTTTGTTCAGAATTTTTGCATCTATATTCATGAGAGATATAGGTCTGTAATTTTCTTTTTTTGTGACATCTTTTCCTGGTTTTGGTACAGCATTATGCTGGCTTCATAGAATGAGTTTAGAAGTGTTGCTTCCTCTACTATGCTCTGAAATAGCTTGAGTAGTACTGATACAAGCTCTTCTGTAAATGTTTCGTAGAATTCTCCAGTGAAGCCATCTGGGCCAGGGCTTTTTTTGGTTGGGAGTTTTTTTAATTACCTTTTAAATCTCTTCTCCTGTTATAGGTCTGTTCAGATTTTCAACATCACTTTGTTGTAGTTTGGGTAGGCTGTGTGTTTCAGAAATTTATCCATTTCCTCTAGGTTTTCAAATTTGTTGGAGTATAGTTTTTCATAATATTCTGTTACAATCCTTTTTATTTCAATTGGGTCTGTTGTAATGTCCCCCATTTCATTTCTTATTTGGGTTATTTGTGTCCTCTCCTGTCTTTCTTTTGTCAGTCTGGCCAGTGGTTTGTTGATTTTGTTGATTCCTTCAAAGAACCAACTTTTGGTTTTGTTGAACTTTCTATTGTTTTTCTGTTCTCTATTTCATTTATTTCTGCTCTGATCTTTACTATTTCCTTTCTTCCGGTGGTTGTGGGTTTTTTGTTTTTTTTTTTTTTTTGCTGTTCTCTTTCTATTTGTTTGAGTTCTGTGGTTAATGTTTTGATTTTGTCCCTTTCTTCTTTTTTGATATGTGCATCTATTGCTATAAATTGTCCTCTGAGGACTGCCTTTGCTGTGTCCCAAAGGTTTTGGTATGATGTGTTTTTATTCTCATTTGTTTCTGGGAATTTTTTGATTCCATCTCTGATTTCTTCTATCACCCAGTGACGTGTAAGCAGGGTATTATTCAGTTTCCATGTAATTGATTTTTTTTCCATGCTCTTTCCATTGTTAATTTCTACCTTGATGGCCTTGTGGTCAGAGAAGATACTTTGAATTATCTCAGCGTTTTGGCCTAAGATGTGGTCTATTCTGGAGAACGTTTCATGTACATTGGAAAGGAATGTGTACTTTGCAGCAGTTGGATGGAGTGTTCTATATATTTCTATGAGGTCAAGTGGCTGATTGTGCCCTTTAGGTCTTCTGTATCTTTGCTGAGTTTCTTCTTAGTTGTTCTGTCCTTTACTGAGAGTGGTGTGTTGAAGTCTCTTACTATTATTTTGGAACTGTCAATTTCTCTTTTCAGTGTTGTTAGAGTTTGCTTCATGTATTTTGGAGCTCTGTCATTGGTGTGTAGATGTTTATTATGGTTATGTCTTCATGATGGATCGTCCCCTTAATCATTATATAGTGTCCTTCTTTGTCTTTTATGGTAGATTTCGTTTTAAAATCTATTTTGTCTGAGATTAGAATTGCTGCTCCTGCTCTTTTTTGGCAGTTGTTAGCTTGATATATTTTATTCCAACCTTTGACTTTTAATAACTTCACATCTTTGTTTCTTAGGTGTGTCTTCTGTAGACAGCATATTGATGGATCCTGTTTTCTTATCTATTCTGTCACTCTCCGTCTCTTTATGGGTACATTGAGTCCATTTACATTCAATGTAATTATTGATAGATGTAAGTTTGTTGCTGTCATTTTGAAGTGCTTTTTTTTGTGGTGCTGAGGTTTTCTTTGTTCTTCTTACTCTCTTGGGCTGAGTTTCTTTTGTTTGTGGATTTTTTTTTCATTTCTTTTGTTTTTGTAGGTTTTGTTTTTGCTGATACTTTATGTTTTCCCTTTTTTTTTTTATGAGTATGTTTGTCAACTTTCTTTGTGGTTACCATAAATTTTACCCTTATCTTTCTAAGTTTGAAGCAGTCTACCATTACTTGGTATCGCCTTGCCTTCCTCTCCATTAGAAAGTTCTATACCTATGCCATTTATTCCCTCTTTTATTGTTTTGATGTTGTTGTCATTTACTGATTAACTGCTGTGATTCCCTGTTGTATTTCTTTTGGTTTTGGATAGTCCTCGAGAGTTATTTTCCTTGATTGCTATCTAGCTGGTACAATCCTGCATCCTAGGTTCTGCCTGTGAGCTGAAGCTGTTTGTCCTCAGATTGAAGAACTCCCTTTAATAATTCTTGTAAGTTTGGTTTGACTTTTTACATATTCTCTTAATTTCTGTTTATCTGGAAATGACCTAATTTCACCATCAAATTTGAACGAGACTTTTGCAGGATATATTATTCTTGGCTGACAATTTTTTTCTTTCAAGTTTTTATATATGTCATCTCATTGCCTTCTTTCCTGCATGGTTTCTGCCGAATAATCTGAGCTTAGTCTTATTGTTTCTCCTCTGTATGTGACTTCTTGTTTTTCACAAGCTGCTCTCAGGAATCTTTGTCTGTCTTTGGTTTTGGTGAGTGTGAATATGATATGCCTTGGTGATTTTCTTTTGGGGTCTCTTCTATATGGGGTTCATTGAGCTTCTTGGATGGCCAGCTTTTCATCTTTCATGATATTGGAGAAGTTTTCTGTCAGCAGTTCCTCAATGATCCTCTCTGTGTTTTCTGTTTTATCCCCCTGTTCTGGAATTCCAATCACTCGCAGATTTTTGCCTTTGATTGTGTCCCACGTAATTCTCAGGGTATCCTCATTTTTCTTTGTTCTTTTTTCTGAGTTTTCCTGAAATAGAGTTGTATCCAAGTGCTTGTCTTCAATTCCACTGATCCTGTCTTCCACCATTTCAAATCTGCTTCTCAGCCCTTCTATGACATCGTCCATTTCTGAAATCTTGTTTATCTTTTGGATTTCTAATTGTTGTCTTTGTATAATTTCTAGTTGTGAATTTATTTTGGCATTTTGTTCCTGCATTATTTTCCTGAATTCTTCAATATTTTGTCTGTATTTTCCATGACTTTTTCTATTTTTTCCTCATGTTTGTCAGCTTTTTGCTTCAGCTCTTGGAGAATTCTGAGTATTAGAGATTTGAATTCCCTATCACGTAGTTCTAGTGCATTTTCTTCCACTGGAGAGTCATCTGGTGTTTTATTTTGGATGCCTACTGGAACCATCCTGTCCTGGTTTTGCAAACGTTTTGTTATTGTCTGCTGTCTTTGGGGCATTCAGTAGTTATTTTTCTAATTTCTTGATTGTAGATTAGTTTGTTTTGTCCCTTTTTTAAAAAAAAATATTGGCTATATCTGAGCAGGCAGACTGTGTGTTCTTGGTTGTTTGCTTATCTGTGGGGACAATACTTTTCACCTCCTTCTTCAACTGGCAGGGCCAGTCACTCAGATATGGTACAGCAGGGCAGGTCTAGCTGAAGAGGAGTTACTGGGACGGGTTGTTTGTGGCACTTACTACAGCCACCAGAGCGGGTCAGTAATCAGTGCAGGGCAGGTTCCAGTAGGCCATGCCTGTGCTGCTTGGTGGTGTGATGTCAAGCGCACGGTGCAGGTAGGCAGGATGCAGCAGGGAGATTGTTATGTGTGGAGCTAAGATGGATATGGGGGAGAGGAGAGAGGAACAGGAGCCAAAAACATACAAACAAACAAAGAAGAATGCTAGGGGAGCTTGACGTTGGAGTGAAGTGATGACAGACTATGAAATGGAGGAAAACAGAAAGGGGAGGAGGAAGAAAATAATGGAATGAATAAATAAGAATCAGAAAGGTTAAAGGACCACAAAGTTCCCAGGGATTCCACCGGTGTAGCTATGAGGTCTGGGGAAGTCGCTCTCAGGTGTTGCAGTACAGCTTGGCTAGAAGGTGTAGATGTATACAACGCCAGGTATTCAGGAAACAGAAAGAGAAGGAAGATATAGAGAGACAAGAAACTGAGCAATGAAGAAAGACAAAAAGAGAAAAAGAGGACAAAGAAAACAAAATAAATTAAGAAAAAAAAATAAACAAGAAAGGCCAACAATGAAACAGGGAGAAAAAAAAAAAACAACATAAAAAGAAATGCTCTCAGGGATCCCTCTGCACGTCTGTGGAAGCTGAAGGGGTGTGTCCCTGCCATGCAGCTCAGCCTGGCCAGAAAGGGCTCCCAACTCAAGAAAAGGAAAAGAAAACAAACAATTCAAAAGAAACAAATGAACAAAAGCCCCTGGATCCCACCAGTGTGACAGCCCAAACCGGGAAGCAGCTGCACACTCAAAAGGAGCTCCGTAGCCCCTCAGGAAGAAGCAAAGATGGTTTATGAAACCAGGTACTTGAGCGAAGGGAGGGGGAGGTGGCAAGAGGCAAGTAAGAAATCAAAAGAAGCAGGAAATAAAAAAAAAGCAACACTAGCAGCCAACAAATGGCACTCAGAGAGCCAGCTAGTGCAGGCTGGTGTTTCTGGACCAGAGACTGTGTCCATGGGAAGCAGAGGGGGCCGAGTGTGGGTGAAGAAGGGTAGAGAGTGGGAAAGCATATATCACAAATTACCAGAGCTCTGCCGCCCCTCAGGAAGAAGCAAAGATGGTGCATGGAGCTTGGTACTTGAGTGAAAGGAGGGGGAGGTGGGGAGAGGCAAGGAAGAAATAAAAAGAAGCGGAAAAAAAGCAACACCAGCAGCCAAAAAATGGCAGTCAGAGAGCTGGCCCGTTCGGGTGTGTGGAATCCAAGCAGCCTCTGTTTCCCGGTCAAGAGATGGTGGCCGCAGGAAGCAGAGTACGCTGAGTCGGGGTGAAGAAGGGTGGGGGGTGGGAAAGCATATATTGCCAATTATTGGTTGTTTTGTCTCCCACTGGAAGTTCCCTGAGGCTGCTGTCTTATACCCCCTGTTTGCTGGTCTCCGATTGGAGTCCAAGATGGCAGATCTGCACTGTGTTAGCTGGTAGGGGACCTCTGCATGAATCTCTCCTCGCTCTCCATTCTCTGTCAGTTTTCTCACTCCATTTGGTGCTTGGCTGAGTTCTTTATCTCTACATTTGATGTTTTAGGGTTTCAGGATTGTTGTATTCTCTGTTCGGCTTAGTTTTTCAGATCTTTGCTGTGGAGGGACGGCGTGGTGCTTCTGCCTAGAGCGCCATTTTGCCAGAACTTCCCATCTATTTTTTTGTCTCCTTTAATCTAGAACAGTTCTTCTGTTTTGTCTTTCATGCCTTGGGTATTTAAAGGAGACCGGGACAGTTTATTTGTATACTATTGCTCAATATGTATTTGTCCTATTGCAAAACACATGAGGTTATAGAGAACTTTCCCATTCTTTTATACAGCTCCACAGTACTCAATTGTCTATCTGTAACATTGTTCATTCAAGTTGTTTTCATTATTTGCTTTTGAACGTAATTTACAAGGTTCTTTGTTTCCTTCACTGGTTTCATTCTGGATCTCCATTTCTTCCACAGTGAGAACACCCATTTACAACACTTTTAATATATTTACTAATTTATTTGTTCAATCCTACAATGCATGCAAAATTGTTTTGGAATTTGTACTTCCTGAACACTACCAAAAATAACCTACCAAAAAGGTTAATATTTACTCGTAGTACTTTTTATCATTAAAATATATCCCCCTTAGGGTGTTCACCCAGAGTAATGGATTCAAAAGTTATTGGGCTTCTTTTGATTTTCCACGTTGCCATGCTATCGATGTGATATCTAGTTAGTTGTTTCTCTTCTCTTTTAATTTTAAGTTGTCTTTATTAATCATTTTAAATAGAATTTTTTTTAAATGGAAAATAGTTCAATTCACTATTTTTTAGAGCAAGATACTCTGAGAAATCTTATTCCCTTCTCTATTCTTTTTATCTCATTTCCACCCAGAGTTTGCAAAGCAGATATTTATGTTTATTTTCCCTTTTTTCTTACTTAAAATGTTCCATGCTATATATGTATAAAATGTACATATTAAATGTGTATATATATACACATACACATAATATATTTGTATACAGATGTATTTTTTTTTCAAATCTTTTTCTATAAAAATAATAATGTCACAATGAAGAGTTTAACTTAACTTTTTTCCATGTAATTGGAGGTACATTTTCAAGATAAACACCTAAAAGTAATATTTTTGTGCCAAAGGACAAGTTTAATTAATAAAATAGTGTTAAAGAAGAAAATATGAAGGCATGATATTTAAGAACATAGTTTCTATTCTCAGCTTTGTCACTTATTACTTGAGACTTGGGAAAATTACCTAAATCAGGTTTCTGTCAAAAGAGGAAAATATATTAACTTCATTAAGACTGTCATAAATATTAAGTGAAATTATGTGTATAGACACAAACCTTCTAATGTTATTTCCACCGTTTAGTAGATGGTTATAAATTATAACTACTATGAATATGAATTTGATATGAGTGCACCTCTTGTTATTTGTGGAAATATTTATTAAATCCTTTTAAATTGAACTCTAAAGTATAAATAAATCTTTATACTTTTATCTCATGTAAAATTATATCCTGAGTGAGTCATGTTACTATGACAAAACATGATGATTATTATCTTATAATGAACCAAGTGTTTTTTTTATGATCATCTAGTTTTCATCGAGTTTTATAATCACTTAAAGAAATAGAAAAACAGTAAAAATTGTTTAAGCAAAAGAAAAAAAGAACAACAAAATTTCTAATTAATTATCTTTCTATTTCTACTGCCCAGCACATGGGAGATGCATACCTGTGTATGCTGAAATTAATTTATCTTTCAGGAAATAACAAATAGAAAAATAATTGATTGATATGAGCCTCTCCTTGATGGTTGGCACATTTGGGCAGATGTTTAAGATGAAAGCAATAGTGTTTAAAAAAAAAAAAATTTGTAAACCTGCCAATTGCAAAGGTCCTTCTGATAAATGTAGTTGAGTTTTAAAACCACTGTTCACTATTTTCTATGTCAAGTCTATGTCTATGGGTCAAGTCTATGTCTATGAAGGAAAGCACCAAGCCTCCATGGAGGATTCATACAAACCAACACACACCTGGCAAGAACAGGGTGAAAATGAAATTTCAAAGTAAAAGAGAGGAAAGAAGAACAGATTCTATATTAAAAAAAAATAGGGTTGGTTTTTGTTTTTTTAATTGTCACCCCAAAGTCTAGAGTATGAAGAAACTTACATGTCACTGATTTCAAGACTTCACAGAATTTTGTTGCTGATTGTTTAGTTTTATATATCCTGAAGCTGATATCCCATAGGAAATGCTAGCTCTCTGACTGGAGGTGTGGTGTGATGGGTTTTCTTCTATGTGCCTTTTGTGGCCCTGAATTCGTAATTCTCCTAAAACGATTGGTCAGGCCAAAATCTGCCAAAGGATTGGTCAGTTTGCTATTCTCATAGCACCTTGCAAGGGACTGGTCAGTTTGCATTCCTTCATAGACATAGACCTTTACATAGATTGGCTGGGGTAGGGGGGAGCCCAAGTAGTTGACCTTTAGCAGGATTGGCTGTCCCTCCCCCAGTCTGACCTTTACCTGGATTCACTGGGGAGACCCTGCCTGGTCTGACTTTTACCAGGATTGACAGCGGAACCCTCCCAGTGACTGATAAAAACCCCAGAATGGGGAGGCTCAGATGGGGCTTCCTGATCCATGAGAGGCAGGAGGGGAGTAGGTAATTTAGACATGGGTCCCTGTGCTGAGAACTTCCTAAAAGAGCTGTAATAGAGGTCAAGGGCTGTGACACTGAGCTGGTAACACTCACTGAGCTGATAACACTGAAGAGAGAAAAACAGCGGTAAGCATAGTAGAGCCATGAGACAGAGAAACAGTGGCAGCAGTGCGAGCAGCAGGAACCACAAAACCAAGACTGGTAGATTGTGGCGGTGGGCAGAGTTGGCCCTCAGAGCAGAGCTGGGCACCTCTGGATAGGAGGTCACCAACAGAGCTGGGCACCTGAGGGCAGGAGGTTGTCAGTGGAGCTGGGTGCCAACAGGGGAAGCAACCAGGCCCATGCAGGTGAACAATAGAGCAGAGCAAGCAGCAGCATGGGGGCCAAGCTGGTCTCTCCTTGACAGTGGCATATGCCCCAACTCTACTGAAAGCTATAACCTTAAGGCCAAGTCAGGGACAGTCCTGAGGGTGAAGAGGAGGCCCTCAGAGGCTTAGGCATACACCGTACAGAAGTTGCCTGTAGAAGTTTTGTCTTAAAAGCTGTTGTAATGCTGGCCTAACCCTGGCACTTGCCTTGGGTTGTCTTAAAACTGCTGGCTGAGAGCATCAGTAAGCATAGGGGGCCAGAGCCAGCCAAGAAAATCCATGGAGACAGCCAGAGTGAGAGAATGAGAACAAACAACCATGCCATGCCCAACCTGTCCTGACAGCATACTTACTGAGAGAGAGCGAGGGAGAACTGCTGGCACCTGGTCCATGGCGTGCCCACCCAGTGACACCAAAATGGACATGGTAATTTGAGAAAGGCGAGCAGGTCCCCTTTTAGACGTAAGTGGGTTCCTCCCTGATGATGGTAAGTGGGGTACTTGTAGAAGTGGAGGGGATCAGTGCACCTCAAATCTGTTCCTGTTGTTTACTGTTAGCTTTCTATAAGTAATCTCTTCTTGTTTTTTACTCTTTCGCTTCTATAAATTATAATAATGGCTTTCAATTGTCAATGCTGTGTGTCCTGTGTGTGCAACCCAGATGGATCAGATAGTAACATCCTTATCTTAGTGGTCTTATTTCTCCTTGTAATTTTGAAGCAACAGTTCCACAGGTAAAGCCTGGAGGTTCATCTCTTTTCCATTACTTGCGTTACTTTCAAGGTGCTTCACCATCAGAGTTCCCAGAAAAAGACTCTTCAAACATCCTGCCAAAAGTAATGAAAGCCTCATATTCTAGGGAAAGAGGTTTAATAATGCCTCAGCTATTAAACCAGCTTTCTTCACAGGAAAAAAAGAAAAAAGTACCATGATAATTGCACAGCTGAAAAAAATGGCAATTAGACAAATGAGAGCACCTTGATACGTGAAGCTATTTGACTGAACAGGTGGTAAGTCCTCCTCCAGGCAGTCTCTGTTTGATTCTTTGGGGATCTTATAGTCCTTTCATCCAATTCCCGAGAAGGGACTAATATGGCTTGTTAGTACACATAGTCTGCTTGAATGGACACAACTCATTAAAGAAGAAAGCACAAAGGTTAAGCTGCAAGTGAGGCTCATGGTAAGAGAAAGGTATGCTTCAAGAGGACAGCAATAAGACTTAGACCATTAGAGCTAGATAGGATCTTAGAACTATCTAGCATTACCACCTTATTTCAAGTATGAGGAAACTGAGGACAGAAACAATAGGCCACATGAATGCAGGGAACATTTTTGCTTGTTTGTGTTTTATGTCACACGGCAGCTAGAACAGAAAATTAGATCTTCCTTGCATATGAATTTGGTGTGTGCCTATTTTAAATATATTTTTGTAATATACAAAAAAAAAAAAACAACAACACTGCCATCCAGTCAATTCAGACTCATAGAGACCCTATAGGACAGACTAGAACTGCCCTATAGGGTTTCCAAGGAGTAGCTGGTGGATTTAAACTGCCGACCTTTTGGTTAGCAGCTGAGCTCTTAACCACTGTGCCACCAGGGCTCCTTTTGTCATATAGCCACCCAGAAATAAAACAAAAGTTGTTGAATTTATTTTAAAAATAAAAATACGGATACATCCTCACTTGCAAAAGTTTCTTAACCTTGAGCAACTCATCTTAAACTTTGTAAGCCTTAGCTTTCACATCTGCAAAATGGAATATAATAATACCTCTATCAAAGGACTCTTGTAAGAATAAAAGCAAAGTGTGAGAAAGTGTTGTGTAAACCAGTAAATGCTATGAAAATGTTGGTGATTACTATTATCATAATAAATATTAACTAGTAGATGTGTGAACACTTAAATATTTCTTGGAGATTCATTTACATTTTATTGCTGCAAATTATTTTGGATACTATCTAGTCCCTTCACCTAATTTTATATGTGAAAAAACTAATTTCCAGAAATATGGACTGTCTTACCCAAAGCCATGCAATTGGAGAATGAAGGGAATCAGCTAATATTTGTTGAGACTTGCTCTATGCCAGTCTCTTTATATATGTTAAACCTCTTTTAAAACTCACAATAATCTTACAAAACATGTGAATCTATCATTCTTGTTTTATGGAGCATGCGTCGAAGGTATGGAGAGGATGAGAAATGTCCCTATGTCCTCGTGGCTCCAGTCAGTGAGAAAAGGAGCTGTGATTCAGACTGGGCAAGCTGCTCAAGAGCCCTTATTCTCCAGATCTCCCAAATCTAAACCCCCTGATCTTTCCATTAGCCTGTAATAGTCTATGGCTGCTTGTGTGCTTTTGAATTAGTTACTTGACTGTTGTGAGAATGGATAATGGTGTTTTCCTGCTTCTTTTGTTTTATTTTTACTCATAACTCCTTGAGACCATTACATGTCTAAGGTTTCTGAGTAACATACAATACTCTTTTATCATTTTCTCTTTTACTGAAAACTATTTCAAGTAATAAACTCTGTTTTTCTCTGATTTTATAATTTCCTTAGCCTCAAATCATAGAAGAATCAGATTGTGTTCTTTCAGTTACACACTTGTTGCTCAAGTATCTTGAAAGTTTCTAGGGTTACTCTCTCATTCTTTCCCATGAATTGATAGGAATCTAGTTCTAATAAAGGAATTACAAAATCAGATGGTTTAGTATACTCTAAACCTCCTCTAACGCACAAAAGTAGACTCCGCAGGAGGCTGCTTCAAAATAAGGCTTTCCTGTAGAACGTTACAGTGATATTTGACAACTGCACCACTTCACAATGCAGGAGCTTGTACATATGTGCCCCTCCTCTTAACCTCTCCTCATGGGAGCAAAGTCCTGAGCGCAACCTCCTCTTCGGTGTGAAAAGAGGCTCCAAAGATGACAGTAGCTGTTTTATGGATTCCGATGAATATCAGTAACTAACAGCAGGATCAAGGATAGATAAAGGTAAAGTCATCAGAATAGGAGCATAGGAACTGTATACCAGCTCTTGCATCCCCTTATCAAATCATCATACATAATTAAATTGGGAAGAGGAAAAGTGACTATTTTTAAATAAGTACAAAAAGTATTATTTTGGAGACTGGTCAAGTGTAAGCAAGCCAGCTATTCATGCCATACCCAGAAGCTCAGACAGAACTAAATTATGCTTCAGATTAATGTATCGGTCAGTTCAAAGGTTAGACAAACAGCTGTTTCTCAAGGAGGCACACTACAAAGCTTAACTGTTCATTGGAAGGTTTGTAATGGTCTCAATGGATTCCCAAAGGAGTCTCTGTTATTTGTTTCTGATTGGGAGATATCCAAGAGTGACTCCATGCTACTGATGACCTCTATTGCTAGGGCATGAGGGTGAAACTCTGGAGCCAGTGTGATTTTACTAGTCTCTGGGAAAAAAAAGAAAAAGAAAAAACCACCCACACATACAACATGTCTTTAGTGACTCAGAGATTATCCACAAACCTGCAGTTCTGGATGGAGGATGGGGAAAAGAATGCTGGGTTTCCAAGCGGTCTATTTGCTCAATTCTGCAAAAAAAAAAGTAAAATAACTTAAAATAGTAAGCAATTCAAGGATGTGGTTCATAGTATTCAGGTTTGGTTTGATGCAAAACTGGTTACTGGTATTGAAAAGAGGAATGGAATAAGTTACATCTTTATTCACTATTTACCATCGTTCCCTTGATGTCTTTGTGATAGCAGTTTCAACAAGCATAACCAATTAGTCTAGTATTAGATCAGAGTCCTTGGGTGGTGAAAACAGTTAACACAGTCAGCTGATAACCCAAAGGTTGATAGTTTGAGTCCCAAAGGTGCCTCAGAAGAAAGGTCTGGAGATCTACTTCTGACAAATCAACCATTAAAAACCCTAAGGATCACAGTTCTACTCTGACTCCTATAGGGTCACCATATACACTTGGCAGCAACTGGTTACTGGGTGGTATAAGATCGACCAACTGGATATGGGTGGACTGAAATGGATTAGATCAGTAGTTCTGAACTATGCAAGAGCCTGCAAAACATGCAGGTTTCAGGACGCAGTCCTGGAAATGCTGGTCCCATAGTTTAGATGGGGCCTAGGAGTTACACTTAACTCCAGGTGATTCTGATGCAGTTGGCTCCCAGGTTTCACTTTAAGAAACTGACTTAGATTGAAAATTGTCAAGGAGATAATTAGGAGAATAACTGAATTTACTAGGAAGAATACTAAGGATGAGGGAAATTGGACTGAAGCATTTGAGTGCCCGAAATAGGCTAAAATTAGCACTTGTTGGCCTGGATGTCTATTTTTCTAATGTGCTTTTCTTCTAACTGATTTCAAAGTAAACTTAGAAGCTGTGCATAGGACGAGGTTTTAAGATTTCATTTCTGTAGAAGACGGAGGAAAAGTACATTCAGATGAATTAATTGATGGCACAACCCACAAAATGCTATTATAAAAAGAGGATGTAAAGGGAAAGGAACTATGGCTGTTAAGATCTTTTTCTCTATTCTCTAGATTCAAAAGAAGAAAAGTTTTATATTTTATTTTTGATTTACTAGAGAAGTTTGCAATTATTTAGTATATTTAACCTTAAGTTTAACATTTAAGTTTTAAAACCTTAAAAAGTCCCTGAGTAGGGGGAAAAAAAAATAAACAGATGGTATGTTTCAGTTGGGTATTTAGTTGCTCCCTGTACCCTAAACACAACAGAATTTTTGGGGGGAGAAAGAAAAACTTTTTTTATTATTAACTTACTTTTTCAGAAAATATGAAAGTATTCAGAAATATACAATCACTATAATACAATCACTATAATAAACTAACAACATGATTAATATTCAACATTTTTGAAATTGTGGCATCTCAATTTGTTTCTGTAGGTCAGATTAAAATGAAAGAGAAATATAATTTTATTTTTAAACTCAAGAAATCAAGAAAGGCATTATCAAATTATATGTTCTATCTTCTTGAAATAAGTTTGTGGGCTGGCTCGGAACTCTCAAACTTTACAGGACTCCTGAAAATATTAATGATTTACCAAAGGAGTCACCGGATTAAACAATTTGGAATTCTCAGTAGGGAGTAAAAGAATCCTCAACTCATTTTTTATTGAACATGTTGGTAAATTTCAGAAATCTTGTCTTCAAGAAAGTTCAGAAAACTGTGATGCAATTTCTTTCATGAATCTAGATGAACAGAAAGACATTGTATTCTTATCTCTCTGAGAATTTGGCCATGTTCTTGAGAAGGAAAATCATGATTCATTGTTCAAAAATACATGAATGAAAAGAACAATGTGAAAATTTTAAGAGATTATCTGTTGCATCATTCTATTGCCTTTTTTGACTGCCTTTTGATTTCCAAAAAAATCAAAGGACTATGGCTAGTTTTCAGCATGGTAGAACAAAAGGAATCAGAGGTTTTCAAATTTGTAACCATACACACACATTTAAGATAATTTGCAGAACCACTTAGAGTGAAGTATATGTGAGTATTTGATGTAGATACCCAATTAGTCTGGTAATAAAGTCTGTATTTTGATATTCAAGTAGGCAACTATCTATAATAGATATTGAGTTTGAGTCTTACACAAGCATTAGAGAGTAAACCATTATAACAATTATTTAACAGATTTTGGACATGGAGTAATGGTAAAACAGGTTCTTGAACAATTAGTTGGTACAGATTTCATGGAAAAACTACAATACGGTTAATAAACTATTCTGCATCATAAATGTAAAGGAATTATTTTCACAACCATCATATTTAGCATATTTGCTGAAGTTTATTTCTTAATTCACTTAGTGACTTTTAAAATTATCTATTTTATCTTGCAATCTATGAAGTAAATCAGAATTTTTTTAATTGTTAAGTTACTCAGTGTTAAGAATATATCCCCCGATCATATTCTAAACCTCCAAACATCTAGCTTTGCACCGAAGAGACCCTTAATGAATATATTTCCAGCTGAAGGCACATGTAATTTCTTCAGAATCTTAATACAGGTTTCAACTTGAGACAGCCACGATTAGCACAGCAATATCGACAGCACACAACAACAACATCATCATCTACCCTCCTAATCCAGAAGCCTAAATCTCAGTTTAAGTGAGAAATGACTGATCCACATACTCCACTTTGGGAGTAGAATGAAGACTTTTTTCTTTAGCGGTAGGAGAAAAAGATGCATTGTGGACAAAGCTTTTATGGTTGACAATAAGTTACTTTCTTCTTCTTACTAGTTCTGTGTTCATCTCCCAGCTCTTTCTTCTCACGTCTACCAGAGAAAGGGTACCAGTTCTCAGTTTTGAAGGAACAAAACTAAACAAAAAAGCCCACACTGTTCGGAGTGTAAGCCCTGATCGTGGGCAATAATAACAGCAGCTTGTCTTGCTGGCTGTGCAGCAGTTTCAACAACTGTCTTTGCGACAGTCTGAAGATAGAGTGAGCTCAAAATCCCACCTCCCTTCCAAGTCCCGAGGATTAATGCTGTTATTATTTATTCTTCAACTTACAAGAATGGGCAGGGCGAGCCAGCAGGGCAAAACCAACAAGTGGAGAAAACTGCCTGACTTTTCCCATTCTTACTAGGTGCCATGACTACAGTTGAAGCTTTATTTTAAAATACTGAAGGCTTCCACCTCCGTATTTGTAGAAAGAATGACATTACTATAGTAACTCAGACATCTAAGACAAAAACTTTCAGTGATTTGCACAAAGTTCACAAAGGGAAGTCAATATGGGAAAGCCAGAATTGGAGACATTTCAGAAAAACTGTGTTGCTGACTTCAGCCCTAAGCATGAAACCATGAACTGTTAGAAGAAAATTAGCAAAGTACTAGATAATTAATTTTTTAACTCTTGACATGACATAGGAAACACAGGTTAATTTATCCTAATGTGATTTCTATTTTTTGTTTAAAATAAGTCAGTAACTCAATGGAGTGATTAACATTCTAAAACAACAAATGATCATATTACTGCAAGGTCCTGACTTACTGTAAAGTCTCAGAGGTAAAAATGCTTTGAGCCGATAGTGAAACTCCATCCTTTTGTAGGTACGCATGACTCCTCATAAGGTAGAGCATGTCTGGTGCCCTGCTGTTTGGAAATGACCCAAAGGCAAAAGGGAAAGATGAAGTTTCAACAGGAAGACTGAGTATCTCGGAGGATTTGCTCCAAGATGCCGACTCTTGCCTGCGAGTTACAATTTCCAAAACAGGCTTCACTAGCAGTTTTGAACTATTGTTACTGTTTGAGTCTCCGGCCCTGGCATGATGATGGCGGTCTCTGCAGTTAATACAGTTCATTAACTCTGGATGGCGATCCTGAATAATTTTAGAAGCAGGGAAACAGCATGAGAGGGTCTTGAAAGGTATAACTCAGACGGGCAAAATATATTTTCTCTGACCTTTTTACCCTTTTTTCTTTTTCTTCCTTCCTTTCTTTTCTTTCTTTCATTTTTCATTTTCTCCTTCTTTCTTTCGTCCTTCCTTCCTTCCCTCCCTTCCTCCTTCCCTCTCTCTCTGTCATACTTTAGTTACTTATTTGACCCTGAGGAGGAAGCATGCATATCACTGAATTGAATCTCAAGTATTTTCTTCCCAAATATGTTTTTCTTAGTTATCTTATAAGAGAAATACAAAACTCTTTTTTTAAATTATGGAATATTGGCTTAAATTTGAGGTTTAACCTACTGAAATTTGATATTTCTCTGAAGAAATTGGGTTATACAAGAAAAATTCCAAAACTGATGGTAGGTCTATGTTGCAAATTATCATTTGTAGACTTGTTACTGCCAGATAATTTTAAGCTTTAATAGAAGGAAGGTTAAGTATTAGTGCATCACTGAATTTATAATAAAAATAATGGCTTGTAATTGTGAAAAAGTTGGGTATATTCTGAATTAAGCTCACATTAGAGCTGCTGGTCTCTGGTTGCCTGAAGTGTCAATGGGGAGGTTAGAGTTCTTTGTACGGTAAAACTTGCCATATGGGCTCTTGTCCAGGCAAACCCTCCACTGTTACATAGGATGAGAACCTGGCTCTTGTAGCTGAACGAGCTGCTGAAATCTGATCTGCTAAAGTCCAGTCTGCAGGAAGCTGTCATCACTTCATAGAGTTTGCAAAACTTAAAAGAGGACCACTTTCACTTTCAGACTTTTTATAGACGAGAGTACCAGCTAGCTATTTCTCATACTGAGGCATTGCAACAAGTTGCATCTTTTGATTAATTTGTATTGTTTATGGCCTTTTTGGTTTTCTTTTCTTTTTTTTCTTTTCTTGCTGTATCCTTGATTTCTCTATAAACCTCTGCATCATACAGTGTGAGCACCCAAAGACTGGGCAGTTTCATGGATGAAGGATAAAATCCCTGCATGTATTTTCTAGCTGTCTTTCCCTTTTTACTAATCGTCTTCATTCCTTCTACTCTTTTATAATAGCAAAGCCACACCCTTGTTTTCACCAGGGATCCACAGAAAGCACTTTGTTTCGAAGTGTGCCGGTGATTGGTTTGTGAATCATTTTGTAAAACTTGTACAAGAGTTAGCATATAGAGGTAATACCTTCCTTGTAGAGACCAATGAGTCAATATTTCTCAGACATCTCCCACCTGAGAAGACAATAAGCCTCTTTTCTAAAATGATCACACATTCCAACATCATTTATTCTTTTCTGTGAATTTAATCTGAACGGGACAAGAATCAGCTTTGTCTGCACCAAGAAAAGTTGCTCTGAAATTCTGCAAGATGTTACTTCTATTTTCAGCTTTTAAAAAATTTTCACTAATATAGTATTTTCTCTTATTTTTGTAATATAAGTTTTAACTTTGGAGTACACTTAAGTGAAGGCAGGAATGCAAACAGAAACCTGTACACCAAAGTTCATCGCAGCACTTTTCACAATAGCCAAAAGGTGGAAACAACCAAATTGTCCATCAACAAATGAATGGATAACCAAAATATGGAATATAGACACAATGGAATACTACTCAGCCCTGAAAGGGAACTGAAGTCCTGATGCATGCCACTATATGGATGAAACCTTGAAAACAACCTACTGAACAAAATAAGTTAGTTATAAACAGACAAATACTATGTGATCTTACATGTGTGAAATACGCACATATACAGAAACCACAGATTATTAGTGGTTACCAGAGGTGAAAGGAGAGTGAAAGGGGGAGTTTTTGCGTAGGTGGCATTGAGTTTATATTCATGGTTGTGGAATGATTTGGAAAAGGATAGCAAGAATAGGTGCACAACTTGAATAATGTCATCAATGCCACTGCTTTGTCAGTGTAGAAATTGTGGAGATGCCGTTACATACATTTTCACCACAATATATTTCTTTTAAAAAAGTTATTTTATTTTAAGAGAACTAGAAACAGAAAATGAGAGGCTCCTTCTATTGACTATATAATTGATTAGGTATATATTAAAATAGTGTTTGCTAGGAGCCATTACAAATTATGAGATGAAGAATCCTGAACTGGATCCAAACAAGTGAATATAATACAAATAATTTCAGCTGAGAAAATATGTTTTTTCAGCAGGAGAGTATAGAAACTAAGACAAAGGAATAATATACATTGTATAGGATTTACATACAAGGTTGAGACTTTTCAAAAAAACATCTATAAAGGACTCCCCCCATACATCTATCTGTATTTGATATCTTGAGGGACACATGAAGGGAACATATGTTTCTTGCCCCCTAAGAAGCTTACAACCTACCTCTGAAGAGGACTTGCATATATGAAAAACAGCTATTCAAAATAGCTCAAATGAAGCATAGAGCAAGTCTCAAAGACAGAATGCCTAAGGATGGAGATGTGGGAGTCGAGGATGACTGAAGTTTTCATCTGGAAGATATGGGCTAGTATGATTAAAATCATTGAAAGATATGATTGGCTCTTTAAGTGTTCATCTGCTAACCAAAAGGTCCACAGTTCAAATCCATCAGCCACTCCTGGGAAACCCTATGGGGCAGTTCTCCTCTGTCCTATAGGGTCGCTATGCGTCGGAAATGACCACAACAGGTTTGGGTTTTTTTTGGTATTGGCAGGCTATAAACCCATAAAGCACCCTTGTCCAAGGCAAAGGTAGGATTTTAATTCATTTTGTTCTAATGCCAAAAACCATGCTATATTTGACCAATTTCTACCACCTTAACACATAGTTGGTTTCTCTCTCTCTCCTTCTTTCACTCTTCCTTTAAGAAAACTTCCTTTTTTCTGCCATAAAAGACAAGAAGACAGACTTTAATATGACTTCAAGTTGCATTTTTTATAATCTTTGAGACCTGAGTTGTCCATGGGAACTTCCACTCTATTTGTCCAGGAACCCTCTGAGAAGTTCAGGTGTGTGTACCTGGTCTCTGGAACTTTGAGCTGGTCAGGGGTGCTCCATTTTTTGAGACAGGAAAGTCTAAACAAATCAGGAATATCCCAGGAAAAAAATTATTTGGACTGAGAACACAACTTCACTGGCAGATCTGTGGTTAAAAGTAAAGGTCAAGTGCAAAAAAATAAAAACAAAAAATAGAGACAAATTCTGAAGACAATAGGCGAATAGGGGAATGAGTGGCAGTTTAGCACTTGATGGTATTTTCAGAAATATTTTACCAAAAACTTTAGATGTTTATTGAAAATAGTTGCCTGAATTATTGCATTGTTTTTATCACCTTCTCCACACCTATCAAATTACCTTTTACCGAGATGTTTCCAGAAGACATTCCTCTTAGCTCTCAAGCCTGCTTTTACTCTCACTTTCTCCTTTCGCCCAGAGCAAAACAGTACATTTACTTGTCAAAGCTGATGATCTTAAGGCATGGAAATCACCATGCCTTCCGTAAGCAGACTACAGGAACTTTGTGACAGAATCCTAACCCTATGCTGAACCCTAGGGCTGATTTAACATCTTAAAACATCACAGTGCTGTAGTTTTATAATATAAAGCTTGTTTGATACGTATCTAAAACAAGACAAACGGCTATTAGGCATAGATCAACAGGCCAGCCCCTCCTCCTCCCCATCACATGGCCCAATTTTGGCCTCTTATCAGTCTTGGCAGTTCAAATTTACCCAGAGGTGCCTCAGAAGACAGGCCTGGCTATCTGCCTCTAAAACCTCACAGCCTTGAAAACCCTACAGAGCAGTTCAACTCTGCACACATGGGTTTGCTATGAGTCAGAACTGACTCAATGGCAACCACCAACAACAACAATATGTTAAAATTAACCAGGAGACCATGATACTGGCAAAGCATTGTCATAAGAGATCTCCATAATCTCAAGGGAAAATATTTCCAAAGATTAACTTCTTCCAGTGACGGAAATAAGCTAAATTATAAATTGGGGCTCACTGCTTATTTGTAAGTACCAATTACCAAAGAAAAGAAAAATTCTTGCAATGTTAAATAACAAAAATATAATTAGGTCAATGTATAATATAAATCGCTATCCGTATCATTTGTACCTATGGATAAGACATACAAAAGGTTAATAATATCTATAATGTTACTATCAGAAAAAATCAACAGCATCTTTATTTATGTATTTATTCTACTAATATTTGTGAAGCATCTACTATGTTCCAGGCACTGTACAAGTCATCAGTTGAAGAAAAGTTCCTTCATGGAGTTTATGTTTTAATGAGAAGAGATACACAATTAGAAAATATTAAAAAGCATATCTAGTAGTTACATGGTAACGGCTTTGAAGAAAAATAAATGTGGGAAGAAGAATAGGAATGGTAGGAAGTGGGTGGCTCTGATTTTAAAGAAGGTGTCAGGTCTGGAAAAGCATTACTTAAAGTGATAACATATGAACAAAGTCCTGAACAAGGTGAGAGAGCAAGCCATGTTGATATTTTAGGCTGTGAGAAGAGCAAGCACAAAGCTCCTGAGGTAAGGTGTACATATCATGTCCAAGGCAAAGCAAGAAGGCCAGTGTAGCTAGAGCAGAGTGACTGAGGGGGACAGCAGTAGATGTAATCAGAGAGGAAATGAGGAGCCAAGGCTATTCACAGGGTCTTGTGAACCCTGCTAAGAACTTTGTCTTTTACCTTGAAAGAGAGAGGGATTTAGAGTTGAGATTATGTTTTATTGAGCTACAGATGTTACTAGTACTCATTCTGCTTTTTCTTCATTTCATTGTGCTATTTACTATTATTTGTCTATACATTGAAAAGAATTTAAGCAATATGCCTTGGTATAACCTTTACATTTGACTTCCACCTATTTCATTTAATTTTTACACATCACACTCAATATGTTGTCACTGTTTCACTGGCTTATAAAAACTATGAGTCCCTTAATGGATTCAACTCCAGGCTAATTCTTATACAAAATTTACTTGTCTATTGGATGCCTACAGTCTAATTACAGATTACACTAACGGGCAATTGATTTCATCTCTTTGTGCCTCAGTTTCTTCAAATGTAAAATGGGAATAAAAGTAGTACCTACTTCATAGGGTTGTGTAAAGATAATTATGTTGCTACAAGCAAAGTGCTTAGAATGGTGTCTGGTATGTAATAAGGGCTATATAAGTACTTGCTATCTGTGTATCTCTATGTTTTTATAAAGAAAGGGGTAAAATAAGAACAGTCTGAAACATCTCATGGCATGCACTTTCTGTTGCAGTCATGATTATTGTTGAACTGTCTGGAAATATACAGTATGAGTAGTTAATTTGTTATAAAGAAAGTTATAAATGTTTCCCATTTTCCTTTATATAGAGTTTAATGTCTGACTTTAGGTTTATGAAGTGGCTAGAATAAATATAATAATAATTTTTGGTAGAGAGATAGGGTCTTAACCATGAGTGACATGTTATGAACCAAGCATTGCTTGGGGCAGAGATTTTATCCTTCATTCTCTATATAATCCTTGTTGGTGGTCCCATTTTTTAAAAATTTGGCATAAACTTAATACCTGCATGTAATAGTTATAGAGAACATTGCATTCTGTAAATAATATACCAACTTTGAGAAGAAACAAAACACTGGAAAACTAGTATATACTGATGTAAAGGGAAAAAATCAAAAGTAACCAGATTCAATCACCTAGTTACCTAATGTATATACAAAACTGTAATGTGGCCAAAGCCCTACTGTTATTATCAACACTTCTGTGAAAAACCAAATGAGATACCGTCAACAGAATATTGCTTTGTCTGATGGGCTGCGTGTCGAAGAGAACAGGATCCCAAAGTTAAAAGGGTACTAATATAGTTACTGAAAGATGAAAGGCCAGATTGCTCCATCAGCAAAACTGTTATCTTCAGCAGAACAGTTTTCTCCTAGCAGCCAATGCCAAGTGTTAATAACTCTGTTAAATATTTTTTTAAACATTTAAATGTCAAGGTGTCCAAAACTATAATAATAATAAGTTGATGTGCACTCTTAACTCTGAGGAACAGAAATATTTCTTTCCTAAACAAAAAAGGGTACTTTGTTTAGTAGAGTATATTTTCAAAAATCAGACACATAAGAGTAACAATGTATGTCTTTACTTCTTTTCAATGTCCTTTCTGTTATGCTTTAAGTCCATTTGTGCCAAGAGTAGCACTTTCTTTTTCTCCATGTAGTCAAATATTTAATGTCACTGGGTTATTAATCACACTTTGCAGTTAGATGACCTGAGTTTGAAAAAGCATTGCTTATAATTCTACAAACACTCATTTATCCCTTTAAAGAAATCACACTTCTGTGCTTTTTAACACATTTTATCCAAATTATTCAGTTTATGCAATTATCATAGCTTTGCCATTCTTCAGAGGATCCATGTTATTAATTTGCTGATGTAATTATATTCTTTGAAGGGAAACCGTAAGATCTAAAGATGCACTCCAGGCAACATGGTGCTATGGAGAGAAGCACCACACTGTCCCTCCACAACAAAGATTCGAAAGACTAAGTCAGAGACAAACGTTAATCCTGAAACCCTAAGCATCAAATGAAGAGACAAAGAACTTAGCCAAGCACCAAATGGAATAAGAAACTGACTGAGAACAGAGAGCGAGGAGAGATACATGCAGATGTCCCCTAGCAGCTAACACAGCATGGATCTGCCATGTTGGACTCCTATCAGAGACTGGCGAACAGAGGGTACAAGAGAGCAGCTTCACAGAGCTTCCAGCAGGAGACAGAACAACCGGTAACCAACAATATATGCTTTCGTACCCCCCACCTTTCTTCATCCCCACTTGGCCTCCTCTACTTCCTGTAGCCACAGTCTCTTGGCGGGGAAAAACTGGCTTCAACCCGGTGCTGCTTGGATTCCACCTGCCCACACTGGCCGGCTCCCCGAGTGCCATTTGTTGGCTGCTGGTGTTGCTTTCTTCTGCTTCTTTAGAATTCTTCCTTACCTATCACCACCTCTGCCTCCTTTCTCTCAACTACCTGGCTCCCTGTGCTATCTTTGCTTCTTCCTGAAAGCTGTGAAACACTGCTCAACTGTGAAACTGGTTCCCGGCCTATGCCACCACGCTGGTGGGATCCCCAGGGCCTTTTGTCTGTTTGTTTGTTCTGATTTGTTCTGTTTTGCTTAGTTTGTTTGTTTGTTTACTTTTTCCTTTTCTCATCCTTGGAGCCCCTTCTAGCCAGGCAATGCTGTGTGGCCCAGGAGCTACTCCCTTACTCTGCACAGACATGCAGCAGGACCCCTGGGGGCATTTCTTTTTTCATGGTTTTTTTCTTTCTTTTTTTTTATTTTTGCTCTTTTGTTTTGTTTTGTTTTTTCTTTGTTTTGTTTTCTTCTCTCTCTTTTTTCCCTTTTTCTCTTTCTTCATTTCCAAGTTTCTCGTCTGTCTATACTTACCTTCTCTTCCTGTCTCCTGAATACCTGGAGCTGTGTGACATCTCTACCACTTATAGCCAGGCTGTACTTCACAGCCTGGGAGCGACTTCCCCAGTCCTTACAGCCACATTGTTGGGCTCTGTGGGGATTTTCTAATTTTTATTTATTCATTTTTTTCTTTTACCCTTTTTTTCATCTTTTTGTTTTTCACCAATTCTCAGTCTCTCATCTCTCTATTCCAAAAGCAAGCTCCCTTAATACTCTTTTTTGTTTGTTTGTCTGTATGTTTTTGGCCCCATTCCTCTCTCCTCTTTCCCATACATACCTTAGCTCCACACATCACCATCACTCCCTCCTTCCTGTCTACCTGCACTTTTTACGGAACATCACACCCCCAAGCAGCATAGGCACAACCTACCAGAACCTGCCCTGCACTGATTCTCAGCCTTCTCTGTTGGCCCTAGTACGTGCCACGAAGAACTCATCTCAGCAATTCCCCTTCAACTGAACCTGCTCTGCTGTATCATACCTGAGTGACTGACCCTGCCCATTGGAGAAGAAGGTGAAAAGTATCATGCCTACAGATGACTAAACAACAAAGAACACACAGCCTGCCTGCTCAGAATAACCAAATAAAATAAAAAGTAGGAAGAAACAAACAAATCTAAAATCAATAAATGAGGAAAATAACTACCGAATGTCCCGAAGACAGCAGACAATATCAAAACATTTACAAAAACAGGACAGGATGGTTCCAGTAGGCGTCCAAAATAAAATATCAGATGACTTTCCAGTAGAAGAAAAGGCACTACAACTATCTGATATGGAATTCAAATCTCTAATATTCAGAACTATCCAAGAGCTAAAGCAAAAAGCAGACAAAAATGAGGAAAAAATAGACAAATTCATGGAAAATACAGACCAAAAAATGGAAGAATTCAGGAAAATAATACAGGAAGAAAATGCTGAAATAAACTCACAACTAGAAATCATATAAAAACAATAATTAGAAATCCAAAAGATAAACAAGATTTCAGAAATGGAAGGTATCATAGAAGGGCTGAGGAGCAGGTTTGAAATGATGGAAGACAGGATCAGAGAAATGGAAGACAAACACATGGATACAATTCTGTTTGAGGAAAAATCAGGAAAAAAAAAGCAAATAAAAATGAAGAAACCTTCAGAATTATGTGGGATACAATCAAAAGCAAAAATTTGCAAGTGATTGAGAAAACAGAAAACACAGAGAGGATAATTGAAGAACTGCTGACAGAAAACTTCCCTAATATCATGAAAGATGAAAAACTGACCATCCAAGAAGCACAACAAACCTCATATAGGATAGACCCCCAAAAGAAAATCACCAAGGCATATCATAATTACACTTGCTAAAACCAAAGACAAACAAAGAATCCTGAGCGCAGCTCGAGAAAAACAAAAAGTCACATACAGAGGTGAAACAATAAGACTAAGTTCAGATTATTCGGCAGAAACCATGCAGGCAAGAAGGCAATGGAAAGACATATATAAAACCTTGAAAGAAAAAAACTGCCAGCCAAGAATAATATATCCTGCAAAACTCTCATTCAAATATGATGGTGAAATTAGGTCATTTCCAGATAAACAGAAATTAAGGGACTATGTAAAAACCTAACCAAATTTACAAGACTCATTAAAGGGAGTCCTTCAATCTGAGAACAAACAACATCAGACCACAGGCTGAATCTAGGACTCAGGATCGTACCAGCCAGATACCAACCTAGGAAATGAGCTCTCAGGGACCATGCAAAACCAAAAGAATTAGAATGGGGAACAAGAGAGGTTAATCTGTAAATGACAACAACATCAGAACAATAAGAGGGAATAAACGATGCAGGTATAGAACCTTGTAACAGAGAGGAAGGCAAGGTGATACCAAGTAATATTAGACTACTTCAAATCTAGGAAGATAAGGGTAATTTCAAGGTAGCCACAAAGAAAGTTGACAAACCTACTCATCAAAATAAAGAAGAAAGACAGAAAGTCTCAGTAAAAACAAAACCCATGAAAGCAAAAGAAATGAAAAAACAAAACCACAAACAAAAGAATTCAGCACAGGAGAGTAAGAGGAATGAAGAAAACATCAGCACCACAAAAAAAGCACTACAAAATGACAGCAATAAACTCACAACTATCAATAATTACACTGAATATAAATGGCCTAAATGCACCCATAAAGACATGGAGAGTGACAGAATGGATTAAAAAAAAAAAACAGGACCCATCAATTTGCTGTCTACAAGAGACACATCTTAGAAACAAAGAAGTAAATTTATTAAAAACCAAAGGATGGAAAAAAATATATCAAGCAAACAACTACCAAAGAAGAGCAGGAGTGGCAATACTAATTTCAGATAAAATAGGCTTTAAAACAAAATCTACCATAAAAGACAAAGAAGGAAACTATATAATGATTAAGGGACTATCCATCACGGAGACATAACCGTAACAAACACCTACGCACCCAATGACAGGGCTCTCACATACATAAAACAAACTCTAACAGCACTGAAAAGAGAAATTAACAGTTCCACAATAATAGTGGGAGACTTCAACATACCATTTTCTGTAAAGGACAGAACATCTAGAAAGAAACTCTAAAGACCTAAAGGGCACAGTCACCCAACTTGACCTCATAGACCTATATAGAACACTCCACCCAACAGCTGCAAAGTATACATTCTTTTCCAATGCACATGGAACATTCTCCAGAATAGACCACATCTTAGGCCACAGAGCAATCCTCAACAAGATCCAAAGGTTGAGATAATACAAAGTATCTTCTCTGACCACAATGCCGTCAAGGTAGAAATTAACAACAGGAAGAGCAAGGACAAAAAATCAATTACATGGAAACAGAGTAATGCGCTGCTTACAAACCACTGGGTAATAGATAAAATCAGAGACGGAATCAAAAAATTCCTAGAATCAAATGAGAATGAAAATACATCATACCAAAACTTTGGGACACAGCAAAGGCAGTCCACAGAGGACAATTTATAGCAATAGATGCACACATCGAAAAAGAAGACAGGAACAAAATGAAAACATTAACTACAAAAATCAAACAAATAGAAAGACAACAGCAAACAAAGCCCACAGCCACTAGAAGAAAGGAACTAATAAAGATCAGAGCAGAAATAAATGAAATAGAGAATAGAAAAACAACAGAAAGAGTTAACAAAACCAAAAGTTGGTTCTTTGGAAGGATCAACAAAACTGACAAACCACTGGCCAGACTGACAAAAGAAAAATGGAGAGGACGCTAATAATCCAAATAAGAAATGAAATGGGGGTCATTCTAACAGACCAAACTGAAATAAAAAGCACCATAACAGAATATTATGAAAAACTATACTCCAACAAATTTGAAAACCTAGAGGAAATGGGTAAACTTTCAGAAACACACTACCCACTCAAACTAACACAAAGTGATGTTTAAAATCAGAACATACCCATAGCAAGAGAAGATACGGAAAAGGTAATAAAGAAAAAAAAAACCCCAACAACAACAACAACAAAAAAAAAAACCCTGGCCTGGATGGCTTCACTGTAGAATTCTACAAAACATTCAGAGAAGAGCTTGTACCAGTACTACTCAAACTATTTCAGAACATAGAAAAGGAAGTGACACTTCTGAATTCATTCTATGAAACCAGCATAACTTTGATACCAAAACCAGGCAAAGACACCCCCCAAAAAGACAATTATACACCAATATCTCTCACGAATATAGATGCAAAAATTCTCAACAAAATTCTAGCCAATAGAATTCAGAATCATATCAAAAAAATAATACACCATGACCAAGTAGGCTTATACCAGGTATGCAAGGATGGTTCAACATTAGAAAATCAATCAACATAATACACCACATAAATAAAAGGAAATAAATGAATCACATGATCATCTCAACTGACGCAGAAAATGCATTCGACAAAGTCCAGCACCCATTCCTGTTAAAATCTCTCAATAAAATATGTATAGAAGGGAAATTTCTCAACATAGTAAAGGGCATCTATGCAAAACCAATGTCCAACATCATTCTTAATGGAGAGAGGCTGAAAACATTCCCCTTGAGAACAGGAACAAGACAAGAAGCCCTTTATTTCCACTCCTATTTAACATGGTGCTGGAAGTTCTAGCTTGAACAATAATCCCAGAAAAAGGAATAAAGGATATCCAAATTGGTAATGAAGAAGTTAAACTGTCCCTGTTTGTGGCTGATATGATACTATACAGAGAAAACCCTAAAGACTCCATGAGAAAACTACTGGAACTAATAGAAAGATTCAGCAGAGTAGCAGGATAAAGATAAACATACAAAAATCAGTTGGATTTCTATACACCAATACAGAGAACGATGAAAAGAAATCAAGAAAACAATACCATGTATAGCAGATGCTAAAAAAAAAGATACTTAGGAATAAATCTAACCAGGGATGTAAAAGACCTATACAAAGAAAACTACAGAACACTACTGCAAGAAACCCAAAGGGATCTACATAAATGGAAAAACATACCATGCTCATGGATAGGTAGACTCAACATTGTGAAAATGACAATTCTACCCAAAGCAATTTACAAATACAATGCAATCCCCATCCAAATACCAGCAACATTCTTTAAAGAGATGGAAGAACTAATCATTAACTTCATAGGGAAAGGGAAGAAGCCCCAGATAAGTAAAGCACCATTGAAGAAGAAGAATAAAGTAGGAGGACTTGCTACAGTAGTCAAAACAGCCTAGTACTGGTACAACAACAGATACATTGACCAGTGGAAGAGGATTCAGAACTCAGATGTAAATCCATCACCTACGGTCACCTGATCTTCGACAAGGACCCAAAGTCTATCAAATGGGGAAAAGACAGTCTTTCTAACAAATGGTGCTGGCAGAACTGGATATCCACCTGCAAAAAAATGAAGCAGGACTCATACCCCAAATCATATACAAAAACTAATTCAAAATGTGTCAAAGACCTAAATGTAAAGCAAAAAACTATAAAGTTCATAGAAGAAAAGATAGGATCAATGCTAGAGGCCCTAATACACGGCATTAACAGGATACAAACCATAACCAACAACACACAAACTCCAGAAGAAAAGCTAGATAACTGTGATCTTCTAAAAATTAAACACTTACACTCATCAAAAGACTTCACTAAGAGTAAAAAGAGAACCTACACACTAGGAAAAAAGTTTTCGGACATTACAAGTCAGACAAAGGTCTAATCTTTAAAATCTACAAGAAAATCCAACACCTCTACAACCAAAAGACAATCCAATTAAGAAATGGGCGATGGAAATGAACAGACACTTCACCAAAGAAGACATTCAAGTGGCCAACAGACACATGAGGAAATGCTTGTGATCACTAGCCATTAGAGAAATGCAAATTAAAACCATAATGAGATACCATCTTACCCCAGCATTATTGGCGTGAATTAAAAAAAACTCATGAAAAAGGGTACACACAAAAAGAAACAATCTTTTTTGGTTATGACGGATGGGAGGAGGAACTACTAAATAGACAATAGATAAGTGGTAACTTTTGTGAGGGTAAGACAGTACACAATACTGAGGGAGCCAGCACAACTTGTACAAGGAAAGGTCATGGAAGCTCCATAGACATATCCAAACTCCCTGAGGGACTGGATTCCTGGGCAGAGAGCTATGGGGACCATGGTCGTGGGGAACATCTAGCTTAATCGGCATAACACAGTTTATAAAGACAATGTTCTACATTCTACCTTGGTGAGTAGCATCCGGGGTCTTAAAAGCCTGTGGGCAGCCATCTAAGATACTCCACTGGTCTCACCCCTTTGGGAGCAAGGGAGAATGAAGAAAACAAGATACAAGGGAAAGATTAGTCCTAAGGATTAAAGGACCAGAACTACCATGGCCTCCACCAGACTGAGTCCAGTACAACTAGATGGTGCCCGGCGCCACCACTGACTTCTCTGACTGGGATCACAACATATGTTCCTAGACAGAGCTGCAGAAAAATGTAGAACAAAATTCTAACTCACAAAAGTGACCAGACTTACTGGCCTGGCAGAGACTAGAGAAACCTCATGACCATGGCCCCAGGACACCTGTTTAGCTCAGTAATGAAGTCATTCCCAAGGTTCACTGTTCAGCCAAAGATTAGACAGCCCCGTGAAACAAAACAAGACTAATGGGCCACAACATCTCAGGAACAAAGACTAGAAGGCAGGAGGGGACAGGACAGCTGATAATAGGGAACCCAAGTTTGAAAAGGGACAGTGTTGACTTGTCGTGAGGTTGTTAACCCTTGTCATAAAACAATATGTATACTGTTTAATAAGAAGCTATTTGTTCTGTAAACCTTTATCTAAAGTATAATAATAAAATAAAATAAAAGATCTAAAGACTTTTTTTTATTCATCATTGCTTTGCCAATCCCTTGCATGTTGCTTATATTAGACAACATATATTTGTTATTGAATAGTGAATACAGTATGGGTCTGGAGATTGGAGTAAAATTCAGTCTCTATCATGAACTAATTGTGCGGCCTTAGGCAAATTCATCCAACTTTCTAGTTCTCAGTTTCCTCCTCTGTTAAAAAATAATAATAGCTAACATTTTGTGAGCAATTATTGTGTACCAAATGATGTTCTGAGAAATTTACATATATTAGTTTTTTAAACTCTATAGAAATCCTGTGAGGTAAGTACTCGTATTATTCCTAGTTTATAACTGAAAGAATTATATCCCAGTAAAAGGCAGAACTGGGAATTTGAATCCAGCCATTCAGGCTGGTGGCTAATGCTCTTAGCCATTACACTATATAGCTTCCCTAAACCCCTAGATGATTTCTGAGTTCTATTCCAAAATCAGTTCTGAATACTGGTGAAGTTAAAAAAGGAAAAATAGTTTCCATTCACTGGATATGAAACCAAGCTCAGTCTTTGATTTCTTGTAAAGCTACTTTCTCTTAGGCTTGCTAAGCCTCAACATTCTTATTTGTAAAATGGTCATAATAACAATTCACTTGTTGCATTGCTCTAACAATTAAACTAGTGTCCATAATGTATTTAATAATCATTTAATAAATTTAATAAATGACATAATTTTAGTGTTGGAATAATAAAAATAATAGGTATGCTTATGTGATTTGATTTAAATAAAAGAATAAATAGTTTCAATATGTATTTCTTTGAATTATCATATGTTTGGGAGAATGGGGCATGCTGATTTCTAGTCAGAGTAGTTCAAACTAAAGATCTATAGTGACTGAATTATTTGGAAAATTATGTTTGCCACTTTTTTTGTGGTAACACCTTATCCCAAATACACCCACTCCTCATTTATTGACATGCTTCAGTCGTTATGCAAAAATGGACATTATGCAAAAATAAAGGACGACCACATCAGATCACAAAATGGAGGATGGCCACATCATTACATAACTGCCAAATTACATCATTACATAACTGTCAAACCACTGAGAATCATGGTCCAGCTAAGTTGACACATAACCACCACAGCCAGCATCACTCTTACCTCACTCCTCAACATCTGTTACTGCCAGATGTACATCATTAATGCACAAAATGGTTGGATAGTAGATTTTTTACTATAGTCGTAAATGTGAAATGTCAAATAAAGAGTCAATAAGTGAAGAGTAGGTGTAGTAGCAAAGTCTGGGCTAAAACAGTTGCTACTAGCAGCAATTAAAGTAAAACAAAGCAAAACAAAAAACACCAAACAACAACAATCCTATGTTATTTAACTCAATGCTACCCCGAGTTTACAGATAAGGAAACTGAGGCTCATGGTCAAACTGCTAAAAGGCAGAGCTAGGATTTGAAGATTGGTCTGTCTGACTCAAAGTCTCTTTATTCTTAAGTGTTATATTAGTTTGCTATTTGAAAACATAGTTTTAGATAATATATACATTTCTGTAGCAGTCTAACATGACTTGACCTAGCTTCTGTTCAGTGTACTCAATTCAAAGGAAGCCATTCACTTACTCAAGACCTTATTTATGATGCACACAGTTGAGAGGGATATACAGGGTGGAAATCACAGTTCCCTGAATTAATTTTAAGCATATCAAGGAAAAGCACCTTGTTTCACTTATAGGAATAAATAGATAATTTATTACTAAAACTTTCATTTCATAGCCTGAGAATTTAACTTTATTTATTTATTTTCTAAATTAGCAGACCTGACTAAACTTGGTTTCCGGGTGAACTAGTCTAGGCAGGCCACAGGCAGAATCTTCTCAGGGAGAGATGAAAGAGAGAGAAACTTGTTAAATGGCAGTCAGCCAGTTTTAAGGAATGAACCAAGCATTTTCAGAGTCTTCAGAATATTAAGAACAGGTCATAAGTAAAAGAAAATAGGAAATAAGGACCGGAGGTTGGGAAGCCTGGAGTCAGTTCAGACTGTCTGAATCACTTACGCTGTGGTGGTGATTTGAGCTGACAAAATGTTATTGGAGGGATCACTCTCCTCAACACTGTTTGCTTTGGGAAGTCAAGCAGAGATTTATTATGGCTGAAAGCCTTTACAGCTGTCGGATGTGAATGCTGGGTTAGGAGAGTTGAAAATATCAGCCTAAATTAATATCATGAGTCGTGATTTTGAATATTTGCAACAGTTGCATTGGAAAAAAAAATAAAAGGTCAGAGATTACAATTTTATTCTACATCCATAATTATGTTTGGTTGCAAATAAAGTCAGGATGTAACAGCAAGAAAAAGGGCAATCTAGAATCCACTCAGTATGATCTAGATATCTGAAAGGCTGATAAAAAGGACTGGCAAATGAGTGGATGGTGTTTAAATGCAAGTAAAGATGTTAGAGTCAATGTCTAGAATAACACAAGAAATAAAATACTGGAAGTGAAATCTTTCTAAAAAATATTCATCTTGTAGAGTATCAATCACTATAACTCAAGTTAAGATGCCAGGCAAAAATAAATCTAGAGGATGAAGATCAAGACAGAGAGAGACAGATGATATACTAATAATTATTATTTTTATTTTTATATCTATATATCTACATATATAACTGATAGGATTATATCCATCTATTTAGCTTTGAAAATGTAAACTCAGTCCAAGACTCAAAGAAAGACTGGTTTTTACTTTCATTTCAAGGTCCTTAGACAGTGGCAGAAATGTACTCTTTTAAACAGTTTTACATATTTCTGTACTGTGGGACTACTCAGAGCCAATGTTTATTGTGAAACTCTAAGTATAGAAATGTATTATGCAGTGGTTTCTGAACTCCCTTGGCCATGGAGTCCCTGTCTCAGGAAAAACCTTACGGGCCAGGCTCCTGTGAAAACACTATGGGAAATACTGTTTCTGAAGTGGAATGTACGTTTTGGAAAAATTCTTCTATTACTTGTCCTAGATAACGATACTTACCACGCACATGTATATATCCAACTAATAATAGGGATACCCAAGAACCTAGTTAGGAGCTCAACGTGCTTGTTAAATGCATCAATGAATGTTATAATCCAGTCCTACTCATCATAAGGAGCCCTGGTGGTGCAGCGGTTAAGTGCTCAACTGCTAACCGAAAGGTCAGCAGTTTAAATCCACCAGCTGCTCTGCAGGAGAAAGATGTGGCAGTCGGCTTCCATAAACATTACAGCCTTGGGGACCCTATGGGGCAGTTCTACTCTGTCCTATAGTCACTCTGACTTGGAATCGACTCCACAGTAAAGATTGTTTTTAATCATTTTAACAGATATTCAGCCTATTCTCCATTAAAAGGAGAATCTGTTCAAATTTAAACAAATACTAACATACCTGTAGCCTATGATATGTTAATTATAATACTGACATGCGGATGTTAATGACCCAGACTACTATATTATTGCTGTAGCCTCAATGTTATCTGATCAGTCACCCTTAATACGTGAAAAAAAAAAAAAGTGTTAAAAATGTGTGTGGGGTTGGACATTTTAGCTGGATAGGTCTCTGATTTCATCAGATTAGTCCTGTTTTTATCTTAAACGCTAACTGATATGAAGAGCCTTAGCTTCCATGCTATATTGCTATGTTCAGTTTTATAATTTATATATCAAACAATTATTTTCCCAAAATTTGATAACTAAGGAATCAGGGGACTCTTAACACTGAAAAGCTCTGCGTAAATATTCATTTAATGGCTGGCACAAAATAAGGGGAGAGACCTAATTATTTCTAAATAAAGCAAAGCACAATATGAAGTATAAAATATATTTCCTAATCAAATTACCACTGCAATACTAGCAGCCAAGTAATAGGGAAAATTTCCTATCAACAAGGCTTAATGTTTAAGTTCCATATATACACTTCAAGAAAAACATAGCCCTTGAATCTGATAGAATAAATGTTTGTGGGAGTCTCTCTGCACTTTATATTGTTGTGTGTTCTGTTTTGTGTGAGTTCATAGCTCGTGGATATTTGCTAGCCCTCAATGCCAGCCACATTCAGAACACACTGAAAAACATAACCAAATACCTTTTTCATTATACTTGTTCAGTTAAAAAAAAAAATTAGAACAAAGTATAAGTGATATCCAAAGTACTAGTGGAACCCTAGTGGCATAGTGGTTAAGTGCTACTGCTGCTAACCAAAAGGTTGGCAGTTCAAGTCCACCAGGCTCTCCTTGGAAACTCTAGGAGCAAGTTCTATTCTGTCCTATAGGGTGGATATGAGTCCGACTCGACTGCAATGGGTTTTTTCTTTCTTTTTTTTTTGTGCAATGCAGAGCAGAAATAGTTTTCAGTTCTAGTGGGACGAGTGCTCGTCTGTTAAAAAGCTAGGTAAAAAAATATCCTCATCTTTAACTCGACTCAGCATCTCCTCAAAAACGTGTCTATATATGTTTCTTTTTTTTTATAGACATTGATTTAAAACTGAAATAATAATCATCTGATTAATGTTCCATTATTGACAAGATAGCAAAACTGATTCCATGTAGTTATTAGGAAATAAAATTCTAGTTCTGGTTGGAGTTTCAAATCATGACTATCAACACTGAAAAATATGAAATGAGAAATTAGTAATTATCTTGATTATTAGATCAATATTGACAGCTATATGACAATAATGGTAATAATATAAAATAATTTAGGCCCTTTCATTAGTAATTCCCATTTATTCTGTCCTGCGTTTGTTGATTAAATAAGGTAATTAATGAAAAGCACTTAACAAAGTGCCCAGAATATTACAAGTACTCATTCCAGGTAAACCATCACTATTTTTTAAAATGAAAGAATAATTCCTGAAGAAGATAATTTTAATGGCATTATTCCTACTAGGAAGGGTGGTACCAAAATATCATGCTGTGTAACTTTACATGAGTATGCTCATTGGCTTTTATAATTCTTAAAAACTGACATTATATGCCTGAGGATCTACTTCCGTAAGATTACAGCCACTGAAAAGCCTATGGAGCTCAGTTCTACTCTGAAACATGTGTCATCGCTATGAGTCAGAATCCACTCAATAGCAATGATTTGAAGAGTTAAGATTTGAAAGACAAACATGGGCTCTGAAGATTAAATGTTTATTGTAGATATTTTAAGCATAAACTAAACACTCCAACAAGATGCCCTATTATAGTCTAATCAATGAAACACACTAAAGGAACTGAACGTATTTCCCTCATAGCAAAGCACTGTGTGTTCAATGGGAGAAAATTAAAATTTGTTCAAATATTTTATTTTTGAGGTTCAAATTTTATCAGCATCAAGTCCAAAGGAATTTCCAAAACAAACAAACAAAAACCTAGCAAATCCATTTCTCAATTCATCCATTTATTTGGACTTGGTTTTCCATGTAAGAAGTCTTAATTTGTATTTTTATCCTTATTTTCACCAATCATATATTTAAGAAAATGACAAAGCAGAGTGTTTGCAAACGGGACATAATAATATTAAAACAATTCAATATTAATCTTGAGTGTAGAAACAGAGTATACAACTTGCCTGCAAATCAATAATGAAATGTTTAAGGGTCAAAACTTACAGGCAGCGAACATGGAGAGATACTTGATAGTGATAAACACAAAGTTTCATTAAGTCTGATGATTTATGTCCAATAGAAATGCCTTTTATAGATGGGATTCCTCCTGAAGTTTCTTTTTTTGTCATATTTTGGGCTAAAAAACAAACAAACTGAGATTTATAGAAGCAGACTGAGATTTATAGAAGACTGATAACAGTAAAGAGAATAGATACAGAGGTTGGAGCATCCAGGAAGAACATCAACAACAGATGACTGAAATTTTCAAGAGTAAATTAGAGAAAACTTATGAAGAACAGTCTGATGTTTGCGCCATAGAACTAGAAATAGTGATGATTGTATAGATGGAGTTGATGAAGATTCTGTGATCAAAACCTGCACCTCTAGAAATTTCAGACAAGGAGACCGAGGATTATCTGCATTTGGCACTAAAAGCATCATATAGGAAAACAAAGCTTTGAAATCCAAACAAAAAGACTCATGAGACATAGAAGAAAATCCAGAATAGCTTTTAGACACACATAGCTAATTTTTTTCATTACTCTTTGATATGAAGGGTCATGGATTAATGCATTAGTTACATAAGGTAGATTATTTGGAAAACAGTCACAGTAATTCCCCTCCCTGCCTTCATGCCCTTTAGTAATCCTCCACATTGACTCTGAGTTTGGCCAGTGATTTTCATTGGCCAACAGATCAGTAGCAAACAAGATGCCCACAGAGACTTGAAAAACCCTTGCTTACTTATTTCTGCTCTTAGGAACTCTGTCACCTCTGTGTGGAAAAGCTAGAAATATTCTATTACACAATAAGAGCTCAAATCATACTTGTTGCCCCAGAAGACAGCCTGGCAATCATTACAAATGTGAATGATGCTGTCCTAGATCATACAGTGAGCAGCCTACATACCGCCTGACTACTGACCCATGAGTAAGCCCAGTCAAGTTCAGCTGGGCTAGCCCAAACCTCAAGAACCGTCCAGTCAACCGACAGAACCAGGGTTTACGTAAATGATAACTTCTATAAGCCATTTAGTTTTAGGATCATTAATTACATAGCAAAAGTGAACAGATTCAGCTATTACTACTTAGAAGTGAGGTGTTTCTATAACAAAAACCTAAAATATTTGACACCGATTGAGGGACCAGGTCACATATAGAGCCTTAAAAAGCAGTTTGGAAACAGCAGAGACTGAAAAAATTGCAAGTGATCTGTTATAGCCAGTTTAAGAAATGGAGAAGTGCAGTATGTAGTAGTGATGCAGTTAGCAAAACTGTGTTTTGCAGTAACTTGGAAGATGGAAGACATACTTAAAACCCTTTTGGATTTGGCTAAGACAATATCCAGGTGTCATGGTTTGAATTATGTCCCCCAAAGAATGTGTGTATCAGTTTGGCTAGGCCATGATTCCTGGTACTGTGTGATTTTCCTGTATGTTGTAAACCTGCCTCTATGATGTTAATGAGGGAGGATGGGCGGCAGTTGTGACAGTAAGGCAGGACCTGATCTACAAGACTGGATTGTGTCCTGAGGCAATCTCTTGAGATATAAAAGACAGAAGTGAGCAGTGAGACAGGGGGACCTCATACCATCAAGAAAGCAGTGCCAGGAGCAGAGCGTGTCCTTTGGACCGGGGTCCATACGCAGAGAAGCTCCTAGTCCAGGGGAACACCAAAGAGAAGAAGGCCAACAGAGAGAAAAAGCCTTCCCCTGGAGCTGACACCTTGAATTTGGACTTGTAGCCTACTTTAACTATGAGAAAATAAACTTCTCTTCATTAAAACCATCCACTTGTGGTATTTCTGTTGTAGCACCACTGGATGACTAAGACACAAGGCAATATACTGATAGTGTCAGTTGTGTGCCTCTAACTGTGGATCATAACGTAGAGGAAGAAAGAGAGAGCCGCTCACTATTAGAGCAGAATTTAGAGGGAAAATAGAGGGGCCAGGGTATGTTGAGTTAAAAAATAAACTGTTTCTTATCTGCAGTCTTATTTTGCTAATAAAATGTTCTCAAAGTGAATTATATTTTGGAAGCAAAGGTCAAATGCAGGTGCTGCCAGTAAAGCATTCCATCAAAGTTAATATCAAATCAAGGTGCAGCTTAGCTATAAGGTATTTTTTTTAAAATCTCAGAAAGATTTAGGTGATGCTCGTATGCCTTCTCAGCTATTATCAAACAAACAACAAAAATAAAAAGAAAAACAGCAATCTGAACTGCCAAAGTAGAAAGCTTGTCTGAAAAATAGTGGTGGACAAGGCCCCAAAAGGGATAAGGAGTTAACCTGAATCACATTAATAGAAAGCCCACACCATTTTTAAGAGAGTTATATTGGTGAAAGCTCTGTGAGTTTAAATTAAACCACATTGAGACAGTTCGAAATGAAAAAGAGATCTCTAAGCCTCCAACTTTCTATTGGCTGGAAGCCAAATGAGAAAGCTATTCAGCTGGGAGCACAGTTCTTTTTTCTGGAAAAAGATTAGGATCTCAGATCCCTGAAGGTGAAGCCAAGAGCTACTGAAAACAATGGCCATCCCGTAAAATAGTAAAAAACAAAGGGAACTGCTTCCAAGGAATAGAACCAGACACCAAGTGTAGGAGGACTTGGCAACACTTGTCTGTCAAGAATTGAAAATTGTTATGGACTAGTGACTGGTGGCACAGTGGTTAAGACTTTGGCTGCTAATCAAAATGTCTGCAGTTCGAATCCACCAGCCGCTCCTTGGAAACCATATAGGGTCACTTTGAGTCACGACTGGAAAACCTGTAGGGTCACTATGAGTTAGAATTGAATCTTTTTTTTTTTAGTAGCTGTGATATGCTCCAGTCTTCCTTGAATTGAATAAGGATGTCTGTTGTGGTTGCCTTTCCCTTTCTCGTTTTTTCTTGACTATGTAAACAGGCTTTTTAATCCATAGAGGTTTTCATCGTGAGCATTCACAGTCAAAAAGCTACCTCCAAAGCTGATTTAGATCCTGAGACTCTGAACTTCAAGTCCAAAGCATGCTGTAATTGGATGATACATTTGGGAGTCTTAGGAAGGGATGCACATGCTTTGCATGTTGCAGAATGGGAATTATTTTGTCAAAGGGCAGGCAGTGAAAGACGATTTTGAAGAAAAAAATTGTTGCAGTAATTCTTTACCCTGAATCCATGTCCTTTGGTACTACTCAACCACACGACTTTGACTTGGTCGAGTGACTTGCTTTAGCAACCAGAGACTGGAAAAGCACTTGCTCATTGTGATTTGCTCTTTCGCTGCTCTTGGGAACCCAGTGACCACTCTGTAAAGAGGTTGAACTAGTCTGGTGTATGATGAGAGCCGCATGGCCCAGTATCTCCTATTACTGCACCTGATAGCCTGACAATTGCAAGACGTGTGAATGAGGAAGATAACCTAGGTATCAGTGCACTCACAGTTGACTTCAGACACATAAGCAGACCCAGCAGAGATAAACCAAGAAGACCCACAGAATTGTGACTAAGTAATTTTTGTTTGTTTGTTTTAAATTACTAAATTTTGGAGGAGTGTGTTATATAGGAAAAAAAAAAAAACTGATACACTGTTGTTTGTTTTATCTATAAATTTGTTCATGCTGACCCCTGAAAAAATTATATATAGTTCAAACTTCATAGTCTATACTTTAAATCAATATCAGTTAATTTTATGGATGCCTAGTTATCCACTTTAGGCTATGAATGATAATTACATTCAAGATTCAAGTGTTCCAAGAGAGAAAAATCAATACATAGCACCCTCCACGAATTGCTCTGTAACAAGTTTTTGTTACGGCAAGAGTCGTAATTGGGGTGGTGTGGATATGTTTTCTTATAGGGACATTTTACATATTGTTTATACTTGGGGCTCTAGATTTGTAAACCCAGTTGTTGGAAGTGAGCCATATAAACTATGGCTATGGAAAAAGTGTGATTTTTTTTTAACAATTCATTGAAGATTGAATATAAATTTATAAACTTTTTCTTTAAAGATTTAAGTAATTAGGTAGCAATTTCTTATATCAGAAACCAAAAGCACAAGCAACCAAAGAAAAATAAATTGGACTTTATGAAAATTAAAAATATTTGGGCATCAAAGGACACCATCACTAAAGTGAAAAGGTAATGAACACCATGGGAGAAAATATTTGCAAATCATATACTTGATAAGGGTCTACTATTAGGAATAGATTAAAGAATTACTACAACTCTACAACAACAAAACAAATACCTAATTAAAAAATGGGCAAAGGACTTTAATAGATATTTATCAAAAGAAGATATACAAGTGGCTAATAAGTGCATGAAAATATGTTCAGCATCATTAATTACTACAGAAATGCAAATTAAAATCTCAGTGAGACACTTCATACTAACTAGGATGGCTATAATTTTTTTTTAATGGAAAATAACAAATGGTGATGAGGATGTGGAAATGTGAACCCTCTAATATTGCTGGTGGGAATGGAAAATGATGTAGCTATTGTGGAAAACAGTTTGAAGGTTCCTCAAAAAGTTAAACATTTGATCTAGAAATTCCATGTCTAAGTATATAACCAAGACTATTGAAAACATATGTTTATACAAAAATGTGTATATTAATGTTCATAACAGCATTATTCATAATAACTAAAAATGCAAATAACTCAAATGTCTATCCACTGATGAATGGATAAAATGTAGCATATCCATATCATGGAATATTATTCATCCATAAAAAGGAATGAAATAATGATACAGGCTACAACATGGATGAACCTTGAAAACATCATTCTAAGTGAAAGAAGCCGGACATAAAAGTCCATATATTTTATGATTCCACTTGTGTAAAATATTCAGAATAGGCAAATCCATAGAAATGGAAAGATGATTAGTGTTTGCCAGAGGGTGGTAAAAGGGGAAATGGGAAGTGACTGCTAACGAGTAGAGGGTTTCTTTAGGGAGTGGTGAAAATATTCTGGAATTAGTGGTGATGGTAGAAAGGAAACACTGGTGACATAGTGGTTAAGTGCTATGGCTGCTAACCAAAAGACCCGCAATTCGAATCTACCAGGTGCTCCTTGGAAACTCCATGGGGCAATTCTACTCTGTCCTACAGGGTTGCTATGAGTCAGAATCGATTCAATGGCAACAGGTTTGGTTGTTTTCTTTTTTTTAATGGTAGAACAACCTTATGAATATACTAAAAATATTGAATTATACTTTGAAAAGATGAATTTTGTAATAACTGGAAAACTTGGAGCCAGATGAATTTTGGACCTCAGAAATAACAGAACATACACTAGAATATATATACGGATTTAGCAGCTCTCTTGTAACTAGAGGCATTTTTGGTGCAGAAAAAATTATTTGTCAGTTGTTAATGTATGCTGACAGAATATAATGGAATTGACAAATTACATACCATATGTTACATAACATAATCTATGTTACATAACTATCTAAGCTTTCTTAAAAAAAATTCATATTTCTGCATTAAAACATCCAAATATTTGTACTAACTAGAAAATATAAAAGCTATCCACAACCTCACATCAATTCTGGTCAAGTTTTTGTATCAAGTGAGCTAATAAGAATTCTGTGATTTTCAGAGTTATTATATTTCAGAATTGTAGAAAAGAGATTGTGGATCTATATAATATAAAATGATATTGCGACCATGTATTGATTGCTTACTGCATACCAGATTAACTATGTTAAATGACTCATATATCCTAGCTCATTTAATCCACACATAAATTGTTTACACTCGTTAATGGAAACAAAAAGCAAAATCTCTCATTTCTCTCTTTCTCTCTCAAAATTGACACAGAGTGATGCTTTTCTACCAAACTCAAGGGAAATCAAGCCAGGATAAGGTTGCAACTTGAGGAATTTGCTGATTATAGAAGTGCCAAGACATTTAGAAGCTGTCTTGTAACTAGAGGCACTTTTGGTACAGAAAAAACTATTGATTAGTTGCTAATTTTTTTTTACTAACTCCTGATTATATAACCATGCACCTAGAAGTCTTAAGTATATCTCAAAGAGGAGACTTATTTACTAACAACAAACTCTATGGCTAATAGCTGAGCCAAATAGGTAGATTTAGAATTATCATTCTATCTATTAAATGCTATGCTTACAAAGATAAAATAAGAAGGGGATAATGAGTTACTTTATTATTTAAAATTTGTGAATAGATGACATTAATGAAAACTTCCTGAGGAAACTTGAGTTGAACCATGATTTATGGAAAGCAAGCATCGTGGTTTGTTTGGTCAGAAGAACAGAGATTCTTTTATGTATTTTTTTTTAATGCAAAGAATTTGAGTGAAAAGGGGAAGAAAACAAACTCAAAGAAAAGCCATATATGAAAACAGGTTAAGTAGGCCAATGAATTTTCTTCACGGTAATGAAGGAAAAACGTGGGGAGGAGAGGATGAATAAACATTTTTAAAGAGAGAGAGAAAGAGAGAATCTAGAGGGACAGCTTCTTGAGTGAATGGAGGGAGGTTTCGTTAATTTAATACCAAAACTCATTCCATCGAGTGGATTCGATTCCGACTCATAGGCACCCTATAGGATAGAGTCGAATCTTCCCATAATGTTTCTAAAGAGTGGCTGGTGGATTTGAACTGCTGACTTTCTGGTTAGCAGCCAAGCTCTTAACCACTGAGCCACCAGGGCTCCATTAATCTAACAGACAATACAAAAATAAGAACAGTTTTAATGGATCTAATGAGATACATCATGATTTCCATTTGTCATTATCCTCAAAGATATGAACTGGCCACAGTTTAGTAAAATATCACAGTAATTATTTGATTGATAAACATTATAGTTGCTTCAGACAAATACTGTTTCTTTTGCCACCCTTGGGAACAGTAAAAGCCTATTTTAAATGGAAGGATTTGGTAAGCTGGGACAATGGCCTGTGTGTGTATTGGGAGCCACATAGACATACATGACATAAGATGGAATTTGAGGTCTTTTAATTCTATTTTAAATGCTATTCATATATTCTCAGATCTTAGACTTAATGTCAGGAAGTAACTTCACAGCCTTTGCTATGAGTAAAGGTCAATTGTGGGTAAAGCTCAATTGTTACTATTGTATTTACTACCTGATAAATGACACAAAGGGAACAATGAAACAATTATGTCTTTTCCCATTTCCATAGCAAAAGTCATTTTTCTTAATCAGGCTTCAAGACTCAGAACACAAGATTTTCATTGCCATGTCGTTTGTTTTTTTCCAAATGCCCATGAGCAATGCATACATACATGCACTTGTGCACACTCACACCTCTATCAATTCAACAGAGTTCAATCAATGCTTGTAGAACTTAGTCTCTGTCTACTGTATGTTAAACAGATGCAAAGAGATGCGAAGACGAATAAGACGTTTGGGGATTTATTTATATTCTAATGAGTTCAGATACATTCAGGATGATATGATCATGAACTACTTAGACAGTACCTTCCATTATTCTGTAATTATTTGATTTTTTGTTGCCACGTTACAAATAAAAATCTCCCTGATGATCTTTCACAAGTTAAATATTTATTAGGATCTCAGCAAATACTTAGTTGATTCATGATATGTTGCTTTAGGCAAAATTTACTTTCCCAAAGAGTCTGAGAGATATTCAATGGCTACTACGTTTCAATTTGATAGAATTCCTATAATAGCTATCTGTAGGCTACATTTTCTTCCAAAGATTAATCTGGTTTGGGTGGAAATTTTTGATAAAAACAGATCTAACACAACCTATAAAAATAACTCTAATTACATCAAATTGTGGTGCCACAGTTACTGTGGGAAGTACTAGCTCTCTAAGAAAGCATGATCTTAAAACAACTTTTAAACAATTTGTTGCTTACTCTATTACTTTATGAGAGACAACTTGAGACTTATCATGCTAAATTTGTCCTCAGGGAAACATTTACTATTTTCAACATGATATACACAGGAAATCTCCCCACACACATCTCACTAAGACAAAATGTACCTTCGAGATTGTAGATTTGGAGTGAACCATGACCGATGTGTTTTATGAAAATAGCCTATTATTTATAGATGGATGGATTTATTGCAAGATACTCAGACTTCCTACTTGTTAAACATCATTCCAAGATAAGGTCACTTTTCAATTATCAGCCCTGATAAAAATAATCTATATGTATATGGCACTCTGTAGGTTGCAAGTGCTTTCGTGTCATATATCACTTCTTGTAACATTTAACTATATTGTTTAAAACATCAGATGATCTAAAAATAATTTATACTTGGTTGTGGAAGACATCTTGGGAATGGTAACAGCAATTTGGTGAGTCTTCTACATGCCCCGTACTTTCTCAGAAGCAGACTGCCTGGTTTCTAATGTGGCTGTCACTTATAAGCTGTGTTAGCTTGGGGAAGTTAATGAATCTCCCTTGCCTCAGTTTCCTCAACTACAAAATAGAGATATTTGTAGTTACTGCATAGGATTTTTGCTAAAAGTATAGGAGTTAATATTTGTAAAGTGTATGGAAAAGTGCTTGTCCAGAGTAAGCGATATATAAATGTTAACTGCTACATTATTTTTGGCAGCAGCTCTGTGTCATGGTAATTATCACCTCCATTTACAGGCGAGGAAAATAAGTTTACACAACAAATTAACAGAAAAGACAGCCTTCAAATCCAAATCCAAATATTTTAACTTCATATCCCGTAGTAGCTATTGTTAGTTTTGTTGTTGTTGTTGTTTTTAATCAGATTATAGACAATTCTTTTGATTCTTGCTGATGATGTTTGTACCAAGTCCACAAAAAAAAAAAAAAGATTTTACCAAGGAGAAGTCATGTTTTTTATTGTGTGGGGTAAAGAATTTAACTTTACCCAAAGTATTTGGTCTTTGCCCTTGTTTCCTGAAAAATTACTCTAAACTCTTGAGATTTTTTGAGTAATTGAGGTGCTTCTGTTACCTAGGCCTTCAGACCACACCTAGGGTTTGTGCTACTGAGTGGGGACTGGCCTGACCAGAAAGACCATCTCTTGGCTTTATGTCAGCTGACCTGGACATGGGGTGTGATTCAATCAATCATGCCTATGCTGTGAGACCCCAATCATGACTACCTAATAAAGCCAATAAAAGCTCTGGGTATGAGCACTCCAAGGGCTTCCTGACTGATGAAAGACATCAATGCATGTGGGAGGATAGTACTCCCTTTGGCACATAGAAGCTCTGAGTTGGGAACCCTCACAGAAGTCACCCTATGTGCCCCTTCGCTTGTATCCTTTTTTGATACAATAAAGTTGTAGACGTAAGTTTAGCACTGTCCCTGAGCTTTGTGTTATTCCAATGAATAATAAAACCTGAAAGACTAAGGGGAGCCAGCAGGTCAGAAATGAGGGGGCTGGGAACCTCTAAGCTTACAGCTGGTATTCTGAGGGAATAGTGGAGGCCCCCAAATTTGTAGCCAGTAGGTCAGAAGTGAGGGAGACCATGGGAGGCCCTTGAGCTTACAGCTGGCATCCTGAAAGGGTAGCAGGAAAACCCCAAATTTGTAGCCAACAAGTCAGAAGTGAGGGCATCTTGGGGACTCCCACACTGGCATCTGAAGTCTTAGGCCTTCTTGACAGTCAGAAGGACTATATCCTTGTAACTTGTGAGATCTGACCTAGCTCCAGCTGGTTAGGGCCAGAGAAAGAAGTCTTGCATGGGCAGATGGTGTCAGAACTGAACAGACAGGTGGAAAGTGGGGATTTGTTATATCCTCATAGTTGAGGTCAGAAAAAGGTAGACATTTGATTTATCCACTCAGTATTTTCTATATTTTAACCCTTCCTTTGGACTCATGTTTTCTGCAACATGTATTTTTTCCACGTTTTGCTTTTCTTCACTTCTATTTCCCTAGTGCTAGGCACAATAGCTGATAGTATAATGGCTCCTGAATGAATGTACCCATTTTAGATTTTTTGATTCTACATCCATCACTTCGTTTTTTGTTTTTTGTTTTTTTTTTTGCACGTGTATGAAAATGATTTTACTTTCCAGTGATAAAACCCAAGCACAGACTATTTACTTCAACTGATTCAAGCATGTGGTGAGTAACAAATTTAGCATGCATGGATTGGAGAAATGATGTTGGATGAAAAATGTTGTCAATATATACAGATGGGTCAAATTGTTTCATTTCAGTTCAGTCTGCATTTTATTCATAAATAATGTTTAACTGTCCCTTACCTTTTTCACAAAGCTATTGTTAATTTATAATTAAGATTTGTAATGTATTTTAAGATCTTTGGATGTAAATTGATACATATAGTTAAGCAATTTAAATAGAATTAATATATTATCTTACTGTATCTACACAAACTCAGCTACATTTTAGACATTTTTAAGAGAAAGCATGTTAATATAAAATATTTTCCATTTATAAAACTCCTACCAATCTTCTTAAATTACTTTCATTTTTTTTAAATATGAAAAAGGTTATTATGGCAATATGAACTGTGAATATTCTATTAAGGGTAAATAAATGTTTAATGAGCCATTTTTAATATGTCTTGCTTCAAGACACTACTTCCAAGGGTAAATTTTATTGTGTTTGAAAATTAGGGAAATAAGTGACACTCTTAAGGTGGTTTTTACTCCATGTTACAAAACAAAGCTCTTTATTTGCCTCTAAAGGTGAAAAAGGAAAGAAGGGGAACAGAAAGGTTTGAACATGCTATTGTACAGGAGACAGGGCAAGAAGGATTACTTTACATTCCTCTTGTCTGAAATTATCTATTTCCATTCTATAGCATCTTTGTTTGTCATTCCCCTGGTTATGTGGTTACACATAGGCTGGCTTTGTTTCTGTATCCAAAACTCTTATCATGTTACCTTTAAAATTTGGCATACGGCAACAGAAGGGTCAACAGTGCCACCCTCCTCATGGTTTGTATGACTTCATTAGTGAAATAGAACTGTGGGAACTGATTTGCTAGGTGACCCCAAAGTCATTATGGGCAATAAGAAGACTTTCGTGTCTACAGAAGTAAATAATTTTAATGTAGTTTGATCATTTCAACAACAGTATAACTTGAAAAAATTTTAGTTGGCACTATTAACAGGTTGTGGTCAAGGTATATGGAATATCAAGAACTTATTTTTTAACATGTTTAATTTCATATAAAAATATTCAGTGTTTCTAATTTAACTGAAAGAATCAGAAAATCAGATATTTTAAAACCTCTGTATCCCTTGTGAAATCATGAAAAAAAATTATAAGGCATTTCTGTTATCCTTATATAAAATTAAAGATCAGTAGATAGATACATAGGTAGATAAAATGGAGAATTTTTGTAGGGATCGAAAATTATATGAAGGCTTAACATAAAGGATCTTTTCAACCCTCCAGGCTATGGATCACTTTTATATGGCCTTTCTAGCCATGCTCTCGTAACTCCCACTAAATGATTGGGGTGACTATGCAAATAAGGCACTTGTAGCCCACCAAGAGGATTGAACAGCTGGCTGATAATGCAAATAAGGTGCATGGCACCCTTCTGGGGGTGGGTCGATGCAAATAAGGTGTATGGAACACTAATGAAGGGATTGGTTAGTTTTGTCATATGCTAGGCTTAAAAGAGAGCCAATCCCAGAGCAGAAGGGGGACCTTGCTATCACCAAAAAAGAAGAGCCAGGAGCAGAGTGCTTCCTTTGGACCCAGGATCCCTATGCTGAGAACCTCATAGACACAGGAGACAGAGAGCTGTAACACCAGAGACGGTGCAAGACAGCAAGAAGTGATGGCAAGTGAGGCAGAGAATTGGCAGCAGCAGAATCTAGAGACTGGCAGAAGACTGTGCAGTAGGCTTCCTGGCCCACAGAGCTAGAGAACTGAGTGCTTTCTGGCCAAGACTTATTGGCAGAATGAGGTGCCTCTGGGCACTTACTGATGGAGCTTAGGGGCTGAGGGTCAAGTGGCCGAGGGCCAGGGAGAGGCCTGCCTGTGGGCAGAGCCGAGAAACTGTCCTGAACAGAGAACTGTATTCTGAGTTGTTCCTGACCCTAAATTTTAGCCTGTTACTTCCCTAACAAACCCCATGATCCTGAGTATTATCTGTAAGTTCTGTGTGGTCATTACAATGAATTATCAAACCTAGCAGAGAAGTAGAGAGTGCCTGTGGGAGGGATGGCTAGTGTCAGAATTTGTCAAAAAGTTGGAGACAGGAAGTAAGTCTGACCTCCTCTTCATAGGAATCAGCTTTGGGCTGATGCTGATGGTGATCCTCTCTCCCCCTAGTAAGTTAGAGGAGGTCAGATGCTCCTACCATAGCATTTTTACAAACCCTAAAGTTCTATACCGTTATGTTCTACAGGTTGGGGATAGGGTTGTCACAAAATAAAATCACCCAATAAGAATTTAATCTGACTCAGATGCTCCATTTCGAAAGTATTAAAATAAGAATTTACAAGGCTGTTGTTTTCAGATTTTTTCTTTACTTTAAAGCTCTTATATAAATAAACATAATCTTCTTCAAACTTAGAAGAGTATGAGTATCCATTAGATTTTTAGTTATAGATGTTATTGAAACCCAGAAATAAATCTGTTGGTTTTGTGTATTGCTTGAAATTAAACATCATTTCCACAATATTTCAGTTTTTATAGAACATCCTATCATTCAAGTATACAGACTCATCCCCTCCCCCCTTCTGTGGAAGACTTGCAGGAAACAACTGTGTTCTGTGCCAGATGGTGGGAGACAAGAAAAGAGAAATTAGAGTCGCACAGAACAGACCAAGTCGCTTAGGCCATAACCCCAGCCAGTGCAGCATCACTGGGGCCATGTGCTCCCGGAGGACGCCTGTCTACTCCATGTCCAATGAGTGTGGTTACCCAACCTGAGGTCGATTGCATTTTAAAATCCTACACATATTGACACCACTGATTTTGTGTTTGCTTATTGTCATTTTTCAAAATTGCATCTCCTAACTCCATGATGTTATCTTAAATATTAAGTCAAAACCAAAAACCCATTGCCATCGAGTCAATTCTGACTCATAGTGACCCTATAGGACAGAGGAGAACTGCCCCATAGGGTTTCCAAGGAGCAGCTGGTGCATTTGAACTGCAAACCTTTTGGTTAGCAACCGTAGCTCTTAACCACTGTAAAGACTCCGCCATTCCACCCAATCTCCTTTCCTTCTGGTGTTGCTGTCATGATCCTCCATTGCGTTTGTTTAATAAAGGAGTTTTATGGAAGCATGGCAAGGAATTTAGAGGCTCTAAATTCCTACAAAACTTAACTCTATTAAGAGATGGTAATTTTTTATAATGGTTAATTAATCATAGCGGGCATGCTATCATATACTGTCAGCCTTAGTTGTATCATACGTACTGATTGCTGAAATCCTTTATTCTAGGGTTTGGCAAGGCAAACTTTTTCTCTAAAGGGCCAAACAGTAAAGCCTTACACAATGGATAAACAAATGATTATGAATCTGTTCCAATAAAATTTTATTTATGGATACGGAAATTTGAATTTTATATAATTTTCACATTTCATGAAATATCCATCTTCTTTTTATGTATTTTTTTTCCTCAACCATTTAAAATGTAGAAACCATTCTTTTTCATGGGCCACACAAAACACTTGGTGGGCCAAATTCAACCCACAGGCCATAATTTGCCAACCTCTGCTTTGTCCTCTAAATGAAGTAATGTCGTGTTGCTTAACGTCCACGATACCTTCTGTGAAATAGGACGTTATGTGATTTGGATGTTATGCGAACACCTAGGTCCGAGGCATATGAGGGCCACTGGGCACAAGGGTTTGGGGGCTGCTGAGTGGCACGCCACCTGGGCAGCTCCTGCTGCAGACGCCTCAAGTGCGTACTCGGCTGGGTCAGGACTGGCACGCAGTCCCACAGCCTTAGGAAGGTTATGGCAGGGAGGCTCCAGGTGTGGGCCCAGGCAGCAGGGGTGCGGCCTCAGGGATGCTGTGATGCTTGCCGACTTTGTGTGCTCGGGAGTAAGATCAGGCTTGCACTCCTCCCAGCAACAGGGGCGCCTGTTCCTGTGGGTGGGGGATGGAAGGGCGGGCTGGATGCTGAGTCGGGCTTCAAGTACCCCCCGAGGGCAAGAGATAGACTATGGACTATACGTAGTTGGTCATTGCCTGAACAGACATTATGTGGAGCATAACTGTATTTGACTACAAAGTTAATGTTAACAGTGCTCAATCTATTCTGTATGAAGAATCATGGCTGCTCTCTGAAAAATATTGCCTTTTTCCCCAACTCATGTTTGTTCATGTTTAAACTTTTTATCAGAATAAAATAAACACAGTGTTTCAAAAATCGACAGCTTATGATATGAAACACAAGTTTCTTTCCTCATCCTGTTCATCTCTGATTTCTGCTCCACAAAGAAAATGACATCAATTATTCCAATAATTCTGGTGTTTCTGTTAGTAGTTAGTTCCATATTTCTAAAAGGCTAACTTACACAACTATTGGACAATTTTTCAATTTTTGCTATCTATTGATGTCCTATTAGAAAAACAAAGACGTAGCTTTTTTTTTTTATACATCTTTCCTCTACCTTTCATCATACCAACAGTGTGTCCCTCTCAAGCACATTTATTTCACTCCTTTCATTCTTTCGAAATAGTAATTTTGGTTAAATCAGCATTCTCTGTGTACATGATTATAAGTTCAAGTAGTCCCTGACTTCGGACAAGTTTTCGTTCTGACGACTCTGTCGTTAAGTGGGTTCTGATGTAGGTCGACTACCTCATTTTTTTTTTTTTATGTTCATTATCAATGTCTTTTATTTTCGATATCTTTATAAATCTGATCTTGCCTTTTGGGGTTGGAAACAGTTCGTATAAGCTTACAGATATATTTTAATACGTACATAGAAAATACACAAATCAAAAATTTATTCCAACGATGAAGAAGAGTTGGACGACATTGGCATTTTGTCAGCAGTAATAACTCCATTTGTGGAAGGTTCTGGATTACCCCTAGGAATGGGCATGGTGTTTCTATCAGAAAGTTTGTGAGAATCGTCTATATGGTCCTTTTCTTTTTTTCTTCATATATTTTGTGGTAACATCTCATTGCTTCCTGAATCTGCCTATCGATTTTAGCAAAGTGATTACTGTTTGGGTCAATGTTTTCAAGCAACTAAAGCCCCTGCTTTACTTTAGAAAAAAATTTCAGCTAATCCTTTCACTGTAAAATTTTTTGGACGACTTTTCTCCTGTCTCTTCCTCATTATTTCTTTCTTCTTCAGCATTTCCTTCCTCTTCAAAATCCTTTAAGTGCTGATCTGTCAATTCCCCTTCTTCATGATCCATGAGCTGTTTCACATCAGTGATATCAAGTTCTAAATTCAGCCTTCTAGCGATATGAATTATTGTTCCACCTATCTCTTCCATCATATTAAACTGATCAAATGTTCAGAGCATGTTCACATAACTCAGCAAACTTTTCATATCCCTGAATGCCTTTTCCTGTAATTTCTCCCAGGAAGATGCAATGTTCAAGATATACCGGAATGTGTTAGTGTACCTCCATCTATTGCTGCTATTGCCTGAGCAAACCTAGTCCATAGGTAGAAAGCCTGGAACGTAGTGACTGCACCTTGATCCACAGGCTGAATCACAGCTGTCTTGTAGTATTGGGATATAGATACACCACTTTCATATCTTGATTTAGATTTAGCAGCAGAATCTTGAAAGGAATGATCTTTTTAAGGCAGTAGGCATGCATACTTCTGGGATAAAACAATTTAAAAACCAGTCTTCCAATAACACAATCATCACCCACGCCTTAGAGTTACTCCTGTTGTAGACCGACAGCTTATTTTTGGCAATGTTTTTGAACGCTTGGGGGATTTCAGAGTGGTAAACAAGAAAAGCTTTTAATTTAAATCCAGCAGCATTTCCTTCAAGCAGCAGTGTGATTCTGTCTTTAAATGCCTTGAAACCAGGCATCGCCTTGGCCTCTTTGTGGTATAGGTCCTTTCTGACATCCTTTGCCAAGACAAGCCAGTTTCATCCACACTGAAAATCTGCACTAGTAGATATTCTTCATCTTGTATTATCTTGTCCAGCCCATCCTTGAATGTTTCGGCAGCTTCAACATCAGTGCCTCCTGCTTCTTCAGTTATATGCATGTCATGTGAGCCAAATCTGCATCTGAAGCAATGAAACCAGCCCCTGATGGCATTAAAGTACTTGCAGGGGTCTTCTACCTGCTGTGCCTTCAGGTTTTCAAACAGTCTGTGTCCTTTCAGTAAACTCATAGGAATCCTCTTCTGGATTTGACCTTCTATCCAAATTATCAACAGCTTCTCCATCTTGTGGACGGGCCCTTGCCTCTTCTTTGTTAAAATTGTCAATTTTATGCCAATTGCTCCTTTAACTGCTTCCAAAATCTTATTCTTACCCTTAAGGATTGGTGAAATGGTAGAATGGGACAGTCCTTCCTCAAGTGCTATGTCGCCAACTTTCTTTCCATTGTCATAGGCCTTAATGATCTTCATCTTAATATCTATGTCTAGAGCCTTCCTCACCTTCTTTTTTGGATTAGAACTTTCAGTGGCATGACTTCTTTTGCTAGACATAATTTGGGGCATCTAAGTCGGGAAGGTGTTGCAGTTAGAGAAACTTGAACAACTCGGCTTCAAATTTACAACTAATGATTTTTATGGTACAAAATGCAGAGTAAAATCACACAATAGGCCTGGTCTACAAGGAAGTCACCGTTGGTGTAACAATGAAGTCCGAGTTGTAATGGCTGTCAGGTGCGTGCACGGTTCAATTGCATGTCATTAGAGTTCAACATTGCCCGACTTTTCTATCCGTTACAACTCCTGCCAGGACACCAACGTCATTGTAGATCAGGCCATAGCTGGCTATATGGCAGTGTAGTGAACAATAAATCATAAAATTGAACATCTGTAAGTGAATATCTAAGAATGATAACATCAGCAAATTACAAACTGCAACATTGTATGTAGTATATATTACTAACGATAAGCTGTACCAAAAAAAAAAAAACTGTTTTAAGTGCTGTTTTTCGTACCTTGAATACTATCATAAATCGGGTACTATTTGTATATAAATATTACTTAAAACTGAGCCACAAAAATTATAATACTTCATTTTCTTTCTGTTTTTCTTGGAGTTTTCTAAGCTCCAACTAAACCCACTGCCATCCAGTCGATTCCGACTCCTAGCCACCCAGTCGTGTTTCCTAGGCTGTAAATATCTACAGGAAGCAGACTGGTGGTTTCCAACCGCTGACCTATTGGTTAGCACTCAATTGCTTTAAGCACTGCACCACCACGGCTCCTTAATTTTCTAAGCAGCTGTCATTAATTCCTTTGGTTATGTAGTGAATTCTAAACCAGAAATTATGTTTTTGTGCTGTAATTATGAAGGGACTTAATTTCCCAGCTTCTGGGTTTGAGGATTGACAAATCCTTTAGGTTCAAAACTAAAAAAAGTACACTTACTTCTGAATAGTTTTCTTAATTTCCTTCCCATATGTAAGTTTTTTTGACATTCAGTTAACCTGAATCCACAGTTTAAAGGGAAACTATATAGTTTCTTTTGAATTAGTGAGACTTCCATTAATTTTAGGATCCTGATGATTTTTTGGCTACAGATATATTATTTTCCCTTTAAAATGACTCCAGTTAGTAACAAATAAATAAAACAATACCTTATATTTATACTACTGCTTTTGTGACTTTTCAGCTCTGGTTTCCTATCCAGTATAATATTTGATTTTCACAACAAGCCAGAGATGTAGGCAAGAAAAACATGATTAACACTCATTTAACTGATGAAGACACAAACTTGTATGACTAAGTGACTTCAGTTCATTTAAAAACGTTTATTGAGTGTTCACTGAATGCCAATAGTAAATAAAAGTCATAGCCTTTTCTCTCTCTTGGCTTGATCAAAGCCCCACTACTGCTGGAGTCAGGACAAGAAAATTGGACTTTCTGATGCCTATTGTAGTAGTGTGATGTGATGGAAAATAGTATAGCCTTTGGTATTAAATGAATACCTGGTAAAATCTCTGCTCTCCCATGTAATTTTGGGTTACTTCAGGAATTTTATTAGCCTCTGTCAATTCACTTTTTGCATAGGCAAAATGAGAATAAGTTCCTACCTTTGGGATTTTTTTCTGATTATCAAAAAAGATCATGAATTAAAATATAAGGAAGAATGGCCAACACACTTAGCAGCTGTTCAGCAAATAATACCTTTATAAAGAGTCTTGAAATAATTATGTCATTGTACGAGGTAGAGTCATAGAAGAGCTCACAGTTAATCTTGGCTTCCCTGCTTACCTTTGCAGTTGTCTAATTTACATTCTTGAAGTCAATATAAGCTTTAGGTGAAAGTTTAAATTAGAAAGACTTTGCCTTCAGTGACTCTTCCCTCCTGTTTGGTATCCCTGTATTTAACCAAGATACCAAGGGCTTTCAGAAAGCCCTAGGTTGAACCTTCTATCAGAATCACTTAACTTCTTAACTAAGAATGACTCAGTTTAATACTTATTTCTTTTGGCTGGGCATGAAAAGAAGAAGAGAGAGAGAGGAACTTACACAGTAGATTTAAAATGGTAAATTTTTATAAAACATGGCCTGTGGATTGAGAAGAGGCCCTCATATGGCACCATGGAGTTGACTTCGTGCTGAAAACAATCTGCTCCCTGATTCATCTTCAACATTTATGTTTTCTATGTATTTTTGTTTTAGAAATCTCTGTGATGATATTGCTCTACTACGCAATTTTTTATTGAGTCACACAGCCAGAATTATTTGTTATGCGAGTGTATAGCAATAAGTAGCTTCACCTCTGTTTATAGAGATAAGCACTGAATTCTGCTGTAACGATCCCGTAAAAGGAATTCTTAACTGTAACAACATCCCTGAACATACGGTAAGTGCTGAGAAAAGCTTTCGAAGCCTCTCTCTGTGTGTGTCTATGTTAGATATGTATGGAAAACTATTTCATATATATATGAGACGTATAATTATATATGCATTTTTTACATTAGATTCAGGAATTTCAACTACTCAATTTTTTAGTAAGAGTATTTGAAAAATAATGAATACTTAATAGCTGAGGCTTAGTAAATTCCTTTAACACTAAACATCCCTTTTAGTGGGAGAAATGAATGTTTATTTAAATTAAAGACTCCCACGAGTCACGTACACAGTTGGTTATTTTTACTCCCCTTGAATTATCCAGCATCAGGCTTTTTCTAGGCTATAGGTTGCTTTTGCAATTGCCTTTTTAAGGTAGTGGGGGTCATGTAATTTGTTTCAGCTCAAACTGTTGACTTTCTGGAATGTGTAGCTATTTTAGGTTATTTAGGCCTATCGCAGTCAATATATTATGCCCATCTTAGTCTCCTAGATAAGGATTTAAGATTTAATGTGCCTGGAGCACATTTCAAACATCATACAAACAATCCAAAAAATACCTCAGTGGAGTAGAGTTCATTGTAACTTTTTTTTTTCCGGGTGAAAATCCTAAAACAAAGATGAAATGTATGAATTCCCTTATGCAAGAGAGAAATAGCCCTGTTATTTTTCAAGCCTTCTTCCAACCATCTTTACCCCTGTATCCTTAGGTTTCTAAGACTGAAGCCTGAGTCAGAACCAAAGAGGGATTCCTTGGGGTGCATCAGAAAGCATATCACCCACTCTTACCTGATAGATATCAAACAGACTTGTCTTGCAAATACAGTTGACCTACTAAGAAGCTCATAAAAACATAGGCAGGATGTGCTTCATTACGTTGGTCAACAATACTGCCTGGAATTTCTTCTAAATGTGCCTGAAGAGAGATCTCTTCCAAAGTGACATTTGGTCGATGGTACTACTTGAAACAAAGAAAATATGACCTATACTCAGATAAAACAATGTATTTGCTGCTAAGGGAAAGTAAGACTCTACTTAGTTAGTAGAAACTGAAAACCAAACCTGTTGCCAAGTTGTCAATTCTGACTCATAGCGACCCTATAGGACAGAGTAGAACTGCCCCATATGGTTTCCAAGGAGCGGCTGGTGGATTCGTGTTAATGCTATATCCACTCCATTTGATTTAACTGGCATCAACAGATTTTTTATACTCTAATGACAGAGGTAGTAACTGGAATCTAAAGTTATTAATGGACTATTAATGTAAACATTAGATTAATTGGGTCACCAACTATTTGAATTTACTTTATTTCTTCTTCCTAGGCATAATTTGGAACTGTAAGATATGACCCAGGACAAGACCATTTATGATGTGAAATATAAAAATCACTAGTTAGTAGAAAAAGAGATTTTTTTTTTTTTTCAAATGGAAGAAACATTAGATCATCTAGTCAGCTTCTCATTTATCAAACGAGCAAACTGAGCACAGAAAGTTAGGTGACTTTCCCAGAGGTACAGATTTAGTGAGAAGTGGGCCTACAATCAAAGGCTCTGAAATCTCAGTTTAACATCCTCGAAAGCATAATTTATTCTAATTCTAGTTTCTTCTTTACATGTAGGAGGAAGCCTTGCTAAAATACTTCTTATAAATGAACGCAATAGGATTACCTTACAAGTGACCTGGGCAAAACTGTGAAATAGAGAAAGTATGTCTTCAGATGCTTATCTTCAAGGCAGTGTATTCCCTTAAGATCTTTAAGATCATTAAGACTAACTCAAGTTAGTTGTAACAGCAATAAAATGATTAACTAAAGGAACCATACTAAACAATCCCCTTTATAATTCTAAATTTTGGATCCTTTCTTGATACACTTATGGTTTAAATAGGTAGATCTTGAATATTTAAAGCCACTTAGACTCTAAAATTCGTTCTTTCTGTTGAGGTAACAAGAATGCTATGAAGTAAATTAGCTCAGTATTTTTTTTTTCTATTTTGCATAAACCCTCTGAGGATAAAAAAGCTTAAACATCTTTCCCAAAGAATGTAGACTTGCAAATGACCATCCTGGAGCTTGAATATAGGACTTGGAATAAAATATTGATAATTTTCTTTTGTGAATGTTAAATGAAAGGTGGGAATTCGGTAAAATTGATATTTAGCCAGGGCCTGACTGCATTATAAGATCCCTGAGTGGCACAGTCACTTGTACCCTACTGCTAACATAAGGCTGGCAGTTTGTACCTACTCAGCGGCACTATGGAAGAAAGTCTTGGCAATCTGCTTCCATAAAGATTAGAGTCAAGAAAACCCTATGGAGCAGTTCTACTTTGAACATGTCGGGTAGCCGTGAATTAGAATCTACTCAACGGCAATGAGTTTGGGGTTTTGGTTGGTTTCATTATATCCCAAATTCCAATTCACATTCCTGAGCCTAAGCAAAATACTTGAGAAAAGTAAAGTGTAGAGACTTTGGGAAGAAAATTATAAGTCTATGTTCCTTTTAATAATTAAATATAATAGCTATGAATTAGAGCTCTTTTTCCTCTTTATTAATGAAATATGTGATACAATACTTCTGAACACATGAAGAACAATTTTTTAAATTTCTAAATTAACACCAAAAATTTGTTTATGAGATGAGAAGCAAAATTAATTAATATCGACATCATAATTCTTCACCTAAAGACAAGGCATTCCGTACCATCTTACATACATTTCAGGCTTCTGTTTATAAAACAATCTTTCTGCATCTCATCTTGTTTCATATTTATATAGAATGTGAGGGACTTTCTGATGCCTAATATCCTTATTTTTTAAGAAAAATAATTGAAGCTTGAGAATAAAATGATTTGTCCATTATCAAAGACTATAAGTGGCAAAAGCTAAACTAGAAACTTCTACTATCCTATTTTAACAAGGATTTCGTTTTTAATTATAAAGTAATTACAAAGCATTTTATTTGTATTTATTGTAATAAAAACAACCAAATGACAATAATACAAAATAAAAAGTGAATATGTCCCTTCCTCATGACCCTTGGCCCTTTTGGCTGACCCTAGAAATAACCACTCTTTTCCTTTGGTGTATCTATTTTGAACTGTAAATAAAAACTATGTCTTCCCCTTTAGTTTAGCTTCCCTGAAATAACTACTTTTAACCTTTCTGTCTTTTTTTAGTTCTGTTTCTAGTTCCTTTCACAACTAGACTGCACTTAGACGACTCTTTCTTCCATAATAAACTTTTGAAAATGCTGCTCCTTGGAAACCCTAAGAGGCAGTTCTACTCTGTCCTTTAGGGTTGCTATGAGTCAGAATAGACTCGACGGCAATGGGTATATATATACATATACCTTATACGTATACATACATTTTGTTACGTGTCTGTGCATACAAGCTTATTTCCTTGATTAAGGTTGCTGTGAGAAGGAACTTGTGCAAAAAATCCACTAACAAATTACCTACATAATGTTGGGAGATTGCTTTCTACCAGTCCCGAGTGGAGAAGATTAACAAGTAGAACGACACTGTGGCCTTTGTAACCAGGATGCCATTACACTGCATGAGGTAATACCATTTTGCTGAGACTGGGTAAAAGGGTGGCTTAAAAAGGATGAACTCGAGCTAGAGCCAAATCTAAATTAATTTAACTCCAGCTAGACTGAAATGCTATTATGAAAAAGCAATGGCTAAAGCCAAGACTTAAGCTGTCCTATGTCATGCAGGGAGAAGAGTGAAATAATTAATGTGTCTTTGCTGTAATGCAGGTTTGAAAGCAGCAATATTACATAACTCTAGGTCGAATATGATTTATCGTTAGTTAAAATTGCTTAAAAGTCACTTTGATTAGAAACTCAATTCACAGATAAATTTACAAACATTAGAGGTCGCAGTGTTAAAATTGGTAAGAATTACTTGAAATAACCAGGTGGAGTGTTCATTATTACATATTTTATGTTTACAAAATTCTGCATTAAAGTTTTCCTTTTGGTCTTCTTCACAAATTAAAAAGTATAAATAGATGATCTAGATCTATTATCTAGGAGGAATAAAACTCTTAGATTCTTAGAGTGTTCACACTTTATACATTTCAAGTGAAATAAAGAAATATGAGATTTGAAACCAACCTGTTGCATCAGCAAACATACGTTCCACTTTGGGAGTGGCTTTGCTGAGCTGTAGAGAGCTGTTCTCACGCATTAAGATATACAGTTTGTATAAACATGAATAAAAATTTTATCTAGAGGAAGAAACTAATTGCACATTGAATGAGAAAAACTATTAAATCTTTTTCTGTTGAACCCCTAATACATGCCTTAGTCTTCTAAGACAGATTTCCTTACCATAAGGATCAACAAAATCGTGAATTGTCTGATATTATTTATCTTTTATGGATGTAAATTGTACATAGATAGTTCTAGGGGAAAATATATATATATATATATATATATATAGGAAGAGCTAAAAATCTTTTAGGAGTCCCTGGGTAGCACAAACGGTTAAGCACTTAACTACTAGGCAAAAGGTTGACAGTTCAAACTCACGTAAATGTGCCTTGGAAGACAGGCCTGGTGATCTGCTTCTGAAAGGTCACAACCTTGAAAACTCTATGGAGTAATTCTAAGAGTAGAGGGTTGCTCACACATGGGGTTGCTACCAATTGGAATTGACTCATCGGCAGCTAACAACAAAGGCTTTTGTACAAATCTGTCTGGCTCCAAGTTATCTGCCTTTTGTTTTGTCCAAACCCCAAATGACCCTTCTACCACATCAGTTTTAGCACAGCAATTAAAGCATACGTTTCTACACACTATTTAAATCTCTGAATTTATCTTCATTCTTTTATCTCTTATTAGGTGAGATTCAAGCCCTGTCACATGAACTCTAACAACTCTTCCCTGATCCAAAGTCTCCTGAGGAAAGAAGGCATCAAGATGACAAGCTTAGCCTCCAAACAAATCCTTAATCATCAGAAAAGAGCGATAATTCTGAGTAAATCATGGTGCCTGTTACTCAAATTTTGCTCATGTTCAGCCTTCTGTAGTGTTATATAAATGAGTCAAAGATAGCCTCTGCATATTGGCCCCAGGTTGTTCACTTCTCCATAGTAAGCGGAGGCCCATTAGCCCAAATAAAGCCCGCTGGTGCCAAACTCAAATTTGTATGCATCCAGTTGTTTTAAAAATAGCCTAAATAAGCAGACTATTAGCCACTTAGAGCCTGTCTATTTTACATACCCTGCCAAACTGTTCCAAACATCTTGTAGCCACAGACAAAATAAAAATCTTGTAACTATAATAAATCTACAGTGCTACTTGCTTTGGAGTTCTTTAACACAGAGACTCCCTAACTGGCTGCGGGAGGACACGACTAAGGTGCATATATGACCCGCATTCCCAAGGCCTTATTCTCTTCCCATTGTTTTTCATTCCTTCCTCCTCTTCAGGTAGCTTCCTGTGCCATTGGCCTCTGGAAGACCTCCTGCTATGGGGGACCACTCCCTGCATGTGGCTGTCAATGTGTTGCACCCCATAAATAGCTTGTTTTGTGGCCATATCTTTTCCCTTAATCAGCCCCGAATTCCCTCTAACTCACTGCATATGGTCTCATAAATGATTGAAAATGGTTGGAGGTGAGAGATTCAAATAATGGCCTCATTAAAACCTCTATAAATTGGGCTGTACATTTAGTAACGACATAACAAAATATACTACAAAGGAATATAAAATTTCTTTCTGCTAGGGGAGTAAACGCTGAGCGTATACACTGGAGTGCCCAGTCTTGCTGCATTGTAGTGCTGGTGTGAGCACCCAGGCAGAAATGGCCCATGTCAGTGCTCGTGTCAGGAGGAAACTCTGGGAGTTTTGTGGGGTTAGGCATTACACGGCAATTGCATTAATGTGATTATGGTTGGCCACAGCAGCATGGAATTCGAGAAGATACCTCAAGGTGTTCTATCGGCTGCCGAGGTCTCAGTATTCCACCTCCTGAAAAAAGCCTGAAGCAGGAAAAAGAGGAGATAGAAACTGACTGACACATCCAATAAATGTTAGTTAGCCTTTCGTTCCTTCTAGCAAAATGCCTTGCACGATATTTGCAATCCATAAATATTTGTTGACTTGAAAGTATAACCAAGTCCAAAACACTTTCTCTCTTGCGTTTTACAGAGTTTTACTTTTATATCCCTTAGGATATATTTAAGATGAATACTTCATTATTTGTTAAAATTTATTCCAAAATGTTAAAAAATGAAATCGTCCCATTTGTTAAAACAGTTAAATAATACATAAACAAAGTGGGTATTTGTGTTATCAAAATGAAAAAAAAAGACATTGCGTCATTGTCTAAAACTTAATATTTTACCACAGGCATTGAGAGCTGGTCAGTAGCTAAGCTCCTTCTTGCTTCAGAAAGTCTCAGTGGAGTCAGGCTGCCATTAGACACCAAAGACTGAATTCAGCTCAACAGAAAAGATGAAGTGGTGACCGGGGTTAGTGTTATCTCCTAAATTGGTGTAACTGAAACTCTCTCATATTCCCAGAGTGTGCCTGCTGTCTCTCTTAATAGACTAAACATATGTGTCTTTTCAATCACTGAGGAAAAGATGTTATGAAATAACTATAGTCATAAATGGGCCATAGATGGTTTTAGCATAATATCATAATCCATTCATAATTTCTAATTGACTTTCAAATGCATCACAGTTAGTGAAAATATTTATTTTAATGATATATTATCCAGTAAAGGTCATAAAAGAAATTATGAATAATTTTTGTTCAGTGTTACAAAAGCAACATTATGGTCATCTATCTGGTTTTCCAGGGAATAATAATCTATCTTTATCTTTCTAATTTAACATGTTGCTTGCCTTACACTCATATTAGCCAAATGAAAGGAGAAGGCTGTATTTTCAATGGGGTTACATGCAGTTTTCACTTTAAAGTAATGTTAATTTTTTCTATATAGAAGTATTGTTTATACTAGACCGACAATAATTTTTATGATCAGAATCTCCTTTGGGTGTGGTGGGGGTCTAAATGTGAATGTCTGCAGTCAGTCACTACCATCACTAGATTAAACATCATCAAATGAAATTGATCGATGAATTCTTTTTGAAAAAATAATGAATTTGTTCTTAAACGATTACAATTGGCTACTTTAATTTAGTGGTCTGTTTGGTTTACATAAGGAGCCCCAGTGACACAATGGTTAAGTGCTCTGCTGCTAACTGAAAGGTCAGTCAATGGTTTGAACCCACCAGCCGCTCTGCAGGAGAAAGATGTGGCAGTCTGCTTCCTTAAAGATTTACAGCCTTGGAAACCCTATGGGGCAGTTCTACTCTCTCCTATAGGGTAGCTATGAGTCAGAATCAACTCGATGGCAATGGTTTTTTGTTTGGTCTGTATACTTCACCCCATACTTCTGTGTAAAGAAATTTTACTTATTATGGTAGAGTTTTGTCTGGTAATGATCTGCGTTTCAATAATTGTAAAACATATGTTTACTTCTATTCAATAACAACCTCTAATAGTTGAATGTTCAAGCATATAAACCCAGGGCCGAAGCCTCTAAACTAAGTCAGTGTTCTGTACTATATTTGAGTTATATACTCCTTGATAATCGAATGGAAATCCATAGACACCTCACTCAAGGTGGATGGAGAGGCAGGAAACACAATATTAAGCTCCTATTCAATACTAGGAAGAAATTAAAGTGGTTTTTAATGCTCCTATTGCATGCTTATTTTCTTCTGGTTGAGGATTCAGAGTTCTGTTTCCCTTATCCATTTGCTGATGTGGGTTCAAACTGTTACCAGAACTGAACCTATTGCTCCGTGCTACTTCAGCTACCACCCCCCCTCCAGGTGTCCCTGTGTGCACTCTTACAGTTAGGAGAAAGATGACAGATATTACAGCAAATTTTAAATTATGGCTACATCTAGCTCTGGATTTTATTTTCATGTCATCAACCCTAAAAAAGTGAAGTACTTAGAACTTTTGAAAAATCTCTAGAACCTGCCTCCCCCTACCTACACATACACAAAAGCCTATTTTATAATTCTCCAAAAATGTGGAATTAATTTTCTCAGTCTGCATGAGTGTCTATTATTTTAGATAGAAAGTATCAATGCTTCTCTTTCTGTACCTGGCATAATCCTGTTTTGGCTACATAATATGAATAAGTTACAGAATCGTTTTTCCCAACAAGAATGTTTTGGAGGAAACACTTGAGAAGATGTCCTTCTTATCAAAAGAAGAGAAGTATTAATCCATTCTTATCATTAGCTACAAATTCCACTTAAATATTATATGTTCAATGTTACAAACAGTCAAAAAGCCACAATTTCAACACTTGATATCCTCTGAGTATCTTTATTCACCTTCCCCAAAGTGGTTTCAGGATAAAAGTAATTAATACATGCAGTTTCAACATCACTGATCATTTTACCCAGTCTCTACTTTCAAACATATTAACTGTCCTTGTTTCAACAAAGACTTACTGAAAAGAATTCTATCCTGAGATGATTATATTTCACAGTCATATGCTTCTTTCAGTTATCTCTAACTTTTTTATTTAGCCAAAAATGCCATTAAAGATTCACCAGAATGCACGATCTACTGATTCTCTTTCATCCAACACAATCTCCACTATATTTTTTTCACAAAATTTTTATATATCTTTTCTTTTTATGCCATGATTTCTTCTAGGAAGTTTCAGGTTAATGTAAATAATTATCTGAAGTACTCTTATCCCAGGTTATTTTCTAATTATCTACATACTTGCTACCGATATGTGTGTGTGTGCGCATGTATGTGTGTAAATTTCCTTAATGCTTAGCTTTGTTATAAATACAAGAAACTGTTGCATTTACCTAAGTCTGCTTGGGCTTCTCCTTCACCGAATTAGGTGAATACCATCCCCACCCCCACAACAAAATCCCAGATTGCAGGCTTTACTTCCTTGTGCTCTCTTCTCTACATTGCTATTTCTCAAAATTATGGTCCTCTCAGATTCACAACTGAGTTCAAAACTGACTTTCTTCACTGTTTCCATGAAAATCCAAGTGCATTATGTATATTACGAGTTTTGTGACTTAAATAAATTTAGGAAGGCATCAAATACCCATTTGCCATGCCTCAGTCTTCCAACCTTTTACTCTGCCTCACTCTAGTTTTCTCTCTCCCTTCCCCGCCTCCCTTCTTTTTCTCTTACTTCACTTTCCTTGACCTTTACTGTTTTCCAAAAGTCTGTGTCCTCCTCAAAACTTATCCCCTTTCATGCATATCAGGTACTTCTCTAACAGGGGAACTGCCACTAGTTTCTCTGTCTCTTCACATGCTTCTCTGGAGATTCAGAATCTTTATGTTATAATGCTCAACTTTATAAATTCACGAACTTTCAAATAATATTAAAATACCCAAGTGATATTTATAAAAGTTTATTATTATAGCACGTATTTGATTAGTATTTGCCAAGCAACATGGTTACATGCACATTATAGGCACTATTATGGCCCTGGGAGTGATTTATAACCTAGATAAAACCTGACTGTGCCAATGTCTGATCTTATAAATGGACTATAAATTCCTGGATTATATGAGAAGTTAAGAGAAAAGAACTATTTAATTTGGGATCCCTTTAAAAAAAATCAGTATATTAAACTAATTACAATTGCTTCCATATTTACTTACTTTATTTATCTGATGAGTTGGAATTGACTCGACAGCAATGGGTTTAGTTTTTTTTTTTTTTTTTTTTACCCATTATATAAGGTAATTAAAGTTAACACATAGCTTCAAGTAAATATTTGACTAGGACAGCTTCATACGCCTATTTTAATTTAACTAAGCAGTGTCCTGAAGTTGATTTCTAGGTCATGCCTCCAAAAAGTAAACACACTCCATCGCATTATTTCCAGGAAATAGACTCCCAAATTTTAACAACAGATCCTCTATCTAAGGAAAATGAATTATGGGAATGGAGACCCACCATGGGTCTTTATGGTTGGAACACAAATAAACAAATTCCTCACTTAAAAAAACTTTATCCTATTTAAATATTTAGTTTACTCTAATATTGGATTCACTATACTAGTATGTTTTTAATAAAATGATTTTCATTCATATTTATGTTAAAAGTAATTTTTAATCCAGTAACAGTTTTGAAAATATTTTTAAGAGAGTTTTACTAAAAATAAACTATCAGTAAAGAAAAAAATAATAATGGTTTCATTGAGATGGGAGTAAGTGAATGCATCTTAAACCAAAACTTCCTGAAGTAAATGTTTTAGAGTTATTTATGCTCTCTTTGTAATGTGCCAAACAAACAAACAGTGGACTACATTCCTGAGAAAAGTGAGAATCAAATCAAATCATTTAATCCTGCCTATTTTAAAACTTTTTATTTTGAAAAAATTTTAGACTTACAGCAAAGTTGAAAAATAGTAGAGTTCCCTTATATATGAGTATCTAGCATGTCCTATAATTAGTGTCACATTAATTTAAATTCTCCAATTCTCTGAATTCTTCAATATGTGAAAGTAGACTGAATAAAACAACCAGAAGGAGCTATTTTGAAAGAAAATTGCTGAAGTGTTATTTCAAGACACACTTTGGTTGAGATATATGCTATTGAGAACTCCAATATATAAAGAAAATGTTACAGTAAATCAGGGCAAAATGGGATGGAGAGCAAGTTATTATATAAACTGGAGGTCAAAACGCTATGCATGTTGAGAGTATCCTTGGTTCTATCACTTCGTCAAAATTTGACTCAGCAAAGTTGTGGTTCTTCTTTACAATTTGCTTTACTGAAATTAGTAAAAATATATATGTATTCAAAGAACACTTCAGTAAATCTATAAATTTAAGTGCTTTGAGATCCTCGTATGAAATACATTATGACTGTTTTATAAATTTGAGACCTTGCCTTCTCTGAAACTTGCAATTCAGCTAGGAAAACTAGACTAATTTTGCAAGCAATATTTTTAAACAAAATAAAAGAGTAATTTCAGTTTTAAAAGTCTGTGATAGCTAGGAGGAGTGATCACATTATTTATTCTATACTTTCATCTCCAAAGCATAGAAATGTAAGGGCCTAACTTCCTTTAAAATTAATTTCAATTTTTTGAGTAAATCATGAAAGTTATGATAAGACTATATGCATAAATATCACACATTTAAATATATGAACGTAGCTAGGTCTGACTAAAGGATCCCTGGTGTCATAAATGGTTAAGTGTTTGGCTGCTAAACAAAAAGTTGGTGGTTCAATCCTATCCTGCGGCACTGCAGGAGAAAGACCTGGTGAACTGCTTCTGTAAAGATTACAATCAAGAAAACCTTATGGGGCAGTTCTACTCTGTCACATGGGGGTCACTGTGAGTCAAAATGACAATAACAGCAACAACAACAATAAGTCTGACTAAAAGTTAATGGAATTCTTACCTAGAATTTACTTAATAGGAGTGTCAAAAGAAAAAAACAAATCAATTAACAAAGCTTCTACTAATAATGAAAAACATCCACATAAAACAAAAACACATAAACACTGAAAAATCAAATGGAACATGCTTGGATTAATTTTTTTCTGTCTCTGGAATTATTGTTAAATCTCTTAGATTATTTTTTTAATTGGAGGGGCACTGTCTAGAGAAGACAGAGTGGATATTTGCATTATTAAAAAGATTGCAATTGAAAACTCCCAGAGACTGAGATCTTCATTTAGGCTTAAGTTTGGAAATTTCATGAATGGCAGTGACACATAGATTATTATTTCTTTGTAAAATACACCATTCTTATTCAAGGAATATACTGTGGCTTCTATAGGCAAAATTAATAAAGAAACTTTCTTAGGAGTGACTAAAATGTGTATAAAATATTTGCTAATAAGAAAGAATCAAATACTAGTTATTTCTTTTCTTAGCAAAGTGGCAACGATTTTTAAAAATCTAGTGATGTTGAGAATGTGGAGAAATTATTAGACAAACTAGAATAACTATGGGTAAGTAATACTGAATATTTAAAGCCTAATGAACAGTAAGAACAAATGCTAGAGCTGAGACAGAAAATTGCATGTCTTAGCATGGCTGGAGCTCAGGAGTTTACGAGAGCTTGGTAATAGTATGTGATAGAACAGGATTGAGGAAATTCCTGACACTTTGAAAAGTATAACTCAAACCAAATCAAATCCACTGCCATGAAATAGATTCCGACTCATAGAGATCCCGTAGGGTTTCTGAGGCTGTAAATCTCTACAGTAGCAGACTGCCACATCTTTCTCCCGAGGAACCACTGGTGGTTTCAAACTACCCACCTTTCAGTCAGCAGTCAATTGCTTTAACCACTGTACCACCAGAGCTCCTTGAAAAACATAATTTATTTTAAAAGCAGTTTTAAAGCTGGTGAATTACTTGATAAAATTGTATCTTTGAAAGATTTTCTAGAAACAAATTATGAGAAGTATTTCTGGAATCGAGGTGGACAAAACCTAGGACTTTTGCAATTGTCCAAATATGAGGTGTTGAGATCAAGTGGACTAAATGGCAACAGAAATAGAAAGAAGGGACACACAAGAGAAACAGTCCGAAAATAGAATTATTAGCACCTAGTGGTTAATGAAAAGGAGCTTGGTGGCACAGTGGTTAAAGCACTGTGCCGCTAAACAAAAGATCAGTGGTTCAAACCTACCAGCTACTCCTCAGGAGAAAGTTGTGGCAGTCTGCTTCCTTAAAGATTACCATACTATACGTGATGCCCTCAAGTTGATTCCTACTCAGAGAGACCCTACAAAACAGAGTAGATCTGCCCCACAGGGTTTCCGAGGAGCAGCTGGTGGATTCAAAGTGCTGACCTTTGGTTAGCAGTCAAGCTCTTAACCACTGTGCCGCCAAGGCTCCTTCCATAAAGATTACAACCTTGGAAGACTCACGGGACAGTTCTACCCTGTCCTGTGGGGTCACTATTAGTCGGAATCGACTTGATGGCAGTGGGGTTAGTGGTTAATGGAATGTATAGGATAGAAATGAGTCCAAAATGCCTTATTTAAAAAAGGGAGGAAAATCAAGTAGGCCTTTAATTCAGAATTTTGACATAACTGAAGCTAGATTATAATGAAAAGCATACCTAATCCATTTTGTTGTGTTCTTGCTAAATAATAGACCCTGATGGTACCAAAACCCATTGCTGTTCACTCATTGCAACCCTATAGGACAAAGTAGAACTGCCCCATAGGATTTCCAAGGAGCAACGGGTGAATTCGAACTGCTGTCCTTTGGGTTAGCAGCCAAGATCTTAAACACTACTCCACCAGGGCTCCAGCCTGGTGGTAGGAACTCCCAAGTCATGATTCTGCTGTTCACATAGGGGAGCATTAGCAGAGTTCCTAGGGGTTTGTCTTGATTTTTTTTTTCAGTCAATTGATGACCAAATCATGAACAGGCACAAGCATTTTATAGCAGTAGGAAAATATATGTATACATATAACCTGGCACAGATCAGTCCACCGTGAGGACATAATTACTTGCTTATTCTGAGTATAGTTAAAATACTTGAGTTCAATATGGAGATAATATGTTGTATATGTAGAATATGCAAATACTACACAACTCTTAAAGTATCTTTTTTCAGACTCTATTAACCATCCTAGAATTTTTCTTATTTAAAACATAATGGAACTCTACAGAGAACCTCGGTACTCTGATTCTGTAAGGAGATTTCTATAACTAAACTATTTAATAACAATGAAGTAGTTGAGCTGAGAAGTTTTTCTCTCTTTAATTTATAACATAAGCATTTATTACGATATTTTCTGATTATTAAAGTTGTAAATATCAACATTTTTCTCATCTCTTTGTTCTCAAAGTGTATAACACATTCTTTTGTATACTTTTACTCTCATTTCCCCAAATTACAGGAAAAAAAAAAAAAAGATTCCTGGGCAACATCCCCCTTATTTTTTATTAAACGTATAATCCTTTGGCTGACGAATTAAATTCGAAAAGCTACTTTACACCACTAGCAGCTAAATGGAGCCAAGTACGAATTGATATTATTCATTATCAAGTTTTTGTTGTTGTTGTGGTCTGGTCTTTCTCTGAACTTGGACTTGCTCTTACTTTACTGAAATCGTATACCAACAACAGGGAGATGGCTGATATGGGAGAGGCTAAAAAGTTCAGTCTGTTGGGAGAGGGATTCATTTCAGCCCATCAGTGTTGTTATTCTGCTAAGTGGTGACATAATCCCAAATTCACCTTCCCAAGAGATTGGGTCTCAGGATCTCTCCCATTTGCTGACTTTACTGCAAAAGAATGCCAGATTCTGCCGTAATTGAGGAAAAAGGTTTTCAGGCCAGATTATCATTTCTGAAATGGATCACATAACATATCTGAAAGTGTTAGTATAAACCCTACCTTCTGCCCAGAGATTGTCTTCTTTTCAAATAAATAAATCAATGGATTTTTAAAATTCTGTTTTGTATAGGCACCGTATATTGAGTTTATTCATCTATTTTTAATTCCAATAATTCTTACTTTCTGAAAGAAAATAATTTATGCAAAAAAAGAAACAGAAGGAATAAAAGAATTCAGGGAATGAAAAAAACAGCATCCTGGATTGATATTTAAAATAGGGAGGAAAAGATTTAAAAACTGGTGACAAGTTTATCACTAAATATTTTGCAGCTTCAAAAAAAAAAAAATGGGATAAAGCTCCAGATATGTTCCATATATGCTAGAAAGAGGTACATGACGTATTTTAAGTGAATAAATCAAACTAAATGTAATATACAGAGTATGGACTTATCTGGGTGAAAAATGATGTATTCATATATATGCACATACATACAAACGTTCACATACATGTGAATGTATATACATAGAAATTTTCTGGAGGAACACAAAATAAAAATAATAATGGTTACTTTTGAAGAAATCAAGGTGGTCAGAGTTGTGGGGGTTTTAACTTTCATTCTATAACCTTCTGAAATATTTGACTATTTCACACCTGACATATTTTTATAGTTTTAAAAATGTAATGAAAATTTGTTGTGTCTACATTTTTTATTGTAAACTAAAATTTTATTAGTGTACATAATAAAGCATATATATTCAAAGCACTATGTAGTCTATGTTAAATTTCCCCAATTTTGATACATATTTAATATGCTTTGCTAAATGTCATATGTACTCCCTGAGTGCCCATAAACCACTAAGGAATATTAGCAACAAACAGAAGCCAGGGTACTGAATGCTAGGCAATGACAGGAAGTGCTTGTGAAGGGCCACATTGGAGACTTAAGACCAGCCAAGGTTTGACAGTATCTTTTAGATATTTGGGGTGGGTGAAAAGCCAAAACACATTTGGTCTAGTTCTATATTTCAAGATAAACTCTTCCCATATGTTTTTGATTCATTTACATGTAATTCATTGAACTGACATACTGAAAGAGTTATTTGATGCATAAGGAGATTTTTGTGCTGTAATTATATGTGATACATACAATGTAATGCACAATAATTTAGAGCAGAACTTGTGCTTTGACATGTAAGATATTCCAAGCATGTGTTCCTTCTTTATGATTCACTATGCTTGAACTGAGGTGTTGAGTGCCTCTTTGAGTCAAGTTGAAGTTGAAATTTGTATTTCAATCTGTACACATTAAAAAAAAAAAGACAGCTTCTCTGTGCCTCAGTTTCCACTATTATCAAATTAACTTGATGATATTTATTAAATTTTAACATCATCATTTTGTAAAACCTATAAAACTTAATGTATTTGCAAATAATGAGTTCCTAGAATTTGTAATACGTTTTTAAATGTATTAAAGTCAAGTTCTAATAGGTACTTGACAATATTTTCAAACACCAATCCTCCATATTATCTCTTTCAACCCAAAGGACAAGGTTTGCTAGAAGTTTCATGACCCATGAATACTCTTAGAAGATTTATGCATCCTCAGTTATTGTGTAGAAAATTATATCATGTTTTCTCCATTTGTAAATACAGCTTTTGACTTACTTTCTTGTGTTTGCATTCTTTGTGTGCAACTCTCATAATTCACCTGGAAATTATTTTACTGTGTGGAATAAAGTGAAGATATAATTGTCTCCTTTCTATGAGCAGGGACAAAGTACCGCTTTTGTGCTTGCCAATTTTTATATTTAGTAGTGTAGTAAAAGAGATCATTGGTGTTTCACTAGGTACGTGGTCCTCTCTCTGGACTTGCCATTCCTGAAGTTCTCACTTTCAAATTCACAGGTGGATATTAAGAAGCAGTGTTCCTTAGGTAGGAGGCCTTGGGTGGCACAATAGTTACATGCTCAACTAATAACCAAAAGGTTGGCCAGAAGTGCTTTGCAAAAAGACCTGGGTATTTGCCTCCAAAAAACTGAAAACTCTATGTAGTGTAGTGCAGTTCTACTCTGCACATGTGGGATAGTCACAAATTGGAATTGACTAGAGGGCAACTAGACTGTTGGTCTCTTAGAATTCATTATAAAATTCCTGAAATCATAAAATAAAGGCACGAGAGAAAAAGAAATCTTAAAATGTAAAAGCCTTAAACTGAACTACAACCAAATTGTAATATATCAAAAAAGGTTGATAAGTATGAATTCTAGATAAAAATATTATCAAATTAGGAGGTGGGGGCAAGACGGCGGAGTAATCAGACATTTCCTGTGGTCCCTCTTATAACAAAGAACTGAAAAATACATGAATTGATTATATATGACAATCTAGGAGCCCTGAACATCAAAAACAAAGTTGAGGAATTGGACTGAGCGGCAGGGGGACGGAGAGACAGTTCAGAAGCAGCGAGGAGTTGCCAGACCTGACCACGTGGGAACCAGCACCCTGCAGGCTGGATCCACTGGCTTGAGTGGTGAAGCAAGTAGTGGTGCTCAGGATGCGTTTTCCACACTGGGAGAGACTGAGCGGTGGAGAGTCGGCTCAATCCTCCAGAACCAGTGAGAAACACAAAAGATAAGTACAAGCATCTAACCTACCTGTGGATTAAAAAAAAAAAAAAAAAATTCTATCCTTTTTGGAAATACTTCTCACCCATTTACGTGCTCCCTCTCCACTCTGCTCTGGTCCCGGGTCTGGCTTCAGAGATTGCTGTGCTCCCTGGGCTGGAAGTAGGACCTGTCACGTGCCCTGAGCCATTCTCCTGGCTTTGGAGAGGGAACAAATTAACAAACAGGAATAAAAAAGTCTGCGAGCTCCCCTAAGCTGGGAACTCAGAACAGGCACAGTCCCTTTGCCTAGGCACAGGAATAAGGGGTCCATGGACTTTGAATGTGTCTCACCCCTGTGTAGACCTGTCTAGGCCCATTTCAACAGTGCAGCCTCATAAGCACGGTATACCGAAATACATACCTGAAGCCTATTTTCATCTGTATCTGCTATAAGGGGGAGAGGCAGATTAGTGACATTTGACACTGCCCGGCCCATTAAGCAAGGTCCTCACCTGCCCACAGCAGGGGACTGAGGACAGGTGGCTCCACCCATCCACTAAACCACCTGCAACAGGGGTCCAAGAATAAGTGGTGACTCACAGTTCTTACAGCCAACAGCATTGGGAGCACATAGTCCAGCTGCAAAACCCACCTGCCTACATGCTCTAGGGAACAGGGACACACCTTCCACCCAGACACTCAGGGGCAACAGTTAGCCTTCTGCCTTGATCAGCACATGACACTCCACTGTCCCACTGCAGCTAGATACCTGTGCCTACTCCAATAACCCCTGCAAGTCTAGGACTGTAGGTGAGAGACTGCATCATTCACTTGGTGACTGACGACCTGAACACCTGAGCTAAATCCACCCAAGAAAAGTAAATGGACTCTAAGACTCACATATCTAGTAACAGCTCTAACCACCTGAAGACAGGATGTGAGAACTTCAAAGATGCCAATAATCAAACTAGTTACACGACCAGCCTATTTAGGCATATCAAAACAAAACAAAGCAAGAAGCTACAACATAGTAAGCAAACATAAAATAAATAAATATAATAACTTATTGACTATTGATCTCTCGGAGACAACAGTCGATATCAAATCACATAAAGAGGCAGACCATGATGGCTTCAACAAGCCACTAAAACAAAGAATCAAAAAACCTTCCGGAGGAAGAGAACTTCTTGGAATTACCAGAGGTAGAATTCAAAAGACTAATATGAAGAACTCTTCAAGAAATCAAGAAGCAGATCATAGAAAACACAGAACAAGCCAAGGAACACACAGACAAAGCAATAAAGGAACTTAAGAAGGTTATTTAAGAGCATAATGACAAATTTAACAAGCTGCAAGGGTCCATAGAGAGATAGCAAACAGAAACCCAAAAGATTAACAAAAAAATTTCAGAATTAGACAACTCAACAGAAAGTCATAGGAGTAGAACTGAGGCAATGGAAGTTAGAATTAGTGCCTTTGAAGATAAAGCACTTGACACCAACTTATTTGATGAAAAATCAGATAAAAGAATTTTAAAAAATGAAGAAACCCTAAGAATTATGTGGGACTTTATAAAGAGGAATAACCTACTAGTGATTGGAGTACCAGAATGGGAGGAGGGGGAATATCAGAGAATACAGAAAGAATTGTTGAAGATTTTTTGGCAGAAAACTTCCCTGATATCTGTTCAAGAAGTTCATCTAACCCCACACAAGGTAGATCCCAAAGGAAAGTCACCAAGACATATTATAATCAAACTTGTCAAAACCAAAGATAAAGAGAGAATTTTAAGAGCAGCTAGGGATAAACAAAAAGTCACCCACAAAGGAGAATCAGTAAGACTAAGCATGGACTACTCAGCAGAAAACATGCAGGCGAGAAGGCAATGGGATGACATATATAAAGCCTTGAAGGAAAAAAACTGTCAGCCAAGAATTATATATCCAGCAAAACTGTCTCTCAAATATGACGGTGAAATTAGGGCATTTCCAGACAGACAGAAGTTAAGGAAATTTGCAAAAACTAAACCAAAATTACAAGAAATACTAAAGGGAGTTTTCTGGTTAGAAAATCAATAACTTCAGGGAACAACCCAAGAGTAGAACACAGGACAGAGCAACCAGGTATCAACCCAGATAGAGAAGTCACAAAAATAAATTAAAGCTAAAACACTGAAAATAAGGAAACAGAGACGTCAATATGTAAAAGATGACAACATTAAAACAAAAAAGAGGGACTAAAAAATGTAGTCATAGATCTATTTTATGAAGAGGAAGGCAAGGCAATACAAAGAAATAAAAGATTGGTTTAAATTTAGAAAAATAGGGGTAAATATTAAGATAACCACAAAGGAAACTAACAGTCCTACACATCAAAATAAAAAACAAGAAAAACATGAAGACTCAGCAAATATAAAATCAACAACAATGAAAAAGACAAAAAGAAAATACATGAAGAAAAACGATTCAGCACAGAAAATTAAGCAGAACATTAAAACTGTCAACAACACACAAAAAATACATCAAAATGACAGCACTAAACTCATATCTATCAGTAAGTATTCTGAATGTAAATGGACTAAAGGCACCAATAAAGAGACAGATAGTGGCAGGATGGATAAAAAAACAAGATCCATCTATATGCCGCCTACAAGAGACATACCTTAGACTTAAAAACAAAAACAAACTAAAACTCAAAGTATGGGAAAAATATATCAAGCAAACAACAATCAAAAAAGAGGAGGAGTGGCAATATTAAACTCTGACAAAATAGACTTCAAAGCAAAATACACCACAAAGGATAAGGAAGGACACTATATCATGATTAAAGGGTCAATACACCAGGAGGACATAACCATAATAACTATTTATGCACCCAACGACAAGGCTCCAAAATACATAAACTCTAACAGCATTGAAAAGAGAAATACACAACTCCACAATAACGGTAGGAAACTTCAACACACCACTTTTGGTGGAGGACAAAACATCCAGAAAGAAGCTCAGTAAAGACATGGAAGATCTAAATACCACAATCAACCAACTTGATCTCATAAACATATAAAGAATACTCCACCCAACAGCAGCCAAGTATACTTTTATTCCGATGCACATGGAACGTTCTCCAGAATAGACCAGATATTAGGCCACAAAGTTAGCCTTAACAGAATCTGAAACATTAAAGTATTACAAAGCATCTTTTCTGACCATAAAACCATAAAAGTAGAAATCAATAACAGGAAAAGCAAGGAAAAAAAAAATCAAATACATGGAAACTGAACAACACCTCTCTCAAAAACTACTGGGTTATAGAAGAAATTAAGGACAGAATAAAGAAATTCATAGAATCAAACAAGAATGAAAATACCTCCTACTAGAACCTTTGAGACACAGCAAAAACAGTGCTCAGAGATCAATTTTTAGCAATAAATGTACATATACAAAAAGAAGAAAGGGCCTAAATCAAAACATTAACCCTACAACTCGAACAAGTAGAAAGAGAACAGCAACAGAAGCCCTCAGGCACCAGAAAAAGGAAATAATAAGAATTAGAGCAGAATTAAATGAAATAGAGAACAGAAAAACTATTGAAAGAGTTAACAAGACCAAAAGCTGGTTCTTTGAAAAGATCAACAAAATTGATAAACCATTGGCCAAACTGACAAAAGAAAAACAGGAGAGGAAGCAAATAACCTGAATAAGAAATGAGATGGGCGATATCACAACAGACTCAACTGAAATTTAAAAAATCATATCAGAATACTATGAAAAACTGTACTCCAACAAATTTGAAAACCTAGAGGAAATGGACAAATTTCTAGAAACTCACTATCTATCTAAACTAACACAAACAGAGGTAGAACCACTAAATAAACCTATAACAAAAGAAGAGGTTGAAAAGGTATTTTAAAAACTCCCAACAAAAAAAGCCCTTGCCCTGATGGCTTCACTGGAGAATTCTACCAAACTTTCAGAGAAGAGTTAACACCACTACTACTAAAGGTATTTCAGAGCATAGAAAAGAATTTAATACTCTCAAACTCATTCTATGAAGCCAGCATAACCCTGATGCCAAAAGCAGGTAAAGACACCACAAAAAAAGAAAATTACAGCCCAATATCCCTCATGAACATAGATGTAAAAATCCTCAAGAAAATTCTAACCAATAGAATTCAACAACATATCAAAAAAATAATTCACCATGACCAAGTGGGATTCATACTATGTATGTAGGGATGGTTCAACATTAGAAAAAAAATTAATGTAATTCATCATATAAATAAAACAAAAGAGCCACATATCAATTATACAGAAAAGGCATTTGACAAAGTCCAACACTGATTCATGATAAAAACTCTCAGCAAATTAGGAATAGAAGGAAAATTCCTGAACATAATAAGGGGCATTTATACAAAGCCAACAGCCAACATCATCTGAACGGAGAGAGCCTGAAAGCATTTCTCTTGAGAATGGGAATGAGACAAGGATGCCGTTTATCACCACTCTTATTCAACATTGTGCTGGAGGTCCTGGCCAGAGCAATTAGGCTAGGAAAAGAAATAAAGGGCATCCATATTGGTAAGGAAGAAGTAAATGAATCCCTACTTGAAGAATATATGATCTTATACACAGAGAACCTCAAAGAATCCACAAGAAAACTACTGGAACTAATAGAAGATTTTAGCAAAGTATCAGGATACAAGATAAACATACAAAAATCAGTTGGATTCCTCTACACCAACAAGAAGAACTTTGAAGAGGAAATCACCACATTAGTACCATTTACAATAGCCCCCAAGAAGATAAAATACTTAGGAATAAATCTAACCAGAGACATAAAAGACCTATACAATGAATGCTACAAGACTCTACTGCAAGAAATGAAAAGAGAACTGCATAAGTGGAAAAACATACCTTGCTCATGGGTAGGAAGATAACAATGTGAAAATGTCAATCCTACCCAAAGCGATCTACAGATACAATGTAATCCTAAACTAAATTCCAATGACATTTTTTAATGAGATGCAGAAACAAATCACCAACTTCATATGGAAAGGGAAGAGGCCCCGGATAATAAAGCTTTACTGAAGAAGAAGAACACTACCTGATTTTAGAACCTATTATACCACCACGGTAGTCAAAAGAGCCTGGTACTGGTACAATAATAGATACATAGACCAATGGAACAGAATTAAGAATCCAGATATAAATTCATCCCCCTGTGAGCATCTGCTATTTGACAAAGGCCCAAAATCTGTTAAATGGGGAAAAGACAGTCTCTTTAACAAATGTTGCTGGCATAACTGGATATCCATCTGCAAAAACAAAAAAAAAATGAAACAAGACCCACGCCTCACACCGTGCAAAAAAAACTAACTCAAAATGGATCAAAGACCTAAGTATAAAATTTAAAACAACAAAGATCATGGAAGAAAAAATAGGGACAATGCTAGGAGCCCTAATACAGGGCATAACAGAATACAAAACATAAGTAACTATGCACAAACACCAGAAGAGAAACTAGATAACTGGGAGCTCCTAAAAATCACACACTTGTGCCCATCAAAAGACTTCACCAAAAGTGGACATTATGCTGAGTGAAATAAGTCAATCACAAAAGGACAAATATTGTATGAGACCTCTACTGTAAAAACTCATGAAAACGTTTACCCACAAAAAGAAACAATCTTTGTTGGTTATGAGAGGTATGAGGGGTGGGAGGGGGAAGTACTAAATAGACGATAGATAGGTGGTAACTTTGGTGAAGGGCAAGACAGTACACAATACTGGGGAAGGCAGCACAACTGGTACAAAGAAAGATCATGGAAGCTCCATAGACACATCCAAACTCCCTGAGGGACTGAATTGCTGGGCGGAGGGCTGTGGGGACTATGGTCTCAGGGAACATCTAGCTGAATTGGCATAACACAGCTTATAGAGAAAATTTTCTACATTCTACCTTGGTAAGTAGTGTCTGGGGTCTTAAAAGCCTGTGAGTAGCCATCTAAGGTACTCCACTGGTCTCACCCCTTTGAGAGCAAAGGAAAATGAAGAAAAGATACAAGGGAAAGATCAGTGCAAAGGACTAATGGACCACAATTACCACAGCCTCCACCACACTAAGTCCAGTACAATTAGATGGTGCCCAGCTACCACAACTGACCGCTCTGACTGGGATCACAACAGACTGTCCCGGACAGAGCTGGAGAAAAATGTAGAAAAAAATCCTAACACACAAAAAAAAAACAGGCTTACTGGCCTGACAGAGACTGGAGAAACCCTGAGAGTTTTGTTCCCAGACACCTTTTTAGTTCACTAATGAAGTTACTCCCAAGGTCCACCCTTCAGCCAAAGATTAGACAGCCCCATAAAACAAGAATAATGGGGCACAACAATTCAGGGACAAGGACTAGAAGGGGGGGACAGGAAAGCTGGTAATAGGGAATGCAAGGTTGAGAAGGGACAATGTTGACATGTCATGGGGTTGTTAACCCTTGTCATATGTGTACTAACTGTTTAATGAGAAACTATTTGTTCTGTAAACTTTCATCTAAAGTACAATAAAAAAAAAAAAGTCCACCAAAAGAGTTAAAAGACAACCTACAGATTGGGGAATAATTTTTGGCTACATCATATCCAATCAGGGTCAAATCTCCAAAATCTATAAGATACTGTAAAACTTCAACCACAAAAAGACAAACAACCCAATTAAAAAATGGGCAAAGGATATGAACAGGCACTTCACCAAAAAGACATTCAGGCGGCTAACAGATACAGGAGGAAATGCTCACAGTCATTAGCTATTAGAGAAATGCAAATCAAAAGTACCATGAGATACCATCTCACCCCAACAAGGCTAGCATTAATCCAAAAAACACAAAATAATAAATGTTGGAGAGGTTGTGGAGAGACTGGAACACTTATACACTGCTGGTGGGAACCTAAAATGGTACAACCACTTTGGAAATTGATTTGGCTCTTCCTTAAAAAGCAAGAAATAGAAGTACCATATGATCCAGCAGTTCCACTCTTTGGAATATATACTAGAGAAATAAGAGCTGTCACACAAATAGATACATGTGCAGCCATGTTCATTGCAGTACTGTTCACAATAGCAAAAAGATGGAAACAACCTAGGTGCCTATCAACTGATGAATGGATAAACAAATTATGGTATATTCACACAATGGAATACTATGCAATGTAAAGAACAGTGATGAATGCAAGAAACATAACATGTATGAATCTGGAAGACATTATGCCTAGTGAAACTAGTCAATCTCAAAAGGACAAATATTGTATAAGACCACTATTATAAGAACTCAATAAAAGGTTTAACACAGAAGAAAACATTCTTTGATGGTTATGAGGGTGAGGAGGCAGGGAGACAGAAATTCACTAACCAGATAGTAGACAAGAATTTTCTTCAGTGAAGGGAAGGGCAACACACAATACAGGGGAAATCAGCACTACTGGACTAAACCAACAGCTAAGAAGTTTCCTGGACACAGCCAAACACTTCAAGGGGCAGTGTGGCAGGGGCAGGTGTCTGGGGACCATGGTTTTGTGAGACATCTAGGTCAATAGGCATAACAAAGTTTATTAAGAGGGTGTTCTGCATCCTACTTTGGTGAGTGGCATCTGGAGTCTTGGGAGCTGGTGAGTAGCCATCTAAGATGCATCAATTGGTCCCAACCCACCCACAGAAAGAAAGAATGAAGAACACCAAAGACACAAGGAAAATATTAGCCCAACAGACAAAAGGGGCCGCATAAACCAGAGACTCCATCAGCCTGACACTAGAAGAACTAGATGATGCCCAGCTACCACCAATGACTGCCCTGACAGGGAACACAACAGAGAATCCCTGACAGTGCAGGAAAAAAGTGAGGTGCAGAACTCAAATTCAAGTAAAAAGACCAGTCTTGATGGTCTGACTGAGACTGGAGGAACCCCAGAAGACATGGCTCCCAGACTCTCTGTTAACCCAGAACTAAAACCATTCCCGAAACCAACTCTTCAGACAAAGAATGGAATGAACTATAAGACATAGAATGATACTCATGAGGAGTGTGCTTCTTAGTTCAAGTAAATACACAAGACTAAATGGGCATCTCCTGTCCGGAGGTGAGATGAAAGGGCAGAAAGAGATAGGAGCTGGCTGAATGAACACCGGGTGGAAAGGAGGAGTGTGCTGTCAAATTTTAGGAATGGTAACTAGGGTCACATAATATTGTGTGTATAAATGTTTGTATGAGAAGCTTACTTGAGCTGTAAACTTTCACCTGAAGCACAATAAAAAAATAAATAAAAATATTACCAAATTGAATGGAATTTGAAGGATTGGCTTAGAGAACTTAATGGCAGAAAACAAGCAAAATTTCAAACAAATAAATTCAATTTTAACATGGTGTTAGAAATGATATTAGATGTTAAACTCTGACAATATTGGTAATATGAATCAGAAACTAAGTCACTATCTTAAAACTATTTCAAAGTTACATATTAAGAGTGAAGCAAAGGCTATCTCCACATACATTTACCTGAAAAATAGATACATTCAAATACTTGAAGACTTCTGCAGCTGAGTCACAATGTGTGCATTATTCCTCAAATGCAGGTATTAGAGCTATACTGTTAGAGATTAACAGAAACGCAACTCAAATTAGCTAAAACAAAAAAGGAGATTTATTGGAGGGATACTGGTAGAGCTCTCTGAGTTGAAGGACCCAAAGACCCACTGCGACTGAGTCAATTCCGACTCATGGAAACCCTATGGGACAGTTCTACTCTGTCCCATAGGGTTTCCAAGGCCATAAGTCTTTATGAAAGCAGACTGCCACATGTTTCTCTCAGGCATGTCTGGTGGGTTAGAACTGCTGACCTTTCCGTTAGCAGCCGAGTGCTTCACCACTGTGCCACCAGGGAGGAAGTCAATGTATTTCTTATCTCCCTCTTATCTCTGTTTCTCTCCTCTCATGAACATCATTTTCTCAGATCAACTGTCTTCCAGAGCATTAGTTCCAGGAACTCTAAATTTATATCTTCATGATCAGAAGGAAAGAGACAGCTCTATCCCAGCTCTAGTTGGAAATGTCTTGGGAGAAGAATTCCAAGTGTGGGTCATATGCCTGTCTTTCAGTTACTGTGGCCAGTGAGGTGGTCATTCCCACCTAGTAATAATGTTGTTGTTAGGTGCCTTTGGGGCGATTTCAACTCATAGTGACCCCAATGACAGAGCAGAACAGCCCCATAGAGTTTTCTGGGCTGTAATCTTTACTGGAGCAGATTGCCAGGTCTTTCTCATGGAGTTGCTGGGTGGGTGTGAACTGCCAACCTTTTGTTTAGCAATTGAATGCTTAACTTTTGTGTCATCAGGGCTCCTTGAATAATAACGATAGTTAGTTACTGCATACTAGGCACAGTGAAAAGCACTTTACATTAATTGTTTCAATCATTATGATCCATTAGTTGGATTCCCTTGTGGTGCAGTGGTTAAGAGCTCGGCTGCTAATCAAAAGGTAAGCAGTTCAAATACACCAGCCACTCCTTGGAAACCCTGTGAGGCAGTTCTACCCTGTCCTGTAGGGTCCTTATGAGTCAGCAACCACTCAAAGGCAATGGGTTGGGTTTATTATTCCTAATTTACAGATAAAAAACTGGCACAGAGAAATGAAGTGACTTACCTAAGGCCACACAGCTGAGAAGTGCTGGACCGGGGATATATATATTTAGGCTTAAGCCATGACAGTGGACATGAGTCTCGCAAGGAGGTTAGGGACTCAAATCATTACAACACTGTTATGGATTGCAGTGTGCCACTAAAAAAGGTATGTTGAAGTCCTAACCCCAGGTACCTATGAATGTGACCTTGTTTGGAAATAAGGTCTTCAAAGTTGTTATCAGTCAACATGACATTATACTGGAGTAGGGTGTGTCCTAACCCAATATGAGTGGTATCTTATAAAAGAGGAAAAGACATACACAGAGACAAACAGGAAGGATGGTCATGTGAGGAGGCATCTACAAGCCAAGGAACACCCTGTGCTACCAGAAGCTGGAAGCTACAAGAAAGGATCTTTCCCCAGAGCCTACAGACAAACTGTGATCTACTGATACACTGATTTAGACTTCTAGCCTCCAGATCTGTGAGACAATAATTTTCTGTTATTATAAGCCACTCAGTTTATGGTATTTTGTTATGGCCACCCTAGGAAACTACTACAGGCACTTACAACGAATAGCAAGTCAAACTGACTTGGAATCCCATCCAAGGATGGTAACCATCTACTTGTTCATGACTCCATGGCAATTGAGAGTGACTGAGAGACCCACAGAGTCACGTTTCTCCTCTCACTTTCCCTCCATGACATTTATTTCTGTGAAAACGATGAAAACACGACTAGCGCTAGTGAACTTGTTTTTCTTCTTCTTTTTTATTTTTTTTTATTATGCTTTAGGTGAAAGTTTACAGAGCAAATTAGCTTCTCGTTAAAAAATTAATAAACAAATTGTTTTGTGACATTGGTGCCCAACCCCGTGATGTGTCAACACTGTCCCCTTCACCCTGTGTTCCCTGCTTCCATTTGTCGAGTTTTCCTGTCCCTTCCTGCCTTTTTGTCTTTGTTTTGGGCTAGTGTGCCCGTTTAGTCTTGTATACATGATTGAACTACAAAGCATATTCCTCATGTGTGTTATTGTTTGCCCTGTAGACCCGCCTAATCGTTGTCTGGGAGCCCTGGTGGCACAGTGGTTAAGAGTTTGGCTGTTAACCAAAAGGCTGTTTAGAATCCATCAGCCACTCCTTGGAAACCCTATGGGGAATTTGTACTCTGTCTTGTAGGGTTGCTATGAGTTGGAATTGACTCAACAACAATAGAGTTTTTAACCTTTGGCTAAAGGGTGAACCTCAGGAGTGACTCCAGTACTGAGTTCAAAGGGTGTCCACGGGTTATACACTTGAGGTCTCTCTAGTCTCTGTCAGACCAGTAAGTCTGGTCTTTTCTTTGTGAATTTGAATGTTGTTCTACATTTTTCTCTCACTCTGTCTGGGACCCTCTATTGTGATCCCTCTCAGAACAGTCAGTGGTGGTAGCCCGACACTTTCTAGTTGTTCTGGGCTCAGTCTGGTGGAGGTTATGGTAGTTGTGGTCCATTAGTTCTTTAGGGTGATCTTTCCCTTGTGTCTTTGGTTTTCTTTATTCCTCCTTTGTTCCAGCCAGGATGAGACCAGTAGATGTATCTTAGATGGCCACTCGCAGACTTTTAAGACCTCAGATGCTGCTCACCACAGTCAGATGTAGAACATTTTCTTTATAAACAATATTATGCCAATTGAACTATATGTTCTTTGAGACCCTGGACCCCAACCCTCAGCCCAGTAAACTGGTCCCTCAGGGAACTTGGATGTGTCTGCGAAGCTTCTGTGACTTTGCTTTGGAAAAATTGTGCTGATTTCCCCAGTATTTTGCACTGTCTTATCTTTCATGAAAAGTTACCACTTATTTATTGCCTAGTTAGTGTTTTTTCCTCCCTGCCACCCTCATAATCATCAACGATTTCTTCTTCCTGTATGTAAACCTTTTCTTGAATTTTTATAATAGTGATCTTATACAGTATTTGTCCTTTCGTGATTGACTTATTTCACTCAGTATAATGCCCTCCAGATTCATCCATGTTGTGAGATGTTTCACAGATTCATCATTGTTCTTTATCACTGCCTTGTCTTCTATTGTGTGTATGTACCATAGTGTGTTTATACATTCATCTGTTGATGGGCATCTAGGTTGTTTCCATCTTTTTGCTATTGTGAATAATGCTGCAATGAACACAGGTGTGCATATGTCTATTTGGGTGATGGCTCTTATTTCTCTAGGATATAGTCCTAGGAGTGGAATTGCTGGATCTATGATATTTCTGTTTCTAGCTTTTTAAGAAAGCACCATATCATTTTCCAAAATTGTTGTACCATTTTGCATTCCCAGCTGCAGTACATAACAGTTCCTATTTCTCCACAACCTCTCCAACGTTTGTTATTTTCTGTTTTTTTGATTAGTGTCAGCAATGTGGAGGTGAGATGGTATCTCATTGTAGTTTTGATTTGCATTTCTCTAATGGCTAGTGATCGCAAGCATTTCCTCATATGTCTGTTAGCCACCTGAATGTCTTTTTTGGTGAAGTGTCTGTTAATATCCTTTGCCCATTTTTAAAATTGGATTGTTTGTCTTTTTGTTGTAGAGGTGTTGGATTTTCCTATAGATTTTAGATATTAGACTTTTGTCGGATATGTCATAGCCAAAAATTGTTTCCCAGTCTGTAGGTTCTCTTTTTGCTCTTTTGGTAAAGTCTTTTGATTAGCATAAGTGTTTAATTTTTAGAAGATCCAGTTATCTAGCTTATTTTTTGGTATTTGGATATTGGTAGTCATGGTTTGCATCCTATTTATGCCGTATATTAGGGCCCCTAGCTTTGCTATGTGTTGGAACCAACTTGATGGCACCTGACAACAACAACAACAACAACAACAGTGTTGACCCTATTTTTTCTTCCATGATCTTTATAGTTTTTGGTTTATATTTAAGTCTTCAATCCATTTTGATTTAGTTTTTTGTATGGTGTAAGGTATGGGTCCTGTTTCATTATTTTACAGATGGACATCCAGTTTTGCCAACACCATTTGTTAAAAAGACTGTCTTTTCCCCATTTAATGGACTTTGGGCCTTTGTCAAAAATCAAGTGGCTATAGGTATATGAATTTACATCTGTGTTCTCTATTCTGCTCCATTGGTCAATGTGTCTGTTGTACCAGTACCAGGCTGTTTTGATTACCGTAGCTGTATAGTAGGTTCTGAGGTCAGGTAGTGCAAAGGCTCCTACTTTGTTCTTCTTCAATAATACTTTACTTATCCGGGACCTCTTTCCTTTTACTTGCCTTGTCTTCCTTCTCCTCCTTCGCTTTTTCTTGCACAAATTTAAATTTTCCTAAGTTAAATGTTCATGTGATGTAACTCAACTCTGTAGCATGCTATGTATGCTTCTGCCATACTTGAGTTTTGTGAATGATTTGACAGCATGTTTTAATGAGGGTATGGGAAGAGTAAGCATATCTGGACTGTGACAACCATTTGAGATTGTGTGAGGAGAAGTGTGGCATTTTTCCTGGGAGAAAGATAGCACACAGAAAAGTGGTGGCCTAGAAGACAACTTTCGCTTTATATAATTTTTTATATAGGCAGCTCAAAACGTTGGAGGCTCAAGTCTACCCAGAGGAACTTCGGAAAAAAGTCCTGACGATCTACTTCCAAAAAATCAGCCACTGAAAACCCTATGGAGCACAGTTCTTCTCAGACATACATGGGGTCACCATGAGTCATAATTGACTGGATGGTGACTGGTTTACTGGCTTAATAAAGGGGAGGCTGACTAACATTTATTTGGTGCCTTCTGTGAGTCAGAATCAACTCGACGGCAATGGGATTTTTTTTTTTTTTTTTGGGTTGGATGTACCCAGTGCTCGTAAAATATGCATTAGCTCAATTGATCTTTATAAGTCTCCATATGAGGAAAGTCTTATTATCTCCATTTTATTGATTAAGTTTACTGAAACTAAGAGACGTTAAATAACTTGTCCCAGGTTACATTGCTAGAATGTGGATTGAGTGGTGCTTTAAACACAAACTTGACTCCAAAATGTATGTGGGTTTTTTTTTTTTTTTTCCTGCTATGGCAATCTGACACAGACAATGGACACTTGAATTTTGATAAGAAAAAAAAAAACTAAAATTCTGGGCAAGCAATCTTCAAGGGAATATTAACATACATTCTAAGTTAGCTATGCTAATTTAAATAATGATAACTTTTTTAAACCTATAGTTTTGTTTTGTTTTTTTTCCTTAAATGGGACTAAGAAAGCTTTAAAGGAGCCCTCATGGCACAGTGGTTAAGTGATCAGCAGCTAACCAAAAAGTCTATGGTTTGAACCCATGAGCCACTCCACAGGAGAAAGATGTGACAGTCTGCTTCCTTAAAGATTACAGTCTTGGAACTCCTATGAGGCATTTCTACTCTGTCCTATAGGGTCACTAAGAGTCAGAATCGACTAGATGGCAATGAGTTTTTAAGAAAGCTTTGCGAATAATGGATTGTCAAATAGAGGTATATTCTGAGGATTAAACTTTTCAGTTTACCATGTGTCTTAGTTTCTTTGTGCTGCTATAACAGAAATACCACAAGTGGCCAGTTTTAACAAACAGAAATTTGTTCTCTCACAGTTTAGGAGGCTAGAAGTCTGAATCAGGGCACCAGCTCTCAGGGAAGGCTTTCTGTCTCTGGTGGCTCTGGGGAAAGATCTTTGTCTCAGCTTCTGGTCTAGGTTCCTTATCAATCTTCATGTGGCACCTATCTTCCCTGTTTGTCCTGCTTACTTGCTTCTGTGCTTAATCTGCTCTTTTTATATTTCAGAAATAGTTGGTTTAAGACATACCCTATGCTGATATAGCCTCATTAACACAATGAAGAAAAGCCTATTCCCAAATGGTGTTACACCTATGGGTATAGAGGTTAGGATTTACAATGCATATTTTGGGGGGACACAATTCACTCTATAACATCATGTATAAGAAAAACAAAACTTACATTTCATGTAGGCAGAGGCTTTATGCCTCAGCAACTTTTGCTACTTATTTAAACCAGAATGACTTTTCCCAGGTTGCTGATTTTTGCCCTGTGTTCTCGCTAAGGCTGACTTGCCCCAAAGAGTTTCTAGCCAACTTGAAGAGAGAGCAAACAGAAGTCAAATTCCAAATAACTCAGGGCTGCCTAAATCAACTGATGCTTTACAAGCAGGGAATTTCACTTTAAAAATGAAGGCTTATGGTCTATTTTCTGGCAATTTGGAAAGATTTGCACTACACTGATAGCCCATTATGCTGTTACTGTGTTTTGTTAGATAGTCATTTATTTTAATGCAAGTTTGCTTTATCCTGCCAGTTTGTTGACTATTCCCTTGGTGAGTAGGTCTGTAATCTAAACTTTAAAGGAGGATTAAGCTTCATGGCATTTACCTAACTAAGCAGTGTCATTGTGTTATCCTCTTATATATTTGTTACCTGGGGCGGGGGTGGGGGGGACCTCCCGTTTACATGAGCCTTCCTGTTACTTTTGAATGAGAGCTTTTATGGATTTTTTTTGTTTTATTTTAATTCTCTTTGATGATCTGAAACTGTCATTTAAATAGAACCAGGTGTTAACTTAGAGTACAATACCTTTAATAACATATTTTTATTGCTGTTGTTATATACATGTAAATAACAGAATAAATATGTATCTCGTCTCTCTTTTCAGCTCCTAAATATTATGAATCGTTAGTAGGCCAACAAAAAACAAATCACAACTCTGCTAGCTGTATTTGGACCACCGTATAGGTTCTTAATACATCTTCGAAAATATTTTGAACACGTTTAATGGAAAAGCCTGCTTGTCTCTTCTGCGTGACTCTTACACCCCTAAGGTAAGTAGAACGTATAAGTGTGTTTTGGAAAACTTTTAATTTTAATTGTTCATAATTCAGAAGAGATCAGTAAATGTTGGAAAGAGAGAAAAACACTGAAATCTGTTTTTATTTTGAGTAATCACTTCTCAGTAAAATTCATTAACATCTCATGGAATCCTAAATTTACCAGTTTCTCATTTGCCTCCAGTCAATTTTTTTTTTCATCGTACCATACTATGTCCATTCTTTCCTGTTTTATTTTCTTTTGTCCAAACAGAAACTTTGTGTTGTTCAGATTCAAGGAAGTCGTGTGCTTCAGTGAAGCCTGGGCCCTCCACAGCCTCAGGGGTAAATCATGATTGGTTTTAGCTAATTTGTGTGACCCCCATTTCCCTTCCACTGATTGATCTAAGAGTGAGCAGGTGACACAAATCTGGACAATGATGTGTTTGGGGAGATCTTCTGGGAAATGATTCTTGGCTCTTAAAAAAATGATTCAAGATAGAAATAGCTCCTGACCCGAAAGAGAGTCAAGAGAGATGAATAGAGATACTACTGGGGTTAGAGGGGAAGAAGACTCAAGGGGAGGTCGAAAAGAAGGTGAGACTCTGAACAAGACAGGAGAAGAAGTGAGGGCAACGGAGAGTGGGGGCCAACGCAGTCTAGCCTGTCCTCTTCAGAGCACAGGGAAAGGTAAGGAGGGACCTACGAAGCCTGGGAGAGGCGGTAGGAGAGATTAAAAAAAAAAAAAAAAATGCAAGCCCAGTTGACACACAGGTACAAGAAAATGAAATAAGGCCAGGGTACCTGGACTTGGGAGTCCCTGGGTGGCACAAACAGTTAAGAGCTCAACTACTAGCCAAGAGGTTGGCAGTTTGAACCCACTCAGAAGTGCCTTGGAAGACAGATCCAGCTATCTGCTTCCAAAGGGTCACAGACTTGAAAACCCTATGGATCAGTTCTACTCTGCACACGTGGGATCTCCATGAGTCAGACTCGACTTCAATGGCAATTAACAATACCATCACCACCTGGACTTGAGAAGATTCAAGGCCCAGATCACTGCCTGAGATTGAGCTAGAGAAGTAGATAAGGATCCAGATGTGGAGAACATTGCAGAGTATGAAACAAATTTTTGCTATTTTATTTTAAATAAAGAAAACAGTGTTTATTTTAATAAAGTAAATTCTGGGAAGGGTAGTAAATAAAAGAAAGAAATTTTTACATACTTAAAAATGTGAATATTTGAAATATGTATGGAATACTCTACTTTGTTCCCTGATTAAATGATTCATCTATTAATAAAAACAAAACAAAGCAAAAAAACTAAAAAAGACACATTTTTTTGAACCCAATGATTCCAATTCTAGGAATCTAATTTAAGGAAATAATCTGAGATGTGGTACAAGATTATGTACAAGGATGTTTATCACAGGATTATTTATATTAATAAGAACAGGAAACAGTCAAAGTATCCAATGATAGTGGAAAAGTTAACTAAGTATGGAACAATTCTTCCAATTGAATATTAGGGAGCCGGTAAGATTATTTTTTTAAAGAATATTTGATGTCATGATAAAACAATCATAATAAAAACTTTAGCTGGAAAAAAAAAAAGCATCATGCAAAACTAAGTGCATGATACAATCCCTATTTTGGAAAAAGAGGACACAAGGGGAAATGCATTTATATGGACATGGACAACCCCCAAACACACATAGCATTCACACATGCACACACACACAATGAAAAAATGGCTAGCATCAAAACTCAATGTATCAACAATACATTGGCAGTTTTCTTGTACATAAATAAGTGAACATGGATTGCTTTTACATGACAAAAATAATTATTTACAAATAAAAATACAGAAACTAAAAGGAGTTCAAAATTAAATTTCAAGAAAAAGATTTTAGAAATAGTAATATAAACAAGGAGAAAATATAGCAATCTCAGAAAATATTAAGCAATGTTAGTGCACAAACTATAATGTAGATCGAATATAGGAAATGTCCCCAGGGCAATGGAAAGCAATATGTTATAAATGTTTATCAATAATTAAATCACAGTTAACTGCATAAAGATGCCACATACCTGTCTAAGGTTCTTTGTTACATAATAAATAGGTCAGTAAATTGGTAATGTTGAGGGTAGAAACAACGTTAAGAATAATAGTAGAGCCAATTTTGCAAGGTTATTGTGAAGATTTAATGAGTTTGTATAGACAAACCCCTTAGATAGAACAATATCTAAGACACAGTAAGTACTAAATAAGTGTTAGCTACCATTTTTGTCCTCATCATTGTTACTGCTGTTGTTATCATTATTAGGTCTGAAATATACACAGATGAATCACTCTAAATTTTTGCAAAAATTAGTTATAATTTCTTGGTAAACTAATTTACCTGTGATTTTACTCTGAAACTTTTCAATTACGTGGCTTCACCTACTTTTGAATAGAATAATCCATTTAGTTCACCAGACATTTACAGTGAAACATGTAGGAAGCCTCTTATTTGCTGTAGTAAGGCATGTATAAGCATATTTTTCTGCTGATGAAGATGAAATAAAATTCAAACTACTGACTTTTGAGTTTCAGTCATTAACATCTGACCTTCTTATCTAAGAGATAACCTTCTCAATGTATTTTGTTGGTGGGAGAGTACTGACATCTTCTCGAATCCAGGCTTGATGCCTAAACATCTTCCTATAGAACTGAACTTTAACTTCTAAGAATCAAATTTCTATTCGCAAGTACCTAAGAAATATGATTCACTTTTCAGTTCACTGAATGACACATATCTCGAGGTCTTTGAGATACAACATTCAAGCAATAACAAGTCACTTTCACATTTTAGAAAGCAAACACTTTGCTGAAGTAAGTAGAGGGGGTTAACCCATCATTTCCTTTCTGTTTTCAGTATGAATGAAATCAGTCCCACGTAATGCGTTGTAAGTCTTAAAGAAAATTCTAACTAATTTCCTACCTGAAGCAAAAATTTCAGAAAATAATTCATATTTTTATAAAGTTGTTTTTGATAAAATTTTATTAACTGACACTGTAAAAAATAAAATAGGTGTTCTCTAGCTACTAAACCATGGGAAATATTTCAAAAGTTATGAATTTAGAAGTTCTTTGATCTAAGAAGAGTCTTAAAACCTTTACTTTGAGTGAGCCTTAAAAAGTGGTGCTTTAAAACTCTTAAATATTCCCCTCACACACACACCCAGGGAAAGACAAAGCAAAGAGACAATTACTGAGTATATAATTGTGTTAGGCTCTGTTTTAAGTACTTGTATAATTAACTTGATTTATTTTTTTTGTTTAAATTTTACTATTTATTGCCAATAATATACACAAATAGATCATAAAAATAAATGGTGTTTCAAAATCCATTTATATAGTACTAGAAAATTGATAAATTTTGATTTAAAAAATATTCAGAAATGGAGGGACACTTTCTCTGATTTCTGTATTTTATTTACCTCTCTCTTTCAATGTAGCCCTCTAAGCAAACACCTTCATTTGTGCTTGCCCTAATTCTATTTGTGCCTTAGAGAGTTTGGATGTGTTCTGCAACATTTACACAATCAGCACAGCTGTACCGCTGAGCAGGAAAGATTAATTTATGTGGAAACTACTCCAGAACCATTTGTTGCAAGTCCTTGGATAGGTAATTCCATGAAAATATCATGTCTGTGACTACATGAAGTGGTCACCAAACACACTTTGTCCAGAAGTAATTGAAGAATGTTCCGGCTTTAAGGGGCTAAGACATCATCTTTCCTAACCCTACTCTTGATTATTGGGGTGCTGACTGTGGTTCAGAATGATAATTTGTAGTGAGAACTAATGATAGAGCTGGGACTAAATCCAAAGTTTTCAGACTCCATTTCTAACTATAAATTCAGTGTTCTTTCAGTGTACTTAAGTTAATACACAATATCATATGTTTGAAGAAGATGAGTGCAATGGACAAAATACAGTACACGGTAAAGAGTATAAAATATTCTGGGAATAGAGGGCAGATTCCAATTTTAAATAATGTGGTAAAAATAGGTCTCATTGAAAAGAAGACATTTGAACAAACATTTGAAAGATATGAGCAAGTTTGAAAGGTAGTTATCTGAGGCAATACCTAATACAGTGGTCATAAGGCAGTCACATGCTTGGTGTGTTTGAGAACTATCAAGGAGGATAGTGTGGCTGAAGAGGAATAATGAAAGGAGAGGCTAATAGAAGATGAGGTAGAAAAGGTAGTGGGATCCAGAGTATATAGGGGATTCTTGGCAATTTTAAAGCCTTTGATTTTTACTCTGAGTAAAATGGGAATGCTATGGAATATTGTGAGCCCAGAAATGGCACTATCTGTCATGTTTTAAAAGAATTACTCTGGGAGCTTTGTTCAAATTAAACTGTGGTGGGATGAGATTAGAAGCATGGTGAGTTAGAAAGCTATTGCAGTAATCTAGGCAAGAGATGATGGTAGGATAGACAAGATGGTAGCAAGGAACATGATAAGAAGTGGTTAGATTCTGGATGTATTCTGAAGATAAAGCCAACATGATTCTTCTGATAGGTTGTCGGCAGAGATGAGAGAAAGAAAGGAGTCAGGGATGTCTATGAGGTTTTTCCAATAGAAAACTAGAAAGATGGAGTTTTCATCAATTTATATGGGTAAGACTGTGGTTGAAATAGGTTTGATAAGGAAGAGTGCAAGTTCAGTTTTGTATGTTTTGAGTCTGAAGTGACTATTTGACACCCAAATGGAAATGTTCAGTCTGGAGTTTGGGAGAGAGATCTTGTCTGCAGATTGAAATCTGGGACTCAAGGCATATAAATGTTATCTAAAGTCAAAGAACTGGATGAGATTGGCACATATGTGAGTGGAGACTGAAAAGAGGAGAGAACCGAGGACTCGGATCTGGATCACTAGGTCTAAGAGAAAAGAAGGAACCGGCAAAGATATTTAAGGACGAAAATCAGCAAGGCAGGAGAATGGATTGTCTTGGAAGCCAAGTGAAGGCAATATGTTAAAGAGAAGTCAATGAGCAACTGCTTCAGATTGTGCTAAGAGACTGAGTTAGATTAGAACTGAGCACTGGCTTTTTTTTTAGCAAAGAAGTCATTGGTAGGGTAACAACACACACACACCTTAGTTTGCCTAGAACAGCCCCAGTTGATGCCTGTTGCCCTCAAAAGTGTACTTGTTTGGATGATAAATCATGTCGTCACACTAATCACTAAAGTGGGTTTAGGAGATGCAGTGTTAGAGACAGTACGTCAAATGATGGAGACCAGCACTCTGTTACTGGGGATTATTATGAGAGAGAGAGATTGGCGATTTCGCTGGTCTGATGTTACATGTAGAGAAAAGGGTATGTCGTGAATATAGCCCACATTTTGTTTGTTTTTTTAATCTGAGTGACTCACTGAGATGAAAAACACATCATAAAGAACAAATAGAAAGGGGATTCAGAGATGATTGTCAGTTTTGTGGAACCAGTGGATATGCAGATGAAGTTATATAAATGAGGCCACAAATGAAATGAGTTACAGATAAGAGTTGGAAGTTAGAACAAAGAGATGAAGCACAGGAACACTGTGCTGAGTAGAAAGAGAGATGGCCAAGAACAGGACCATATGATGCAACAATATTTAAGGGAAGAAGTAAGGAGGCTGAAAAAGAATGATCGTTGTTGTTAGATGCCCTCAAGTCGGTTCCAACTCATAGCTACCCTATGTACGATAGCCATCCACCGTCGTTTTTCAGCCCATTGGTGGGGCCACTGTCAATCCATCTCGCTGAGGGTCTTCTCTTTTTCACTGACATTCTACTTTACCAAGCATGATGTTCTTCTCCAGGGACTGGTTCCTCCTGATAACATGTCCAAAATACGTGAGACGTCTCGCCATTCTCGTTTCTAAGGAGCATTCTGGCTGTACGTCTTCTAAGACAGATTTGTTTGTTCTTCTGGCAGTCCGTGGTATATTCAGTATTCTTCACCAACTCCATAATTCAAAGAATAATCAAAGAATATTCAATTCTTCTTCACTCTCCCTTATTCATTGTCCACTTTCGCATGAATATGAGGCAATTAAAAATACCATGGCTTGGGTCAGGTGCACTTTCGTCCTCAAATTGATATCTTTGCTTTTTAATGCTTTTAAAGAGATCTTTTGCTGCAGATTTACCCAATGCAATACATTTTTTGATTTATTGACTGTTGCCTCCATGGGCATTGATTGTGGATCCAAGTAAAATGAACACCTTGACAACTTCAATCGTTTCTGCATTTATCATGATGTTGCTTACTGGTCTGGCTGTGAGGATTTTTGTTTTCTCTGTGTTGAGGTGTAATCTATACTGAAGGCTGTGGTCTTTGATCTTCATCAGTCAGTGTTTCAAATCCTCTTCCCTTTCAGCAAGCAAGGTTGTGTCATCTGCATATTGCAGGTTGTAAATGAGTCTTCCTCCAATCCTTATGCCACGTTCTTCTTCATATAGTGCAGCTGCTTGGATTGTTTGCTCAGCATACCGATTGAATAGATATGGTGAAAGGATACAACCCTGATACACCCCTTCTTAACTTTAAACCACACGTTATCCCCTTGTTTTGTTTGAACGATTGCTTCTTGGTCTAAGTACAGGTTCTGCATGAGCACGATTAAGTGTTCTGGAATTCCCATTCTTCATAATGTTATCCATAATTTGTTGTGCCCCACACAGTCAAATGCCTTTGTGTAGTGGAAGAAAAACAGATAAACATCTTGCTGGTATTCTCTGCTTTCAGCCAAGATCCACCTGACACAATTAGCTGATATCCCTCTTTCCATGTCTTCTTCTGAATTCAGCTTGAATTTCTACAGTTCCCAATTGCTGCTTTTGAATTATCTTCAGTGAAATTTTAATTGTGTGTGATATTAATGTTGTTGTTTGATAATTTCTATATTCTGTTGGATAACCTTTGTTTGGAAGGACACAAATATGGATATCTTTAAGTTGGTGGTCCAGGTAGCTGTCTTCCAAATTTCTTGGCATAGACCAATAAATGTTCCTAGCATTGCATCCATTTGATGAAATATCTCAATTGGTATTCCTGAAGCCTTGTTTTTCGTCAATGTCTTCAGTGCAGTTTGGACTTCTTCCTTCAGTACCATGGGTTCTTGATCATATGCTACCTCCTGAAATGGTTGAATGTCGACCGATTTTTTTGGTGCAATGACTCTGCATATTCTTCCCATCATCTTTAAATGCCTCCTGGATTGTTCGCTATTTTGCCCATAGAATTTTTCAAAACTGCAGCTCGAAGACTGAATTTTTTTTTCATTTCTTTCAGCTTAAGAAATGCCAAGTGTGTTCTTCCCTTTTGGCTTTGTAACTCCAGATCTTTGCACATGTCATTATAAAACTTTACTTTGTCTTCTCAAACCACCCTTTGAAATCTCCTGTTCAGCTCTTTTACTGCATCATTTCTTCCACTTACTTTAGCTACTCTTAAGTTCAAGAACAACTTTCAGAGTCTCTTCTGACATCCATTTTGTTCTTTTCTTTCTTTCCTGTCTTTTTAATGACCTTTTCCTTTTTTCGTGTATGATGTCCTTGATGTCATCCCACAACTCATCTTATCTTCATTCATTAGTGTTCAGTTTGTCAAATCTATTGCTGAGATGGTCTCTAAATTCAGGTGGAATATACGCAAGGTTGTACTTTGGTTCTTGTGAACTTGTTTTAATTTTCTTCAGCTTCAGCTTGAACTTGAAAAACCAAACCAAACCCATTGCCTTTGGGTCAATTCTGACTCACAGCGACCCTAAAGGACAAAGTAGAACTGCCCCACAGGGTTTCCAAGGAGAGGCTGGTAGACTTGAACTGCCAACATTTTGGTTAGCAGCTGAGCTCTTAACCACTGTGCTACCAGCGTTCCAACTTGAACTTGCATACAAGCAATTGATAATTTGTTCGGTAGTCAGGCCCTGGCCTTGTTCTGACTGATAATATTGAGCTTTTCCATTGTCTCTTTCCACAGATGTAGTCAATTTGATTCCTGTGTATTCCATCTGGTGAGGTCCATGTGTATAGCTGCTGTTTATGTTGTTGAAAAAAGGTATTTGCTATGAAGAAGTCATTGGTCTTGCAAAATTCTATCATGCGATCTTTGGTGCTGTTTCTATCACCAAGGCCACATGTTCCAACTACCAATCCTTCTTCTTTGTTTCCAACTTTCACATTCCAATCACCAGTAATTATCAATGCATCTTGATTGCATGTTTGATCAATTTCAGACTGCAGAAGTTGGTAAAAATCTTCAATCTCTTCATCCTTGGGCATTAGTGGTTGGTGGGTAAATTTGAATAATGGTTGTATTAACTGTTCTTCCTTGTAGGCATATGAATATTATCCTATCACTGACAGCATTGTACTTCAGGATAGATCTTGAATTTTTTTTTTTTTTAACAATGAATGTGACTCCATTTCTCTTCAATTTGTCATTCCCTGCAGAGTAGATCATATGATTGTCTGATTCAAAATGATCAATACCAGTTGATTTCACCTCACTAATTCCTTGGCTATCAATCTTTATGCATTCCATTTCATTTCTGACAACTTTCAATTTTCCTAGATTCATACTTAGTGCATTCCACTTTCCAATTATTAATGGATGTTTGCAGCTGTTTCTTCTCATTTTGAGTTGTGCCACATCAGCAAATGAAGGTCTCTAAAGCTTGACTCCATCCACACCATTAAGATGACTCTGCTTTCAGGTGGCAGCTCTTCCTTAGTCATATTCCGAGTGTCTTCCAACCTTAGGGGCTCATCTTCTGGTACTATATCAGACAATGTTCTGCTGCTATTAATAAGACTTCCACTGGTCAATTTTTTTTAGAAGTAGATCACCTGGCCCTTCTTCCTAGTCTGTCTTAGTCTCAAAACTTTGTTGAAACTTTTCCACCATTGGTGACCCTGCTGCTATTTGAAATACCAGTGGCATAGTTTCCAGCATCACAGCGATACTCAAGCCACCACAGTATGACACGCTGACAGGAGATGGTGGAAAAAAGAATCATTAGGAAGATATAAAGAAAACCAAGTGAATAGTGTCCCTCAAGGTAAAGGAGGAAATTGTCAAGACAGATATTTCTGAAACCAGTGCCCTCAATAACTCCATCCCCAATAAAGGGTGAGATTATATGGCTCCTTAAACTTAGACCCAACCCAGTAAATCACTCCATAGTTTTCCTACTCTCCAATCTAAACTTGTTTCTTTTCTCTTACTATCTTCAGTTTCTGTCCTGTAGCCTCATTTCTGTTATCTACCTTTCTAATAAGCCATTTTAGATTGAGGTTTCAAGCAGACTATCCTCACTGTTTGGTCTAAGCTTCCCAACTGCCTTGTTCATAGCTTGCTCTGCTCCAGGACCTCAATCTCTCAGGCAAGTCCCTTGAGCCCTCAACCAAAATTTCCAGAACTGCAGTCTGGATGGATTACCTAGGGTCAATAGGTCTTGGAGAATGTGAAATAAGATAAGAAAAACCCAGTCTTCACTGTATTTTCCTGCTTTAAATACTTGAGTTCTTCAGGTCATTTAGTTACCTATTTCTGCATAACAAATTGCCCTGAAACTTAATGGTTTTAAACAGTAACCATTTATTATTTCAGTTTCTGCATGTCAGGGACCAGGTGCAACTTATCTTGAAACCTCTGGCTCAAGGTCTCTCATGAAGTTTCAGTTAGACTGTTGACTGGAGCTGAAGACTTATCTGAAGGCTGGACTAGGGGAGAATCTTCTTCCAAGATACCTACATGGTTGAGGGTCTAGTTCGTCCCAGGATGTTGACTGGAGACCTAAGTTCTCTACCCTCTGAGCCTCTCCATAGACAGCTAACGTCATGGTTACTGGTATCCTTAAAGTGAGTAAGCACAAAAGTAAGAGAGGGAAAATGAGAAGGAAGTCAGATTCTTTTGAAACCTGACCTTAGAAGTGACATCCCATCACTTTTGTTGTATTCTATTTCTTGGAAGCAAGTCACTAGGTCCACCACATACTCAAAGAGATGGGATTATACAAGCACATGACTACCACAATGCAGGGATCATTGGGA